>CM048745.1:29336489-30714989 GCA_026315105.1 Locusta migratoria | reverse complement strand
AAAAAATTTCATTAAATAGTATATATTATCATATACTTCTAATTAAGGGGTAAAACACGTTGCAGGCTAACCTCCAGTGGAGCTGGCTGCTGTCCACAGCCTTGTCGGTATTGGCATCTAGGGTCTTTATATAGTAATTGGAGTGTGCCCAGGAAAAAACACCGTATTGCAAATAAGAAAAAAAATAATTTCACTTTAAATAGTAATTACTAAGATGTACTACTTATTAAGAGGTAAAACACGTCTAGGGCTATCCTCCAGTGGAGCTGGCTGCACATAAAGCAGTGTCGGCATTGGCTCATAGGGTCTTTGTATAGTAATGGGAGGTTTTCCAGGGAATCTTACCATAATGCAAATAACAAAAAAAAAAAAAAAAAAAAAAAAAAAATACAAATTTCTTTTCTCTTTAAATAGTAATTATTATCATATACTACTAATTAAGAGATAAAACACGTCGCTGGCTAACCTCCAGTGGAACTGGCTCTTGTCACAGCCGTGTCGGCATTGTCTCCTAGGGTCTTTATATAGTAATGGGAGTGTTTCCAGGGAAAACCACAATAATGCAAATAACAAAAAAAAAATTCTCATTAAATAGTACATATTATCATATACTTCTAATTAAGGGGTAAAACACGTTGCAGGCTAATCTCCAGTGGAGGTGGCTGCTGTCCACAGCCTTGTCGGTATTGGCATCTAGGGTCTTTATATAGCAATTGGAGTGTGCCCAGGAAAAAACACCGTATTGCAAATAAGAAAAAAAAATAATTTCACTTTAAATAGTAATTACTAAGATGTACTACTTATTAAGAGGTAAAACACGTCTAGGGCTATCCTCCAGTGGAGCTGGCTGCACTCAAAGCAGTGTCGGCATTGGCTCATAGGGTCTTTGTATAGTAATGGGAGTTTTTCCAGGGAATCTTACCATAATGCAAATAACAAAAAAAAAAAAAAATACAAATTTCTTTTCTCTTTAAATAGTATTTATTATCATATACTACTAATTAAGAGATAAAACACGTCGCTGGCTAACCTCCAGTGGAACTGGCTCTTGTCACAGCCGTGTCGTCATTGTCTCCTAGGGTCTTTATATAGTAATGGGAATGTTTCCAGGGAAAACCATAATAATGCAAATAACAAAAAAAAAATTCTCATTAAATAGTATATATTATCATATACTTCTAATTAAGGGGTAAAACACGTTGCAGGCTAACCTCCAATGGAGCTGGCTGCTGTCCACAGCCTTGACGGTATTGGCATCTAGGGTCTTTATATAGTAATTGGAGTGTGCCCAGGAAAAAACACCGTATTGCAAATCAGAAAAAAAATAATTTCACTTTAAATAGTAATTACTAAGATGTACTACTTATTAAGAGGTAAAACACGTCTAGGGCTATCCTCCAGTGGAGCTGGCTGCACATAAAGCAGTGTCGGCATTGGCTCATAGGGTCTTTGTATAGTAATGGGAGTTTTTCCAGGGAATCTTACCATAATGCAAATAACAAAAAAAAAAAAAAATACAAATTTCTTTTCTCTTTAAATAGTATTTATTATCATATACTACTAATTAAGAGATAAAACACGTCGCTGGCTAACCTCCAGTGGAACTGGCTCTTGTCACAGCCGTGTCGGCATTGTCTCCTAGGGTCTTTATATAGTAATGGGAGTGTTTCCAGGGAATACCACAATAATGCAAATAACAAAAAAAATTCTCATTAAATAGTATATATTATCATATACTTCTAATTAAGGGGTAAAACACGTCGCAGGCTAAACTCCAGTGGAGCTGGCTGCTGTCCACAGCCTTGTCGGTATTGGCTTCTAGGGTCTTTATATAGTAATTGGAGTGTGCCCAAGAAAAAACACCGTATTGCAAATGAGAAAAAAAAATTCACTTTAAATTGTATTTACTAAGATGTACTACTTATTAAGAGGTAAAACACTTCTAGGGCTATCCTCCAGTGGAGCTGGCTGCACTCAAAGCAGTGTCGGCATTGGCTCATAGGGTCTTTGTATACTAATGGGAGTTTTTCCAGGGAATCTTACCATAATGCAAATAACAAAAAAAAATACAAATTTCTTTTCTCTTTAAATAGTATTTATTATCATATACTACTAATTAAGAGATAAAACACGTCGCTGGCTAACCTCCAGTGGAACTGGCTCTTGTCACAGCCGTGTCGGCATGGTCTCCTAGGGTCTTTATATAGTAATGGGAGAGTTTCCAGGGAAAACCACAATAATGCAAATAACAAAAAAAAAATTCTCATTAAATAGTATATATTATGATATACTTCTAATTAAGGGGTAAAACACGTTGCAGGCTAACCTCCAGTGGAGCTGGCTGCTGTCCACAGCCTTGTCGGTATTGGCATCTAGGGTCTTTATATAGTAATTGGAGTGTGCCCAGGAAAAAACACCGTAATGCAAATAAGATAAAAAATAATTTCACTTTAAATAGTATTTCCTAAGATATACTCTTTATTAAGGGGTAAAAGACGTCTAGGACTATCCTCCAGTGCAGCTGGCTGCACTCAAAGCAGTGTCGGCATTGGCTCATAGGGTCTTTGTATAGTAATGGGAGTTTTTCCAGGGAATCTTACCATAATGCAAATAACAAAAAAAATACAAATTTCTTTTCTCTTTAAATAGTATTTATTATCATATACTACTAATTAAGAGATAAAACACGTCGCTGGCTAACCTCCAGTGGAACTGGCTCTTGTCACAGCCGTGTCGGCATTGTCTCCTAGGGTCTTTATATAGTAATGGGAATGTTTCCAGGGAAAACCACAATAATGCAAATAACAATAAAAAAAATTCTCATTAAATAGTACATATTATCATATACTTCTAATTAAGGGGTAAAACACGTTGCAGGCTAATCTCCAGTGGAGGTGGCTGCTGTCCACAGCCTTGTCGGTATTGGCATCCAGGGTCTTTATATAGCAATTGGAGTGTGCCAGGAAAAAACACCGTATTGCAAATAAGAAAAAAAAAATAATTTCACTTTAAATAGTAATTACTAAGATGTACTACTTATTAAGAGGTAAAACACGTCTAGGGCTATCCTCCAGTGGAGCTGGCTGCACTCAAAGCAGTGTCGGCATTGGCTCATAGGGTCTTTGTATAGTAATGGGAGTTTTTCCAGGGAATCTTACCATAATGCAAATAACAAAAAAAAAAAAAAATACAAATTTCTTTTCTCTTTAAATAGTATTTATTATCATATACTACTAATTAAGAGATAAAACACGTCGCTGGCTAACCTCCAGTGGAACTGGCTCTTGTCACAGCCGTTTCGGCATTGTCTCCTAGGGTCTTTATATAGTAATGGGAATGTTTCCAGGGAAAACCATAATAATGCAAATAACAAAAAAAAATTCTCATTAAATAGTATATATTATCATATACTTCTAATTAAGGGGTAAAACACGTTGCAGGCTAACCTCCAATGGAGCTGGCTGCTGTCCACAGCCTTGACGGTATTGGCATCTAGGGTCTTTATATAGTAATTGGAGTGTGCCCAGGAAAAAACACCGTATTGCAAATAAGAAAAAAAAATAATTTCACTTTAAATAGTAATTACTAAGATGTACTACTTATTAAGAGGTAAAACACGTCTAGGGCTATCCTCCAGTGGAGCTGGCTGCACATAAAGCAGTGTCGGCATTGGCTCATAGGGTCTTTGTATAGTAATGGGAGTTTTTCCAGGGAATCTTACCATAATGCAAATAACAAAAAAAAAAAAAATACAAATTTCTTTTCTCTTTAAATAGTATTTATTATCATATACTACTAATTAAGAGATAAAACACATCGCTGGCTAACCTCCAGTGGAACTGGCTCTTGTCACAGCCGTGTCGGCATTGTCTCCTAGGGTCTTTATATAGTAATGGGAGTGTTTCCAGGGAATACCACAATAATGCAAATAACAAAAAAAATTCTCATTAAATAGTATATATTATCATATACTTCTAATTAAGGGGTAAAACACGTTGCAGGCTAAACTCCAGTGGAGCTGGCTGCTGTCCACAGCCTTGTCGGTATTGGCTTCTAGGGTCTTTATATAGTAATTGGAGTGTGCCCAAGAAAAAACACCGTATTGCAAATGAGAAAAAAAAATTCACTTTAAATAGTATTTACTAAGATGTACTACTTATTAAGAGGTAAAACACTTCTAGGGCTATCCTCCAGTGGAGCTGGCTGCACTCAAAGCAGTGTCGGCATTGGCTCATAGGGTCTTTGTTTAGTAATGGGAATTTTTTCCAGGGAATCTTACCATAATGCAAATAACAAAAAAAAATACAAATTTCTTTTCTCTTTAAATAGTATTTATTATCATATACTACTAATTAAGAGATAAAACACGTCGCAGGCTAACCTCCAGTGGAACTGGCTCTTGTAACAGCCGTGTCGTCATTGTCTCCTAGGGTCTTTATATAGTAATGGGAGTGTTTCCAGGGAAAACCACAATAATGCAAATAACAAAAAAAAATTCTCATTAAATAGTATATATTATCATATACTTCTAATTAAGGGGTAAAACACGTTGCAGGCTAACCTCCAGTGGAGCTGGCTGCTGTCCACAGCCTTGTCGGTATTGGCATCTAGGGTCTTTATATAGTAATTGGAGTGTGCCCAGGAAAAAACACCGTATTGAAAATAAGAAAAAAAAAAAATTCACTTTAAATAGTAATTACTAAGATGTACTACTTATTAAGAGGTAAAACACGTCTAGGGCTATCCTCCAGTGGAGATGGCTGCACTCAAAGCAGTGTCGGCTTTGGCTCATAGGGTCTTTGTATAGTAATGGGAGTTTTTCCAGGGAATCTTACCATAATGCAAATAACAAAAAAAAAAAAATTACAAATTTCTTTTCTCTTTAAATAGTATTTATTATCATATACTACTAATTAAGAGGTAAAACAAGTCGCTGTCTAACCTCCAGTGGAACTGGCTCTTGTCACAGCCGTGTCGTCATTGTCTCCTAGGGTCTTTATATAGTAATGGGAGTGTTTCCAGGGAAAACCACAATAATGCAAATAACAAAAAAAAAATTCTCATTAAATAGTACATACTATCATATACTTCTAATTAAGGGGTAAAACACGTTGCAGGCTAATCTCCAGTGGAGGTGGCTGCTGTCCACAGCCTTGTCGGTATAGGCATCTAGGGTCTTTATATAGCAATTGGAGTGTGCCCAGGAAAAAACACTGTATTGCAAATAAGAAAAAAAAAATAATTTCACTTTAAATAGTAATTACTAAGATGTACTACTTATTAAGAGGTAAAACACGTCTAGGGCTATCCTCCAGTAGAGCTGGCTGCACTCTAAGCAGTGTCGGCATTGGGTCATAGGGTCTTTGTATAGTAATGGGAGTTTTTCCAGGGAATCTTACCATAATGCAAATAACAAAAAAAAAAAAAAAAATACAAATTTCTTTTCTCTTTAAATAGTATTTATTATCATATACTACTAATTAAGAGATAAAACACGTCGCAGGCTAACCCCCAGTGGAACTGGCTCTTGTAACAGCCGTGTCGTCATTGTCTCCTAGGGTCTTTATATAGTAATGGGAGTGTTTCCAGGGAAAACCACAATAATGCAAATAACAAAAAAAAATTCTCATTAAATAGTATATATTATCATATACTTCTAATTAAGGGGTAAAACACGTTGCAGGCTAACCTCCAGTGGAGCTGGCTGCTGTCCACAGCCTTGTCGGTATTGGCATCTAGGGTCTTTATATAGTAATTGGAGTGTGCCCAGGAAAAAACACCGTATTGCAAATAAGAAAAAAAATAATTTCACTTTATATAGTAATTACTAAGATGTACTACTTATTAAGAGGTAAAACACGTCTAGGGCTATCCTCCAGTGGAGTTGGCTGCACATAAAGCAGTGTCGGCATTGGCTCATAGGGTCTTTGTATAGTAATGGGAGTTTTTCCAGGGAATCTTACCATAATGCAAATAAAAAAAAAAAAAAAAATACAAATTTCTTTTCTCTTTAAATAGTATTTATTATCATATACTACTAATTAAGAGATAAAACACGTCGCTGGCTAACCTCCAGTGGAAATGGCTCTTGTCACAGCCGTGTCGGCATTGTCTCCTAGGGTCTTTTTATAGAAATGGGAGTGTTTCCAGGGAATACCACAATAATGCAAATAACAAAAAAAATTCTCATTAAATAGTATATATTATCATATACTTCTAATTAAGGGGTAAAACACGTCGCAGGCTAAACTCCAGTGGAGCTGGCTGCTGTCCACAGCCTTGTCGGTATTGGCTTCTAGGGTCTTTATATAGTAATTGGAGTGTGCCCAAGAAAAAACACCGTATTGCAAATGAGAAAAAAAAATTCACTTTAAATAGTATTTACTAAGATGTACTACTTATTAAGATGTAAAACACTTCTAGGGCTATCCTCCAGTGGAGCTGGCTGAACTCAAAGCAGTGTCGGCATTGGCTCATAGGGTCTTTGTATAGTAATGGGAGTTTTTCCAGGGAATCTTACCATAATGCAAATAACAAAAAAAAAAAAATACAAATTTCTTTTCTCTTTAAATAGTATTTATTATCATATACTACTAATTAAGAGATAAAACACGTCGCTGGCTAACCTCCAGTGGAACTGGCTCTTGTCACAGCCGTGTCGGCATGGTCTCCTAGGGTCTTTATATAGTAATGGGAGAGTTTCCAGGGAAAACCACAATAATGCAAATACCAAAAAAAAAATTCTCATTAAATAGTATATATTATCATATACTTCTAATTAAGGGGTAAAACACGTTGCAGGCTAACCTCCAGTGGAGCTGGCTGCTGTCCACAGCCTTGTCGGTATTGGCATCTAGGGTCTTTATATAGTAATTGGAGTGTGCCCAGGAAAAAACACCGTATTGCAAATAAGAAAAAAAATAATTTCACTTTAAATAGTAATTACTAAGATGTACTACTTATTAAGAGGTAAAACACGTCTAGGGCTATCCTCCAGTGGAGCTGGCTGCACTCAAACCAGTGTCGGCATTGGCTCATAGGGTCTTTGTATAGTAATGGGAGATTTTCCAGGGAATCTTACCATAATGCAAATAACAAAAAAAAAAAAAAAAAAAAAATACAAATTTCTTTTCTCTTTAAATAGTATTTATTATCATATACTACTAATTAAGAGATAAAACACGTCGCAGGCTAACCTCCAGTGGAACTGGCTCTTGTCACAGCCGTGTCGTCATTGTCTCCTAGGGTCTTTATATAGTAATGGGAGTGTTTCCAGGGAAAACCACAATAATGCAAATAACAAAAAAAAATCTCATTAAATAGTATATATTATCATATACTTCTAATTAAGGGGTAAAACACGTTGCAGGCTAACCTCCAGTGGAGCTGGCTGCTGTCCACAGCCTTGTCGGTATTGGCATCTAGGGTCTTTATATAGTAATTGGAGTGTGCCCAGGAAAAAACACCGTATTGAAAATGAGAAAAAAAAAATTCACTTTAAATAGTAATTACTAAGATGTACTACTTATTAAGAGGTAAAACACGTCTAGGGCTATCCTCCAGTGGAGCTGGCTGCACTCAAAGCAGTGTCGACTTTGGCTCATAGGGTCTTTGTATAGTAATGGGAGTTTTTCCAGGGAATCTTACCATAATGCAAATAACAAAATAAATTCCAAATATCTTTTCTCTTTAAATAGTATTTATTATCATATACTACTAATTAAGAGATAAAACACGTCGCAGGCTAACCTCCAGTGGAACTGGCTGCTGTCCACAGCCTTGTCGGTATTGGCATCTAGGGTCTTTATATAGTAATTGGAGTGTGCCCAGGAAAAAACACCGTATTGCAAATAAGAAAAAAAATAATTTCACTTTAAATAGTATTTACTAAGATATACTCTTTATTACGGGGTAAAACATGTCTAGGGCTATCCTCCAGTGGAGCTGGCTGCACTCAAAGCAGTGTCGGCATTGGTTTATAGGGACTTTGTATAGTAATGGGAGTTTTTCCAGGAAATCTTACCATAATGCAAATAACAAAAAAACAAAAAAAAAATTTCTTTTCTCTTTAAATTGTATTTATTATCATATACTACTAATTAAGAGATAAAACTTGTCGCAGGCTAACCTCCAGTGGAACTGGCTGCTGTCCACAGCCTTGTCGGTATTGGCATCTAGGGTCTTTATATAGTAATTGGAGTGTGCCCAGGAAAAAACACCGTAATGCAAATAAGATAAAAAATAATTTCACTTTAAATAGTATTTCCTAAGATATACTCTTTATTAAGGGGTAAAAGACGTCTAGGACTATCCTCCAGTGCAGCTGGCTGCACTCAAAGCAGTGTCGGCATTGGCTCATAGGGTCTTTGTATAGTAATGGGAGTTTTTCCAGGGAATCTTACCATAATGCAAATAACAAAAAAAATACAAATTTCTTTTCTCTTTAAATAGTATTTATTATCATATACTACTAATTAAGAGATAAAACACGTCACTGCCTAACCTCCAGTGAAACTGGCTGCTGTCCACAGCCTTGTCGATATTGGCTTCTAGGGTCTTTATATAGTAATTGGAGTGTGCCCAGGAAAAAACATCGTATTGCAAATAAGATAAAAAATAATTTCACTCTAAATAGTATTTACTAAGATATACTCTTTATTAAGAGCTAAAACACGTCTAGGGCTATCCTCCAGTGGAGCTGGCTGCACTCAAAGCAGTGTCGGCATTGGCTCATAGGGTCTTTGTATAGTAATGGGAGTTTTTCCAGGGAATCTTACCATAATGCAAATAACAAAAAAAAATACAAATTTCTTTTCTCTTTAAATAGTATTTATTATCATATACTACTAATTAAGAGATAAAACACGTCGCTGGCTAACCTCCAGTGGAACTGGCTCTTGTCACAGCCGTGTCGGCATTGTCTCCTAGGGTCTTTATATAGTAATGGGAGTGTTTCCAGGGAAAACCACAATAATGCAAATAACAAAAAAAATTCTCATTAAATAGTATATATTATCATATACTTCTAATTAAGGGGTAAAACTTGTTGCAGGCTAACCACCAGTGGAGCTGGCTGCTGTCCACAGCCTTGTCGGTATTGGCATCTAGGGTCTTTATATAGTAATTGGAGTGTGCCCAGGAAAAAACACCATATTGCAAATAAGAAAAAAAATAATTTCACTTTAAATAGTAATTACTAAGATTTACTACTTAGTAAGAGGTAAAACACGTCTAGGGCTATCCTCCAGTGGAGCTGGCTGCACTCAAAGCAGTGTCGGCATTGGCTCATAGGGTCTTTGTATAGTAATGGGAGTTTTTCCAGGGAATCTTACCATAATGCAAATAACAAAAAAAAAAAAAAAAAAAAAAAAAAATACAAATTTCTTTTCTCTTTAAATAGTGTTTATTATCATATACTACTAATTAAGAGATAAAACACGTCGCTGGCTAACCTCCAGTGGAACTGGCTCTTGTCACAGCCGTGTCGGCATTGTCTCCTAGGGTCTTTATATAGTAATGGGAGTGTTTCCAGGGAAAACCACAATAATGCAAATAACAAAAAAAATTCTCATTAAATAGTATATATTATCATATACTTCTAATTAAGGGGTAAAACACGTTGCAGGCTAACCTCCTGTGGAGCTGGCTGCTGTCCACAGCCTTGTCGGTATTGGCATCTAGGGTCTTTATATAGTAATTGGAGTGTGCCCAGGAAAAAACACCGTATTGCAAATAAGAAAAAAAATAATTTCACTTTAAATAGTAATTACTAAGATGTACTACTTATTAAGAGGTAAAACACGTCTAGGGCTATCCTCAGTGGAGCTGGCTGCACTCAAAGCAGTGTCGGCATTGGCTCATAGGGTCTTTGTATAGTAATGGGAGTTTTTCCAGGGAATCTTACCATAATGCAAATAACAAAAAAAATACAAATTTCTTTTCTCTTTAAATAGTATTTATTATCATATACTACTAATTAAGAGATGAAACACGTCGCTGGCTAACCTCCAGTGGAACTGGCTCTTGTCACAGCCGTGTCGGCATTGTCTCCTAGGGTCTTTATATAGTAATGGGAGTGTTTCCAGGGAAAACCACAATAATGCAAATAACAAAAAAAAAATTCTCATTAAATAGTATATATTATCATATACTTCTAATTAAGGGGTAAAACACGTTGCAGGTTAACCTCCAGTGGAGCTGGCTGCTGTCCACAGCCTTGTCGGTATTGGCATCTAGGGTCTTTATATAGTAATTGGAGTGTGCCCAGGAAAAAACACCGTAATGCAAATAAGATAAAAAATAATTTCACTTTAAATAGTATTTCCTAAGATATACTCTTTATTAAGGGGTAAAAGACGTCTAGGACTATCCTCCAGTGCAGCTGGCTGCACTCAAAGCAGTGTCGGCATTGGCTCATAGGGTCTTTGTATAGTAATGGGAGTTTTTCCAGGGAATCTTACCATAATGCAAATAACAAAAAAAATACAAATTTCTTTTCTCTTTAAATAGTATTTATTATCATATACTACTAATTAAGAGATAAAACACGTCACTGCCTAACCTCCAGTGAAACTGGCTGCTGTCCACAGCCTTGTCGATATTGGCATCTAGGGTCTTTATATAGTAATTGGAGTGTGCCCAGGAAAAAACACCGTATTGCAAATAAGAAAAAAAATAATTTCACTTTAAATAGTAATTACTAAGATGTACTACTTATTAAGAGGTAAAACACGTCTAGGGCTATCCTCCAGTGGAGCTGGCTGCAGTCAAAGCAGTGTCGGCATTGGCTCATAGGGTCTTTGTATAGTAATGGGAGTTTTTCCAGGGAATCTTACCATAATGCAAATAACAAAAAAAAAAAAAAAAAAATACAAATTTCTTTTCTCTTTAAATAGTATTTATTATCATATACTACTAATTAAGAGATAAAACACGTCGCTGGCTAACCTCCAGTGGAACTGGCTCTTGTCACAGCCGTGTCGTCATTGTCTCCTGGGGTCTTTATATAGTAATGAGAGTGTTTCCAGGGAAAACCATAATAATGCAAATAACAAAAAAAATTCTCATTAAATTATATATATCATCATATACTTCTAATTAAGGGGTAAAACACGTCGCAGGCTAAACTCCAGTGGAGCTGGCTGCTGTCCACAGCCTTGTCGGTATTGGCTTCTAGGGTCTTTATATAGTAATTGGAGTGTGCCCAAGAAAAAACACCGTATTGCAAATGAGAAAAAAAAATTCACTTTAAATAGTATTTACTAAGATGTACTACTTATTAAGAGGTAAAACACTTCTAGGGCTATCCTCCAGTGGAGCTGGCTGCACTCAAAGCAGTGTCGGCATTGGCTCATAGGGTCTTTGTATAGTAATGGGAGTTTTTCCAGGGAATCTTACCATAATGCAAATAACAAAAAAAAATACAAATTTCTTTTCTCTTTAAATAGTATTTATTATCATATACTACTAATTAAGAGATAAAACACGTCGCTGGCTAACCTCCAGTGGAACTGGCTCTTGTCACAGCCGTGTCGGCATGGTCTCCTAGGGTCTTTATATAGTAATGGGAGAGTTTCCAGGGAAAACCACAATAATGCAAATAACAAAAAAAAATTCTCATTAAATAGTATATATTATCATATACTTCTAATTAAGGGGTAAAACACGTTGCAGGCTAACCTCCAGTGGTGCTGGCTGCTGTCCACAGCCTTGTCGGTATTGGCATCTAGGGTCTTTATATAGTAATTGGAGTGTGCCCAGGAAAAAACACCGTATTGCAAATAAGAAAAAAAATAATTTCACTTTAAATAGTAATTACTAAGATGTACTACTTATTAAGAGGTAAAACACGTCTAGGGCTATCCTCCAGTGGAGCTGGCTGCACTCAAAGCAGTGTCGGCATTGGCTCATAGGGTCTTTGTATAGTAATGGGAGTTTTTCCAGGGAATCTTACCATAATGCAAATAACAAAAAAAAAAAAAAAAATACAAATTTCTTTTCTCTTTAAATAGTGTTTATTATCATATACTACTAATTAAGAGATAAAACACGTCGCTGGCTATCCTCCAGTGGAACTGGCTCTTGTCACAGCCGTGTCGGCATTGTCTCCTAGGGTCTTTATAGAGTAATGGGAGTGTTTCCAGGGAAAACCACAATAATGCAAATAACAAAAAAAATTCTCATTAAATAGTATATATTATCATATACTTCTAATTAAGGGGTAAAACACGTTGCAGGCTAACCTCCAGTGGAGCTGGCTGCTGTCCACAGCCTTGTCGGTATTGGCATCTAGGGTCTTTATATAGTAATTGGAGTGTGCCCAGGAAAAAACACCGTATTGCAAATAAGAAAAAAAATAATTTCACTTCAAATAGTAATTACTAAGATGTACTACTTATTAAGAGGTAAAACACGTCTAGGGCTATCCTCCAGTGGAGCTGGCTGCACTCAAAGCAGTGTCGGCATTGGCTCATAGGGTCTTTGTATAGTAATGGGAGTTTTTCAAGGGAATCTTACCATAATGCAAATAACAAAAAAAAAAAAAAAAAAAAAAAAAAAAAAAAAAAAAAAAAATACAAATTTCTTTTCTCTTTAAATAGTATTTATTATCATATACTACTAATTAAGAGATAAAACACGTCGCTGGCTAACCTCCAGTGGAACTGGCTCTTGTCACAGCCGTGTCAGCATTGTCTCCTAGGGTCTTTATATAGTAATGGGAATGTTTCCAGGGAAAACCACTATAATGCAAATAAAAAAAAATTCTCATTAAATAGTATATATTATCATATACTTCTAATTAAGGGGTAAAACACGTTGCAGGTTAACCTCCAGTGGAGCTGGCTGCTGTCCACAGCCTTGTCGGTATTGGCATCTAGGGTCTTTATATAGTAATTGGAGTGTGCCCAGGAAAAAACACCGTAATGCAAATAAGATAAAAAATAATTTCACTTTAAATAGTATTTCCTAAGATATACTCTTTATTAAGGGGTAAAAGACGTCTAGGACTATCCTCCAGTGCAGCTGGCTGCACTCAAAGCAGTGTCGGCATTGGCTCATAGGGTCTTTGTATAGTAATGGGAGTTTTTCCAGGGAATCTTACCATAATGCAAATAACAAAAAAAATACAAATTTCTTTTCTCTTTAAATAGTATTTATTATCATATACTACTAATTAAGAGATAAAACACGTCGCTGCCTAACCTCCAGTGAAACTGGCTGCTGTCCACAGCCTTGTCGATATTGGCTTCTAGGGTCTTTATATAGTAATTGGAGTGTGCCCAGGAAAAAACATCGTATTGCAAATAAGATAAAAGTAATTTCACTCTAAATAGTATTTACTAAGATATACTCTTTATTAAGAGCTAAAACACGTCTAGGGCTATCCTCCAGTGGAGCTGGCTGCACTCAAAGCAGTGTCGGCATTGGCTCATAGGGTCTTTGTATAGTAATGGGAGTTTTTCCAGGGAATCTTACCATAATGCAAATAACAAAAAAAAATACAAATTTCTTTTCTCTTTAAATAGTATTTATTATCATATACTACTAATTAAGAGATAAAACACGTCGCTGGCTAACCTCCAGTGGAACTGGCTCTTGTCACAGCCGTGTCGGCATTGTCTCCTAGGGTCTTTATATAGTAATGGGAGTGTTTCCAGGGAAAACCACAATAATGCAAATAACAAAAAAAATTCTCATTAAATAGTATATATTATCATATACTTCTAATTAAGGGGTAAAACACGTTGCAGGCTAACCTCCAGTGGAGCTGGCTGCTGTCCACAGCCTTGTCGGTATTGGCATCTAGGGTCTTTATATAGTAATTGGAGTGTGCCCAGGAAAAAACACCGTATTGCAAATAAGAAAAAAAATAATTTCACTTTAAATAGTAATTACTAAGATGTACTACTTATTAAGAGGTAAAACACGTCTAGGGCTATCCTCCAGTGGAGCTGGCTGCAGTCAAAGCAGTGTCGGCATTGGCTCATAGGGTCTTTGTATAGTAATGGGAGTTTTTCCAGGGAATCTTACCATAATGCAAATAACAAAAAAAAAAAAAAAAAATACAAATTTCTTTTCTCTTTAAATAGTATTTATTATCATATACTACTAATTAAGAGATAAAACACGTCGCTGGCTAACCTCCAGTGGAACTGGCTCTTGTCACAGCCGTGTCAGGATTGTCTCCTAGGGTCTTTATATAGTAATGGGAATGTTTCCAGGGCAAACCACTATAATGCAAATAAAAAAAAATTCTCATTAAATAGTATATATTATCATATACTTCTAATTAAGGGGTAAAACACGTTGCAGGTTAACCTCCAGTGGAGCTGGCTGCTGTCCACAGCCTTGTCGGTATTGGCATCTAGGGTCTTTATATAGTAATTGGAGTGTGCCCAGGAAAAAACACCGTAATGCAAATAAGATAAAAAATAATTTCACTTTAAATAGTATTTCCTAAGATATACTCTTTATTAAGGGGTAAAAGACGTCTAGGACTATCCTCCAGTGCAGCTGGCTGCACTCAAAGCAGTGTCGGCATTGGCTCATAGGGTCTTTGTATAGTAATGGGAGTTTTTCCAGGGAATCTTACCATAATGCAAATAACAAAAAAAATACAAATTTCTTTTCTCTTTAAATAGTATTTATTATCATATACTACTAATTAAGAGATAAAACACGTCGCTGCCTAACCTCCAGTGAAACTGGCTGCTGTCCACAGCCTTGTCGATATTGGCTTCTAGGGTCTTTATATAGTAATTGGAGTGTGCCCAGGAAAAAACATCGTATTGCAAATAAGATAAAAAATAATTTCACTCTAAATAGTATTTACTAAGATATACTCTTTATTAAGAGCTAAAACACGTCTAGGGCTATCCTCCAGTGGAGCTGGCTGCACTCAAAGCAGTGTCGGCATTGGCTCATAGGGTCTTTGTATAGTAATGGGAGTTTTTCCAGGGAATCTTACCATAATGCAAATAACAAAAAAAAAATACAAATTTCTTTTCTCTTTAAATAGTATTTATTATCATATACTACTAATTAAGAGATAAAACACGTCGCTGGCTAACCTCCAGTGGAACTGGCTCTTGTCACAGCCGTGTCGGCATTGTCTCCTAGGGTCTTTATATAGTAATGGGAGTGTTTCCAGGGAAAACCACAATAATGCAAATAACAAAAAAAATTCTCATTAAATAGTATATATTATCATATACTTCTAATTAAGGGGTAAAACACGTTGCAGGCTAACCTCCAGTGGAGCTGGCTGCTGTCCACAGCCTTGTCGGTATTGGCATCTAGGGTCTTTATATAGTAATTGGAGTGTGCCCAGGAAAAAACACCGTATTGCAAATAAGAAAAAAAATAATTTCACTTTAAATAGTAATTACTAAGATGTACTACTTATTAAGAGGTAAAACACGTCTAGGGCTATCCTCCAGTGGAGCTGGCTGCAGTCAAAGCAGTGTCGGCATTGGCTCATAGGGTCTTTGTATAGTAATGGGAGTTTTTCCAGGGAATCTTACCATAATGCAAATAACAAAAAAAAAAAAAAAAAATACAAATTTCTTTTCTCTTTAAATAGTATTTATTATCATATACTACTAATTAAGAGATGAAACACGTCGCTGGCTAACCTCCAGTGGAACTGGCTCTTGTCACAGCCGTGTCGTCATTGTCTCCTGGGGTCTTTATATAGTAATGAGAGTGTTTTCAGGGAAAACCATAATAATGCAAATAACAAAAAAAATTCTCATTAAATTTTATATATTATCATATACTTCTAATTAAGGGGTAAAACACGTTGCAGGCTAACCTCCAATGGAGCTGGCTGCTGTCCACAGCCTTGACGGTATTGGCATCTAGGGTCTTTATATAGTAATTGGAGTGTGCCCAGGAAAAAACACCGTATTGCAAATAAGAAAAAAAATAATTTTACTTTAAATAGTAATTACTAAGATGTACTACTTATTAAGAGGTAAAACACGTCTAGGGCTATCCTCCAGGGAGCTGGCTGCACATAAAGCAGTGTCGGCATTGGCTCATAGGGTCTTTGTATAGTAATGGGAGTTTTTCCAGGGAATCTTACCATAATGCAAATAACAAAAAAAAAATACAAATTTCTTTTCTCTTTAAATAGTATTTATTATCATATACTACTAATTAAGAGATAAAACACGTCGCTGGCTAACCTCCAGTGGAACTGGCTCTTGTCACAGCCGTGTCGTCATTGTCTCCTGGGGTCTTTATATAGTAATGAGAGTGTTTCCAGGGAAAACCATAATAATGCAAATAACAAAAAAAATTCTCATTAAATTTTATATATTATCATATACTTCTAATTAAGGGGTAAACACGTTGCAGGCTAACCTCCAATGGAGCTGGCTGCTGTCCACAGCCTTGACGGTATTGGCATCTAGGGTCTTTATATAGTAATTGGAGTGTGCCCAGGAAAAAACACCGTATTGCAAATAAGAAAAAAATAATTTTACTTTAAATAGTAATTACTAAGATGTACTACTTATTAAGAGGTAAAACACGTCTAGGGCTATCCTCCAGGGAGCTGGCTGCACATAAAGCAGTGTCGGCATTGGCTCATAGGGTCTTTGTATAGTAATGGGAGTTTTTCCAGGGAATCTTACCATAATGCAAATAACAAAAAAAAAATACAAATTTCTTTTCTCTTTAAATAGTATTTAATATCATATACTACTAATTAAGAGATAAAACACGTCGCTGGCTAACCTCCAGTGGAACTGGCTCTTGTCACAGCCGTGTCGGCATTGTCTCCTAGGGTCTTTATATAGTAATGGGAGTGTTTCCAGGGAAAACCACAATAATGCAAAAAACAAAAAAAATTCTCATTAAATAGTACAATTTATCATATACTTCTAATTAAGGGGTAAAACACGTTGCAGGCTAACCTCCAGTGGAGCTTGCTGCTGTCCACAGCCTTGTCGGTATTGGCATCTAGGGTCTTTATATAGTAATTGTAGTGTGCCCAGGAAAAAACATCGTATTGCAAATAAAAAAAAAAGTAATTTCACTTTAAATAGTAATTACTAAGATGTACTACTTATTAAGAGGTAAAACACGTCCAGGGCTATCCTCCAGTGGAGCTGGCTGCACTCAAAGCAGTGTCGGCATTGGCTCATAGGGTCTTTGTATAGTAATGGGAGTTTTTCCAGGGAATCTTACCATAATGCAAATAACAAAAAAAAAATACAAATTTCTTTTCTCTTTAAATAGTATTTATTATCATATACTACTAATTAAGAGATAAAACATGTCGCTGGCTAACCTCCAGTGGAACTGGCTCTTGTCACAGCCGTGTCGGCATGGTCTCCTAGGGTCTTTATATAGTAATGGGAGAGTTTCCAGGGATAACCACAATAATGCAAATAACAAAAAAAAATTCTCATTAAATAGTATATATTATCATATACTTCTAATTAAGGGGTAAAACACGTTGCAGGCTAACCTCCAGTGGAGCTGGCTGCTGTCCACAGCCTTGTCGGTATTGGCATCTAGGGTCTTTATATAGTAATTGGAGTGTGCCCAGGAAAAAACACCGTATTCCAAATAAGACAAAAAATAATTTCACTTTAAATAGTAATTACTAAGGTGTACTACTTATTAAGAGGTAAAACACGTCTAGGGCTATCCTCCAGTGGAGCTGGCTGCACTCAAAGCAGTGTCGGCATTGGCTCATAGGGTCTTTGTATAGTAATGGGAGTTTTTCCAGGGAATCTTACCATAATGCAAATAACAAAAAAAAATACAAATTTCTTTTCTCTTTAAATAGTATTTATTATCATATACTACTAATTAAGAGATAAAAAACGTCGCTGGCTAACCTCCAGTGGAACTGGCTCATGTCACAGCCGTGTCGTCATTGTCTCCTGGGGTCTTTATATAGTAATGAGAGTGTTTCCAGGGAAAACCATAATAATGCAAATAACAAAAAAAATTCTCATTAAATTTTATATATTATCATATACTTCTAATTAAGGGGTAAAACACGTTGCAGGCTAACCTCCAATGGAGCTGGCTGCTGTCCACAGCCTTGACGGTATTGGCATCTAGGGTCTTTATATAGTAATTGGAGTGTGCCCAGGAAAAAACACCGTATTGCAAATAAGAAAAAAAATAATTTTACTTTAAATAGTGATTACTAAGATGTACTACTTATTAAGAGGTAAAACACGTCTAGGGCTATCCTCCAGGGAGCTGGCTGCACATAAAGCAGTGTCGGCATTGGCTCATAGGGTCTTTGTATAGTAATGGGAGTTTTTCCAGGGAATCTTACCATAATGCAAATAACAAAAAAAAAAAAAAAAAAAAAAAATTCTTTTCTCTTTAAATAGTATTTATTATTATATACTACTAATTAAGAGATAAAACACGTCGCTGGCTAACCTCCAGTGGAACTGGCTCTTATCACAGCCGTGTCGGCATTGTCTCCTAGGGTCTTTATATAGTAATGGGAGTGTTTCCAGGGAAAACCACAATAATGCAAAAAACAAAAAAAAATTCTCATTAAATAGTACATATTATCATATACTTCTAATTAAGGGGTAAAACACGTTGCAGGCTAACCTCCAGTGGAGCTTGCTGCTGTCCACAGCCTTGTCGGTATTGGCATCTAGGGTCTTTATATAGTAATTGTAGTGTGCCCAGGAAAAAACATCGTATTGCAAATAAGAAAAAAAAGTAATTTCACTTTAAATAGTAATTACTAAGATGTACTACTTATTAAGAGGTAAAACACGTCCAGGGCTATCCTCCAGTGGAGCTGGCTGCACTCAAAGCAGTGTCGGCATTGGCTCATAGGGTCTTTGTATAGTAATGGGAGTTTTTCCAGGGAATCTTACCATAATGCAAATAACAAAAAAAAAAATACAAATTTCTTTTCTCTTTAAATAGTATTTATTATCATATACTACTAATTAAGAGATAAAAAACGTCGCTGGCTAACCTCCAGTGGAACTGGCTCTTGTCACAGCCGTGTCGGCATTGTCTCCTACGGTCTTTATATAGTAATGGGAGTGTTTCCAGGGAAAACCACAATAATGCAAATAACAAAAAAAAATTCTCATTAAATAGTATATATTATCATATACTTCTAATTAAGGGGTAAAGCACATTGCAGGTTAACCTCCAGTGGAGCTGGCTGCTGTCCACAGCCTTGTCGGTATTGGCATCTAGGGTCTTTATATAGTAATTGGAGTGTGCCCAGGAAAAAACACCGTATTGCAAATAAGATAAAAAATAATTTCACTTTAAATAGTATTTACTAAGATATACTCTTTATTAAGGGGTAAAACACGTCTAGGACTATCCTCCAGTGGAGCTGGCTGCACTCAAAGCAGTGTCGGCATTGGCTCATAGGGTCTTTGTATAGTAATGGGAGTTTTTCCAGGGAATCTTACCATAATGCAAATAACAAAAAAAATACAAATTTCTTTTCTCTTTAAATAGTATTTATTATCATATACTACTAATTAAGAGATAAAACACGTCGCTGCGTAACCTCCAGTGGAACTGGCTGCTGTCCACAGCCTTGTCGATATTGGCTTCTAGGGTCTTTATATAGTAATTGTAGTGTGCCCAGGAAAAAACATCGTATTGCAAATAAGATAATAAATAATTTCACTCTAAATAGTATTTACTAAGATATACTCTTTATTAAGAGCTAAAACACGTCTAGGGCTATCCTCCAGTGGAGCTGGCTGCAATCAAAGCAGTGTCGGCATTGGCTCATAGGGTCTTTGTATAGTAATGGGAGTTTTTCCAGGGAATCTTACCATAATGCAAATAACAAAAAAAAATACAAATTTCTTTTCTCTTTAAATAGTATTTATTATCATATACTACTAATTAAGAGATAAAACACGTCGCTGGCAAACATCCAGTGGAACTGGCTGCTGTCCACAGCCTTGTCGATATTGGCATCTAGGGTCTTTATATAGTAATTGGAGTGTGCCCAGGAAAAAACATTGTATTGCAAATAAGAAAAAAAATAATTTCACTTTAAATGGTAGTTACTAAGATATACTCTTTATTAAGAGGTAAAACACGTCTAGGGCTATCCTCCAGTGGAGCTGGCTGCACTGAAAGCAGTGTCGGCATTGGCTCATAGGGTCTTTGTATAGTAATGGGAGTTTTTCCAGGGAATCTTACCATAATGCAAATAACAAAAAAAAATACAAATTTCTTTTCTCTTTAAATAGTATTTATTATTATATACTACTAATTAAGAGATAAAACACGTCGCTGGCTAACCTCCAGTGGAACTGGCTCTTGTCACAGCCGTGTCGGCATTGTCTCCTAGGGTCTTTATATAGTAATGGGAGTGTTTCCAGGGAAAACCACAATAATGCAAATAACAAAAAAAATTCTCATTAAATAGTATATATTATCATATACTTCTAATTAAGGGGTAAAACACGTCGCAGGCTAACCTCCAGTGGAGCTGGCTGCTGTCCACAGCCTTGTCGGTATTGGCATCTAGGGTCTTTATATAGTAATTGGAGTGTGCCCAGGATATAACACCGTATTTCAAATAAGAAAAAAAAAAATAATTTCACTTTAAATAATATTTACTATGATGTACTACTTATTAAGAGGTAAAACACGTCTAGGGCTATCCTCCAGTGGAGCTGGCTGCACTCAAAGCAGTGTCGGCATTGGCTCATAGGGTCTTTGTATAGTAATGGGAGTTTTTCCAGGGAATCATACCATAATGCAAATAACAAAAAAAAATACAAATTTCTTTTCTCTTAAAATAGTATTTATTATCATATACTAATAATTAAGAGATAAAACACGTCGCAGGCTAACCTCCAGTGGAGCTGGCTCTTGTCACAGCCGTGTCGGCTTTGTCTCCTAGGGTCATTATATAGTAATGGGGTGTTTCCAGGGAAAACCACAATAATGCAAATAACAAAAAAAAATTCTCATTAAATAGTATATATTATCATATATTCTAATTAACGGGTAAAACACGTCGCAGGCTAAACTCCAGTGGAGCTGGCTGCTGTCCACAGCCTTGTCGGTATTGGCTTCTAGGGTCTTTATATAGTAATTGGAGTGTGCCCAAGAAAAAACACCGTATTGCAAATGAGAAAAAAAAATTCACTTTAAATAGTATTTACTAAGATGTACTACTTATTAAGAGGTAAAACACGTCTAGGGCTATCCTCCAGTGGAGCTGGCTGCACTCAAAGCAGTGTCGGCATTGGCTCATAGGGTCTTTGTATAGTAATGGGAGTTTTTCCAGGGAATCTTACCTTAATGCAAATAACAAAAAAAATACAAATTTCTTTTCTCTTTAAGTAGTATTTATTATCATATACTACTAATTAAGAGATAAAACACGTCGCTGGCTAACCTCCAGTGGAACTGGCTCTTGTCACAGCCGTGTCGGCATTGTCTCCTAGGGTCTTTATATAGTAATGGGAGTGTTTCCAGGGAAAACCACAATAATGCAAATAAGAAAAAAAAATTCTCATTAAATAGTATATATTATCATATACTTCTAATTAAGGGGTAAAACACGTCGTAGGCTAAACTCCAGTGGAGCTGGCTGCTGTCCACAGCCTTGTCGGTATTGGCTTCTAGGGTCTTTATATAGTAATTGGAGTGTGCCCAAGAAAAAACACCGTATTGCAAATGAGAAAAAAAAATTCACTTTAAATAGTATTTACTAAAATGTACTACTTATTAAGAGGTAAAACACGTCTAGGGCTATCCTCCAGTGGAGCTGGCTGCACTCAAAGCAGTGTCGGCATTGGCTCATAGGGTCTTTGTATAGTAATGGGAGTTTTTCCAGGGAATCTTACCATAATGCAAATAACAAAAAAAATACAAATTTCTTTTCTCTTTAAGTAGTATTTATTATCATATACTACTAATTAAGAGATAAAACACGTCGCTGGCTAACCTCCAGTGGAACTGGCTCTTGTCACAGCCGTGTCGGCATTGTCTCCTAGGGTCTTTATATAGTAATGGGAGTGTTTCCAGGGAAAACCACAATAATGCAAATAACAAAAAAAAATCTCATTAAATAGTATATATTATCATATACTTCTAATTAAGGGGTAAAACACGTCGCAGGCTAAACTCCAGTGGAGCTGTTTTGTTTTTTTTGTTTTTTCGCCCTGGGAGAACCGCCTTATTTTTTTTTTTTTTTTTTTTTTTTTTTTTTTTTTTTTTTTTTTTTTTTTTTTTGGGTCTCCTGTCCACCCCTACAACCCACCTGTCACACTCCAAGACATTCAACAAAACTGAACATTCCTGAGAAAAATCAATACCATTCAAGGCAGAATGACGAGAAAAAGAAACACCCTCCGGGTAAAATGTAGAAAATGAATGGAAGCTTCCTGAGATTGGACTGACGACAGTCACTTCCGTCATGTCCAAGGAGAAGAGGATATGGTACAAAAAGTCGTGTGAACGCAAAGGTGAAAAAAAAACCTTGAAAAACAGTGGGCACAGAATTTACTGTGGCTCAAGATTACAAAATGAAATGTCAAACACAGCTACAAGAAGAAAATACAAACCATCTCACAAAGAAAACGGTAGAATGAAACGGAAAGGGAAAATGTGGGGGAAAACCATCCTCACCAATCACAACCTATGCGTGAAGAAATATGATAAATTGAAAGAGCCAATCGGTTCCCCGCTCCGAGAACTGAGATTTCAAGTTCAAAATCAAGTGCAATCAGCCACCAAGCCACGGTGGCAAAGGAAAGAACAAAGAAAAAACAAAAAACAAAAAGGAACGTTAAACGAACAGCACCTCCCACAAGGGGACAATCTGTGGTCAGAAAAAAACTGTCTGCGACTACCGGCAACACAACAAATGTACCACACGGCACCATTACCGGCCAAGAGCTGACTGGTAACCGTGGACAAGCGCTGCCGATAAAGAATTTGCAAAATTCTCCCTGTACATTGTAGTCAAGGTCAACTTTTGGTGGGCTGTCCAGAGGTACGCCATGAACTCAACAGCAGTGGAAAGCCGGAGCTCGAGAATGGCATACATCGTATGGCCCAGGATCCAAATAGTGGAATTGTGTTTCGTCCGGGGGTATAGTCGAAATTGGGGAATGGTAAACCATTCAATAGTCACATTTGGGGGCGTGGTGCAGTTGACGAGCGCCAACATACTCCGGGCAAGTGCCCACACAGCAGAAACCCGCTGGCATTCAAACCTGTGGCGTCGGGTGTCAGGGATCTGACACAGGGGACAATCAGCACTGGCGACCAAGTGGATGTCATACATTCGCTGGTTGGTGGGTAAGACATTATTCACCAACTTGTACCAAAGTCCACGGACCGCAGTCGGCAGGAGCGGACAGAAGAGATTTTTCCAGACCTGCCGCCAGTTGATGTCAGGGTAACGGGACACCAATTTGTGAACTGGTGGTCGCCCTAAAAGTGCGATATATGTCATCCGAGCCGTATGATGTCGTGGAGTCGCCACCCGAAGGACGTAGCTACGATTAAAGTAGAAGTCTCGAATGTGGGACATCTTGTATGGAATCAAAAGAGGCATGATAGGCGCTCTCTCAGACGGTGGACGGTAGGCGTCCAACAAAGCCGCCGTTGGTCCTTGCGGGTCCGTGTCCCGCAATGTGTCGGTTCTGTTTATGAGCAGGGCCATGCACTTCTTATAGAAGTGGACGAGGCCTAGGCCACCCACAGAGGGGTCAAGGACACAAGTGTCAGCCTTCACTTTGAAAATATGATGGCGCCACAATAACCAGAAGGTCACCTGAGAGATGGTACGTGCCATCATTTTGGGGATGGTGAGAAGTTGTGCCACGTACCAAGCACGAGCTAGAATGTGGCCATTAATAAGTGAGGCCTTCTGGAGGAGGTCTAATCGTCGTGCTGCATTGACCCGACATTTGCCACGGATTAGAGTAAGAACTCTCCGCCAACTGCGGACCTGCATTTGCTTAGGCTCACGAGTTATAATAACGCCCAATATCTGCTGCTCCTCGACGATACGGTACCACGGCCGGGGAGTGGTGATACCGCCCCGCCCAATAGGGATCATAACGGTCTTCCGAGGATTGATAGCGGCACCAGATGCGCGCTCATATAAGCGGAGAGAGGCCCGAATCAAGTCAATGTCCATCGCCCTGGTGACGAAGATGCCGACATCATCAGCATAAGCGACGCACCGCACTGTGGCGGTGTGTACCGGTACACCAGCAACGGCGTTGCCCAAAGCTCGCAATAGGGGGTCAATCGCCAAGACGAACAGAAACATCGACAACGGGCATCCTTGGCGCACCGACCTGCCGATAGGTATAGGCGGAGTAGAGTAGCCATTGACGGACACGACAGAGGTTGCCCCAGTCAGTATATTAGAAAGAACAGTGAGAAAACGGTGACCGAAGCCCAAGTGATCCAGCACACTGAGCAAGTATGCATGGCCGATACGGTCAAATGCATTAGAAAAATCGATGGAAATGACACCCGCGGGAATCCCGGCGACAGAGGTGTGGCAGACGACGTCACGATATGTAGCGGCCGCATGGAAAATATTGCGACGAGTTACGCCGCACGCCTGATAAGGGCTGATGACGTCATCAATAACCCCCTTTATTTTCCAAGCCACGCACCGGGCGATCAGCTTGTAGTCGGCATTCATTAAGGTGATAGGGCGGAGGTCTTGCGCCCGACAGCGACCCCGAAGCTTGGGGATCAGGATAACCCGACCCTCCAAGAAAGTAGGGGGAATCGCCATACCACCAAGCACCTCATTCGCCATGGATGTCAATTTATCCCCAAGCAAATCCCAGAAGGCCAGATAGAACTCCGAGGGCAGTCCATCCGGCCCCGGAGACTTACCACGAGGGCTTTTCTTCAGCGCCTCCTTAACATCAGTTGAGGACAAGGGGGCAACCAGTTCATCGCGATCATGATCGGTTAGACTATGTGGCAGGGGAGCTAGCAATGCACGAATGGCGTCGATATCAACGTCCACCGGTCGAAAAAGGTCACAAAAATAGCCATGGATATAACGTAGTATTTCCTGCCGCTCCGTGAGGTAAACATCCGCAGCTGTTAGTATACCATCAATCCGGTTCGTCTCGGCCCTCCGCCGCTCCGGCGCCAGATGGTAGGTGGCGGGGTCCTCGTCCTCCAAGGGACTCTGACAGCGGCTACGAACCAGAAGTCCTTTCGCCCGCTCGCGATGAAGGCTAAGCACTCTGGCCTTGATCTTATTGAGCCTCATACGCATATTTTCATCAGGGCCAACGGACGTCTGGGCCGCATCGACCAAACACTGCTGGAAGAAAGCCAGCGTCTGTCTCCTACCATATGCCTCCTCCCGAGAGAACCGCCGTACTGCCATCCGCAACTGTGGTTTTGCCACGCACAACCACCACTGAAGTGTCGAGGGGTAGTTTGATTCCTTCAATAGGCACTGCTGCCAAGTGTAGATCACCTCCGCACGGAGCCCCTCTTTTTCCAGGTGTGAGACATTGCATTTCCAGTGGCGGGGAGGGGGTGCCTCAACCTTTCCAGGGAGGCGCAACTCACACATGTATCCGCAGTGGTCACTGAATGCGGCGGGTACCACCGCAACACTGACCAGGCGAGTCGTCAAGAGGGTGGAGAGATAAATTCGGTCAATGCGACTGGCCCCAGTGTTGTAATAATGGGTGTACTCAGTGTGTGTGGGGTGGAAGTGGCGCCAGGTATCACGAAGATTCCTGGCCGCCAACAGGTCCACCAATTCAGCACAATGAGCTGGCCGCGGGTACTGATCAGCTGCAGAGGTCACGCAGTTAAAATCGCCACCGAAGAGAAGGGGTTTCGCGGAATTTAAAAAAGGGCACACCTCGTGATGATAAAAAGCCGCCCGTAAGCGTCTCCCATCTCCTTCCCCCGAAGGGGCATATACATTGACAATGCGGACGCCCCGGATGGTGCACGCAATGGCGCGGCCGCCGGGCATCAGCTGGATGTCAGTGGCCACGAGGGAATGGCGGTGTAAAATGGCAGTGCCGCAGTGACGGTCCCTGTCAATATTATAAATGACACAATATCCAGAAATGGCAGATAAAATAGGGGCCTGCACCTCCTGCAATAAAACTATGTCGTACCGCCCACGAAGTATATAATCAGTAAGCGCCAGCACCTTAGGAAAGGATGTAATGGCGTTAAGATTGATCGTTAAAACGGACACCACATCATTATATAGTAATTGGAGTGTGCCCAAGAGAAAACACCGTATTGCAAAAGAGAAAAAAAAATTCACTTTAAATAGTATTTACTAAGATGTACTACTTATTAAGAGGTAAAACACGTCTAGGGCTATCCTCCAGTGGAGCTGGCTGCACTCAAAGCAGTGTCGGCATTGGCTCATAGGGTCTTTGTATTGTAATGGGAGTTTTTCCAGGGAATCTTACCTTAATGCAAATAACAAAAAAAAATACAAATTTCTTTTCTCTTTAAATATTATTTATTATCATATACTACTAATTAAGAGATAAAACACGTCGCTGGATAACCTCCAGTGGAACTGGCTCTTGTCACACCCATGTCGGCATTGTCTCCTAGGGTCTTTATATAGTAATGGGAGTGTTTCCAGGGAAAACCACACTAATGCAAATAACAAAAAAAATTCTCATTAAATAGTATATATTATCATATACTCCTAATTAAGGTGTAAAACACGTCGCAGGCTAAACTCCAGTGGAGCTATGCTGCTGTCCACAGCCTTGTCGGTATTGGCTTCTAGGGTCTTTATATAGTAATTGGAGTGTGCCCAAGAAAAAACACCGTATTGCAAATAAGAAAAAAAATAATTTCACTTTAAATAGTATTTACTAAGATATACTCTTTATTAATAGGTAAAACACGTCTAGGGCTATCCTCCAGTGGAGCTGGCTGCACTCAAAGCAGTGTCGGCATTGGCTCATAGGGTCTTTGTATAGTAATGGGAGTTTTCCAGGGAATCTTACCATGTTGCAAATAACAAAAAAAAAAAAAAATACAAATTTCTTTTCTCTTTAAATTGTATTTATTATCATATACTACTAATTAAGAGATAAAACACGTCGCTGGCTAACCTCCAGTGGAACTGGCTCTTGTCACAGCCGTGTCGGCATTGTCTCCTAGGGTCTTTATATAGTAATGGGAGTGTTCCCAGGGAAAACCATTATAATGCAAATAACAAAAAAAATTCTCATTAAATAGTATATATTATCATATACTTCTAATTAAGGGGTAAAACACGTCGCAGGCTAAACTCCAGTGGAGCTGGCTGCTGTCCACTGCCATGTCGGTATTGGCTTCTAGGGTCTTTATATAGTAATTGGAGTGTGCCCAAAAAAAAAACACCGTATTGCAAATGAGAAAATAAAAATCCACTTTAAATAGTATTTACTAAGATGTACTACTTATTAAGAGGTAAAACACGTCTAGGGCTATCCTCCATTGTAGCTGGCTGCACTCAAAGCAGTGTCGGCATTGGCTCATAGGGTCTTTGTATAGTAATGGGAGTTTTTCCAGGGAATCTTACCATAATGCAAATAACAAAAAAAATACAAATTTCTTTTCTCTTTAAATAGTGTTTATTATCATATACTACTAATTAAGTGATAAAACACGTCGCTGGCTAACCTCCAGTGGAACTGGCTCTTGTCACAGCTGTGTCGGCATTGTCTCCTTAGGTCTTTATATAGTAATGGGAGTGTTTCCAGGGAAAACCACAATAATGCAAATAACAAAAAAATTCTCATTAAATAGTATATATTATCATATACTTCTAATTAAGGGGTAAAAGACGACGCAGGCTAACCTCCAGTGGAGCTGGCTGCTGTCCACAGCCTTGTCGGTATTGGCCTCTAGGGTCTTTATATAGTAATTGGAGTGTGCCCAGGAAAAAACACCGTATTGCAAATGAGAAAAAAAAATAATTTCACTTTAAATAGTATTTACTAAGATGTACTACTTATTAAGAGGTAAAACACGTCTAGGGCTATCTTCCAGTGGAGCTGGCTGCACTCAAAGCAGTGTCGGCATTGGCTCATAGGGTCTTTGTATAGTAATGGGAGTTTTTCCAGGGAATCTTACCATAATGCAAATAACAAAAAAAATACAAATTTCAATTCTCTTTAAGTAGTATTTATTATCATATACTACTAATTAAGAGATAAAACACGTCGCTGGCTAACCTCCAGTGGAACTGGCTCTTGTCACAGCCGTTTCGTCATTGTCCCCTAGGGTCTTTATATAGTAATGGGAGTGTTTCCAGGGAAAACCACAATAATGCAAATAACAAAAAAAAATCTCATTAAATAGTATATATTATCATATACTTCTAATTAAGGGGTAAAACACGTCGCAGGCTAAACTCCAAAGGAGCTGGCTGCTGTCCACAGCCTAGTCGGTATTGGCTTCTAGGGTCTATATATAGTAATTGGAGTGTGCCCAAAAAAAACACCATATTGCAAATGAGAAAACAAAAATTCACTTTAAAAAGTATTTACTAAGATGTACTACTTATTAAGAGGTAAAACACGTCTAGGTCTATCCTCCAGTGGAGCTGGCTGCACTCAAAGCAGTGTCGGCATTGGCTCATAGGGTCTTTGTATAGTAATGGGAGTTTTTCCAGGGAATATTACCATAATGCAAATAACAAAAAAAATACAAATTTCTTTTCTCTTTAAATAGTATTTATTATCATATACTACAAATTAAGAGATAAAACACGTCGCTGGCTAACCTCCAGTGGAACTGGCTCTTGTCACAGCCGTGTCGGCAATGTCTCCTAGGGTCTTTATATAGTAATGGGAGTGTTTCCAGGGAAAACCACAATAATGCAAATATTAAAAAAATTCTCATTAAATAGTACATATTATCATATACTTCTAATTAAGGGGTAAAAAACGTCGCAGGCTAACCTCCAGTGGAGCTGGCTGCTGTCCACAGCCTTGTCGGTATTGGCTTCTAGGGTCTTTATATAGTAATTGGAGTGTGCCCAGGAAAAAACACCGTATTGCAAATAAGAAAAAAAAAATAATTTCACTTTAAATAGTATTTGCTAAGATGTACTACTTATTAAGAGGTAAAACACGTCTAGGGCTATCCTCCAGTGGAGCTGGCTGCACTCAAAGCAGTGTCGGCATTGGCTCATAGGGTCTTTGTATAGTAATGGGAGTTTTTCCAGGGAATCTTACCATAATGCAAATAACAAAAAAAATACAAATTTCTTTTCTCTTTAAATAGTATTTATTATCATATACTACTAATTAAGAGATAAAACACGTCGCTGGCTAACCTCCAGTGGAACTGGCTCTTGTCACAGCCGTGTCGGCAATGTCTCCTAGGGTCTTTATATAGTAATGGGAGTGTTTCCAGGGAAAACCATTATAATGCAAATAACAAAAAAAATTCTCATTAAATAGTATATATTATCATATATTTCTAATTAAGGGGTAAAACACGTCGCAGGCTAAACTCCAAAGGAGCTGGCTGCTGTCCACAGCCTTGTCGGTATTGGCTTCTAGGGTCTTTATATAGTAATTGGAGTGTGCCCAAGAAAAAACACCATATTGCAAATGAGAAAACAAAAATTCACTTTAAATAGTATTTACTAAGATGTACTACTTATTAAGAGGTAAAACACGTCTAGGTCTATCCTGCAGTGGAGCTGGCTGCACTCAAAGCAGTGTCGGCATTGGCTCATAGGGTCTTTGTATAGTAATGGGAGTTTTTCCAGGGAATCTTACCATAATGCAAATAACAAAAAAAATACAAATTTCTTTTCTCTTTGAATAGTATTTATTATCATATACTACTAATTAAGAGATAAAACACGTCGCTGGCTAACCTCCAGTGGAACTGGCTCTTGTCACAGCCGTGTCGGCATTGTCTCCTAGGGTCTTTATATAGTAATGGGAGTGTTTCCAGGGAAAACCACAATAATGCAAATAACAAAAAAAAATTCTCATTAAATAGTACATATTATCATATACTTCTAATTAAGGGGTAAAACACGTCGCAGGCTAACCTCCAGTGGAGCTGGCTGCTGTCCACAGCCTTGTCGGTATTGGCCTCTAGGGTCTTTATATAGTAATTGGAGTGTGCCCAGGAAAAAACACCGTATTGCAAATGAGAAAAAAAAATAATTTCACTTTAAATAGTATTTACTAAGATGTACTACTTATTAAGAGGTAAAACACGTCTAGGGCTATCTTCCAGTGGAGCTGGCTGCACTCAAAGCAGTGTCGGCATTGGCTCATAGGGTCTTTGTATAGTAATGGGAGTTTTTCCAGGGAATCTTACCATAATGCAAATAACAAAAAAAATACAAATTTCAATTCTCTTTAAGTAGTATTTATTATCATATACTACTAATTAAGAGATAAAACACGTCGCTGGCTAACCTCCAGTGGAACTGGCTCTTGTCACAGCCGTTTCGTCATTGTCCCCTAGGGTCTTTATATAGTAATGGGAGTGTTTCCAGGGAAAACCACAATAATGCAAATAACAAAAAAAATTCTCATTAAATAGTATATATTATCATATACTTCTAATTAAGGGGTAAAACACGTCGCAGGCTAAACTCCAAAGGAGCTGGCTGCTGTCCACAGCCTTGTCGGTATTGGCTTCTAGGGTCTTTATATAGTAATTGGAGTGTGCCCAAGAAAAAACACCATATTGCAAATGAGAAAACAAAAATTCACTTTAAATAGTATTTACTAAGATGTACTACTTATTAAGAGGTAAAACACGTCTAGGTCTATCCTGCAGTGGAGCTGGCTGCACTCAAAGCAGTGTCGGCATTGGCTCATAGGGTCTTTGTATAGTAATGGGAGTTTTTCCAGGGAATCTTACCATAATGCAAATAACAAAAAAAATACAAATTTCTTTTCTCTTTGAATAGTATTTATTATCATATACTTCTAATTAAGAGATAAAACACGTCGCAGGCTAACCTCCAGTGGAGCTGGCTGCTGTCCACAGCCTTGTCGGTATTGTCATGTAAAGTCTTTATATAGTAATTGGAGTGTGCCCAGGAAAAAACACCGTATTGCAAATAAGAAAAAAAATAATTTCACTTTAAATAGTATTTACTAAGATATACTCTTTATTAATAGGTAAAACACGTCTAGGGCTATCCTCCAGTGGAGCTGGCTGCACTCAAAGCAGTGTCGGCATTGGCTCATAGGGTCTTTGTATAGTAATGGGAGTTTTTGCAGGGAATCTTACCATAATGCAAATAACAAAAAAAAATACAAATTTCTTTTCGCTTTAAATTGTATTTTTTATCATATACTACTAATTAAGAGATAAAACACGTTGCAGGCTAACCTCCAGTGGAACTGGTTCTTGTCACAGCCGTGTCGTTATTGTCTCCTAGGGTCTTTATATAGTAATGGGAGTGTTTCCAGGGAAAACCACATTAATGCAAATAACAAAAAAAATTCTCATTAAATAGTATATATTATCATATATTTCTAATTAAGGGGTAAAACACGTCGCAGGCTAAACTCCAAAGGAGCTGGCTGCTGTCCACAGCCTTGTCGGTATTGGCTTCTAGGGTCTTTATATAGTAATTGGAGTGTGCCCAAGAAAAAACACCATATTGCAAATGAGAAAACAAAAATTCACTTTAAATAGTATTTACTAAGATGTACTACTTATTAAGAGGTAAAACACGTCTAGGTCTATCCTGCAGTGGAGCTGGCTGCACTCAAAGCAGTGTCGGCATTGGCTCATAGGGTCTTTGTATAGTAATGGGAGTTTTTCCAGGGAATCTTACCATAATGCAAATAACAAAAAAAATACAAATTTCTTTTCTCTTTGAATAGTATTTATTATCATATACTACTAATTAAGAGATAAAACACGTCGCTGGCTAACCTCCAGTGGAACTGGCTCTTGTCACAGCCGTGTCGGCATTGTCTCCTACGGTCTTTATATAGTAATGGGAGTGTTTCCAGGGAAAACCACAATAATGCAAATAACAAAAAAAATTCTCATTAAATAGTACATATTATCATATACTTCTAATTAAGGGGTAAAACACGTCGCAGGCTAACCTCCAGTGGAGCTGGCTGCTGTCCACAGCCTTGTCGGTATTGGCTTCTAGGGTCTTTATATAGTAATTGGAGTGTGCCCAGGAAAAAACACCGTATTGCAAATCAGAAAAAAAAAATTAATTTCACTTTAAATAATATTTACTAAGATGTACTACTTATTAAGAGGTAAAACACGTCTAGGGCTTTCCTCCAGTGGAGCTGGCTGCACTCAAAGCAGTGTCGGCATTGGCTCATAGGGTCTTTGTATAGTAATGGGAGTTTTTCCAGGGAATCTTACCATAATGCAAATAACAAAAAAAATACAAATTTCTTTTCTCTTTAAATAGTATTTATTATCATATACTACTAATTAAGAGATAAAACACGTCGCTGGCTAACCTCCAGTGGAACTGGCTCTTGTCACAGCTGTGTCGGCATTGTCTCCTAGGGTCTTTATATAGTAATGGGAGTGTTTCCAGGGAAAACCACAATAATGCAAATAACAAAAAAAAATTCTAATTAAATAGTATATATAATCATATACTTCTAATTAAGTGATAAAACACGTCGCAGGCTAACCTCCAGTGGAGCTGGCTGCTGTGCACAGCGTTGTCGGTATTGTCATGTAAAGTCTTTATATAGTAATTGGAGTGTGCCCAGGAAAAAACACCGTATTCCAAATAAAAAAAAAAAAATTTCACTTTAAATAGTATTTACTAAGATATACTCTTTATTAATAGGTAAAACACGTCTAGGGCTATCGTCCAGTGGAGCTGGCTGCACTCAAAGCAGTGTCGGCATTGGCTCATAGGGTCTTTGTATAGTAATGGGAGTTTTTCCAGGGAATCTTACCATAATGCAAATAACAAAAAAATACAAATTTCTTTTCTGTTAAAATAGTATTTATTATCATATACTACCCATTAAGAGTTAAAACATTTCGGTGGCTAACCCCCAGTGGAACTGGCTCTTGTCACAGCCGTGTCGGCATTGTCTCCTAGGGTCTTTATATAGTAATGGAAGTGTTTCCAGGGAAAACCACAATAATGCAAATAACAAAAAAAAATTCTCATAAAATAGTATATATTATCATATACTTCTAATTAAGGGGTATAACACGTCGCAGGCTAACCTCCAGTGGAACTGGCTGCTGTCCACAGCCTTGTCGTTATTGGCATCTAGGGTCTTTATATAGTAATTGGAGTGTGCCCAGGAAAAAAACACCGTATTGCAAATAAGAAAAAAAATAATTTCACTTTAAATAGTATTTACTAACATGTACTACTTATTAAGAGGTAAAACACGTCTAGGGCTACCCTCCAGTGGAACTGGCTGCACTCAAAGCAGTGTCGGCATTGGCTCATAGGGTCTTTGTATAGTAATGGGAGTTTTTCCAGGGAATCTTACCATAATGCAAATAACAAAAAAAATACAAATTTCTTTTCTCTTTAAATAGTATCTATTATCATATACTAATAATTAAGAGATAAAACACGTCGCTGGCTAACCTCCAGTGGAACTGGCTCTTGTCACAGCCGTGTCGGCATTGTCTCCTAGGGTCTTTATATAGTAATGGGAGTGTTTCCAGGGAAAACCACAATAATGCAAATAACAAAAAAAATTCTCATTACATATATATATTATCATATACTTCTAATTAAGGGGTAAAACACGTCGCAGGCTAACCTCCAGTGGAGCTGGCTGCTGTCCACAGCCTTGTCGGTATTGGCATCTAGGGTCTTTATATAGTAATTGGAGTGTGCCCAGGAAAAAACACCGTATTGCAAATCAGAAAAAAAAAGAAAATTTCACTTTAAATAGTATTTACTAAGTTGTACTACTTATTAAGAGGTAAAACACGTCTAGGGCTATCCTCCAGTGGAGCTGGCTGCACTCAAAGCAGTGTCGGCATTGGCATTTAGGGTCTTTGTATAGTAATGGGAGTTTTTCCAGGGAATCTTACCTTAATGCAAATAACAAATAAATACAAATTTCTTTTCTCTTTAAATAGTATTTATTATCATATACTACTAATTAAGAGATAAAACACGTCGCTGGCTAACCTCCAGTGGAACTGGCTCTTGTCACAGCCGTGTCGGCATTGTCTCCTAGGGTCTTTATATAGTAATGGGAGTATTTCCAGGGAAAACCACAATAATGCAAATAACAAAAAAAATTCTCATTAAATAGTATATATTATCATATACTTCTAATTAAGGGGTAAAACACGTCGCAGGCTAAACTCCAGTGGAGCTGGCTGCTGTCCACAGCCTTGTCGGTATTGGCTTCTAGGGTCTTTATATAGTAATTGGAGTGTGCCCAAGAAAAAACACCGTATTGCAAATGAGAAAAAAAAATTCACTTTAAATAGTATTTACTAAGATGTACTACTTATTAAGAGGTAAAACACTTCTAGGGCTATCCTCCAGTGGAGCTGGCTGCACTCAAAGCAGTGTCGGCATTGGCTCATAGGGTCTTTGTATAGTAATGGGAGTTTTTCCAGGGAATCTTACCTTAATGCAAATAACAAATAAATACAAATTTCTTTTCTCTTTAAATAGTATTTATTAACATATACTACTAATTAAGAGATAAAACACGTCGCTGGCTAACCTCCAGTGGAACTGGCTCTTGTCACAGCCGTGTCGGCATTTTCTCCTAGGGTCTTTATATAGTAATGGGAGTGTTTCCAGGGAAAACCACAATAATGCAAATAACAAAAAAAATTCTCATTAAATAGTATATATTATCATATACTTCTAATTAAGGGGTAAAACATGTTGCAGGCTAAACTCCAGTGGAGCTGGCTGCTGTCCACAGCCTTGTCGGTATTGGCTTCTAGGGTCTTTATATAGTAATTGGAGTGTGCCCAGGAAAAAACACCGTATTGCAAATGAGAAAAAAAAAATTCACTTTAAATAGTATTTACTAAAATGTACTACTTATTAAGAGGTAAAACACGTCTAGGGCTATCCTCCAGTGGAGCTGGCTGCACTCAAAGCAGTGTCGGCAATGGCTCATAGGGTCTTTGTATAGTAATGGGAGTTTTTCCAGGGAATCTTACCATAATACAAATAACAAAAAAAATACAAATTTCTTTTCTCTTTAAATAGTATTTATTATCATATACTACTAATTAAGAGATAAAACACGTCGCTGGCTAACCTCCAGTGGAACTGGCTCTTGTCACAGCTGTGTCGGCATTGTCTCCTAGGGTCTTTATATAGTAATGGGAGTGTTTCCAGGGAAAACCACAATAATGCAAATAACAAAAAAAAAAATTCTAATTAAATAGTATATATTATCATATATTTCTAATTAAGAGATAAAACACATTGCAGGCTAACCTCCAGTGGAGCTGGCTGCTGTCCACAGCCTTGTCGGTATTGTCATGTAAAGTCTTTATATAGTAATTGGAGTGTGCCCAGGAAAAAACACCGTATTGCAAATAAGAAAAAAAATAATTTCACTTTAAATAGTATTTACTAAGATATACTCTTTATTAATATGTAAAACACGTCTAGGGCTATCCTCCAGTGGAGCTGGCTGCACTCAAAGCAGTGTCGGCATTGGCTCATAGGGTCTTTGTATAGTAATGGGAGTTTTTCCAGGAAATCTTACCATAATGCAAATAACAAAAAAAAAAATACAAATTTTTTTTCTCTTTAAATTGTATTTTTTATCATATACTACTAATTAAGAGATAAAACACGTCGCAGGCTAACCTCCAGTGGAACTGGCTCTTGTCACAGCCGTGTCGTCATTGTCTCCTAGGGTCTTTATACAGTAATGGGGGTGTTTCCAGGGAAAACCACAATAATGCAAATAACAAAAAAAAATTCTCATTAAATAGTATATATTATCATATACTTCTAATTAAGGGGTAAAACACGTCGCAGGCTAACCTCCAGTGGAGCTGGCTGCTGTCCACAGCTTTGTCGGTATTGGCTTCTAGGGTCTTTATATAGTAATTGGAGTGTGCCCAAGAAAAAACACCATATTGCAAATGAGAAAATAAAAATTCACTTTAAATATTATTTACTAAGATGTACTACTTATTAAGAGGTAAAACACGTCTAGGGCTATCCTCCAGTGGAGCTGGCTGCACTCAAAGCAGTGTCGGCATTGGCGCATAGGGTCATTGTATAGTAATGGGAGTTTTTCCAATGAATCTTACCATAATGCGAATAACAAAAAAAAAAATACTAATTTCTTTTCTCTTTAAATAGTATTTATTATCATATACTACTAATTAAGAGATAAAACACGTAGCTGGCTAATCTCCAGAGGAACTGGGTCTTGTCACAGCCGTGTCGGCATTGTCTCCTAGGGTCTTTATATAGTAATGGGAGTGTTTCCAGGGAAAACCACAATAATGCAAATAACAAAAAAAATTCTCATTAAATAGTATATATTATCATATACTTATAATTAAGGGGTAAAACACGTCGCAGGCTAACCTCCAGTGGAGCTGGCTGCTGTCCACAGCCTTGTCGGTATTGGCATCTAGGGTCTTTATATAGTAATTGGAGTGTGCCCAGGAAAAAACACCGTATTGCAAATAAGAAAAAAATAATTTCACTTTAAATAGTATTTACTAAGATGTACTACTTATTAAGAGGTAAAACACGTCTAGGGCTATCCTCCAGTGGAGCTGGCTGCACTCAAAGCAGTGTCGGCATTAACTCACAGGGTCTTTGTATAGTAATGGGAGTTTTTCCAGGGAATCTTACCATAATGCAAATAACAAAAAAAAAAAAATACAAATTTTTTTTCACTTTAAATAGTATTTATTATCATATACTACTAATTAAGAGATAAAACACGTCGCAGGCTAACCTCCAGTGGAGCTGGCTGCTGTCCACAGCCTTGTCGGTATTGGCTTCTAGGGTCTTTATATAGTAATTGGAGTGTGCCCAGGAAAAAACACCGTATTTCAAATAAAAAAAAAAAATATCACTTTAAATAGTATTTACTAAGATGTACTACTTATTAAGAGGTAAAACAAGTCTAGGGCTATCCTTCAGTGGAGCTGGCTGCACTCAAAGCAGTGTCGGCATTGGCTCATAGGGTCTTTGTATAGTAATGGGAGTTTTTCTGGGAATCTTACCAAAATGCAAATAACAAAAAAAAAATACAAATTTCTTTTCTCTTTAAATAGTATTTATTATCATATACTACTAATTAAGAGATAAAACACGTCACTGGCTAACCTCCAGTGGAACTGGTTCTTGTCACAGCCGTGTCGTCATTTTCTCCTAGGGTCTTTATATAGTAAAGGGAGTGTTTCCAGGGAAAACCACAATAATGCAAATAACAAAAAAAAATTCTCATTAAATAGTATATATTATCATATACTTCTAATTAAGAGATAAAACACGTCGCAGGCTAACCTCCAGTGGAGCTGGCTGCTGTCCACAGCCTTGTCGGTATTGTCATCTAGGGTCTTTATATAATAATTGGAGTGTGCCCAGGAAAAAACACCGTATTGCAAATAAGAAAAAAAATAATTTCACTTTAAATAGTATTTACTAAGATATACTCTTTATTAAGAGGTAAAACACGTCTAGGGCTATCCTCCAGTGGAGCTGGCTGCACTCTAAGCAGTGTCGGCAATGGCTCATAGGGTCTTTGTATAGTAATGGGAGTTTTTCCAGGGAATCTTACCATAATGCAAATAACAAAAAAAAATACAAATTTCTTTTCTCTTTAAATAGTATTTATTATCATATACTACTAATTAAGAGATAAAACACGTCGCAGGCTAACCTCGAGTGGAACTGGGTGCTGTCCACAGCCTTGTCGGTATTGCCATCTAGGGTCTTTATATGGTAATGGGAGTGTTTCCAGGGAAAACCACAATAATGCAAATAACAAAAAAAATTCTCATTAAATAGTATATATTATCATATACTACTAATTATGAGGTAAAACACGTCGCAGGCTAACCTCCAGTGGAACTGGCTCTTGTCACAGCCGTGTCGTCATTGTCCGCTAGGGACTTTATATAGTAATGGGAGTGTTTCCAGGGAAAACCACAATTATGCAAATAACAAAAAAAATTCTCATTAAATAGTATATATTATCATATACTACTAATTATGAGGTAAAACACGTCGCAGGCTAACCTCCAGTGAAACTGGCTCTTGTCACAGCCGTGTCGTCATTGTCCCCTAGGGTCTTTATATAGTAATGGGAGTGTTTCCAGGGAAAACCACAATAATGCAAATAACAAAAAAAATTCTCATTAAATAGTATATATTATCATATACTACTAATTATGAGGTAAAACACGTCGCAGGCTAACCTCCAGTGGAACTAGCTCTTGTCACAGCCGTGTCGGCATTGTCTCCTAGGGTCTTTATATAGTAAAGGGAGTGTTTCCAGGGAAAACCACAATAATGCAAATAACAAAAAAAAATTCTCATTAAATAGTATATATTATCATATACTTCTAATTAAGAGATAAAACACGTCGCAGGCTAACCTCCAGTGGAGCTGGCTGCTGTCCACAGCCTTGTCGGTATTGTCATCTAGGGTCTTTATATAGTAATTGGAGTGTGCCCAGGAAAAAACACCGTATTGCAAATGAGAAAAAAAATAATTTCACTTTAAATAGTATTTACTAAGATATACTCTTTATTAATAGGTAAAACACGTCTAGGGCTATCCTCCAGTGGAGCTGGCTGCACTCAAAGCAGTGTCGGCATTGGCTCATAGGGTCTTTGTATAGTAATGGGAGATTTTCCAGGGAATCTTACCATAATGCAAATAACAAAAAAAAAATACAAATTTCTTTTCTCTTTAAATAGTATTTACTATCATATACTACTAATTAAGAGATAAAACACGTCGCAGGCTAACCTCCAGTGGAACTGGCTGCTGTCCACAGCCTTGTCGGTATTGGCATCTAGGGTCTTTATATAGTAATTGGAGTGTGCCCAGGAAAAAACACCGTATTGCAAATAAGAAAAAAAATAATTTCACTTTAAATAGTATTTACTAAGATATACTCTTTATTAAGAGGTAAAACACGTCTAGGGCTATCCTCCAGTGGACCTGGCTGCACTCAAGGCAGTGTCGGCATTGGCTCATAGGGTCTTTGTATAGTAATGGGAGTTTTTCCAGGGAATCTTACCATAATGCAAATAACAAAAAAAAATACAAATTTCTTTTCTCTTTAAATAGTATTTATTATCATATACTACTAATTAAGAGATAAAACACATCGCAGGCTAACCTCCAGTGGAGCTGACTGCTGTCCACAGCCTTGTCGGTATTGGCATCTAGGGTCTTTATATAGTAATTGGAGTGTGCCCAGGAAAAAACACCGTATTGCAAATAAGAAAAAAAAATAATTACACTTTAAATAGTATTTACTAAGATATACTCTTTATTAAGAGGTAAAACACGTCTAGGGCTATCCTCCAGTGGAGCTGGCTGCACTCAAAGCAGTGTCGGCAATGGCTCATAGGGTCTTTGTATAGTAATGGGAGTTTTTCCAGGGAATCTTAACATAATGCAAATAACAAAAAAAAAAAAAAAATACAAATTTCTTTTCTCTTTAAATAGTATTTATTATCATATACTACTAATTAAGAGATAAAACACGTCGCAGGCTAACCTCGAGTGGAACTGGCTGCTGTCCACAGCCTTGTCGGTATTCCATCTAGGGTCTTTATATGGTAATGGGAGTGTTTCCAGGGAAAACCACAATAATGCAAATAACAAAAAAAAATTCTCATTAAATAGTATATATTATCATATACTACTAATTATGAGGTAAAACACGTCGCAGGCTAACCTCCAGTGGAACTGGCTCTTGTCACAGCCGTGTCGGCATTGTCTCCTAGGGTCTTTATATAGTAATGGGAGTGTTTCCAGGGAAAACCACAATAATGCAAATAAAAAAAATAATTCTCATTACATAGTATATATTATCATATACTTCTAATTAAGGGGTAAAACACGTCGCAGGCTAACCTCCAGTGGAGCTGGCTGCTGTCCACAGCCTTGTCGGTATTGGCATCTAGGGTCTTTATATAGTAATTGGAATGTGCCCAGGAAAAAACACCGTATTGCAAATAAGAAAAAAAAAAAAAAAAATAATTTCACTTTAAATAGTATTTACCAAGATGTACTACTTATTAAGAGGTAAAACACGTCTAGGGCTATCCTCCAGTGGAGCTGGCTGCACTCAAAGCAGTGTCGGCATTGGCTCATAGGGTCTTTGTATAGTAATGGGAGTTTTTCCAGGGAATCTTACCATAATGCAAATAACAAAAAAAATACAAATTTCTTTTCTCTTTAAATAGTATTTATTATCATATACTACTAATTAAGAGATAAAACACGTCGCTGGCTAACCTCCAGTGGAACTGGCTCTTGTCACAGCCGTGTCGGCATTGTCTCCTAGGGTCTTTATATAGTAATGGGAGTGTTTCTAGGGAAAACCACAATAATGCAAATAAAAAAAAAATTCTCATTAAATGGTATATATTATCATATACTTCTAATTAAGGGGTAAAACACGTCGCAGGCTAACCTCCAGTGGAGCTGGCTGGTGTCCACAGCCTTGTCGGTATTGGCATCTAGGGTCTTTATATAGTAATTGGAGTGTGCCCAGGAAAAAACACCGTATTGCAAATAAGAAAAAAATAATTTCACTTTAAATAATATTTACTAAGATGTACTACTTATTAAGAGGTTAAACACGTCTAGGGCTATCCTCCAGTGGAGCTGGCTGCACTCAAAGCAGTGTCGGCATTAACTAACAGGGTCTTTGTATAGTAATGGGAGTTTTTCCAGGAAATCTTACCATAATGCAAATAACAAAAAAAAAATACAAATTTTTTTTCACTTTAAATAGTATTTATTATCATATACTACTAAGTAAGAGATAAAACACGTCGCAGGCTAACCTCGAGTGGAACTGGCTGCTGTCCACAGCCTTGTCGGTATTGCCATCTAGGGTCTTTATATGGTAATGGGAGTGTTTCCAGGGAAAACCACAATAATGCAAATAACAAAAAAAAATTCTCATTAAATAGTATATATTATCATATACTACTAATTATGAGGTAAAACACGTCGCAGGCTAACCTCCAGTGGAACTGGCTCTTGTCACAGCCGTGTCGGCATTGTCTCCTAGGGTCTTTATATAGTAATGGGAGTGTTTCCAGGGAAAACCACAATAATGCAAATAACAAAAAAAAAAAAATTCTCAGTAAATAGTATATATTATCATATACTACTAAATATGAGGTAAAACACGTCGCAGGCTAACCTCCAGTGGAACTGGCTCTTGTCACAGCCGTGTCGTCATTGTCCGCTAGGGACTTTATATAGTAATGGGAGTGTTTCCAGGGAAAACCACAATTATGCAAATAACAAAAAAAATTCTCATTAAATAGTATATATTATCATGTACTACTAATTATGAGGTAAAACACGTCACAGGCTAACCTCCAGTGGAACTGGCTCTTGTCACAGCCGTGTCGTCATTGTCCCCTAGGGTCTTTATATAGTAATGGGAGTGTTTCCAGGGAAAACCACAATAATGCAAATAACAAAAAAAATTCTCATTAAATAGTATATATTATCATATACTACTAATTATGAGGTAAAACACGTCGCAGGCTAACCTCCAGTGGAACTGGCTCTTGTCACAGCCGTGTCGGCATTGTCTCCTAGGGTCTTTATATAGTAAAGGGAGTGTTTCCAGGGAAAACCACAATAATGCAAATAACAAAAAAAAATTCTCATTAAATAGTATATATTATCATATACTTCTAATTAAGAGATAAAACACGTCGCAGGCTAACCTCCAGTGGAGCTGGCTGCTGTCCACAGCCTTGTCGGTATTGTCATCTAGGGTCTTTATATAGTAATTGGAGTGTGCCCAGGAAAAAACACCGTATTGCAAATAAGAAAAAAAATAATTTCACTTTAAATAGTATTTACTAAGATATACTCTTTATTAATAGGTAAAACACGTCAAGGGCTATCCTCCAGTGGAGCTGGCTGCACTCAAAGCAGTGTCGGCATTGGCTCATAGGGTCTTTGTATAGTAATGGGAGTTTTTCCAGGGAATCTTACCATAATGCAAATAACAAAAAAAAATACAAATTTCTTTTCTCTTTAAATAGTATTTACTATCATATACTACTAATTAAGAGATAAAACACGTCACAGGCTAACCTCCAGTGGAACTGGCTGCTGTCCACAGCCTTGTCGGTATTGGCATCTAGGGTCTTTATATAGTAATTGGAGTGTGCCCAGGAAAAAACACCGTATTGCAAATAAGAAAAAAAAATAATTTCACTTTAAATAGTATTTACTAAGATATACTCTTTATTAAGTGGTAAAACACGTCTAGGGCTATCCTCCAGTGGTGCTGGCTGCACTCAAGGCAGTGTCGGCATTGGCTCATAGGGTCTTTGTATAGTAATGGGAGTTTTTCCAGGGAATCTTACCATAATGCAAATAACAAAAAAAAATACAAATTTCTTTTCTCTTAAAATAGTATTTATTATCATATACTACTAATTAAGAGATAAAACACGTCGCAGGCTAACCTCCAGTGGAGCTGACTGCTGTCCACAGCCTTGTCGGTATTGGCACCTAGGGTCTTTATATAGTAATTGGAGTGTGCCCAGGAAAAAACACCGTATTGCAAATTAGAAAAAAAAAATAATTTCACTTTAAATAGTATTTACTAAGATATACTCTTTATTAAGAGGTAAAACACGTCTAGGGCTATCCTCCAGTGGAGCTGGCTGCACTCAAAGCAGTGTCGGCAATGGCTCATAGGGTCTTTGTATAGTAATGGGAGTTTTTCCAGGGAATCTTACCATAATGCAAATAACAAAAAAAATACAAATTTCTTTTCTCTTTAAATAGTATTTATTATCATATACTACTAATTAAGAGATAAAACTCGTCACAGGCTAACCTCGAGTGGAACTGGCTGCTGTCCACAGCCTTGTCGGTATTGCCATCTAGGGTCTTTATATGGTAATGGGAGTGTTTCCAGGGAAAACCACAATAATGCAAATAACAAAAAAAAATTCTCATTAAATAGTATATATTATCATATACTACTAATTATGAGGTAAAACACGTCGCAGGCTAACCTCCAGTGGAACTGGCTCTTGTCACAGCCGTGTCGGCATTGTCTCCTAGGGTCTTTATATAGTAATGGGAGTGTTTCCAGGGAAAACCACAATAATGCAAATAACAAAAATAATTCTCATTACATAGTATATATTATCATATACTTCTAATTAAGGGGTAAAACACGTCGCAGGCTAACCTCCAGTGGAGCTGGCTGCTGTCCACAGCCTTGTCGGTATTGGCATCTAGGGTCTTTATATAGTAATTGGAGTGTGCCCAGGAAAAAACACCGTATTGCAAATAAGAAAAAAAAAAAAAAAAATTTCACTTTAAATAGTAATTACTAAGATGTACTACTTATTAAGAGGTAAAACACGTCTAGGGCTATCCTCCAGTGGAGCTGGCTGCACTCAAAGCAGTGTCGGCATTGGCTCATAGGGTCTTTGTATAGTAATGGGAGTTTTTCCAGGGAATCTTACCATAATGCAAATAACAAAAAAAATACAAATTTCTTTTCTCTTTAAATAGTATTTATTATCATATACTACTAATTAAGAGATAAAACACGTCGCTGGCTAACCTCCAGTGGAACTGGCTCTTGTCACAGCCGTGTCGGCATTGTCTCCTAGGGTCTTTATATAGTAATGGGAGTGTTTAAAGGGAAAACCACAATAATGCAAATAACAAAAAAAATTCTCATTAAATAGTATATATTATCATATACTTCTAATTAAGGGGTAAAACACGTCGCAGGCTAACCTCCAGTGGAGCTGGCTGCTGTCCACAGCATTGTCGGTATTGGCATCTAGGGTCTTTATATAGTAATTGGAGTGTGCCCAGGAAAAAACACCGTATTGCAAATAAGAAAAAAATAATTTCACTTTAAATAGTATTTACTAAGATGTACTACTTATTAAGAGGTAAAACACGTCTAGGGCTATCCTCCAGTGGAGCTGGCTGCACTCAAAGCAGTGTCGGCATTAACTCACAGGGTCTTTGTATAGTAATGGGAGTTTTTCCAGGGAATCTTACCATAATGCAAATAACAAAAAAAAAATACAAATTTTTTTTCACTTTAAATAGTATTTATTATCATATACTACTAAGTAAGAGATAAAACACGTCGCAGGCTAACCTCCAGTGGAGCTGGCTGCTGTCCACAGCCTTGTCGGTATTGGCTTCTAGGGTCTTTATATAGTAATTGGAGTGTGCCCAGGAAAAAACACCATATTTCAAATAAGAAAAAAAAATTTCACTTTAAATAGTATTTACTAAGATGTACTACTTATTAAGAGGTACAACAAGTCTAGGGCTATCCTTCAGTGGAGCTGGCTGCACTCAAAGCAGTGTCGGCATTGGCTCATAGGGTCTTTGTATAGTAATGGGAGTTTTTCTGGGAATCTTACCATAATGCAAATAACAAAAAAAAATACAAATTTCTTTTCTCTTTAAATAGTATTTATTATCATATACTACTAATTAAGAGATAAAACACGTCGCTGGCTAACCTCCAGTGGAACTGGCTCTTGTCACAGCCGTGTCGGCATTGTCTCCTAGGGTCTTTATATAGTAAAGGGAGTGTTTCCAGGGAAAACCACAATAATGCAAATAACAAAAAAAAATTCTCATTAAATAGTATATATTATCATATACTTCTAATTAAGAGATAAAACACGTCGCAGGCTAACCTCCAGTGGAGCTGGCTGCTGTCCACAGCCTTGTCGGTATTGTCATCTAGGGTCTTTATATAGTAATTGGAGTGTGCCCAGGAAAAAACACCGTATTGCAAATAAGAAAAAAAACAATTTCACTTTAAATAGTATTTACTAAGATATACTCTTTATTAATAGGTAAAACACGTCTAGGGCTATCCTCCAGTGGAGCTGGCTGCACTCAAAGCAGTGTCGGCATTGGCTCATAGGGTCTTTGTATAGTAATGGGAGTTTTTCCAGGGAATCTTACCATAATGCAAATAACAAAAAAAAAGACAAATTTCTTTTCTCTTTAAATAGTATTTACTATCATATACTACTAATTAAGAGATAAAACACGTCGCAGGCTAACCTCCAGTGGAACTGGCTGCTGTCCACAGCCTTGTCGGTATTGGCATCTAGGGTCTTTATATAGTAAATGGAGTGTGCCCAGGAAAAAACACCGTATTGCAAATAAGAAAAAAAATAATTTCACTTTAAATAGTATTGACTAAGATATACTCTTTATTAAGAGGTAAAACACGTCTAGGGCTATCCTCCAGTGGAGCTGGCTGCACTCAAAGCAGTGTCGGCATTGGCTCATAGGGTCTTTGTATAGTAATGGGAGTTTTTCCAGGGAATCTTACCATAATGCAAATAACAAAAAAAAAAGACAAATTTCTTTTCTCTTTAAATAGTATTTATTATCATATACTACTAATTAAGAGATAAAACACGTCGCAGGCTAACCTCGAGTGGAACTGGCTGCTGTCTACAGCCTTGTCGGTATTGTCATCTAGGGTCTTTATATAGTAATTGGAGTGTGCCCAGGAAAAAACACCGTATTGCAAATAAACAAAAAATAATTTCACTTTAAATAGTATTTACTAAGATATACTCTTTATTAAGAGGTAAAACACGTCTAGGGCTATCCTCCAGTGGAGCTGGCTGCACTCAAAGCAGTGTCGGCATTGGCTCATAGGGTCTTTGTATAGTAATGGGAGTTTTTCCACGGAATCTTACCATAATGCAAATAACAAAAAAAATACAAATTTCTTTTCTCTTTAAATTGTATTTATTATCATATACTACTAATTAAGAGATAAAACACGTCGCAGGCTAACCACCAGTGGAACTGGCTCTTGTCACAGCCGTGTCGTCATTGCCCCCTAGGGTCTTTATATAGTAATGGGAGTGTTTCCAGGGAAAACCACAATTATGCAAATAACAAAAAAAATTCTCATTAAATAGTATATATTATCATATACTACTAATTATGAGGTAAAACACGTCGCAGGCTAACCTCCAGTGGAACTGGCTCTTGTCACAGCCGTGTCGTCATTGTCCCCTAGGGTCTTTATATAGTAATGGGAGTGTTTCCAGGGAAAACCACAATAATGCAAATAACAAAAAAAATTCTCATTAAATAGTATATATTATCATATACTACTAATTATGAGGTAAAACACGTCGCAGGCTAATCTCCAGTGGAACTGGCTCTTGTCACAGCCGTTTCGGCATTGTCTCCTAGGGTCTTTATATAGTAAAGGGAGTGTTTCCAGGGAAAACCACAATAATGCAAATAACAAAAAAAAATTCTCATTAAATAGTATATATTATCATATACTTCTAATTAAGAGATAAAACACGTCGCAGGCTAACCTCCAGTGGAGCTGGCTGCTGTCCACAGCCTTGTCGGTATTGTCATCTAGGGTCTTTATATAGTAATTGGAGTGTGCCCAGGAAAAAACACCGTATTGCAAATAAGAAAAAAAATAATTTCACTTTAAATAGTATTTACTAAGATATACTCTTTATTAATAGTTAAAACACGTCTAGGGCTATCCTCCAGTGGAGCTGGCTGCACTCAAAGCAGTGTCGGCATTGGCTCATAGGGTCTTTGTATAGTAATGGGAGTTTTTCCAGGGAATCTTACCATAATGCAAATAACAAAAAAAAAATACAAATTTCTTTTCTCTTTAAATAGTATTTACTATCATATACTACTAATTAAGAGATAAAACACGTCGCAGGCTAACCTCCAGTGGAACTGGCTGCTGTCCACAGCCTTGTCGGTATTGGCATCTAGGGTCTTTATATAGTAATTGGAGTGTGCCCAGGAAAAAACACCGTATTGCAAATAAGAAAAAAAATAATTTCACTTTAAATAGTATTTACTAAGATATACTCTTTATTAAGAGGTAAAACACGTCTAGGGCTATCCTCCAGTGGACCTGGCTGCACTCAAGGCAGTGTCGGCATTGGCTCATAGGGTCTTTGTATAGTAATGGGAGTTTTTCCAGGGAATCTTACCATAATGCAAATAACAAAAAAAAAATACAAATTTCTTTTCTCTTTAAATAGTATTTATTATCATATACTACTAATTAAGAGATAAAACACGTCGCAGGCTAACCTCCAGTGGAGCTGACTGCTGTCCACAGCCTTGTCGGTATTGGCATCTAGGGTCTTTATATAGTAATTGGAGTGTGCCCAGGAAAAAACACCGTATTGCAAATAAGAAAAAAAATAATTTCACTTTAAATAGTATTTACTAAGATATACTCTTTATTAAGAGGTAAAACACGTCTAGGGCTATCCTCCAGTGGAGCTGGCTGCACTCAAAGCAGTGTCGGCAATGGCTCATAGGGTCTTTGTATAGTAATGGGAGTTTTTCCAGGGAATCTTACCATAATGCAAATAACAAAAAAAAAAAAAAAAATATAAATTTCTTTTCTCTTTAAATAGTATTTATTATCATATACTACTAATTAAGAGATAAAACACGACGCAGGCTAACCTCGAGTGGAACTGGCTGCTGTCCACAGCCTTGTCGGTATTGTTATCTAGGGTCTTTATATGGTAATGGGAGTGTTTCCAGGGAAAACCACAATAATGCAAATAACAAAAAAAAATTCTCATTAAATAGTATATATTATCATATACTACTAATTATGAGGTAAAACACGTCGCAGGCTAACCTCCAGTGGAACTGGCTCTTGTCACAGCCGTGTCGGCATTGTCTTCTAGGGTCTTTAAATAGTAATGGGAGTGTTTCCAGGGAAAACCACAATAATGCAAATAACAAAAATAATTCTCATTACATAGTATATATTATCATATACTTCTAATTAAGATGTAAAACATGTCGCAGGCTAACCTCCAGTGGAGCTGGCTGCTGTCCACAGCCTTGTCGGTATTGGCATCTAGGGTCTTTATATAGTAATTGGAGTGTGCCCAGGAAAAAACACCGTATTGCAAATAAGAAAAAAAAATAATTTCACTTTAAATAGTATTTACCAAGATGTAATACTTATTAAGAGGTAAAACACGTCTAGGGCTATCCTCCAGTGGAGCTGGCTGCACTCAAAGCAGTGTCGGCATTGGCTCATAGGGTCTTTGTATAGTAATGGGAGTTTTTCCAGGGAATCTTACCATAATGCAAATAACAAAAAAAATACAAATTTCTTTTCTCTTTAAATAGTATTTATTATCATATACTACTAATTAAGAGATAAAACACGTCGCTGGCTAACCTCCAGTGGAACTGGCTCTTGTCACAGCCGTGTCGGCATTGTCTCCTAGGGTCTTTATATAGTAATGGGAGTGTTTCTAGGGAAAACCACAATAATGCAAATAAAAAAAAAAATTCTCATTAAATGGTATATATTATCATATACTTCTAATTAAGGGGTAAATCACGTCGCAGGCTAACCTCAATCGGAGCTGGCTGCTGTCCACAGCCTTGTCGGAATTGGCATCTAGCGTCTTTATATAGTAATTGGAGTGTGCCCAGGAAAAAACACCGTATTGCAAATAAGAAAAAAAATAATTTCACTTTAAATAGTATTTACTAAGATGTACTACTTATTAAGAGGTTAAACACGTCTAGGGCTATCCTCCAGTGGAGCTGGCTGCACTCAAAGCAGTGTCGGCATTAACTAACAGGGTCTTTGTATAGTAATGGGAGTTTTTCCAGGGAATCTTACCATAATGCAAATAACAAAAAAAAAATACAAATTTTTTTTCACTTTAAATAGTATTTATTATCATATACTACTAAGTAAGAGATAAAACACGTCGCAGGCTAACCTCGAGTGGAACTGGCTGCTGTCCACAGCCTTGTCGGTATTGCCATCTAGGGTCTTTATATGGTAATGGGAGTGTTTCCAGGGAAAACCACAATAATGCAAATAACAAAAAAAAATTCTCATTAAATAGTATATATTATCATATACTACTAATTATGAGGTAAAACACGTCGCAGGCTAACGTCTAGTGGAACTGGCTCTTGTCACAGCCGTGTCGGCATTGTCTCCTAGGGTCTTTATATAGTAATGGGAGTGTTTCCAGGGAAAACCACAATAATGCAAATAACAAAAAAAAATTCTCAGTAAATAGTATATATTATCATATACTACTAAATATGAGGTAAAACACGTCGCAGGCTAACCTCCAGTGGAACTGGCTCTTGTCACAGCCGTGTCGTCATTGTCCGCTAGGGACTTTATATAGTAATGGGAGTGTTTCCAGGGAAAACCACAATTATGCAAATAACAAAAAAAATTCTCATTAAATAGTATATATTATCATATACTACTAATTATGAGGTAAAACACGTCGCAGGCTAACCTCCAGTGGAACTGGCTCTTGTCACAGCCGTGTCGTCATTGTCCCCTAGGGTCTTTATATAGTAATGGGAGTGTTTCCAGGGAAAACCACAATAATGCAAATAACAAAAAAAATTCTCATTAAATAGTATATATTATCATATACTACTAATTATGAGGTAAAACACGTCGCAGGCTAACCTCCAGTGGAACTGGCTCTTGTCACAGCCGTGTCGGCATTGTCTCCTAGGGTCTTTATATAGTAAAGGGAGTGTTTCCAGGGAAAACCACAATAATGCAAATAACAAAAAAAAATTCTCATTAAATAGTATATATTATCATATACTTCTAATTAAGAGATAAAACACGTCGCAGGCTAACCTCCAGTGGAGCTGGCTGCTGTCCACAGCCTTGTCGGTATTGTCATCTAGGGTCTTTATATAGTAATTGGAGTGTGCCCAGGAAAAAACACCGTATTGCAAATAAGAAAAAAAATAATTTCACTTTAAATAGTATTTACTAAGATATACTCTTTATTAATAGGTAAAACACGTCAAGGGCTATCCTCCAGTGGAGCTGGCTGCACTCAAAGCAGTGTCGGCATTGGCTCATAGGGTCTTTGTATAGTAATGGGAGTTTTTCCAGGGAATCCTACCATAATGCAAATAACAAAAAAAAAAATTACAAATTTCTTTTCTCTTTAAATAGTATTTACTATCATATACTACTAATTAAGAGATAAAACACGTCACAGGCTAACCTCCAGTGGAACTGGCTACTGTCCACAGCCTTGTCGGTATTGGCATCTAGGGTCTTTATATAGTAATTGGAGTGTGCCCAGGAAAAAACACCGTATTGCAAATAAGAAAAAAAATAATTTCACTTCAAATAGTATTTACTAAGATATACTCTTTATTAAGAGGTAAAACACGTCTAGGGCTATCCTCCAGTGGAGCTGGCTGCACTCAAGGCAGTGTCGGCATTGGCTCATAGGGTCTTTGTATAGTAATGGGAGTTTTTCCAGGGATACTTACCATAATGCAAATAACAAAAAAAATACAAATTTCTTTTCTCTTAAAATAGTATTTATTATCATATACTACTAATTAAGAGATAAAACACGTCGCAGGCTAACCTCCAGTGGAGCTGACTGCTGTCCACAGCCTTGTCGGTATTGGCATCTAGGGTCTTTATATAGTAATTGGAGTGTGCCCAGGAAAAAACACCGTATTGCAAATAAGAAAAAAAATAATTTCACTTTAAATAGTATTTACTAAGATATACTCTTTATTAAGAGGTAAAACACGTCTAGGGCTATCCTCCAGTGGAGCTGGCTGCACTCAAAGCAGTGTCGGCAATGGCTCATAGGGTCTTTGTATAGTAATGGGAGTTTTTCCAGGGAATCTTACCATAATGCAAATAACAAAAAAAAATACAAATTTCTTTTCTCTTTAAATAGTATTTATTATCATATACTACTAATTAAGAGATAAAACTCGTCACAGGCTAACCTCGAGTGGAACTGGCTGCTGTCCACAGCCTTGTCGGTATTGCCATCTAGGATCTTTATATGGTAATGGGAGTGTTTCCAGGGAAAACCACAATAATGCAAATAACAAAAAAAAATTCTCATTAAATAGTATATATTATCATATACTACTAATTATGAGGTAAAACACGTCGCAGGCTAACCTCCAGTGGAACTGGCTCTTGTCACAGCCGTGTCGGCATTGTCTCCTAGGGTCTTTATATAGTAATGGGAGTGTTTCCAGGGAAAACCACAATAATGCAAATAACAAAAATAATTCTCATTACATAGTATATATTATCATATACTTCTAATTAAGGGGTAAAACACGTCGCAGGCTAACCTCCAGTGGAGCTGGCTGCTGTCCACAGCCTTGTCGGTATTGGCATCTAGGGTCTTTATATAGTAATTGGAGTGTGCCCAGGAAAAAACACCGTATTGCAAATAAGAAAAAAAAATAATTTCACTTTAAATAGTATTTACTAAGATGTACTACTTATTAAGAGGTAAAACACGTCTAGGGCTATCCTCCAGTGGAGCTGGCTGCACTCAAAGCAGTGTCGGCATTGGCTCATAGGGTCTTTGTATAGTAATGGGAGTTTTTCCAGGGAATCTTACCATAATGCAAATAACAAAAAAAATACAAATTTCTTTTCTCTTTAAATAGTATTTATTATCATATACTACTAATTAAGAGATAAAGCACGTCGCTGGCTAACCTCCAGTGGAACTGGCTCTTGTCACAGCCGTGTCGGCATTGTCTCCTAGGGTCTTTATATAGTAATGGGAGTGTTTCCAGGGAAAACTACAATAATGCAAATAACAAAAAAAAATTCTCATTAAATAGTATATATTATCATATACTTCTAATTAAGGGGTAAAACACGTTGCAGGCTAACCTCAAGCGGAGCTGGCTGCTGTCCACAGCCTTGTCGGAATTGGCATCTAGGGTCTTCATATAGTAATTGGAGTGTGCCCAGGAAAAAACACCGTATTGCAAATAAGAAAAAAAATAATTTCACTTTAAATAGTATTTACTAAGGTGTACTACTTATTAAGAGGTAAAACACGTCTAGGGCTATCCTCCAGTGGAGCTGGCTGCACTCAAAGCAGTGTCGGCATTGGCTCATAGGGTCATTGTATAGTAATGGGAGTTTTTCCAGGGAATCTTACCATAATGCAAATAACAAAAAAAAAATACAAATTTCTTTTCTCTTTAAATAGTATTTATTATCATATACTACTAATTAAGAGATAAAACACGTAGCTGGCTAATCTCCAGAGGAACTGGGTCTTGTCACAGCCGTTTCGGCATTGTCTCCTAGGGTCTTTATATAGTAATGGGAGTGTTTAAAGGGAAAACCACAATAATGCAAATAACAAAAAAAATTCTCATTAAATAGTATATATTATCATATACTTCTAATTAAGGGGTAAAACACGTCGCAGGCTAACCTCCAGTGGAGCTGGCTGCTGTCCACAGCCTTGTCGGTATTGGCATCTAGGGTCTTTATATAGTAATTGGAGTGTGCCCAGGAAAAAACACCGTATTGCAAATCAGAAAAAAATAATTTCACTTTAAATAGTATTTACTAAGATGTACTACTTATTAAGAGGTAAAACACGTCTAGGGCTATCCTCCAGTGGAGCTGGCTGCACTCAAAGCAGTGTCGGCATTAACTCACAGGGTCTTTGTATAGTAATGGGAGTTTTTCCAGGGAATCTTACCATAATGCAAATAACAAAAAAAAAATACAAATTTTTTTTCACTTTAAATAGTATTTATTATCATATACTACTAAGTAAGAGATAAAACACGTCGCAGGCTAACCTCCAGTGGAGCTGGCTGCTGTCCACAGCCTTGTCGGTATTGGCTTCTAGGGTCTTTATATAGTAATTGGAGTGTGCCCAGGAAAAAACACCATATTTCAAATAAGAAAAAAAAATTTCACTTTAAATAGTATTTACTAAGATGTACTACTTATTAAGAGGTAAAACAAGTCTAGGGCTATCCTTCAGTGGAGCTGGCTGCACTCAAAGCAGTGTCGGCATTGGCTCATAGGGTCTTTGTATAGTAATGGGAGTTTTTCTGGGAATCTTACCATAATGCAAATAACAAAAAAAAAATACAAATTTCTTTTCTCTTTAAATAGTATTTATTATCATATACTACTTATTAAGAGATAAAACACGTCGCTGGCTAACCTCCAGTGGAACTGGCTCTTGTCACATCCGTGTCGGCATTGTGTCCTAGGGTCTTTATATAGTAAAGGGAGTGTTTCCAGGGAAAACCACAATAATGCAAATAACAAAAAAAAATTCTCATTAAATAGTATATATTATCATATACTTCTAATTAAGAGATAAAACACGTCGCAGGCTAACCTCCAGTGGAGCTGGCTGCTGTCCACAGCCTTGTCGGTATTGTCATCTAGGGTCTTTATATAGTAATTGGAGTGTGCCCAGGAAAAATACCGTATTGCAAATAAGAAAAAAAAAACAATTTCACTTTAAATAGTATTTACTAAGATATACTCTTTATTAATAGGTAAAACACGTCTAGGGCTATCCTCCAGTGGAGCTGGCTGCACTCAAAGCAGTGTCGGCATTGGCTCATAGGGTATTTGTATAGTAATGGGAGTTTTTCCAGGGAATCTTACCATAATGCAAATAACAAAAAAAAATACAAATTTCTTTTCTCTTTAAATAGTATTTACTATCATATACTACTAATTAAGAGATAAAACACGTCGCAGGCTAACCTCCAATGGAACTGGCTGCTGTCCACAGCCTTGTCGGTATTGGCATCTAGGGTCTTTATATAGTAATTGGAGTGTGCCCAGGAAAAAAACACCGTATTGCAAATAAGAAAAAAAATAATTTCACTTTAAATAGTATTTACTAAGATATACTCTTTATTAAGAGGTAAAACACGTCTAGGGCTATCCTCCAGTGGAGCTGGCTGCACTCAAGGCAGTGTCGGCATTGGCTCATAGGGTCTTTGTATAGTAATGGGAGTTTTTCCAGGGAATCTTACCATAATGCAAATAACAAAAAAAAATACAAATTGCTTTTCTCTTTAAATAGTATTTATTATCATATACTACTAATTAAGAGATAAAACACGTCGCAGGCTAACCTCCAGTGGAGCTGACTGCTGTCCACAGCCTTGTCGGTATTGGCATCTAGGGTCTTTATATAGTAATTGGAGTGTGCCCAGGAAAAAACACCGTATTGCAAATAAGAAAAAAAATAATTTCACTTTAAATAGTATTTACTATGATATACTCTTTATTAAGAGGTAAAACACGTCTAGGGCTATCCTCCAGTGGAGCTGGCTGCACTCAAAGCAGTGTCGGCAATGGCTCATAGGGTCTTTGTATAGTAATGGGAGTTTTTCCAGGGAATCTTACCATAATGCAAATAACAAAAAAAAAAAAAAATACAAATTTCTTTTCTCTTTAAATAGTATTTATTATCATATACTACTAATTAAGAGATAAAACACGTCGCAGGCTAACCTCGAGTGGAACTGGCTGCTGTCTACAGCCTTGTCGGTATTGTCATCTAGGGTCTTTATATAGTAATTGGAGTGTGCCCAGGAAAAAACACCGTATTGCAAATAAACAAAAAATAATTTCACTTTAAATAGTATTTACTAAGATATACTCTTTATTAAGAGGTAAAACACGTCTAGGGCTATCCTCCAGTGGAGCTGGCTGCACTCAAAGCAGTGTCGGCATTGGCTCATAGGGTCTTTGTATAGTAATGGGAGTTTTTCCACGGAATCTTACCATAATGCAAATAACAAAAAAAATACAAATTTCTTTTCTCTTTAAATTGTATTTATTATCATATACTACTAATTAAGAGATAAAACACGTCGCAGGCTAACCTCCAGTGGAACTGGCTCTTGTCACAGCCGTGTCGTCATTGCCCCCTAGGGTCTTTATATAGTAATAGGAGTGATTCCAGGGAAAACCACAATAATGCAAATAACAAAAAAAATTCTCATTAAATAGTATATATTATCATATACTTCTAATTAAGAGATAAAACACGTCGCAGGCTAACCTCCAGTGGAGCTGGCTGCTGTCCACAGCCTTGTCGGTATTGTCATCTGTGGTCTTTATATAGTAATTGGAGTGTGCCCAGGAAAAAACACCGTATTGCAAATAAGAAAAAAAATAATTTCACTTTCAATAGTATTTACTAAGATATACTCTTTATTAAGAGGTAAAAAACGTCTAGGGCTATCCTCCAGTGGAGCTGGCTGCACTAAAAGCAGTGTCGGCATTGGCTCATAGGGTCTTTGTATAGTAATGGGAGTTTTTCCAGGGAATCTTACCATAATGCAAATAACAAAAAAAAATACAAATTTCTTTTCTCTTTAAATAGTATTTACTATCATATACTACTAATTAAGAGATAAAACACGTCGCAGGCTAACCTCCAGTGGAACTGGCTGCTGTCCACAGCCTTGTTTGTATTGGCATCTAGGGTCTTTATATAGTAATTGGAGTGTGCCCAGGAAAAAACACCGTATTGCAAATAAGAAAAAAAATAATTTCAGTTTAAATAGTATTTACTAAGATATACTCTTTATTAAGAGGTAAAACACGTCTAGGGCTATCCTCCAGTGGAGCTGGCTGCACTCAAAGCAGTGTCGGCATTGGCTCATAGGGTCTTTGTATAGTAATGGGAGTTTTTCCAGGGAATCTTACCATAATGCAAATAACAAAAAAAAATACAAATTTCTTTTCTCTTTAAATAGTATTTATTATCATATACTACTAATTAAGAGATAAAACACGTCGCAGGCTAACATCCAGTGGAGCTGACTGCTGTTCACAGCCTTGTCGGTATTGGCATCTAGGGTCTTTATATAGTAATTGGAGTGTGCCCAGGAAAAAACACCGTATTGCAAATAAGAAAAAAAATAATTTCACTTTAAATAGTATTTACTAAGATATACTCTTTATTAAGAGGTAAAACACGGCTAGGGCTATCCTCCAGTGGAGCTGGCTGCACTCAAAGCAGTGTCGGCAATGGCTCATAGCGTCTTTGTATAGTAATGGGAGTTTTTCCAGGGAATCTTACCATAATGCAAATAACAAAAAAAAAAAAAAAATACAAATTTCTTTTCTCTTTAAATAGTATTTATTATCATATACTACTAATTAAGAGATAAAACACGTCGCTGGCTAACCTCCAGTGGAACTGGCTCTTGTCACAGCCGTGTCGTCATTGTCTCCTAGGGTCTTTATATAGTAATGGGAGTGTTTCCAGGGAAAACCACAATAATGCAAATAACAAAAAAAAATTCTCATTAAATAGTATATATTATCATATACTTCTAATTAAGAGATAAAACACATCGCAGGCTAACCCCCAGTGGAGCTGGCTGCTGTCCACAGCCATGTCGGTATTGTCATCTAGGGTCTTTATATAGTAATTGGAGTGTGCCCAGGAAAAAACACGGTATTGCAAATAAGAAAAAAAAAAAAATAATTTCACTTTAAATAGTATTTACTAAGATATACTCTTTATTAAGAGGTAAAACACGTCTAGGGCTATCCTCCAGTGGAGCTGGCTGCACTCAAAGCAGTGTCGGCATTGGCTCATAGGGTCTTTGTATAGTAATGGGAGTTTTTCCAGGGAATCTTACCATAATGCAAATAACAAAAAAAAATACAAATTTCTTTTCTCTTTAAATTGTATTTATTATCATATACTACTAATTAAGAGATAAAACACGTCGCAGGCTAACCACCAGTGGAACTGGCTCTTTTCACAGCCGTGTCGTCATTGTCCCCTAGGGTCTTTATATAGTAATCGGAGTGTTTCCAGGGAAAACCACAATAATGCAAATAACAAAAAAAATTCTCATTAAATAGTATATATTATCATATACTTCTAATTAAGAGATAAAACACGTCGCAGGCTAAACTCCAGTGGAGCTGGCTGCTGTCCACAGCCTTGTCGGTATTGGCATCTAGGGTCTTTATATAGTAATTGGAGTGTGCCCAGGAAAAAACACGGTATTGCAAATAAGAAAAAAAAATAATTTCACTTTAAATAGTATTTACTAAGATATACTCTTTATTAAGAGGTAAAACACATCTAGGGCTATCCTCCAGTGGAGCTGGCTGCACTCAAAGCAGTGTCGGCATTGGCTCATAGGGTCTTTGTATAGTAATGGGAGTTTTTCCAGGGAATCTTACCATAATGCAAATAACAAAAAAAAAAAAATACAAATTTCTTTTCTCTTTAAATTGTATTTATTATCATATACTACTAATTAAGAGATAAAACACGTCGCAGGCTAACCACCAGTGGAACTGGCTCTTTTCACAGCCGTGTCGTCATTGTCCCCTAGGGTCTTTATATAGTAATCGGAGTGTTTCCAGGGAAAACCACAATAATGCAAATAACAAAAAAAATTCTCATTAAATAGTATATATTATCATATACTTCTAATTAAGAGATAAAACACGTCTAGGGCTATCCTCCAGTGGAGCTGGCTGCACTCAAAGCAGTGTCGGCATTGGCTCATAGGGTCTTTGTATAGTAATGGGAGTTTTTCCAGGGAATCTTACCATAATGCAAATAACAAAAAAAAAATACAAATTTCTTTTCTCTTTAAATAGTATTTATTATCATATACTACTAATTAAGAGATAAAACACGTCGCAGGCTAACATCCAGTGGAGCTGACTGCTGTCCACAGCCTTGTCGGTATTGGCATCTAGGGTCTTTATATAGTAATTGGAGTGTGCCCAGGAAAAAACACCGTATTGCAAATAAGAAAAAAAATAATTTCACTTTAAATAGTATTTACTAAGATATACTCTTTATTAAGAGGTAAAACACGGCTAGGGCTATCCTCCAGTGGAGCTGGCTGCACTCAAAGCAGTGTCGGCAATGGCTCATGGGGTCTTTGTATAGTAATGGGAGTTTTTCCAGGGAATCTTACCATAATGCAAATAACAAAAAAAAAAAAATACAAATTTCTTTTCTCTTTAAATAGTATTTATTATCATATACTACTAATTAAGAGATAAAACACGTCGCTGGCTAACCTCCAGTGGAACTGGCTCTTGTCACAGCCGTGTCGTCATTGTCTCCTAGGGTCTTTATATAGTAATGGGAGTGTTTCCAGGGAAAACCACAATAATGCAAATAACAAAAAAAAATTCTCATTAAATAGTATATATTATCATATACTTCTAATTAAGAGATAAAACACGTCGCAGGCTAACCCCCAGTGGAGCTGGCTGCTGTCCACAGCCTTGTCGGTATTGTCATCTAGGGTCTTTATATAGTAATTGGAGTGTGCCCAGGAAAAAACACGGTATTGCAAATAAGAAAAAAAAATAATTTCACTTTAAATAGTATTTACTAAGATATACTCTTTATTAAGAGGTAAAACACGTCTAGGGCTATCCTCCAGTGGAGCTGGCTGCACTCAAAGCAGTGTCGGCATTGGCTCATAGGGTCTTTGTATAGTAATGGGAGTTTTTCCAGGGAATCTTACCATAATGCAAATAACAAAAAAAAAAAAAATACAAATTTCTTTTCTCTTTAAATTGTATTTATTATCATATACTACTAATTAAGAGATAAAACACGTCGCAGGCTAACCACCAGTGGAACTGGCTCTTTTCACAGCCGTGTCGTCATTGTCCCCTAGGGTCTTTATATAGTAATCGGAGTGTTTCCAGGGAAAACCACAATAATGCAAATAACAAAAAAAATTCTCATTAAATAGTATATATTATCATATACTTCTAATTAAGAGATAAAACACGTCTAGGGCTATCCTCCAGTGGAGCTGGCTGCACTCAAAGCAGTGTCGGCATTGGCTCATAGGGTCTTTGTATAGTAATGGGAGTTTTTCCAGGGAATCTTACCATAATGCAAATAACAAAAAAAAATACAAATTTCTTTTCTCTTTAAATAGTATTTATTATCATATACTACTAATTAAGAGATAAAACACGTTGCAGGCTAACATCCAGTGGAGCTGACTGCTGTCCACAGCCTTGTCGGTATTGGCATCTAGGGTCTTTATATAGTAATTGGAGTGTGCCCAGGAAAAAACACCGTATTGCAAATAAGAAAAAAAATAATTTCACTTTAAATAGTATTTACTAAGATATACTCTTTATTAAGAGGTAAAACACGACTAGGGCTATCCTCCAGTGGAGCTGGCTGCACTCAAAGCAGTGTCGGCAATGGCTCATGGGGTCTTTGTATAGTAATGGGAGTTTTTCCAGGGAATCTTACCATAATGCAAATAACAAAAAAAAAAAATACAAATTTCTTTTCTCTTTAAATAGTATTTATTATCATATACTACTAATTAAGAGATAAAACACGTCGCTGGCTAACCTCCAGTGGAACTGGCTCTTGTCACAGCCGTGTCGTCATTGTCTCCTAGGGTCTTTATATAGTAATGGGAGTGTTTCCAGGGAAAACCACAATAATGCAAATAACAAAAAAAAATTCTCATTAAATAGTATATATTATCATATACTTCTAATTAAGAGATAAAACACGTCGCAGGCTAACCCCCAGTGGAGCTGGCTGCTGTCCACAGCCTTGTCGGTATTGTCATCTAGGGTCTTTATATAGTAATTGGAGTGTGCCCAGGAAAAAACACGGTATTGCAAATAAGAAAAAAAAATAATTTCACTTTAAATAGTATTTACTAAGATATACTCTTTATTAAGAGGTAAAACACGTCTAGGGCTATCCTCCAGTGGAGCTGGCTGCACTCAAAGCAGTGTCAGCATTGGCTCATAGGGTCTTTGTATAGTAATGGGAGTTTTTCCAGGGAATCTTACCATAATGCAAATAACAAAAAAAAAATACAAATTTCTTTTCTCTTTATATAGTATTTAATATCATATACTACTAATTAAGAGATAAAACACGTCGCAGGCTAACCTCGAGTGGAACTGGCTGCTGTCCACAGCCTTGTTGGTATTGCCATCTAGGGTCTTTATATGGTAATGGGAGTGTTTCCAGGGAAAACCACAATAATGCAAGTAACAAAAAAAAAATTCTCATTAAATAGTATATATTATCATATACTACTAATTATGAGGTAAAACACGTCGCAGGCTAACCTCCAGTGGAACTGGCTCTTGTCACAGCCGTGTCGTCATTGTCCGCTAGGGTCTTTATATAGTAATGGGAGTGTTTCCAGGGAAAACCACAATTATGCAAATAACAAAAAAAAAATCTCATTAAATAGTATATATTATCATATACTACTAATTATGAGGTAAACACGTCGCAGGCTAACCTCCAGTGGAACTGGCTCTTGTCACAGCCGTGTCGTCATTGTCCCCTAGGGTCTTTATATAGTAATGGGAGTGTTTCCAGGGAAAACCACAATAATGCAAATAACAAAAAAAATTCTCATTAAATAGTATATATTATCATATACTACTAATTATGAGGTAAAACACGTCGCAGGCTAACCTCCAGTGGAACTGGGTCTTGTCACAGCCGTGTCGTCATTGTCCCCTAGGGTCTTTATATAGTAATGGGAGTGTTTCCAGGGAAAACCACAATAATGCAAATAACAAAAAAAAATTCTCATTAAATAGTATATATTATCATATACTTCTAATTAAGGGATAAAACACGTCGCAGTCTAACCTCCAGTGGAGCTGGCTGCTGTCCACAGCCTTGTCGGTATTGGCATCTAGGGTCTTTATATAGTAATTTGAGTGTGCCCAGGAAAAAACACCATATTGCAAATAAGAAAAAAAATAATTTCACTTTAAATAGTATTTACTAAGATATACTCTTTATTAAGAGGTAAAACACGTCTAGGGCTATCCTCCAGTGGAGCTGGCTGCACTCAAAGCAGTGTCGGCATTGGCTCATAGGGTCTTTGTATAGTAATGGGAGTTTTTCCAGGGAATCTTACCATAATGCAACAAACAAAAAAAAAAAAAAAAAAACAAAAAAAATACAAATTTCTTTTCTCTTTATATTGTATTTATTATCATATACTACTAATTAAGAGATAAAACACGTCGCAGGCTAACCTCCAGTGGAACTGGCTCTTGTCACAGCCGTGTCGTCATTGTCCCCTAGGGTCTTTATATAGTAATGGGAGTGTTTCCAGGGAAAACCACAATAATGCAAATAACAAAAAAAATTCTCATTAAATAGTATATATTATCATATACTTCTAATTAAGAGATAAAACACGTCGCAGGCTAACCTCCAGTGGAGCTGGCTGCTGTCCACAGCCTTGTCGGTATTGTCATCTGTGGTCTTTATATAGTAATTGGAGTGTGCCCAGGAAAAAACACCGTATTGCAAATAAGAAAAAAAATAATTTCACTTTAAATAGTATTTACTAAGATATACTCTTTATTAAGAGGTAAAACACGTCTAGGGCTATCCTCCAGTGGAGCTGGCTGCACTAAAAGCAGTGTCGGCATTGGCTCATAGGGTCTTTGTATAGTAATGGGAGTTTTTCCAGGGAATCTTACCATAATGCAAATAACAAAAAAAAATACAAATTTCTTTTCTCTTTAAATTGTATTTATTATCATATACTACTAATTAAGAGATAAAACACTTCACTGGCTAACCTCCAGTGGAACTGGCTCTTGTCACAGCCGTGTCGTCATTGTCCCCTAGGGTCTTTATATAGTAATGGGAGTGTTTCCAGGGAAAACCACAATAATGCAAATAACAAAAAAAATTCTCATTAAATAGTATATATTATCATATACTTCTAATTAAGAGATAAAACACGTCGCAGGCTAACCTCCAGTGGAGCTGGCTGCTTTCCACAGCCTTGTCGGTATTGTCATCTAGGGTCTTTATATAGTAATTGGAGTGTGCCCAGGAAAAAACACCGTATTGCAAATAAGAAAAATAATAATTTCACTTTAAATAGTATTTACTAAGATATACTCTTTATTAAGAGGTAAAACACGTCTAGGGCTAGCCTCCAGTGGAGCTGGCTGCACTCAAAGCAGTGTCGGCATTGGCTCATAGGGTCTTTGTATAGTAATGGGAGTTTTTCCAGGGAATCTTACCATAATGCAAATAACAAAAAAAAAATACAAATTTCTTTTCTCTTTAAATTGTATTTATTATCATATACTACTAATTAAGAGATAAAACACGTCGCTGGCTAACCTCCAGTGGTACTGGCTCTTGTCACAGCCGTGTCGTCATTGTCCCCTAGGGTCTTTATATAGTAATGGGAGTGTTTCCAGGGAAAACCACAATAATGCAAAAAACAAAAAATTTCTCATTAAATAGTATATATTATCATATACTTCTAATTTAGAGATAAAACACGTCGCAGGCTAACCTCCAGTGGAACTGGCTCTTGTCACAGCCGTGTCGTCATTGTCCCCTAGGGTCTTTATATAGTAATGGGAGTGTTTCCAGGGAAAACCACAATAATGCAAATAACAAAAAAAAATTCTCATTAAATAGTATATATTATCATATACTTCTAATTAAGAGATAAAACACGTCGCAGTCTAACCTCCAGTGGAGCTGGCTGCTGTCCACAGCCATGTCGGTATTGTCATCTAGGGTCTTTATATAGTAATTTGAGTGTGCCCAGGAAAAAACACCGTATTGCAAATAAGAAAAAAAATAATTTCACTTTAAATAGTATTTACTAAGATATACTCTTTATTAAGAGGTAAAACACGTCTAGGGCTATCCTCCAGTGGAGCTGGCTGCACTCAAAGCAGTGTCGGCATTGGCTCATAGGGTCTTTGTATAGTAATGGGAGTTTTTCCAGGGAATCTTACCATAATGCAAATAACAAAAAAAAAATACAAATTTCTTTTCTCTTTAAATAGTATTTATTATCATATACTACTAATTAAGAGATAAAACACGTCGCTGGGTAACCTCCAGTGGAACTGGCTCTTGTCACAGCCGTGTCGTCATTGTCCCCTAGGGTCTTTATATAGTAATGGGAGTGTTTCCAGGGAAAACCACAATAATGCAAATAACAAAAAAAATTCTCATTACATAGTATATATTATCATATACTACTAATTATGAGGTAAAACACGTCGCAGGCTATCCTCCAGTGGAGCTGGCTGCTGTCCACAGCCTTGTCGGTATTGGCATCTAGGGTCTTTATATAGTAATTGTAGTGTGCCCAGGAAAAAACAAAGTATTGCAAATAAAAAAAAAATAATTTCACTTTAAATAGTATTTACTAAGATATACTCTTTATTAATAGGTAAAACACGTCTAGGTCTATCCTCCAGTGGAGCTGGCTGCACTCAAAGCAGTGTCGGCATTGGCTCATAGGGTCTTTGTATAGTAATGGGAGTTTTTCCAGGGAATCTTACCATAATGCAAATAACAAAAAAAAAAAATACAAATTTCTTTTCTCTTTAAATTGTATTTATTATCATATACTACTAATTAAGAGATAAAACACGTCGCAGGCTAACCACCAGTGGAACTGGCTCTTTTCACAGCCGTGTCGTCATTGTCCCCTAGGGTCTTTATATAGTAATCGGAGTGTTTCCAGGGAAAACCACAATAATGCAAATAACAAAAAAAATTCTCATTAAATAGTATATATTATCATATACTTCTAATTAAGAGATAAAACACGTCGCAGGCTAACCTCCAGTGGAGCTGGCTGCTGTCCACAGCCTTGTCGGTATTGGCATCTAGGGTCTTTATATAGTAATTGGAGTGTGCCCAGGAAAAAACACCGTATTGCAAATAAGAAAAAAAATAATTTCACTTTAAATAGTATTTACTTAGTTATACTCTTTATTAAGAGGTAAAACACGTCTAGGGCTATCCTCCAGTGGAGCTGGCTGCACTCAAAGCAGTGTCGGCAATGGCTCATAGGGTCTTTGTATAGTAATGGGAGTTTTTCCAGGGAATCTTACCATAATGCAAATAACAAAAAAAAAAAAAAATACAAATTTCTTTTCTCTTTATATAGTATTTAATATCATATACTACTAATTAAGAGATAAAACACGTCGCAGGCTAACCTCGAGTGGAACTGGCTGCTGTCCACAGCCTTGTCGGTATTGCCATCTAGGGTCTTTATATGGTAATGGGAGTGTTTCCAGGGAAAACCACAATAATGCAAATAACAAAAAAAAATTCTCATTAAATAGTATATATTATCATATACTACTAATTATGAGGTATAACACGTCGCAGGCTAACCTCCAGTGGAACTGGCTCTTGTCACAGCCGTGTCGTCATTGTCCCCAAGGGTCTTTATATAGTAATGGGAGTGTTTCCAGGGAAAACCACAATAATGCAAATAACAAAAAAAAATTCTCATTAAATAGTATATATTATCATATACTACTAATTATGAGGTATAACACGTCGCAGGCTAACCTCCAGTGGAACTGGCTCTTGTCACAGCCGTGTCGTCATTGTCCCCTAGGGTCTTTATATAGTAATGGGAGTGTTTCCAGGGAAAACCACAATAATGCAAATAACAAAAAAAATTCTCATTAAATAGTATATATTATCATATACTACTAATTATGAGGTAAAACACGTCGCAGGCTAACCTCCAGTGGAACTGGGTCTTGTCACAGCCGTGTCGTCATTGTCCCCTAGGGTCTTTATATAGTAATGGGAGTGTTTCCAGGGAAAACCACAATAATGCAAATAACAAAAAAAAAATTCTCATTAAATAGTATATATTATCATATACTTCTAATTAAGGGATAAAACACGTCGCAGTCTAACCTCCAGTGGAGCTGGCTGCTGTCCACAGCCTTGTCGGTATTGGCATCTAGGGTCTTTATATAGTAATTTGAGTGTGCCCAGGAAAAAACACCATATTGCAAATAAGAAAAAAAATAATTTCACTTTAAATAGTATTTACTAAGATATACTCTTTATTAAGAGGTAAAACACGTCTAGGGCTATCCTCCAGTGGAGCTGGCTGCACTCAAAGCAGTGTCGGCATTGGCTCATAGGGTCTTTGTATAGTAATGGGAGTTTTTCCAGGGAATCTTACCATAATGCAAATAACAAAAAAAAAAAAAAAAAAAAAATACAAATTTCTTTTCTCTTTATATTGTATTTATTATCATATACTACTAATTAAGAGATAAAACACGTCGCAGGCTAACCTCCAGTGGAACTGGCTCTTGTCACAGCCGTGTCGTCATTGTCCCCTAGGGTCTTTATATAGTAATGGGAGTGTTTCCAGGGAAAACCACAATAATGCAAATAACAAAAAAAATTCTCATTAAATAGTATATATTATCATATACTTCTAATTAAGAGATAAAACACGTCGCAGGCTAACCTCCAGTGGAGCTGGCTGCTGTCCACAGCCTTGTCGGTATTGTCATCTGTGGTCTTTATATAGTAATTGGAGTGTGCCCAGGAAAAAACACCGTATTGCAAATAAGAAAAAAAATAATTTCACTTTAAATAGTATTTACTAAGATATACTCTTTATTAAGAGGTAAAACACGTCTAGGGCTATCCTCCAGTGGAGCTGGCTGCACTAAAAGCAGTGTCGGCATTGGCTCATAGGGTCTTTGTATAGTAATGGGAGTTTTTCCAGGGAATCTTACCATAATGCAAATAACAAAAAAAAAATACAAATTTCTTTTCTCTTTAAATTGTATTTATTATCATATACTACTAATTAAGAGATAAAACACTTCACTGGCTAACCTCCAGTGGAACTGGCTCTTGTCACAGCCGTGTCGTCATTGTCCCCTAGGTTCTTTATATAGTAATGGGAGTGTTTCCAAGGAAAACCACAATAATGCAAATAACAAAAAAAAATTCTCATTAAATAGTATATATTATCATATACTTCTAATTAAGAGATAAAACACGTCGCAGGCTAACCTCCAGTGGAGCTGGCTGCTTTCCACAGCCTTGTCGGTATTGTCATCTAGGGTCTTTATATAGTAATTGGAGTGTGCCCAGGAAAAAACACCGTATTGCAAATAAGAAAAATAATAATTTCACTTTAAATAGTATTTACTAAGATATACTCTTTATTAAGAGGTAAAACACGTCTAGGGCTAGCCTCCAGTGGAGCTGGCTGCACTCAAAGCAGTGTCGGCATTGGCTCATAGGGTCTTTGTATAGTAATGGGAGTTTTTCCAGGGAATCTTACCATAATGCAAATAACAAAAAAAAAAAATACAAATTTCTTTTCTCTTTAAATTGTATTTATTATCATATACTACTAATTAAGAGATAAAACACGTCGCTGGCTAACCTCCAGTGGAACTGGCTCTTGTCACAGCCGTGTCGTCATTGTCCCCTAGGGTCTTTATATAGTAATGGGAGTGTTTCCAGGGAAAACCACAATAATGCAAAAAACAAAAAATTTCTCATTAAATAGTATATATTATCATATACTTCTAATTTAGAGATAAAACACGTCGCAGGCTAACCTCCAGTGGAACTGGCTCTTGTCACAGCCGTGTCGTCATTGTCCCCTAGGGTCTTTATATAGTAATGGGAGTGTTTCCAGGGAAAACCACAATAATGCAAATAACAAAAAAAAATTCTCATTAAATAGTATATATTATCATATACTTCTAATTAAGAGATAAAACACGTCGCAGTCTAACCTCCAGTGGAGCTGGCTGCTGTCCACAGCCTTGTCGGTATTGTCATCTAGGGTTTTTATATAGTAATTGGAGTGTGCCCAGGAAAAAACACCGTATTGCAAATAAGAAAAAAAATAATTTCACTTTAAATAGTATTTACTAAGATCTACTCTTTATTAAGAGGTAAAACACGTCTAGGGCTATCCTCCAGTGGAGCTGGCTGCACTCAAAGCAGTGTCGGCATTGGCTCATAGGGTCTTTGTATAGTAATGGGAGTTTTTCTGGGAATCTTACCATAATGCAAATAACAAAAAAAAATACAAATTTCTTTTCTCTTTAAATAGTATTTATTATCATATACTACTAATTAAGAGATAAAACACGTCGCTGGCTAACCTCCAGTGGAACTGGCTCTTGTCACAGCCGTGTCGTCATTGTCCCCTAGGGTCTTTATATAGTAATGGGAGTGTTTCCAGGGAAAACCACAATAATGCAAATAACAAAAAAAATTCTCATTACATAGTATATATTATCATATACTACTAATTATGAGGTAAAACACGTCGCAGGCTATCCTCCAGTGGAGCTGGCTGCTGTCCACAGCCTTGTCGGTATTGGCATCTAGGGTCTTTATATAGTAATTGTAGTGTGCCCAGGAAAAAACAAAGTATTGCAAATAAAAAAAAATAATTTCACTTTAAATAGTATTTACTAAGATATACTCTTTATTAATAGGTAAAACACGTCTAGGTCTATCCTCCAGTGGAGCTGGCTGCACTCAAAGCAGTGTCGGCATTGGCTCATAGGGTCTTTGTATAGTAATGGGAGTTTTTCCAGGGAATCTTACCATAATGCAAATAACAAAAAAAAAAAAAAAACAAATTTCTTTTCTCTTTAAATTGTATTTATCATCATATACTACTAATTAAGAGATAAAACACGTCGCAGGCTAACCACCAGTGGAACTGGCTCTTTTCACAGCCGTGTCGTCATTGTCCCCTAGGGTCTTTATATAGTAATCGGAGTGTTTCCAGGGAAAACCACAATAATGCAAATAACAAAAAAAATTCTCATTAAATAGTATATATTATCATATACTTCTAATTAAGAGATAAAACACGTCGCAGGCTAACCTCCAGTGGAGCTGGCTGCTGTCCACAGCCTTGTCGGTATTGGCATCTAGGGTCTTTATATAGTAATTGGAGTGTGCCCAGGAAAAAACACCGTATTGCAAATAAGAAAAAAAATAATTTCACTTTAAATAGTATTTACTTAGATATACTCTTTATTAAGAGGTAAAACACGTCTAGGGCTATCCTCCAGTGGAGCTGGCTGCACTCAAAGCAGTGTCGGCAATGGCTCATAGGGTCTTTGTATAGTAATGGGAGTTTTTCCAGGGAATCTTACCATAATGCAAATAACAAAAAAAAAAAAAATACAAATTTCTTTTCTCTTTATATAGTATTTAATATCATATACTACTAATTAAGAGATAAAACACGTCGCAGGCTAACCTCGAGTGGAACTGGCTGCTGTCCACAGCCTTGTCGGTATTGCCATCTAGGGTCTTTATATGGTAATGGGAGTGTTTCCAGGGAAAACCACAATAATGCAAATAACAAAAAAAAATTCTCATTAAATAGTATATATTATCATATACTACTAATTATGAGGTAAAACACGTCGCAGGCTAACCTCCAGTGGAACTGGCTCTTGTCACAGCCGTGTCGTCATTGTCCGCTAGGGTCTTTATATTGTAATGGGAGTGTTTCCAGGGAAAACCACAATTATGCAAATAACAAAAAAAAATTCTCATTAAATAGTATATATTATCATATACTACTAATTATGAGGTATAACACGTCGCAGGCTAACCTCCAGTGGAACTGGCTCTTGTCACAGCCGTGTCGTCATTGTCCCCTAGGGTCTTTATATAGTAATGGGAGTGTTTCCAGGGAAAACCACAATAATGCAAATAACAAAAAAAATTCTCATTAAATAGTATATATTATCATATACTACTAATTATGAGGTAAAACACGTCGCAGGCTAACCTCCAGTGGAACTGGGTCTTGTCACAGCCGTGTCGTCATTGTCCCCTAGGGTCTTTATATAGTAATGGGAGTGTTTCCAGGGAAAACCACAATAATGCAAATAACAAAAAAAAGTTCTCATTAAATAGTATATATTATCATATACTTCTAATTAAGAGATAAAACACGTCGCAGGCTAACCTCCAGTGGAGCTGGCTGCTGTCCACAGCCTTGTCGGTATTGGCATCTAGGGTCTTTATATAGTAATTTGAGTGTGCCCAGGAAAAAACACCATATTGCAAATAAGAAAAAAAATAATTTCACTTTAAATAGTATTTACTAAGATATACTCTTTATTAAGAGGTAAAACACGTCTAGGGCTATCCTCCAGTGGAGCTGGCTGCACTCAAAGCAGTGTCGGCATTGGCTCATAGGGTCTTTGTATAGTAATGGGAGTTTTTCCAGGGAATCTTACCATAATGCAAATAACAAAAAAAAAAAAAAAAAAAAAAAAAAAAAAAAAAAAAAAAAAAAATTACAAATTTCTTTTCTCTTTATATTGTATTTATTATCATATACTACTAATTAAGAGATAAAAACGTCGCAGGCTAACCTCCAGTGGAACTGGCTCTTGTCACAGCCGTGTCGTCATTGTCCCCTAGGGTCTTTATATAGTAATGGGAGTGTTTCCAGGGAAAACCACAATAATGCAAATAACAAAAAAAATTCTCATTAAATAGTATATATTATCATATACTTCTAATTAAGAGATAAAACACGTCGCAGGCTAACCTCCAGTGGAGCTGGCTGCTGTCCACAGCCTTGTCGGTATTGTCATCTGTGGTCTTTATATAGTAATTGGAGTGTGCCCAGGAAAAAACACCGTATTGCAAATAAGAAAAAAAATAATTTCACTTTAAATAGTATTTACTAAGATATACTCTTTATTAAGAGGTAAAACACGTCTAGGGCTATCCTCCAGTGGAGCTGGCTGCACTAAAAGCAGTGTCGGCATTGGCTCATAGGGTCTTTGTATAGTAATGGGAGTTTTTCCAGGGAATCTTACCATAATGCAAATAACAAAAAAAAAATACAAATTTCTTTTCTCTTTAAATTGTATTTATTATCATATACTACTAATTAAGAGATAAAACACTTCACTGGCTAACCTCCAGTGGAACTGGCTCTTGTCACAGCCGTGTCGTCATTGTCCCCTAGGGTCTTTATATAGTAATGGGAGTGTTTCCAGGGAAAACCACAATAATGCAAATAACAAAAAAAAATTCTCATTAAATAGTATATATTATCATATACTTCTAATTAAGAGATAAAACACGTCGCAGGCTAACCTCCAGTGGAGCTGGCTGCTTTCCACAGCCTTGTCGGTATTGTCATCTAGGGTCTTTATATAGTAATTGGAGTGTGCCCAGGAAAAAACACCGTATTGCCAATAAGAAAAATAATAATTTCACTTTAAATAGTATTTACTAAGATATACTCTTTATTAAGAGGTAAAACACGTCTAGGGCTAGCCTCCAGTGGAGCTGGCTGCACTCAAAGCAGTGTCGGCATTGGCTCATAGGGTCTTTGTATAGTAATGGGAGTTTTTCCAGGGAATCTTACCATAATGCAAATAACAAAAAAAAAAATACAAATTTCTTTTCTCTTTAAATTGTATTTATTATCATATACTACTAATTAAGAGATAAAACACGTCGCTGGCTAACCTCCAGTGGAACTGGCTCTTGTCACAGCCGTGTCGTCATTGTCCCCTAGGGTCTTTATATAGTAATGGGAGTGTTTCCAAGGAAAACCACAATAATGCAAATAACAAAAAAAAATTCTCATTAAATAGTATATATTATCATATACTTCTAATTAAGAGATAAAACACATCGCAGGCTAACCTCCAGTGGAGCTGGCTGCTGTCCACAGCCTTGTCGGTATTGTCATCTAGGGTCTTTATATAGTAATTGGAGTGTGCCCAGGAAAAAACACCGTATTGCAAATAAGAAAAAAAATAATTTCACTTTAAATAGTATTTACTAAGATATACTCTTTATTAAGAGGTAAAACACGTCTAGGGCTATCCTCCAGTGGAGCTGGCTGCACTCAAAGCAGTGTCGGCATTGGCTCATAGGGTCTTTGTATAGTAATGGGAGTTTTTCCAGGGAATCTTACCATAATGCAAATAACAAAAAAAAAAAAAAAAAAAAAAAAAAAAAAAAAAAAAAAAATTACAAATTTCTTTTCTCTTTATATTGTATTTATTATCATATACTACTAATTAAGAGATAAAAACGTCGCAGGCTAACCTCCAGTGGAACTGGCTCTTGTCACAGCCGTGTCGTCATTGTCCCCTAGGGTCTTTATATAGTAATGGGAGTGTTTCCAGGGAAAACCACAATAATGCAAATAACAAAAAAAATTCCCTTTAAATAGTATATATTATCATATACTTCTAATTAAGGGGTAAAACACGTTGCAGGCTAACCTCCAGTGGAGCTGGCTGCTGTCCACAGCTTTGTCGGTATTGGCATCTAGGGTCTTTATATTGTAATTGTAGTGTGCCCAGGAAAAAACACCGTATTGCAAATAAGAAAAAAAATAATTTCACTTTAAATAGTAATTACTAAGATGTACTACGTATTAAGACGTAAAACACGTCTAGGGCTATCCTCCAGTGGAGCTGGCTGCACATAAAGCAGTGTCGGCATTGGCTCATAGGGTCTTTGTATAGTAATGGGAGTTTTTCCAGGGAATCTTACCATAATGCAAATAACAAAAGAAATATAAATTTCTTTTCTCTTTAAATTGTATTTATTATCATATACTACTAATTAAGAGATAAAACACGTCGCTGGCTAACCTCCAGTGGAACTGGCTCTTGTCACAGCCGTGTCGTCATTGTCTCCTAGGGTCTTTATATAGTAGTGGGAGTGTTTCCAGGGAAAACCACAATAATGCAAATAACAAAAAAAATTCCCTTTAAATAGTATATAATATCATATACTTCTAATTAAGGGGTAAAACACGTTGCAGGCTAACCTCCAGTGGAGCTGGCTGCTGTCCACAGCTTTGTCGGTATTGGCATCTAGGGTCTTTATATAGTAATTGTAGTGTGCCCAGGAAAAAACACCGTATTGCAAATAAGAAAAAAAAATAATTTCACTTTAAATAGTAATTACTAAGATGTACTACTTATTAAGAGGTAAAACACGTCTAGGGCTATCCTCCAGTGGAGCTGGCTGCACTCAAAGCAGTGTCGGCATTGGCTCATAGGGTCTTTGTATAGTAATGGGAGTTTTTCCAGGGAATCTTACCATAATGCAAATAACAAAAAAAAAAAAAAAAAAAAATACAAATTTCTTTTCTCTTTAATAGTATTTATTATCATATACTACTAATTAAGAGATAAAACACGTCGCTGGCTAACCTCCAGTGGAACTGTCTCTTGTCACAGCCGTGTCGTCATTGTCCCCTAGGGTCTTTATATAGTAATGGGAGTGTTTCCAGGGAAAACCACAATAATGCAAATAACAAAAAAAAATTCTCATTAAATAGTATATATTATCATATACTTCTAATTAAGAGATAAAACACGTCGCAGGCTCACCTCCAATGGAGCTGGCTGCTATCCACAGCCTTGTCGGTATTGTCATCTAGGGTCTTTATATAGTAATTGGAGTGTGCCCAGGAAAAAACACCATATTGCAAATAAGAAAAAAAAATAATTTCACTTTAAGTAGTATTTACTAAGATATACTCTTTATTAAGAGGTAAAACACATCTAGGGCTACCCTCCAGTGGAACTGGCAGCACTCAAAGCAGTATCGGCATTGGCTCATAGGGTCTTTGTATAGTAATGGGAGTTTTTCCAGGGAATCTTACCATAATGCAAATAACAAAAAAAAAAAAAAAAATACAACTTTCTTTTCTCTTTAAATTTTATTTATTATCTTATACTACTAATTAAGAGATAAAGCACGTCGCTGGGTAACCTCCAGTGGAACTGGCTCTTGTCACAGCCGTGTCGTCATTTTCCCCAAGGGTCTTTATATAGTAATGGGAGTGTTTCCAGGGAAAACCACAATAATGCAAATAACAAAAAAAAATTCTCATTAAATAGTATATATTATCATATACTACTAATTATGAGGTAAAACACGTCGCAGGCTATCCTCCAGTGGAGCTGGCTGCTGTCCACAGCCTTGTCGGTATTGGCATCTAGGGTCTTTATATAGTAATTGTAGTGTGCCCAGGAAAAAACACTATATTGCAAATAAAAAAATAATAATTTCACTTTAAATAGTATTTACTAAGATATACTCTTTATTAATAGGTAAAACACATCTAGGGCTATCCTCCAGTGGAGCTGGCTGCACTCAAAGCAGTGTCGGCATTGGCTCATAGGGTCTTTGTATAGTAATAGGAGTTTTTCCAGGGAATCTTACCATAATGCAAATAACAAAAAAAAAATACAAATTACTTTTCTCTTTAAATTGTATTTATTATCATATACTACTAATTAAGAGATAAAACACGTCGCTGGCTAACCTCCAGTGGAACTGGCTCTTGTCACAGCCGTGTCGTCATTGTCTCCTAGGGTCTTTATATAGTAATGGGAATGTTTCCAGGGAAAACCATAATAATGCAAATAACAAAAAAAAATTCTCATTAAATAGTATATATTATCATATACTTCTAATTAAGGGGTAAAACACGTTGCAGGCTAACCTCCAATGGAGCTGGCTGCTGTCCACAGCCTTGACGGTATTGGCATCTAGGGTCTTTATATAGTAATTGGAGTGTGCCCAGGAAAAAACACCGTATTGCAAATAAGAAAAAAAATAATTTCACTTTAAATAGTAATTACTAAGATGTACTACTTATTAAGAGGTAAAACACTTCTAGGGCTATCCTCCAGTGGAGCTGGCTGCACTCAAAGCAGTGTCGGAATTGGCTCATAGGGTCTTTGTATACTAATGGGAGTTTTTCCAGGGAATCTTACCATAATGCAAATAACAAAAAAAAAAAAAATACAAATTTCTTTTCTCTTTAAATAGTATTTATTATCATATACTACTAATTAAGAGATAAAACACGTCGCTGGCTAACCTCCAGTGGAACTGGCTCTTGTCACAGCCGTGTCGGCATGGTCTCCTAGGGTCTTTATATAGTAATGGGAGAGTTTCCAGGGAAAACCACAATAATGCAAATAACAAAAAAAAAATTCTCATTAAATAGTATATATTATCATATACTTCTAATTAAGGGGTAAAACACGTTGCAGGCTAACCTCCAGTGGAGCTGGCTGCTGTCCACAGCCTTGTCGGTATTGGCATCTAGGGTCTTTATATAGTAATTGGAGTGTGCCCAGGAAAAAACACCGTATTGCAAATAAGAAAAAATATAATTTCACTTTAAATAGTAATTACTAAGATGTACTACTTATTAAGAGGTAAAACACGTCTAGGGCTATCCTCCAGTGGAGCTGGCTGCACTCAAAGCAGTGTCGGCATTGGCTCATAGGGTCTTTGTATAGTAATGGGAGTTTTTCCAGGGAATCTTACCATAATGCAAATAACAAAAAAAAAAAAAAAATACAAATTTCTTTTCTCTTTAAATAGTATTTATTATCATATACTACTAATTAAGAGATAAAACACGTCGCTGGCTAACCTCCAGTGGAACTGGCTCTTGTCACAGCCGTGTCGGCATTGTCTCCTAGGGTCTTTATATAGTAATGGGAATGTTTCCAGGGAAAAGCATAATAATGCAAATAACAAAAAAAAATTCTCATTAAATAGTATATATTATCATATACTTCTAATTAAGGGGTAAAACACGTTGCAGGCTAACCTCCAATGGAGCTGGCTGCTGTCCACAACCTTGTCGGTATTGGCATCTAGGGTCTTTATATAGCAATTGGAGTGTGCCCAGGAAAAAACACCGTATTGCAAATAAGAAAAAAAAAATAATTTCACTTTAAATAGTAATTACTAAGATGTACTACTTATTAAGAGGTAAAACACGTCTAGGGCTATCCTCCAGTGGAGCTGGCTGCACTCAAAGCAGTGTCGGCATTGGGTCATAAGGTCTTTGTATAGTAATGGGAGTTTATCCAGGGAATCTTACCATAATGCAAATAACAAAAAAAAATACAAATTTCTTTTCTCTTTAAATTGTATTTATTATCATATACTACTAATTAAGAGATAAAACACGTCGCTAGCTAACCTCCAGTGGAACTGGCTCTTGTCACAGCCGTGTCGTCATTGTCCCCTAGGGTCTTTATATAGTAATGGGAGTGTTTCCAGGGAAAACCACAATAATGCAAATAACAAAAAAAAATTCTCATTAAATAGTATATATTATCATATACTTCTAAATAAGAGATAAAACACGTCGCAGGCTAACCTCTAGTGGAGCTGGCAGCTGTCCACAGCCTTGTCGGTATTGTCATGTAGGGTCTTTATATAGTAATTGGAGTGTGCCCAGGAAAAAACACCGTATTGCAAATAAGAAAAAAAATAATTTCACTTTAAATAGTATTTACTAAGATATACTCTTTATTAATAGGTAAAACACGTCTAGGGCTATCCTCCAGTGGAGCTGGCTGCACTCAAAGCAGTGTCGGCATTGGCTCATAGGGTCTTTGTATAGTAATGGGAGTTTTTCCAGGGAATCTTACCATAATGCAAATAACAAAAAAAATACAAATTTCTTTTCTCTTTAAATTGTATTTATTATCATATACTACTAATTAAGAGATAAAACACGTCGCTGGCTAACCTCCAGTGGAACTGGCTCTTGTCACAGCCGTGTCGGCATTGCCCCTAGGGTCTTTATATAGTAATGGGAGTGTTTCCAGGGAAAACCACAATAATGCAAATAACAAAAAAAAATTCTCATTAAATAGTATATATTATCATATACTTCTAATTAAGAGATAAAACACGTCGCAGGCTAACCTCCAGTGGAGCTGGCTGCTGTCCACAGCCTTGTCGGTATTGTCATGTAGGGTCTTTATATAGTAATTGGAGTGTGCCCAGGAAAAAACACCGTATTGCATATAAGAAAAAAAATAATTTCACTTTAAATAGTATTTACTAAGATATACTCTTTATTAATAGGTAAAACACGTCTAGGGCTATCCTCCAGTGGAGCTGGCTGCACTCAAAGCAGTGTCGGCATTGGCTCATAAGGTCTTTGTATAGTAATGGGAGTTTATCCAGGGAATCTTACCATAATGCAAATAACAAAAAAAAATACAAATTTCTTTTCTCTTTAAATTGTATTTATTATCATATACTACTAATTAAGAGATAAAACACGTCGCTAGCTAACCTCCAGTGCAACTGGCTCTTGTCACAGCCGTGTCGTCATTGTCCCCTAGGGTCTTTATATAGTAATGGGAGTGTTTCCAGGGAAAACCACAATAATGCAAATAACAAAAAAAAAATTCTCATTAAATAGTATATATTATCATATACTTCTAAATAAGAGATAAAACACGTCGCAGGCTAACCTCCAGTGGAGCTGGCAGCTGTCCACAGCCCTGTCGGTATTGTCATGTAGGGTCTTTATATAGTAATTGGAGTGTGCCCAGGAAAAAACACCGTATTGCAAATAAGATAAAAAAATAATTTCACTTTAAATAGTATTTACTAAGATATACTCTTTATTAATAGGTAAAACACGTCTAGGGCTATCCTCCAGTGGAGCTGGCTGCACTCAAAGCAGTGTCGGCATTGGCTCATAGGGTCTTTGCATAGTAATGGGAGTTTTTCCAGGGAATCTTACCATAATGCAAATAACAAAAAAAAAAAAAAAAAAAAATACAAATTTCTTTTCTCTTTAAATTGTATTTATTATCATATACTACTAATTAAGAGATAAAACACGTCGCTGGCTGACCTCCAGTGGAACTGGCTCTTGTCACAGCCGTGTCGTCATTGTCTCCTAGGGTCTTTATATAGTAATGGGAGTGTTTCCAGGGAAAACCACAATAATGCAAATAACAAAAAAAAAATTCTCATTCAATAGTATATATTATCATATACTTCTAATTAAGAGATAAAACACGTCGCAGGCTAACCTCCAGTGGAGCTGGCTGCTGTCCACAGGCTTGTCGGTATTGTCATCTAGGGTCTTTATATAGTAATTGGAGTGTGCCCAGGAAAAAACACCGTATTGCAAATAAGAAAAAAAAATAATTTCACTTTAAATAGTATTTACTAAGATATACTCTTTATTAATAGGTAAAACAGGTCTAGGGCTATCCTCCAGTGGAGCTGGCTGCACTCAAAGCAGTGTCGGCGTTGGCTCATAGGGTCTTTGTATAGTAATGGGAGTTTTTCCAGGGAATCTTACCATAATGCAAATAACAAAAAAAATACAAATTTCTTTTCTCTTTAAATTGTATTTATTATCATATACTACTAATTAAGAGATATAACACGTCGCTGGCTAACCTCCAGTGGAACTGGCTCTTGTCACAGCCGTGTCGGCATTGTCCCCTAGGGTCTTTATATAGTAATGGGAGTGTTTCCAGGGAAAACCACAATAATGCAAATAACAAAAAAAAAATTCTCATTAAATAGTATATATTATCATATACTTCTAATTAAGAGATAAAACACGTCGCAGGCTAACCTCCAGTGGAGCTGGCTGCTGTCCACAGCCTTGTCGGTATTGTCATCTAGGGTCTTTATATAGTAATTGGAGTGTGCCCAGGAAAAAACACCGTATTGCAAATAAGAAAAATAATAATTTCACTTTAAATAGTATTTACTAAGATATACTCTTTATTAATAGGTAAAACACGTCTAGGGCTATCCTCCCGTGGAGCTGGCTGCACTCAAAGCAGTGTCGGCATTGGCTCATAGGGTCTTTGTATAGTAATGGGGTTTTTCCAGGGAATCTTACCATAATGCAAATAACAAAAAAAAATACAAATTTCTTTTCTCTTTAAATTGTATTTATTATCATATACTACTAATTAAGAGACAAAACACGTCGCAGGCTAACCTCCAGTGGAACTGGCTCTTGTCACAGCCGTGTCGTCATTGTCCCCTAGGGTCTTTATATAGTAATGGGAGTGTTTCCAGGGAAAACCACAATAATGCAAATAACAAAAAAAAATTCTCATTAAATAGTATATATTATCATATACTTCTAATTAAGAGATAAAACACGTCGCAGGCTAACCTCCAGTGGAGCTGGCTGCTGTCCACAGGCTTGTCGGTATTGTCATCTAGGGTCTTTATATAGTAATTGGAGTGTGCCCAGGAAAAAACACCGTATTGTAAATAAGAAAAAAAATAAATTCACTTTAAATAGTATTTACTAAGATATACTCTTTATTAATAGGTAAAACACGTCTAGGGCTATCTTCCAGTGGAGCTGGCTGCCCTCAAAGCAGTGTCGGCATTGGCTCATAGGGTCTTTGTATAGTAATGGGAGTTTTTCCAGGGAATCTTACCATAATGCAAGTAACAAAAAAAAAAAAAAATAATACAACATTCTTTTCTCTTTAAATTGTATTTATTATCATATACTACTAATTAAGAGATAAAACACGTCGCTGGCTAACCTCCAGTGGAACTGGCTCTTGTCACAGCCGTGTCGTCATTGTCCCCTAGGGTCTTTATATAGTAAAGGGAGTGTTTCCAGGGAAAACCACAATAATGCAAATAACAAAAAAAAAATTCTCATTAAATAGTATATATTATCATATACTTCTAATTAAGAGATAAAACACATCGCAGGCTAACCTCCAGTGGAGCTGGCTGCTGTCCACAGCCTTGTCGGTATTGTCATGTAGGGCGTTATATAGTAATTGGAGTGTGCCCAGGAAAAAACACCGTATTGCAAATAAGAAAAAAAATAATTTCACTTTAAATAGTATTTACTAAGATATACTCTTTATTAATAGGTAAAACACGTCTTGGGCTATCCTCCTGTGGAACTGGCTGCACTCAAAGCAGTGTCGGCATTGGCTCATAGGGTCTTTGTATAGTAATGGGAGTTTTTCCAGGGAATCTTACCATAATGCAAATAACAAAAAAAAAAAAAAAATACAAATTTCTTTTCTCTTTAAATTGTATTTTTTATCATATACTACTAATTAAGAGATAAAACACGTCGCAGGCTAACCTCCAGTGGAACTGGCTCTTGTCACAGCCGTGTCGTCATTGTCCCCTAGGGTCTTTATATAGTAATGGGAGTGTTTCCAGGGAAAACCACAATAATGCAAATAACAAAAAAAAATTCTCATTAAATAGTATATATTATCATATACTTCTAATTAAGAGATAAAACACGTCGCAGGCTAACCTCCAGTGGAGCTGGCTGCTGTCCACAGCCTTGTTGGTATTGTCATGTAGGGTCTTTATATAGTAATTGGAGTGTGCCCAGGAAAAAACACCGTATTGCAAATAAGAAAAAAAATAATTTCACTTTAAATAGTATTTACTAAGATATACTCTTTATTAATAGGTATAACAGGTCTAGGGCTATCCTCCAGTGGAGCTGGCTGCACTCAAAGCAGTGTCGGCATTGGCTCATAGGGTCTTTGTATAGTAATGGGAGTTTTTCCAGGGAATCTTACCATAATGCAAATAACAAAAAAAATACTAATTTCTTTTCTCTTTAAATTGTATTTATTATCATATACTACTAATTAAGAGATAAAACACGTCGCTGGCTAACCTCCAGTGGAACTGGCTCATGTCACAGCCGTGTCGTCATTGTCTCCTAGGGTCTTAATATAGTAATGGGAGTGTTTCCAGGGAAAACCACAATAATGCAAATAACAAAAAAAAATTCTCATTAAATAGTATATATTATCATATACTTCTAATTAAGAGATAAAACACGTCGCAGGCTAACCTTTAGTAGAGCTGGCTGCTGTCCACAGCCTTGTTGGTATTGTCATCTAGGGTCTTTATATAGTAATTGGAGTGTGCCCAGGAAAAAACACCGTATTGCAAATAAGAAAAAAAATAATTTCATTTTAAATAGTATTTACTAAGATATACTCTCTATTAATAGGTAAAACACGTCTAGGGCTATCCTCCAGTGGAGCTGGCTGCACTCAAAGCAGTGTCGGCATTGGCTCATAGGGTCTTTGTATAGTAATGGGAGTTTTTCCAGGGAATCTTACCATAATGCAAATAACAAAAAAAAATACAAATTTCTTTTCTCTTTAAATTGTATTTATTATCATACACTACTAATTAAGAGATAAAACACGTCGCTGGCTAACCTCCAGTGGAACTGGCTCTTGTCACAGCCGTGTCGTCATTGTCCCCTAGGGTCTTTATATAGTAATGGGAGTGTTTCTACTGAAAACCACAATAATGCAAATAACAAAAAAAAAAATTCTCATTAAATAGTATATATTATCATATACTTCTAATTAAGAGATAAAACACGTCGCAGGCTAACCTCCAGTGGAGCTGGCTGCTGTCCACAGCCTTGTCGGTATTGTCATATAGGGTCTTTATATAGTAATTGGAGTGTGCCCAGGAGAAAACACCGTATTGCAAATAAGAAAAAAAATAATTTCACTTTAAATAGTATTTACTAAGATATACTCTTTATTAATAGGTAAAACACGTCTAGGGCTATCCTCCAGTGGAACTGGCTGCACTCAAAGCAGTGTCGGCATTGGCTCATAGGGTCTTTGTATAGTAATGGGAGTTTTTCCAGGGAATCTTACCATAATGCAAATAACAAAAAAAATACAAATTTCTTTTCTCTTTAAATTGTATTTATTATCATATACTACTAATTAAGAGATAAAACACGTCGCTGGCTAATCTCCAGTGGAACTGGCTCTTGTCACAGCCGTGTCGTCATTGTCTCCTAGGGTCTTTATATAGTAATGGGAGTGTTTCCAGGGAAAAACACAATAATGCAAATAACAAAAAAAAATTCTCATTAAATAGTATATATTATCATATACTTCTAATTAAGAGATAAAACACGTCGCAGGCTAACCTCCAGTGGAGCTGGCTGCTGTCCACAGCCTTGTCGGTATTGTCATCTAGGGTCTTTATATAGTAATTGGAGTGTGCCCAGGAAAAAACACCGTATTGCAAATAAGAAAAAAAATAATTTCACTTTAAATAGTATTTACTAAGATATACTCTTTATTAATAGGTAAAACACGTCTAGGACTATCCTCCAGTGGAGCTGGCTGCACTCAAAGCAGTGTCGGCATTGGCTCATAGGGTCTTTGTATAGTAATGGGAGTTTTTCCAGGGAATCTTACCATAATGCAAATAACAAAAAAAATACAAATTTCTTTTCTCTTTAAATTGTATTTATTATCATATACTACTAATTAAGAGATATAACACGTCGCTGGCTAACCTCCAGTGGAACTGGCTCTTGTCACAGCCGTGTCGGCATTGTCCCCTAGGGTCTTTATATAGTAATGGGAGTGTTTCCAGGGAAAACCACAATAATGCAAATAACAAAAAAAAAATTCTCATTAAATAGTATATATTATCATATACTTCTAATTAAGAGATAAAACACGTCGCAGGCTAACCTCCAGTGGAGCTGGCTGCTGTCCACAGCCTTGTCGGTATTGTCATCTAGGGTCTTTATATAGTAATTGGAGTGTGCCCAGGAAAAAACACCGTATTGCAAATAAGAAAAAAAATAATTTCACATTAAATAGTATTTACTAAGATATACTTTTTATTAATAGGTAAAACACGTCTAGGGCTATCCTCCCGTGGAGCTGGCTGCACTCAAAGCAGTGTCGGCATTGGCTCATAGGGTCTTTGTATAGTAATGGGAGTTTTTCCAGGAAATCTTACCATAATGCAAATAACAAAAAAAATACAAATTTCTTTTCTCTTTAAATTGTATTTATTATCATATACTACTAATTAAGAGATAAAACACGTCGCAGGCTAACCTCCAGTGGAACTGGCTCTTGTCACAGCCGTGTCGTCATTGTCCCCTAGGGTCTTTATGTAGTAATGGGAGTGTTTCCAGGGAAAACCACAATAATGCAAATAACAAAAAAAATTCTCATTAAATAGTATATATTATCATATACTTCTAATTAAGATATAAAACACGTCGCAGGCTAACCTCCAGTGGAGCTGGCTGCTGTCCACAGCCTTGTCAGTATTGTCATGTAGGGTCTTTATATAGTAATTGGAGTGTGCCCAGGAAAAAACACCATATTGCAAATAAGAAAAAAAATAATTTCACTTTAAATAGTATTTACTAAGATATACTCTTTATTAATAGGTAAAACACGTCTAGGGCTATCCTCTAGTGGAGCTGGCTGCACTCAAAGCAGTGTCGGCATTGGCTCATAGGGTCTTTGTATAGTAATGGGAGTTTTTCCAGGGAATCTTACCATAATGCAAATAACAAAAAAATACAAATTTCTTTTCTCTTTAAATTGTATTTATTATCATATACTACTAATTAAGAGATAAAACACGTCGCTGGCTAACCTCCAGTGGAACTGGCTCTTGTCACAGCCGTGTCGGCATTGTCCCCTAGGGTCTTTATATAGTAATGGGAGTGTTTCCAGGGAAAACCAAAATAATGCAAATAACAAAAAAAAATTCTCATTAAATAGTATATATTATCATATACTTCTAATTAAGAGATAAAAAACGTCGCAGGCTAACCTCCTGTGGAGCTGGCTGCTGTCCACAGCCTTGTCGGTATTGGCATCTAGGGTCTTTATATAGTAATTGGAGTGTGCCCAGGAAAAAACACCGTATTGCAAATAAGAAAAAAAAAATAATTTCACTTTAAATAGTATTTACTAAGATATACTCTTTATTAATAGGTAAAACACGTCTAGGGCTATCCTCCTGTGGAGCTGGCTGCACTCAAAGCAGTGTCGGCATTGGCTCATAGGGTCTTTGTATAGTAATGGGGTTTTTCCAGGGAATCTTACCATAATGCAAATAACAAAAAAAATACAAATTTCTTTTCTCTTTAAATTGTATTTATTATCATATACTACTAATTAAGAGACAAAACACGTCGCAGGCTAACCTCCAGTGGAACTGGCTCTTGTCACAGCCGTGTCGTCATTGTCCCCTAGGGTCTTTATATAGTAATGGGAGTGTTTCCAGGGAAAACCACAATAATGCAAATAACAAAAAAAAAAATTCTCATTAAATAGTATATATTATCATATACTTCTAATTAAGAGATAAAACACGTCGCAGGCTAACCTCCAGTGGAGCTGGCTGCTGTCCACAGCCTTGTCGGTATTGTCATCTAGGGTCTTTATATAGTAATTGGAGTGTGCCCAGGAAAAAACACCGTATTGCAAATAAGAAAAAAAATAATTTCACTTTAAATAGTATTTACTAAGATATACTCTTTATTAATAGGTAAAACACGTCTAGGGCTATCCTCCCGTGGAGCTGGCTGCACTCAAAGCAGTGTCGGCATTGGCTCATAGGGTCTTTGTATAGTAATGGGGTTTTTCCAGGGAATCTTACCATAATGCAAATAACAAAAAAAATACAAATTTCTTTTCTCTTTAAATTGTATTTATTATCATATACTACTAATTAAGAGACAAAACACGTCGCAGGCTAACCTCCAGTGGAACTGGCTCTTGTCACAGCCGTGTCGTCATTGTCCCCTAGGGTCTTTATATAGTAATGGGAGTGTTTCCAGGGAAAACCACAATAATGCAAATAACAAAAAAAAAATTCTCATTAAATAGTATATATTATCATGTACTTCTAATTAAGAGATAAAACACGTCGCAGGCTAACCTCCAGTGGAGCTGGCTGCTGTCCACAGGCTTGTCGGTATTGTCATCTAGGGTCTTTATATAGTAATTGGAGTGTGCCCAGGAAAAAACACCGTATTGCAAATAAGAAAAAAAATAAATTCACTTTAAATAGTATTTACTAAGATATACTCTTTATTAATAGGTAAAACACGTCTAGGGCTATCCTCCAATGGAGCTGGCTGCCCTCAAAGCAGTGTCGGCATTGGCTCATAGGGTCTTTGTATAGTAATGGGAGTTTTTCCAGGGAATCTTACCATAATGCAAGTAACAAAAAAAAAAATACAAATTTCTTTTCTCTTTAAATTGTATTTATTATCATATACTACTAATTAAGAGATAAAACACGTCGCTGGCTAACCTCCAGTGGAACTGGCTCTTGTCACAGCCGTGTCGTCATTGTCCCCTAGGGTCTTTATATAGTAATAGGAGTGTTTCCAGGGAAAACCACAATAATGCAAATAACAAAAAAAAATTCTCATTAAATAGTATATATTATCATATACTTCTAATTAAGAGATAAAACACGTCGCAGGCTAACCTCCAGTGGAACTGGCTCTTGTCACAGCCGTGTCGTCATTGTCTCCTAGGGTCTTTATATAGTAATGGGAGTGTTTCCAGGGAAAAACACAATAATGCAAATAACAAAAAAAAATTCTCATTAAATAGTATATATTATCATATACTTCTAATTAAGAGATAAAACACGTCGCAGGCTAACCTCCAGTGGAGCTGGCTGCTGTCCACAGCCTTGTCGGTATTGTCATCTAGGGTCTTTATATAGTAATTGGAGTGTGCCCAGGAAAAAACACTGTATTGCAAATAAGAAAAAAAATAATTTCACTTTAAATAGTATTTACTAAGATATACTCTTTATTAATAGGTAAAACACGTCTAGGGCTATCCTCCTGTGGAGCTGGCTGCACTGAAAGCAGTGTCGGCATTGGCTCATAGGGTCTTTGTATAGTAATGGGGTTTTTCCAGGGAATCTTACCATAATGCAAATAACAAAAAAAATACAAATTTCTTTTCTCTTTAAATTGTATTTATTATCATATACTACTAATTAAGAGATAAAACACGTCGCTGGCTAACCTCCAGTGGAACTGGCTCTTGGCCCAGCCGTGTCGGCATTGTCCCCTAGGGTCTTTATATAGTAATGGGAGTGTTTCCAGGGAAAACCACAATAACGCAAATAACAAAAAAAATTCTCATTATATAGTATATATTATCATATACTTCTAATTAAGAGATAAAACACGTCGCAGGCTAACCTCCAGTGGAGCTGGCTGCTGTCCACAGCCTTGTCGGTATTGTCATCTAGGGTCTTTATATAGTAATTGGAGTGTGCCCAGGAAAAAACACCGTATTGCAAATAAGAAAAAAAATAATTTCACTTTAAATAGTATTTACTAAGATATACTCTTTATTAATAGGTAAAACACGTCTAGGGCTATCCTCCAGTGGAGCTGGCTGCACTCAAAGCAGTGTCGGCATTGGCTCATAGGGTCTTTGTATAGTAATGGGAGTTTTTCCACGGAATCTTACCATAATGCAAATAACAACAAAAAATACAAATTTCTTTTCTCTTTGAATTGTATTTATTATCATATACTACTAATTAAGAGATAAAACACCTCGCTGGCTAACCTCCAATGGAACTGGCTCTTGTCACAGCTGTGTCGGCATTGTCTCCTAGGGTCTTTATATAGTAATGGGAGTGTTTCCAGGAAAAACCACAATAATGCAAATAACAAAAAAAATTCTCATTAAATAGTATATATTATCATATACATCTAATTAAGAGATAAAACACGTCGCAGGCTAACCTCCAGTGGAGCTGGCTGCTGTCCACAGCATTGTCGGTATTGTCATCTAGGGTCTTTATATAGTAATTGGAGTGTGCCCAGGAAAAAACACCGTATTGCAAATAAGAAAAAAAATAAATTCACTTTAAATAGTATTTACTAAGATATACTCTTTATTAAGAGGTAAAACACGTCTAGGGCTATCCTCCAGTGGAGCTGGCTGCACTCAAAGCAGTGTCGGCATTGGCTCATAGGATCTTTGTATAGTAATGGGAGTTTTTCCAGGGAATCTTACCATAATGCCAATAACAAAAAAAAAAAAAAAAAAAAAAATACAAATTTCTTTTCTCTTTAAATTGTATTTATTATCATATACTACTAATTAAGAGATAAAACACGTCGCTGAAAAACCTCCAGTGGAACTGGCTCTTGTCACAGCCGTGTCGTCATTGTCCCCTAGGGTCTTTATATAGTAATGGGAGTGTTTCCAGGGAAAACCACAATAATGCAAATAACAAAAAAAAAATTCTCATTAAATAGTATATATTATCATATACTTCTAATTAAGAGATAAAACACGTCGCAGGCTAACCTCCATTGGAGCTTGCTGCTGTCCACAGCCTTGTCGGTATTGTCATGTAGGGTCTTTATATAGTAATTGGAGTGTGCCCAGGAAAAAACACCGTATTGCAAATAAGAAAAAAAAATATTTTCACTTTAAATAGTATTTACTAAGATATACTCTTTATTAATAGGTAAAACACGTCTAGGGCTATCCTCCCGTGGAGCTGGCTGCACTCAAAGCAGTGTCGGCATTGGCTCATAGGGTCTTTGTATAGTAATGGGAGTTTTTCCAGGAAATCTTACCATAATGCAAATAACAAAAAAAAAATACAAATTTCTTTTCTCTTTAAATTGTATTTATTATCATATACTACTAATTAAGAGATAAAACACGTCGCAGGCTAACCTCCAGTGGAACTGGCTCTTGTCACAGCCGTGTCGTCATTGTCCCCTAGGGTCTTTATATAGTAATGGGAGTGTTTCCAGGGAAAACCACAATAATGCAAATAACAAAAAAAAAAAAATTCTCATTAAATAGTATATATTATCATATACTTCTAATTAAGAGATAAAACACGTCGCAGGCTAACCTCCAGTGGAGCTGGCTGCTGTCCACAGCCTTGTCGGTATTGTCATCTAGGGTCTTTATATAGTAATTGGAGTGTGCCCAGGAAAAAACACCGTATTGCAAATAAGAAAAAAAATAATTTCACTTTAAATAGTATTTACTAAGATATACTCTTTATTAATAGGTAAAACACGTCTAGGGCTATCCTCCCGTGGAGCTGGCTGCACTCAAAGCAGTGTCGGCATTGGCTCATAGGGTCTTTGTATAGTAATGGGAGTTTTTCCAGGAAATCTTACCATAATGCAAATAACAAAAAAAAATACAAATTTCTTTTCTCTTTAAATTGTATTTATTATCATATACTACTAATTAAGAGATAAAACACGTCGCAGGCTAACCTCCAGTGGAACTGGCTCTTGTCACAGCCGTGTCGTCATTGTCCCCTAGGGTCTTTATATAGTAATGGGAGTGTTTCCAGGGAAAACCACAATAATGCAAATAACAAAAAAAAAATTCTCATTAAATAGTATATATTATCATATACTTCTAATTAAGAGATAAAACACGTCGCAGGCTAACCTCCAGTGGAGCTGTCTGTTGTCCACAGGCTTGTCGGTATTGTCATCTAGGGTCTTTATATAGTAATTGGAGTGTGCCCAGGAAAAAACACCGTATTGCAAATAAGAAAAAAAATAATTTCACTTTAAATAGTATTTACTAAGATATACTCTTTATTAATAGGTAAAACACGTCTAGGGCTATCCTCCAGTGGAGCTGGCTGCACTCAAAGCAGTGTCGGCATTGGCTCATAGGGTCTTTGTATAGTAATGGGAGTTTTTCCAGGGAATCTTACCATAATGCAAATGACAAAAAAAATACAAATTTCTTTTCTCTTTAAATTGTATTTATTATCATATACTACTAATTAAGAGATAAAACACGTCGCTGGCTAACCTCCAGTGGAACTGGCTCTTGGCCCAGCCGTGTCGGCATTGTCCCCTAGGGTCTTTATATAGTAATGGGAGTGTTTCCAGGGAAAACCACAATAACGCAAATAACAAAAAAAATTCTCATTAAATAGTATATATTATCATATACTTCTAATTAAGAGATAAAACACGTCGCAGGCTAACCTCCAGTGGAGCTGGCTGCTGTCCACAGCCTTGTCGGTATTGTCATCTAGGGTCTTTATATAGTAATTGGAGTGTGCCCAGGAAAAAACACCGTATTGCAAATAAGAAAAAAAATAATTTCACTTTAAATAGTATTTACTAAGATATACTCTTTATTAATAGGTAAAACACGTCTAGGGCTATCCTCCAGTGGAGCTGGCTGAACTCAAAGCAGTGTCGGCATTGGCTCATAGGGTCTTTGTATAGTAATGGGAGTTTTTCCACGGAATCTTACCATAATGCAAATAACAAAAAAAAATACAAATTTCTTTTCTCTTTGAATTGTATTTATTATCATATACTACTAATTAAGAGATAAAACACCTCGCTGGCTAACCTCCAATGGAACTGGCTCTTGTCACAGCTGTGTCGGCATTGTCTCCTAGGGTCTTTATATAGTAATGGGAGTGTTTCCAGGAAAAACCACAATAATGCAAATAACAAAAAAAATTCTCATTAAATAGTATATATTATCATATACTTCTAATTAAGAGATAAAACACGTCGCAGGCTAACCTCCAGTGGAGCTGGCTGCTGTCCACAGCATTGTCGGTATTGTCATCTAGGGTCTTTATATAGTAATTGGAGTGTGCCCAGGAAAAAACACCGTATTGCAAATAAGAAAAAAAATAAATTCACTTTAAATAGTATTTACTAAGATATACTCTTTATTAAGAGGTAAAACACGTCTAGGGCTATCCTCCAGTGGAGCTGGCTGCACTCAAAGCAGTGTCGGCATTGGCTCATAGGATCTTTGTATAGTAATGGGAGTTTTTCCAGGGAATCTTACCATAATGCCAATAACAAAAAAAAAAAAAAAATACAAATTTCTTTTCTCTTTAAATTGTATTTATTATCATATACTACTAATTAAGAGATAAAACACGTCGCTGAAAAACCTCCAGTGGAACTGGCTCTTGTCACAGCCGTGTCGTCATTGTCCCCTAGGGTCTTTATATAGTAATGGGAGTGTTTCCAGGGAAAACCACAATAATGCAAATAACAAACGAAAAATTCTCATTAAATAGTATATATTATCATATACTTCTAATTAAGAGATAAAACACGTCGCAGGCTAACCTCCATTGGAGCTTGCTGCTGTCCACAGCCTTGTCGGTATTGTCATGTAGGGTCTTTATATAGTAATTGGAGTGTGCCCAGGAAAAAACACCGTATTGCAAATAAGAAAAAAAAATATTTTCACTTTAAATAGTATTTACTAAGATATACTCTTTATTAAGGGGTAAAACACGTCTCGGGCTATCCTCCAGTGGAGCTGGCTGCACTCAAAGCAGTGTCGGCATTGGTTTATAGGGTCTTTGTATAGTAATGGGAGTTTTTCCAGGGAATCTTACCATAATGCAAATAACAAAAAAAAAAAAAAAAAAATACAAATTTCTTTCCTCTTTAAATTGTATTTATTATCATATACTACTAATTAAGAGATAAAACACGTCGCTGGCTAACCTCCAGTGGAACTGGCTCTTGTCACAGCCGTGTCGGCATTGTCTCCTAGGGTCTTTAGATAGTAATGGGAGTGTTTCCAGGAAAAACCTAAATAATGCAAATAACAAAGAAAAATTCTCATTAAATAGTATATATTATCATATACTTCTAATTAAGAGATAAAACACGTCGCAGGCTAACCTCCAGTGGAGCTGGCTGCTGTCCACAGCCTTGTTGGTATTGTCATCTAGGGTCTTTATATAGTAATTGAAGTGTGCCCAGGAAAAAACACCGTATTGCAAATAAGAAAAAAAATAATTTCACTTTAAATAGTATTTACTAAGATATACTCTTTATTAATAGGTAAAACACGTCTAGGGCTATCCTCCAGTGGAGCTGGCTGCACTCAAAGCAGTGTCGGCATTGGCTCATAGGGTCTTTGTATAGTAATGGGAGTTTTTCCAGGGAAATTTACCATAATGCAAATAACAAAAAAAATACAAATTTCTTTTCTTTTTAAATTGTATTTATTATCATATACTACTAATTAAGAGATAAAACACGTCGCTGGCTAACCTCCAGTGGAACTGGCTCTTGTCACAGCCGTGTCGGCATTGTCCCCTAGGGTCTTTATATAGTAATGGGAGTGTTTCCAGGGAAAACCACAATAATGCAAATAACAAAAAAAAAAATTCTCATTACATAGTATATATTATCATATACTTCTAATTAAGAGATAAAACACGTCGCAGGCTAACCTCCAGTGGAGCTGGCTGCTGTCCACAGCCTTGTCGGTATTGTCATCTAGGGTCTTTATATAGTAATTGGAGTGTGCCCAGGAAAAAACACCGTATTGCAAATAAGAAAAAAATAATTTCACTTTAAATAGTATTTACTAAGATATACTCTTTATTACGGGGTAAAACACATCTAGGGCTATCCTCCAGTGGAGCTGGCTGCACTCAAAGCAGTGTCGGCATTGGTTTATAGGGTCTTTGTATAGTAATGGGAGTTTTTCCAGGGAATCTTACCATAATGCAAATAACAAAAAAAAATACAAATTTCTTTTCTCTTTAAATTGTATTTATTATCATATACTACTAATTAAGAGATAAAACACGTCGCTGGCTAACCTCCAGTGGAACTGGCTCTTGTCACAGCCGTGTCGGCATTGTCCCCTAGGGTCTTTATATAGTAATGGGAGTGTTTCCAGGGAAAACCACAATAATGCAAATAACAAAAAAAAAATTCTCATTAAATAGTATATATTATCATATACTTCTAATTAAGAGATAAAACACGTCGCAGGCTAACCTCCAGTGGAGCTGGCTGCTGTCCACAGCCTTGTCGGTATTAGCATCTAGGGTCTTTATATAGTAATTGGAGTGTGCCCAGGAAAAAACACCGTATTGCAAATAAGAAAAAAAATAATTTCACTTTAAAAAGTATTTACTAAGATATACTCTTTATTAAGAGGTAAAACATGTCTAGGGCTATCCTCCAGTGGAGCTGGCTGCACTCAAAGCAGTGTCGGCATTGGCTCATAGGGTCTTTGTATAGTAATGGGAGTTTTTCCAGGGAATCTTACCATAATGCAAATAACAAAATAAATTCCAAATATCTTTTCTCTTTAAATAGTATTTATTATCATATACTACTAATTAAGAGATAAAACACGTCGCAGGCTAACCTCCAGTGGAATTGGCTGCTGTCCACAGCCTTGTCGGTATTGGCATCTAGGGTCTTTATATAGTAATTGGAGTGTGCCCAGGAAAAAACACCGTATTGCAAATAAGAAAAAAATAATTTCACTTTAAATAGTATTTACTAAGATATACTCTTTATTCCGGGTAAAACACGTCTAGGGCTATCCTCCAGTGGAGCTGGCTGCACTCAAAGCAGTGTCGGCATTGGTTTATAGGGTCTTTGTATAGTAATGGGAGTTTTTCCAGGAAATCTTACCATAATGCAAATAACAAAAAAAAAAAAATTTTTTTTTCTCTTTAAATTGTATTTATTATCATATACTACTAATTAAGAGATAAAACACGTCGCTGGCTAACCTCCAGTGGAACTGGCTCTTGTCACAGCCGTGTCGGCATTGTCCCCTAGGGTCTTTATATAGTAATGGGAGTGTTTCCAGGGAAAACCACAATAATGCAAATCACAAAAAAAAAATTCTCATTAAATAGTATATATTATCATATACTTCTAATTAAGAGATAATACACATCGCAGGCTAACCTCCAGTGGAGCTGGCTGCTGACCACAGCCTTGTCGGTATTGTCATCTAGGGTCTTTATATAGTAATTGGAGTGTGCCCAGGAAAAAACACGGTATTGCAAATAAGAAAAAAAAATAATTTCACTTTAAATAGTATTTACTAAGATATACTCTTTATTAATAGGTAAAACACGTCTAGGGCTATCCTCCAGTGGAGCTGGCTGCACTCAAAGCAGTGTCGGCATTGGCTCATAGGGTCTTTGTATAGTAATGGGAGTTTTTCCAGGGAATCTTACCATAATGCAAATAACAAAAAGAAAATTCAAATTTCTTTTCTCTTTAAATTGTATTTATTATCATATACTACTAATTAAGAGATAAAACACGTCGCTGGCTAACCTCCAGTGGAACTGGCTCTTGTCACAGCCGTGTCGGCATTGTCCCCTAGGGTCTTTATATTGTAATGGGAGTGTTTCCAGGGAAAACCACAATAATGCAAATAACAAAAAAAAATTCTCATTAAATAGTATATATTATCATATACTTCTAATTAAGAGATAAAACACGTCGCAGGCTAACCTCCAGTGGAGCTGGCTGCTGTCCACAGCCTTGTCGGTATTGGCATCTAGGGTCTTTATATAGTAATTGGAGTGTGCCCAGGAAAAAACACCGTATTGCAAATAAGAAAAAAAATAATTTCACTTTAAAAAGTATTTACTAAGATATACTCTTTATTAAGAGGTAAAACATGTCTAGGGCTATCCTCCAGTGGAGCTGGCTGCACTCAAAGCAGTGTCGGCATTGGCTCATAGGGTCTTTGTATAGTAATGGGAGTTTTTCCAGGGAATCTTACCATAATGCAAATAACAAAATAAATTCCAAATATCTTTTCTCTTTAAATAGTATTTATTATCATATACTACTAATTAAGAGATAAAACACGTCGCAGGCTAACCTCCAGTGGAACTGGCTGCTGTCCACAGCCTTGTCGGTATTGGCATCTAGGGTCTTTATATAGTAATTGGAGTGTGCCCAGGAAAAAACACCGTATTGCAAATAAGAAAAAAAATAATTTCACTTTAAATAGTATTTACTAAGATATACTCTTTATTATGGGGTAAAACACGTCTAGGGCTATCCTCCAGTGGAGCTGGCTGCACTCAAAGCAGTGTCGGCATTGGTTTATAGGGTCTTTGTATAGTAATGGGAGTTTTTCCAGGGAATCTTACCATAATGCAAATAACAAAAAAAAATAAAAATTTCTTTTCTCTTTAAATTGTATTTATTATCATATACTACTAATTAAGAGATAAAACACGTCGCTGGCTAACCTCCAGTGGAACTGGCTCTTGTTACAGCCGTGTCGGCATTGTCCCCTAGGGTCTTTATATAGTAATGGGAGTGTTTCCAGGGAAAACCACAATAATGCAAATAACAAAAAAAAAATTCTCATTAAATAGTATATATTATCATATACTTCTAATTAAGAGATAATACACATCGCAGGCTAACCTCCAGTGGAGCTGGCTGCTGACCACAGCCTTGTTGGTATTGTCATCTAGGGTCTTTATATAGTAATTGGAGTGTGCCCAGGAAAAAACACGGTATTGCAAATAAGAAAAAAAAATTATCTCACTTTAAATAGTATTTACTAAGATATACTCTTTATTAATAGGTAAAACACGTCTAGGGCTATCCTCCAGTGGAGCTGGCTGCACTCAAAGCAGTGTCGGCATTGGCTCATAGGGTCTTTGTATAGTAATGGGAGTTTTTCCAGGGAATCTTACCATAATGCAAATAACAAAAAAAAATACAAATTTCTTTTCTCTTTAAATTGTATTTATTATCAAATACTACTAATTAAGAGATAAAACACGTCGCTGGCTAACCTCCAGTGGAACTGGCTCTTGTCACAGCCGTGTCGGCATTGTCCCCTAGGGTCTTTATATAGTAATGGGAGTGTTTCCAGGGAAAACCACAATAATGCAAATAACAAAAAAAAAATTCTAATAAAATAGTATATATTATCATATACTGCTAATTAAGAGATAAAACACGTCGCAGGCTAACCTCCAGTGGAGCTGGCTGCTGTCCACAGCCTTGTCGGTATTGTCATCTAGGGTCTTTATATAGTAATTGGAGTGTGCCCAGGAAAAAACACCATATTGCAAATAAGAAAAAAAATAATTTCACTTTAAATAGTATTTACTAAGATATACTCTTTATTAATAGGTAAAACACGTCTAGGGCTATCCTCCAGTGGAGCTGGCTGCACTCAAAGCAGTGTCGGCATTGGCTCGTAGGGTCTTTATATAGTAATGGGAGTCTTTCCAGGGAATCTTACCATAATGCAAATAACAAAAAAAAAATACAAATTTCTTTTCTCTTTAAATTGTATTTATTATCATATACTACTAATTAAGAGATAAAACACGTCGCTGGCTAACCTCCAGTGGAACTGGCTCTTGTCACAGCCGTGTCGGCATTGTCCCCTAGGGTCTTTATATAGTAATGGGAGTGTTTCCAGGAAAAACCACAATACTGCAAATAACAAAAAAAAAATTCTCATTAAATAGTATATATTATCATATACTTCTAATTAAGAGATAAAACACGTCGCAGGCTAACCTCCAGTGTAGCTGGCTGCTGTCCACAGCCTTGTCGGTATTGTCATCTAGGGTCTTTATATAGTAATTGGAGTGTGCCCAGGAAAAAACACCGTATTGCAAATAAGAAAAAAAAAATAATTTCACTTTAAATAGTATTTACTAAGATATACTCTTTATTAATAGGTAAAACACGTCTAGGGCTATCCTCCAGTGGAGTTGGCTGCACTCAAAGCAGTGTCGGCATTGGCTCATAGGGTCTTTGTATATTAATGGGAGTTTTTCCAGGGAATCTTACCATAATGCAAATAACAAAAAAAAAAAAAAATACAAATATCTTTTCTCTTTAAATTGTATTTATTATCATATACTACTAATTAAGAGATAAAACACGTCGCTGGCTAACCTCCAGTGGAAATGGCTCTTGTCACAGCGGTGTCGTCATTGCCCCTAGGGTCTTTATATAGTAATGGGAGTGTTTCCAGGGAAAACCACAATAATGCAAATAACAAAAAAAAAATTCTCATTAAATAGTATATCTTATCATATACTTCTAATTAAGAGATAAAACACGTCGCAGGCTAACCTCCAGTGGAGCTGGCTGCTGTCCACAGCTATGTCGGTATTGTCATCTAGGGTCTTTATATAGTAATTGGAGTGTGCCCAGGAAAAAACACCGTATAGCAAATAAGAAAAAAATTAATTTCACTTTAAATAGTATTTACTAAGATATACTCTTTATTAATAGGTAAAACACGTCTAGGGCTATCCTCCAGTTGAGCTGGCTGCACTCAAAGCAGTGTCGGCATTGGCTCATAGGGTTTTTGTATAGTAATGGGATTTTTTCCAGGGAATCTTACCATAATGCAAATAACAAAAAAAATACAAATTTCTTTTCTCTTTAAATTGTATTTATTATCATATACTACTAATTAAGAGATAAAACACGTCGCAGGCTAACCTCCAGTGGAACTGGCTCTTGTCACAGCCGTGTCGTCATTGTCCCCTAGGTTCTTTATATAGTAATGGGAGTGTTTCCAGGGAAAACCACAATAATGCAAATAACAAAAAAAATTCTCATTAAATAGTATATATATTATCATATACTTCTAATTAAGAGATAAAACACGTCGCAGGCTAACCTTCAGTGGAGCTGGCTGCTGTCCACAGCCTTGTCGGTATTGTCATCTAGGGTCTTTATATAGTAATTGGAGAGTGCCCAGGAAAAAAACACCGTATTGCAAATAAGAAAAAAAATAATTTCACTTTAAATAGTATTTACTAAGATATACTCTTTATTAAGGGGTAAAATATGTCTAGGGCTATCCTCCAGTGGAGCTGGCTGCACTCAAAGCAGTGTCGGCATTGGTATAGGTCTTTGTATAGTAATGGGAGTTTTTCCAGGGAATCTTACCATAATGCAAATAACAAAAAAAAAATACAAATTTCTTTTCTCTTTAAATTGTATTTATTATCATATACTACTAATTAAGAGATAAAACACGTCGCTGGCTAAACTCCAGTGGAACTGGCTCTTGTCACAGCCGTGTCGGCATTGTCCCCTAGGGTCTTTATATAGTAATGGGAGTGTTTCCAGGAAAAACCACAATACTGCAAATAACAAAAAAAAAAAATTCTCATTAAATAGTATATATTATCATATACTTCTAATTAAGAGATAAAACACGTCGCAGGCTAACCTCCAGTGTAGCTGGCTGCTGTCCACAGCCTTGTCGGTATTGTCATCTAGGGTCTTTATATAGTAATTGGAGTGTGCCCAGGAAAAAACACCGTATTGCAAATAAGAAAAAAAAAATAATTTCACTTTAAATAGTATTTACTAAGATATACTCTTTATTAAGGGGTAAAACATGTCTAGGGCTATCCTCCAGTGGAGCTGGCTGCACTCAAAGCAGTGTCGGCATTGGTTTATAGGGTCTTTGTATAGTAATGGGAGTTTTTCCAGGGAATCTTACCATAGTGCAAATAACAATAAAAAATACAAATTTCTTTTCACTTTAAATAGTATTTATTATCATATTCTCCTAATTAAGAGATAAAACACGTCGCTGGCTAACCTCCAGTGGAACTGGCTGCTGTCCACAGCCTTGTCGGTATTGGCATCTAGGGTCTTTATATAGTAATTGGAGTGTGCCCAGGAAAAAACACCGTATTGCAAATAAGAAAAAAAATAATTTCACTTTAAATAGTATTTACTAAGATATACTCTTTATTAAGAGGTAAAACACGTCTAGGGCTATCCTCCAGTGGAGCTGGCTGCACTCAAAGCACTGTCGGCATTGGCTCATAGGGTCTTTGTATAGTAATGGGAGATTTTCCAGGGAATCTTACCATAATGCAAATAACAATAAAAAATACAAATTTCTTTTCACTTTAAATAGTATTTATTATCATATACTACTAATTAAGAGATAAAACACGTCGCTGGCTAACCTCCAGTGGAACTGGCTGCTGTCCACAGCCTTGTCGGTATTGGCATCTAGGGTCTTTATATAGTAATTGGAGTGTGCCCAGGAAAAAACACCGTATTGCAAATAAGAAAAAAAATAATTTCACTTTAAATAGTATTTACTAAGATATACTCTTTATTAAGAGGTAATACACGTCTAGGGCTATCCTCCAGTGAAGCTGGCTGCACTGAAAGCAGTGTCGGCATTGGCTCATAGGGTCTTTGTATAGTAATGGGAGTTTTTCCAGGAAATCTTACCATAATGCAAATAACAATAAAAAATACAAATTTCTTTTCACTTTAAATAGTATTTATTATCATATACCACTAATTAAGAGATAAAACACGTCGCTGGCTAACCTCCAGTGGAACTGGCTCTTGTCACAGCCGTGTCGACATTGTCTCCTAGGGTCTTTATATAGTAATGGGAGTGTTTCCAGGGAAAACCACAATAATGCAAATAACAAAAAAAATTCTCATTAAATAGTATATATTATCATACACTACTAATTATGAGGTAAAACACGTCGCAGGCTAACCTCCAGTGGAGCTGGCTGCTGTCCACAGCCTTGTCGGTATTGGCATCTAGGGTCTTTATATAGTAATTGGAGTGTGCCCAGGAAAAAACACCGTATTGCAAATAAGAAAAATAATAATTTCACTTTAAATAGTATTTACTAAGATATACTCTTTATTAAGAGGTAAAACACGTCTAGGGCAATCCTCCAGTGGAGCTGGCTGCACTCAAAGCAGTGTCGGCATTGGCTCATAGGGTCTTTGTATAGTAATGGGAGTTTTTCCAGGGGATCTTACCATAATGCAAATAACAAAAAAAAAAAATACAAATTTCTTTTCTCTTTAAATAGTATTTATTATCATATACTACTAATTAAGAGATAAAACACGTCGCAGGCTAACCTCCAGTGGAACTGGCTGCTGTCCACAGCCTTGTCGGTATTGGCATCTAGGGTCTTTATATAGTAATTGGAGTGTGCCCAGGAAAAAACACCATATTGCAAATAAGAAAAAAAATAATTTCACTTTAAATAGTATTTACTAAGATAAACTCTTTATTAAGAGGTAAAACACGTCTAGGGCTATCCTCCAGTGGAGCTGGCTGCACTCAAAGCAGTGTCGGCATTGGCTCATAGGGTCTTTGTATAGTAATGGGAGTTATTCCAGGGAATCTAACCATAATGCAAATAACAAAAAAAAAAATACAAATTTCTTTTCCCTTTAAATAGTGTTTATTATCATATACTACTAATTAAGAGATAAAACACGTCGCAGGCTAACCTCCAGTGGAACTGGCTGCTGTCCACAGTCTTGTCGGTATTGGCATCTAGGGTCTTTATATAGTAATTGGAGTGTGCCCAGGAAAAAACACCGTATTGCAAATAAGAAAAAAATAATTTCACTTTAAATAGTATTTACTAAGATATACTCTTTATTAAGAGGTAAAACACGTCTAGGGCTATCCTCCAGTGGAGCTGGCTGCACTCAAAGCAGTGTCGGCATTGGCTCCTAGGGTCTTTATATAGTAATGGGAGTGTTCCCAGGGAAAAACAACATAATGCAAATAACAATAAAAAATACAAATATCGCTTTAAACAGTATTTATTATCATATACTACTAATTACGAGGTAAAACATGTTGCTGGCTAACCTCCAGTGGCGCTGGCTGCTGTCCAAAGCCCTGTCGGCATTCGGTCCAAGGGTCTTTATATAGTAATGGGAGTGTTCCCAGGGAAACACACAATAATGCAAATAACAAAAAAATACAAACTACATTTTAAATAGTGTTTATTATCATATACTATTAAATTAAGAGGTAAAACACGTCGCAGGCTAACCTCCAGTGGAGCTGGCTACTGTCCACAGCCCCATCGGCATTGGCTCCTAGGTCCTATATATAGTAATGGGTGAGTTTCCAGGGAAACACACCATAATGAAAACACGAAAAACATACAAACTTCTCTTTAAGTAGTATTTATTATCATATACTAGTAATTAAGAGTAAAATCACGTCGCAGGCTAACCTCCAGTGGCGCTGGCTGCTGTCCAAAGCCCTGTCGGCATTCGCTCCAAGGGTCTTTATATACTAATGGGAGGGTTCCCAGGGAAAAACACCATAATGCTTCTTCGTAATTGTAATCCAGTTTATTCGCTGTTTGTTTACGTAAAATAGTAATAATTTCAAGGAGTAGATGAATTTGGTTGTATTTAGTAGCAATTGGCCGGCGGGTTTCAGGTGCTCCATAACCGACCCGCAATGGCCACTATCTTCATTTTTTCGGAAGAATATTTATTTTGCTGTTTCTTAATGGTAATCGAGTTATTCGCCGTATGTTTACGTAAAATAGTCATAATTTCAAGGAGCAAATGATTTTGGTTGTATTTAGTAGCAATGGGCAGGGGGGCGTCAGTGTGCTGCGCCACCAACCCGCAATGCTCACTACTTTCATTTTTTCGGAATAAGGTTTTATTTTGCTTCTTCGTAATTGTAATCCAGTTTATTCGCCGTTTGTTTACGTAAAATAGTAATAATTTCAAGGAGTAGATGATTTTGGTTGTATTTAGTAGCAATTGGCCGGCGGGCGTCAGTGTGGTGCGCCACCAACTTGCAATGGGCAGTACTTTTATTTTTTCGGAATAAGGTTTTATTTTGCTGCTTCGTAATTGTAATCCAATTTATTCGCCGTTTGTTTACGTAAAATAGTAATAATTTCAAGGAGTAGATGATTTTCGTTGTATTTAGTAGCAATTGGCCGGCGGGTTTCAGGTGCTGCATAACCGACCCGCAATGGCCACTATCTTCATTTTTTCGGAAGAATATTTATTTTGCTGTTTCTTAATGGTAATCGAGTTATTCGCCGTATGTTTACGTAAAATAGTCATAATTTCAAGGAGCAAATGATTTTGGTTGTATTTAGTAGCAATGGGCAGAGGGGCGTCAGTGTGCTGCGCCACCAACCCGCAATGCTCACTACATTCATTTTTTCGGAATAAGTTTTTATTTTGCTTCTTCGTAATTGTAATCCAGTTTATTCGCCGTTTGTTTACGTAAAATAGTAATAATTTCAAGGAGTAGATGATTTTGGATGCATTTAGTAGCAATATGCCGGCGGGCGTCAGTGTGGTGCGCCACCAACCCGCAATGGGCAGTACTTTTATTTTTTCGGAATAAGGTTTTATTTTGCTGCTTCGTAATTGTAATCCAGTTTATTCGCCGTTTGTTTACGTAAAATAGTAATAATTTCAAGGAGTAGATGATTTTCGTTGTATTTAGTAGCAATTGGCCGGCGGGTTTCAGGTGCTGCATAACCGACCCGCAATGGCCACTATCTTCATTTTTTTGGAAGAATATTTATTTTGCTGTTTCTTAATGGTAATCGAGTTATTCGCCGTATGTTTACGTAAAATAGTCATAATTTCAAGGAGCAAATGATTTTGGTTGTATTTAGTAGCCATGGGCAGGGGGGCGTCAGTGTGCTGCGCCACCAACCCGCAATGCTCACTACATTCATTTTTTCGGAATAAGTTTTTATTTTGCTTCTTCGTAATTGTAATCCAGTTTATTCGCCGTTTGTTTACGTAAAATAGTAATAATTTCAAGGAGTAGATGATTTTGGATGCATTTAGTAGCAATATGCCGGCGGGCGTCAGTGTGGTGCGCCACCAACCCGCAATGGGCAGTACTTTTATTTTTTCGGAATAAGGTTTTATTTTGCTGCTTCGTAATTGTAATCCAGTTTATTCGCCGTTTGTTTACGTAAAATAGTAATAATTTCAAGGAGTAGATGATTTTCGTTGTATTTAGTAGCAATTGGCCGGCGGGTTTCAGGTGCTGCATAACCGACCCGCAATGGCCACTATCTTCATTTTTTCGGAAGAATATTTATTTTGCTGTTTCTTAATGGTAATCGAGTTATTCGCCGTATGTTTACGTAAAATAGTCATAATTTCAAGGAGCAAATGATTTTGGTTGTATTTAGTAGCCATGGGCAGGGAGGCGTCAGTGTGCTGCGCCACCAACCCGCAATGCTCACTACTTTCATTTTTTCGGAATAAGGTTTTATTTTGCTTCTTCGTAATTGTAATCCAGTTTATTCGCCGTTTGTTTACGTAAAATAGTAATAATTTCAAGGAGTAGATGATTTTGGTTGTATTTAGTAGCAATTGGCCGGCGGGCATCAGTGTGGTGCGCCACCAACCCGCCATGGGCAGTACTTTTATTTTTTCGGAATAAGGTTTTATTTTTCTGCTTCGTAATTGTAATCCAGTTTATTCGCCGTTTGTTTACGTAAAATAGTAATAATATCAAGGAGTAGATGATTTTCGTTGTATTTAGTAGCAATTGGCCGGCGGGTTTCAGGTGCTGCATAAACGACCCGCAATGGCCACTATCTTCATTTTTTCGGAAGAATATTTATTTTGCTGTTTCTTAATGGTAATCGAGTTATTCGCCGTATGTTTACGTAAAATAGTCATAATTTCAAGGAGCAAATGATTTTGGTTGTATTTAGTAACAATGGGCAGGGGGGCGTCAGTGTGCTGCGCCACCAACCCGCAATACTCACTACTTTCATTTTTTCGGAATAAGGTTTTATTTTGCTTCTTCGTAATTGTAATCCAGTTTATTCGCCGTTTGTTTACGTAACATACTAATAATTTCAAGGAGTAGATGATTTTGGATGTATTTAGTAGCAATTGGCCGGCGGGCATCAGTGTGGTACGCCACCAACCCGCAATGGGCAGTGCTTTTATTTTTTCGGAAAAAGGTTTTATTTTGCTGCTTCGTAATTGCAATCCAGTTTATTCGCCGTTTGTTAACGTAAAATAGTAATAATTTCAAGGAGTAAATGATTTTGGTTGTATTTAGTAGCAATGGGCAGGGGGGCGTGAGTGTGCCTCGCCACCAACCCGCAATGCTCACTACTTTCATTTTTTCGGAATAAGGTTTTATTTTGCTTCTTCGTAATTGTAATCCAGATTATTCGCTGTTTGATTACGTAAAATAGTAATAATTTCAAGGAGTAGATGATTTTGGTTGTATTTAGTAGCAATTGGCCGGCGGGCGTCAGTGTGGTGCGCCACCAACCCGCAATGGGCAGTACTTTTATTTTTTCGGAATAAGGTTTTATTTTGCTGCTTCGTAATTGTAATCCAGTTTATTCGCCGTTTGTTTACGAAAAATAGTAATAATTTCGAGGAGTAGATGATTTTCGTTGTATTTAGTAGCAATTGGCCGGCGGGTTTCAGGTGCTGCATAACCGACCCGCAATGGCCACTATCTTCATTTTTTCGGAAGAATATTTATTTTGCTGTTTCTTAATGGTAATCGAGTTATTCGCCGTATGTTTACGTAAAATACTTATAATTTCAAGGAGCAAATGATTTTGGTTGTATTTAGTAGCAATGGGCAGGGGGGCGTCAGTGTGCTGCGCCACCAACCGGCAATGCTCACTACATTCATTTTTTCGGAATAAGGTTTTATTTTGCTTCTTCGTAATTGTAATCTAGTGTTTTCGCCGTTTGTTTACGTAAAATAGTAATAATTTCAAGGAGTAGATGATTTTGGTTGTATTTAGTAGCAATTGGCCGGCGGGCGTCAGTGTGGTGCGCCACCAACCCGCAATGGGCAGTACTTTTATTTTTTCGGAATAAGGTTTTATTTTGCTGCTTCGTAATTGTAATCCAGTTTATTCGCCGTTTGTTTACGTAAAATAGTAATAATTTCAAGGAGTAGATGATTTTCGTTGTATTTAGTAGCAATTGGCCGGCGGGTTTCAGGTGCTGCATAACCGACCCGCAATGGCCGTCATTTTCATTTTTTCGGAAGAATATTTATTTTGCTGTTTCTTAATGGTAATCGAGTTATTCGCCGTATGTTTACGTAAATGGTCATAATTTGAAGGAGCAAATGATTTTGGTTGTATTTAGTAGCAATGGGCAGGGGGGCGTCAGTGTGCTGCGCCACCAACCCGCAATGCTCACTACTTTCATTTTTTCGGAATAAGGTTTTATTTTGCTTCTTCGTAATTGTAATCCAGTTTATTCGCCGTTTGTTTAAGTAAAATAGTAATAATTTCAAGGAGTAGATGATTTTCGTTGTATTTAGAAGCAATTGGCCGGCGGGTTTCAGATGCTGCATAACCGACCCGCAATGGCCACTATCTTCATTTTTTCGGAAGAATATTTATTTTGCTGTTTCTTAATGGTAATCGAGTTATTCGCCGTATGTTTACGTAAAATAGTGATAATTTCAAGGAGCAACTGATTTTGGTTGTATTTAGTAGCAATGGACAGGGGGGCGTCAGTGTGCTGCGCCACCAACCCGCAATGCTCACTACTTCCATTTTTTCGGAATGATGTTTTATTTTGCTTCTTCGTAATTGTAATCCAGTTTATTCGCCGTTTGTTTACGTAAAATAGTAATAATTTCAAGGAGTAGATGATTTTCGTTGTATTTAGTAGCAATTGGCCGGCGGGCGTCAGTGTGGTGCGCCACCAATCCGCAATGGGCAGTACTTTTATTTTTTCGGAATAAGGTTTTATTTTGCTGCTTCGTAATTGTAATCCAGTTTATTTGCCGTTTGTTTACGTAAAATAGTAATAATTTCAAGGAGTAGATGATTTTGTTGTATTTAGTAGCAATGGGCAGGGGGGCGTCAGTGTGGTGCGCCACAAACCCGCAATGCTCACTACTTCCATTTTTTCGGAATGATGTTTTATTTTGCTTCTTCGTAATTGTAATCCAGTTTATTCGCCGTTTGTTTACGTAAAATAGTAATAATTTCAAGGAGTAGATGATTTTCGTTGTATTTAGTAGCAATTGGCCGGCGGACGTAAGTGTGGTGCGCCACCAACCCGCAATGGGCAGTACTTTTATTTTTTCGGAATAAGGTTTCATTTTGCTGCTTCGTAATTGTAATCCAGTTTATTCGCCGTTTGTTTACGTAAAATAGTAATAATTTCAAAGAGTAGATGATTTTGTTGTATTTAGTAGCAATGGGCAGGGGGGCGTCAGTGTGGTGCGCCACCAACCCGCAATGCTCACTACTTCCATTTTTTCGGAATGAGGTTTTATTTTGCTTCTTCATAATTGTAATGCAGTTTATTCGCCGTTTGTTTACGTAACGTAGTATTAATTTCAAGGAGTAGATGATTTTGGTTGTATTTAGTAGCAATGGGCAGGGTGGCAACAGTGTGGTGCGCCACCAACCCGCAATGCTCACTACTTTTATTTTTTCGGAATAAGGTTTTATTTTGCTTCTTCGTAATTGTAATCCAGTTTATTCGCCGTTTGGTTACGTAAAATAGTAATAATTTCAAGGAGTAGATGATTTTGTTGTATTTAGTAGCAATGGGCAGGTGGGCGTCAGTGTGGTGCGCCACCAACCCGCAATGCTCACTACTTTTATTTTTTCGGAATAAGGTTTTATTTTGCTGCTTCGTAATTGTAATCCAGTTTATTCGCCGTTTGTTTACGTAAAATAGTAATAATTTCAATGAGTAGATGATTTCGGTTGTATTTAGTAGCAATGGGCAGGGGGGCGTCAGTGTGGTGCGCCACCAACCCGCAATGCTCACTACTTCCATTTTTTCGGTATAAGGTTTTATTTTGCTTCTTCGTAATTGTAATGCAGTTTATTCGCCGTTTGTTTACGTAAAATAGTAATAATTTCAAGGAGTAGATGATTTTGGTTGTATTTAGTAGCAATGGGCAGGGGGGCGTCAGTGTGGTGCGCCATCAACCCGCAATGCTAACTACTTTTATTTTTTCGGAATAAGGTTTTATTTTGCTGCTTCGTAATTGTAATCCAGTTTATTCGCCGTTTGTTTACGTAAAGTAGTATTAATTTCAAGGAGTAGATGATTTTGGTTGTATTTAGTAGCAATGGGCAGGGTGGCATTAGTGTGGTGCGCCACCAACCCGCAATGCTCACTACATTTATATTTTTGGAATAAGGTTTTATTTTGCTGCTTCGTAATTGTAATCCAGTTTATTCGCCGTTTGTTTACGTAAAGTAGTAATAATTTCAAGGAGTAGATGATTTTGGTTGTATTTAGTAGCAATGGGCAGGGGGGCGTCAGTGTGGTGCGCCACCAACCCGCAATGCTCACTACTTTTATTTTTTCGGAATAAGGTTTTATTTTGCTGCTTCGTAATTGTAATCCAGTTTATTCGCCGTTTGTTTACGTAAAGTAGTAATAATTTCAAGGAGTAGATGATTTTGGTTGTATTTAGTAGCAATGGGCAGGGTGGCGTCAGTGTGGTGCGCCACCAACCCGCAATGCTCACTACTTTTATTTTTTCGGAATAAGGTTTTATTTTGCTGCTTCGTAATTGTAATCCAGTTTATTCGCCGTTTGTTTACGTAAAATAGTAATAATTTCAAGGAGTAGATGATTTTGGTTGTATTTAGTAGCAATGGGCAGGGGGGCGTCAGTGTGGTGCGCCACCAACCCGCAATGCTCACTACTTTTATTTTTTCGGAATAAGGTTTTATTTTGCTGCTTCGTAATTGTAATCCAGTTTATTCGCCGTTTGTTTACGTAAAGTAGTAATAATTTCAAAGAGTAGATGATTTTGGTTGTATTTAGTAGCAATGGGCAGGGGGGCGTCAGTGTGGTGCGCCACCAACCCGCAATGCTCACTACTTCCATTTTTTCGGAATTAGGTTTTATTTTGCTTCTTCGTAATTGGAATCCAGTTTATTCGCCGTTTGTTTAAGTAAAATAGTAATAATTTCAAGGAGTAGATGATTTTCGTTGTATTTAGAAGCAATTGGCCGGCGGGTTTCAGATGCTGCATAACCGACCCGCAATGGCCACTATCTTCATTTTTTCGGAAGAATATTTATTTTGCTGTTTCTTAATGGTAATCGAGTTATTCGCCGTATGTTTACGTAAAATAGTGATAATTTCAAGGAGCAACTGATTTTGGTTGTATTTAGTAGCAATGGACAGGGGGGCGTCAGTGTGCTGCGCCACCAACCCGCAATGCTCACTACTTCCATTTTTTCGGAATGATGTTTTATTTTGCTTCTTCGTAATTGTAATCCAGTTTATTCGCCGTTTGTTTACGTAAAATAGTAATAATTTCAAGGAGTAGATGATTTTCGTTGTATTTAGTAGCAATTGGCCGGCGGGCGTCAGTGTGGTGCGCCACCAATCCGCAATGGGCAGTACTTTTATTTTTTCGGAATAAGGTTTTATTTTGCTGCTTCGTAATTGTAATCCAGTTTATTTGCCGTTTGTTTACGTAAAATAGTAATAATTTCAAGGAGTAGATGATTTTGTTGTATTTAGTAGCAATGGGCAGGGGGGCGTCAGTGTGGTGCGCCACCAACCCGCAATGCTCACTACTTCCATTTTTTCGGAATGATGTTTTATTTTGCTTCTTCGTAATTGTAATCCAGTTTATTCGCCGTTTGTTTACGTAAAATAGTAATAATTTCAAGGAGTAGATGATTTTGGTTGTATTTAGTAGCAATGGGCAGGGGGGCGTCAGTGTGGTGCGCCACCAACCCGCAATGCTCACTACTTTTATTTTTTCCGAATAATGTTTTATATTGCTTCTTCGTAATTGTAATCCAGTTTATTCGCCGTTTGTTTACGTAAAATAGTAATAATTTCAAGGAGTAGATGATTTTGTTTTATTTAGTAGCAAAGGGCAGGATGGCGTCTGTGTGGTGCGCCACCAACCCGCAATGCTCACTACTTCCATTTTTTCGGAATTAGGTTTTATTTTGCTTCTTCGTAATTGTAATCCAGTTTATTCGCCGTTTTTTACGTAAAATAGTAATAATTTCAAGGAGTAGATGATTTTGGTTGTATTTAGTAGCAATGGGCAGGGGGGCGTCAGTGTGGTGCGCCACCAACCCGCAATGCTCACTACTTTTATTTTTTCGGAATAAGGTTTTATTTTGCTGCTTCGTAATTGTAATCTAGTGTTTTCGCCGTTTGTTTACGTAAAATAGTAATAATTTCAAGGAGTAGATGATTTTGGTTGTATTTAGTAGCAATTGGCCGGCGGGCGTCAGTGTGGTGCGCCACCAACCCGCAATGGGCAGTACTTTTATTTTTTCGGAATAAGGTTTTATTTTGCTGCTTCGTAATTGTAATCCAGTTTATTCGCCGTTTGTTTACGTAAAATAGTAATAATTTCAAGGAGTAGATGATTTTCGTTGTATTTAGTAGCAATTGGCCGGCGGGTTTCAGGTGCTGCATAACCGACCCGCAATGGCCGTCATTTTCATTTTTTCGGAAGAATATTTATTTTGCTGTTTCTTAATGGTAATCGAGTTATTCGCCGTATGTTTACGTAAATGGTCATAATTTGAAGGAGCAAATGATTTTGGTTGTATTTAGTAGCAATGGGCAGGGGGGCGTCAGTGTGCTGCGCCACCAACCCGCAATGCTCACTACTTTCATTTTTTCGGAATAAGGTTTTATTTTGCTTCTTCGTAATTGTAATCCAGTTTATTCGCCGTTTGTTTAAGTAAAATAGTAATAATTTCAAGGAGTAGATGATTTTCGTTGTATTTAGAAGCAATTGGCCGGCGGGTTTCAGATGCTGCATAACCGACCCGCAATGGCCACTATCTTCATTTTTTCGGAAGAATATTTATTTTGCTGTTTCTTAATGGTAATCGAGTTATTCGCCGTATGTTTACGTAAAATAGTGATAATTTCAAGGAGCAACTGATTTTGGTTGTATTTAGTAGCAATGGACAGGGGGGCGTCAGTGTGCTGCGCCACCAACCCGCAATGCTCACTACTTCCATTTTTTCGGAATGATGTTTTATTTTGCTTCTTCGTAATTGTAATCCAGTTTATTCGCCGTTTGTTTACGTAAAATAGTAATAATTTCAAGGAGTAGATGATTTTCGTTGTATTTAGTAGCAATTGGCCGGCGGGCGTCAGTGTGGTGCGCCACCAATCCGCAATGGGCAGTACTTTTATTTTTTCGGAATAAGGTTTTATTTTGCTGCTTCGTAATTGTAATCCAGTTTATTTGCCGTTTGTTTACGTAAAATGGTAATAATTTCAAGGAGTAGATGATTTTGTTGTATTTAGTAGCAATGGGCAGGGGGGCGTCAGTGTGGTGCGCCACAAACCCGCAATGCTCACTACTTCCATTTTTTCGGAATGATGTTTTATTTTGCTTCTTCGTAATTGTAATCCAGTTTATTCGCCGTTTGTTTACGTAAAATAGTAATAATTTCAAGGAGTAGATGATTTTCGTTGTATTTAGTAGCAATTGGCCGGCGGACGTAAGTGTGGTGCGCCACCAACCCGCAATGGGCAGTACTTTTATTTTTTCGGAATAAGGTTTCATTTTGCTGCTTCGTAATTGTAATCCAGTTTATTCGCCGTTTGTTTACGTAAAATAGTAATAATTTCAAAGAGTAGATGATTTTGTTGTATTTAGTAGCAATGGGCAGGGGGGCGTCAGTGTGGTGCGCCACCAACCCGCAATGCTCACTACTTCCATTTTTTCGGAATGAGGTTTTATTTTGCTTCTTCATAATTGTAATGCAGTTTATTCGCCGTTTCTTTACGTAAAGTAGTATTAATTTCAAGGAGTAGATGATTTTGGTTGTATTTAGTAGCAATGGGCAGGATGGCAACAGTGTGGTGCGCCACCAACCCGCAATGCTCACTACCTTTATTTTTTCGGAATAAGGTTTTATTTTGCTTCTTCGTAATTGTAATCCAGTTTATTCGCCGTTTGGTTACGTAAAATAGTAATAATTTCAAGGAGTAGATGATTTTGTTGTATTTAGTAGCAATGGGCAGGTGGGCGTCAGTGTGGTGCGCCACCAACCCGCAATGCTCACTACTTTTATTTTTTCGGAATAAGGTTTTATTTTGCTGCTTCGTAATTGTAATCCAGTTTATTCGCCGTTTGTTTACGTAAAATAGTAATAATTTCAATGAGTAGATGATTTCGGTTGTATTTAGTAGCAATGGGCAGGGGGGCGTCAGTGTGGTGCGCCACCAACCCGCAATGCTCACTACTTCCATTTTTTCGGTATAAGGTTTTATTTTGCTTCTTCGTAATCGTAATGCAGTTTATTCGCCGTTTGTTTACGTAAAATAGTAATAATTTCAAGGAGTAGATGATTTTGGTTGTATTTAGTAGCAATGGGCAGGGGGGCGTCAGTGTGGTGCGACACCAACCCGCAATGCTAACTACTTTTATTTTTTCGGAATAAGGTTTTATTTTGCTGCTTCGTAATTGTAATCCAGTTTATTCGCCGTTTGTTTACGTAAAGTAGTATTAATTTCAAGGAGTAGATGATTTTGGTTGTATTTAGTAGCAATGGGCAGGGTGGCATTAGTGTGGTGCGCCACCAACCCGCAATGCTCACTACATTTATATTTTTGGAATAAGGTTTTATTTTGCTGCTTCGTAATTGTAATCCAGTTTATTCGCCGTTTGTTTACGTAAAGTAGTAATAATTTCAAGGAGTAGATGATTTTGGTTGTATTTAGTAGCAATGGGCAGGGGGGCGTCAGTGTGGTGCGCCACCAACCCGCAATGCTCACTACTTTTATTTTTTCGGAATAAGGTTTTATTTTGCTGCTTCGTAATTGTAATCCAGTTTATTCGCCGTTTGTTTACGTAAAGTAGTAATAATTTCAAGGAGTAGATGATTTTGGTTGTATTTAGTAGCAATGGGCAGGTTGGCGTCAGTGTGGTGCGCCACCAACCCGCAATGCTCACTACTTTTATTTTTTCGGAATAAGGTTTTATTTTGCTGCTTCGTAATTGTAATCCAGTTTATTCGCCGTTTGTTTACGTAAAATAGTAATAATTTCAAGGAGTAGATGATTTTGGTTGTATTTAGTAGCAATGGGCAGGGGGGCGTCAGTGTGGTGCGCCACCAACCCGCAATGCTCACTACTTTTATTTTTTCGGAATAAGGTTTTATTTTGCTGCTTCGTAATTGTAATCCAGTTTATTCGCCGTTTGTTTACGTAAAGTAGTAATAATTTCAAAGAGTAGATGATTTTGGTTGTATTTAGTAGCAATGGGCAGGGGGGCGTCAGTGTGGTGCGCCACCAACCCGTAATGCTCACTACTTCCATTTTTTCGGAATTAGGTTTTATTTTGCTTCTTCGTAATTGTAATCCAGTTTATTCGCCGTTTGTTTAAGTAAAATAGTAATAATTTCAAGGAGTAGATGATTTTCGTTGTATTTAGAAGCAATTGGCCGGCGGGTTTCAGATGCTGCATAACCGACCCGCAATGGCCACTATCTTCATTTTTTCGGAAGAATATTTATTTTGCTGTTTCTTAATGGTAATCGAGTTATTCGCCGTATGTTTACGTAAAATAGTGATAATTTCAAGGAGCAACTGATTTTGGTTGTATTTAGTAGCAATGGACAGGGGGGCGTCAGTGTGCTGCGCCACCAACCCGCAATGCTCACTACTTCCATTTTTTCGGAATGATGTTTTATTTTGCTTCTTCGTAATTGTAATCCAGTTTATTCGCCGTTTGTTTACGTAAAATAGTAATAATTTCAAGGAGTAGATGATTTTCGTTGTATTTAGTAGCAATTGGCCGGCGGGCGTCAGTGTGGTGCGCCACCAATCCGCAATGGGCAGTACTTTTATTTTTTCGGAATAAGGTTTTATTTTGCTGCTTCGTAATTGTAATCCAGTTTATTTGCCGTTTGTTTACGTAAAATAGTAATAATTTCAAGGAGTACATGATTTTGTTGTATTTAGTAGCAATGGGCAGGGGGGCGTCAGTGTGGTGCGCCACCAACCCGCAATGCTCACTACTTCCATTTTTTCGGAATGATGTTTTATTTTGCTTCTTCGTAATTGTAATCCAGTTTATTCGCCGTTTTTTACGTAAAATAGTAATAATTTCAAGGAGTAGATGATTTTGGTTGTATTTAGGAGCAATGGGCAGGGGGGCGTCAGTGTGGTGCGCCACCAACCCGCCATGCTCACTACTTTTATTTTTTCGGAATAAGGTTTTATTTTGCTGCTTCGTAATTGTAATCCAGTTTATTCGCCGTTTGTTTACGTAAAGTAGTAATAATTTCAAGGAGTAGATGATTTTGGTTGTATTTAGTAGCAATGGGCAGGGTGGCGTCAGTGTGGTGCGCCACCAACCCGCAATGCTCACTACTTTTATTTTTTCGGAATAAGGTTTTATTTTGCTGCTTCGTAATTGTAATCCAGTTTATTCGCCGTTTGTTTACGTAAAGTAGTAATAATTTCAAGGAGTAGATGATTTTGGTTGTATTTAGTAGCAATGGGCAGGGGGGCGTCAGTGTGGTGCGCCACCAACCCGCAATGCTCACTACTTTTATTTTTTCGGAATAAGGTTTTATTTTGCTGCTTCGTAATTGTAATCCAGTTTATTCGACGTTTGTTTACGTAAAGTAGTAATAATTTCAAAGAGTAGATGATTTTGGTTGTATTTAGTAGCAATGGGCAGGGGGGCGTCAGTGTGGTGCGCCACCAACCCGCAATGCTCACTCCTTTTATTTTTTCGGAATAAGGTTTTATTTTGCTTCTTCGTAATTGTAATCCAGTTTATTCGCCTTTTGTTTACGTAAAATAGTAATAATTTCAAGGAGTAGATGATTTTGGTTGTATTTAGTAGCAATGGGCAGGGGGGCGTCAGTGTGGTGCGCCACCAACCCGCAATGCTCACTACTTTTATTTTTTCCGAATAATGTTTTATATTGCTTCTTCGTAATTGTAATCCAGTTTATTCGCCGTTTGTTTACGTAAAATAGTAATAATTTCAAGGAGTAGATGATTTTGTTTTATTTAGTAGCAAAGGGCAGGATGGCGTCTGTGTGGTGCGCCACCAACCCGCAATGCTCACTACTTCCATTTTTTCGGAATTAGGTTTTATTTTGCTTCTTCGTAATTGTAATCCAGTTTATTCGCCGTTTGTTTACGTAAAATAGTAATAATTTCAAGGAGTAGATGATTTTGGTTGTATTTAGTAGCAATGGGCAGGGGGGCGTCAGTGTGGTGCGCCACCAACCCGCAATGCTCACTACTTTTATTTTTTCCGAATAATGTTTTATATTGCTTCTTCGTAATTGTAATCCAGTTTATTCGCCGTTTGTTTACGTAAAATAGTAATAATTTCAAGGAGTAGATGATTTTGTTTTATTTAGTAGCAAAGGGCAGGATGGCGTCTGTGTGGTGCGCCACCAACCCGCAATGCTCACTACTTCCATTTTTTCGGAATTAGGTTTTATTTTGCTTCTTCGTAATTGTAATCCAGTTTATTCGCCGTTTTTTACGTAAAATAGTAATAATTTCAAGGAGTAGATGATTTTGGTTGTATTTAGTAGCAATGGGCAGGGGGGCGTCAGTGTGGTGCGCCACCAACCCGCAATGCTCACTACTTTTATTTTTTCGGAATAAGGTTTTATTTTGCTGCTTCGTAATTGTAATCCAGTTTATTCGCCGTTTGTTTACGTAAAGTAGTAATAATTTCAAGGAGTAGATGATTTTGGTTGTATTTAGTAGCAATGGGCAGGGTGGCGTCAGTGTGGTGCGCCACCAACCCGCAATGCTCACTACTTTTATTTTTTCGGAATAAGGTTTTATTTTGCTGCTTCGTAATTGTAATCCAGTTTATTCGCCGTTTGTTTACGTAAAGTAGTAATAATTTCAAGGAGTAGATGATTTTGGTTGTATTTAGTAGCAATGGGCAGGGGGGCGTCAGTGTGGTGCGCCACCAACCCGCAATGCTCACTACTTTTATTTTTTCGGAATAAGGTTTTATTTTGCTGCTTCGTAATTGTAATCCAGTTTATTCGACGTTTGTTTACGTAAAGTAGTAATAATTTCAAAGAGTAGATGATTTTGGTTGTATTTAGTAGCAATGGGCAGGGGGGCGTCAGTGTGGTGCGCCACCAACCCGCAATGCTCACTCCTTTTATTTTTTCGGAATAAGGTTTTATTTTGCTTCTTCGTAATTGTAATCCAGTTTATTCGCCTTTTGTTTACGTAAAATAGTAATAATTTCAAGGAGTAGATGATTTTGTTTTATTTAGTAGCAAAGGGCAGGATGGCGTCTGTGTGGTGCGCCACCAACCCGCAATGCTCACTACTTCCATTTTTTCGGAATTAGGTTTTATTTTGCTTCTTCGTAATTGTAATCCAGTTTATTCGCCGTTTGTTTACGTAAAATAGTAATAATTTCAAGGAGTAGATGATTTTGGTTGTATTTAGTAGCAATGGGCAGGGGGGCGTCAGTGTGGTGCGCCACCAACCCGCAATGCTCACTACTTTTATTTTTTCGGAATAAGGTTTTATTTTGCTGCTTCGTAATTGTAATCCAGTTTATTCGCCGTTTGTTTACGTAAAGTAGTAATAATTTCAAGGAGTAGATGATTTTGGTTGTATTTAGTAGCAATGGGCAGGGTGGCGTCAGTGTGGTGCGCCACCAACCCGCAATGCTCACTACTTTTATTTTTTCGGAATAAGGTTTTATTTTGCTGCTTCGTAATTGTAATCCAGTTTATTCGCCGTTTGTTTACGTAAAGTAGTAATAATTTCAAGGAGTAGATGATTTTGGTTGTATTTAGTAGCAATGGGCAGGGGGGCGTCAGTGTGATGCGCCACCAACCCGCAATGCTCACTAATTTTATTTTTTCGGAATAAGGTTTTATTTTGCTGCTCCGTAAGTGTAATCCAGTTTATTCGCCGTTTGTTTATGTAAAGTAGTAATAATTTCAAGGAGTAGATGATTTTGGTTGTATTTAGTAGCAATGGGCAGGGGGGGCGTCAGTGTGGTGCGCCACCAACCCGCAATGCTCACTACTTTTATTTTTTCGGAATAAGGTTTTATTTTGCTGCTTCGTAATTGTAATCCAGTTTATTCGCCGTTTGTTTACGTAAAATAGTAATAATTTCAATGAGTAGATGATTTTGGTTGTATTTAGTAGCAATGGGCAGGGGGGCGTCAGTGTGGTGCGCCACCAACCCGCAATGCTCACTACTTTTATTTTTTCGGAATAAGGTTTTATTTTGCTGCTTCGTAATTGTAATCCAGTTTATTCGCCGTTTGTTTACGTAAAATAGTAATAATTTCAATGAGTAGATGATTTCGGTTGTATTTAGTAGCAATGGGCAGGGGGGCGTCAGTGTGGTGCGCCACCAACCCGCAATGCTCACTACTTTTATTTTTTCGGAATAAGGTTTTATTTTGCTTCTTCGTAATTGTAATCCAGTTTATTCGCCTTTTGTTTACGTAAAATAGTAATAATTTCAAGGAGTAGATGATTTTGGTTGTATTTAGTAGCAATGGTCAGGGGGGCGTCAGTGTGGTGCGCCACCAACCCGCAATGCTCACTACTTTTATTTTTTCGGAAAAAGGTTTTATTTTGCTGCTTCGTAATTGTAATCCAGTTTATTCGCCGTTTGTTTACGTAAAGTAGTAATAATTTCAAGGAGTAGATGATTTTGGTTGTATTTAGTAGCAATGGGCAGGGGGGCGTCAGTGTGGTGCGCCACCAACCCGCAATGCTCACTACTTTTATTTTTTCGGAATAAGGTTTTATTTTGCTGCTTCGTAATTGTAATCCAGTTTATTCGCCGTTTGTTTACGTAAAGTAGTAATAATTTCAAAGAGTAGATGATTTTGGTTGTATTTAGTAGCAATGGGCAGGGGGGCGTCAGTGTGGTGCGCCACCAACCCGCAATGCTCACTAATTTTATTTTTTCGGAATAAGGTTTTATTTTGCTTCTTCGTAATTGTAATCCAGTTTATTCGCCGTTTGTTTACGTAAAATAGTAATAATTTCAAGGAGTAGATGATTTTGGTTGTATTTAGTAGCAATGGGCAGGGGGGCGTCAGTGTGGTGCGCCACCAACCCGCAATGCTCACTACTTTTATTTTTTCCGAATAATGTTTTATATTGCTTCTTCGTAATTGTAATCCAGTTTATTCGCCGTTTGTTTACGTAAAATAGTAATAATTTCAAGGAGTAGATGATTTTGTTTTATTTAGTAGCAATGGGCAGGAGGGCGTCTGTGTGGTGCGCCACCAACCCGCAATGCTCACTACTTTTATTTTTTCGGAATAAGGTTTTATTTTGCTTCTTCGTAATTGTAATCCAGTTTATTCGCCGTTTGTTTACGTAAAATAGTAATAATTTCAAGGAGTAGATGATTTTGGTTGTATTTAGTAGCAATGGGCAGGGGGGCGTCAGTTTGGTGCGCCACCAACCCGCAATGCTCACTACTTTTATTTTTTCGGAATAAGGTTTTATTTTGCTGCTTCGTAATTGTAATCCAGTTTATTCGCCGTTTGTTTACGTAAAGTAGTAATAATTTCAAGGAGTAGATGATTTTGGTTGTATTTAGTAGCAATGGGCAGGGTGGCGTCAGTGTGGTGCGCCACCAACCCGCAATGCTCACTACTTTTATTTTTTCGGAATAAGGTTTTATTTTGCTGCTTCGTAATTGTAATCCAGTTTATTCGCCGTTTGTTTACGTAAAGTAGTAATAATTTCAAGGAGTAGATGATTTTGGTTGTATTTAGTAGCAATGGGCAGGGGGGCGTCAGTGTGGTGCGCCACCAACCCGCAATGCTCACTACTTTTATTTTTTCGGAATAAGGTTTTATTTTGCTTCTTCGTAATTGTAATCCAGTTTATTCGCCTTTTGTTTACGTAAAATAGTAATAATTTCAAGGAGTAGATGATTTTGGTTGTATTTAGTAGCTATGGGCAGGGGGGCGTCAGTGTGGTGCGCCACCAACCCGCAATGCTCACTACTTTTATTTTATCGGAATAAGGTTTTATTTTGCTTCTTCGTAATTGTAATCCAGTTTATTCGCCGTTTGTTTACGTAAAGTAGTAATAATTTCAAGGAGTAGATGATTTTGGTTGTATTTAGTAGCAATGGGCAGGGGGGCGTCAGTGTGGTGCGCCACCAACCCGCAATGCTCACTACTTTTATTTTTTCGGAATAAGGTTTTATTTTGCTTCTTCGTAATTGTAATCCAGTTTATTCGCCGTTTGTTTACGTAAAGTAGTATTAATTTAAAGGAGTAGATGATTTTGGTTGTATTTAGTAGCAATGGGCAGGGGGGCGTCAGTGTGGTGCGCCACCAACCCGCAATGCTCACTACTTTTATTTTTCCGGAATAAGGTTTTATTTTGCTGCTTCGTAATTGTAATCCAGTTTATTCGCCGTTTGTTTACGTAAAGGAGTAATAATTTCAAGGAGTAGATGATTTTGGTTGTATTTAGTAGCAATGGGCAGGGGGGCGTCAGTGTGGTGCGCCACTAACCCGCAATGCTCACTACTTTTATTTTTTCGGAATAAGGTTTTATTTTGCTGCTTCGTAATTGTAATCCAGTTTATTCGCCGTTTGTTTACGTAAAGTAGTAATAATTTCAAAGAGTAGATGATTTTGGTTGTATTTAGTAGCAATGGGCAGGGGGGCGTCAGTGTGGTGCGCCACCAACCCGCAATGCTCACTACTTTTATTTTTTCGGAATAAGGTTTTATTTTGCTGCTTCGTAATTGTAATCCAGTTTATTCGCCGTTTGTTTACGTAAAGTAGTAATAATTTCAAGGAGTAGATGATTTTGGTTGTATTTAGTAGCAATGGGCAGGGTGGCGTCAGTGTGGTGCGCCACCAACCCGCAATGCTCACTACTTTTATTTTTTCGGAATAAGGTTTTATTTTGCTGCTTCGTAATTGTAATCCAGTTTATTCGCCGTTTGTTTACGTAAAGGAGTAATAATTTCAAGGAGTAGATGATTTTGGTTGTATTTAGTAGCAATGGGCAGGGGGGCGTCAGTGTGGTGCGCCACCAACCCGCAATGCTCACTACTTTTATTTTTTCGGAATAAGGTTTTATTTTGCTGCTTCGTAATTGTAATCCAGTTTATTCGCCGTTTGTTTACGTAAAGTAGTAATAATTTCAAGGAGTAGATGATTTTGGTTGTATTTAGTAGCAATGGGCAGGGGGGCGTCAGTGTGGTGCGCCACCAACCCGCAATGCTCACTACTTTTATTTTTTTGGAATATTGTTTTATTTTGCTTCTTCGTAATTGTAATCCAGTTTATTCGCCGTTTGTTTACGTAAAATAGTAATAATTTCAAGGAGTAGATGATTTTGTTTTATTTAGTAGCAATGGGCAGGAGGGCGTCTGTGTGGTGCGCCACCAACCCGCAATGCTCACTACTTCCATTTTTTCGGAATTAGGTTTTATTTTGCTTCTTCGTAATTGTAATGCAGTTTATTCGCCGTTTGTTTACGTAATATAGTAATAATTTCAAGGAGTAGATTATTTTGGTTGTATTTAGTGGCAATGGGCAGGGGGGCGTCAGTGTGGTGCGCCACCAACCCGCAATGCTCACTACTTTTATTTTTTCGGAATAATGTTTTATTTTGTTTCTTCGTAATTGTAATCCAGTTTATTCGCCGTTTGTTTACGTAAAATAGTAATAATTTCAAGGAGTAGATGATTTTGTTTTATTTAGTAGCAATGGGCAGGAGGGCGTCTGTGTGGTGCGCCACCAACCCGCAATGCTCACTACTTCCATTTTTTCGGAATTAGGTTTTATTTTGCTTCTTCGTAATTGTAATCCAGTTTATTCGCCGTTTGTTTACGTAAAATAGTAATAATTTCAAGGAGTAGATTATTTTGGTTGTATTTAGTAGCAATGGGCAGGGGGGCGTCAGTGTGGTGCGCCACCAACCCGCAATGCTCACTACTTTTATTTTTTCGGAATAAGGTTTTATTTTGCTGCTTCGTAATTGTAATCCAGTTTATTCGCCGTTTGTTTACGTAAAGTAGTAATAATTTCAAGGAGTAGATGATTTTGGTTGTATTTAGTAGCAATGGGCAGGGGGGCGTCAGTGTGGTGCGCCACTAACCCGCAATGCTCACTACTTTTATTTTTTCGGAATAAGGTTTTATTTTGCTGCTTCGTAATTGTAATCCAGTTTATTCGCCGTTTGTTTACGTAAAGTAGTAATAATTTCAAAGAGTAGATGATTTTGGTTGTATTTAGTAGCAATGGGCAGGGGGGCGTCAGTGTGGTGCGCCACCAACCCGCAATGCTCACTACTTTTATTTTTTCGGAATAAGGTTTTATTTTGCTGCTTCGTAATTGTAATCCAGTTTATTCGCCGTTTGTTTACGTAAAGTAGTAATAATTTCAAGGAGTAGATGATTTTGGTTGTATTTAGTAGCAATGGGCAGGGTGGCGTCAGTGTGGTGCGCCACCAACCCGCAATGCTCACTACTTTTATTTTTTCGGAATAAGGTTTTATTTTGCTGCTTCGTAATTGTAATCCAGTTTATTCGCCGTTTGTTTACGTAAAGGAGTAATAATTTCAAGGAGTAGATGATTTTGGTTGTATTTAGTAGCAATGGGCAGGGGGGCGTCAGTGTGGTGCGCCACCAACCCGCAATGCTCACTACTTTTATTTTTTCGGAATAAGGTTTTATTTTGCTGCTTCGTAATTGTAATCCAGTTTATTCGCCGTTTGTTTACGTAAAGTAGTAATAATTTCAAGGAGTAGATGATTTTGGTTGTATTTAGTAGCAATGGGCAGGGGGGCGTCAGTGTGGTGCGCCACCAACCCGCAATGCTCACTACTTTTATTTTTTTGGAATATTGTTTTATTTTGCTTCTTCGTAATTGTAATCCAGTTTATTCGCCGTTTGTTTACGTAAAATAGTAATAATTTCAAGGAGTAGATGATTTTGTTTTATTTAGTAGCAATGGGCAGGAGGGCGTCTGTGTGGTGCGCCACCAACCCGCAATGCTCACTACTTCCATTTTTTCGGAATTAGGTTTTATTTTGCTTCTTCGTAATTGTAATGCAGTTTATTCGCCGTTTGTTTACGTAATATAGTAATAATTTCAAGGAGTAGATTATTTTGGTTGTATTTAGTGGCAATGGGCAGGGGGGCGTCAGTGTGGTGCGCCACCAACCCGCAATGCTCACTACTTTTATTTTTTCGGAATAATGTTTTATTTTGTTTCTTCGTAATTGTAATCCAGTTTATTCGCCGTTTGTTTACGTAAAATAGTAATAATTTCAAGGAGTAGATGATTTTGTTTTATTTAGTAGCAATGGGCAGGAGGGCGTCTGTGTGGTGCGCCACCAACCCGCAATGCTCACTACTTCCATTTTTTCGGAATTAGGTTTTATTTTGCTACTTCGTAATTGTAATCCAGTTTATTCGCCGTTTGTTTACGTAAAATAGTAATAATTTCAAGGAGTAGATGATTTTGGTTGTATTTAGTAGCAATGGGCAGGGGGGCGTCAGTGTGGTGCGCCACCAACCCGCAATGCTCACTACTTTTATTTTTTCGGAATAAGGTTTTATTTTGCTGCTTCGTAATTGTAATCCAGTTTATTCGCCGTTTGTTTACGTACAGTAGTAATAATTTCAAGGAGTAGATGATTTTGGTTGTATTTAGTAGCAATGGGCAGGGTTGCGTCAGTGTGGTGCGCCACCAACCCGCAATGCTCACTACTTTTATTTTTTCGGAATAAGGTTTTATTTTGCTGCTTCGTAATATTAATCCAGTTTATTCGCCGTTTGTTTACGTAAAGTAGTAATAATTTCAAGGAGTAGATGATTTTGGTTGTATTTAGTAGCAATGGGCAGGGGGGCGTCAGTGTGGTGCGCCACCAACCCGCAATGCTCACTACTTTTATTTTTTCGGAATAAGGTTTTATTTTGCTGCTCCGTAATTGTAATCCAGTTTATTCGCCGTCTGTTTATGTAAAGTAGTAATAATTTCAAGGAGTAGATGATTTTGGTTGTATTTAGTAGCAATGGGCAGGGGGGCGTCAGTGTGGTGCGCCACCAACCCGCAATGCTCACTACTTTTATTTTTTCGGAATAAGGTTTTATTTTGCTGCTTCGTAATTGTAATCCAGTTTATTCGCCGTTTGTTTACGTAAAATAGTAATAATTTCAATGAGTAGATGATTTTGGTTGTATTTAGTAGCAATGGGCAGGGGGTCGTCAGTGTGGTGCGCCACCAACCCGCAATGCTCACTACTTTTATTTTTTCGGAATAAGGTTTTATTTTGCTGCTTCGTAATTGTAATCCAGTTTATTCGCCATTTGTTTACGTAAAATAGTAATAATTTCAATGAGTAGATGATTTTGGTTGTATTTAGTAGCAATGGGCAGGGGGGCGTCAGTGTGGTGCGCCACCAACTCGCAATGCTCACTACTTTTATTTTTTCGGAATAAGGTTTTATTTTGCTGCTTCGTAATTGTAATCCAGTTTATTCGCCGTTTGTTTACGTAAAATAGTAATAATTTCAATGAGTAGATGATTTCGGTTGTATTTAGTAGCAATGGGCAGGGGGGCGTCAGTGTGGTGCGCCACCAACCCGCAATGCTCACTACTTTTATTTTTTCGGAATAAGGTTTTATTTTGCTTCTTCGTAATTGTAATCCAGTTTATTCGCCTTTTGTTTACGTAAAATAGTAATAATTTCAAGGCGTAGATGATTTTGGTTGTATTTAGTAGCAATGGGCAGGGGGGCGTCAGTGTGGTGCGCCACCAACCCGCAATGCTCACTACTTTTATTTTTTCGGAATAAGGTTTTATTTTGCTGCTTCGTAATTGTAATCCAGTTTATTCGCCGTTTGTTTACGTAAAGTAGTAATAATTTCAAGGAGTAGATGATTTTGGTTGTATTTAGTAGCAATGGGCAGGGGGGCGTCAGTGTGGTGCGCCACCAACCCGCAATGCTCACTACTTTTATTTTTTCGGAATAAGGTTTTATTTTGCTGCTTCGTAATTGTAATCCAGTTTATTCGCCGTTTGTTTACGTAAAGTAGTAATAATTTCAAAGGGTAGATGATTTTGATTGTATTTAGTAGCAATGGGCAGGGGGGCGTCAGTGTGGTGCGCCACCAACCCGCAATGCTCACTACTTTTATTTTTTCGGAATAAGGTTTTATTTTGCTGCTTCGTAATTGTAATCCAGTTTATTCGTCGTTTGTTTACGTAAAGTAGTAATAATTTCAAGGAGTAGATGATTTTGGTTGTATTTAGTAGCAATGGGCAGGGTGGCGTCAGTGTGGTGCGCCACCAACCCGCAATGCTCACTACTTTTATTTTTTCGGAATAAGGTTTTATTTTGCTGCTTCGTAATTTTAATCCAGTTTATTCGCCGTTTGTTTACGTAAAGTAGTAATAATTTCAAGGAGTAGATGATTTTGGTTGTATTTAGTAGGAATGGGCAGGGGGGCGTCAGTGTTGTGCGCCACCAACCCGCAATGCTCACTACTTTTATTTTTTCGGAATAAGGTTTTATTTTGCTGCTTCGTAATTGTAATCCAGTTTATTCGCCGTTTGTTTACGTAAAGGAGTAATAATTTCAAGGAGTAGATGATTTTGGTTGTATTTAGTAGCAATGGGCAGGGGGGCGTCAGTGTGGTGAGCCACCAACCCGCAATGCTCACTACTTTTATTTTTTCGGAATAAGGTTTTATTTTGCTGCTTCGTAATTGTAATCCAGTTTATTCGCCGTTTGTTTACGTAAAGGAGTAATAATTTCAAGGAGTAGATGATTTTGGTTGTATTTAGTAGCAATTGGCAGGGGGGCGTCAGTGTGGTGCGCCACCAACCCGCAATGCTCACTACTTTTATTTTTTCGGAATAATGTTTAATTTTGCTTCTTCGTAATTGTAATCCAGTTTATTCGCCGTTTGTTTACGTAAAGGAGTAATAATTTCAAGGAGTAGATGATTTTGTTTTATTTAGTAGCAATGGGCAGGAGGGCGTCTGTGTGGTGCGCCACCAACCCGCAATGCTCACTACTTCCATTTTTTCGGATTTAGGTTTTATTTTGCTTCTTCGTAATTGTAATGCAGTTTATTCGCCGTTTGTTTACGTAAAATAGTAATAATTTCAAGGAGTAGATTATTTTGGTTGTATTTAGTAGCAATGGGCAGGGGGGCGTCAGTGTGGTGCGCCACCAACCCGCAATGCTTACTACTTTTATTTTTTCGGAATAATGTTTTATTTTGTTTCTTCGTAATTGTAATCCAGTTTATTCGCCGTTTGTTTACGTAAAATAGTAATAATTTCAAGGAGTAGATGATTTTGTTTTATTAAGTAGCAATGGGCAGGAGGGCGTCTGTGTGGTGCGCCACCAACCCGCAATGCTCACTACTTCCATTTTTTCGGAATTAGGTTTTATTTTGCTTCTTCGTAATTGTAATCCAGTTTATTCGCCGTTTGTTTACGTAAAATAGTAATAATTTCAAGGAGTAGATGATTTTGGTTGTATTTAGTAGCAATGGGCAGGGGGGCGTCAGTGTGGTGCGCCACCAACCCGCAATGCTCACTACTTTTATTTTTTCGGAATAAGGTTTTATTTTGCTGCTTTGTAATTGTAATCCAGTTTATTCGCCGTTTGTTTACGTAAAGTAGTAATAATTTCAAGGAGTAGATGATTTTGGTTGTATTTAGTAGCAATGGGCAGGGTGGCGTCAGTGTGGTGCGCCACCAACCCGCAATGCTCACTACTTTTATTTTTTCGGAATAAGGTTTTATTTTGCTGCTTCGTAATTGTAATCCAGTTTATTCGCCGTTTGTTTACGTAAAGTAGTAATAATTTCAAGGAGTAGATGATTTTGGTTGTATTTAGTAGCAATGGGCAGGGGGGCGTCAGTGTGGTGCGCCACCAACCCGCAATGCTCACTACTTTTATTTTTTCGGAATAAGGTTTTATTTTGCTGCTCCGTAATTGTAATCCAGTTTATTCGCTGTTTGTTTATGTAAAGTAGTAATAATTTCAAGGAGTAGATGATTTTGGTTGTATTTAGTAGCAATGGGCAGGGGGGCGTCAGTGTGGTGCGCCACCAACCCGCAATGCTCACTACTTTTATTTTTTCGGAATAAGGTTTTATTTTTCTGCTTCGTAATTGTAATCCAGTTTATTCGCCGTTTGTTTACGTAAAATAGTAATAATTTCAATGAGTAGATGATTTCGGTTGTATTTAGTAGCAATGGGCAGGGGGGCGTCAGTGTGGTGCGCCACCAACCCGCAATGCTCACTACTTTTATTTTTTCGGAATAAGGTTTTATTTTGCTTCTTCGTAATTGTAATCCAGTTTATTCGCCTTTTGTTTACGTAAAATAGTAATAATTTCAAGGCGTAGATGATTTTGGTTGTATTTAGTAGCAATGGGCAGGGGGGCGTCAGTGTGGTGCGCCACCAACCCGCAATGCTCACTACTTTTATTTTTTCGGAATAAGGTTTTATTTTGCTGCTTCGTAATTGTAATCCAGTTTATTCGCCGTTTGTTTACGTAAAGTAGTAATAATTTCAAGGAGTAGATGATTTTGGTTGTATTTAGTAGCAATGGGCAGGGGGGCGTCAGTGTGGTGCGCCACCAACCCGCAATGCTCACTACTTTTATTTTTTCGGAATAAGGTTTTATTTTGCTGCTTCGTAATTGTAATCCAGTTTATTCGCCGTTTGTTTACGTAAAGTAGTAATAATTTCAAAGAGTAGATGATTTTGGTTGTATTTAGTAGCAATGGGCAGGGGGGCGTCAGTGTGGTGCGCCACCAACCCGCAATGCTCACTACTTTTATTTTTTCGGAATAAGGTTTTATTTTGCTGCTTCGTAATTGTAATCCAGTTTATTCGCCGTTTGTTTACGTAAAGTAGTAATAATTTCAAGGAGTAGATGATTTTGGTTGTATTTAGTAGCAATGGGCAGGGTGGCGTCAGTGTGGTGCGCCACCAACCCGCAATGCTCACTACTTTTATTTTTTCGGAATAAGGTTTTATTTTGCTGCTTCGTAATAGTAATCCAGTTTATTCGCCGTTTGTTTACGTAAAGTAGTAATAATTTCAAGGAGTAGATGATTTTGGTTGTATTTAGTAGCAATGAGCAGGGGGGCGTCAGTGTGGTGCGCCACCAACCCGCAATGCTCACTACTTTTATTTTTTCGGAATAAGGTTTTATTTTGCTGCTTCGTAATTGTAATCCAGTTTATTCGCCGTTTGTTTACGTAAAGTAGTAATAATTTCAAAGAGTAGATGATTTTGATTGTATTTAGTAGCAATGGGCAGGGGGGCGTCAGTGTGGTGCGCCACCAACCCGCAATGCTCACTACTTTTATTTTTTCGGAATAAGGTTTTATTTTGCTGCTTCGTAATTGTAATCCAGTTTATTCGCCGTTTGTTTACGTTAAGTAGTAATAATTTCAAGGAGTAGATGATTTTGGTTGTATTTAGTAGCAATGGGCAGGGTGGCGTCAGTGTGGTGCGCCACCAACCCGCAATGCTCACTACTTTTATTTTTTCGGAATAAGGTTTTATTTTGCTGCTTCGTAATTGTAATCCAGTTTATTCGCCGTTTGATTACGTAAAGGAGTAATAATTTCAAGGAGTAGATGATTTTGGTTGTATTTAGTAGCAATGGGCAGGGGGGCGTCAGTGTGGTGCGCCACCAACCCGCAACGCTCACTACTTTTATTTTTTCGGAATAAGGTTTTATTTTGCTGCTTCGTAATTGTAATCCAGTTTATTCGCCGTTTGTTTACGTAAAGGAGTAATAATTTCAAGGAGTAGATGATTTTGGTTGTATTTAGTAGCAATGGGCAGGGGGGCGTCAGTGTGGTGCGCCACCAACCCGCAATGCTCACTACTTTTATTTTTTCGGAATAATGTTTAATTTTGCTTCTTCGTAATTGTAATCCAGTTTATTCGCCGTTTGTTTACGTAAAATAGTAATAATTTCAAGGAGTAGATGATTTTGTTTTATTTAGTAGCAATGGGCAGGAGGGCGTCTGTGTGGTGCGCCACCAACCCGCAATGCTCACTACTTCCATTTTTTCGGAATTAGGTTTTATTTTGCTTCTTCGTAATTGTAATGCAGTTTATTCGCCGTTTGTTTACGTAAAATAGTAATAATTTCAAGGAGTAGATTATTTTGGTTGTATTTAGTAGCAATGGGCAGGGGGGCGTCAGTGTGGTGCGCCACCAACCCGCAATGCTCACTACTTTTATTTTTTCGGAATAAGGTTTTATTTTGCTGCTTCGTAATTGTAATCCAGTTTATGCGCCGTTTGTTTACGTAAAGTAGTAATAATTTCAAGGAGTAGATGATTTTGGTTGTATTTAGTAGCAATGGGCAGGGGGGCGTCAGTGTGGTGCGCCACCAACCCGCAATGCTCACTACTTTTATTTTTTCGGAATAATGTTTTATTTTGTTTCTTCGTAATTGTAATCCAGTTTATTCGCCGTTTGTTTACGTAAAATAGTAATAATTTCAAGGAGTAGATGATATTGTTTTATTTAGTAGCAATGGGCAGGTGGGCGTCTGTGTGGTGCGCCACCAACCCGCAATGCTCACTACTTCCATTTTTTCGGAATAAGGTTTTATTTTGCTTCTTCGTAATTGTAATGCAGTTTATTCGCCGTTTGTTTACGTAAAATAATAATAATTTCAAGGAGTAGATGATTTTCGTTGTATTTAGTAGCAATGGGCAGGGGGGCGTCAGTGTGGTGCGCCACCAACCCGCAATGCTCACTACTTTTATTTTTTCGGAATAATGTTTTATTTTGTTTCTTCGTAATTGTAATCCTGTTTATTCGCCGTTTGTTTACGTAAAATTGTAATAATTTCAAGGAGTAGATGATTTTGTTTTATTTAGTAGCAATGGGCAGGAGGGCGTCTGTGTGGTGCGCCACCAACCCGCAATGCTCACTACTTCCATTTTTTCGGAATTAGGTTTTATTTTGCTTCTTCGTAATTGTAATCCAGTTTATTCGCCGTTTGTTTACGTAAAATAGTAATAATTTCAAGGAGTAGATGATTTTGGTTGTATTTAGTAGCAATGGGCAGGGGGGCGTCAGTGTGGTGCGCCACCAACCCGCAATGCTCACTACTTTTATTTTTTCGGAATAAGGTTTTATTTTGCTGCTTCGTAATTGTAATCCAGTTTATTCGCCGTTTGTTTACGTAAAGTAGTAATAATTTCAAGGAGTAGATGATTTTGGTTGTATTTAGTAGCAATGGGCAGGGGGGCGTCAGTGTGGTGCGCCACCAACCCGCAATGCTCACTACTTTTATTTTTTCGGAAAAAGGTTTTATTTTGCTGCTTCGTAATTGTAATCCAGTTTATTCGCCGTTTGTTTACGTAAAGTAGTAATAATTTCAAGGAGTAGATGATTTTGGTTGTATTTAGTAGCAATGGGCAGGGGGGCGTCATTGTGGTGCGCCACCAACCCGCAATGCTCACTACTTTTATTTTTTCGGAATAAGGTTTTATTTTGCTGCTTCGTAATTGTAATCCAGTTTATTCGCCGTTTGTTTACGTAAAGTAGTAATAATTTCAAAGAGTAGATGATTTTGGTTGTATTTAGTAGCAATGGGCAGGGGGGCGTCAGTGTGGTGCGCCACACACCCGCAATGCTCACTACTTTTATTTTTTCGGAAAAAGGTTTTATTTTGCTGCTTCGTAATTGTAATCCAGTTTATTCGCCGTTTGTTTACGTAAAGTAGTAATAATTTCAAGGAGTAGATGATTTTGGTTGTATTTAGTAGCAATGGGCAGGGGGGCGTCATTGTGGTGCGCCACCAACCCGCAATGCTCACTACTTTTATTTTTTCGGAATAAGGTTTTATTTTGCTGCTTCGTAATTGTAATCCAGTTTATTCGCCGTTTGTTTACGTAAAGTAGTAATAATTTCAAAGAGTAGATGATTTTGGTTGTATTTAGTAGCAATGGGCAGGGGGGCGTCAGTGTGGTGCGCCACCAACCCGCAATGCTCACTACTTTTATTTTTTCGGAATAAGGTTTTATTTTGCTTGTTCGTAATTGTAATCCAGTTTATTCGCCGTTTGTTTACGTAAAGTAGTAATAATTTCAAGGAGTAGATGATTTTGGTTGTATTTAGTAGCAATGGGCAGGGTGGCATCAGTGTGGTGCGCCACCAACCCGCAATGCTCACTACTTTTATTTTTTCGGAATAAGGTTTTATTTTGCTGCTTCGTAATTGTAATCCAGTTTATTCGCCGTTTGTTTACGTAAAGTAGTAATAATTTCAAGGAGTAGATGATTTTGGATGTATTTAGTAGCAATGGGCAGGGGGGCGTCAGTGTGGTGCGCCACCAACCCGCAATGCTCACTACTTTTATTTTTTCGGAATAATGTTTTATTTTGCTTCTTCGTAATTGTAATCCAGTTTATTCGCCGTTTGTTTACGTAAAATAGTAATAATTTCAAAGAGTAGATGATTTTGTTGTATTTAGTAGCAATGGGCAGGGGGGCGTCAGTGTGGAGCGCCACCAACCCGCAATGCTCACTACTTTTATTTTTTCGGAATAAGGTTTTATTTTGCTTCTTCGTAATTGTAATCCAGTTTATTCGCCGTTTGTTTACGTAAAATAGTAATAATTTCAAAAAGTAGATGATTTTGTTGTATTTAGTAGCAATGGGCAGGGGGGCGTCAGTGTGGTGCGCCACGAACCCGCAATGCTCACTACTTTTATTTTTTCGGAATAAAGTTTTATTTTGCTTCTTCGTAATTGTAATCCAGTTTATTCGCCGTTTGTTTACGTAAAATAGTAATAATTTCAAAGAGTAGATGATTTTGTTGTATTTAGTAGCAATGGGCAGGGGGGCGTCAGTGTGGTGCGCCACCAACCCGCAATGCTCACTACTTCCATTTTATCGGAATAAGGTTTTATTTTGCTTCTTCGTAATTGTAATCCAGTTTATTCGCCGTTTGTTTACGTAAAATAGTAATAATTTCAAAGAGTAGATGATTTTGTTGTATTTAGTAGCAATGGGCAGGGGGGCGTCAGTGTGGTGCGCCACCAACTCGCGATGCTCACTACTTCCATTTTTTCGGAATAAGGTTTTATTTTGCTTCTTCGTAATTGTAATCCAGTTTATTCGCCGTTTGTTTACGTAAAATAGTAATAATTTCAAAGAGTAGATGATTTTGTTGTATTTAGTAGCAATGGGCAGGGGTGCGTCAGTGTGGTGCGCCACCAACCCGCAATGCTCACTACTTTTATTTTTTCGGAATGAGGTTTTATTTTGCTTCTTCGTAATTGTAATCCAGTTTATTCGCCGTTTGTTTACGTAAAATAGTAATAATTTCAAAGAGTAGATGATTTTGTTGTATTTAGTAGCAATGGGCAGGGGGGCGTCAGTGTGGTGCGCCACCAACCCGCAATGCTCACTACTTCCATTTTTTCGGAATAAGGTTTTATTTTGCTTCTTCGTAATTGTAATCCAGTTTATTCGCCGTTTGTTTACGTAAAATAGTAATAATTTCAAGGAGTAGATGATTTTGGTTGTATTTAGTAGCAATGGGCAGGGGGGCGTCAGTGTGGTGCGCCACCAATCCGCAATGCTCACTACTTTTATTTTTTCGGAATAAGGTTTTGTTTTGCTTCTTCGTAATTGTAATCCAGTTTATTCGCCGTTTGTTTACGTAAAATAGTAATAATTTCAAAGAGTAGATGATTTTGTTGTATTTAGTAGCAATGGGCAGGGGGGCGTCAGTGTGGTGCGCCACCAACCCGCAATGCTCACTACTTTTATTTTTTCGGAATAAAGTTATATTTTGCTTCTTCGTAATTGTAATCGAGTTTATTCGCCGTTTGTTTACGTAAAATAGTAATAATTTCAAAGAGTAGATGATTTTGTTGTATTTAGTAGCAATGGGCAGGGGGGCGTCAGTGTGGTGCGCCACCAACCCGCAATGCTCACTACTTTTATTTTTTCGGAATAAGGTTTTATTTTGCTTCTTCGTAATTTTAATCCAGTTTATTCGCCGTTTGTTTACGTAAAATAGTAATAATTTCAAAGAGTAGATGATTTTGTTGTATTTAGTAGCAATGGTCAGGGGGGCGTCAGTGTGGTGCGCCACCAACCCGCAATGCTCACTACTTTTATTTTTTCGGAATAAGGTTTTATTTTGCTTCTTCGTAATTGTAATCCAGTTTATTCGCCGTTTGTTTACGTAAAATAGTAATAATTTCAAGGAGTAGATGATTTTGTTGTATTTAGTAGCAATGGGCAGGGGGGCGTCAGTATGGTGCGCCACCAACCCGCAATGCTCACTACTTCCATTTTTTCGGAATAAGGTTTTATTTTGCTTCTTCGTAATTGTAATCCAGTTTATTCGCCGTTTGTTTACGTAAAATAGTAATAATTTCAAGGAGTAGATGATTTTGGTTGTATTTAGTAGCAATGGGCAAGGGGGCGTCAGTGTGGTGCGCCACCAACCCGCAATGCGCACTACTTCCATTTTTTCGGAATAAAGTTTTATTTTGCTTCTTCGTAATTGTAATCCAGTTTATTCACCGTTTGTTTACGTAAAGTAGTAATAATTTCAAGGAGTAGATGATTTTGGTTGTATTTAGTAGCAATGGGCAGGGGGGCGTCAGTGTGGTGCGCCACCAACCCGCAATGCTCACTACTTCCATTTTTTCGGAATAAGGTTTTATTTTGCTGCTTCGTACTTGTAATCCAGTTTATTCGCCGTTTGTTTACGTAAAATAGTAATAATTTCAAGGAGTAGATGATTTTGGTTGTATTTAGTAGCAATGGGCAGGGGGGCGTCAGTGTGGTGCGCCACCAACCCGCAATGCTCACTACTTCCATTTTTTCGGAATAAGGTTTTATTTTGCTGCTTCGTACTTGTAATCCAGTTTATTCGCCGTTTGTTTACGTAAAATAGTAATAATTTCAAGGAGTAGATGATTTTGGTTGTATTTAGTAGCAATGGGCAGGAAGGCGTCAGTGTGGTGCGCCACCAACCCGCAATGCTCACTACTTTTATTTTTTCGGAATAAGGTTTTATTTTGCTGCTTCGTAATTGTAATCCAGTTTATTCGCCGTTTGTTTACGTAAAATAGTAATAATTTCAATGAGTAGATAATTTCGGTTGTATTTAGTAGCAATGGGCAGGGGGGCGTCAGTGTGATGCGCCACTAACCCGCAATGCTCACTACTTTTATTTTTTCGGAATAAGGTTTTATTTTGCTTCTTCGTAATTGTAATCCCGTTTATTCGCCGTTTGTTTACGTAAAGTAGTAATAATTTCAAGGAGTAGATGATTTTGTTGTATTTAGTAGCAATGGGCAGGGGGGCGTCAGTGTGGTGCGCCACCAACCCGCAATGCTCACTACTTTTATTTTTTCGGAATAAGGTTTTATTTTGCTGCTTCGTAATTGTAATCCAGTTTATTCGCCGTTTGTTTACGTAAAATAGTAATAATTTCAAAGAGTAGATGATTTTGTTGTATTTAGTAGCAATGGGCAGGGGGGCGTCAGTGTGGTGCGCCACCAACCCGCAATGCTCACTACTTTTATTTTTTCGGAATAAGGTTTTATTTTCTTCTTCGTAATTGTAATCCAGTTTATTCGCCGTTTGTTTACGTAAAATAGTAATAATTTCAAGGAGTAGATGATTTTGTTGTATTTAGTAGCAATGGGCAGGGGGGCGTCAGTGTGGTGCGCCACCAACCCGCAATGCTCACTACTTTTATTTTTTCGGAATAAGGTTTTATTTTGCTTCTTCGTAATTGTAATCCAGTTTATTCGCCGTTTGTTTACGTAAAATAGTAATAATTTCAATGAGTAGATGATTTCGGTTGTATTTAGTAGCAATGGGCAGGGGGGCGTCAGTGTGGTGCGCCACCAACCCGCAATGCTCACTACTTTTATTTTTTCGGAATAAGGTTTTATTTTGCTTCTTCGTAATTGTAATCCAGTTTATTCGCCGTTTGTTTACGTAAAATAGTAATAATTTCAAGGAGTAGATGATTTTGTTGTATTTAGTAGCAATGGGCAGGGGGGCGTCAGTGTGGTGCGCCACCAACCCGCAATGCTCACTACTTCCATTTTTTCGGAATAAGGTTTTATTTTGCTTCTTCGTAATTGTAATCCAGTTTATTCGCCGTATGTTTACGTAAAATAGTAATAATTTCAAGGAGTAGATGATTTTGTTGTATTTAGTAGCAATGGGCAGGGGGGCATCAGTGTGGTGCGCCACCAACCCGCAATGCGCACTACTTCCATTTTTTCGGAATAAGGTTTTATTTTGCTTCTTCGTAATTGTAATCCAGTTTATTCGCCGTTTGTTTACGTAAAATAGTAATAATTTCAAGGAGTAGATGATTTTGGTTGTATTTAGTAGCAATGGGCAGGGGGGCGTCAGTGTGGTGCGCCACCAACCCGCAATGCTCACTACTTCCATTTTTTTCGGAATAAGGTTTTATTTTGCTTCTTCGTAATTGTAATCCAGTTTATTCGCCGTTTGTTTACGTAAAATAGTAATAATTTCAAGAAGTAGATGATTTTGGTTGTATTTAGTAGCAATGGGCAGAGGGGCGTCAGTGTGGTGCGCCACCAACCCGCAATGCTCACTACTTTTATTTTTTAGGAATAAGGTTTTATTTTGCTGCTTCGTAAATGTAATCCAGTTTATTCGCCGTTTGTTTACGTAAAATAGTAATAATTTCAAGGAGTAAATGATTTTGGTTGTATTTAGTAGCAATGGGCAGGGGGGCGTCAGTGTGGTGCGCCACCAACCCGCAATGCTCACTACTTTTATTTTTTCGGAATAAGGTTTTATTTTGCTGCTTCGTAATTGTAATCCAGTTTATTCGCCGTTTGTTTACGTAAAATAGTAATAATTTCAAAGAGTAGGTGATTTCGGTTGTATTTAGTAGCAATGGGCAGGGGGGCGTCAGTGTGGTGCGCCACCAACCCGCAATGCTCACTACTTCCATTTTTTCGGAATAAGGTTTTATTTTGCTTCTTCGTAATTGTAATCCAGTATATTCGCCGTTTGTTTACGTAAAATAGTAATAATTTCAATGAGTAGATGATTTCGGTTGTATTTAGTAGCAATGGGCAGGGGGGCGTCAGTGTGGTGCGCCACCAAACCGCAATGCTCACTACTTTTATTTTTTCGGAATAAGATTTTATTTTGCTGCTTCGTAATTGTAATCCAGTATATTCGCCGTTTGTTTACGTAAAATAGTAATAATTTCAATGAGTAGATGATTTCGGTTGTATTTAGTAGCAATGGGCAGGGGGGCGTCAGTGTGGTGCGCCACCAAACCGCAATGCTCACTACTTTTATTTTTTCGGAATAAGGTTTTATTTTGCTTCTTCGTAATTGTAATCCAGTTTATTCGCCGTTTGTTTACGTAAAATAGTAATAATTTCAAGGAGTAGATGATTTTGTTGTATTTAGTAGCAATGGGCAGGGGGGCGTCAGTGTGGTGCGCCACCAACCCGCAATGCTCACTACTTTTATTTTTTCGGAATAAGGTTTTATTTTGCTTCTTCGTAATTGTAATCCAGTTTATTCGCCGTTTGTTTACGTAAAATAGTAATAATTTCAATGAGTAGATGATTTCGGTTGAATTTAGTAGCAATGGGCAGGGGGCGTCAGTGTGGTGCGCCACCAACCCGCAATGCTCACTACTTTTATTTTTTCGGAATAAGGTTTTATTTTGCTTCTTCGTAATTGTAATCCAGTTGATTCGCCTATTGTTTACGTAAAATAGTAATAATTTCAAGGAGTAGATGATTTTGTTGTATTTAGTAGCAATGGGCAGGGGGGCGTCAGTGTGGTGCGCCACCAACCCGCAATGCTCACTACTTCCATTTTTTCGGAATAAGGTTTTATTTTGCTTCTTCGTAATTGTAATCCAGTTTATTCGCCGTTTGTTTACGTAAAATAGTAATAATTTCAAGAAGTAGATGTTTTTGGTTGTATTTAGTAGCAATGGGCAGGGGGGCGTCAGTGTGGTGCGCCACCAACCCGCAATGCTCACTACTTTTATTTTTTCGGAATAAGGTTTTATTTTGCTGCTTCGTAATTGTAATCCAGTTTATTCGCCGTTTGTTTACGTAAAATAGTAATAATTTCAAGGAGTAGATGATTTTGGTTGCATTTAGTAGCAATGGGCAGGGGGGCGTCAGTGTGGTGCGCCACCAACCCGCAATGCTCACTACTTTTATTTTTTCGGAATAAGGTTTTATTTTGCTGCTTCGTAATTGTAATCCAGTATATTCGCCGTTTGTTTACGTGAAATAGTAATAATTTCAATGAGTAGATGATTTCGGTTGTATTTAGTAGCAATGGGCAGGGGGGCGTCAGTGTGGTGCGCCACCAACCCGCAATGCTCACTACTTTTATTTTTTCGGAATAAGGTTTTATTTTGCTTCTTCGTAATTGTAATCCAGTTTATTCGCCGTTTGTTTACGTGAAATAGTCATAATTTCAAGGAGCAAATGATTTTGTTGTATTTAGTAGCAATGGGCATGGGGGCGTCAGTGTGCTGCGCCACCAACCCGCAATGCTCACTACTTTCATTTTTTCGGAATAAGGTTTTATTTTGCTGTTTCGTAATTGTAATCCAGTTTATTCGCCGTTTGTTTACGTAAAATAGTAATAATTTCAAGGAGTAGATGATTTCCGTTGTATTTAGTAGCAACTGGCCGGCGGGCGTCAGTGTGGTGCGCCACCAACCCGCAATGCTCACTACTTTTATTTTTTCGGAATAAGGTTTTATTTTGCTTCTTCGTAATTGTAATCCAGTTTATTCTCCGTTTGTTTACGTAAAATAGTAATAATTTCAAGGAGTAGATGATTTTCGTTGTATTTAGTAGCAATGGGCAGGGGGCGTCAGTGTGGTGCGCCACCAACCCGCAATGCTCACTACTTTTATTTTTTCGGAATAAGGTTTTATTTTGCTGCTTCGTAATTGTAATCCAGTTTATTCGCCGTTTGTTTACGTAAAATAGTAATAATTTCAAGGAGTAGATGATTTTGTTGTATTTAGTAGCAATGGGCAGGGAGGCGTCAGTGTGGTGCGCCACCAACCCGCAATGCTCACTACTTCCATTTTTTCGGAATAAGGTTTTATTTTGCTTCTTCGTAATTGTAATCCAGTTTATTCGCCGTATGTTTACGTAAAATAGTAATAATTTCAAGGAGTAGATGATTTTGTTGTATTTAGTAGCAATGGGCAGGGGGGCGTCAGTGTGGTGCGCCACCAACCCGCAATGCGCACTACTTCCATTTTTTCGGAATAAGGTTTTATTTTGCTTCTTCGTAATTGTAATCCAGTTTATTCGCCGTTTGTTTACGTAAAATAGTAATAATTTCAAGGAGTAGATGATTTTGGTTGTAATTAGTAGCAATGGGCAGGGGGGCGTCAGTGTGGTGCGCCACCAACCCGCAATGCTCACTACTTCCATTTTTTTCGGAATAAGGTTTTATTTTGCTTCTTCGTAATTGTAATCCAGTTTATTCGCCGTTTGTTTACGTAAAATAGTAATAACTTCAATGAGTAGATGATTTCGGTTGTATTTAGTAGCAATGGGCAGGGGGGCGTCAGTGTGGTGCCCCACCAAACCGCAATGCTCACTACTTTTATTTTTTCTGAATAAGGTTTTATTTTGCTTCTTCGTAATTGTAATCCAGTTTATTCGCCGTTTGTTTACGTAAAATAGTAATAATTTCAAGGAGTAGATGATTTTGTTGTATTTAGTAGCAATGGGCAGGGGGGCGTCAGTGTGGTGCGCCACCAACCCGCAATGCTCACTACTTTTATTTTTTCGGAATAAGGTTTTATTTTGCTTCTTCGTAATTGTAATCCAGTTTATTCGCCGTTTGTTTACGTAAAATAGTAATAATTTCAAGGAGTAGATGATTTCGGTTGTATTTAGTAGCAATGGGCAGGGGGGCGTCAGTGTGGTGCGCCACCAACCCGCAATGCTCACTACTTCCATTTTTTCGGAATAAGGTTTTATTTTGCTTCTTCGTAATTGTAATCCAGTTTATTCGCCGTATGTTTACGTAAAATAGTAATAATTTCAAGGAGTAGATGATTTTGTTGTATTTAGTAGCAATGAACAGGGGGGCGTCAGTGTGGTGCGGCACCAACCCGCAATGCTCACTACTTCCATTTTTTCGGAATAAGGTTTTATTTTGCTTCTTCGTAATTGTAATCCAGTTTATTCGCCGTTTGTTTACGTAAATAGTAATAATTTCAAGGAGTAGATGATTTTGGTTGTATTTAGTAGCAATGGGCAGGGGGGCGTCAGTGTGGTGCGCCACAAACCCGCAATGCTCACTACTTTTATTTTTTCGGAATAAGGTTTTATTTTGCTGCTTCGTAATTGTAATCCAGTTTATTCGCCGTTTGTTTACGTAAAATAGTAATAATTTCAATGAGTAGATGATTTCGGTTGTATTTAGTAGCAATGGGCTGGGGGGCGTCAGTGTGGTGCGCCACCAACCCGCAATGCTCACTACTTTTATTTTTTCGGAATAAGGTTTTATTTTGCTTCTTCGTAATTGTAATCCAGTTGATTCGCCTATTGTTTACGTAAAATAGTAATAATTTCAAGGAGTAGATGATTTTGGTTGTATTTAGTAGCATGGGCAGGGGGGCGTCAGTGTGGTGCGCCACCAACCCGCAATGCTCACTACTTCCATTTTTTTCGGAATAAGGTTTTATTTTGCTTCTTCGTAATTGTAATCCAGTTTATTCGCCGTTTGTTTACGTAAAATAGTAATAATTTCAAGGAGTAGATGATTTTGTTGTATTTAGTAGCAATGGGCAGGGGGGCGTCAGTGTGGTGCACCACCAACCTGCAATGCTCACTACTTCCATTTTTTCGGAATAAGGTTTTATTTTGCTTCTTCGTAATTGTAATCCAGTTTATTCGCCGTATGTTTACGTAAAATAGTAATAATTTCAAGGAGTAGATGATTTTGTTGTATTTAGTAGCAATGAACAGGGGGGCGTCAGTGTGGTGCGCCACCAACCCGCAATGCTCACTACTTCCATTTTTTCGGAATAAGGTTTTATTTTGCTTCTTCGTAATTGTAATCCAGTTTATTCGCCGTTTGTTTACGTAAATAGTAATAATTTCAAGGAGTAGATGATTTTGGTTGTATTTAGTAGCAATGGGCAGGGGGGCGTCAGTGTGGTGCGCCACAAACCCGCAATGCTCACTACTTTTATTTTTTCGGAATAAGGTTTTATTTTGCTGCTTCGTAATTGTAATCCAGTTTATTCGCCGTTTGTTTACGTAAAATAGTAATAATTTCAATGAGTAGATGATTTCGGTTGTATTTAGTAGCAATGGGCAGGGGGGCGTCAGTGTGGTGCGCCACCAACCCGCAATGCTCACTACTTTTATTTTTTCGAAATAAGGTTTTATTTTGCTTCTTCGTAATTGTAATCCAGTTGATTCGCCTGTTGTTTACATAAAATAGTAATAATTTCAAGGAGTAGATGATTTTGTTGTATTTAGTAGCAATGGGCAGGGGGGCGTCAGTGTGGTGCGCCACCAACCCGCAATGCTCACTACTTCCATTTTTTCGGAATAAGGTTTTATTTTGCTTCTTCGTAATTGTAATCCAGTTTATTCGCCGTTTGTTTACGTAAAATAGTAATAATTTCAAGAAGTAGATGATTTTGGTTGTATTTAGTAGCAATGGGCAGGGGGGCGTCTGTGTGGTGCGCCACCAACCCGCAATGCTCACTACTTTTATTTTTTCGGAATAAGGTTTTATTTTGCTGCTTCGTAATTGTAATCCAGTTTATTCGCCGTTTGTTTACGTAAAATAGTAATAATTTCAAGGAGTAGATGATTTTGGTTGCATTTAGTAGCAATGGGCAGGGGGGCGTCAGTGTGGTGCGCCACCAACCCGCAATGCTCACTACTTTTATTTTTTCGGAATAAGGTTTTATTTTGCTGCTTCGTAATTGTAATCCAGTTTATTCGCCGTTTGTTTACGTAAAATAGTAATAATTTCAATGAGTAGATGATTTCGGTTGTATTTAGTAGCAATGGGCAGGGGGGCGTCAGTGTGGTGCGCCACCAACCCGCAATGCTCATTACTTTTATTTTTTCGGAATAAGGTTTTATTTTGCTTCTTCGTAATTGTAATCCAGTTTATTCGCCGTTTGTTTACGTGAAATAGTCATAATTTCAAGGAGCAAATGATTTTGTTGTATTTAGTAGCAATGGGCATGGGGGCGTCAGTGTGCTGCGCCACCAACCCGCAATGCTCACTACTTTCATTTTTTCGGAATAAGGTTTTATTTTGCTGTTTCGTAATTGTAATCCAGTTTATTCGCCGTTTGTTTACGTAAAATAGTAATAATTTCAAGGAGTAGATGATTTCCGTTGTATTTAGTAGCAATTGGCCGGCGGGCGTCAGTGTGGTGCGCCACCAACCCGCAATGCTCACTACTTTTATTTTTTCGGAATAAGGTTTTATTTTGCTTCTTCGTAATTGTAATCCAGTTTATTCACCGTTTGTTTATGTAAAATAGTAATAATTTCAAGGAGTAGATGATTTTCGTTGTATTTAGTAGCAATGGGCAGGGGGCGTCAGTGTGGTGCGCCACCAACCCGCAATGCTCACTACTTTTATTTTTTCGGAATAAGGTTTTATTTTGCATCTTCGTAATTGTAATCCAGTTTATTCGCCGTTTGTTTACGTAAAATAGTAATAATTTCAAGGAGTAGATGATTTTGTTGTATTTAGTAGCAATGGGCAGGGGGGCGTGAGTCTGGTGCGCCACCAACCCGCAATGCTCACTACTTCCATTTTTTCGGAACAAGGTTTTATTTTGCTTCTTCGTAATTGTAATCCAGTTTATTCGCCGTATGTTTACGTAAAATAGTAATAATTTCAAGGATTAGATGATTTTGTTGTATTTAGTAGCAATGGGCAGGGGGGCGTCAGTGTGGTGCGCCACCAACCCGCAATGCGCACTACTTCCATTTTTTCGGAATAAGGTTTTATTTTGCTTCTTCGTAATTGTAATCCAGTTTATTCGCCGTTTGTTTACGTAAAATAGTAATAATTTCAAAGAGTAGATGATTTTGGTTGTATTTAGTAGCAATGGGCAGGGGGGCGTCAGTGTGGTGCGCCACCAACCCGCAATGCTCACTACTTCCATTTTTTTCGGAATAAGGTTTTATTTTGCTTCTTCGTAATTGTAATCCAGTTTATTCGCCGTTTGTTTACGTAAAATAGTAATAATTTCAAGAAGTAGATGATTTTGGTTGTATTTAGTAGCAATGGGCAGAGGGGCGTCAGTGTGGTGCGCCACCAACCCGCAATGCTCACTACTTTTATTTTTTCGGAATAAGGTTTTATTTTGCTGCTTCGTAATTGTAATCCAGTTTATTCGCCGTTTGTTTACGTAAAATAGTAATAATTTCAAGGAGTAGATGATTTTGTTGTATTTAGTAGCAATGGGCAGGGGGGCGTCAGTGTGGTGCGCCACCAACCCGCAATGCTCACTAATTTTATTTTTTCGGAATAAGGTTTTATTTTGCTTCTTCCTAATTGTAATCCAGTTTATTCGCCGTTTGTTTACGTAAAATAGTAATAATTTCAAGGAGTAGATGATTTTGTTGTATTTAGTAGCAATGGGCAGGGGGGCGTCAGTGTGGTGCGCCACCAACCCGCAATGCTCACTACTTCCATTTTTTCGGAATAAGGTTTTATTTTGCTTCTTCGTAATTGTAATCCAGTTTATTCGCCGTATGTTTACGTAAAATAGTAATAATTTCAAGGAGTAGATGATTTTGTTGTATTTAGTAGCAATGAACAGGGGGGCGTCAGTGTGGTGCGCCACCAACCCGCAATGCTCACTACTTCCATTTTTTTGGAATAAGGTTTTATTTTGCTTCTTCGTAATTGTAATCCAGTTTATTCGCCGTTTGTTTACGTAAATAGTAATAATTTCAAGGAGTAAATGATTTTGGTTGTATTTAGTAGCAATGGGCAGGGGGGCGTCAGTGTGGTGCGCCACAAACCCGCAATGCTCACTACTTTTATTTTTTCGGAATAAGGTATTATTTTGCTGCTTCGTAATTGTAATCCAGTTTATTCGCCGTTTGTTTACGTAAAATAGTAATAATTTCAATGAGTAGATGATTTCGGTTGTATTTAGTAGCAATGGGCAGGGGGGCGTCAGTGTGGTGCGCCACCAACCCGCAATGCTCACTACTTTTATTTTTTCGGAATAAGGTTTTATTTTGCTTCTTCGTAATTGTAATCCAGTTGATTCGCCTATTGTTTACCTAAAATAGTAATAATTTCAAGGAGTAGATGATTTTGGTTGTATTTAGTAGCAATGGGCAGGGGGCGTCAGTGTGGTGCGCCACCAACCCGCAATGCTCACTACTTTTATTTTTTCGGAATAAGGTTTTATTTTGCTGCTTCGTAATTGTAATCCAGTTTATTCGCCGTTTGTTTACGTAAAGTAGTAATAATTTCAAGGAGTAGATGATTTTGTTGTATTTAGTAGCAATGGGCAGGGGGGCGTCAGTGTGGTGCGCCACCAACCCGCAATGCTCACTACTTTTATTTTTTCGGAATAAGGTTTTATTTTGCTTCTTCGTAATTGTAATCCAGTTTATTCGCCGTTTGTTTACGTAAAATAGTAATAATTTCAAGGAGTAGATGATTTTGTTGTATTTAGTAGCAATGGGCAGGGGGGCGTCAGTGTGGTGCGCCACCAACCCGCAATGCTCACTACTTCCATTTTTTCGGAATAAGGTTTTATTTTGCTTCTTCGTAATTGTAATCCAGTTTATTCGCCGTATGTTTACGTAAAATAGTAATAATTTCAAGGAGTAGATGATTTTGTTGTATTTAGTAGCAATGAACAGGGGGGCGTCAGTGTGGTGCGCCACCAACCCGCAATGCTCACTACTTCCATTTTTTCGGAATAAGGTTGTATTTTGCTTCTTCGTAATTGTAATCCAGTTTATTCGCCGTTTGTTTACGTAAATAGTAATAATTTCAAGGAGTAGATGATTTTGGTTGTATTTAGTAGCAATGGGCAGGGGGGCATCAGTGTGGTGCGCCACAAACCCGCAATGCTCACTACTTTTATTCTTTCGGAATAAGGTTTTATTTTGCTGCTTCGTAATTGTAATCCAGTTTATTCGCCGTTTGTTTACGTAAAATAGTAATAATTTCAATGAGTAGATGATTTCGGTTGTATTTAGTAGCAATGGGCAGGGGGGCGTCAGTGTGGTGCGCCACCAACCCGCAATGCTCACTACTTTTATTTTTTCGGAATAAGGTTTTATTTTGCTTCTTCGTAATTGTAATCCAGTTGATTCGCCTATTGTTTACATAAAATAGTAATAATTTCAAGGAGTAGATGATTTTCTTGTATTTAGTAGCAATGGGCAGGGGGGCGTCAGTGTGGTGCGCCACCAACCCGCAATGCTCACTACTTCCATTTTTTCGGAATAAGGTTTTATTTTGCTTCTTCGTAATTGTAATCCAGTTTATTCGCCGTTTGTTTACGTAAAATAGTAATAATTTCAAGAAGTAGATGATTTTGGTTGTATTTAGTTGCAATGGGCAGGGGGGCGTCAGTGTGGTGCGCCACCAACCCGCAATGCTCACTACTTTTATTTTTTCGGAATAAGGTTTTATTTTGCTGCTTCGTAATTGTAATCCAGTTTATTCGCCGTTTGTTTACGTAAAATAGTAATAATTTCAAGGAGTAGATGATTTTGGTTGCATTTAGTAGCAATGGGCAGGGGGGCGTCAGTGTGGTGCGCCACCAACCCGCAATGCTCACTACTTTTATTTTTTCGGAATAAGGTTTTATTTTGCTGCTTCGTAATTGTAATCCAGTTTATTCGCCGTTTGTTTACGTAAAATAGTAATAATTTCAATGAGTAGATGATTTCGGTTGTATTTAGTAGCAATGGGCAGGGGGGCGTCAGTGTGGTGCGCCACCAACCCGCAATGCTCACTACTTTTATTTTTTCGGAATAAGGTTTTATTTTGCTTCTTCGTAATTGTAATCCAGTTTATTCGCCGTTTGTTTACGTGAAATAGTCATAATTTCAAGGAGCAAATGATTTTGTTGTATTTAGTAGCAATGGGCATGGGGGCGTCAGTGTGCTGCGCCACCAACCCGCAATGCTCACTACTTTTATTTTTTCGGAATAAGGTTTTATTTTGCTGTTTCGTAATTGTAATCCAGTTTATTCGCCGTTTGTTTACGTAAAATAGTAATAATTTCAAGGAGTAGATGATTTCCGTTGTATTTAGTAGCAATTGGCCGGCGGGCGTCAGTGTGGTGCGCCACCAACCCGCAATGCTCACTACTTTTATTTTTTCGGAATAAGGTTTTATTTTGCTTCTTCGTAATTGTAATCCAGTTTATTCACCGTTTGTTTAAGTAAAATAGTAATAATTTCAAGGAGTAGATGATTTTCGTTGTATTTAGTAGCAATGGGCAGGGGGCGTCAGTGTGGTGCGCCACCAACCCGCAATGCTCACTACTTTTATTTTTTCGGAATAAGGTTTTATTTTGCATCTTCGTAATTGTAATCCAGTTTATTCGCCGTTTGTTTACGTAAAATAGTAATAATTTCAAGGAGTAGATGATTTTGTTGTATTTAGTAGCAATGGGCAGGGGGGCGTCAGTGTGGTGCGCCACCAACCCGCAATGCTCACTACTTCCATTTTTTCGGAATAAGGTTTTATTTTGCTTCTTCGTAATTGTAATCCAGTTTATTCGCCGTATGTCTACGTAAAATAGTAATAATTTCAAGGAGTAGATGATTTTGTTGTATTTAGTAGCAATGGGCAGGGGGGCGTCAGTGTGGTGCGCCACCAACCCGCAATGCGCACTACTTCCATTTTTTCGGAATAAGGTTTTATTTTGCTTCTTCGTAATTGTAATCCAGTTTATTCGCCGTTTGTTTACGTAAAATAGTAATAATTTCAAGGAGTAGATGATTTTGGTTGTATTTAGTAGCAATGGGCAGGGGGGCGTCAGTGTGGTGCGCCACCAACCCGCAATGCTCACTACTTCCATTTTTTTCGGAATAAGGTTTTATTTTGCTTCTTCGTAATTGTAATCCAGTTTATTCGCCGTTTGTTTACGTAAAATAGTAATAATTTCAAGAAGTAGATGATTTTGGTTGTATTTAGTAGCAATGGGCAGAGGGGCGTCAGTGTGGTGCGCCACCAACCCGCAATGCTCACTACTTTTATTTTTTCGGAATAAGGTTTTATTTTGCTGCTTCGTAATTGTAATCCAGTTTATTCGCCGTTTGTTTACGTAAAATAGTAATAATTTCAAGGAGTAGATGATTTTGGTTGTATTTAGTAGCAATGGGCAGGGGGGCGTCAGTGTGGTGCGCCACCAACCCGCAATGCTCACTACTTTTATTTTTTCGGAATAAGGTTTTATTTTGCTGCTTCGTAATTGTAATCCAGTTTATTCGCCGTTTGTTTACGTAAAATAGTAATAATTTTAATGAGTAGATGATTTCGGTTGTATTTAGTAGCAATAGGCAGGGGGGCGTCAGTGTGATGCGCCACCAACCCGCAATGCTCACTACTTTTATTTTTTCTGAATAAGGTTTTATTTTGCTGCTTCGTAATTGTAATCCAGTTTATTCGCCGTTTGTTTACGTAAAATAGTAATAATTTCAATGAGTAGATGATTTCGGTTGTATTTAGTAGCAATAGGCAGGGGGGCATCAGTGTGATGCGCCACCAACCCGCAATGCTCACTACTTATATTTTTTCGGAATAAGGATTTATTTTGCTTCTTCGTAATTGTAATCCAGTTTATTCGCCGTTTGTTTACGTAAAGTAGTAATAATTTCAAGGAGTAGATGATTTTGTTGTATTTAGTAGCAATGGGCAGGGGGGCGTCAGTGTGGTGCGCCACCAACCCGCAATGCTCACTACTTTTATTTTTTCGGAATAAGGTTTTATTTTGCTGCTTCGTAATTGTAATCCAGTTTATTCGCCGTTTGTTTACGTAAAATAGTAATAATTTCAATGAGTAGATGATTTCGGTTGTATTTAGTAGCAATAGGCAGGGGGGCGTCAGTGTGATGCGCCACCAAACCGCAATGCTCACTACTTTTATTTTTTCGGAATAAGGTTTTATTTTGCTTCTTCGTAATTGTAATCCAGTTTATTCGCCGTTTGTTTACGTAAAGTAGTAATAATTTCAAGGAGTAGATGATTTTGTAGTATTTAGTAGCAATGGGCAGGGGGGCGTCAGTGTGGTGCGCCACCAACCCACAATGCTCACTACTTTTATTTTTTCGGAATAAGATTTTGTTTTGCTGCTTCGTAATTGTAATCCAGTATATTCGCCGTTTGTTTAAGTAAAATAGTAATAATTTCAATGAGTCGATGATTTCGGTTGTATTTAGTAGCAATGGGCAGGGGGGCGTCAGTGTGGTGCGCCACCAACCCGCAATGCTCACTACTTTTATTTTTTCGGAATAAGATTTTGTTTTGCTGCTTCGTAATTGTAATCCAGTATATTCGCCGTTTGTTTAAGTAAAATAGTAATAATTTCAATGAGTCGATGATTTCGGTTGTATTTAGTAGCAATGGGCAGGGGGGCGTCAGTGTGGTGCGCCACCAAACCGCAATGGTCACTACTTTTATTTTTTCTGAATAAGGTTTTATTTTGCTTCTTCGTAATTGTAATCCAGTTTATTCGCCGTTTGTTTACGTAAAATAGTAATAATTTCAAGGAGTAGATGATTTTGTTGTATTTAGTAGCAATGGGCAGGGGGGCGTCAGTGTGGTGCGCCACCAACCCGCAATGCTCACTACTTTTATTTTTTCGGAATAAGGTTTTATTTTGCTTCTTCGTAATTGTAATCCAGTTTATTCGCCGTTTGTTTACGTAAAATAGTAATAATTTCAAAGAGTAGATGATTTTGTTGTTTTTAGTAGCAATGGGCAGGGGGGCGTCACTGTGGTGCGCCACCAACCCGCAATGCTCACTACTTTTATTTTTTCGGAATAAGGTTTTATTTTGCTGCTTCGTAATTGTAATCCAGTTTATTCGCCGTTTGTTTACGTAAAATAGTAATAATTTCAATGAGTAGATGATTTCGGTTGTATTTAGTAGCAATAGGCAGGGGGGCGTCAGTGTGATGCTCCACCAACCCGCAATGCTCACTACTTTTATTTTTTCGGAATAAGGTTTTATTTTGCTTCTTCGTAATTGTAATCCAGTTTATTCGCCGTTTGTTTACGTAAAATAGTAATAATTTCAAGGAGTAGATGATTTTGTTGTATTTAGTAGCAATGGGCAGGGGGGCGTCAGTGTGGTGCGCCACCAACCCGCAATGCTCACTACTTTTATTTTTTCGGAATAAGATTTTGTTTTGCTGCTTCGTAATTGTAATCCAGTTTATTCGCCGTTTGTTTACGTAAAATAGTAATAATTTCAAAGAGTAGATGATTTTGTTGTTTTTAGTAGCAATGGGCAGGGGGGCGTCACTGTGGTGCGCCACCAACCCGCAATGCTCACTACTTTTATTTTTTCGGAATAAGGTTTTATTTTGCTTCTTCGTAATTGTAATCCAGTTTATTCGCCGTTTGTTTACGTAAAATAGTAATAATTTCAAAGAGTAGATGATTTTGTTGTTTTTAGTAGCAATGGGCAGGGGGGCGTCACTGTGGTGCGCCACCAACCCGCAATGCTCACTACTTTTATTTTTTCGGAATAAGGTTTTATTTTGCTGCTTCGTAATTGTAATCCAGTTTATTCGCCGTTTGTTTACGTAAAATAGTAATAATTTCAATGAGTAGATGATTTCGGTTGTATTTAGTAGCAATAGGCAGGGGGGCGTCAGTGTGATGCGCCACCAACCCGCAATGCTCACTACTTTTATTTTTTCGGAATAATGTTTTATTTTGCTGCTTCGTAATTGTAATCCAGTTTATTCGCCGTTTGTTTACGTAAAATAGTAATAATTTCAATGAGTAGATGATTTCGGTTGTATTTAGTAGCAATAGGCAGGGGGGCGTCAGTGTGATGCGCCACCAACCCGCAATGCTCACTACTTTTATTTTTTCGGAATAAGGTTTTATTTTGCTTCTTCGTAATTGTAATCCAGTTTATTCGCCGTTTGTTTACGTAAAATAGTAATAATTTCAAGGAGTAGATGATTTTGGTTGTATTTAGTAGCAATGGGCAGGGGGGCGTCAGTGTGGTGCGCCACCAACCCGCAATGCTCACTACTTTTATTTTTTCGGAATAAGATTTTGTTTTGCTGCTTCGTAATTGTAATCCAGTATATTCGCCGTTTGTTTAAGTAAAATAGTAATAATTTCAATGAGTCGATGATTTCGGTTGTATTTAGTAGCAATGGGCAGGGGGGCGTCAGTGTGGTGCGCCACCAAACCGCAATGCTCACTACTTTTATTTTTTCTGAATAAGGTTTTATTTTGCTTCTTCGTAATTGTAATCCAGTTTATTCGCCGTTTGTTTACGTAGAATAGTAATAATTTCAAGGAGTAGATGATTTTGTTGTATTTAGTAGCAATGGGCAGGGGGGCGTCAGTGTGGTGCGCCACCAACCCGCAATGCTCACTACTTTTATTTTTTCGGAATAAGGTTTTATTTTGCTTCTTCGTAATTGTAATCCAGTTTATTCGCCGTTTGTTTACGTAAAATAGTAATAATTTCAAAGAGTAGATGATTTTGTTGTTTTTAGTAGCAATGGGCAGGGGGGCGTCACTGTGGTGCGCCACCAACCCGCAATGCTCACTACTTTTATTTTTTCGGAATAAGGTTTTATTTTGCTGCTTCGTAATTGTAATCCAGTTTATTCGCCGTTTGTTTACGTAAAATAGTAATAATTTCAATGAGTAGATGATTTCGGTTGTATTTAGTAGCAATAGGCAGGGGGGCGTCAGTGTGATGCGCCACCAACCCGCAATGCTCACTACTTTTATTTTTTCGGAATAAGGTTTTATTTTGCTTCTTCGTAATTGTAATCCAGTTTATTCGCCGTTTGTTTACGTAAAGTAGTAATAATTTCAAGGAGTAGATGATTTTGTTGTATTTAGCAGCAATGGGCAGGGGGGCGTCAGTGTGGTGTGCCACCAACCCGCAATGCTCACTACTTTTATTTTTTCGGAATAAGGTTTTATTTTGCTGCTTCGTAATTGTAATCCAGTTTATTCGCCGTTTGTTTACGTAAAATAGTAATAATTTCAATGAGTAGATGATTTCGGTTGTATTTAGTAGCAATAGGCAGGGGGGCGTCAGTGTGATGCGCCACCAACCCGCAATGCTCACTACTTTTATTTTTTCGGAATAAGGTTTTATTTTGCTTCTTCGTAATTGTAATCCAGTTTATTCGCCGTTTGTTTACGTAAAATAGTAATAATTTCAAGGAGTAGATGATTTTGGTTGTATTTAGTAGCAATGGGCAGGGGGGCGTCAGTGTGGTGCGCCACCAACCCGCAATGCTCACTACTTTTATTTTTTCGGAATAAGATTTTGTTTTGCTGCTTCGTAAATGTAATCCAGTTTATTCGCCGTTTGTTTACGTAAAATAGTAATAATTTCAAAGAGTAGATGATTTTGTTGTTTTTAGTAGCAATGGGCAGGGGGGCGTCACTGTGGTGCGCCACCAACCCGCAATGCTCACTACTTTTATTTTTTCGGAATAAGGTTTTATTTTGCTTCTTCGTAATTGTAATCCAGTTTATTCGCCGTTTGTTTACGTAAAATAGTAATAATTTCGAAGAGTAGATGATTTTGTTGTTTTTAGTAGCAATGGGCAGGGGGGCGTCACTGTGGTACGCCACCAACCCGCAATGCTCACTACTTTTATTTTTTCGGAATAAGGTTTTATTTTGCTGCTTCGTAATTGTAATCCAGTTTATTCGCCGTTTGTTTACGTAAAATAGTAATAATTTCAAAGAGTAGATGATTTTGTTGTTTTTAGTAGCAATGGGCAGGGGGGCGTCACTGTGGTGCGCCACCAACCCGCAATGCTCACTACTTTTATTTTTTCGGAATAAGGTTTTATTTTGCTTCTTCGTAATTGTAATCCAGTTTATTCGCCGTTTGTTTACGTAAAATAGTAATAATTTCAAAGAGTAGATGATTTTGTTGTTTTTAGTAGCAATGGGCAGGGGGGCGTCACTGTGGTGCGCCACCAACCCGCAATGCTCACTACTTTTATTTTTTCGGAATAAGGTTTTATTTTGCTGCTTCGTAATTGTAATCCAGTTTATTCGCCGTTTGTTTACGTAAAATAGTAATAATTTCAATGAGTAGATGATTTCGGTTGTATTTAGTAGCAATAGGCAGGGGGGCGTCAGTGTGATGCGCCACCAACCCGCAATGCTCACTACTTTTATTTTTTCGGAATAATGTTTTATTTTGCTGCTTCGTAATTGTAATCCAGTTTATTCGCCGTTTGTTTACGTAAAATAGTAATAATTTCAATGAGTAGATGATTTCGGTTGTATTTAGTAGCAATAGGCAGGGGGGCGTCAGTGTGATGCGCCACCAACCCGCAATGCTCACTACTTTTATTTTTTCGGAATAAGGTTTTATTTTGCTTCTTCGTAATTGTAATCCAGTTTATTCGCCGTTTGTTTACGTAAAATAGTAATAATTTCAAGGAGTAGATGATTTTGGTTGTATTTAGTAGCAATGGGCAGGGGGGCGTCAGTGTGGTGCGCCACCAACCCGCAATGCTCACTACTTTTATTTTTTCGGAATAAGATTTTGTTTTGCTGCTTCGTAATTGTAATCCAGTATATTCGCCGTTTGTTTAAGTAAAATAGTAATAATTTCAATGAGTCGATGATTTCGGTTGTATTTAGTAGCAATGGGCAGGGGGGCGTCAGTGTGGTGCGCCACCAAACCGCAATGCTCACTACTTTTATTTTTTCTGAATAAGGTTTTATTTTGCTTCTTCGTAATTGTAATCCAGTTTATTCGCCGTTTGTTTACGTAGAATAGTAATAATTTCAAGGAGTAGATGATTTTGTTGTATTTAGTAGCAATGGGCAGGGGGGCGTCAGTGTGGTGCGCCACCAACCCGCAATGCTCACTACTTTTATTTTTTCGGAATAAGGTTTTATTTTGCTTCTTCGTAATTGTAATCCAGTTTATTCGCCGTTTGTTTACGTAAAATAGTAATAATTTCAAAGAGTAGATGATTTTGTTGTTTTTAGTAGCAATGGGCAGGGGGGCGTCACTGTGGTGCGCCACCAACCCGCAATGCTCACTACTTTTATTTTTTCGGAATAAGGTTTTATTTTGCTGCTTCGTAATTGTAATCCAGTTTATTCGCCGTTTGTTTACGTAAAATAGTAATAATTTCAATGAGTAGATGATTTCGGTTGTATTTAGTAGCAATAGGCAGGGGGGCGTCAGTGTGATGCGCCACCAACCCGCAATGCTCACTACTTTTATTTTTTCGGAATAAGGTTTTATTTTGCTTCTTCGTAATTGTAATCCAGTTTATTCGCCGTTTGTTTACGTAAAGTAGTAATAATTTCAAGGAGTAGATGATTTTGTTGTATTTAGCAGCAATGGGCAGGGGGGCGTCAGTGTGGTGTGCCACCAACCCGCAATGCTCACTACTTTTATTTTTTCGGAATAAGGTTTTATTTTGCTGCTTCGTAATTGTAATCCAGTTTATTCGCCGTTTGTTTACGTAAAATAGTAATAATTTCAATGAGTAGATGATTTCGGTTGTATTTAGTAGCAATAGGCAGGGGGGCGTCAGTGTGATGCGCCACCAACCCGCAATGCTCACTACTTTTATTTTTTCGGAATAAGGTTTTATTTTGCTTCTTCGTAATTGTAATCCAGTTTATTCGCCGTTTGTTTACGTAAAATAGTAATAATTTCAAGGAGTAGATGATTTTGGTTGTATTTAGTAGCAATGGGCAGGGGGGCGTCAGTGTGGTGCGCCACCAACCCGCAATGCTCACTACTTTTATTTTTTCGGAATAAGATTTTGTTTTGCTGCTTCGTAAATGTAATCCAGTTTATTCGCCGTTTGTTTACGTAAAATAGTAATAATTTCAAAGAGTAGATGATTTTGTTGTTTTTAGTAGCAATGGGCAGGGGGGCGTCACTGTGGTGCGCCACCAACCCGCAATGCTCACTACTTTTATTTTTTCGGAATAAGGTTTTATTTTGCTTCTTCGTAATTGTAATCCAGTTTATTCGCCGTTTGTTTACGTAAAATAGTAATAATTTCGAAGAGTAGATGATTTTGTTGTTTTTAGTAGCAATGGGCAGGGGGGCGTCACTGTGGTACGCCACCAACCCGCAATGCTCACTACTTTTATTTTTTCGGAATAAGGTTTTATTTTGCTGCTTCGTAATTGTAATCCAGTTTATTCGCCGTTTGTTTACGTAAAATAGTAATAATTTCAATGAGTAGATGATTTCGGTTGTATTTAGTAGCAATAGGCAGGGGGGCGTCAGTGTGATGCGCCACCAACCCGCAATGCTCACTACTTTTATTTTTTCGGAATAAGGTTTTATTTTGCTTCTTCGTAATTGTAATCCAGTTTATTCGCCGTTTGTTTACGTAAAATAGTAATAATTTCAAGGAGTAGATGATTTTGGTTGTATTTAGTAGCAATGGGCAGGGGGGCGTCAGTGTGGTGCGCCACCAACCCGCAATGCTCACTACTTTTATTTTTTCGGAATAAGATTTTGTTTTGCTGCTTCGTAATTGTAATCCAGTATATTCGCCGTTTGTTTAAGTGAAATAGTAATAATTTCAAGGAGTAGATGATTTTGGTTGTATTTAGTAGCAATGGGCTGGGGGGCGTCAGTGTGGTGCGCCACCAAACCGCAATGCTCACTACTTTTATTTTTTCTGAATAAGGTTTTATTTTGCTTCTTCGTAATTGTAATCCAGTTTATTCGCCGTTTGTTTACGTAAAATAGTAATAATTTCAAGGAGTAGATGATTTTGTTGTATTTAGTAGCAATGGGCAGGGGGGCGTCAGTGTGGTGCGCCACCAACCCGCAATGCTCACTACTTTTATTTTTTCGGAATAAGGTTTTATTTTGCTTCTTCGTAATTGTAATCCAGTTTATTCGCCGTTTGTTTACGTAAAATAGTAATAATTTCAAAGAGTAGATGATTTTGTTGTTTTTAGTAGCAATGGGCAGGGGGGCGTTACTGTGGTGCGCCACCAACCCGCAATGCTCACTACTATTATTTTTTCGGAATAAGGTTTTATTTTGCTGCTTCGTAATTGTAATCCAGTTTATTCGCCGTTTGTTTACGTAAAATAGTAATAATTTCAAGGAGTAGATGATTTTGTTGTATTTAGTAGCAATGGGCAGGGGGGCGTTACTGTGGTGCGCCACCAACCCGCAATGCTCACTACTTTTATTTTTTCGGAATAAGGTTTTATTTTGCTGCTTCGTAATTGTAATCCAGTTTATTCGCCGTTTGTTTACGTAAAATAGTAATAATTTCAATGAGTAGATGATTTTGTTGTATTTAGTAGCAATGGGCTGGGGGGCGTCAGTGTGGTGCGCCACCAACCCGCAATGCTCACTACTTTTATTTTTTCGGAATAAGGTTTTATTTTGCTGCTTCGTAATTGTAATCCAGTTTATTCGCCGTTTGTTTACGTAAAATAGTAATAATTTCAATGAGTAGATGATTTCGGTTGTATTTAATAGCAATAGGCAGGGGGGCGTCAGTGTGATGCGCCACCAACCCGCAATGCTCACTACTTTTATTTTTTCGGAATAAGGTTTTATTTTGCTTCTTCGTAATTGTAATCCAGTTTATTCGCCGTTTGTTTACGTAAAGTAGTAATAATTTCAAGGAGTAGATGATTTTGTTGTATTTAGTAGCAATGGGCAGGGGGGCGTCAGTGTGGTGTGCCACCAACCCGCAATGCTCACTACTTTTATTTTTTCGGAATAAGGTTTTATTTTGCTTCTTCGTAATTGTAATCCAGTTTATTCACCGTTTGTTTACGTAAAATAGTAATAATTTCAAGGAGTAGATGATTTTGGTTGTATTTAGTAGCAATGGGCAGGGGGGCGTCAGTGTGGTGCGCCACCAACCCGCAATGCTCACTACTTTTATTTTTTCGGAATAAGATTTTGTTTTGCTGGTTCGTAATTGTAATCCAGTATATTCGCCGTTTGTTTAAGTAAAATAGTAATAATTTCAATGAGTCGATGATTTCGGTTGTATTTAGTAGCAATGGGCAGGGGGGCGTCAGTGTGGTGCGCCACCAAACCGCAATGCTCACTACTTTTATTTTTTCTGAATAAGGTTTTATTTTGCTTCTTCGTAATTGTAATCCAGTTTATTCGCCGTTTGTTTACGTAAAATAGTAATAATTTCAAGGAGTAGATGATTTTGTTGTATTTAGTAGCAATGGGCAGGGGGGCGTCAGTGTGGTGCGCCACCAACCCGCAATGCTCACTACTTTTATTTTTTCGGAATAAGGTTTTATTTTGCTTCTTCGTAATTGTAATCCAGTTTATTCGCCGTTTGTTTACGTAAAATAGTAATAATTTCAAGGAGTAGATGATTTTGTTGTATTTAGTAGCAATGGGCAGGGGGGCGTCAGTGTGGTGCGCCACCAACCCGCAATGCTCACTACTTTTATTTTTTCGGAATAAGGTTTTATTTTGCTTCTTCGTAATTGTAATCCAGTTTATTCGCCGTTTGTTTACGTAAAATAGTAATAATTTCAAAGAGTAGATGATTTTGTTGTTTTTAGTAGCAATGGGCAGGGGGGCGTCACTGTGGTGCGCCACCAACCCGCAATGCTCACTACTTTTATTTTTTCGGAATAAGGTTTTATTTTGCTGCTTCGTAATTGTAATCCAGTTTATTCGCCGTTTGTTTACGTAAAATAGTAATAATTTCAATGAGTAGATGATTTCGGTTGTATTTAGTAGCAATAGGCAGGGGGGCGTCAGTGTGATGCGCCACCAACCCGCAATGCTCACTACTTTTATTTTTTCGGAATAAGGTTTTATTTTGCTTCTTCGTAATTGTAATCCAGTTTATTCGCCGTTTGTTTACGTAAAGTAGTAATAATTTCAAGGAGTAGATGATTTTGTTGTATTTAGTAGCAATGGGCAGGGGGGCGTCAGTGTGGTGTGCCACCAACCCGCAATGCTCACTACTTTTATTTTTTCGAAATAAGGTTTTATTTTGCTGCTTCGTAATTGTAATCCAGTTTATTCGCCGTTTGTTTACGTAAAATAGTAATAATTTCAATGAGTAGATGATTTCGGTTGTATTTAGTAGCAATAGGCAGGGGGGCGTCAGTGTGATGCGCCACCAACCCGCAATGCTCACTACTTTTATTTTTTCGGAATAAGGTTTTATTTTGCTTCTTCGTAATTGTAATCCAGTTTATTCGCCGTTTGTTTACGTAAAATAGTAATAATTTCAAGGAGTAGATGATTTTGGTTGTATTTAGTAGCAATGGGCAGGGAGGCGTCAGTGTGGTGCGCCACCAACCCGCAATGCTCACTACTTTTATTTTTTCGGAATAAGATTTTGTTTTGCTGCTTCGTAATTGTAATCCAGTTTATTCGCCGTTTGTTTACGTAAAATAGTAATAATTTCAAAGAGTAGATGATTTTGTTGTTTTTAGTAGCAATGGGCAGGGGGGCGTCACTGTGGTGCGCCACCAACCCGCAATGCTCACTACTTTTATTTTTTCGGAATAAGGTTTTATTTTGCTTCTTCGTAATTGTAATCAAGTTTATTCGCCGTTTGTTTACGTAAAATAGTAATAATTTCAAAGAGTAGATGATTTTGTTGTTTTTAGTAGCAATGGGCAGGGGGGCGTCACTGTGGTGCGCCACCAACCCGCAATGCTCACTACTTTTATTTTTTCGGAATAAGGTTTTATTTTGCTGCTTCGTAATTGTAATCCAGTTTATTCGCCGTTTGTTTACGTAAAATAGTAATAATTTCAATGAGTAGATGATTTCGGTTGTATTTAGTAGCAATAGGCAGGGGGGCGTCAGTGTGATGCGCCACCAACCCGCAATGCTCACTACTTTTATTTTTTCGGAATAAGGTTTTATTTTGCTTCTTCGTAATTGTAATCCAGTTTATTCGCCGTTTGTTTACGTAAAGTAGTAATAATTTCAAGGAGTAGATGATTTTGTTGTATTTAGTAGCAATGGGCAGGGGGGCGTCAGTGTGGTGTGCCACCAACCCGCAATGCTCACTACTTTTATTTTTTCGGAATAAGGTTTTATTTTGCTTCTTCGTAATTGTAATCCAGTTTATTCACCGTTTGTTTACGTAAAATAGTAATAATTTCAAGGAGTAGATGATTTTCGTTGTATTTAGTAGCAATGGGCAGGGGGCGTCAGTGTGGTGCGCCACCAACCCGCAATGCTCACTACTTTTATTTTTTCGGAATAAGGTTTTATTTTGCTTCTTCGTAATTGTAATCCAGTTTATTCGCCGTTTGTTTACGTAAAATAGTAATAATTTCAAGGAGTAGATGATTTTGTTGTATTTAGTAGCAATGGGCAGGGGGGCGTCAGTGTGGTGCGCCACCAACCCGCAATGCTCACTACTTCCATTTTTTCGGAATAAGGTTTTATTTTGCTTCTTCGTAATTGTAATCCAGTTTATTCGCCGTATGTATACGTAAAATAGTAATAATTTCAAGGAGTAGATGATTTTGTTGTATTTAGTAGCAATGGGCAGGGGGGCGTCAGTGTGGTGCGCCACCAACCCGCAATGCGCACTACATCCATTTTTTCGGAATAAGGTTTTATTTTGCTTCTTCGTAATTGTAATCCAGTTTATTCGCCGTTTGTTTACGTAAAATAGTAATAATTTCAAAAAGTAGATGATTTTGGTTGTATTTAGTAGCAATGGGCAGGGGGGCGTCAGTGTGGTGCGCCACCAACCCGCAATGCTCACTACTTTTATTTTTTCGGAATAAGATTTTATTTTGCTGCTTCGTAATTGTAATCCAGTATATTCGCCGTTTGTTTAAGTAAAATAGTAATAATTTCAATGAGTCGATGATTTCGGTTGTATTTAGTAGCAATGGGCAGGGGGGCGTCAGTGTGGTGCGCCACCAAACCGCAATGCTCACTACTTTTATTTTTTCTGAATAAGGTTTTATTTTGCTTCTTCGTAATTGTAATCCAGTTTATTCGCCGTTTGTTTACGTAAAATAGTAATAATTTCAAGGAGTAGATGATTTTGTTGTATTTAGTAGCAATGGGCAGGGGGGCGTCAGTGTGGTGCGCCACCAACCCGCAATGCTCACTACTTTTATTTTTTCGGAATAAGGTTTTATTTTGCTTCTTCGTAATTGTAATCCAGTTTATTCGCCGTTTGTTTACGTAAAATAGTAATAATTTCAAGGAGTAGATGATTTTGTTGTATTTAGTAGCAATGGGCAGGGGGGCGTCAGTGTGGTGCGCCACCCACCCGCAATGCTCACTACTTTTATTTTTTCGGAATAAGGTTTTATTTTGCTTCTTCGTAATTGTAATCCAGTTTATTCGCCGTTTGTTTACGTAAAATAGTAATAATTTCAAGGAGTAGATGATTTTGTTGTATTTAGTAGCAATGGGCAGGGGGGCGTCACTGTGGTGCGCCACCAACCCGCAATGCTCACTACTTTTATTTTTTCGGAATAAGGTTTTATTTTGCTGCTTCGTAATTGTAATCCAGTTTATTCGCCGTTTGTTTACGTAAAATAGTAATAATTTCAATGAGTAGATGATTTCGGTTGTATTTAGTAGCAATAGGCAGGGGGGCGTCAGTGTGATGCGCCACCAACCCGCAATGCTCACTACTTTTATTTTTTCGGAATAAGGTTTTATTTTGCTTCTTCGTAATTGTAATCCAGTTTATTCGCCGTTTGTTTACGTAAAGTAGTAATAATTTCAAGGAGTAGATGATTTTGTTGTATTTAGTAGCAATGGGCAGGGGGGCGTCAGTGTGGTGTGCCACCAACCCGCAATGCTCACTACTTTTATTTTTTCGGAATAAGGTTTTATTTTGCTTCTTCGTAATTGTAATCCAGTTTATTCACCGTTTGTTTACGTAAAATAGTAATAATTTCAAGGAGTAGATGATTTTCGTTGTATTTAGTAGCAATGGGCAGGGGGCGTCAGTGTGGTGCGCCACCAACCCGCAATGCTCACTACTTTTATTTTTTCGGAATAAGGTTTTATTTTGCTTCTTCGTAATTGTAATCCAGTTTATTCGCCGTTTGTTTACGTAAAATAGTAATAATTTCAAGGAGTAGATGATTTTGTTGTATTTAGTAGCAATGGGCAGGGGGGCGTCAGTGTGGTGCGCCACCAACCCGCAATGCTCACTACTTCCATTTTTTCGGAATTAGGTTTTATTTTGCTTCTTCGTAATTGTAATCCAGTTTATTCGCCGTATGTTTACGTAAAATAGTAATAATTTCAAGAGTAGATGATTTTGTTGTATTTAGTAGCAATGGGCAGGGTGGCGTCAGTGTGGTGCGCCACCAACCCGCAATGCGCACTACATCCATTTTTTCGGAATAAGGTTTTATTTTGCTTCTTCGTAATTGTAATCCAGTTTATTCGCCGTTTGTTTACGTAAAATAGTAATAATTTCAAGGAGTAGATGATTTTGGTTGTATTTAGTAGCAATGGGCAGGGGGGCGTCAGTGTGGTGCGCCACCAACCCGCAATGCTCACTACTTCCATTTTTTTCGGAATAAGGTTTTATTTTGCTTCTTCGTAATTGTAATCCAGTTTATTCGCCGTTTGTTTACGTAAAATAGTAATAATTTCAAGAAGTAGATGATTTTGGTTGTATTTAGTAGCAATGGGCAGAGGGGCGTCAGTGTGGTGCGCCACCAACCCGCAATGCTCACTACTTTTATTTTTTCGGAATAAGGTTTTATTTTGCTTCTTCGTAATTGTAATCCAGTTTATTCGCCGTTTGTTTACGTAAAATAGTAATAATTTCAAGGAGTAGATGATTTTGTTGTATTTAGTAGCAATGGGCAGGGGGGCGTCAGTGTGGTGCGCCACCAACCCGCAATGCTCACTACTTCCATTTTTTCGGAATAAGGTTTTATTTTGCTTCTTCGTAATTGTAATCCAGTTTATTCGCCGTATGTTTACGTAAAATAGTAATAATTTCAAGGAGTAGATGATTTTGTTGTATTTAGTAGCAATGAACAGGGGGGCGTCAGTGTGGTGCGCCACCAACCTGCAATGCTCACTACTTCCATTTTTTCGGAATAAGGTTTTATTTTGCTTCTTCGTAATTGTAATCCAGTTTATTCGCCGTTTGTTTACGTAAATAGTAATAATTTCAAGGAGTAGATGATTTTGGTTGTATTTAGTAGCAATGGGCAGGGGGGCGTCAGTGTGGTGCGCCACAAACCCGCAATGCTCACTACTTTTATTTTTTCGGAATAAGGTTTTATTTTGCTGCTTCGTAATTGTAATCCAGTTTATTCGCCGTTTGTTTACGTAAAATAGTAATAATTTCAATGAGTAGATGATTTCGGTTGTATTTAGTAGCAATGGGCAGGGGGGCGTCAGTGTGGTGCGCCACCAACCCGCAATGCTCACTACTTTTATTTTTTCGGAATAAGGTTTTATTTTGCTTCTTCGTAATTGTAATCCAGTTGATTCGCCTATTGTTTACGTAAAATAGTAATAATTTCAAGGAGTAGATGATTTTGGTTGTATTTAGTAGCAATGGGCAGGGGGGCGTCAGTGTGGTGCGCCACCAACCCGCAATGCTCACTACTTCCATTTTTTCGGAATAAGGTTTTATTTTGCTTCTTCGTAATTGTAATCCAGTTTATTCGCCGTTTGTTTACGTAAAATAGTAATAATTTCAAGAAGTAGATGATTTTGGTTGTATTTAGTAGCAATGGGCAGGGGGGCGTCAGTGTGGTGCGCCACCAACCCGCAATGCTCACTACTATTATTTTTTCGGAATAAGGTTTTATTTTGCTGCTTCGTAATTGTAATCCAGTTTATTCGCCGTTTGTTTACGTAAAATAGTAATAATTTCAAGGAGTAGATGATTTTGGTTGCATTTAGTAGCAATGGGCAGGGGGGCGTCAGTGTGGTGCGCCACCAACCCGCAATGCTCACTACTTTTATTTTTTCGGAATAAGGTTTTATTTTGCTGCTTCGTAATTGTAATCCAGTTTATTCGCCGTTTGTTTACGTGAAATAGTCATAATTTCAAGGAGCAAATGATTTTGTTGTATTTAGTAGCAATGGGCATGGGGGCGTCAGTGTGCTGCGCCACCAACCCGCAATGCTCACTACTTTCATTTTTTCGGAATAAGGTTTTATTTTGCTGTTTCGTAATTGTAATCCAGTTTATTCGCCGTTTGTTTACGTAAAATAGTAATAATTTCAAGGAGTAGATGATTTCCGTTGTATTTAGTAGCAATTGGCCGGCGGGCGTCAGTGTGGTGCGCCGCCAAACCGCAATGCTCACTACTTTTATTTTTTCGGAATAAGGTTTTATTTTGCTTCTTCGTAATTTTAATCCAGTTTATTCGCCGTTTGTTTACGTAAAATAGTAATAATTTCAATGAGTAGATGATTTTGGTTGTATTTAGTAGCAATGGGCAGGGGGCGTCAGTGTGGTGCGCCACCAACCCGCAATGCTCACTACTTTTATTTTTTCGGAATAAGGTTTTATTTTGCTTCTTCGTAATTGTAATCCAGTTTATTCGCCGTTTGTTTACGTAAAATAGTAATAATTTCAAGGAGTAGATGATTTTGTTGTATTTAGTAGCAATGAACAGGGGGGCGTCAGTGTGGTGCGCCTCCAACCCGCAATGCTCACTACTTCCATTTTTTCGGAATAAGGTTTTATTTTGCTTCTTCGTAATTGTAATCCAGTTTATTCGCCGTTTGTTTACGTAAAATAGTAATAATTTCAATGAGTAGATGATTTCGGTTGTATTTAGTAGCAATGGGCAGGGGGGCGTCAGTGTGGTGCGCCACCAAACCGCAATGCTCACTACTTTTATTTTTTCGGAATAAGATTTTATTTTGCTGCTTCGTAATTGTAATCCAGTATATTCGCCGTTTGTTTACGTAAAATAGTAATAATTTCAATGAGTAGATGATTTCGGTTGTATTTAGTAGCAATGGGCAGGGGGGCGTCAGTGTGGTGCGCCACCAAACCGCAATGCTCACTACTTTTATTTTTTCGGAATAAGGTTTTATTTTGCTTTTTCGTAATTGTAATCCAGTTTATTCGCCGTTTGTTTACGTAAAATAGTAATAATTTCAAGGAGTAGATGATTTTGTTGTATTTAGTAGCAATGGGCAGGGGGGCGTCAGTGTGGTGCGCCACCAACCCGCAATGCTCACTACTTTTATTTTTTCGGAATAAGGTTTTATTTTGCTTCTTCGTAATTGTAATCCAGTTTATTCGCCGTTTGTTTACGTAAAATAGTAATAATTTCAAGGAGTAGATGATTTTGTTGTATTTAGTAGCAATGAACAGGGGGGCGTCAGTGTGGTGCGCCACCAACCCGCAATGCTCACTACTTCCATTTTTTCGGAATAAGGTTTTATTTTGCTTATTCGTAATTGTAATCCAGTTTATTCGCCGTTTGTATACGTAAATAGTAATAATTTCAAGGAGTAGATGATTTTGGATGTATTTAGTAGCAATGGGCAGGGGGGCGTCAGTGTGGTGCGCCACAAACCCGCAATGCTCACTACTTTTATTTTTTCGGAATAAGGTTTTATTTTGCTGCTTCGTAATTGTAATCCAGTTTATTCGCCGTTTGTTTACGTAAAATAGTAATAATTTCAATGAGTAGATGATTTCGGTTGTATTTAGTAGCAATGGGCAGGGGGGCGTCAGTGTGGTGCGCCACCAACCCGCAATGCTCACTACTTTCATTTTTTCGGAATAAGGTTTTATTTTGCTTCTTCGTAATTGTAATCCAGTTGATTCGCCTATTGTTTACGTAAAATAGTAATAATTTCAAGGAGTAGATGATTTTGTTGTATTTAGTAGCAATGGGCAGGGGGGCGTCAGTGTGGTGCGCCACCAACCCGCAATGCTCACTACTTCCATTTTTTCGGAATAAGGTTTTATTTTGCTTCTTCGTAATTGTAATCCAGTTTATTCGCCGTTTGTTTACGTAAAATAGTAATAATTTCAAGAAGTAGATGATTTTGGTTGTATTTAGTAGCAATGGGCAGGGGGGCGTCAGTGTGGTGCGCCACCAACCCGCAATGCTCACTACTTTTATTTTTTCGGAATAAGGTTTTATTTTGCTGCTTCGTAATTGTAATCCAGTTTATTCGCCGTTTGGTTACGTAAAATAGTAATAATTTCAAGGAGTAGATGATTTTGGTTGTATTTAGTAGCAATGGGCAGGGGGGCGTCAGTGTGGTGCGCCACCAACCCGCAATGCTCACTACTTTTATTTTTTCGGAATAAGGTTTTATTTTGCTGCTTCGTAATTGTAATCCAGTTTATTCGCCGTTTGTTTACGTAAAATAGTAATAATTTCAATGAGTAGATGATTTCGGTTGTATTTAGTAGCAATGGGCAGGGGGGCGTCAGTGTGGTGCGCCACCAACCCGCAATGCTCACTACTTTTATTTTTTCGGAATAAGGTTTTATTTTGCTTCTTCGTAATTGTAATCCAGTTTATTCGCCGTTTGTTTACGTAAAATAGTAATAATTTCAAGGAATAGATGATTTTGTTGTATTTAGTAGCAATGGGCAGGGGGGCGTCAGTGTGGTGCGCCACCAACCCGCAATGCTCACTACTTCCATTTTTTCGGAATAAGGTTTTATTTTGCTTCTTCGTAATTGTAATCCAGTTTATTCGCCGTTTGTTTACGTAAAGTAGTAATAATTTCAAGGAGTAGGTGATTTTCGTTGTATTTAGTAGCAATTGGCCGGCGGGTTTCAGGTGCTGCATAAACCGACCCGCAATGGCCATTATCTTCGTTTTTTTCGGAAGAATATTTATTTTGATGTTTCTTAATGGTAATCGAGTTATTCGCCGTATGTTTACGTGAAATAGTCATAATTTCAAGGAGCAAATGATTTTGTTGTATTTAGTAGCAATGGGCATGGGGGCGTCAGTGTGCTGCGCCACCAACCCGCAATGCTCACTACTTTCATTTTTTCGGAATAAGGTTTTATTTTGCTGTTTCGTAATTGTAATCCAGTTTATTCGCCGTTTGTTTACGTAAAATAGTAATAATTTCAAGGAGTAGATGATTTCCGTTGTATTTAGTAGCAATTGGCCGGCGGGCGTCAGTGTGGTGCGCCACCAACCCGCAATGCTCACTACTTTTATTTTTTCGGAATAAGGTTTTATTTTGCTTCTTCGTAATTGTAATCCAGTTTATTCACCGTTTGTTTACGTAAAATAGTAATAATTTCAAGGAGTAGATGATTTTCGTTGTATTTAGTAGCAATGGGCAGGGGGCGTCAGTGTGGTGCGCCACCAACCCGCAATGCTCACTACTTTCATTTTTTCGGAATAAGGTTTTATTTTGCTGTTTCGTAATTGTAATCCAGTTTATTCGCCGTTTGTTTACGTAAAATAGTAATAATTTCAAGGAATAGATGATTTTGTTGTATTTAGTAGCAATGGGCAGGGGGGCGTCAGTGTGGTGCGCCACCAACCCGCAATGCTCACTACTTCCATTTTTTCGGAATAAGGTTTTATTTTGCTTCTTCGTAATTGTAATCCAGTTTATTCGCCGTTTGTTTACGTAAAGTAGTAATAATTTCAAGGAGTAGATGATTTTCGTTGTATTTAGTAGCAATTGGCCGGCGAGATTCAGGTGCTGCACAACCGACCCGCTATGGCAACTACCTTCCTTTTTTTCGGAAGAATGTTTTATTTTGCTGTTTCTTAATGGTAATCCAGTTGATATGCCGTATTTTTACGTAAAATAGTCATAATTTCAAGAAGCAGATGATTTTGGTTGTATTTAGTAGCAATTGGCCAGCAGGATTCAGGTGCTGCACAACCGACCCGCTATGGCAACTACCTTCATTTTTTCGGAAGAATGTTTTATTTTGCAGTTTCTTAATGGTAATCCAGTTGATTCGCCGCATTTTTACGTAAAATTGTCATAATTTCAAGAATCAGATGATTTTGGTTGAATATAGTTGCAATGGGCGGGCGGCCGTCATGTGCTGGACCACCGATCCACAATGGCCAGCACTTTCATTTTGTCGGAATAAGGTTTTATTTTGCTGTTTCGTAATTGTAATCCAGTTTATTCGCAGTTTGTTTACGTAAAATAGTAATAATTTCAAGGAGTAGATGATTTTCGTTGTATTTAGTAGCAATTGGCCAGCGAGACTCAGGTGCTGCACAACCGAACCGCTATGGCAACTACCTTCATTTTTTCGGAAGAATGTTTTATTTTGCTGTTTCTTAATGGTAATCCAGTTGATTCGCCGCATTTTTACGTAAAATTATCATAATTTCAAGAAGCAGATGATTTTGGTTGAATATAGTTGCAATGGGCGGGCGGCCGTCAGGTGCTGGACCACCGACCCACAATGGCCAGTACTTTCATTTTTTCGGAATAAGGTTTTATTTTGCTCTTTCGTAATTGTAATCCAGTTTATTCGCCGTTTGTTTACGTAAAATAGTAATAATTTCAAGGAGTAGATGATTTTCGTTGTATTTAGTAGCAATTGGCCGGCGGGCGTCAGTGTGGTGCGCCACCAACCCGCAATGGGCAGTACTTTTATTTTTTCGGAATAAGGTTTTATTTTTCTTCTTCGTAATTGTAATCCAGTTTATTCGCCGTTTGTTTACGTAAAATAGTAATAATTTCAAGGAGTAGATGATTTTGGTTGTATTTAGTAGCAATTGGCCGGCGAGACTCAGGTGCTGCACAACCGACCCGCTATGGCAACTACCTTCATTTTTTCGGATGAATGTTTTATTTTGCTGTTTCTTAATGGTAATCCAGTTGATTCGCCGCATTTTTACGTAAATTTGTCATAATTTCAAGAAGCAGATGATTTTGGTTGAATATAGTTGCAATGGGCGGGTGGCCGTCATGTGCTGGACCACCGACCCACAATGGCCAGCACTTTCATTTTTTCGGAATAAGGTTTTATTTTGCTGTTTCGTAATTGTAATCCAGTTTATTCGCCGTTTGTTTACGTAAAATAGTAATAATTTCAAGGAGTAGATGATTTTGGTTGTATTTAGTAGCAATTGGCCGGCGAGATTCAGGTGCTGCACAACCGACCCGCTATGGCAACTACCTTCCTTTTTTTCGGAAGAATGTTTTATTTTGCTGTTTCTTAATGGTAATCCAGTTGATTCGCCGTATTTTTACGTAAAATAGTCATAATTTCAAGAAGCAGATGATTTTGGTTGTATTTAGTAGCAATTGGCCAGCGGGATTCAGGTGCTGCACAACCGACCCGCTATGGCAACTAACTTCATTTTTTCGGAAGAATGTTTTATTTTGCTGTTTCTTAATGGTAATCCAGTTGATTCGCCGTATTTTTACGTAAAATAGTTATAATTTCAAGAAGCAGATGATTTTGGTTGTATTTAGTAGCAATTGGCCAGTGGGATTCAGGTGCTGCACAACCGACCCGCTATGGCAACTACCTTCATTTTTTCGGAAGAATGTTTTATTTGTCTGTTTCTTAATGGTAATCCAGTTGATTCGCCGTATTTTTACGTAAAATAGTCATAATTTCAAGAAGCAGATGATTTTGGTTGTATTTAGTAGCAATTGGCCGGCGGGATTCAGGTGCTGCACAACCGACCCGCTATGGCAACTACCTTCATTATTTCGGAATAAGGTTTTATTTTGCCGCTTCGTAATTGTAATCCAGTTGATTCGCCGTATTTTTACGTAAAATAGTCATAATTTCAAGGAGTACAACCAAAATCATCTGCTGCTTGAAATTTTGACTATTTTACGTAAACAAACGGCGAATAAACTGGATTTCCATTAACAAACAGCAAAATAAAACATTCTTCCGGAAAAATGAACGTAGTGGCCCTTGCGGTTCGGTGGTGCCTCGCCTGACGCCCGCCGGCCCTTTGCAACCATATACAACCATAATCCTTGAAATTATGACTATTTTCCGTAAACAAGCGGCGAATAATCTGGATTACCATTAAGAAACAGCAAAATAAAACAATCTTCCGAGAAAATGAAGGTAGTGGCCATTGCAGCACCTGACGCACGCCGGCCCATTGCAACTATATACAACCAAAATCATCTGCTCCTTGATATTATGACTATTCTACTTAAAGAAACGGCGAATCAACTGGATTACCATTCAGAAACAGTAAAATAGAACATTCATCCGAAAAAGATGAACGTAGTGGCCATTGCGAGTCGGTGGTGCAGCATCTGACACCAGCCAGCCCATTCCGATAATATACAACAAAAATCATCTGCTGCTTGAAATTACGACTATTTTACGTGAACAAACGGCGAATAGACTGGATTACCATTAAGAAACAGCATAATAAAACATACTGCCGAAAAAATGAAGGAAGTGGCTATAAGCGTGAAAAACAGTTATAACGCGATATGCTCTATTTGAACTAAACAACAAGGTGTTTGTTATAACTGAATTATGTTCAGTGCAAAATTCTACCAAGCGGCTTCCACTTTCATTCCTTCTTCCCAGACCATATTCACCTACTATTTTTCCTTCTCTTCCTTTTCCTACTACCGAATTCCAGTCTCCCATCACAATTAAGTTTTCCTGTCCCTTAACTGTCTGAATAATTTCCTTTAGCTCCTCATATATTTCTTCGATTTCCTCATCATTGGCAGAGCTAGTTGGCATATAAACCAGTACTACTGTTGTCGGTGTTAGCTTCGTATCTATCTTGACAATGATAATGCGATCACTGTGCTGCTCATAGTAGTTTACCCGCATTCCTATCTTCTTATTCATTATCAGTCCTACTCCTGTGATACCCCCAACTGATTTGTGTTTATAATCCTGTACTCACCTGACCAGAAATCCTGTTCATCCTGCCACCGAACTTCACTAATCCCCACTATATCTAGCTTCAAGCTATCCATTTCCCTTTTTAAATTTTCTAATTTTCCTACCCGATTAAGGGATCTAACATTCCACGCTCCGATCCGTAGAATGCCAGTATTGTCTTTCCTGAAGACAACATCCTCCTGAGTAGTCCCCGCCCTGAGATCCGAATGGGGGACTATTTTACCTACGGAATATTTTACCCGAGATGATGCCATCATAATATTTTCATACAGTACAGCTTCATGTCCTCGGGAAAAGTAACGGCTGTAGTTTCCCCTTGCTTTCAGCCGTTCGCAGTAACTGCATGGCAAAGCCACATTAGCTGATGTTACAAGGCCAGCTCAGTCAATCATCCAGACTGTTGCCCCTGTAACTACTGAAAAGGCTGCTGCCCCTTTTCAGGAACCACACGTTTGTCTGGCCTCTCCACAGATACCCCTCCGCTGTGGTTGCACCTACGGTACGGCTATCTGCATCGTTCAGTCACGCAAGCCACCCCACCTCGCCAATGTCTGTGGTTCATGGGGATGGAACTGAGTCTTCCTCCATATCAAATCAGTCTGTTTTCTTAGGTCCAATACCTTCCTTTTGGTATCCACTAAAACTTGATATTTCAACCTAGCTTCGTCTCCATGCGTACATTTTACTCTTCATTGACGCTGTTATGGTTTCCTTCGCAAAGAAACTTCGGGGAAAATTCAACTCTTTACCACAACATTTCTTCTTGTTAGTATAAATACGTTTTTTCAACCTTTATGTTCAACATTTTTTTTTAAGTTGTTCGTTTCTCCCTTTTTTTAGATATACGGTTACAGTGTTTGGAAAGATAATCCTAAAATTTAATAGGTGTAGAATAACTGTTTTATTATTTTAACGAAAATAGTGTGAATTATTGTGCTTGTTCGGGTATATAAAGCAGACATTGTCATTTCTTAATACGGCAGGTTCTTCGTAATTAAGATTTATTTCCAGTAATCTTAAGCTATACTAACATGTTATATAATTTTCGACACTCCTGAAATGTCGGCATAGACATAAATAATGACGTACAAGCTTCTTCGATGTCTTCCCTGAAGAGTATCCTTATAGCCGTGGCGGCGCTAGGCGGCGGCGACATCGGCATCCGCCGACGGCTTCTCGTCTGTGGGGGCCTCGCAAAACATTGTCAAAAGTTTAGTTTTTTTCCCACCTTTTATATTTCATGTTTAACGGCGCTTTTTAACTGCTGGTTTATGCAGCGACCACCTACATCTAACTTACATTAGCTTAACCAAAGGACGAACACAACATTCGTACCCAAAGGTGGGATTCGACCCCCGACGAGAGCCATCTCGCTCACCGTGGTATGACGCTTTAGTGCGCTCGGCCATTCCCGGCCGGCAGCTTTTTAGTTGTCCGTATACATACTTGCAAAACAGCTTCTTCAATACATTTTAGAAAACCACTTTTTAAGACGTATATCCAAATTTTTTATATAAAATTCAGAATCATGCTCACAGTTCCAGTCAGTTGAAACTCGCCCGCTGTTCTTTTTGACTGTTAACTAGCCGTGTTTGTGAAGTAGTCTGTGGTGTCGCACAAGTCCAAAGTGCGCGCCACATACTTTCGCCGCGCTCCGCCATGCACGCACGGCGCGGCGTTCTTACGACGTCAGCCACGAGCGCCCTCTGCTACAACTCCGCTCGTGGCCACCACTGAACGACATCGTTCACTTGGGACAGAGATAGGAACCAGTCAACACTTCGGATTCAGATAGGCACCAGTGAAGACTTGGCTATCGGATAGGCACTAGGCAGGCCTCTAGCTCAACTATGTATCAGCATGTAAAAGTTAAGTATTGTATAAATTCTGTGCAATAAATATATCGTTCTAATTTACTCTAGTGTTTCTAGTTTCTGGCTGCTCCCCTCCGTACCTGCACTAGCGTGCTACCTTTATTCCTGTGTCGGTCTCATTCCACTCGGCCACCGACACCTACGACGGAAACGAGACACAAAAGCGGCGACGAGGCGGGGTCACAAAATAAACAATTGACAGCTTGCTCACAAAATCTACGTATGGCGATATTCACACAGCGGCGGAAGTATACAGGTCCGTTAAGCAAAACTCTGATTCTATAACTTAAGCAAACAGTTCTACCTTTACTGTAATCTTTAGAGGAAACTGCACACAAATAAATGATGATCCGCAGTCATGGACCTAAATCAGAAATCATAAATGTCGGCAACGGAAACGCAAATATTGTCTTCTCCAGAAGGGAGGAGAGACACAAGATACAAGAACAAATTACCCCGCATTAATCCAAAATAAATGATGAGGGGAGAATTTAAATTAGCACTATTAGACTGAATAGTTTAACAAGTTAATCTATTGCCAAAACAAGAACAAGAAGGGAGGAAGACCATTTTTTTAAAATTACAATAGAAAACACACCTTACAAAATATTCAAACTATCCACAATTACATGGCTCTAAAATTGCCCACCTGCAAAGTTACGTACAGATGAATACGATCCCGTTTCATAGGGGGGAACGGAGGAATTGCAGCACATTCACACACTGATTCATACGTCAAGCCATGCAGGTACTTACAAAGCACCCAACACCAATACACCAAGTGACAGCAAAGCAAAGTGGAGAATGCAGATCGAAGGTTCACTCGCGCACAATGAAATAGTACTTCGCTTCCATAACGTGTCAAGATAGTGGCTTAGGCTCATTGTATAGCATCAGAAACAAACGCACTTGGTTTAAGACCACAAAGTGCGGTGTACAGATGGAAGTTAAAGTTTCCCTACAACTTCCAACTACACATTAAATCACGATTTCATTAAATAATATCTAAAAACGGTCGCTCTGGCGTTCGTTTAGCACAGGGAGAAGATAACCACAGAAGGTTAAATTTGTTAGATCAATACAGCATTCTACATAAATATGTATAATGTATATAATGTATGATGTAATATGTATGATATGTATAAATATATATAAAGTTAACAAAATCAATTTCGAAGAGAATAAGATTTGCGAAATATATCGTGTAACCATTCTTTCTGATCAGAGGAATGATATCTATTAGATAAGCAAGGTTACAGATTGCTATAGCACAATACAGAGCTCTGTCACAAAAATTCAGATAAGTGAAGTAATTCTATTTCATGAAAATCAAAAACACGATATACGTTGTACAACGGTTCTTTCTACACAGAGGAAAAGGATCTATTTAATGGTAATAACCACAACAGGGAACACGCTAATCGGTGCACAGGTGGACCGACAAGTACACAGATTACAAGTTAGAATGGACAATTTTCGGGGAAAATTATCACGCTACACTCACCAGGAAACACATTAGCAAATTGGCTATACAATTATTAATCACTCATGTGCACTGAATGATGGAAAAACTGAAGACTTAGTCTGATATCGTCCATGTGTTCCGTCGACAAAGTACGAACAGTATAGGCACCGCGAATTCCCGAAAATATTAGAGTTCAACTACGATAAGAACGCGAAAGACATTGAACATATTTAAACAGGCGAAGAAGTGATTTAATAGTTATAAAGTGCAAGAACGATGCTAACAAAACATGACCAGAGCCTCGGAATCAGATTCCAGCAAAAATCGCCATAAAATTAGCAATCCTGTAGGAAATTAAGCAAAATCTCACTACTACACATAGTGTAGCTGCTACTCCCAGAATTAAACTCGTGAATATGCATAAGTACGACTATGGAGCCTGAACTAAGTCGAGCCATGAGGCCACAGCAGAACCAAACCCAGAGGTACTTACCCTATCAGGAACCAAGAAGCGAATGAATCGCTCTCTTGATCACTGTTTAACCGTTAGAGGAGGGGTAGTGGAGGGCAGCCCAGAGAGCGTCACCGTTCACCAGGCAGGTAACTTGACCAACCCCCAGCCAAGGAGGTTAAGAGCAAGCTACATTAAGAATCTTTGCTAAGACTGGGTTCTGCTCAGCAGTTCGCAAACCTACTTCTCGCCCAAGAGACATTCAACACCCAGCGTTTGAAAGAAACGATGACAGAAAACAGACGAGATATGCCTAGCACTTCCTAAACTTTCTTACATACAAAGTTTCCTTCATTCTGTGGAAGTCAGCGCCAATACACACTAATACATATTTGGGGCCTCATGCACTACATCGACAGAATTTTACATACAGATAAAACTAAATCAATATATAATGCCTGGTATCTCGCATATTGCGAGTGGTGTGTGTTGCTACAATAAAAAAAAAAAAGTCTGAATCTCGTCAACATTTGTTCATGGGGAGTGATTTAAATGGAACACGTTATGTGGACGTGTTTCAGATTACAGTTTCGGGTGAGAGAAGTTTCACAAAGTTAAAATTCAAAAAATGTTTGTAAATCTATCGGACCAAACTGCGTGGTCATCAGTCCGTAGCTTACAAACTACTTAAACCTAGGTAAACTAACCTACGGACAAACACACACACCCATGCCCCAGGGAGGACTCGAACCTCCAAGGCGAGCAACCGCGCGCTCCGCAGCGAGACGCTTTAGACCGCTCGGCTACTCCGCCGCGGCAAAGTTAAAATTGATTAAGGCTAACTTGATAAGCAAAATGAGCCAAGAAGCACTATCTGCCTTTTCAGTACTATCAATTGAAGCCGAAATAGCGGCTAGTAATAATCAAGATGTGATCTTAAAAAAATCTGTCAGGCGAAAAGCCGAAATTTTCTCTATTTTAATTTGTGATTGTTTATTGTAATTTTTGTCATTGCAATAATACTTGTATATTATACCAATAAAATTTTAGTATAATGATTATTGATGTATGATTCATCCTATTTTATTTAACATTTTCTTCCTTACTGAAAAAAGTGGCCTCGCCAGACGAGTTCACCGACGCCCAGTTTTCGTCCAGCGCCACTACTGACTTCCAGGAAGCTTCTGTTGCGTGGAAATTGAACTGGGAAAAATGTTTTGGGTGGGAACGGTGTTACTTGCGGGAATTTTGACCCTGTAGGTCTGCAGCGGGAGTACACAGAGCGCGCCTCCTTGAGGAATACTGCGAGACCCGTGGGCCGCTGGCGTAGCGGCGTGTGTGTGTGTCTGGCACGCCTGCCCTCACAATGGCGCAGCTGGCCCAGGCACGCCTGCTATGATGTCAGGCCACGCTCTTTGTTCCGCGAGCCAACGATAATGGAATAGCTGCGAGTAGCGCGCGTCCCTTAATTAAGAGGCAATCGTGGTGGCGCAATCGCTTTGTCCGTAAACACAAACACATTCAGAGTAACTCTGAACGATCATCAGAATCTTCAAATGTTTGTAATTCTATCGGACCAAACTGCGTGGTCATCAGTCCGTAGCTTACAAACTACCTAAACCTAGGTAAACTAACCTAAGGACAACACACATATCCAAGCCCCTGGGAGGACTCGAACCTCCACGGCGAGCAACCGCGCGCTCCGCAGCGAGACGCTTTAGACCGCTCGGCTGCTCCACAGCGGCGAACGACCATCAGTTAACTTACTGACTTTCGCAAGATGAGTTACTGTTTTCATTTCATAAGTACTACCTGTTCAAATGTTCAAATGTTTGTATAGCTTATGGGACTTAACTACGGGGTAATCAGTCCCTAAACTTTCAAACTACTTATGAACTAACATTAAGGACGGCACAAATATCCATGCCCAAGGGGGGATTCGAACCCCCGACCGTAGTGGCCGTGCAGACCGTGACTGACGCGCCTCAGTCCCCTCGGCCACCGTGGCAGGCAAGTACAACCTGTAGGCGTCCTTGCGCTTTTGTGGGTTGTGACATATTAAATGGAAAAGGAACCAGAGAGAAAGGTGTCATTTCTGATACGTGTAATTTCCTAATGCTTCGTGAACAGGAACACGTTCTACACACCCGTTTCCCCTTCCGTCTGCCCTCACCTAAATCTCCTCTGTTTGACTTTATCCTCCTCCCACCTCGCCCACTCAAACGGTCCGTCTCCCCCTCTGCCCCTTCCACTTTGTCATCTGATCCACCATCCCCCACTTTCTGCACAAATAATCAAACTCTTCTTGTTTATCTTTTCCTTCTTCCCCTCTCTACGTCATTTCCTCCCCTCTTACCTCCTTTTACAATTACTTCTAACCTTGTTTAGTGTTGTGTTCAAAATTTTGTACCTGTGAAAGTTCCTGGCCGAATTCATTCACATATTCACACAACATTGCATTGTTGTTTGTACATATTTCTATGTATCTAATTTTATTATATCTCGTACATGAATTTATACAAATTTTACAACTAGGAAACGATGAAAATAAAAAGAAACAGCAAAAGTAATTGGTTTCTCAAAACATTCCTGTGAACAATTAGAATGCTAATGCAACTTTGTGTCAAAAACTCAAAGCAGTGAGGCAGAAACTTCCGGAGATTAGCTCTTGTGGCCAAACGTTTACATTTTTTAGTAATAGATTCCACATCTAAAATCAAAAATCTTAGTCGAAATGTTCAAATGTTTGTATAGCTTATGGGACTTAACTACGGGGTCAACAGTCGCTAAACTTACAAACTACTTATGAACTAGCTAATACTAAGGACGATACAAATATCCATGCCCGAGGGGGGATTCGAAACCCCGACCGCAGTGGCCGTGCAGACCGTGACTGGAGCGCCTCAGTCCCCTCGGCCATCGCGGCCGGTTCTTAGTCGACAATTGTGATGCATTCAGGAGCGATATGAAATGGAACGAGCATATGTGGACGGTGTTGTAGATGGCGGATGATAGACTTCGCTTTATTAAGAGAATTTTGGGAAGATGTTATTCGTCTGTAACGGAGACTACATATAAAGCACTTATGCTACCCCGTCTTGAGTACATCAAGCGTTTGGGATTCCCATCAGATTGGTGTAAAGAAAGACATAAAAGAATTTCAGAGGCGGTTGGATGTGTTTGTTACTGATAAGTTTTATCAGTGCGCGACTGCTAATGAGATGCTTCGGGAACTTAGAGGGAATCGCTGGAGGAAAGGCGACATTCTTTTCGAGAATTACTGTTTAAGAAATTTAGAGGGCCGGAATTTGAAGCGGACTGTTGAACGATTCTACTGCCGTCAATTTACAATTCGCGTGAAGATCACAAAGACTGGATCAGAGAGACTAGGACTGTTACATATGCATACAAGCATTCATTTTTTCCATCGTTCTATATGGGAGTGGAAGAGGAAAGCGAGTAACTGGTAGTGGTATTAGGTACCTTCCGCCACGTACCTTTGGATGTACTGCGGAGCATGTATGTATGCGAGATGACTGAAAAGTTATTGCTTTCAGAGAAGGTAATTTTAAAAACTAGACCTGTGTCTATTCGTTGACATGACATGGCAGAACAATACTTGAATACTGGTCGATAGTCTGTAACATATACCAGATAGGACTAGTGACGTGTTTACAAAACATCAATGTTAGGAGTTTCAACATTCATTTTTCTGTGTCATTAAGCTTTTCACCCCTCATAATGCCAATGTTACAGGCAAGAATGTCGGTTTTAAATGTCGAAGGAAAAACTGGGACTACTTATAAACATATTCAAAGCAATTCATTTGTACATACGTCTCATAACAAAACCAGTGAAACTCAATTACTACGTGTCAAATGTGGCCGAGGAGCAGTGGGAACGGTTACCAATAAACACTGTTTAGAAATTATGATAAGAGTATATTAAAAATATATAAATAAACAGCTGTAGCAATAATATTTTTATGGCACCTCATTAGCGCCATTAGCCCATCCAGACATCCAGGATTCATAGCTACCGGGTGGATGTCTGGGCACCATTTAAATACAAAAATGTTCAAATATTTGTTACGCTTAAGGAACAGTAAAGACAGAACAAACATTCACGCTCGAGGAGGGATTCGCACCCCTAACCGTAGCGGCCATTGCACACTGTGCCATCTCGCCGCAGACCGCTTGGCCACTGCGGTCGGCCCATTTATATACAAGACAACTAAGGCTGACTGCAGAATCGCCAATCCGGGTGTTTTGGTAATCGTTTCCTACATTGCTAGAGAGATAAAAAAATAATAAAAAGATAAAAAATCGTGTTTCTGGATATACGTCATAGCTTTTGATCCGATGACGGCAGATGCTACCTGTTGGATAGAAGCACTCAAAACGACGTCCACCAAGTAGTACTGTAAGAGCAGAATTGGCAGATCGCTCAGCGCTCACAGGTAAGACGGTGTCAACACGAACTGTTGGAAAGATGATACTACCAGTGGGGCTATGAGCACGCAAACATTTAGCCGATCTTGTACTGAAGAGACAGCATCCATGTTCACGGTTACGGTGAACTACGGTCTGCTTCCTAACTTTAAAATCTTGTTCCCCGGCCCAAACTGGAAACTGATTAGTAATTATTAGTGGGACGCTAAGGGAAACTGCACATTACACATTAGTAGTTAGCTCATAACTGATTTTTTGGACCCTGGAGACAGTAGATGCGCCCAAATGTTAGTAAGAAAGTAATTGTGAGTAAAATTTCATGGGATGTGGGTGAAAGAACATTCGTGGCGAAGTGCATCTGAAATATATTATTAGCACTTGGGAGAAACAGTATTTAAAAAAAAGGGGAGTGGTTTACATTTAATACCATATATATTCCAGGCAAAATTCCTTGAATCTAGATTATTTATTAAATAACCAACAAGTAAATGGGGGGGGGGGTCCAATTTCATTACACAATTGAAAGTGCATCCCACTGAGACAATTTACACATATTAGTCTATCCTTTATTGACGATGCCCAGCATTGAATATTGGTTTGGAAATTTGACGGATGTGAATATTATTGCGGGGGGGGGGGGGTTACAGTCGCCAAGCGCCCGCTCAGTGAGACGCTCGCCAAACCTGCGTGAGCGTGCTGCGACGAAGCGAGGCGTGGCGTGGGAGAGACGCTGGAGGCAAGCCCACTGCCCGAGTGCCCGAGGGCCCGAGGGGCTCCGGTCTGCCCCTTTCCGACTTACTTGAGGTGCAGCAAGAGAGCAGCGAAACTAATTTGCGTCAGTATTAGGTGATGAGCAAGCAAACTGACTGATCTGCTCGGCACATGGCTGGAGCGTTACATGAGCGCACTCCGCTGAAGGCGGAGTGGTCAAATACCGGTAACATCTCAGCAAAATCGTTGTGACTTGAAAAGTAAAACAAGAGTTACACAATCTAGACACTTGTTCATGAGCAGAAAACAGAAGGTCAGTAGTTAATCTCTTGAGTTTTTAAGTCGGAGTCCGGAGGCACTTGGTTCCGAAAACCAGTAAATATACAAAAAACGTGAATTCCCGGAAAATAAAAACAGCTGTGGCATGCAACCCTTAGAAACGCATTAGATGTGCGGACGAGATGAAAAAGGAATTACAACATGAAACTATGAGAAATACGTAGAATTTCTAGAGCAAACTAATAAAGGAGTTTGTGCATGACTAGTAGAGCTTACAGACAATGAGAGAGAGCAATTACAAGTTCTGAAAGGAAACCGCAACAGTAATATAGTCGGAGAGAGTGGGTCGCGAATGCCGGCCGCGGTGGCCGAGGTTAGAGGAGACTTGCCTTGTTAACGAGAAGCACACAAAGCAGCCATACGACAGACATCTTGTTATGGCCGGATAAAAACTTCTACCCGGAAACCAAAAATAACACAATTTTTTGGCTATTTGACCATTTCGTGAATTACGTAATCCATGGACCAGGAGAAGATAATGTGATTAGCTTTGAGAACTACATGGAGCACGATGGAAGACACAACAAGTCTGCAACACGAAAAAGAAATTCGGCAATATGCTCGGTATTGCTTTCGAAAGGCATGGTATAGGATAAATATAAAGCCGGCCGCGGTGGCCGAGGAGACTGAGGCGCTTCAGTCACGGTCTGCACAGCCACTACGGTCGGGGGTTCGAATCCCCCCTCGGGCATGGATATTTGTGCCGTCCTAGTTCGTAAGTAGTTCATAAGTAGTTTGTAAGTTTAGGGACTGATGACCCCGTAGTTAAGTCCCATAGACTATACATACATTTGAACATTTTTGATAAATATAAAGAAAGATAATCAAGACGCATCCACTGCAAGTGCCACCAAAAAAGGCACAACATGTAAATCAAAAGAGAAATATAAGTAAAACTGGTAAAATGTAAACAAACAGCAATACAATATTATTAAAAAAAAAAAAAAAAAAAAAAAAGGTGACTGCGGCGCTCCAGTCACGGTCAGCACGGCCACTACGGTCGGGGGTTCGAATCCCCCCTCGGGCATGGATATTTGTGCCGTCCTAGTTCGTAAGTAGTTCATAAGTAGTTTGTAAGTTTAGGGACTGATGATCCCGTAGTTAAGTCCGATAAGCTTAACAAACATTTGAAGATTTTTGGTTCGCGAATCAGTAATACGGAAAAAGTAACCTGAACGCATTATTATTTGCGTGGAGAGCATAGAAAACAGCACGTGGAACACATATCGCTCACGCAAAGAAAAAAGGAAAGAAATGTTTCACGCGCATTACGCAAATTTAACGTACCCTTCAATACTAGTATCGTCTCGGAAAGATAGAAGAAACCTACACCGAGTTCACAAACCGACACATAATCAAAAGGTTTGAGCATGCAAGAATTAAAAAGCCGCGCCAAGGCCGTTACCAAATTCAAACTGGGTGCATACTGACTGCGTTTATCTGTATGCAATCACCGAAACGAAAAATGTTCAAATGTTTGTTAAGCTTAAGGGAGTTAACTACGGGGTCATCAGTCCCTAAACTGACAAACTACCTACAACTAAGGACGGCACAAATATCCATGCCCGTGGCGGGATTCGAACCCCCGACCGTAGTGGCCGTGCAGATCGCGACTGAAGCGCCTCAGTCCCCTCGGCCGGCACCGAAACGAAATCAAAAAACACCTCCGGGCATGATTGGAGAAAATAAGCACAAAAAATGAAGTTAATATTCTAGAATCTAAGTCCAAGAAAGCCAGACAAAGAATCCCCAACATCTCTACAGATATGTGAGCAGAGCCCAGCTTTCCACTCCGGTGACCACCAGCAAAGTGATTCCTCGATCCGACGCCGGGAACTCCAGAGAGTACGGTGGAGGGGACAGTACAAAGACGCCAGTCGCTACCCGACCAGGTTGCGTAAAAACCTCTTTGGTATCATCAAAAAAACAGAAAAGGGTAAACACAAAGAAGGGCTCGCAGGCGACAGACCGAGCCTAATGAAATTTGTGATACATGCAGGGAGCCCATGAAATTCTCATATTCGCGCATACAGCAATAACACACACACACTCATAGGGAGCGTGGCGCATTGGAAAAACAGTTTGGATTGCCACATTCATAAACGTAATAAAAATGGAAGTAAATATAACTCAGTTTTAATAGACAGAAACAATTAAATGTGAAAGGAATCGTATTGCTCAGGCCTTGTAAAGAGTGGTGTTGTCGTTCATCAAAGGGCTCGTCTAGAGACCTTAAATAGATTACAAACTTAAAACACTCTATGGAAGACGGCAGGCTTCCGTCTTTCAGTAGCTCGACTGGGCGTATCAGAGGTTTACTTGGAAGCTGTAATGGCAGCCACGGTCTCTGGCGACGCGGAAAGACTGCCTGTGCACGCGAGTGCCGGTCGCTCGTCGCTCGTCGCTCGTGGCGAGCGCCGCCACTTGCCGTCTCCTAGTCCTGTAAGCTACGAGGCCAGCACTCGTTCGCCTTTGATGACAAGCGCCGCTATGTGCCGCTATGTGCCGAATTTTACGAGACCCGCCTCTTGCTATGTAACCGTCCGAATTGGCTTTTAGTTCACAAAAGTTTACCGTCCCACATAGAGTTCTATGTGGCGCATTTAAAGCGTGATCTTGTCGTCTCGGGGTTTGTGGTAACTTTGGATAACTCAACGCCTGGAACAGCAATAATGCAGAAACCTCTGGATCACGTCGAATAATTTATTTGAAATTATGTAGAGCAACACCAGGTAAGTTTGAATCCGTGGTTTAATGCAACTCTTTAAATGAAATGCCAGGATAGCATTTGTACGGTAATCATTTTAAACAATACAAAGTCAAAGTGTTGACGAGAATAGTGACTGTCTAGAAATCCGATTCAAAAGTGCGACCCTGTGGCCTCTGCAAGCCGCCTTTATACACAGTTATCAACAGTGAAAAGCATTGTTAGAGATGTTGAAACTATTAAATCATTAAATATGAGTTTTCTCAATCTCAATGACATTTGATACTCTATAAAACAAGTTTAAACATGTCTTCATCTTTTAATAACATTTGAATTTTCATACAAGGTTCTAATTACCAAAAATATGCTTAAATATATGAAATAACTATGAATATTACATTTATCGTAATAACTTGAACAATAATAAAAGAAACTCTTCCCAATATTTATCTACCTATGATTCACGGGTATTTCAATTCTGTTACAAGATTGATTAGAAAATACCATGCGCAGTCTGAATTTATCAGTGGATTTGTTATTAATGACTTATTCGGTAATTTTGTCAAAAATTAATCTAAAATTGTCTCTTACTAATAGCTCTCACGCTCACATATGGTTTTATTTACATTACATTACGTTAGATCGGTGTTTGAGCTGAAACTCATGACGTATATATATATTTGCAGATTTACGTCGAACTGTTTCATAATTTATGTTCCTACAAATTGATAGGCTACATTAAAATTGCTTATTTACTTTTGATAATGGTTACATAATCAACAGTATACAAGCATACGTCTCGTGGACATTTATATTTTCACCAGTGTAGCAAAAACATTACAGTTTCATTTTAGTATGTTTAGGTTAGAAAATGGCTTGTCAACTGTGCTGAAATATTGCTGTCGGTCTTGTCTGTTACGTATAATATTCTTTCAACAGGAAGATGTGTTGTTCCAACAGAATAATGCTCGTCCACGCATGCGCGTGAAATTCAGCGTGCTCTAAAAGACGTGCAGCAGTGCCCCTTTTGAGAAGAAGAAGAAGAGAAGTTAAAAAGTCTCCGGGGAGCGCAGTGCCCGGCACAACGCGGCCGCCGGACAGACTACTCGTCACGCTGGAAGTGAGCGCTTCACTGTGAAGGGTGCGTGCGGGATCTCCAGAGTCCGGTGCAACGTTGCAACCCTCCTCTTCCCCTCTCCACCTCCCTCTTCCGACCCCAATAGTAACGAAGTATGAAGCATGGGCATCCGCAGTAATTGTTCCAGGAGTGTGCAAGATTGGAAACTTCCATATTTTTATACAGCAAAATCGTTTAGTTTGGGATCGTATGGTGACCTAAGAACAAAATTTGACTGTGAGTGTACTAATCGTGTTGTATGTCAAAAGATCACAACTGAATATTTTTGAAGAATTCGATAGGAGTAAAATAAGCAACGTATTAAAATAAACACAATTCACCTATGTGTTCTGCATGAAATCCGATTCCACCGCTTCGATTTAACAGCAAGAAATTAAATTCTCCAAATCCAACAAGGTATAAAACAATGCCACAGGGTGTTCAGAATGTCTCAATACGTAAAGAATTGTAATTAATGTAAATAATATAAAGGCACTTCATATTAGATGAGTACGCCGGCCGCGGTGGCCGAGGGGACTGCGGCGCGCCAGTCACAGTCTGCACGGCCACTACGGTTGGGGGTTGGAATCCCCCCTTGGGCATGATTATTTGTGCCGTCCTTAGTGTTAGCTAGTTCGTAAGTAGTTTGTAAGTTTAGAGACTGATGACCCCGTAGTTAAGTCCCACAAGCTATACAAACATTTGACACATATTGGATAGTACATCCAAACAGCAGGGCGGACAAAAGCTGATGATGTAGTGTGGATTTTATAAAGCTCATGGTCATCTAACGGGTGAGACCTACCTGAACATGCCGAGAGATAAACTGAGCGTTGGCTGTGGGACCTCCAGACCGGTTCAAGTGTGATGCAGCCCTGTCCATTTCGCTAGAGCTGTTAGAGACTGTCTGAATGAAACCTTTCCGCAAGGGATTGTGAGCCGACGCAAGTGGCCTACTCACTCGTTCGCTCTTCCTGCCTCCCCTTGATTCCATTTTCTGGGGAATATTCAAAGAGAAAGTTTTATCATTGGAGATTAGAAATTTAAGCTACCTGACAGAAAGCGTGGTAATATCGAATGAAATTCAAACCTATTTCACTGAGTTAACCCTAATTCTGCAAAGAACATCAAATTATAGGTACAAAAATCGTGTTAGAAACAGTATCAATGTTAAAGTCGCTAACATGTGCTTTATTATAATTTATTGGCATTGTCTACGCAGAATTTATGGGCGTCCTGTTGATATATAAAAGAAGATCTTTTTCCCACATTATAGTAACATTTTAACTTGAGAAATAACTATCTGAAGCAGATATATAGTCTGATATCTTCCGAAAAATTATATTCGTCAACAAAACCTACAAGCAGAACTAGTCCCGGCTCTAAGTTTAAGACGCTATGCTTCGATGCGCGAGGCCGTTCCCCGTCGGAGGTTCGAATTCCCCCTCTGGCATGGATGTTTGTGTTGTCTTTAATATAAGGTTGTTCATAAGTGGTTTGTAACTTTAGGAATTGATGACCCCGCAGTTAACTGCCTTAAGCTTTATAAACATTTGAACATATTTCTTTGGAGGGTACACTGTACCACTACTAGGCATTTCCTTTCCTATTCCACTCGCAAATAGAACTATGAAAAAAAAATGCCTATATGCCTCCGTACGAGCCGTAATTTCTCTTATCTTTTTTTTGTGATCATTACGCGAAATGTAAGTTGGCGGCAACAACTAGAAATTTGCTAAGGCGACAACTAGAAATTTGCAAAGGCGACACCCTCCCATGCTCCACAGCACCTTTAGCAAACAGCCGCAAATTACAAGTTACTCTGTCCATCAGGTTATTTATATAGATAGAAAATAATAGCGGTCCTATCACACTCCTCTGGGGCAAGCCTGACGATACTGTCGTCTCTGATGAACACTCGCCGTCGAGAACAACGTACTGCGTTGTATTACTTAAGAAGTCTTCCACCCAGTCACAAATCTATGAACCTATTCCATTAGCTCGTATCCTGGTTAGCAGTCTGCAGTGTGGCACCGCGTCATATTCATTTTTGAAGTAGAGAAAAACACGATCCACCTGTTGTCCTTCATCCATGGCTCGCAAGATGTCGTGTGAGAAAAGGGCAAGCTGAGTTTCACATGAACGATGTTTCCTGAATCCGTGCTGGTTCGTAGAAAGAAGCTTTTACGTCTCAAGGAAATTTACTATATTCGAATTGAGAGTATGCTCCAAAATTCTACATGAAACTGATGTCAACGGATTGGCCTGTAATTGTGTGGGTCAGTTCTCTTTCCTTTCTTATAAACGGGAGTCACCTACGCTTTTTTTCAGTCACTAGGAACTTAGCGCTGAGTTAAAGATTCGCGATAAATGCAAGCTAAGTAACGGGCCAATGCCGCAGAATACGCTTTGTAAAACCGAACTGGTATTCCGTCCGGACCAGGAGACTTTTTCGTATTTAGCTCTCTCAGCTGCTTCACTATAGCGGAAATACCTGTCACTATGTCCTCCATTTCGGAGTTGATCAAATGATGGTACATGAACTTCAGCTTTCCGTTTGCTTTCTTCTATTACTGGCCCGGAATGATCAACGAGTGACTGGATAGTGGGCTTTGACCCGCTTATCGGTTTTTCATAAGACCAGAACTTTTTCGGGTTCTCTGAAAGATCTTTTGCTAAGGTAATTATTGTATGCTTTGCGCATTGATCTTTTTATAGACTCACGAATCTCTACTAACTTTTGCCTGTCGTGTTCTTTTTTGAACCGAGAGTGCAACAGCCTTTGCTTTCTCAGTAGATTTCTAACATTATTATTGTACCACGGGGGATCTTTTCCATCCTTAGTCGACTTTACAGGCACATATTTCTCTAAGCCTTTGTTTACAATGCATTTAAATTTAGTCCACAATTCTTCTACATCCATTGTACCGGATCTAAACGATATTCATTTTCTATATGCGATCCTAACAATTGCTTATCGACTCAACTTAACAAAAACACGCTCCTAGCCTTCTTGATATGTGTATGAACTTTGGTCACCATTGACGATTTTGCATTATCATGATCAGTAACTCTACACGGACATCGTTTTCGTAGCTATAAGTTCTAAAATATTTCCACTGCATGTGGGTTGCCAGTTTAACTGCTCAAGACAGTTTTCGGAGAATGTGTCCAAAAGTAGCTAGCAAGACTGCTTGTCTACACCACCTGAGATGAAGCTAGACAGGTCCCAATCTATACCTACGCACTACCTGGTTTAGACTTTCTTTGAATGACTCTAAAACTGCTACAGCAGCACTGAGACGGGGGCGGGCGGGCTGTAAAAATATCTAACTATTAACTTTACTTCTCCTAGACCCGTTCTACGTACCCATATAACTTCACAGTTACCCACAATCTCGAATTCAGTAGAAACAATACATTTGACCACGTCGATGAACACTCTCCCTCCAACTGCGTCCCATCTGTCTTTCCGATGTCTCGCTAAATATTCCTGAACTTGCCACATCTCGGTTTTGCCAGTTTTCGGTGGCTAAAACTATCTAAGCACAATAATTTCCATGCAGCGCCCCAAATTCGGGAACTTTGTTTTTAATGTTTTGAAAGTTCACGGCTAATATTTTGATAGTCGAATTTTTGTGCTGAATAAGGCCTGAATTCACTGTCTGAATGTTGACGGGCGAGTGCTCATCAGAGCTAGCAGCTAGCCTAAAAGAACCCCATGTGCCTTCTACAAGAACTCTGCTACCTGAGTAGCCGCTTCGTTAGTGTAGTGCGCCCCTGATCTATCTAGGGGCGTCCTATAAATCCCCACCCGATAACGCAGATCCAGAAGTCAGCAGGCGAAACCTCTGGTTCAGCTCCTCCACTCGGCTCCAAACCAAAGGACCCCTATAAACCCTGGGAACAATGCTACAAATCGACAGCTCTGCTTGCACCCCTCGTACGAGGGCAGCAGCCTACACCAATTCCGCCAGCCGCCAGTAGAACCTGAGGATGTCCTCAGAACCCAAGCGACAAGCGTCGCTGGTGCCGACGTGAGCCACGACTTGCAGTCGACCGCACCCCGCACCCTCGATAGCCGCCGGCAAGGCCGCCTCCACTTCTGGGATGAGGCCCACCGGCAGAAACACCGAGTGCACGTTGGACTTTGTTCCGGATCTCGATGCTATCTGCCTAAGGGGCTCCATCACGCGCCTAACATTGGAGCTCCCAATAACTAATAATCCCCTCCCCCCGTGCACCTGCTCGGACCCTGCTGAAAGAGTGGCCACACGTCCACTCACAGACGAACGGGCCTCCACATTGGCCGCCTCGAGCCACGCGAACGCCGTTCAACCCGCCACTCCCCTTGCGGAATGGGCAGCTCGACCACGTCCGGTACACCTGAAGGTGGCTCGATAGCAGAGACAGAGGGCGAAGCATGAGACACCTGAGGTGTCCCAGTTGACGCTCCAGACTCCCCACCATCGCTGACCCCGAGATAGCAGCCTGAAGACGGCTGACCGTAGCCAACAGCACGCTCAGCTGTCCGCGAACCGCGGCCAACTCCTCCTTCGTCCGCACACAGTAGGCACACGTCATATCCATCCTATCAGTACAATTGACTATAGAAAGTAGAAAACTGATCAACTTTTAACTAATCTTGTACTTTAATAAGAGTGGCTGGCAGCTGACTAAGCTGTGGGCAGTGGTAACAAGACTGTCAAAACAATGTCACTGGCTAATTTCAGGATAAACAAGAAAATCTATTTGCTATATTTCGCCGCATAAGATACCTGAAAGACACTGATACGGAAATTGAGTTTAATGACAAGACAAACAAATCACCTTCTGGGAAAAAAAGAAACTAAAAAACTTCTGAAACTAAGGCAAAAACAACAAACATCAACAAAGTTTCCTTCTTCACTAATTAGCAACTAGCCAGGGAGATAACGTCAGCCTTGAGAAAACGGCCACGGAGACGGAGTCGGACGACGCTTCCGTTGCGGGAAGTCCTGGAGGCGCGGGTCACTCGCAGAGGCTCTTCACCGCAGTCGGCGGGCCGCGGTGGAGTAGCCGAGCGGTCTAAAGCGTCTCGCTGCGGAGGGCGCGGTTGCTCGCCGTGGAGGGTCGAGTCCACCCTGGGGCATGGGTGTGTGTGTTGTCGTTAGGTTAGTTAAGCTTAGTTTAAGTAGTTCGTAAGCTACGGACTGATGACCACGCAGTTTGGTCCGATAGAATTACAAACAAAGCAGTCGGCGGGGAATTGGCAGTCTGGAGCTGGCCTCACGTGACTGTGCGGAGGGAAACGGTTCCTGGTTAGCGCGCTCTCTGGCGGGGCTCGTCGCGCCCTCTGGCGACTCCGGAGCCGCCGCTGTGGAACGCCTCACCGGTAGGCATCCGTGCACTTGTACCTCGCATTGCAGGTTGTCCACTCGTCAGGCGAACCACCGGTACATGACACTTTGGAATACACTCTTATCAAACACGAAGCAAGAAAAGCTTTCTGATAGTGAAACACGAAATAATGATGTGACAAGTTGATAATTAAATTACGTAGCTTGCAGCACAAATTAAATTTTCAAAGTACATGAAAATAAACCCCTTTCAAAACAGAAGCACTAACGAAATTTGAGAAATTGTCTGGCCACGAAATTTCATGCAAATTAAATTATGATACTTATCGCTCTGAACGATGTAACAGTGACAAGCAGCTGACAGTGGACTCACTGATAACAAGCTTTAGGAACGGTCTCTGACTTGTTTTGAAGTACACTACTCACAGACGAAAACTATACACAAAGTTATTAATCTATATACGCGAGAATAAACTGTTAAAACAGTAGCACAAATGAAAAATGCCAAGTACGTGAGAATAAACCTCTTAAAAAACAGAAGCACTAATGGAAATTAAAAAAAATTGAATAATATTCGTAAATCTATCGGACCAAACTGCGTGGTCACCAGTCCGTATCATACAAACTACTTAAACTAAGGTAAACTAACCTAAGGACAACACACACACACCCATGCCCCAGGGAGGACTCGAGCCTCCGACGGCGAGCAACCGCGCGCTCCGCAGCGAGGCGCCTTAGACCACCCTCGTAATCCACCGCGGCGAGAAATTGATGGCCAACGGAATGTCACGCAAATTAAATTATGGCACTAAGCGCTCTGGAGGATGTGACAGCGGCAGAAGCCGGCAGTGGACAGACTGTTGATGGCCGCAGCAACGGTGTTAAATCCGGGATGGCCACGGGACGAAAGGCCTTTCTGAAGGCGTCAAATGGTTGACATCCGGTATTAATCTAGATGTTCTTACTGAAAGCGTTTCTCTGGATTGTAAGGAATTGAAACGTGCACAATGAGTCGAGTCATAGAGGTGATGGGAGCTCTTTAAAATGAAACGCTACAGACGATCACCGAAGGGCCGCGGCGCCGCTGCGGAGTGCGCTCCACACGCGCCGGTGTGTGTGTGTGTGTGTTTAGTTTAAGTAGTTTGCAAGCCTAGGTAGGGGCCCATAGCCGCAGTAAGTAGGTCCCCTGGATTTGCAAACATTTCAACGTTTAGATCGGTAGACTTGGCAACTGATGAGGAGGCACTGAACAGAAATGGGGAGAGAAGAAATTCCTGGCATACGTCGACAGGAATTCGGAATACGTTTGATGGCGCACGTTCTGAGACACACCGGAGTCGCGCGTTTAGCAGCACAGCGTGTGCAGCGCGTGGCCGGGTCTCGGCAAGTCTCACGTAATATTTTTCCCGCAAGGTTCAGTGCAAGAGTGGGTTATATTAATTAAAACACGTTTCACGTCTACAATATGGCTATTTGCTACACAATAACACCAATCGCAGGTGTGACACAGCAGCCGCTCGATCGTGTATCCCAGGACATTCCACGTTTTTCCCCACGCGCGTTTTCGGCAGATGTGGAACGCTGCACTGGCTGCCCTGTCGCCGCTCTCACGCTGCGCGAATAGAAGCCCACGCCAGTTCGCTCGGCTACGGCCATACGAGTGTTCATTTCACGCGCCGTTTTTAATTAATTAATTAATTTATTTTCTTACTGTGGCACTTCTTCAAGAAGTGAACAAGTCTTTTTGACTATTCTACATCTTCTTCACTTTTATCCCTAAAATATTATGAATAAAAGTATTACAGACTTATTGCTTAAAATTGTATATTTTTATAGACTTTTTATATGAAATAATTTTTCCACGCCCAGTCAAGATTTTGCATTACCTATATTTTACACGATAGATTTCGAAAACTTGGTCGCGCTTTGAAGTGCGTTATCTGCGTTGTGTGCCATATTCACGATGGAGTCAAACCTGATTGAAGAAATGTAGCTAATAAGCCTTGCGAAATTACGAAAATATTCAAATGTGTGGGAAATCTTATGAGACTTAACTGCTAAGGTCATCAGTCCCTAAGCTTACACACTATTCAACCTAAATTATCCTAAGAACAAACACACACACACACACACACACACACACACACACACACACATGCCCGAGAGAGGACTCGAACCTCCGCCGGAACCATCCGCACAGTATCTCTGCAGCGCTTTACACCGCTCGGCTAATCCCGCGCAGCATGAACTCGCAAATAACGTAAATAAACATTCGTCAATGGTTGTGAACAGATAATGTATTCAACGGAAAACAGTGTACAGTAAATAAATGTTGGCAAAGTGATAGTGTGCGAGTAGTATTGTCAAACAAAAGTGCGCAGACAGATGTTTCATTGCTCACCCAAAACGTTCGACTCTCACTTAGAAACGAATAGCAAAAATTTTGAAAATGCTTATGCTAGGCTTACTACCAATGTCTGTATCCCTTTTAATTACTCGCAGCGTATTTACCTTTTAGGAATACTTGCAGCCATTGTAGGTGTTGGACATGTTTGACTAGTAATGTTCATCGTTTTTTTCCCATAACGCGGGAAGAATAAACACTTGAAAACTGCCACTGAAGGCCTTAGCAAAAATGCTTCAGGCTTAACACACAATCGCAGTATCGAACACTACATTCGAATTTCCAAATTATATTTTGTCTTCTCAGGGCCGGCCCGAACAAATTTGGCATCCTAGGCAAATAATTTTAATCGCGCCCCATATAATAAAATAGCAATAAAACATGTAAAACACCCATTGCAACTTTTTTATTCAAATACATTATCGGAACTCATACATTACATAAACATATTTCCCAATTAAAATGGGACAAATAATACACTTTTGTCAACAATGTTACTTTCTCATCTTTACATTTTGTCTTTTAGAAAGGTTTTGGCCGACAGTTTACAATAATTGATAAAATTATAAGTTTCATTATGCAAAAAGTCACACAAATTTCATTTTTCTTCCCTTGGCTTTTAGAAAATCTGAGACGATCTCCTTTAAATCAGTTGTGTCTGGTGTTTCTCGTCCAACGGACAAAGTTGCCAACCCTACAAGTTACTTGATGAAACATAGCCTATCTCAAACTCAACGTCTTTGTGCATCAGAAAACCATAGTTGCACCTAAGAATAATTATTTACATCGTCGTTATTAGTAAAAGGGGGTCTTTCTTACCAAGAAACTGATAACCTGATGCAGCAGTAATATACAGAAGGGCTTAATAAAATTTATTTATTGTATTTTCCCTTTATGTACAAATGTAAGGCACTCCCTGTGTAATTTGGCGCCCTAACCTACTCTTTTTTACTACTGATGATGCGTGTTCTCACGGCGCCCTTCGGCGACGTCACCAGCGCCCATTGGATACTACAGAGACTGCAGAGCGTAGGAGGGGCCGTGAGGGCGCCACAGCACGGGGCGATCAGTTGCAAACTGCTACTTGTCTAGTCATTAAACGCTTACTAGCAAAATTCTGAAGACTCAAAGAGAATGCCTGCGACATTGACTTGCGTCTTGCCTGTTGCAAAGTAAACCGCACCGCAAGCGCACGAGGGTTGGTCGCGCATGACAGATTTTTTGCCGCCCCCCCCCCCCCCCCACATTCGAGCGCCCTGAGCAATTTTCTAGTTTGCCTATATGGACGTACCGGCCGTGCGTCTCCTGCAAAATTAGTTGTGAGTAAACGCACGGCGCGTAACACGCTGGCAGCGCTCCATTCGTCAGAATACTGGCGTCGGCGTGTACGTCAGACTGCTTCCTCTATCTGTTCCTCCGGCGTAAACACGACGGTGCTGCCACAGTGGCGAAGAAGAAATCAGTCTTCCCCCTCCCCTTGTTCAACAGGGGCGGCCGGCAGGTGGTCGAGGCGCCGTGCCACAGTTTCCGAAGGTTGGGTTTCGAATCCCCACTTCGGCATGAATGTTGAGTTTGTTCTAAAAAAATAAAGGGGGCGGCAGATTCGCCGCACCTCTGAAAGTGCCGCCCTGTGCGGCCGCACGTTTCGAACGTGCCTTGCGCCGGCCCTGAATGAAACATTGGTAACAATATACGTAAATCTTAATTATTTTCATATACTAGATATTTTACAAAATTCACAGGGTGGATATTAATGAAAAAGAAACAATTATTTTTTACTGACATCCAGTCCTGTCGCAAAGGGAGTCAATTATAACGTTGCCTTTGCTTCGTATGATGCCATAATTGTTAAAGTAGATTCCGCATTATATTTTTTGGACAAGGAATTGATGGTACCGATTTTTTTTTAAATTTTGATATAAATTAGTTAAAGTACAGCACAAAATGAACATTAAACCAAATAAACCGCGGGTTGCATATTAAAGTCGGGCACCATACAAGCAACAGCACGTTATAAGACTTACGGAAAGCATCTAGCTGGATCCTGCAGTTCGTATAGTAGAAGCTGGAAATAATAACTTTTTTTTATTTAATATATGAACGTTAAAGATACTTTCCGTAGTAGTGTGGTGTCGCACAAGTACAAAGTGCGCGCCACCTACTTTCGCCGCGCGCCGCCATGCACGCACGGCGCGGCGTTCTCACGACGACAGCCACGAGCGCCCTCTGCGACAACTCCGCTCGTGGCCACCACTGAAGGACATCGGTCACTTCGGACTGAGATAGCAACCAGTTAGGACCTTCGTAATCAGATAGGCACCAGTGAAGACTTTGCTATTGTACAGGCACTAGGCAGGCCTCTAACAACTATGTATCAACATTCTGCAGCACTATGTAAAAGTTAAGTATTGTTACATTCCGTGCAATATATATATCTCTTTCTAATTTACTCTAGTGTTTATAGTTTCTGGCTGCTCCCCTCCGTACCTGCACCAGCGTGCTATCTATATTCCTGTGTCGGTCTCATCCACTCGGCCACCGACACCTACGACAAGGCTGGGACACAAAAGCGGCGACGAAGTCGGGACACAAAAAGTAGATCAATGTTCAGACAGTTCACTTCGCTTTTCATTATTGTGTGACCGTGGGTGGAACATGAAGTTACTGGTAATGATAAAAAAAATTTAAAAAAGTGATCGGACTTGGTGAAATTACAAAAGAAATGACTGCAGGTTTTAAAATCAAGCAAAGTATAGTATAAGGATGATTGATTGATTGAAATTTTGCAGACAATGCGAAGGGATTGTAATGGCGCCTGAACATTAAACTATTACGGAGGCGACGGAGCTGAAAACAGTAGAAAATAAGTATTTGACGTGGAGGGATTCATTTAAATAAAAGCCAAAGAGAGGGATGATTTTAAATTTAAGTAATATATTTTTACAACAACTTGCATCACTTACATTCAATGGATACATGAATGGAAGACGTCCGAACAGAACGAACATAGACAAGAGAGTGAGTAGAACTACTATGTCGGTCGCGGTGGCCGAGGGGACTAAGGCGCTTCAGTCATGGTCTGCACGGCCACTGCGGTCGGGGTTTCGAATCCCCCCTCGGGCATGGATATTTGTGTCAGTCTTAGTTAGTTCATAAGTAGTTTGTAAGTTTAGGGACTGATAACCCCGTAGTTATGCCCCATAGACTTTACAAACATTTGAACACTTTTTACTATCTCGGTTCCGTCTTCTCGCTTGTTTGGGAGTAAAAAATGACGAACGAAATTAAATTAGTTGCATTGCGAGTCAGAGGGAACCGGAGGCGATAAGTATCGCTGATCAAAGATAAACAAAAAAATTAACATAAAATTTTTTAGTGTATCGTTACATAGCTTCACAATACATGTATTCACTTATGAAATTTGTTATTAATAAGCCAACCTACTTCGACGAAAGTAATAGCAGTGGCCATAGCTACAAAACTAGAAGAAAGGAAAATCTACACTATTCAAGGTTAAAGCTACCTTTGGCACAGACGGTGGTGAATTACAGCATAATGTAATATACACAGTCGGGACACTCCGTCTGATTTTTGTTACCCAGCGCGCTAGTAGCGCACCAAGCGGCTAGCCAGGTAAACTACTCAGTCCGGTGCAGTTTATACGAGTGCGGTATCCAGCTGTTGTTTACATTTGTTTCCTACGTGTTTTCTACTGCGGGGATCTTCTGTAGCGCAATAATTTGTGTTAATGACATGAAAAAGAACCCGCATTTACATTTTTTAGGTTCCCAAAGGACCCTGAGAGATATGTAACATCGTATTATCGTCCGGATTTGCATGTCATCCACAAACTTGTATTGACGATTAACAATTCTTTTCAGGAGTAGAAAATAGAATAGTGTATAGCAGAAGAGAAGGCCTGATGAAGAACGATGATCTTCATCTACATAAAAATGTGAGGTTGTGTTCGCTTCACTTTGAAACGAAGCAATGAGCTTCAATAGATATCAAGACAATTTTGGAAGCTTGATTATTTGTAGTGAAGCAGTTTCTTATTTTTCAAGAGTTGTGAGGAGCAAAAGGCTTCGGCTTTTGAACAAGAAGCTCACAAGAAAAACTGTGATGCATTATTTGTGGACATGGGGAAGGGGTATCAAATTTTACTGCTGGTTGCTGTGATGAAGCTAAACCGCCGTTAACAAGACTGTTTTTCAAAATCTGGCTGTATTACAGGATTAAGTTTCTCAACCAAGTCTTAGTTTCTAATACTAAGAAATCAAACAAGAAGCTTAAGCATTTTGCACATTCAAGCTGCTGATTTTTTAGTATGCATTCAATTCACTTGTATTGCTAGTCACTTTATGTTTCTTGCTTCCTTCTGGTGATGTCATTGTTATGATGTCAAACTTTTTTACTGGCAGATTTTCTGAAAACTAGGCTATGTTATTTAAATATTTGCATTTACGTTAACTTAGTGTAATCAACGTATTAAAATGACTTCAACATATTTCTATCATTATTTGGAGCCGTGGTGGAGTGGCCGAGCGGTCTAAGGCGCTTCGCTGCGGAGCGCGCGGTTGCTCGCCGTCGGAGGTTTGAGTCCTTCCTGGGGCATGGGTGTGTGTGTGTTGTCGTGAGGTTAGTTTACCTTAGTTTTAGTTCGGAAGCTACGGACTGATGACCACACAGTTTGGTCCGAAAGATATACAAACATTTGAACATTATTTGGAAGTTTTTTGTCAGGCGCTAATGGCTTAAAAACAGTGGTTTGGGACCCTTTTGATCTTGCAGGTAAAGGCCAGTAAGTTCTGTTAATGTGTGTATATGCGTGTGTTTATAGTTTTCCGATGTCAATGTGGTACGCAGCAGTTCTACCCAACGTCGTAAATACTTGACGTGTTTTGTAAGTAAGTACCGTTTTGAAATAAAAAAAAAAGACATTCTAAGATATCTCAATAATTTTATTTTTACATGAAAGCCTGTACCTTAATCTACTGTTCTACATAATTTCCGGCAATATTGACACTTTTCATAACGTTGTACAACTTTTTGAATATCCTCCTGATAGAAGTCTGCCGCCTGACTTGTTAACCACTGCATCACAACTGTTTTGACTTCGTCATCGTCTTGCTCAGTCACAGTGCCAAACAAAACACCAGCAAGGAGGAAATCGTCACCTTATTTTAGGCCTTTCTCACTAAGAAATCTAATAACATCCCGTACTTCACAGTAGGTGGGACTCATACGATTATCGGAGGCACCGTAAACACTCAGTACACAACGGAAACAAGGAAGATTCAGACAGTAATGACGCCAGTTGCAAACACAACAGATGTAGGTACCCAGTGCGCATATAATTATTGAGATACCTTAGTACATTTTTATTTAATTTCAAAGCAGTACTTACTTAAAAAACACGCCTCGTATTTTGTAGCTAACACTAGATTTTCTAGTTGCACCCTCATTCGCTTTTATTTGAGAATCAGGAAGGGAAGAGTATGTAGATGAAAATGAAATAGGAGATATTACACTGAAAGAAGAATTTGACAGAGCACTGAAAGACCCAAGTCGAAACAACGCCCCTGCAGTGGACGACATTCGAACTACTGAAGTCTCTGGGAGAGCCAGCCATGGCAAAACTATTTCACCTGGTCTGTAAGATGTATGAGACAGGGAAAATACCCTCAGACTTTAAGAAAAATGTAATAATCCCCATTCCAAAGAAAGCAGGTGCAATGAGGTGTGAAATCTACAGGACCGTCAGTTCAATAAGTCATGCTTGCAAAATTTTGACACGAATTATTTACAGAAGGATGGAAAAGTTGGTAGAAGTAGAATTTGGGGAAGATCAACTTGGATTCGGGAGAAAATCCTGACTTTACGGCTTATCTTAGAAGATAGATTAAGGAAAGGCAAACCTACATTTCTAGCTTTTGTAGAGTTGGAGACGGCTTTTGATAATGTTGATTGGAATACTCTCTTTCAGATGTTGAAATCAGCGGGAGTAAAATATAGAGAACGGAAGGTTATTTACAGCTTGTACAAAAACCAGACAGCAGTTTTCATAGTTGAAGGGCATGAAAGGGATGCAGTGGTTGGGAAAGGAGTAAGACAGGGTTGAAGCCTTTCTCCAATGTTATTCAGTTTGTACATTGCGCAAGCTATAAAGGAAAGCATGGAGAAATTTGGAGAAGGAATTAAAGTTCAGGGTGAAGAAATAAAAACCTTGCGCTTTGCTGATGACATTGTAATCTGTCAGAGACAGCAAAGGACCTGCAGGAGGAATTGAACGGAATGGACAGTGTGTTGAAAGGAGAATATAAGATGAACATTAACAAGAGCAAAACAAGGGTAATGGAGTGCAGCCTCAGAAAATCAGATGATGCTGAAGGAATTAGATTAGGTAACGAAACAAAGGAGCTAGATGAGTTTTGTTACTTAGGCTGTAAAATAACAAATGATGGTCGCAGTACAGAGGATATGAAATGCAGAATGGCAATGGGAAGAAAAGCATTTTTGAAAAAGAGAAATTTGCTAACATCAAATATTAATTTAAGTGTAAGGAAGTCTTTTCTGAAGGCATTCGTGTGGAGTGTTGCCTTGTATGGGAGTGAAACATGGACGATTAACAGTGCGGACAGGAAGAGGATAGAGGCTTTTGAAATGTGGTGTTACAGAAGAATGCTGAAGATTAGGTGGGTGGATCGCGTAACTAATTAAGAGGTACTGAACAGAATTGGGGAGAAAAGGTATTTTTGGCGTACCTTGACTAAAAGAAGGGATAGATTAGCAGGACACATTCTTAGACATCAAGGAATTGTGAAATTAGCGTTGGAGGGAAGTGTGTGGGGTAAAAATCGCAGAGAGAGAGCAATAGATGAATATAGTAAGCAAATTCAAATGGATGTAGGTTGCCATTCTTACGAGGAGATGAAGAGGCTTGCTCAGGATAGATTACGTTGGAGAGCTGCATTAAACCAGTCTCCATACTGAGGACCACAACAACAACAACAAATTTCTTCTGGTTTCATACCAACGCTTAGAGATAGTAAAAGGCGTTAACTATTTCCTAAATCGCGTAAAAAAAGGAAAGAAAGGAAACGTTAATCGAAGGACGTCAATGAGTCTGACATCACTAGCCGCTTGAGGCACTAGTGTCCGTCCAGCTGTCAAACGGTAACAACTTCAACAACAGTGAGTGTCCTGACTGTGTACATAAGACTGTGATTATACTGTCACAAAAGTCTTTGCTCACTTACCAAATAAAATCAAATGTCTGACAAACAGCGATCAGCATTTAAGAAAAAACCGAAAGATTTTCTGAATAACAACTCTTTCCACTCAGCAGATGGATTTTTACATAGAAATTAGTAATTTGCAAAACTAGGAAATCAATAAAAATTAAAAAATATGTAAGAAAAATGTATGTCATGTAATCCTATCTATTGCTAAAGTAACACAGATCATTACTACACTCTTCGCCATTAAAATTGCTACACCACGAAAATGACGTGCTACAGACGAGAAATTTAACTGACAGGAAGAAATGTTGTGATATTCAAATGATTAGCTTTTCAAAGCATTCACACAAGGTTGGTGCCGGTGGCGATGCCTGCAATATGCAAACACGAGGAAAGTTTCCAACCAATTTCTTATACACAACCAACAGTTGACCGGCGTTGCCTCTTGAAACGTTGTTGTGATGCCTCGTGTAAGGAGAAGCAATGCGTGCCACCACGTTTCCGACTTTGATCAAGGTCGGATTGTAGCCTATCGCTATTGCGATTTACCGTATCGCGACATAGCTGCTCGCGTTGATCGCTATCCAATGACTGTTAGCAGAATATGGAATCGGTGGGTTCAGGGGTGCAATAGGGAACGCCGTGCTGGATCCCAACGGCCTCGTATCACTAGCAGTCGAGATGCCAGGCATCTTATCCGCATGGCTGAAACGGATCGTGCAGCCACATCTCGTTCCCTAACACATGGGGATGTTTGCAAGACAACAACCATCTGCACGAACAGTTCGACGGCGTTTGCAGCAGCATTGCTGGGGTTACCCTTGACGCTGCATCACAGACAGGAACGCCTGCGATGGTGTTAGCAACAACGAACCTGGGTGCACGAATGGCAAAAGGTTGTTTTATCTCATTAATCCAGGTCCTTAAACTTCCTGCGAGATTAAAATTGTGTGCCGGTACTGGAACTCGAACCTGGGGCCTTTGCTTTTCGCGGGTAAGCGCACTACCGACTGTGCTATACCAACATGGTTCACGATGCCGCCAGTACCTCGCCTCCTACTTTTCAAACTTCATACCAGCGCACACTCCGCTGCAGAGTGAAAATTTCATTCTTAAAATTCCAGGTTCTGTTTACAGCATCATGATGGTCGCATTCGCGTTTGGCGACATCGATATGAACACACATTGGAAGCGGGTATTCGTCATCGCCCTACTGGGTTATCACCGGGCGTGATGGTATGGAGTGCCATTGGTTACACGTCTCGGTCACCTCTTGTTCGCATCGACGGCACTTTGGACAGTGGCCGATACAATTCAGATGTGTTACGACCCGTGGTTGTACCCATCATTCGATCCCTGAGAAATCCTACATTTTAGCAGGACAATGCACGACCGCATGTTGCAGGTCCTTTACGGGCCTTTCTGGATACGGAAAATCTTCGACTGGTGCCCTTGCCAGTATATTCTCCAGATCTCTCACCAATTGAAAAGTCTGGTCAATGGTGGCCGAGCAACTGGCTCGTCACAATACGCCAGTCACTGCTCTTGATGAACTGTGGTATCGTCTTGAAGTTGCATGTGCAGCTGTACCTGTGCACGCCATCCAAGTTCTGTTTGGATCAATTCCCAGGCGTATCAGAGTCGTTATTACGGCCAGAGTTGGTTCTTCTCGGTACTGATTTCTCAGGATCTATGCACCCAAATTGCGTAAAAATGTGATGACATGTCAGTTCTGATACATTTTTCCAATTAATACCCGTTTATCAACTTCAATTCTTCTTGCTGTAGCAATTTTAATGGCCAGTAGCGAAAATCTCGTATTCATCATCTTTGGTGAAAGTATTAATGTGATCTACCAGAGTGGACCTCTGACAGACGGTGCCGGCAGGAGTTGTGAGTGCGGTTCAGAGGCCGGTAAGCAGGCGGTGGCCGGTGGGGGCGGGCCGTGGGCTGTGGGCTCAAGAGCTGGCCCCCCGCCAAGTGGACGGCCCGCTGGCGTAAGCAGGCCACGCTCGCGCTAGGTGTCCGCGGCTGCGGCTGGGTGGGCGTGTTTATTTTGGACCGCGGCTCAACATAGCGGCATTGCGGCAACAGGCCGAGGCCACACGGTCATGGGGAGGCGCTGTCTGGAACACGCCGCCCCAGCCCACTGTCCCTGTCCCAAACTAATGGCGACCGGCTTCCCTGCTGAGCTCACATGCTGTTGCGCATTGTAGCTCACGAGACTGGTTGCCTAGAAACATAACTGTGGAACAGCAACTTGATTGTTATCCGTACGAGTGCTTTGCTTGATTACAGACTTAATACATCTGGTTCATTTGTGTTTAAGGTTGATGGACAACAGGCCGGAGGTTTTGTTTAAGAGTATGACTCATCTGTGCAGTTTCCTCTCATGACCTGCCTTCTTTTGACACAACTGTCAATCTGATCCATTAAGTCACATGTTATTGAGAACGAGTCTTCCTTACGAACAGACAATTAATAATAAACATTAAGAAATGTTCAAATGATTGTAATCCTATAGGACCAACCTACGTTGGTCATCAGTCCCTAGTCTTACAGACTACTTAAATTAAATTAAACTAACCTAAGGAGAACAAACACATCCATGCCCGAGGGAGGATTCGAACCTCCGACGCGAGAGGCCGCGCGATTGTAAACGTGGTGCTCTAGACCGCTCGGCTACTCCTGCGCGGCTAATAAACATCAATACCATGACGGGCTTAAGCTGATCGTATTGTGTACTCCTTCTCTCGCGGGACTTACACAAAATGTGTACGAGCATTTCAACGATAGAAACAAGTGCATTACATGGAATATATATATATATATATATATATATATATATATGTGTGTGTGTGTGTGTGTGTGAGTGTGTGTGTGTGTGTGTCTGTGTGTGTGTGTGTGTGTGTGTTTGGGAAGCTTATGGGACTTCACTGCGGGTCATCAGTTCCTAAACTTACAAACTACTTATGAACTACCTGATACTAGAGACGGCACAATCAGCTATGCCCGAGGAGGGAGGGATCCGGACCCCCGATGGAGAACGGTCTCGCGCATCGCAGCATAGAGCCTCAACGCGCTCGGCCGCTCCGCCGCGGCGCAGCACGTGGAAGTTCGGCTCTGGCCGGGGAGCGTGCACAGGTGCCCGAGTGGTTAGCTACGCGCCGTTACTCAGCTCGCCCGGTCGGAGGGCTAAACGGGTTTGTAATAAAGAAAGCTGAGCCAAAAAGCACACCGAACAATAACGAACAAACAAGATCCATAGATATTTGACTAATACTGTTGTGTATTTGTGTGTTACTAAACAAGTCAGAGACCATCGCTACAGCTGGTTATCAGTCAACTGACACCTGCAACCAGCGTCACATCGTTCCGCGTTCTGAATAGCCTAATTTAATTTGTGCGTATTTTTATTATCTGTCAATTTCTGAAATTCTGTTAGTGCCTTCGGTTTTTAACATCTTCATTCCCGCACATTTGGCAGATTCCGTTGGAGCTTCTATTTTAAGAGTTTTGAATAGTGGGGAACCATTTGTCACACATCAGTTTGGCGCGCGATGGAGCCCCTCAGGCAGATATCGGCCGATAAGCACTCGGTATGCTTGCCGGGGAGCCGCGAGCCGCACCCGAGATGTGCAAGTGGCTACTGAGCGTACGGGCTGCAGCCGCCTCGAGTTGTTGCTCATGTCGGCACTAATGACTCCTCGCATGGATTCTAACGACATCCTCAGATCAAACGGGCGGCTGGTGGTTTTGGCGAAGACTGCTTGACTCGCTCAGAGGGAACAAGTAGCACTTTCCATTTGCAACATTGTTCCCAGAGTGTATTGCAGTCCTCTGGTTTGGAGCAGAGTGGAGGGTGTCAACCGAATGCTTAGTCCACTTTGTGACACTCATGGCAGCAGCTCCCTGGACCTGGGGAATTGTGGGGGTAGGCTTAATAACTACACGTATAGGAAGCAGCAATTCGGGTGGCAGAGATTTATGAGATTATTTACACGTGGTATTAATGAAACTTTACATGTCCAGATTGAAGCTAATTGGTTATATGCGTAATTTTTTTTTTCATATACCCTCTTGACACTCCCATGAACCACAGACATTGCCGAGGTGGAGTGGCGTGCGTGCCTCAACGATGCAGATAGCCGTACCGTAGTTGCAACCACAGCGGAGGGGTATCTGTGGAGAGGCCAGACAAACGTGTGGTTCCTGAAGAGGGACAGCAGCCTTTTCAGTAGTTACAGGGGCAACAGTCTGGATGATTGACTGAGCTGGCCTCGTAACTTCAGCTAATGTGGCTTTGTCACACAGCTACTGCGAACGGCTGAAAACAAGGGGAAACTACAGCCGTTACTTTTCCCGAGGACATGCAGCTCTACTGTATGAACATATGATGATGGCATCCTCTCGGGTAAAATATTCCGGAGGTAAAATAGTTCCCCATTCGGAGCTCCGGGCGGGGACTACTCAGGAGGATGTTTTTTTTTTTTTTTTTTTTTTTTTTTAAATGCTTATGGGACTTAACTACGGGGTCATCAGTCCCTAAACTTACTAACTACTTATCAACTTACTTATACTAAAGACGGTACAAATATCCATGCCCGAGGGGGGATTCGAACCCCCGACCGTAGTGGCCGTGCAGACCGTGACTGGAGCGCCTCAGTCTCCTCGGCCACCGCGGCCGGCCAGGAGGATGTTGTCATCAGGAAAGATAATACTGGCATTCTACGATCGGAGCGTGGAATGTTAGATCCCTTAATCGGGTAGGAAAATTAGAAAATTTAAAAAGGGAAATGGATAGCTTGAAGCTAGATATAGTGGGGATTAGTGAAGTTTGGTGGCAGGATGAACAGGATTTCTGGTCAGGTGAGTACAGGATTATAAATACAAAATTAGTTGGGGATATCACAGGAGTAGGACTGATAATGATTAAGAAAATAGGAATGCGGGTAAACTACTATGAGCAGCACAGTGATCGTGTTATTATTGTCAAGATAGATACGAAGCCAACACCGACAACAGTAGTACTGGTTTATATGCCAACTAGCTCTGCCGATGATGAGGAGATCGAAGAAATATATGAGGAGCTAAAGGAAATTATTCAGACAGTTAAGGGACAGGAAAACTTAATTGTGATGGGAGACTGGAATTCGGTAGTAGGAAAAGGAAGAGAAGGAAAAATAGTAGGTGACTATGGACTGGGCAGGAGGAATGAAAGAGGAAGTCGCATGGTAGAATTTTGCACGGAACATGATTTAATCGTAGCAAACACATGGTTTAAGAATCACAAAAGAAGGTTGTATACGTGGAAGAGACCAGGAGACACCGGAAGATACCAGATAGATTTTATAATAGTAAGACATAGATTCCGGAACCAGGTTATAAACTGCAAGACATACCCAGGGGCAGATATAGACTCTGACCATAACTTGTTAGTCATGAACTATAGGCTGAAACTGAAAAAAACTGCAGAAAGGTAGGAAAATATGGAGATGGGACTTAGATAAATTGAAGGAAAGTGAAGTTCTGGAGAATTTCAGAGGGAGATATAGGAAACAATTGACAGAAAAAGGGGGAAATAAAACAGTAGAAGAGGAATGAAATAGTGAGAGAGATGAAATAGTGAAGGCAGCAGAGGACAAAATAGGTAGAATGGCAAGACTAACAAAAAATCCTTGGATATCACAAGAAATACTAAATTTAATTGATGAAAGGAGAAAATATAAAAATGCAGTAAATGAAACAGGTAAAATGGAGTACAGACGACTAAAAATGAGATTGACAATAAGTGCAAAATGGCTAAGCAGGAGTGGCTAGAAGCCAAATGCAAATCTGTAGAACAATGTATAAGAAGGGGAAAAGTAGATACCGCCTACAGGAAAATAAAAGAGACATTTGGGGACAACAGAAGCAACTCTACGAATATCAAGAACTCGGATGGGAAACCACTTCTCAGCAAAGAAGGGAAAGCTGAAAGGTGGAAAGAGTACATAGAGCAACTCTACAAAGGAAATGAACTGAGAGACGATGTTGTAGGAAGGGAAGAGGAAGTAGATAAAGATGAAATAGGAGATACTATACTGAGAGATGAATTTGACAGAGCCTTGAAAGACCTAGGTCGGAACAAGGCCCCAGGAGTAGATGACATACCCGCAGAACTATTAAAGTCTCTGGGAGAGCCAGCCATGACAAGACTATTTGAACTGTTGTGTAGGATGTATGAGACAGGCGAAATACCCTCAGACTTTAAGAAAAATGTAATAATCCCCATTCCAAAGAAATCGGGAGCAGACAGGTGTGAAAATTTCAGAACCATCAGTTTGATAAGTCATGTTTGCAAAATTTTACAGGAGAATGGAATTATCTACAGGAGAATGGAAAAGCTGGTAGAAGCTGACCTCGGGGAAGATCAGTATGGATTCAGGAGGATCGTAGGAACCCGGGAGGCAATACTCACTTTACGTCTTATCTTAGATGATAGATTAAGGAAAGGCAAATCTACATTTTTAGCTTTTGTAGATTTGGAGAAAGCTTTTGACAATGTTGAATGGAATACTCTCTTTCAAATTCTGAAGTCAGCAGGGGTAAAATACAGGGAACAACTTGTACAAAAGTCAGACCGCAGTTTTAGACTCGAAGGGCATGAAAGGGAAGGGTGGAATAGGGATTAAAGTTCAAGGGGAAGAAATAAAAACATTGCGTTTTGCTGATGACATTGTAATTCTGTCAGAGACAGCAAAGGACCTGGAAGAGCAGTTGAATGGAATGGACAGTGTGTTGAAGAGAGCGTATGAAATAAACATTAACAGGAGCAAAACAAAAATAATGGAATGCGGTCTTAGAAAATCAGGCGATGCTGAAGGAATTAGATTAGGTAACGAAACTATGAAGGTAGTAGATGAGTTTTGTTACTTGGGTAGTAAAATAACAGGCGATGGCCGCAGTACAGAGGATATAAAATGCAGAATGGCAATGGGAAGAAAAGCATTTTTGAAGAAGAGAAATTTGCTAACATCGAATATTAATTTAAGTGTAAGGAAGTCTTTTCTGAAGGCATTTGTGTGGAGTGTTGCCTTGTACGGGAGTGAAACATGGACGTAAAGTAGTACGGACAGGAAGAGAATAGAGGCTACAGAAGAATGCTGAACATTAGGTGGGTAGATCGCATAACTAATGAAAAGGTGCTGAACAGAATTGGTGACAAAAGGAATTTTTGGCATATCCTGACTAAAAGAAGGGATCGCTTGGTAGGACAAATTCTTAGACATCGGGGAATCGTAAATTTAGCATTGGAGGGAAGTGTGTGGGGTAAAAATCGCAGAGGGAGACTAAGAGACGCGTATAGTAAGCAGATTAAAATAGATGTGGGTTGTCGTTCTTATGAGGAGATGAAAAGGTTTGCTCAGGATAGAGTATGGTGGAGAGCTGCACCAAACCAGTCTCCGGACTGAAGACCATAACAACATACCCTCTTGGCCATTAAAATTCCTGCATCACGAAGATGACGCGAAATTTAAGCGACAGGAAGAAGATGTTGTGATATGCAAATGATTAGCTTTTCAGAGGTTGGAACAGGTGGCGATACCTACAATATGCTAACATGAGGAAATTTTCCAATCGATTTCTCATACACGAACAACAGTCGACCGGCGTTGCCTGGTGAAAGGTTGTTGTGAAGCCTCGTGTAAAGGAGGAGAAATGCGTACCAACACGTTTCCGACTTTGATCAAGGTCGGATTGTAGGCTATCTCGATTGCGATTTACCGTATCGCTACATTGCTGCTCGCGTTGCCCGCTATCCAATGACTGTTAGCAGAATATGGAATCGGTGAGTTCAGGGGGGCAATAGAGATCGCCGTGCTGGATCCCAACGTCCTCGTATCACTAGCAGTCGAGATGCCAGGCATCTTATCCGCATGGCAGAAACGGATCGTGCAGCCACTTCTCGATCCCTGACAGATGGGGGCGATTGCAAGACAACAAACATCTGCACGAACAGTTCGACGGTGTTTGCAGCAGCTTGGCTGCGGATACCTTTGACGCTGCAACACAGACAGGGACACCTCCGATGGTGTTAGCAACAATGAACCTGAGTGCACGAATGACAAAACGTCGTTTTATCGGATTAAACCAGGTTCTGTTTACAGCATCATGATGGTCGCATTCGCGTTTGGCGACATCGTTATGAACGCACATTGGAAGCGTGTTATTCGTCATCGCCATACTGGCGTATCACCCGGCGTGATGGTATGGAGTGCCATTGGTTACACGTCTCGGTCACCTCTTGTTCGCAGCGACGGCAGTTTGAACAGTGGCCGATACAATTCAGATGTGCTACTGTACCCTTCATTCGATCCCTGAGAAACCCTACATTGCTGCAGGATATTGCACGACCGCATGTTGCAGGTCCTGTATGGACCTTTTTGGATACGAAAATCTTCGACTGCTGCCCTGGCCAGCACTTTCTCCAGATCTCTCACCAACTGAAAACGTATGGCCAATAGTGGGCGAGCAACTGGCTCGCCACAATTCGCCAGCCACAACTCTTGAAGAACTGTGGTATCGTATTGAAGCTGCATGGGTTTCTGTACCTGTACACGCCATCCAAGCCCTGTTTGAGTCAATTCCCAGACGTATCAAGGCCGTTATTACGGCCAAAGGTGGTTTTTACCTGGGTACTGATTTCTCACGATCTGTTGTTGTTATGGTCTTCAGTCCGGAGACTGGTTTGATGCAGCTCTCCAGCCTACTCTATCCTGAGCAAGCCTTTTCATCTCCTCATAAGAACGACAACCAACATCCACTTGAATCTGTTTACTATATGCGTATATAGGTCTCCCTCTGCGATGTTTACCCCACATACTAAATTTACGATTCCCCGATGTCTAAGAATGTGTCCTACCAAGCGATCCCTTCTTTTGGTCAGGGTATGCCAAATATTTCTTTTCTCACCAATTCTGTTCAGTACCTCTTCATTAGTTATGCGATCTACCCACCTAATTTTCAGCATTCCTCTGTAGCACCACATTTCAAAAGTCTCTATTCTCTTCCTGTCCGTACTGCTTATCGTCCATGTTTCACTCCCATACAAGGCAACACTCCACACAAATGCCTTCAGAAAAGACTTCCTTACACTTAAATTAATATTTGGTGTTAGCAAATTTCTCTTTTTCAAAAATGCTTTTCTTCCCATTGCCATTCTGCATTTTATATCCTCTGTACTGCGGCCATCGCATGTTATTTTACTACACAAGTAACAAAACTCATCTACCACCTTCATTGTTTAGTTACCTAATCTAATTCCTTCAGCATCGCCTGATTTTTCTAAGACCGCATTCCATTATTTTTGTTTGCTTTTGTTAATGTTCATTTTGTACGCCCTCTTCAACACACTGTCCATTCCATTCAACTGCTCTTCCAGGTCCTTGGCTGTCTCAGACAGAATTACAATGTCATCAGCAAAACGCAATGTTTTTTTTTCTTCCCCCTGAACTTTAATCCCTATTCCAAATGTTTCCTTGCTTTCCTTCACCGCCTGCTCGATGTACAAATTGAAAATTGTACATTGGAGAAAGGCTACAACCGTGTGTTACTCCCGTCCCAACTGATGCTTCCCTTTCATGCCCTTCGAGTTTAATAACTGCAGTCTGGCTTTTGTACAAGTTGTAAATAACTCTCCTTTCCCTGTATTTTACCCCTGTTGACTTCAAAATTTGAAAGAGTGTATTCCAGTCAACATTGTCAAACGCTTTCTCCAAATCTACAAAAGCTAAAAATGTAGGTTTGCCTTTCCTTAATCTATCTTCTAAGTTAAGACGTAAAGTGAGTATTGCCTCCCGGGTTCCTACGTTCCTCCTGAACCCAAACTGAGTTTACCCGAGGTCAGCTTCTACCAGCTTTTCCATTCTCATGTAGATAATTCGTGTTAAAATTTTGCAACCGTGACTTATCAAACTGATGGTTCTGTAATTTTCACACCTGTCTGTCTCAGGATCTATGCACCCAAATCGCGTGAAAATGTATTCACATGTAGTTCTAGTATAATATATTTGTCCAGTGAATACCCGTTTAACATCTGCATTTTCTCTTGGTGTAACAATTTTAATGTTTATTTTTTGTTTATTTAAAAAAAAATCCAAACTGTACGATCGGATAGGTTAGTAGTTGTGAATCCCATGAATTTCTTCAAAGCTATGTTTGTATGAATTCGATACCCTTCCTTTTCTGATGTAAAATGAGATTGGGCTTGAATCTTTAAGGGATGTGTTCAAAGAAAACTCACGTGTTAGTTCCATCAGGGATGCCTTATAAAGTTGTACTCTACAAACAAATTTTTCAAGTACAGCAATTGATTGTGAATTCTTGGAAAGTAACTAGTGAAACAAGAAAGAATTTTAAGAAACAATTCTAGAAAAACAGTGGCGGAGAGGCCCAGCGTTCTAAGACGCCTTCTGCGGAGCGCGCGGTTGATTGACGCCTGGGTTCGAGTCCTCCTTGGGAATGGATGTGTGTGTTGTCCTTAGGTTACTTTAAGTATTTTGTAAGCCTATGGAATGATGACCATAGTCCCATAGATTTACAAACATTTTAACATTCGAATTCCAGAAAAACCTTACAAGAAAATGTTAGGTCATAAACACTTGAACCTTTCAAACCTCTTTCCATAACCATTATCATTTTAAGTAAAGAAGAAGCCAATACAGATTTTGGTAGATAAATAATTAGATAAAAATTATGAGAAGGTGTTAAATCGGTGGTTCCATGAACTCTAACTAATATAACCGACTTAGTTTCCCATGAGATCTCACGACTTTTTATGAGGGAAGGAATTTTCGGGGGACTTGCATTTTTGTACATTTTATATTATTGATGGGATATTTCTTTTTGTGGGTAGTCCTATTGTATAAAATTTTTTGTGCATCAGCCACGGATTTTCTTAAAACCCATTCCATGTCTCTTATCTTTGGTTTCGCATGGTTTGATGTAACAGTACTTGGGAATTGCGGAAAGTATATTAGATTGTTATTGTTCATCATGTACACTACTGCCACGTATGGTGTATTACTATAAGAATCTGAAAAAGTTACTGTTGTATTTCTCATCAGTTTGTGAACTTCCTAATACATGGAAGTTGTAGATCAGGTATATTTTCCTGTATAAGTGAAAGCAGTGTTACACAAATATCAACAATTTCGTCTAGTACACGATAAAATTTTACTTGCCGCAGCAGTGGCGTAGTGTGCTGAAGTTGGCAGACATGTAATATGAGGGGCATAGTCTTTCGTGTTGGCCATGAAGTAAATAATTAATTCTTTTCCTGCTCTGTAGTTGACAGGTTCTTGTGTGTACTCCAAATAAAGCGAACATTTTGTTGACAACATTTGCACACTACGCCACCACCGTAAGTAAAATGTAGCATTTACGTGAAAACTCTAAATGTGGCGAAATTTTATCAGTTTGACCCTATTTCTTACGACTGTTATATCCGTACACAAATAATTGTTGATACAATGTTTAAAGTGACAGGGAGATCAATAATACTGTATGTTTACGTTTGTAAATCTTTCGGGACGTAAATGCGGGGTCATCAGTCTCTAAACTTACAAACATGAACTATCTTATACTGAAAACGGCACAAACATCCATGCCCGATTGATATTCCTTTCGATGCTCATCGTGCATAGATGTCTTTGAATTGATGTTCCAATCGATGCTTTTTTTTTTTTTTTTTTTTTTTTTTTGTAATATCGATCATTCCTAGGACAGTAGTTGGTAGCATTTCAATTTCTGACGTTTACTTTTTATTAGAGTTGGAGATTTTAAAACGTCATCTGAGCTATAGATTTGAAAATATTTACTTCGTGTTAGCACTCTCAACGGCTATGTACACTCATGATTATTGTATTGTGCACATCTGCAGCAAATCATATTTGGAATTACATAAGTTTCATTGGCCTCCTGATTAAACTATCGTAAAAAACTCGTACGTCAATTTTTATATTCGCGTATTTATATAATGATATCACGTGACAATCCTAGCTTAATGTTAACATGAGCAGAAGCAGCACCTCCAAGAGAAACAGAACGCAATACTTAGTCCAGAGAGTTTGTACTCTATGGCACAGAACATAGATAACAGAGGGTTCGTTCAAAGAGCTGCAGGGCTGCTACAGTGCATGCGCAGTACGAAAAATCGTGTTCAAAGCTTCCTGGCTGCATGAGCTGCAGGGAAAATTTCCTCCTGGAGCCTGACTGACGTCATCGGTTCCGCGCATGCGCCAAAGTGCCTGCTTTGCTGTTGCAGGAAGCTGCAGCCCTGCAGTTCTTTGAACGAACCTAGAGACTCCGGGTCTCCCAGATCAATGCCGTCTGTGCCGTGTTTTGTTTTGAAATCAACACTAACTTTTTGGTCCCTATCTAAAGATTTTGTCCCGCGTCATGCAACGGATTTTTCGACATTACGAGCGATAGTTTTCTCATTTATAACTGAAATCAAGCTAGAACGTAGATGACATTGATACTATTTCCATTTGCAGCAATTTAAGTTATATCTTACCAGATACTCTTCATTCTTTAATCAGGTGCCTCATGCCGTTTTTGACGGCTACGTTAAAGTGAAAACTAAAAATACAAAAGTTACGGCATCGGGAATAGAACTCGCGATCTTCCGGACGTTAGCGTATAGCTCTATACCGACACCATAAACACCATACTCATTGTAATGTAAATATAGTACGTATTATGTGTTCGAGAATGGAATTGATATTTACTGATGTTTGAATGTTTCCTTCCGTTACAGACTAACCACTATCTAAATACAAAATTTGACGTTTGTGTGTCTGTTAGAAGTACCTTAGAATTTTGATGATCGGTGAGTCAATGAGTGACGGAATTAGCGAGTTTCGACTGCTAATATTTCGTAAACCATAAGCTGTAAAATAGAACAATTTTAAACTGTTGCTAGTTAGAGTAGATACTCTAGGTAACTGAAAATACAGGCTTCTAGAGATACGGGGGGTTCGAAAGTGCCGTCTACTGCTCCGAGAAAAGGTTGGTACGGCACTGCCGTCGTCCCCAGATTAAAAGAAATTAGTGAACGCATCAAAAACATGTAAGGCTTATTAGTCTTATCGTAAGGCTTATTATATTTGACGAAACGTTCAGAGGTGGGACAGTACCTCACTTTTCTGGGATTGGCATATCCATTTTCAATTATTTACTGAACGGTAGTCAGTTAATAAGACTATATTTGCCGAAGTAAAAATGGCAGAGTTAGAAAACCACCGTTTAGTCGCGATATTAGCAGAGCCAGCAGAGACAGTTTAGATCATTCTTTTCAATTATGATCGGATTATTCGAATACTCATGGAATGCAGGGGAAGTGCCAAAGCTCATCCCTTTTTCTGAAGGAACAAGTTGTCATTGATGCAATTATGTAACAGAGGTTGTTGTAGGTGGGAAGGAATCATTCATCGCAATGTTTTGTTAGATATGCTATATGGTGATAAGTTATGGACACACAAATAATCGAAGTTGCACAGTTTTTCAATGCAGCCTCCATTAACGTCAATATGCAATTGGTATGTCGCATTAATTGCAGAATTTTCATCAGAGACACGATTTACGGCATGATGTGATGGTATATCAATGACAAATAAAAAACCTTTTTTAACGGCAATGAACACGGCGATCTATGACAAATACCAGCAAAAATAGGAAATTTTTCCGTCACAGACAAAATTTACGATGATTTGGCACTTTTTATCAGGTATTGGTAATATCGACTAGAATAATTTTACGTGCATGTGGACGGTAAATTGCAACCTACGGATCTCGGTAACAGATAGTATTATGGAACAACTGTCACGGCCTAACCTGGATCTTAAGCTTAAAAATATATCGTAAAAATTTAGACGATTTGTCATGAATAGAGTGTGTACATGTGCCAGTCCATACAATTGATATTTTTGACAACTAAATATTATGATTTTTCAAGCGTATCGTGGTGACGAAAACAGGTACACCAATTGGGAAAAAGGAATTTTTAAATAAAGGTATAAGTAAGTTGCTACTCCCCAAGATAGGAATGTTTAAAAATCGTATTCTCGCAATCGGAGTTTTCGAACATATTGCTACCGCGCGATGTAGTGCACAGACCGATATGTCGAGATTCAAATAGGATACTTGTCTGCTCTTGAGTTTAAATAAAATTTCCATGTATTATCTACATTTCTTCCGCAGTTATGTATATGTCCTGAAATCAACCATACGAAAAGTCTACAAAATGTGATTTTCCCCTCTGCAAATTGGACTAGACTGGACTATACTGGATCTTGCACATTAACTGTTATTAATAAAGAAAAGAAAATTACCCCTTCATCGAGTAAAGATGTCAGTCTGTATGATTTACAAGAATCAAACTTTTTTGCCGAGTAGATTCTTTCAAGTCGGATGGTAAGTTTCAGAGTAGACTGTCGTCGTCTTCAGCACAATACACACTTTTGCTAGCCAGACAGCACAACTTTTTGGTTGATAAAGGAAAAATATTTCCAAGACGGAAAAATTATTTTAAATATCTGAACAATTTACTTACACAGACTCACGTTGCAAAAACGGGGAAAAACCAGGTTTTGTGATTTTGGGAAAATGTGTGCCAACTTTGATCCTCTGGATCTTGGTGAGTGATGAAGATATCGAAGAAATTTAAAAGGCATGTATAGATTATCATCTTAAGAACATATGGCACAAATTTCGACGATTTTCAATGAAGTGAAAGCATCGAAGTGACCTTCCCCACAATTCGTGATTTTGGTACACAAAAATCATCGTTTATCGTGAAATCCCGGGAAGCTCCACAGAATGAAGGGTGCTCTTGTAAGCCATATAACGACCACCACAGACCACACGTTACGTGCAGAAACCTGCCTATTTGTTCAATTTGGATGGACTCCAGGTAATGTGTGTAATACGTAAAACATTGACGTTGCTCTGCAGGACACCTACAGTATATCCTTTCTTCTAATTTGTATTAAAATGACTACCAGGCAAGGGCTATGCAGAACACTTTACCCGTAACACCGCCGCGGGGGAGTAGCCGAGCGGTCTGAAGCACCTCACTGCGGTGTGCGCGGTTGCTCGCCGTGGAGGTTCGAGTCCTCCCCGGGGCATGTGTGTGTGTGTGTGTGTGTGTTTGTCCGTAGGTTAGTTTACCTAGGTTTAAGTAGTTTGTAAGCTACGGACTGATGACCACGCAGTTTTGTCCGTTAGATTTACAAACATTTGAACATTTTTGAACCCGTAACTCTGTAATCAATAGAAACCAAGATCTGGGCGCTTGAAGAATCGCGAATTTGCACATGCTGTGAGCGGTAGCATGAAACCATGCATTTCCGAACGTAAGACCATTAGACCTTGTTTGTTCCGTACCTTTTCCTGCTTCAGTGTCTGGAGTCTGTACACGGTGGACAAAATCACCTTGTATACTGAAGTTTTTTAATCGCTATGGTCCCATACTCAATCACTTCCTGTACATCAACAAAATGAGTAAACTTGTTAGATATGAACGTGAAATCGCTGGCGTCTCCTACGACAAAAATCGAATTCCATTTCGTTGTGGCCATCCCCGTTTTAATTCACTGTGGTTTCTGACTATACCTGGAAAATACAGTTTTGAGAGTAAGCTAACATTATTTCCTGTTCCCAATATTTTTGTAAGTGTAAGGGACTTGGATACTTCGGTAATCAGTCTCTAGGCTTACAGACAAGTTAAAGTAACTTAGACAAAGGACACCACACATACATACATACATACATACATACATACACGCCTGAGGGAGGACTCGAACCTCCGACGGCGAGCAGCAAGGGGCCTTAGAGCGCTCGGCCACTCCACCGCGACTTTCTGTTCCCAACCGACATGCTTGACACTCGGTTGTAGAACACCAGTGGGAAGATCCGAAAAATCTTAAAATTTACTTTAAAGCATACTGTGCCATGATGTTCGAGGGAGGAGTGAGCATTGAGTTAAATGAGAAAGGCGTGAAGTTATGGTAGCACCAAAATCGGCTTTATTGGCGATAGTTGTTACAGACTACGAAATTGGAACCGGGGCGGGGGGGGAGGGAGGTCGACGCCTGTCCCTAGGTCGGAGCTCAAGGGAGCGGGTCTAGTCACCACCACCTAGAGAGAAGGCCGCGGCGCTCTCGCGTGACGTCAGGCAGAGCAGGTTGCGCGCGCGCGCCGCGGCCTGCTTCCATGTCGCGTCCGCTTTTCAACTGGCTTCAGGTCTGGGCGCAGTCTGGCTCCTGGTCGGTGGCAGGGTTCTGCCGAGCCGCCGGGGTGCCGAGTCGACGGCACGTGTCGGCAACATGCGGGTGGCGGCTGGAGTTCTGCAGCGGCACGGCCCGTGCCGGTCTGGCAAGCCGGGCTGAGCCAAATACCTATGGAAATTTAAAAACTCTGTTTCTGATTTCTATGCACCCCATGGGCAGGCGTCGGCCTCGTACAATACATTTAAATGTCGGAAGTATCCGATTTGCACAAGTTCCTATAGTCTAATCTATAGCGTGATTCCGTGATGACGTTACAGTCTTACAAAAATGATGAAGAAGGAAAGAGAGAATGAAGGAAGATTGGGTGGTTACCCATCAATATCGTGCTCATTTGATACGGAGCACACGCTCGAATTGATCGTTTATAAGGATGACAAAGAAAATCAGCTGTGCCCGTTGAAAGGACTCATCCTGTCATTGGCCTGGATTGGCGAATAAGGGCCACTGATAATTTTGAGGCAAGGGGCCCTAGTTCAGGAAGGATTGAGTCGAAAAATATAAGCGAAAATCTGCTCAACTTCTCCCTTAGCAGCGCATCGCCCATCGCTCAAAGACCCACAGTGTTGGAACCATATTCATGTGTGACGAACGTCGTTAGTTATGACAGCAATTAATTATCTTGGGTCTCCTCCATATTTCTCCAAAATATGGAAAATTAGAATCTTACTGATCAGCTATGATGTGATCATATTTTCAAACATATAATAAATATTCCTACTCTATTTCAATGTATCAGTTGTACCAAACAAAAAAAATGTACTTGAAAAATTATTGGTAGACTGTGGAATTTAACTATTCTGTTTCCCCTCCAAAATAATGAAAAAGGAATGTTCTTAAATGAAAGACGATCTGTTCAAATCAATGTATTACAATTAAACATGAAAAATCCTATCTTGACACAAAATTAGATAACATTTCCTATCATGAAAAACAGATAATGGTATTCAAACAATCTTTTACAAATGTTAAAATATTGAGACACAAAAATGGCTGGCTGAGTCAGAGGTCGGAGGTTTTGCAAAACAGAATGCTATTAGAGTGGCTACACAGGGGGTTGAAATTAACGTTACCCCTAAGCTCCCCACAGTAAATAGGCAGCTCTCAAAAGAAGAAAATAATGGACAGAATCCAACAAGTCTGATTCAGCAAGTGCGTCACCTTACCCACACAGATGATCATTGACGGCAGCGTCTCAGGCTCGCAGGCAGCAGGCGGTGGGAGCGGATGATCTGAAATTTTTATCCGACCGTAATTGCTGCGACCTGTTAAGCAGGGTCGACATGTAACAGCGTCACTAGCGGCAGTGTCGTTAGGCAGTTGCTGTGCGATTCTATCACGCTAGTAGACTAATCAATATTTTGCATAGGTGACACTTGGCCACTTGGCACTTGGCACAAATCGATCAGTCACTTGCGTAATAAGATCTGTAAAAAAACAGTGCCCGATTCGCAATGGCGCGAAATAGAGACTTCTAGCAAAACTAAAACTAACGTACACGTCGGACGCTCAAACAGGAGTCTCCCGAGGTCCGTACCCCTCGGACGCACAACCAAGAGTCCTCGTGTCTCCTCGCGCTCTGCCGCAGCTCACGGCAAGTGACGGGCGGCCACACCCACCAATGCACCAATGTTTGCTAACGGCTAATGGTCAGACCAATCGGATGGCGTAGCGCCGTTGACAAATTGTTTAGCTGTCATTCTAAAATAATTTGCCGAATCAGGACGCGTTCTCTGCGGCTGCCAAGAGGCCCCACCTACGCCACCAAAGCGTCCCGCGGATTTCACTGTTCGTAGGGTGAATGCCCTGCAAGGAATTTCAGCTTGCTCCTAACTACAGTCACACGACCTGAAAATGTTAACGTTGTGCTATATATACACCCGCTGGAGCCAAACCCCTGGGGTGCCAGATGGGCAGAAAACTTTCCTCTCAACCTAACCATTTGTCACACTATGTTCGAACTCTGCTGCTTTCAAGGAAGTTTTTTAGATAACGCCTAAGGGCAATACGTCTCCATAAACAGCCTGGGCCCAGAGCACTCTGCTATTGTTTGTATCCGGCAAATTCCTCTCTTGCGGAACGGCCGAATGAATAAAAAGGCAGTCCCCGCGATCACCCATAGTAAACCGCGGTCCAGCATTGTGTAAAGTGTCCCACGCACTCTAGAAAGTTCTGCCAGGTATGCTCCGCCACCCCGGACGTAGCGTCGCGCCGAGCAGTCAAACTAGCCCCGCTCGTCCTTCCCCAAGGGCGAGCGAAAGTTGGTGGGAGGGGGAGACCTCCAAGAGCGTCTCTGCTCTGCGTGGCCTGACCATACCCAACAAAGGAAATCACTTTTTAGCAGCTAAGCTGCACCAATAACTATTAAAATCAGGAAATTTACATATAAACATTGAATGTACTACAATCAAAATGTTCAAATGTTTGTACAGCTCATGGGACTTAACTACGAGGTCATCAGTCTCTAAACTTACAAACTACTTATGAACTACTTACGAACCGTAGTGGCAGTGCAGACCGTGACTGGAGCGCCTGTCTCCTCGGCCACCGCGGCCCACAAGGTTAGTATGAAAAATAGACTAATTACAGCCCCCGTCTCACACATGTCGTACACAATTCCCGCTGGATACTCCTGAATACCCTACCTTTGCCAATAATCTATTAACGTTGTATTTCAGAGACACTGAAAATCCTGCCAATCAACGGTACAGGAATAAAGAATTCCGTTTACCTGCACAAGTTTCACCAACTGCTACAGTTACAACAGTTGTCCAAAACTTCGTCCACCAGCATCAATACAGGGAAGGCAACAAGTTCTTTCGTACCCATTCTAATATCCTTGACATTACCCGGAAAATATCAAAATTAGTGAGGAATCTTGCCAGGAGGTCCTTTTCAAATATCAAAATGCTGAGAAAGCTGTGGGAGTAAACGACTATGCTATTAGTCTGTAGGCTGTAAAACTACATAAGTAATGGAAACGCCGACTGTGCCAGAGGGGGGACTCGACGGGAGCAGCCTCGCAATCACTGTCTCGGTGCCTAGAAGCGCTCGGCCATTTCCGAGCCGCGGTCCTTTCCAATCTCGAAACGCTTCACGCATACAAGATTTTTCAAGTGGTGCCACCAAGGTAATCAAATTGGGTCAGAATAGGTGAGCATGCTGATGCTGGATACGAAACAGGACGTCCCTATGGACTTTTCAGGAAATGTCTGATCCTAATGTTCAGAAGCTCAAAGACTAAAGCGTGATTGTGTTCTTCATGCTGGAACCAAATTCGTTGACATATAACAATTACCATATATTCCTAGAACTTCGGTAGTATATCTCTCATGAAGATTGTTTACATTAAGCTGGAAGAATGAATTGTAGGGCCTAGAGCGTAATCACTCGCTATGCGTGCACACACGTTAACTGGTAAACTTTCTTGCTCTGATGGACTATGAGGCGCTCTAAGAACCATTCTATGCATCCGATCTGAAGTCTGAAATCAAGAGTCACAGCCACCAATCACTGTGGATGCTAGGAGTGTAGTTGCATTTACGATTATACTCGCGGCACAGTAATCTGAGAAACATGCATTCCACATGCAACTCTACAAGAGTTAATTGCAGCAGCCTCATCCCTCGAACGAACAGTGCAGTCTTCTAAGGTGGGAGTATGTTTAGTTGGTGGTCGTCTGTCGTTGTACAGTGTAACAAATTTCTCTTTTTCACGTAATCGCTGGATTGCCCTTGAAAACATACGGGAGCAGAATGTGCTTCACGCAGATATTTTGTACGCTCAAACCTTACCGCTTATTTGCTGTTTCTATTTGCTCACCCAAACATATAAATCATGTCTCAAAGTTCCGTCACTTTTCTGACAGACACCAGCACTTCATCTAGTAAACGTAGACTTCAGTCTATTACAATAAAGATAATGTACACCAACACTGAGTATGTTGGTACAGAGGACGACACTTGCATTGGAGGAGTGAGTTATAATCAAATCTCTACACCTGGCTTTTCTTGCCCATTTTGTTATACGCCTTAATTAATTTCTTTTTTAAGGGATTTACTTGGTTGCTTATGAAAGATAATTAATAAATGACGAGACAAAGGTACTACCGTTGCCAGGTTTCACGCCTCGTATGTTTCCCAACTATATTGGCAAATATTCAAGAGAAACTTGAATGCCAGTGTATAGTAACATAAAGAACTCTGGATCAGATCGCCAACATTTTAGCACCAAATGACACTATTATGACGTTAAGACTTGCACAGTTAACAGCACTTACTAAGTTACATTTCCAGGCGATTAATCTCGGGGAGAAGTAAAATATTGTCCTCTGCCAGTGCCTAGACGGTTCGGTATAGAGGACTGATACGTCGGCACTTCAAATGGCCTCAATAGGCTTCCCAACAATACAACGCCAGAAATCGAACCCACTACCTGCCATGGCAGTCAGATATGGTGGCGAAGATACAAGATGAAACTGTCACTGTGTATCTAGCATGACTAATACAGCGGTGGAGGGTTGCACCATCCTCTAAAACAGTTCCACGGCATCTGCAGCTCTCCAAAGCGACCCGTCTGCTCTTTTGAGTGGGTGGTGACATTCTGTTAGATCGGATTATGTTCATATCGCTGCCTAATGGTTAAACGCATCTCCGTATCTCTACACGGTATATTCGAGAGTCACTGAGCTTCAGTGATTCTCGACAGTTATTGACTGAAATGCCTGGATCATATGTATACTCTGCTTGTATCGGTACTTCTAAATCTTCGTAGAACTTTTGAACCTTGTGCCAGGAGTTTTTGAATTACTCTTAATGACATAATTATAATGGAATTAGTAAACACAATGCTGCTTTTATTTATTGCTTTTATTATCTTGGCAAAACGCCATGGCCATCGTTAGGCTTTCTGTGGGTAAAAATACTTGCTCTAATTTTTGTAAAAGTATAATTACAATTTCGGTTAATTATTTGTCTGTACTTGTAGGCATAGAGCATCGTAGTGTGCTGAGACTGTATTCAATTTTCTTGCTGCGTGTAAATGTAGCCTGATTTAATAATTTGGTCTTTAATTTATGGCTACAGTTCATGTTTTTATCTTTTTAAATGTTCAAATGTTAGTAAAGCTTATGGGACTTAACTGCGGGGTCATTAGTCCATAAACTTACAAACTACTTATGAACTAGCTTGTACTAAAGACGACACAAACATCCATACCCGAGGGCAGTTCGAACCCCCGACAGGGAACGGCCTCGCGCATCGCAGCAGAGTGCCTCAATGCGCTGGGCCACTCTGCCGTGGCTATCTTGTAGTGGGGCAACGCCGCTCTCACCCCACTCAGAATCGTCCATCGACGATAGTGACATCGACGCCAGACGCCCGGTCAATTGCTGGACCACAGATCAAAGGATGCCACCACAGTATGATTGACAGGTCTTCCCGGAAGGACAGGATGATTGACAGTTTACATTTAGGTCCTTTTGATTGTCATCAATGCAACTTGTCCGACCGATAATCCAAAGGCGCCGCCATAACGCACTTAAGGATGACTGACATGTCGACATGTCTGTACTTGCACCCTCTGCCACACACCTGGCCGACACCGCAACCCCTACTCGATCGGCCGATCGCCGGACCGCCGCCGTCGCCACCGACGGAAGCCACCCCTCACACGTTCGCGACCGCCACCCGCCCTACCCGCGAGGACAGGACAAACAATACCGCAACGATTGTCTTGACCGCATCAACATCTCTAAACAACACTGCCCACGCCAGCTGACCCCTACACTGAGGACAGGAGCATACTGCACTCTTATGGGAACCGCTCCCCGCCAGGTCAGCAGCCAATGAAATTGCATATTTATTAAGCACGCCGCAGTGATCCGTACGCCAGATCTCGATTTTTTTGCATTCGCATATAGAATTTTTAATTCTGACAACCTATGAAACAATTTCCGCCGTTTATTATTCTCGAAAAAAAATAAAGCTACCATACTGTTCTTCGTATGTATTTTTAACAAGAATTTCGGTGTAATGCTAGAAAACAATTTAGAAGAGAAGTGTTTAGTTGGTCTCTGCACAATAAAAAGTAACCAAAATATTAAAATTTGTATACAAAAGTTGCAAGTAAGAATTTATCGATGTGCAAACACTCCCATCTCTCTCCATGCTCTTCGCATAGACTACAAATACAACAGCCGACAGACGTGTTTAATAACAGCGCAGGTTAGATTATAAACGGTAACGAACACCACAAACTTACTTATCCATCTTAACATATACTCTTTTGATATCCAAAAACAAATCTAACCAGAGCCAGACATTCGGGACTAACCAAAAGAAAAGAAATGGTCCGTTTCGGAATTCGACCGCAACCTTAGATCTATAAGCAAAATAAATGCATTCTTCGTTTAGAAGATGCAAGCAACAGCCTTCGAACGGAATTTAAAGGTAGTAACAAACGCTAGAAACTTGTATGCCAACTACTCTTTCGATAAAACAACAACAGCAGCAGCAGCAGCAGAAGACGACGTATTGTTTATACAAAAATTCAAAATAACGAAAATCGGCAATGACATCTAGCACAACGTTTCTAAATATACATCTGCAAGCACTGTTAACAATCGTCCAGAACGCAGAGTGCTCTCTCTGCATAAAAGAAACATATGCTAAATGTTTAAACATAATCTTTTAAAGAACACTTAAGTTACATCTCCAAATGATAAAAACCTTCTACGCAAATCCTCTGCAGACGCACCACTCTGACAAGGATAGCGTGCATTGCATTTATTTAATGAAGCTGAGCCATGCCGAAAGTTCCGAAATTTAACGTTCTAGCGATCTTTCAATGTTACGCTTCCTTCTTAGATCGAGGTATAGATGCGTCTTCCGAGAATTCGGATAGTTTAATTTTACCTCGTATTTCCTTGCTACAGCAGGACACATCTTCTTGCGAATACCCATCTAAGGAATCTCTAAGCCCTGTTACGCAATACAGCAACCACAGAACCGAGGTAGTACTTTACCTTCCCAATGCAACACATTTTTTCAGAACAAGTTCGACCCGCCCTTTACCCACAAAATTCATACTCCAAGTTCCTTTCTTGTGCATTCCACTAATCCGAACTAAAATTTATTATTTTAATTACAAGTGGAAGTCTACCGTAATCGAAGATGCTAACCTACTCACCGCAACACCTGATCCTATATAGGACATGGAGTGTTTACACTTTTTTTTTGTTACAGTACAACTGATACATGCAGCGTAATTTTCGCAAACACTTATATCGCAAGCAACGCCCGCATACATCGATCATAACCTGCTCTCTAAGGAATGGATGGAAGTCACACACAGTACAAACACGTTTGTTGTGTGTTTCTCTAATTTTGGTCAATACAACGATGCGAGACCAATCCCCACGCCTGTTTTGTGTAAAAGCAAATATCTTTTTTTTTTTTTTTTTTTTTTTTTTTAAGACGTAATCGTAGCTAGATTTCTCCACACTATCTGTTTAAACCGGGATTGCACATATGCAATAGCATCCTTTAAAGCCTATGTCTTCGCCACATAACCAAGTTTTCGTTTACCCTTCTTCTTAGGATTCGTGGAATAACGTAGGCGATATCTACGTCCGCGGAGAATAAAGTCCTGGAATGCTAAAAAATATAGCTCCTTGCTCAACTGTCCGAGTAATTTACAGTTAAAAGTACAACATAATTTCCGAGAGAGCGGTCAATTTTCGGATACTCTTTATACCCAAGTAATTAAATTGCAGAATAACTGATCTCTAAAAGCATATGTTAACCGGGAGCGACGCACAGTACAACGGCGCACTTTGTAAATACCGTATCTTCTCTTTTAGAACACTTAAACAATCCTCTTGCACAGATCCATAACCACAACCCTCCATCCACTCTTCTCGACCCAGCGAAAAAATATAAGTCCTAACAACCAACTGTCTGAACGCTTTATAAAACCGATAACTTTTCTTACATAAAATTTTTCGACAAATTTATTATTATTCTACAATTCGACGCAAACCACTTTAAGTAGTTGTTCCAATTGGCTTGTCGTCGCCCGCAACCACGTTGCTGTTGTTCCTTCCATCCGAAAGTCATACTCGGATACGAACGCCACTCGTTTAAAAAGAAAATTCCCTTCGAAATATTGTGTGTGTTGTCCAAATCTAGGAGATAGAAGCCATCTACACGAAGCTGCTGCTGTAGAATAGATGATGGCACCTCCATTAAAAAAAAAAAAAAAAAAAAAAAAAAAAAAAAAAAAAAAAAAAAAAAAAACATCGATTAGTTGCACTTTATAAGATACATACCCACAGGACGTACAGAAATAGTAAATTCGTCTTACCTCCAGCGTTTGCAGTATCGAACTTGATGAATTTACTACACAGGTAGATCTACACATCTATAACAATACCTCGCCACACACGCAATCCATTGGCTTCAACTAGCGCACTTTAAGTTTCCAAACTATAGGAGTTTTATAAAACACGTTGATTTTCGACAAGAGAATTATGATTTACCACAACAGGCATATCCGCTACGTAGCATATTGCACACCAGCCGTAAAGACATAACTAGCATACGATTAAACAGGCTACGCTTCAACGAAAGATCAATGCAAAGTTTATTTTACAACCACTAAAGTCGGCTTCTTTAGAGCTCTACTGCGTTGTGTATGTAGAGTATATCAACACTTTTTACATAAATTCCCTCCATTCTAGCTTACAGCACTGTCTGTAAATGCCAAACATTTTCAACACAGTAACAGAACTACATCTGCAACAAATGGAAAAAAAAAAAAAAAAAAAAAAAAAAAAAAAACATTTTTGACCCAACTAGCATGCCGCAAGCTCTGTATACGTCCAAACGCATCCCAGGCAGGGCTATCCTTACAGTCGTCATTAACCCAGCAGCAGCTCTAAGTTCCCCGACATAAACAAGTTACCACAGACGGTATTATAACCGCGATCAGTTACAGACAAGATATCCCAGACACAACACTTTTTTTTATTAGTCTTGATCTCTCCCCACACAATAACTGTATTGGTTGCTTGACCCGCCCCAAACATCCACCACAACTTTGTTTCCAATGCATAGCCCGGCGATTTCTGGATCGCTTTCTATCAGTCAATAGACTATATACCTCGTGTGTTTAACGAGCATTCGCGCACAAACCACCATCGTATTCAACTCCTTCTAACAAATTATTACTCTCGATAAACAACTGTAACACACTGTAAAAAATGATCGACGTGCACACGCACAGAACAGAGTAACAACAAAAGATCTAGATCTTTATCGATCTCCAAGAGCAATCCTTTAGAGACTAAACCTACGATTAAACGCACGTTTCAACGTAAGTAACTAAACCTCTTTAAGTTATCTAACTCGATGCATATCGACCAAAGAACATTAATTTACCACTGCAATGATCTCCGATAAATTACCGAAAGACGTCCATTCGTAAACACAGCTAAAAGAAGATATAAATACCCCACATGCATTGCACATAACCGTTCTACTAAGTATCTATATGCATTTCCACAATTGTGGATCACATATGCGTTGCATCGAATCGCACGACTAAACAGTTCGAAATAGGTATGCATACTCACATTCCATGCTATTTCTGGCTGCAGGCGAATGCGGACCTGTTGACTCGTCGTAGACTCCGGTTTGAAGTGTGTACGTCCTATACATGTAAGCATACCTATCCCCGCTCGCACCTGACTTGGAGAAGTTATCGGCTTAATTTTTCCTGGCCGCACCAGATTCCGAATACAGGAGAGCTATTTTTACAAAGATAGAATTACATTGATTGTAACAACAGACATAAGAATAAAAAACGATTGAAATGCCACAGCTATAGCATAGCTCTTAATACACAATCATCCCAATAAAGAGACAACCGCACACATGCGTATTACCGACAAATACTGTAACTCTTTAACCCTAACCACTTCTTCTTGTACTCGGTGGATGTCCAATGTGTCTCATACTAATCACACACACACACACACACACACACACACACACACACACACACACAAAAGGGAGATTCGTACATCCTACACTAATCCTCTCTTTAATCTTATGCTTCCATAGATAGTACATAAGAACACACGTCTTACAGCAGAAAACTTTTACTACATTTAGCATATATCTCTACATACAGGAAACAAGGTTATTTACATCTAGACACAGAATACAACTCGTCCTTCATTATTCTTGTTATGTGTAACTTTAATTTTCTCCGATGTAATTTTTTTAACTCGTAGTTTTATATCCACATCTGCGTATCGTATTTCCGTTCCAGCCAGAAGTTCGAAAGGTACAGGGAAGGTATGTTCTCGAACTCCATTACGTATCTTTGTTTCCTCCTGTATTCCAGCTCCTTTATAGCTCTGCCCCTTCTGGCAATGATTCTGGACGAGAACAATCGGGAGTTTTAACTTTTCCCATTATTTCCTGTATAGCATATTGGTTATAGCATCCCTATGCGTCCCTATGTGTGTACGTTACCAACTCCTGTGGTAATTTCCGTATGGAACACTAGGTTTACGTCTATTCCAAACGATTGCTTGTTATTCCATCTGTTTTTAACTCTGCAAATAACTGTCCCCCAGTCCTCCACATTTGGATGCAATGTAGTCCTCGCGGGTAGGGCGGGTGGCGGCGTCATTTGAGAAGCGGTCGCGAGCGTGGGAGGGGTGGCAACCATCGGTGGCGGTGGCGACGGCGGCGGTGCGGCGATCGGCCGAGCGAGTAGGGGTTGCGGTGTCGGCCAGGTGTGTGGCAGAGGGTGCAAGTACAGACATGTTATTCTTAAGTGCGTTATGGCGGCATCCTTTGATTAGCGGTCGGACGAGTAGCGTTGATGACAATCAAAAGGACTTAAATGTAAACTGTCAATGATCCTGTCCTTCCGGGAAGACCTGTCAATCATCCTGTGGTGGCATCCTTTGATCTGCGGTTCGGCAATTGACCGAGCGTCTGGCGTCGATGACACTATCGTAGACGGACGATTCTCAATGGGGTCAGAGCGGCGTTGCACCACTACTCTATCTTTTTAATATAATTTACATTGCAGTCGGTTAATATTTGTTATTTTATACTAACGCAGCCTGTATGACTTTTGTTTTAATGCCAAATAATACTATCTAAATATATATGTATTTTTTATTTTTTTCGTTTTAGCTCTGTGTGTTTGCTTCACAATTATATCAGGGCTTGTCCTCGTGTGTATATCAATTTCGATCTCTTTCAAAACGCCCGTGTCATACCCTTTTGGCATCTTCACTGCACGTGTTGTGAGATGCAGCGCTGGAGTGCGCGAGCTTTCTAGGCGCCTAGCCGTCCAGCTGCCGTCGGGCGTCGTGGCTCAGCGCGCCCGCCGACCAAAAGAAGCAGAACCGCCCACAGAACAATAAATAATAATAATAATAATAAAAGAGTTGCGGAGCGCGCCGCTGTTCGCCGTCTGAGGTTCGAGTCCTCCCTTGGGCATGAGTGTATTTGTTGTCCTTAGCATAAGTTAATTTAACCAGTTTGTAAACCTAAGGAGTAATGACCAGAGTAGTCAAGTCCCATACATTTACAAACATTTGAACATTTTTCTTATTTGATCAGCTTCGTGATTTTCTGTTTTTAAGTGGTTAAAGAACCTTGAAAGGTTTGTATCGTCATTTCCTGTCTGTTTTATGCATCATATTACGAAATACCTTCCTGCCTGGGCAATTCGATATTTTTCATAGTCTTTACAAATGAGTTTGTCCATGCGTGCTTGTGTGTATAATAATGTTTGTGTTTTACTGGAATAGATCGAAGTTTTGATGTTGTATGCGGTTCTACATACGAATTGAACTGTTATATTCTTTACTAATGTGTTTAGTTTGTTAAGTTGCCTAACGCACTTTCTAGTACGTATTTGATTTTTCATGTTGTGTAGAATTTTATAAGGTTTGAATTTTTCATTATACTTAGATCAAAAGCAGTTGTTTTCGACTATACATTTATGTATTCTAGTAACATGTATAGCTGTTTGTTCTAGTGGTAGGTTTACTAATCTGTGATTCATCGTGCTGAAAAATGCGTATTTCAGTCTTTCGGGGTGGCAAGAATTAGAGTTAATAATATTATTCAAAGTTGTGGGGTTTCTATACATTTCGAACTTATGTTCGCTTTGCTGCCTCTGATTGTCAGGTCTAAGAAACTTATGACTTTGTCGGTTTCTGATTCTATTGCGAATTTTAGTGTGTAGTTTACCCAGCGTTGTATGCAGTTGAATTTCAGTGTTAGATCAATTTAATAGTAATAGAGTACTAAGTATATATCGGTTGCGTGCGTGTTTGTTTAATATTGGGTTATTTGATTTGAAGATTTTTTTCTCTAGTGTGTTGCGAAGATAGTTACTACAATGCTGCCTCCATTGTGACTTCTTGGGTATATACAAAGTTATTTTGTTTTAATGCTTGTTTTAGTAGACCGGTAATTTCATTTACGCCTGTCACTATTAATTTCCTATATTTCCTATTTTGGAGTAAAATTTCTTTAATGTTGGTTATTGTTACGAAAATTTGTATGTTTGTGTGTTAGTAACGTCCAAGAACACAGATTTACAGTTTGTGGAATATTTGTTGGATAAAAGCTGCAAACCGGTTTGAAATCTGCGTCGTCTCTAATTTCCCAGCTTGGAGTGCGCCCTTTGGCTTCTCACATCATCGACATTTCAGTTGGAAATTGTCAATACAAGGTACAATGTCCACTTTTTTCAGATACTGTATTATACAACGATCGGGGGTTCAAATGCCCCCTCTCGGGCATGTATGTCTGTGCCGTCTTTAATATCAGGTAGTTCATAAGTAGTTTGTAAGTTTAGGGACGGATGACCCCGCAGTTAAGTCCCTTAAGCTTAACAAACATTTGAACATTTGATCCGCCAAGACGTACCGTAGTGACACCGCTGCCAGTGTGCTGCCTACGTTAGTAGGGAATGTGTACAGCCGTGAGGCTCGGTGGGTTATGAAGCAGACAGGCGCCATGCCACGGAGACCCACTCCCGTTTCCATCAGCCAGAGGAGCGAATTTGAATGGAGTCAAATAGTGACCTTGCTAGTAACAGGAGGTCGTTTCAGAGGATTGTACGTGCTGCGTCAGATGTGAACATTCTTACACAGGCCGGAAAAAAAACTCGTTGTGTAGGGGTAAGAGTGGCAGATCTTACAGGTACCAGAGCACAGATAAAAGGGTTCTTGAGCCCAGAAGGGTCAACATGCCAACCGGTTACTGGGGGTGGGACTACGATCAAACTCACTCGTAGTCCCTCTGCGAGTGCTGTCTCGTGAAGAGCATTCGTCCAAGACCTACTCGATGCCACCCAGGCATAATGGTTCGGGCCACGGTGAGCTAAATCTCTCGTTCACTTTTGGTACTTGTTGAGGAACCGCAGACAACCACTCGGCACATGCAGAATGTTGTAAGACGCCTTCTTTTGTTGTAACAGGAATGTGATGTATTCTAGCAACAGGATAATGCTCATCCTGACTGAGCGTGAAACTCAACGAGCTTTGCAGGCCGTGCAGCAACTTGGCTAGCTAACACAATCTCCGGACTTGTCTCCATTGAAGCACGTCTGAGGTATGACCCCACAACTGACACACGTGAGTCGTCAAGCCACGACTCTTGCAGAACTGCGTGAGCAAAACGATTTCATGCGGTATTTCTACGTCTACATTTATAAAGATACTCTGCAAACCACATTTAAGTGTCTGGCCGACGGTTCATTAACCACTTTCACATCCTTTCTTTAAATTCCATTCTCTAATAGCGCGCGGGAAGAAAAAACACCTAAATCGTTCCGTTTTCCATCTGATTTCTCTTATTTTATTGGGATGGTCATGTTTCCTTATGTATGTGGGTGCGACCAAATATTTGCACATTCAGAAGTAAAAGTCAGTGATTGAAATTTCGTAACTAGATCTCGCCGTAATAAATGAAGTCTTTCTTTTAATGTATTCCACCTGAAATCTTGCAACATTTCCGTGACGCTTTCCACCTGTAACGTGATAAAACAAAACGAACTGCCGTTCTCTGAACCTTCTCAATGTCTTCCGTCAGTTCCTCCTGGTGAGGGTCCCACACTGGGCAACAGTACTCCAGGAGAGGACGCACAAGTGTGATGTAGGCAGTCTCTTAGGTGCAGCTGTTACATCTTCGAACCGTTCTGCCAATGAAACGTAGCCTTTGCTTCATCTTCCCCACAATTTTTTCTATGTGTTCTCTCCAGTCTAAACATTTGAGATCTGTGGGATGTAATGTGTGCCAAAATCAGCACCTTCGTAGCCACCTACGGCAATTACACCACGTAATAATATTGCCGACAGATGCCAAGTTAAACTGCTGGCGGTGCGCAATGGATAGCATCAACGATTGCGGTGCTGAAGGTCGTCGGTTCAATCCCGTCCATCGGCAAAAATTTTTTTCTTCGTAATTGTCATTTCCAGAATGTTCTACGTGTTTCTTATGTTCACTTGTAATTTCTACATGTTTCTTATGTTAACTATTCTTCTATTTCTGGTACATTCTGTCTGTGTATAAATAGCAGAGGACTGTGCCCGAGAGGCAGTAAGTGCTGCGTGTACATTTCTGTTCGCAATAAAACTGCTTTCAGTATAAGTGCTGTGTTCAGTTGACCACCCTGCCTTCGAAGGCAAGCCTGCTATCATTTCAACGCAACAGTGTTTAGTGGAGACGCCGGGTATCCTGTGCAACAGCTGCATCACCGTGGCTCCGATTAGGCAACGTAAAAGCCGGCGCTTACACGTACTAGAACTGGAATACAAGGGATATACCGAGTACATCCTTCCGAAAGTCGGTATCATCAGAAGAACGATGGAGACGAAACCAGCAGTAAGCCAGCAGCACATTAGACAACCGTCGGGGTTCTCTGGAGACGCAGGACACGACGCCAACAAATGGCTAAAAGGATTAGACCGAGTCGCCAACTACAACAGTTGGGATTATGCAATGTGCTTGGCCAACCTCTGTTTCTACCTGGATGGAACAGCCCAGCAATGGTTTGAAAACAATGAAGAAAAGCTAAATGACTGGGAAACGTTCCAGACGGAACTTAAGAAGACGTTTGGAAACCGCCAGCGACAAGTTCGCTCGGCGGAAGAACAACTGAAGAACTGGGCCCAACGACATGGTAAGCCGACACAGTCGTACATACAGAATGCGGCCCTGTGTAACATAGTTAATCCGAATATGACTGAAGCCGACAAATTGACGCAGCTGATGAAGTGTATTGCAGATGACTTGTACCAAGCTCTTCTGATAAAAGACGTCGCTACAACGGAAGAGTTCATCAAGTGGTGCCAGCGAATTTAAGGGATGCAACAAAGGATGGTTGGACGAAAGAAGTATGACAGACTCCTCAGTGTAGTCCCTATGGCCGTTGTGGAAGACCAGCATGACTCCGCTTCTCTCATACGAAGGCCTGTGAGAGAAGAATTACAACAATTTATGGCAAACGGAACTATTAGACCGAGCGCGCATCAGATTATGGCCTGTAAGTCACGAGGGAGCAGACGTCGCTGAGGAAGAGGTATTTCAGACATTAGCTCCTGTCTGCCCCGCCAGTCGCACCCACGTGAAGAATGGCGTGGACCTTCTATGACTTACGCTGCAGCCGCCAAACGGCAGCCTGTGAACCGGCCGGCGCGACCACAACCAGCTCCCCCGGCAACTATGACGCCCCGCAGAAGAACAGACGTCTGGAGGACGGAAGACAACACACCACTGTGTTTCCACTGTGGGCGCCCTGGACATATCGTACGCTACTGCAGATAGAGAAGGCGAGTCTCAGAATTCCCAACCAACTACTCAGCACATTCATAATGTGAGAAGTTTTCTCGGGCTGCGATCATACTATCGACGTTTCAGAAAATGATTTTGTAACAAGGCATGTCCATTGCAAGAACTACTGCAGGGAGACGCCAAGTTTTACTGGAATGAGGCAAAACAAAGAGCTTTCCGTGCACTTAAGGAGGCTCTAACTTCCGCACCAGTTCTAGCCTTGTACGACGAGAATGCGGAAACTGAACTTCACAAAAACGCCAGTGGTTATGGAATTCGTGCAGTGCTGGTACAAATTCAGGAAGGTGCTGAAAGGTGATAGCCTATGCATCAAGGATACTCTCAAAGTCCGAGATAAACTACTCTACAACTAGGAAAGAATGTCTCTCAGTTATCTGGGCTATCAACAAATTCCGGCTGTATTTATTTGGCAAATCATTCACCGCCGTGACAGACTACCATTCTTTGTGTTGGCTGACTAGCTTGAAGGATCCATCTGGTCGACTAGCAAAATGGGCGCTAAGACTCCAAGAGTACGACGTCACAGCGGTATTCAAGAACGGGCGCAAACACAAGGAATGGTGACTAGCTTTTGAGGATTCCATTACAGGAACACAACAACATGAATGAAATTTCAGCCCTTACTGAATTAGGTGACGTTACATCTGAAAAAAGGGTTGATGCAGCGCTACTAAACACCATAGAGGCATTGGAGAAAAGAGAACCGACCAATGAAGAGTTCCAACTTATAAACAGGACATTGCATAAGAGCAACTACGATCCACTGGGCCCCAAATGGCTACTTGTCGGTCCAGCTATTCTCAAATATTTCCACGATGCTCCAATATCCAGCCACCTGGGATTCGTGAAGACCCTAGACAGAATCAGACGTAGGTATTACTGGAAAGGTCTCTACCGATCTGTCAAGCACTATGTGAGTCACTGTAAAGAATACCACCGACGGAAGCATGTGCCGTAGTTACCTCCGAGGCACATCGTACCGATTCCACCTGCAGCAACTCCATTCCACCGAGTTGGGATCGATCTTTTAGACAGGTTTCCGAATTCGACAACTGGTAACTGACGGATAATAGTCTGCACTGACTACGTCACACGCTACGCTGTCACCAAACCTGTGTCGACTGCAGAAGCTCCAGAGATCGCAAAATTCCTCGTGGAAGACATTATTTTGAAACATGGAGAACCACGTGTAATGATATCTGATCTTGGAAAAGTATTCCAGTCAAATCTAGTATCAGAGGTAATGTCACGTTGCGACATTGTCCATAGAATGACAACTGCATACCATCCTCAGACAAATGGTCTTACAGAACGTTTTAACAAGACGTTATCAGATATGCTGTCGATGTACGTCGATGTTGAACAGAAGGATTGGAATACGATACTGCCAGTCGTGACATTTGCTTATAATACCGCGAGACAAGACACCACAGGCTTCACGCCGTTTTTCCTGCTGCATGGTCGTGAAGCTGAGAAAATGGATACGCTCAGGGCATTCATATGCTCGTTTGAAGGACACTGATGATGATCATTATGTGATTGAAATCGATCTGTGGTTTTTAAAATAAAACATTAACGGCCATTGCTGCGAATTACATCTGGTGAATACGCTGTTTCCCTTCCAACTGGACTACACTCGGGATGACTATGTTAAACAGCTCATCACGAGGGTCGAAGAAGCAAGACAGCTGGCTTGCATACGGAAACTGGACGCCCAGGACACGGACCGTCAGCGGTATAACAACAAGCACCGACGTGTTGTGTTCAGCCCAGATCTAGTATGGCTTTTTACCCGTGTACGGAAAGTTGGACTACCAGAAGAGTTATTGAAGCAATACTTTGGTCCGTTTCGTGTCATACGCCTCCTGTCAGACTTCACATACTAAGTCGAGGATTATGAGCCATCGTCGAACGACAAAAACGAAGAGACATTGTTCACGTCCTCCGCGTGGAGACTTAGTAGGATCCTGAAGAGCAGAGAGGCGAACATTGTTTCTTGTTCAAGGACTCTAAGGACGATTATGATACTGAGAAGCCACGACAGGAACGTCTGTCGTCAGTAATTGTGCAGAAGTGAATGATTCTCCAGAACTGCCATACAGAGGACTCATGGCAAGATCAAGATCCAGGACACTGCAGCTGGCTCCAAAGGGATCCTAACATCGGGTCGCTGTCCTTTCAGGAGAGGGAGCAATGCGGCGAGACGGCAAGTAACGAAATGCCGGCGTGGCGCAATGGATAGCATCACCGATTGCGGTGCTGAAGGTCGTCGGTTCAATTCCGTTCACCGGCAAATTTTATTTCTTTGTAATTATCATTTCCAGACTATTCTACGTGTTTCTTATGTTCGTTTGTAATTTCTACATGTTTCTTATGTTAACTATTCTTCTAATTTGAGAGGCAGTCAATGCTGAGTGTTTGCAATCTACCTGCTTTCAGTTTAAGTGCCGTTTCCAGCCGACAACCCTGCCTTCGAAGTCAAGCCTGCTTCCATTTCACGCGACAATATGGGTTTTTCAGCATGGATCGACTCCTTTTTCCTCAGTGTCGCTCGAGCCATCGAGCAACTAACTTAACCATTTCATGTATTCCATGAAAGGCGTCTAGGACTACCCATTACTTTTTCACAAATTTATTTGATATCAATACTTGTGTATTCGGTCGATGTTCAAGGGAAGACCAAGGCAGTTCTGCATGTTTTCTAAAGTGCTGCAGGGACAAGGTAAAGACAGTGCGATGGAAGAAGTGCCTTCGTGGAAACAACTATAAATTGCGAGGACAGAACGCTTTCTCGCCGACCGATCCCCCTCCCCCCACCCCGCCCCGCTCAATAGTGTGGCAGCAGTCACACTCTGTACCGTTGCGCGCGCCCTGCCTGGCCTAGGGGCTGGAAGGCGCATATTGTTTTTTTTAGAACTGGTTTCAATCACACTTCGCCGAAGGCCCTACCACCCCTGTTCGGAGGACGACGTCGACTCGGTACCGCAGCACGGCGTAACGATGTTTGCGTCGCTAGTGGCCGGGGCAGTGGCGAACCTCTGGAACGGGTCAATGGCCGACACGCGCATTAATACTTGGCGCCAAACGGCTGTGTGGGCGTAGAGCGCGGGAACGCTAGTCCCTGGGCCGCGCTGCGTAGGCGGGGGTTACCGCCTACGAGGCGATTGGCTATTCCTTTTTAGTAAGGGCGTGGCCTCGCGTTTTGTGGGCAGAGGGGAACCGCTCGCCCATTTTTCGACCTGCACGAAGGTCTCTCTTCCAGTGTGGTTCTATTCTATTTCGGTTCTTGCACTTATTTCGCTTTGCGGGGTTCAGCTTTTCCGATTCACTTTTCAGACGCCGCTCTGAAACTCGAGTCTGACGACCTGAGTGTTAGCGAGGCGGGGAACAATATCAGCCAGTCTGATATCAGCTGTACCGACGCGCTGAAAACGTATATTGCGACACTGGTGTCACTCACGCACTCGACAATCTCGTGTCTGGTATACATAGTCTGAGTTGGCGAGACACATCCGAGCCAGCGATTTCGTTGGACACTGTGTATCTGCCGAGGGCACCGAGGCTTGTAATAGAGCAACAGCGCTTCTGCAGGGAGAAGCCGTTTGTTTTGATCGGTTCACGAATTACAGCAACACCCTGTACCGCCACCGCCGCCTCTCTCGCAGCGAGACCGGCCCAAAGCTGGACTTGGTGTAGCATCACTTGCTGCTTCTTGTGTGACAGTTTATATCTTTCTTATGTTCGCGGAAATCCACCCCCATGAACCACAGAAATTGCCGAGGTGGGGTGGCTTGCGTGCCTCGACGATGCAGATAGCCGTACCATAGGTGCAACCACAGTGGAGGGGTATCTATGGAGAGGCCAAATTAACGTGTGGTTCCTGAAGAGGGGTAGCAGCCTTTTAAGTAATTACAGGGGTAACAGTCTGGATGATTGAATGAGCTGGCCTTGTAACATCAGCTAACATGGCTTTGCCTGCAGTTACTGCAAACGGCTGAAAGCAAGGGGAAACTACAGTCGTTACTTCTCCCGAGGACATGCAGCTCTACTGTGTGACTATACGATGATGGCGTCTTCTTGGTTAAATATTCCGGAAGTAAAATAGTCCCCCATTCGGATCTCCGAGCGGGGACTACTCAGGAGGATATCGTCATCATGAAAACCGAAACAGGCATTCTACGGATCGGAGCGTGGAATGTTCTAACCCTTAATCGCGTAGGTAAGCTAAAAAAATTGAAAAGAGAAATGAATAGGTTAAAGTTAGATATGGTAGGGATTAGTGAAGTTTGGTGGCAGGATGATCAGGATTTCTAGTCAGGTGAGTACAGGGTTATAAATACAAAATCAGTTGGTGGTAACGCAGGAGTAGGTCTGATAATGAATAAGAAAATAGGAGTGCAGGTGAGTTACTAAGAACGCATTATCGTAGTAAAGATAGACACGAAGCCAACACCGACAACAGTAGTGCAAATTTATTTGCCAAATAGCACGTCCTATGATAAGAATATAGAAAAAATGTATGAGAGGATAAAAGAAAACATTCAGAAAGTTAAGGGAGACGAAAACTTGACTGTGATGGGGGACTGGAACTCGGTAGTAGGAATGGATAGAGAAGGAAATGTAGTAGGTGTACATGGACTGCGAAGAAGGAATGAAAGAGGAGATCGCTTGATGGGATTTTGCGCAGAGCACAATTTAATGATTACCAACACTGGGTTTAATCATCATGAAAGTAGGTTGTATACGTGGAAGAGACCAGGAGACACTGGCAGGTTCCAGATTGACTTTATAATGGTAAGGAATAGATTTCAAAACCAGGTTCTAAACTGTAACAAATATCCAGGGGCATATATAGACTCTGACCATAACTTAATGGTTATGAACTGCAGAAAGGTAGAATAGTTAGGAGATGGAACCTGGACAAATTGAAGGAACCAGAGGTGGTAAGGTGGTTGAGGGTTTCAGAGGGAGCATTAGGCAAGGATTGGCTGAAACGGGAGAAAGTAATACAGTAGATAGGGTAGTGAAGGCTGTAGATGACTATATAGGCAGAAGGACAAGGCCTAATAGAATGATAGATACCGCTCAAAGGAAAATAAAAGAGATATTTCGAGACAAGAAAAGCAGCTTTATGAATATCAAAAACTCAGACGGAAAACCAGTACTAAGCAAAGAGGAGAAGGCTGAACTGTCGAAGGAATATATAGAGTGCCTATACGTAGGAAATAAACTTGAAGGCGGTATTCTAGAAATGGAAGACGAAGTGAAGGAAGATGAGATAGAAGATGTGATACTGCGAGAAGAATCTGACAAAGCGCTGATGTCGTTAGGAGAGCCAGTACTGAAACAATTGTATCACATGGTATGCAAGACGTATGAGACGGGAAATACCCTCCGACTTCAAGAAGAATATTGTAATTTCAATTCCAAAGAAAGCAAGTGCAGACAAGTGTGAAAATTACAGAATATCAGTTTAATAAGTCATGGGTGCAAAATACTAACACGAATTATTTCCAAACGAATGGAAAATCTCGTGGAATCCAACCTCGACGAAGATCAGTTTGGATTTAGGAGAAATGTAGGAATACGGGAGGCAATACTCACATTACGACTTATCTTAGAAGATAGGCTAAGGAAAGGTAAACCTACGTTTTTGGCGTTTGTCGATTTGGAGAAAGCTTTTGGCAATGCCAACTGCAATACACTCTTCCAAATTCTGAAGGTATGAGGGGTAAAATGTAGGGAGCGAAGAGTTACATTCAACCTATACAAAAACCAGACAGCGGTTATTAGAGTCGGAGGGCAAGAAAGGGACGCAGAGGTTGGGAAGGGAGTAAGACAGGGTTGTAGCCTTTCCCCAATGTTGTTAAATCTGTACATTGAGCAGGTAGTGAAGGAATGGAAGGAGAAATTTGGAGAGTGGATTAAAGTGCAGGGAGAAGAAATAAAAACATTGCGGTTTGCCGATGACATAGTAATTCTCTCAGAGACCTCAAAAGATCTGTAAGAGTAATTGAATGGGATGGACAGTATTTGGAAAGGAAGATATAAGATGAACATTAACAAGAGTAAAACGAAGATAATGGAATGCAATGTCAGAAAATCAGGCGATGCTGAAGTAATTAGATTAGGTAATGAGACAATAAAAGTAGTAGATGAATTTTGTTATTTGGGTAGCAAGATAACTTCTGATGGCCGAAGTAAAAAATATAAAATGCAGAATGGCTATGGGAAGAAAAGCGTTTCTGAAGAAGAGAAACTTGTTAACATCCAACATTAATTTAAATGTAAGGAAGTCATTTCTGAAAGCATTTGACTGGAGTGAAACGTGGACGATAAGGAGTTCCGATAAAACGATGATAGAAGCTTTTGAAATGTGGTGCTACAGACGAATGATGAAAATTAGATGGGTAGATCACATAACTGATGAGGACGTGCTTAACCGAATGGGGGAGTGAAGGAGTTTCTGGCATATACTGATTAAGAGAAGGGATCGATTGGTTGGACCATTCTGAGACATCAAGGAATGCGTGTGGGGTAAAAATCGTAGAGGGAGACCGAGGGACGAGTATAGTAAGCAGATTCAAAAGGATGTAGGTTGCCGAACTTATTCCTAGATGAAGAGACTTGCACATGACAGGGTAGCGTGGAGAGCTGCATCAAACCAGTCTGCGGACTGAAGACCGCAACAACAACATGTGAGAAACACCCTTCAATGTTCTATCACGCCCTTGGCCTCCATCGTGTCTTTTGAGCTGTTCAAAATTCGTTCTAAAGTACATTTTTGTGAGGGACTGGCCAGTCATTGATATATATTATGTCTGTATTTATTAATGTGATATAATCTGTGTGCTGTTAATGTTTAAAAGCTTTGGAATTTCAATTTTCTTGTCATTATTGAACGCTTTTCACTCAGAACATTTCTTGTAATACACTGAGCTTAATTTTTGTCTCAAACCTCATGTTGAATTCAGTAGTTAGGCTACCCACTGCCATTATTTTGGAGGGGTTATTAATTAATAAGATGCCTTTGCTGGAGTGCATATTTGAGTAACTGTTCGGAGGGGCCCGCCCCCTTCTGCTCTCCACTTCCCACTTTTTTCCCTCTCCATAAGAACCCCACCTAATGACATCTGACCTCTACTTTACACCCATATGTACTGTTTCAACAATAAACTTGAGTCAACTGGAGAAATCTATTAGGGTGTCCTAGTTATTATTTATGTCAGTGTATTTACGTAGGCTATACCACTGTTCTCTCTGAACTGTTGTGGGTTAGTTACAATCTGTACAAAAAAGCAAGCGCAGTAGATGGTCGTCCTGTTAGGTAACAGCAGTTACCAACCACGACGACCTGATCATCTTTTGCACGGGGGTCAAGCCGAAGCCACACCTTATTTTAAGATGGCCCGTTAAAAGGCGAAATATGATTCACAGTTCAAAAGTAATAAAGATCTCTCATTCCCTGACAATGTTGGCTGTAAATTTTTGTGTTCTGGTGATGTTTCCAACAGAGTACCAAATAACTGTCACGTATGTGTAATCCATGATGAAATAAAGGCTTTTTCCTAGAGTGAGGCAATACGCCATTCTTATACGCATCTGTACGAAAGATGACAGGACAAACGAGAATAATATCGACCTTTTACACTAGCGATATTTTCCAAAATTTTGGAGAATAACAAATGTAATATCTTCATTGCATCATTGTTTCACAATTAATAAAATCATTCTGAGAGAATGTTAAATTATTATCAGTTATTACTCGCGGAATTTCGCCGATTGCCCAAGAGTTGGAGCCTACTGTACATCCGCACTGAACAAACATCTGTGGAATTATTTACCACACCTAAAAAAAGTAAGTAAAGTAGTCAACAATCCGAAGATTGGTTTGAACACCACAGTGCTTAACTAGGCATTGTCCTGTTTGGAGGTGGTATGCCGTTGCCTTCCTCCGACCTTCGAACTGACTTACCCAGCCAGTTATAGGGGGACCTACAGTTTTACGTGGGTTCCGAACCACGGTGCTACTCGGTATTTTTCACATTAGAAACACTGCCAGAGGTGAAAGAAGTGGAAAGTGAGAGGTAAAAATCCTAGGACCTGGCAGGGATCGAACCCGCGACCTTTGGATTTATAGTCTGGCACTCTACCACTGTGCTACGGAGCCGCACTTACATATATTTCTACGCGACGACAGAGTAGGTTCATTGCTTGAACTCAGATGCGGTAATAACGTTCGAATGCGTAGGATATGTATGATACGGGCGCTATAGTCGTAGGGTCCGACTTGTGGAAATTGGGGGCTAACGTGATGCGTGGATCGATAGTAAAGGGGTTAAGGCGACCGACCAGTGGCGGGAAGCGGGAAAGCAAGGTTCGAATACAGGCTGGCATTAATTTCCACTTGTCGCCACTGATATGGTACGTGGTGAGACCTTGCATTATACACAACGTTTGCTCCATGTACATGGTGTTCCGGATGCTGTAGGGACTGATCGATGTGAGGATACGGAGCAGAAATGTGTAATGGTTTCCATATTGGATACCATTTATTGAATCATAGTTTGTTAGAGCGACTGCAGTGCAATAGGTGATGTAACAAGGATCCATAGCTACACCATGCATGGTTTCCTGCTAGAGGGTGCTACTGTTCCTGATACAGCATGTCCTAGCGCCCTCTGCTGCCAGAGCAGTTGGGAATGTTGTGTCCGGTTCACTATTGTAGTGGACGTGATCTGGCTTTCTACACTGAGATTCAGTATTCGAATTCAGAGCTTGTTGATACGGTGTTTACATTACGGAAAGGCAAACGGCAAACGATCGGCGGCAGCAATGTTGTGTCGGGATAAGAACCCCAGCATTCAATGCTTGCAACAGTGATTCGCCATTCATCGTTTAAGGGCGCAGCAAACTACGACGGACGCACCCGGAATGTTCGGCCGCCAGACTTGCAGGAAGGCCCCGCCCCGCCAGTGGGTGCGCCAGTAGCTGCAGCTGCAGTCGAGCGTCGGCACACGGAGGGTGGCCGACGTCATGCCAGATATTCTCAACGTGCGTGTGAACGATCACCGAGAAGGAGGGAGGACTGCGCCGACTGCTCACCACGTGGCTATCCGGAGAGGGGGGCAGCTCTTTTCGGTAGGTCTTAGGAATGTATGACATTTCAAAGCAAGTAAAAGTAACTGAGTAAACTGAGAATCTTTCAAGAGGAGGTCGTTAGAGATACTATTTTATATAAGGAACTCATTAGTGGGGCGATCTAAAATTGTTTAAACACAGGTTTGCAGCCAAGACCGCTATCTTCATTTAATTACATTACCGATTTCGGCGTGCTAGATGCCATCTTCAGACCTGTAGTAATTTTACATGAAGTCCCTGTCGTTACAACAATTTTTAACATAGTAAAACGGTGAACATCCATAATGATGTGTCATAATAAAACGTTTGAACCCATCTATCTTATGCTCATAACCAGAGGCACTTCAGAATCCAAGTTCAATACTACTGAAGACAAGTACAATACTTGAATATACTAGAGTAGTGACGATAACTTATAAAATCAAGGACGGTTGGGAATCACTTCATAATCAGTCATGTCATCCAAAGAAAGATTTGCTAAAATATATTGTGATGAAATTTTACTTAAGGGTCCGAACATTATTTAGCGAGTTTATCTTTGCTGCAAAATAAAAGTGACATAAAATTCGTACCATCTCATATTTATTGAATTATATTTTGAACAATTGTATAATTTTTCAGGTATAATAGATTAAAACTTGTTGCGGTATGGGGCGGTTTCCATGAACGTTACTGTTTATGTTCGCATTTCTCAAGTACTAAGTGTCCTACTGTGACACAATTTAGATAGTACACTAAACTATACGCTTGTTTCCTGTCTGTAAAATTTCCTGCGGCTACAATTTGTAGTGCACAAATTACAAATTGTAACGTCATACCAAATCCCGTAGTTTTAGTCCATGAGCAGCTGAACGTTACTGTTTAGGTGCTCATATCTCATGAACTACTGAAGCTACATTCAACTATATATGTGTATACCCCCATGAACCGCAGACATTTCCGAGGTGGGGTGGCTTGGGTGCCTCAACGATAGAGATAGCCGTACCGTAGGTGCAACCACAGCGGAGGGGTATCTGTGGAGAGGCCAGACAAACGTGTGGTTCCTGAAGAGGGGCAGCAGCCTTTTCAGTAGTTACAGGGGCAACAGTCTGGATGATTGACTGAGCTGGCCGTGTAACATCAGCTAATATGGCTTTGCCACACAGTTACTGCTAACGGCTGGAAGCAAGGGGAAACTACAGCCGTTATTTTTCCCGAGAACATGCAGCTCTACTGTATGAACATATGATGATGGCATCCTCTCGGGTAAAATATTCCGGAGGTAAAATAGTTCCCCATTCGGATCTCCGGGCGGGGACTACTCAGGAGGATGTGATCATCAGGAAAGACAATACTGGCATTCTACGAGTCGGAGCGTCGAATGTTAGATCCCTTAATAGAGTAGGAAAATTAGAAAATTTAAAAAGGGAAATGGATAGGTTGAATTTAGATATAGTGGGGATTAGTGAAGTTCGGTGGCAGGATGAACAGGATTTCTGGTCAGGTGAGTACAGGATTATAAATACAAAATCAATTGGGGGTATCACAGGAGTAATGAATAAGAAAATAGGCATGTGGGTAAACTACTATGACCAGCACAGTGATCGCATTATCATTGTCAAGATAGATACGAAGCCAACACCGACAACAGTAGTACAGGTTTATATGCCAACTAGCTCTGCCGATAATGAGGAAATCGAAGAAATATATGAGGAGCTAAAGAAAATTATTCAGACAATTAAGGGAGAGGAAAACTTAATTGTTATGGGAGACTGGAATTCGGTAGTAGGACAAGGAAGGGAAGGGAAGATAGTAGGTGAATATGGTCTGGGCAAAAGGAATGAAAGAGGAAGCCGCCTGGTAGAATTTTGCACAGAACATAATTTAGTTATAACAAACACCTGGTTCAAGAATCACAAAAGAAGGTTGTATACGTGGAAGAGACCAGGAGACACCGGGAGATACCAGATAGATTTTATAATGGTAAGACATAGATTTCGAAACCAGGTTTTACAGTGTAAGACCTACCCAGGGGCAGATATAGACTCTGACCATAACTTGTTGGTTATGAACTGTAGACTGAAACTGAAGAAACTACAAAAAGGTAGGAAAATAAGGAGATGGGACCTGGATAAATTGAAGGAACCTCAGGTTCTTAAGAATTTCAGAGGGAGCTTTAGGCAACAATTGACAGAAACGGGGGAAAATAAAACAGTAGAGGAGGAATGGGTAAAATTGAGAGATGAAATAGTGAAGGCAGCAGAGGACAAAATAGGTAGAATGGCAAGACTAACAAAAAATCCTTGGATATCACAGGAGATACTAAATTTAATCGCTGAAAGGAGAAAATATAAAAATGCAGTAAATAAAACAGGCAAAATGGAGTACAGACGACTAAGAAATGAGATTGACAGGAAGTGCAAAATGGCTAAGCTGGAGTGGCTAGAAGGCAAATGCAAGGATGTAGAAGAATGTATAAATAGGGGAAAAATAGATACAGCCTACAGGAAAATAAAAGAAACATTTGGAGATAAGAAAAACAGCCCTATGAATATCAAGGACACTGATGGAAAACCAGTTCTCAGCAAAGAAGGGAAAGCTGAAAGGTGGAAATAGTATATAGAGGGGCTCTACAATGGAAATGAACTTCGAGACAATATTGTAGGAAGGGAAGAGGATGTAGATGAAAATGAAATAGGAGATACTGTGCTGAGAGAAGAATTTGACAGAGCCCTGAAAGACCTAAGTCGAAACAAGGCCCCTGGAGTAGATGATATTCCCTCAGAGCTACTGAAGTCTCTGGGAGAACCAGCCATGACAAACCTGTTTCACCTGGTGTGTAAGATGTATGAGACAGGCGAAGTACCCTCAGACTTTAAGAAAAATGTTATAATCCCCATTCCAAAGAAAGCAGGTGCAGACAGGTGTGAAAACTACAGAACCATCAGTCTAATAAGTCATGGTAGCAAAATATTAACACGAATTTTATACAGAAGGATGGAAAAGCTGGTAGAAGCCGACCTCGGGGTAGATCAGTTTGGGTTCAGGAGAAATGTAGGAACACGGGAGGCAATACTCACTTTACGGCTTATCCTAGAAGATAGATTAAGAAAAGGCAAACCTACATTTCTAGCTTTTGTAGATTTGGAGAAGGCTTTTGACAATGTTGATTGGAATAAATTCTTTCAAGTTCTGAAGCAAGAAGGAGTAAAATATAGGGAGCGTAAGGTTATTTACAACTTGTACAAAAACCAAACAGCGGCTGTCAGTGGTGAAGGGCATTAAAGGGATGCAGTGGTGGGAAAGGGAGTAAGACAGGGTTGTAGTCTTTCTCCAATGTTATTCAATTGGTACAATGAGCAAGCTATAAAGGAAAGCAAGGAGAAATTTGGAGAAGGAATTAAAGTTCAGGGTGAAGAATTAAAAACATTGCCGTTTGCCGATGACATAGTAATTCTGTCAGATACAGCAAAGGGACCTGGAAGAGCAATTGAACGGAATGGACAGTGTGCTGAAAGGTGCATATAAGTTGAACATTAACAAGAGCAAAACTAGGGTAATGGAGTGCAGTGTACGAAAATCAGGTGATGCTGAAGGAATTAGATTGGGAAACGAAGCAATAAAGGAGGTAGATGAGTTTTGTTACTTGGGCAGTAAAATAACAAATGATGGTCGCAGTACAGAGGATATAAAATGCAGAATGGCAATGGGTAGAAAAGCGTTCTTGAAAAAGAGAAATTTGCTAACATCAAATATTAATTTAAGTGTAAGGAAGTCTTTTCTGAAGGCATTCGTGTGGAGTGTTGCCTTGTATGGGATTGAGACATGGACGATAAACAGTGCAGACAGGAAGAGGATTGAGGCTTTTGAAATATGGTGCTACAGAAGAATGCTGAAGATTAGGTGGGTGGATCGCATAACTAATGAAGAGGTACTGAACTGAATTGGGGAGAAAAGAAATTTCTGGCATACCTTGATTAAAAGAAGGGATAGATTGGTAGGACACATTCTTAGACATCAAGGAATTGTGAATTTAGCGTTGGAGGGAAGTGTATGGGGTAAAAATCGCAGAGGAAGACCAAGAGATGGATACAGTAAGCAGATTCAGACAGATGTAGGTTGCCGTTCTTATGTGGAGATGAAGAGGTTTGCTCAGGATAGGGTATTGTGGAGAGCTGCATCAAACCAGTCTCCGGACTGAAGACCACAACAACAACTGTCTGTAATATTTCCTGTCGGTACAATTTGTAGTGTTCAAATTATAAATTGTAACGTCATACGGAGAGCCGTAGTTTTACTCCATAAACAGCGGAAAAGTAGTAAGCGAGAAATTTTTTTCCTTTCATCATTTTACTATGGTTACCAGCGAGAAAAGTTTAATAAAGGTTTGAAATTATGTTTAAAGTTTGATGCAAGTTGCTAAGTACCGTCATTCTCATACAGGATATTTCGAAAGCCTCGCCGCATTATATGGCATTTTTTGCGACTTCTATTGGTTATGACGTAATATCTTCTGAACCATGTGCCGTATCTGATTCTTGACCATGCAGCAATTGTTACCTCACAGTAAGGATGCGTGTACCAAATTTGGTTGAAATCGGTCCAATGGTTTATTAGGAAATGAGCAGCATTGTCGCAAAATGCAGCAGTTTTTCGCGCATCTCGTTGTTTATTACGTCATATCTCGTGAATTATATGTCATATGTGATTGTTACACTTACGCGACCGTCCTCATGGATTGAAGCTTACGTGTACAAAATTTCATAAAGATTGGAACAAAACTGTAGATTTGTATGCAACACGTACAAACATGCTGACACTCTGCTTTATATATTAGGTTTATTTGTTTATTTATTTATTTATTTTTGAAATCATATCAGCTTGGATTGACTAGACCACGATCCTGGATACGCCACTGTTCAGTGCTGATAAATTTGAATAAAAAAATAGTGAAGGGGAGTGTAATGTAACTGACTAATTCAAACAGGGCCGCAGCGAGAAATCTGTTGATAAGTTACCCAAATTTTAATTACCGAATTCTTCGCCAGACAACGGCTAACATTATCTTTGGTTAGATAATAGAATATACATACGGACTAAAATTTCATGAATAAGTGCATACTATTTACAAAACGGTGAACTCTTATGAACTTTAATTCAGCGGGAAATCGTCTTGCTTTGTCCATCGTGTATTATGATCCAAATTCAGTAACCGTAACTTCAACGGCCGGGCATAAGTGCAACAGAAAGAAGGCGGGATCATAACAAGGAAAATGAAAGGACTGCACTTTAGTGATGAGTTCTTTATTCACAGTGTCTGTTGCTAAGTGTTAGCAATAACTGTGGCGACTGCCCTCCTGCGCGCCTGCGGGCGAGGCGGCGGCGGTGCCGAGGACGCTGCCGGCGTGCTGCGTGCTGTGCCTGGTTCCTGACGATGGCCTCTGGGCGCCGAGCCCCCAGCACTCGACGGCTTATTCTCCCGTCATCATCTCCATGAATTCTGGAACATAACGCACAATGTAAATTAAATACTTATAAAGCAAATTCAAGGACTCAAAAATAGAAGAGGGACACGTGATGGCATTGCATCGCTAGAGATCATTGTAGAAATAAGTACACAAAAGAGTGAAGAAGTATCACCGTTAACAGCCGTAGAAAAGGTATTTGATCGAGTGCACTGTGATAAGTTTATAGTTATCTTGAAAAGTAAGGCAGCAGAGTGTAAGAAGAGAGACTGTAAATCTGTTCATGATTCACGTAAAGGTACGAATAAGAAATGAGACTGCTGAAGGGAGCAATTTTGGAATAGGTGTCAGGCATTGCCGTTTCCTCTCGTCGATACTATCTAACATTCATCAGGGGAAAATACTGTAAAGCTGTGATACAGACGTAAGGATAACTGAATGAAAAATTCACACCTAATGCCGAGCGGGAGAAGTCGAGCGGTCTAGAGCGCCACGTTGCGGATCGCGCGGCCTTCCGCGTCGGAGGTTCGAATCCTCCCTCGGGTATGGATGTTTGTGTTGTCTTTAGTATAAGTTTGTTCATAAGTAGTTTGTAAGTTCAGGTACTGAAGACCCCGCAGTTAAGACCCCTTAGCTATACAAACATTTGAACATTTGAAACTTCCTGGCAAATTAAAATTGTGTGCCAGAACCGGGACTCGAACCTGGGACCTTTGCCTTTCTCGAGCAAGAGCTTTACCATTTAGCTGTCCCGACACTACTCACGGTGCTGCTCCACATTTCACAGGAGTTCTTCTGCGAAACTCTCAAGACAGGTTCGAGTCCTGCTTCCAACACACATTTTTAATCTGCCAGGAAGCTTCATATCAGCGCACACTGTGCTGCAGAGTGAAAGTTTCATTCTGGTATTTGAACATTTGATTCACACATGATAGGGAGATGCTGGCAGAAACTGAACAGACAATGACTCGAATGCTACATGACATGAATCGAGGCTGAGCTACATAAAGAAGGAATGTAAATAAAAAGAAAACGAAAGAGATGGCAATAGACTTTAAAAAAGAGTAGTAAAGTTGTGGTCGGAAACCAGACAACAGGTGAGAGCATTCAAGTATTTCCGAAGTTGCGTTAGAGAAGACATGAACCGTAAACGAGACATCAAAGTTAGAACGGCGGTTGAGAAAGAGGTATTTTAAAAACCGACAAATTCTTAACTAGTTGTTTAAACTACGAATTACGAGCGCGGTGACTGACTTGCCTGACATGGACCGTGGCCTTGTCCGGGACAGAAACGCGTACACTGAGGAAGCAGGGTGAAAGGAAAATGAAACATGGTGTAGGATGGAAAACATCAGCTGATGAAAGCAGGAATGATAATAGCGAAGGATGTTTGTTGACTGTGAAATATAGAAAACAAAATTGGATAGGTCAAAATTCTTTCTTTCTCTTCAGCTCTCTTCCCGCCCATGCAGGATCGGCTTTGTTATGACAGCTTTGACATGTCAGTATTGACAGGGTGGCCGGATGCCCTTCCTGCAGCCACTCCCTGCCTCCCCGCGGGAGGAAATGGGGACCCCAAATGTCTGTATGTAGTGTAATATGTGTGAAAGTGTAAAATGTTTGCGAATCGTGTAACTGATGCGGGACTTGGGGACCAGCCCGGTATTCACCTAGGGGGATGTGGAAAACCGCTTAAAAAGCACGTCCAGGCTAGCCGGCAATCCGACCCCCTTTGTTAATCCGCCGGGCCGATTCGAACCGTGGCCGGTACGCCTCCCCGTCCCGGAAAGCGGCGCGCCAGGCCACACGGCTAACCGAGTGGGTCTGAATAGGTTATAATACGAGAAGGTAATGCCTTCTACAATAGCAACTGATGATTTCATACCGGGGAAGGGACGGGAGGACAAAAATAAGGTACTAGATGGGGGGAGAGGGGGCGGAGGGTAAGTAGACCGCAAGGAGGTCAGCAAGAATGAATTGCAAAGTAGAGAAGCACGGAGTCCTATGGACTCGAAATCTGCCGCAGGACAAGTATGAGAATGATGATGATGATACTGCATAAAATGAAGTACAATCGAAATAGTGTTCTCTGACACAGTTAACTTAATTTATCAATAAATAAATAAATAAGTAAATAAATTTAAAAAATAAAATAAAAAAGCGACAAATTGTACTAAAAAACTTCCATTTATTGTCATATTTCCATTCCTCCATTCCTTAGTCGACAAGGATGGAAATTTATAGGCAGACGACAAAACACACCACTGCTGCACAGGAGGAAGGAAAACAATAGTACTCCCGCAAAACTTAAGGGACAGTCAAATGGAAAACGGGACACGGTTGAAAACACAGTAATTTATTAGTGGAAAGGTAATCGTCATAATTGTTAATACATTTATCCCACTGTAATACAAGACAATTCGTATATCCAAGCAAAAATGTTTGCAAAAAATGTTCTCATGACTGAGAACGGCTGTAACTCTTCGACGAACATATTGGTAAACTGTCTTTACACTTTCGAAGCAAACGTTATGAACTATTGCACCAAAATATCCGGCAATTATTTGAACGATGTTGAAACTGTAAATATGGTGCTTACTCTGTACTCCGAAATTCCCTAAAACAGTTCAGTTACGTTGAGACATGGAGATTTTGCTGTACAGGGGATATGTATGGTACCTTTCTGAAGCTGTACATGGCATACCTGAACCTTTTAGCCTGTCTATGTGGAAGGACTATCATATTGGAATATGACAGTGTTTGTTAGCAATATTTTAATCATAGTAAGCAGTTTTCTATAGAGGGAGGTGAGATATTCATTTAAAGTTTCCCAGTCAGTCAGGGTAATGATAAAAACAGTTTAATACCAGGATATAGATTCCAAAATCGTGACAGAACCTTCCCCGTGTTTGACTGTCGAAAGTATGCGTGCTGTGCCGTAAACTTCTTTTTGGGTTTACGTTATATAGGAAAGGTAGCTACCACATACTTCCAGTCTAGGTTTTTACGAGTGTGGCACCATTTCCTTTACAACTTTGCGCTGGCTTCCGATATGGAACTGTTGCAGTTCTACCATGAGTGTTTAAATTCAATCGTATTGTATTTATCGAAATAGGATTACTGAAGTGAGTGGAGAGTTTTGAGGTCGCTTTTACCTTAGTATTTTTACATTGTCTGGCCACAATCATTTTTTAATGATCGTCGATATTTGCAGATAATTAATGGCTGCGCCCAGTACTCTTGTTCGCTACTTATGTCGGACTTTTTGGTGGATACTGCTACTAGTGATACAGAAGATTTCATCACAGTTACTTCCACTAACACCGCACAACCGAGATTCCCTTTTTCGAAGTCTGTGAGATGAACGATTTCAGCTATCATTTGTGTTGACCTTTACAGAACAAAGCATATAATACACAGCAAGATAACGTACAAGACAGCTTTACGTGAATTGTGCACTATGCTCAGTGTTTAACATGTAATCAGTGGTGCCAACTAACAAGACTAGTATACCTGCATGGTATTTATAGTATTATGTCTATCCCATACAATATTGTCCCCAGAAGTTCAACTCTTCGACTGAAGAATATCGACGACCACGAATGTTTTGCATAGAAGCTCCAAAAATATGTTAATCTCATAGGTTATAGGGACGGAACTGGGCTGTTTGGAGGATATGTTAGGGCTTTCCTGTGAAATATGTTTACCGCAATGGAAACGGTATCGTTCTACTGCAATTTTCCAAGCTTGCGCAGTAAAAGTTTCGTCCTTATATATTTTTGGAGCTGCGACGAAAGTCATGCACGAACATCGACCAGCTTTGGACGAAGAGTTTCACTCCTGCGGACAATGATACAGGGGGTGGACACAATTACGTCTTGTTGGCAGTTGGCACCAAAATAAAATTATAGGTCCTTAAACGAGCGGAAACTTTGTATAACGGATGCACTGACCATCTTACACAGGGATAAATGTATTAACAAACATGGCGATAATCTTTTAAACAGTAAGGCAGCTTACTTACTTTTCTTAGGATTGTTTTAATTTTATTTCCCCATGTTGGATGTAGCGGCGAAATAACTAAGCCCAGCCAAGGATTTTTTTTCTTTTTTTCTTTTTCTGTAATCTTTTCGGGTATTAAGTGAGTCTTCGCATCGTAATGTATTTGTTGTTTCAGCACGTCAATGGTTTGTGGGTAGTAACAGTTCTGAAGTCTACTGGCCTACCCAGAATCCCCACATGAAACCAATGGAATGTCTTTAGGATGAACCTAGCGTCCAAAACCTCTAGGTGAGGAAGTATGGGCTGCTACTCCTCCACAGATATTCGTAAACCTCTTTAATATTGCCTGCAGCCCACTTCAAGTCCTCCTAAAGGCAATGAGCGGATATCCCAACCCCCATATTAATGTCCAGTAATAGGTGTCGGGGTACGTTTGAAATACACTGCAGTCTACAAAATCCTTCAGGGTATGACAACACGTTTTCAATCATTAAAACTGTCCGACGTTTCGGCCACTGTTTCAAGTAGTCTGGTGAAGAAGCTAAGACTTGGTGCTTATATAGTAGTGGGAAGCGGTGGTTTGTGGAAGAGGAGGGCTGTTGGGCGTTCTTTATTGTTGTTTGCAACATTTCACGCAATTGTTGGAAATCGGCATCATCTATTGTTTTCATGTGTTCTCTGGCCACACGTGGAAGAGAAGCACAGTTAGCAGGAGAGTATAATGGAGTTTAGAGCGGAAACAAAAAGAATGGAGTCTGCCTTTCCTCGACGTGGAAGTCTACCGATATCATGACGGTAAATATGGTCACATGGCGTTTAGAAAAGCCACCAGCATGGGCAGCTACTGCGAAGCCTCCATCCAGCATCACCATAAGCAGAAGAAATCCACTCTGTACCCTAGGAGGGCCTACAAGACGAGCTGTGTCAAACATCTCAAGGCGGAACTACAAAATCTTAGATCCACCTTTACAGGGAATGTTGTGGGACGAGTTAGATAGACAAGAGAATGGCAAGAAAGGATGAAAGGAACAGGGAAGAACAGGGGAAGCAGAAACATCACCCTATTACATGCGGTAACTGAACGCGTGGGCAAGCATCAAGCCAATCATCCGGAGCGGCAACAATGTTTCCTTGACTCAACCAAGGATGCAGTAGACCATTGGCTCCCAGACCGTGGTACGCGCGGTGTAGTACACGTCATTTCAGGTGGAACGCGCACAAATAAACAAAACAATTACGTATATAGATATCATTATTCTGTTACGTTTGTCTATTTTTAAATGGACAGATAAAGATGATTGATAAAATTACCGATAACGTCAGTATAATGTTAAAGATACGATACTTTTCGTTGAATGTTTGATTCGAACAGCATACAGGAACATTGTTTAATAACACCCCTCCCCATAACTGCCTCATTATTTGTCTCTGCCCTTGTCGGGAGTGATTCATCTTGTTTTGACGTAGCGATATTTCAATCTGGACTTGGTTATTATTGGGAGGTTTTTCGCGACTCTTTGCAACTGCGGCCAACTTAGGCGGTGTACATATGTGTGTCATTGAAGTAATCAATACGCAGTGAATGGTTTACTGTTATTGTCGCATTATTGGGCGTTACGTTAAATGTTATCGTGATCCGGAGAAAGTTTTCGTTCGCAAGCATAGAGCGAATATTGCAAAAAATTGATTCTCGACTACTGTAACCACGTTGTGAAGTTTGATTGCGTAAGTTATACGTGATTGTTGTTTCAGTTAACGATGAAGTCCTTCTACAGCCAAATTATTTGCTACAAATAAGTAGCAAATGTGAACAAAACGAATCCGTAAAAAAGTGTTTTCGCAAAATCTTATTATTTGTGTGTGTGTGTGAGACATTTCTGCTATACATAATATAGGGACGACACAAAACAATTGTATTTTGTCAGCACTGAGCAAGGTTGTGAAACCCTCACCACTGCGGCAGTTGCCATTCATCGTTCTACCTTCAGCACTGTCCCTTCCCCAGCCCTATTCACCACCTAAGGGGTCGTTTAAGGTAAATGAGCTCCAGTGCTACGCCGAAATATCTAAAAGTGGCAAGTGGTACGCACTGAATCAGTCAGTAGAAGGATTTACGAACATGGAAGATATACTGCATTCGGTTTGGACAACACAACAAGTCAGCGGTGGCAGACTACCAGCATGAGTGTGGAAAAGAGGTTTTTTTTTTTTTTTTTTTTTTTTTTTTTTGATAGCGAGGAAGATTATAGAGGCGATAGAAATAACCAAGCGAGCCGCCAACACGAACAGAGAAAATGGGTACTGGCTTCGGGCTTCCTGGCTGCTGGCGGCGGCAGCGGCGCGCCGGGACACTGTGGCCCACCCACGCCTGCAGCTGCAGATGAGCACACGGAGCGCAGGCTGGCCGCCTTCCGCACACGCCGAGAAGGAAACCACGCCACGCCACAACTGCCGCCGCTCCCCCTACACTAAAGGTAAGCAACAATGCAAATAGCAGTTGCAGGTGACTGTTTTCAGCAATGGGACAAAATAATGCGGCCACCAATAGCAAGATAAGTACTCTATATAAACACCAATAGAGAACTCCCCTTTCCACCCAATGTCGTGTAATACTGCAATCACCAATAAAGAAACCCAACATTCCGCTTCTTCTTAGTGAATCCAGTGCTTCACAAGGACCAAGTCTTCGCTCATTCAGATATCAGACAAAAACACAGAGGAAGACCACTTGCAACATTGGTCGAAATGTCAGACAGTTTTCAAAATTGACAATGCGGTCTCACACCTCGAATAATTTTATTGACAGTGACATTGGCCGCGGAACAGTGCGCTTACAATTAGCTGCAGTTCAGCAGCCTCGAGGAGGACCTCTACATAGGTGTCGAAACCACAGATTGACAGTAGTTTCAGTAAAAATAATGTCACCACGGAAGACCGAAAATGAATTGCAGTCGGTGTTTGCCTAAGCTGTGATGACTTTGTGGTGATGGAGAGGTGTGCCTGGCAGCGGCCGGGGTCGTCTGGCAGGGAGGGAGGTGGGCGTGGCCTGCTGGGAGGGAGGTGGGCGTGGCCTGCTGGGAGAGGGGCGGGCGCGGCCGCTGCGCCGCTCACCGTCGAAGTCGACGGTCCCGGAGCCGTCGGTGTCGATCTCGGCGATGATGCCGTCCAGGTCCTCCGGGCCGAGCTTGTCGTCCAGCGCCGCCAGGATCTCCCGCAGCGTCCCCGTCGTGATGTAGCCGTTACCTGCACACAGCGAAACGCCACTTCCACACGTCTGCTCTCCGATAATGCCGCGCTGGCAAAAGGCGCATAAGAGATGGGCGTTCCGTGAGTTGTGATAAATATTTCTGTACACCAAGCAATTATAGACGTCAGCTACTAGTGAACAATAAAAAATAAAATAAATCAATGAGAAAAGTTGATATTTTGTGCCCAGCTGGTATTCGAGCTCGGGACCTCCTGCTTAGTAGGCAGGGCCGCTGACCACTACGCCACTAGAGGCATAGTAATCACCGCGGCCGCGCGCCCTACATATATTCACAGCGTCCCACTCAACTCTTTCACCCCAGGTATATCGGGAACTACAAGAGATGTTAAAAAAAGACTTTCACGGTCAGGGATGTACGATAGGGGCTTGTGAAACTAGGTACTATGAGGCAGTGTAAAACGTAAAATAGTTTAACTTTCACCGCAAACAGTTTTTTAACTGGATCCTCCATATTGTATCTTAAGCAATCAATAGCGTGAAAAATCACAAAAAGAATTGCGTTGGTTGCATCGCGATGCGTCAATTACATCCAGAGAAACTGCGAAGCGAAGTTGACGTTTGAAACATTTCAAGTCACGGTGCAAGCGCGTGTCCGAGACTCAAGCGAGTGTCGCGGTTTGAGTCTCCGACACGCGCTAGCACCGTGACTTGAAGTGTTTCAAACCGTCAACTTGGCTTCGCAGTTTCTCCGGATATAATTGACGCATCGCGATGCAAACAACGCCATTCTTTTCGTCATTTTCGATGCTACTGATTGCTTAAGAAAAAATAGGGGGCATCCAATCAAAAAACATAAGTTAGCGTTGAAAATCTTACTTTTTACGTTTTAGACTGCCTCATAGTACCTACTTGCACAAGCCCCTATTCTAAATTCATGACCGTGAAAGTCGTTTTCCAATGTCAATATATATATAACGGGTGATCAAAAAGTCAGAATAAATCATGGAATAATTGAGATAGAGAGGTAAAAATTGACACACATGCTTGGAATGACAGGGTTTTATAGAAAGTAAAAAAGAAAGAAAAAAAAGGAAAAGAAAAATAAATTAAAAAAGTAATAAAATGTCCGACAGATGCTGCGTGATTCTGGTTTTGTAACTGCTACCGTGACAGGTGAGAGTACGCCGATATGTTACAGAGCCGGCCGCGGTGGCCGAGGTGACTGAGGCGCTCCAGTCTCGGTCAGCACGGCCACTACGGTCGGGGGTTCGAATCCCCCCTCGGGCATGGATATTTGTGCCGTCCTAGTTCGTAAGTAGTTCATAAGTAGTTTGTAAATTTAGGGACTGATGACCCCGTAGTTAAGTCCCATAAGCTTAACAAACATTTGAACATTTTTATGTTACAGAATCGCATCATCCCCAGCCTGTCTGATAAACACCTGCTGGAAATTACGATTTTTATGCAGGATGGAGCTCCCCCCATATTCCTAGACGCTTGAAAGATCTCTTGCGCGCGTCGTTTGGTGATGATCGTGTGCTCAGCCGCCACTTCGTCATGCTTGGCCTCCCAGGGCCCCAGACCTCAATCTGTGCTATTATTGGGTTTGGGGTTACCCGAAATTGCAAGTGTATCGTGATCACCCGACATCTCTAGGGATGCTGAAAGACAACATCGACGCCAATGCCTCACCATAACTCCGGACACGCTTTACACTGCTGTTCAAAAGATTATTCTTCGACTACAGGTATTGTTGAGGAATGATGGTGAATATATTGAGCATTTCCTGAAAAGAAGATGATCTTTGCTTTGTCTTAGCTGTTCTGCTAATTATTGCTTTTCTGACCAGGTGAAGCGCCACCTGTCGGACAGTTTAGAACATTTTACTTTCCTAATAAAACTTCGCGTCATTCCACGCATGTGTGACAATTTTTATACCTCGCTATCTACATCATTCCGTGATTTATTAAATTTTCAAATTTATACTGACCCTTTGATCACCTGGTATATATATGTGGGCACTCTCGCTTCGCAGTGCGATTCCTGCCATGACAGCATTTAAAAAAAAGGCTGCCAGAAAATTTCGTCTCGTACATATTTCCGGCAGTAAGTGTACGTCGAAGACTGAGATGTCAGTGTGGCTCAGAATTACACAATTACACCAATAAACTTTTAGGGGATGTATAATGTGTCTTGAAGAACAAAGTGAGCTTAGAAGCCCATACCCGGGGGCGTCATCAAGCGACGCTTCAGAGCATCGAAGTTCCTGGAGGCCGGCGCCGGTGCCTGCAGCTGGGACACTCTGGGCTTCTATGCTAATTATGCTAATCTTGTTTCTCAAGACACCTTCTACGTCCCCTACAAGTTAGTTAGTGAAATTGTGTAAATCTGAAACACACTGACGTACGGAACACACATCTCCGACCACGACATCCATTTATTGCCTGAAATATGTGCAGGACAAAATTATGTGACAGACACATATTTATTGCTGGTATGTGAACAATTGCGCCGGAAAGCCAGAGAGCGCGAATTCCGCTTCATCATGTAAGGTAAAGTAGACAACAATTCAAAGTGCTTTACTAGGCACGGTCCTATTTAAAGGTGGTATGCCATTCCCTTCCGCCGACCTTCAAACACTTATCCAGCCAGTTATATAGTAGGGGGACTTAAACTTTAACGTTGGTTCCGAACACCACTGTGCTACTCGGCATTTTTCACATGAGCAATACTGCCGGAGGCGAAAGAAGTGGAAGGTGACAGATAAAAATCCTAGGACCTGGCGGGGATTGAACCCGCGACGTTTGAATTTATAGTCTGGCACTCTATCACTGTGCATCCATTTTTTATTTTATTTTATTTTATTTTATTTATTTTTTATTTTTTTTTTTTTTTTTTTTTTTTTGGTAAACGAAAAGATTTTTCTTCATATGTTAAATAAACTTAAAATTCCTCTTTTGCTTCAGAAATTTTTTTCTGTATTGCCTGTTATGATTTAATGTTTCAATTATAGGAAAAAATTGAAAACAAAATATAATATTATATAATGTCTTCTCTCAATTAAGATTGCCTTCTTCGGTGTGAAACATAACTTCATATCTTCTGAAATGGTACATAAATTTTATCTTTCGGTGTCTTTACCCACTTCCAATTTCAAAGTTCGTCTTCTCGGGTATAACTGTTGTAATTTCCACACGCGTCCATGTGCTTGATCTGGTTCTTCTTTTTGTTCTCGTTTTGTTTATCTTCTCTAAATTCGAGATGCGTCAGCAAGCTAGACTCGGTTGATGTTAATGATACAATGTAATATAAATTCTTGGTGATGGTAGAATTTATGAATTTGAAAATTATATTTCTGTATAGTTAAAAAGGGGAACTGAAATAATGTAAAAAATAAAATGTCCCTCTTCTAGAGCCAAACTTGGTGAAATAATTTTTTTTCTAGAAAAGTTTGTTTTCATCAATTAGTCGTTCTTTAGTTAATCGTTATTCGTTATTCCTACATTTACCTAAAAGTTGTATTTATAATAGATTAACCTGTTTATACGACTATTGCGTCACATCATCAAGGATGTCGTTTTATTTGTGTTTCACACGATGGTTCTTTTGAGAAAGTTTGCGTTCTTTTTTATAGTCTTCTACTTGCAGTAGTCTGTCTTGCTGCATTTTAATGTATGTCCAGAAATCTCCTTCGCTCTTTTTCGTGTTTATCAGTATGTAATATATCGCATGTCTCTCTACCAATCCACGGCATTTTGTTTCGTGTTGGGGTAAAGTTCTCCGTCCGGATGTAAGAGGCTCGCAGGTGTTATGGTGTTCGGCGACGTTCTCTGCATAATTCCAAGTTTTTTTCCTGAGTAACTGGGAATATGAAGGACATCGATTAGGGCAGCACAGTTGCGTGGCGCTATTTCGTTTAAAAGAAATGCCGAGTTTTTGTCCACTGTTTGTACGTTTTGCGATCGAACAGGGCTTGCGCTTTATTGTAGCCGTCTGTGAGATTAAAATCAAATGTTTGTAGAACTTATGGGACTTAACTACGGGGTTATCAGCCCCTAAGCTTACAAACTACTTATGAACTACCTAAGACTAAGGACGGCACAAATATCCATGCCCGAGGGGGGATTCGAACCCCCGACCGTAGTGGCCGTGCAGACCGTGACTGGAGCGCCTCAGTCCCCTCGGCCACCGCGGCCGGCACTGTGAGATTAAGGCCACCGTTGTCGGTCGATAGCGTCAAAGTCTCGTATTTGACTTTGAAAATATGGCCATGGCTGACGAAGTGGCCAAAGGCTGCCAAGATCCTGTCGGCCACGGTCCGTGGAATTGGTAAGACTTGTGCCACATAATTTATTTTGGATGTGAGATATATATTCACCACTTCCACCCTTTGTATTTCGTCGAGTGTCCTGAGTATATTCTGGTATATACAGGCACGTTTACTGTTAAGTAGTCTTCTGTAATTCCGTGCAATCGTTTGCTGGATATTGAACGTATATTCAATTGAGAGTCATTTCAAAGTAGCAGTATACTTTATTTCCCCTTGAATGGTAACTCCTAAACTTCGTCCAATGTTCATTATTGCGGATTTCTGTCTGTTCAGTTTGGCGCCAGACGTGAGTTCATTCATTTGTATTAGGCTACCTCTAATAATTTGCAGATCTCATTATTGTCCTTGACCAAGACCGTGACGTCATCAGCATATGGTTGGCAGACAATCTTTTGTCCGCGCAGTAATATGCCTTGCAAATTTTTACTCAGTCGAAAAAGCGAGGGTTCTATGGCTATTGCAAAGAGCGACATGGACAGGGGACAACCTTGTCTCATTGAACTTTTTACTGTTATTGGTCTGTATAATTGACAATTTACCGTTATTATAGAGGCTGAATTGTTGAGAACGTTCTTCAGGATCCTGATGTAACTTTGCGGCAAGTTCATAGTACTCATGATGTGAAATAGGTAATCATGGTTGACTCTATCAAATGCTTTTTCAAAATCTAATGATACCAAAGCACACTTTAGTTTACAAGCTGCTGATAATGAAATTATATCCCTGTAGTCGCATAGTGTGTGGTTAATGGACCTGTCTTTGCCAAAGCTCGATTGATGAGAACCGGTTACGGCGTTCAGTACTGATTTCAGTCTTTCGTTCATAATGCGCACAAATATTTTGTAATTACTATAGAATAGGGTGATAGGTCTTAGGTTTTCTACTGATTTTTCTGTAGTTTTTTTTTAGGGATCAGTACAACTACTCCATTTCGGAAATCAACTGGGATGTTGGTGTTGGAGTTCATAAGTTTCTTTTATATACATGTGAGCTTGGGTATCATCTATCGTGCGAATGTGTCGTATAGCTCTGCCGGAAATCCATCATGACCAGGTGATTTGTTTTTCGGGCTCCGCATTATCGCATCTTCAACTTCCTCTTCTGATATTTCGACCAACAGGCTGTCTGCTTCGTCCTGGACAAGTTGTCTTGTCATTCCTATCGTAAGGTCAGTTTGAGCCGTTATATCCGTGGGTTTATTGCTTAGTAAATTGGTGAAGTGATTGTGAATTTCCGCCTAGATCTCATTTTGCTGGGTAGTAGTCTGCCATCTGTCGTTCGTAATTCGGTTATTATTTGTCTGTGTTGTGGGTTCCTTTCGTTTATTAAATAGATGTTTGTTCATTCTGTACTTCATTTTGAAGTCGTGATCTTATTTTGTAACCTTCAAGCTGTTTGCGTTTTAATGACAGGAGTTTGGCTTGAATTCTTTCAATTTCGGCATCAGACGCATCAGACGCGTATAAATCACTGAGGACTTTGAAATAAAATTCAACTGTCCGCTTGTGTCAGGTTGTTTTCTCACGAGAGTAATTTGTCATCGCTCTTCTGATCATAGGTTTGGCGCCTTTTGTCTACCATGCGAGTGCCGAGGAATATGAAGGAAATCTTTTCTCGCATTCTTGCCAAACATCAATAAATGTTCACTTTCTAGAGACCACGTCCTCTGTAGGTTTCTTGTTTACATAAATTCAAGGTACATATGTGGTCTAAAAAGATAGTAGGCCATAGTTCCGTTTGTAGAATGTGCGTCTTCAAGTTATCGGAAACGTAGATTCTGTCAATGCGGCTGGCTGAGTGGCTAGTAAAGTGTGTGAAACCTGGCCGTTCTCCATTCTCATGCTCCCACGTGTCGATCAAGTTGAAGTCTCTGACTATTGCGTTCAGTTCTGCACAATAATTAAAATTTGGTGTCTGGTCTTTAGCAGATATTTTCCACGGAAGAGGGGCACTATGTCGTCTTTAAAGAAGTCGGCTCGCTTTCGTCTGTTGTCGGAGCCAGATGGTGCTTAGACATTAATCAGTCTTACGTTGTGGATGGTGCCTGCAATACCTCTGGCGTTTGCGAATTTTTCAACGTCTTTCACGATTATTCTTTCTTTCGTAAGAATCGCCGTTCCAAGGTATTGGTCATTTCCGGAATTCTCGATTACGTTAAATCTTGTTATCATTTCCAACTTAATGTCTGTCACCTCTTGCAGCAAGGCGATATCGAGGTCAGCGGCGTAGAGCATGTCTTGTAGGGCCTTGAGTTTGAGGTGGCTACGAATTTTGTTTATATTTATCGTGCCGACCCTACAGGCTTGCACAGATATTTTGGCTGCCTATGCTTGTTTACTTTTACCTCTCATTTTCGTCAACACGTCTTGCTCCTCAGTGCAGTGAACGTTATCGTCTCTCCCTGGCGGAGACGAGTCACTTCCTGCATTTGTAATTTTCTTCACTTCTTCGTCTTCAGGAAATTCTACGTTCTCATCTGCCCAGGAGGATCCATTAGTTTGTTGTGGCGTATGTTTTCCGGAACAGTGCTGGGGCAGGGTTCTGTTTTTTGATTCTTTACTTGTGGTGCTCTCTTTTTCATCACCCTGTTGGCGATGAATGTCTATATTGCTCGAGTCTTCCTTTTTTGTCGACGGCTGGTTGCGTTGCGACGTTAATGATTTTTCCCCACTTAACTTTTCAGCAATTTCTTGCGCTTTTTCGCGGAGCGTCTGTGCCTTGTGTTCCGCGTCAGGTGGTACTAAGCGCGGCTTTTGTGTTTCTTAGGGGAGGATCCAGGTTTCAAGTTCTCTTCTTTCTCTGAATGTGAGCTTGGATCTTGTCTGGCATTATCTTCATAGTCTCGACGTACGTTTTGTTCAGTGTCTGTTTCAGGATTTGCCTCCACTTCTTTTGCAATAACCGTTCCCGTCACTTTGGAGGAAGGAACAGTTGGTGCTTCTGCGTTACTGATTTCCATTGGCAGGCATTGATTATCTTCGAGGGGCTCATGTCTGTCCTCAGCGTCGCTCAATGCCTTGGTTGTTGTGCCGCGGAAACGTGAGGCATATCAAATGTTCAAATGTTTGTAGAGTCTATGGGACTTAACTACGGGGTCATCAGTCCATAAACTTACAAACTGCTTATGAACTACCTAAGACTAAGGACGGCACAAATAACCATGCCTGAGGGGGGATTCGAACCCCCGACCGTAGTGGCCGTGCAGACCGTGACGGAAGTGCCTCAGTCTCCTCGGCCACCGCGGCCGGCAAACCTGAGGCATATGTAACTCGCAGTGCCGTCATCAACATAGGCGCGATCGGCTCTTTTGCTGGCACTTAAGTCACTCTCCGTTGAATCCACTCAGTTCGTACATGACCTCTCTGACCATAACCGGAACATGTACGTGGCTGATCGTCGTAAATTACAATGGCTCTATATCCACACACGTAAAGGTAAGACGGTATGTGATTTCGGTGTTCTATTTTGTCCTGTCTGACGCCGATGAGGACAGTTTGAAAGGTCGTCCACATTTCCGCTATATTGCTGATAGTTTTTCCGTAGGGTTTAAGGACTGAATTGATCTCTTCCGCGGGTATGTCAAAGGGAAGTTGAAGGATCGGACGGTTCGGGTAGCAAAACCTGCTTGGCCAACTTTGACGTCTCCAACATTCCCATCACAATGATTAAATTTTAGGGATTGTTCTATGACTTTTGCGCAGCAAGCAGTACTGAGCATTTTCACGTAAATTGTACAACTAACGATCGACAGGTGGATTCCAACAATTTCGCTAAAGCTAAGCTTTGCGACAACCCTTAAAAAGGCTTCCACTTCTAATGCTTTGGGTGTCGCATGTCGTTCATCAAATGTGAACTTCAAAGTGTCTTTGCGATGGGGCTCAGTCATATTTATGCTCTATCCATTCTAAACTACAGAAATTATTTACGCCGCAAGAGCGTCCAACTCGCCTCGCACGCAGCGCGCGACCGGCCGCAGCGAGGATGTAAACGCCAAAACGCCAAAACGCCACTTCCTCACGGCTCGCCTGCCGCAAGCAGATGCAACCGAGGCGCACAGTTCATCGTGTACCTACGTTGGTAGGTCGTGAGTAAGTTGAAAATTTGCGTCTGGAGGGGGCGTGCCACGATAATTTACGCAGTTGTAACAGAGGCCCAATGACGTACTGCTCAGCGGGACAGTTAATCAGGACACGGGTTCTAGTACCAGCTAAGCACAAATTTTCACCTTTCCTCATTAATTTATTACAATCAAATATATATTTATATTTATTTATTTCAGTGTTGGCTTTCAATTTTGATTCTTTTATTCAGCCTTTGCCACCTTTCATCTAGCGTAAAATATTTAGTGGCACATTTCTTTAAATGTAAAAGAGAGAATGAAAGAATAACATAGAAAATTTAAGCGGAAGCAGCTTCTGTAAGTGTTGCAGAAGACAGCGAGCGTCTTTAGAGAGCATTTCGGAGTGCCATCGTAGATGGGTACACTCAATCAGGGTAACTTTGTACCAGTCAGGGTATCTTTGTACCACTTAATATTTGGGTTTAAAATGGCTCATGTTCCACCTATTGGCAATATTTTTTTCTAAAGGTAATTTCTAATAAAATTAATTGAATTTTCCGTCGGTGCTTGACAGAACATGATAATAATATGAAAAAGGAAGAACTTCCTGTTCAGTGAACCTTTGCTGAATATCTGTTCAGAGAAACCATGATTATGATGTACACTGTGAAATCCTACATCCCCTGAAGAAAAGCAGAAAGATGACACTAATGGAAATACTGGAAATCAATAAACATTAGGCTCAGGATGCCAGTTTAGTATTAGACGATCAGATCCAGTTGCCGTTTACACCTCTACTGTAATAAGTTTTATTTTTTAACTTTCCTTTTCAACAAAAATAATCATGTCAGTTTTGATCCTTTACATATACTTATTATATTTTTTATATAAATGTTAATAAATCTCATAAATATGTACTTGTGATGTACTGTCCTGTGAACTAGTCGATTTTCTGTGATAACATCTTTGTAAATCGTAACATGTTTGTAACATATTTCAAAACATATGTACTATAGTCAGTTCTCACCTCATGATGGCCTAAGAAGCCTAAAGCCGGTTTGTGACGAATAAATACGTTTTTCAGAACATCAGGAAGTTGTTCCTTTTTTAGATTAATTTCTAACATTTATGTTATAAATAATTCCCCATTAGGTGGAACATCAGCTGTATGAAAGCCAAATATTAAGTGGTACAAAGATACGCTGACTGGTAAAAAGTTACCCTGACTGACTGTAATTACTTGAACGAATTTCAGAGAATTTGGTGATCGTGTCGGATGCAGTCAAGAAATTGTGATGCAAATCTGTAGTCACTTGGTGCAGGGCGAAACGACAGATCGAAATGTCTGAATGCGCGCTGCGCTGACACACATTGTACAGAAGCCAGTGGCGGACCGCTGTGCCACGCACGACGCACGGAAACGTCGCAGCTGCGACAGCTCTCCCCGAGACACCCATCGCTGCGTCTCCGCGGCGTCAACGCCACAAGCACGTGCGTTCACGTAGGTGCGATGACAGACGGATACCAATAGGCGAGCAAGGCGACACTCTTTTTAACAACGAATCCCGATTATTTTATTACCTATTCTATGACACTACAAACGTTCCCTAATGTAAAAAGTATGTTGAAATCAGTATAAACGATATTATTCGCAGTCATCCAATACCGTATCCAGAAATGCCGCTTGCCGGCCGCTTGGAGCGCGGCTAGACTGTGCTTATCCCAAAGCTGCATATTCATATTTTAATCGGTTTGGTTGTTAAGACGTATCGTACCTTTTCATTTGAAGGGGCCTTGTACACTACCCGTCATAAAATATGACACTTACTTATTTGAAGTAAAACATACATTATAGTTGATAAAATTATCTCGGGCTTCCAGCCGCGTTATGTGGTTCACTGTCCACGAAGCTTTGGCCGAGATCTCCTCAGCCATCGTCAAGTGGTCGACTGTCGAGTGATTGCTGCTGTCGCCCTTATATAGCTGCACTGCTGGCTGTGACGTCACTGGTGCTCCGCGACGTCACCGTAGAAGGCAACGTTTCGGTCGCGTCCCTGCCGCGCCCGCCGCCACCTTCCGATCGCCGGGTTCCAAGCCGCGCTCAGCTGCAGGCCGCCGCCTCTATGAAGCGTATTGTCAGCTATTTTGATCTCAATCGCCTCTTCTATTACACTATCCCAGAAACTGTTCGTTCTTGTAATTATCGATGTCTCCTCAAACGCAATACGATATCTGTTTTAAAATGCATGCTCCACAGTTGCTGACTTTTTGGAATAACGTAAACGATAATTATGTAGGAATGATACTGGCTAGGGAACTGTTTCTTATAAAAAAACTTCCTCATTAATTGTTTCATCATTCTGGTAGGCTATGTAATTAGGTATAACGTCCATAAAATACAACCTGAGTAAATGCAAAATTATTATTACTGACTGAGTTATCAAGAAAACCATAAAAATCCGCTGTTCTACAAAGATAAACTTTAACTCTCAATTAAGACGTGTAACTAACCAAGTGTCCGTCTTTCTAGTTGCCTGTCTACGACTCTTTCACACAGTTTATCTCCAACGCTTTGGTACCAACAAATATTGAAATGTGTATACACTGGACAGTGAGGAAGTGTCGCCGCTCACCTTCCCTGTCGTAGAGCCTGAAGGCCTCCTTGAGCTCCTCCTGCATGGCCTCTGAGTCCTCCTCCTCCAGGAAGTGGGAGGCGATCCTGCAGAAGCCGTCAAAGTTCACCTTGCCCGTTCCTGCAACACCCAGTCCATACATTAGTAACATCATGTTTCCCAAATTCATTATCATAAACTTAAAAATTCTATCTTCTTTGGTACTGCACTATATCAAAATTTAAATTGCGTTTTAGACGGAAAAAGTTAACAAATACCGATCAACAACAATCAGTTGTAACAGTGGCGGGCTAAGGATGCGGAGGCCCGGGGCAGGGGAAAACAAAATGAAGCCTCCCATTCACTTGTAAATAATTGTATTACTACATTACTGGCCATTAAAATTGCAACACCAAGAAGAAATGCAGATTATAAACGGCAATTCATTGGACAAATATATTATACTAGAACTGACAATGGTCGGCCGTGGTGGCCGAGGGGACTGAGGCGCTCCAGTCACGGTCTGCACGGCCACTACGGTAGGTGGTTCGAATCCCCCCTCGGGCATGGATATTTGTGCCGTCCTTAGGGTTAACTAGTTCATAGGTAGTTTCTAAGTTTAGGGACTGATGACCCTGTAGTTAAGTCCCATAATCTATACAAAAATTTGAACATTTTTCTAGTGAAATCAGTACCAAGAATAACCACCTCTGGCTGTAATAACGGCCTTGATACGCATGGGCATTGAACCAAACAGAGCTTGACTGGCGTGTACAGGTACAGATGCCCATGCTTTTTCAACACGATACTACAGTTCATCAAGAGTAGTGACTGGCGTATTGAGGCGAGCCAGTTGCTCGGCCACCATTGACCATAAGTTTTAGATTGGCGAGAGATTTGGAGAATGTTCTGGCCAGGGCAGCAGTCGAACATTTTCCGTATTCAGAAAGGCCCGTATAGGACCTGCAACATGCGGTTGTGCTTTATCCTGCAGAAATGTAGGGTTCCGCAGGGATCGAATGAAGGGTAGAGCCACGAGTCGTAACACATCTGAAGTGTATCGGCCACTGTTCAAAGTATCGTCGATGCGAACAAGAGGTGACCGAGACATGTAACCAATGGCACCCCATATCATCACGCCGGTTATACGCCAGTATGGCGATCGCAAATGCACGGTTCCAATGTGCGGTCACCGCGATGTCACCAAACACGAATGCGACCATCATGATGCTGTAAACAGAACCTGGATTCATCCGAAGACAAGACGTTTTGCTATTCGTGCACCCAGGTTCGTCGTTGTGTACACCATCGTAGGCGCTCCTGCCTGTGACGCAGCGTCAAGGGTAAGCGCAGCCATCGTCTCCGAGCTGATAGTCCATGCTGCTGCGAACGTCGTCGAAATTTTCGTGCAGATGGTTGTTGTCTTGCAAACGTCCCCATTTGTTGACATGACTGCACGATCCGTTACAGCCATGCGAATAAGAGGCCTGTCATCTCGACTGCTAGTGATACGAGGCCGTTGGGATCCAGCACGGCGTTCCGTATTCCCCTTCTGAATCCACCGATTCCATATTCTGCTAACTGTCATTGGATAACGACCAACGCGAGCAGAAAGCAGTGATAACCCGCATTCGCGGTAAGCTACAATACGACGTTTATCAATGTCGGAAACGTGATGGTATGCATTTCTCCTCTTTACACGAAGGATCACAATAACGTTTCACCAGGCAACGCCGGTCAACTGCTGTTTGTGCAGGAGAAATCGGTTGGAAAATTTCCTCATGTCAGCACGTTGTAGGTGTCGCCACCCGCGGCAACCTCGTGTGAATGTTCTCAAAAGGTTATCATTTGCATATCACAGCATCTTCTTCCTGTCGGTTAAATTTCGCGTCTGTAGTACGTCAACTTCGTGGTGTAGCAATTTTAATGGATAGAAGTGTATTAAAAAGTAGCTTTCGAGATTTGGAGGCCAAGGGGGCCTCCAACCCATGCCACCCCTCCCCCTTAGTACGCCACTCAGTAGTAGTGACATTCATGTGCTTTTTTAATTTATTACTTGGTGTAAATTGATGCAGGTGAAAGGGAGGAAGAAAGATATTGAAAGTTATGGATGCTGGAGATGTTATAATCTGTATGCAGTACTTGTTTTATGAATGTCTCAGTAATGGTGTCTGTTGTCTCTGACATGCTCCACAGAACAGACATCATACATATTATTGGTCTCATACACAGATGGTTTAAAGACGTCTCATTTCAGTGAAGATGAACTTCCAGAAACGACGACCTGCGGTCTTCACGTATTTCCAGAGTAGAGAAGCAACTGAGAGAGCTAAATAGAAAAAAGTGTCCTAGTCCTGATGTAATATCAGTTCAGTTTTACAAAGATAATTTTGCGCTCTTGTTGCTTTTAACTACCTAGAATTTAATTCAGTGCAAAGTTCCCAATCAATGGAAAGAACTGCAGGTGACTCCCATTTATAACATATGTAAAAGAACTGATCCACATAATTACACGCCCATGTCATTGACATCAGTTTCCTATAGAATTTTGGTGCATATCCTGAGCTCGGATGTAGAAAAATTTCCTTAAAACGGTTTAGATTCTTTCTGTGGATCACTACGGGTTTAGGAAACATCGTTCGTGTGAAACTCAACTTCTTCCGAGCCATGGATGAAAGGCAACAGGCAATTTTTCTTCTTTTTTTCCTGGTTTCAAAAAGGCATTTCAAGTGGTGGTGCACTGCAGACTTATAACTAAGATACGAGCATATCCAATAGGTTCACAGATTAGTGACTGGCAGGAAGGCTTCCTAAGGAATAGAACGCAAGTAGTATAACAGTAGTGGTACAGCCCCACTGAGAAACACCCATGGACGATAGTGTCATCGACGCCAGGTACCCTCCACAACACTGGGGCAAATGCCGGACCGCAGATCAAAGGATGCCGCCACACTCGAACAATAGTGCACTTAAGGATGATTGACAGGTTACAAGTAATTGCACTTAACACTTGCAAGTAAACAACACCCCCCTGCATACCCCAGCGCTGCCGACAGACAGGTGGTCACACCATCAGGTCCAGACCTGTACACCCCGCCAGATTAACGCCACATCCCCACACACTGGCCGACACGACGCCCTCTCCACCCCCGCCAGCCGCCGCCGCCTCTCCGCCCTCCGCCGACAGAGACCAACCCCTCCACGCTGGTGACCACTTCTCAAAGGACGACGCCACCCGCCCTACCTGGAAGGACAGAACAAACAATACCGCACGTAGCGATGATTGTCTTGCCAGCATTGACATCTCTAAACAACACCGTCCCCGCCAGCCGACCCCTACACACAGCAGAGGGGCGTACTGCACTCTTACGGCGACCCCGACCGGCCAGGTCAGCAGCCAATTAAATTGAGTATTTATTAAGCGCGTCCCAGCATTCCGTACCGCAGAACTCGATTTTTTAATTCGCATATAAAATTTTTAATTCTGACAACCTATCTAACAATTTTCACCATTCATTATTCGCGGAGAAATAAAACTACTATATTGTTCTTCGTATTTATTTTTAACAAGAATTTCGGTGTAATTTTTAAAACAATTTTAAGCATTTAGAACAGAAATGTTTAGTTGGTCTCTGGACAAAAAATAGCCGTATACTACAGCTTGTAGTAAAATATTAAAACTCATATGCCAAACTTGCAAGTAAGAATTTATCGATGCGCAAACACTCCAATCTCTCTCCATGCTCTTCGCAGAGACTACAAATACAAAAGCCAACAGACGTGTTTAATAATAGCGCAGGTTAAATAATAAACGGTAACGAACGCAACAAACTTATGTATTCGTCTTAATATATACTCTTTAGATATCCAAAAACAATTCTAGCCAGTGTCAAAATTTGGGATTACCCAAAAGAAAAGGAATGGTCCGTTTCGGAACTTGACCGCCACCTTAGATCTATAAGCAAAATAAATGTATGTCTTCATCTAGACTACGGCTGCAACAGCTGACGATTGTGTTAAATATAGCGTGCGTTAGAATGTAATTGTAACGAACGCTACAAACATATATGTCCAACTGCATTTTGTGCCCGCTCTTAAAGTAATCACGTTCCGAAATGTAATATTCTCTCTCTTTTGCGACCATTTTTAAGGTAAATAGACACAAAGATCAACAAAGTACAAATCAGAAATTTCTATGTATAGGTGCCATCTATCTCCTAACCCCCAACCAGTAAATCGACAGGTGCAGCTACGGTTCTAACTCCAAGGCGCGTAGTCATCTCTCCACCACACACCTGAGCACCTGATCCTCCAAACCCTCCTCCTTCACTACGAAACTGACGGGGATCCGATCCTCGGTGATACACATGTGAACACATTTATTTATTATTATGCATTGCGTCTATGTTACAAGACCTCTGATGAGCACACTGCAGTTACGGTAAACGCGTTTGGAAATATTACATTTTTTCTTCTTCTGCAGGAAGGGGCAGATGCATGCAGAATCTCCCCCTGGCGAAGACGCGCCTGATTTCCGCAGCATACCATAACAGGTGTATATGGTCGGAATCCATTGTGAAAGAATACTTTCACCTACTACATAGACAGTATTCATTAGGGCTCAAATCACACGCACATTGCGACAAAGTCTGGATTTCGGACACTGCAATATCTTACCGAAAATGAGAATTTTTTCTCTGCATTTGACTCGTCCGTGTTTAATCCTAGATATTGCCTTAGATCGATCTATTGGTATCTCCCAACTAGCTCTAATCCTTCCGAAAATATTCTTCTAAATATTCTGGTATTTTAACTTTACCCATTATTTCCTGGTTATAACACACTGCTTGTATACCACTAAGTCTTATGATACTCGCAATTCCGTATGGAACACTATGTTATGCATAAAACGACTGCTTGTTCACTGTGGTTATTCCATCGGTATTTAACAATGCAAATCGCTTCTCCAACACCCAGTCCACAACAATTAAATAGAATGTAGCCCTTCTCCAAACGAGAATACAACACATTTGTTATGTGTTCCGCTAATTTCGGTCAATACAACGACGAGAGAACAATACCCCGGGCTGTTTAGTGTAAAATGTAATCGTAGCTAGATTTCTCCACACTATCTGTTTAAACCAGGCTTGCACTTGTACAATAGACTCCTTTCAAGCCTTTGTCATCGCCATATAACCCAGTTATCGTTTACCCTTCTTGTTAGGACATAGAACACTTAAACAATCATCTTGCACAGATCCATAACCACAAACCTCAATCCTGATAATGCCATCTTCTCGACCCAGCGAAAAAATAAAACTCCTCACAATCACCTGTCTGTACGTTTTATACAATCGATATTGTAGGTACCGATAACTTTGCTTATACCAGGGATCGTGATTTGAAAAATTGATTAATTATTTTGATTCTACAATTCGACACCAACCACGTTAAGCAGTCGTTTCAAACTGTCTTGTCGTCGCCCGCAACCACGTTGCTATTGCTCCTTCCATCCGAAAGTCATGTTTGGAGACGAATCCCTTCGAAATCTTGTGAGTTGTCCAAATACAGCAGATAGAAGCCATTTACATGAAGCTGCTGTAGTATTGATGGGATTAGTGGCACTTTATAAGATTATTTTCACTGTACGTAAGTATTTACTCCTGTATTCCACAAAGGAGCTACGAATAGTAACTTCGTCTTATCTCCTGCGTTTGCCGTATCGAACGTGCTGAATTTACTACGCAGGTAGATCCGCAAATCTCCACACACGCACAGCATTGGCTACAACTAGCCCACATTAAGGTACCAAACTATTGGAGTTCTATAAAACGTGTTGACTTTCGCCGAAAGAATTATGATTTTCCACAGCAGACATATCCGCTACATAAGATAATTGTCACCAGCCGTAAAGTAGGCAACACTAGCATATGATTAAACAGACGACGGTTTGAAGAAATATCAGGTGATGTAGACACTGCAAATTATTATTATTATTATTATTATTATTATTATTATTATTATTATTATTATTATTTTACAACCACCAAAGTCGGCTTCTTTAAAGCTATACCGCGACATGTATTTTTAAGTATGTCAATATTTTTTGCTTAAATTCCATTACACTTGCAGTCAACACTAACCAACAACAAACGGATCTAGCCATTCCAACTCGTTTTATACAAAATATTTGACCCGACTAGCATGCAGCATGCTCTGTATACGTCCGTAACAACCTCCTAACGCAACCCACGCAGGGCTATCTTTACAGTTGTCAGTAACCCAGTACCTACTGTACGTTCCACCACATACACTCCACATAAACAAGTTACCACAGACGGTGATATAACCGCGATCAGTAAGACGCAGAGCATTTTAATAAAGTTTCGACCTCTCCCCACCCAATAAAAACTTAGTTTCCAATGAATAGCCTCGCAGACAACATTTCTGGAATGCTTTCTATCAGTCAACAGACTACATACCTTGCGCGTTTAACGAGCATTCGCGCACAAACCACCATCGTATTCCACTCCTTCGAACAAATTATTACTCTCGATAAACATCTGTAACACGGTGTAAAAATCATCGACGTGCACATGCACAGAACAGCTAACAAGAAAAGATCTAGCCAAGTTCCTACAATCCTTACAAGCAGTCTACACCATTTCGAACTAATACAACACCAGATTTTTTTATCGTTCTCCAAGAGCAATCCTTTACAGACTAAACATACTATTAAATGCACCTCCCAACGTAGGTAACTAATCCTCTTTAAGTTATCTAACTCGATGCTTTCGGCCAAAGAACATTAATTTACCATTGCACTCATCTCCGATACGCTTCCGAGAGACGTCCATTCGTAAACACAGCTAAAAGAAGACTAAATACCCCACATCCTTAGCACATAACTATGCTGCTAGGTATCTATATGCATTTCCACAATTGTAGATCACATCTGCGTTGCATCGATTCGCACGACTAAACAGTTCGAAGTAGGTGTTTCGCGCAAGCGATCATGCTTAAATTCCAACTATGTCCGGTTGCAGGCGAGTGCGGACCTGTTGACTCATCGTAGACGCTGGTTTGGAGCGTATACGTCCTATACACGATACATACCAGTCGACTGACCTGGAGAAGATATCGGTTTAAATTTTCCTGGCCGCACCAGTTGCCGAATACACGATAGCTATTTTTACGATTTTTGCGTTGATTGTAATAACAGACATAAGGCTAGAAAACGATCGAAATGCCACAGCTATACCATAGCTCTACACCATCACCCGAATGATGACAGCCTTTACAACCCATAAAGAGACAACCGCACATAGGCGTATTACCGACAAATACTGCAACATTTTCTCGCAACTGACACAAACGATGATTATACCTTACGAGCAGTCATAGGCAGTCATACGCAGATACATACACAGACAGTAGGATGAGCGCTAATTTGCGATGTAGCTTTTACAGAAACGAAACATAGTTTTTTTAAGAAAACCGATAAGAAGAAGGACGAAATTTATACAAAATGAACGAATGTGCAATAAGTCAAACCCCACTCCATACAGCAATGTACCGAGCAACATAGATTTAAACGAACGCTTTGCTTAGCTGAAGAATACAACAACACAGAATTACATCTCCCTAACATAAATTTAACCGAGTGAGTTACTGCTCTCTGACAACAAGCAACCTGTCTTCTGGTATCTTCTCCTAAACCCTGTAAGACCGAGTCGTTCTGCCCGAGAAGCTTTACAACAATTAACTGTTGCAGATGCAAACTATTACAGATTTTAGGTAAGCACATCTACAAAGAACGGGATTACAAACCTTTTTTAGATCATAAGTAGCCTCAGATAGGAGAAATTCAAATCAATACCACTGGTTCGTTACCTAGTAAGACACCTAGACTTTATTCGAAAAACGTTTTTGCGTGATCATTCTATACAAAGAACCATACAAAAAAAAAAAAAAAAGCACGTTTTTGCACAGCTCTTTAACGCTAACCACTTCTTGTACTCGGTGGATGTGCAAATGCAGCTCATACTAAGCAAAAACTGGGAGTTGCGTACATCCTATACTAATCCACTCGCACAACAGTCACTTCCTTTAATCTTGTGCTTTCGTAGAATTTTTTTTTAAGATAATAAATAAGAACACACGTTTTACAGCACAAAGGTTTTATTACAGTTAGCATACATGTTTACATATAAAAAACAAGGTTATATGTATATAAATCTAGACATAGAATACAACTCGTTATTCATTCTTATTAGGTGTAACTTTAATTTTATCCCATTTAATTTTTAACTTGTAGTTTAGTCCCTCATTCGGATCTCCGGGCGGGGACTAATCAGGAGGATGTTATCATCAGGAAAGACAACACTGGCATTCTACGGGTCGGAGCGTGGAATATTAGATCCCTTATTCGGGTAGGCAAACTAGAAAATTTAAAGAGAGAAATGGATAGGTTGAAGTTAGATATAGTGGGGATTAGTGAAGTTCGGTGGAAAGATGAACAGGATTTCTGGTCAGCTAAGTACAGGATTATAAATACAAAATCAGTTGGGAGTATTGCAGGAGTAGGTCTGATAATGAATAAGAAAATAAAAATACGGGTAAACTACTAAGAGCAACACAGTGATCGCATTATCGTAGTCAAGATAGATACGAAGTCAACACCGACCACAGTAGTACAGGTTTATATGCCAAATAGCTATGCCGATGATGAGGAGATCGAAGAGATATATGAGGAGCTAAAGGAAATTATTGAGGCAATTAAGGGAGAGGAAAACTTAATTGTTATGGGAGACTGGAATTCGGTAGTAAGACAAGGAAGGGAAGAGAAGATAGTAGGTGAATATGGTCTGGGTAAAAGGAATGAAAGAAGAAGCCGCCTGGTAGAATTTTGCACGGAACATAATTTAGTTATAACAAACACCTGGTTTAGAAATCACAAAAGAAGGTTGTACACGTGGAAGAGACCAGGAGACACCGAGAGTAACCAGATAGGTTCTATAATGGTAAGACATAGATTTCGGAACCAGGTTTTAAACTGTAAGACATACCCAGGGGCAGATATAGACTCCGACCATAACTTGTTGGTTATGAACTGTAGGCTGAAACTGAAGAAACTACAAAAAGGTAGGAAAATAAGGAGATGGGACCTGAATAAATTGAAGGAACCTGAAGTTCGAAAAGGCAACAATTGACAGAAACGGGGGAAATAAAACAGTAGAGGAGGAATGGGTAGCATTGAGAGATGAAATAGTGAAGGCAGCAGAGGACAAAATAGGTAGGAAGGCAAGACCTACAAAAAATCTTTGGATATCACAGGAGATACTGAATTTAATCGATGAAAGGAGAAAATATAAAAATGCAGTAAATGAAACAGGCAAAATGGAGTATAGACGACTAAGAAATGAGATTGACAGGAAGTGCAAAATGGCTAAGCTGGAGTGGCTAGAAGGCAAATGCAAGGATGTAGAAGAGTGTATAAATAGGGGAAAAATTGATACAGCCTACAGGAAAATAAAAGTAACATTTGGAGATAAGAAAAACAGCTCTATGAATATCAAGGACACTGATGGAAAACCTGTTCTCAGCAAAGAAGGGAATGCTGAAAAGTGGAAAGAGTATATAGATAGGCTCTATGAAGGAAATGAACTTAGCGGCAATATTGTAGAAAAGGGAGAAGAAGTAGATGAGGATGAAATAGGAGATACTATACTGAGAGATGAATTTGACAGAGTACTGAAAGACCTAAGTCGAAACAAGGCCACTGGAGTAGATGATATTCCCTCAGAGCTACTGAAGTCTCTGGGAGAACTAGCCATGAAAAATTGTTTCACCTTGTGTGTAAGATGTATCAGATAGGTGAAGTACCCTCAGACTTTAGGAAAAATGTTATAATCGCCATTCCAAAGAAAGCAGGTGCAGACAGGTGTGAAAACTACAGAACCATCAGTCTAATAAGTCATGGTTGCAAAATATTAACAGGAATTATTTACAGAAGGATGGAAAAGCTGGTAGAAGACGACCTCGGGGAAGATCAGTTTGGGTTCAGGAGAAATATAGGAACACGGGAGGCAATACTCACTTTACGCCTTTTCCTAGAAGATAGATTAAGAAAAGGTAAACGTACATTTCTAGCTTTTGTAGATCTGGAGAAGGCTTTTGACAATGTTGATTGGAATAAACTCTTTCAAGTTCTGAAGCAAGCATATAAGCTGAAAGGTGCATATAAGATGAATATTAATAAGAGCAAAACTAGGGTAATGGAGTGCAGTCTAAGAAAATCAGGTGATGCCGAAGGAATTAGATTAGGTAAAGAAGCAATAAAAGAGATAGATGAGTTTTGTTACTTGGGCAGTAAAATAATAAATGATGGTCGCAGTACAGAGGATATAAAATGCAGAATGGCAATGGGTAGAAAAGCGTTGCCGGCCGCGGTGGCCGAGGAGACTGAGGCGCTTCAGTCACGGTCTGCACGGCCACTACGGTCGGGGGTTCGAATCCCCCCTCGGGCATGGATATTTGTGCCGTCCTAGTTCGTAAGTAGTTCATAAGTAGTTTGTAAGTTTAGGGCTGATGACCCCGTAGTTTAGTCCCATAGACTATACAATTTGAACAGAAAAGCGTTCTTGAAAAAGAGAAATTTGCATCTAATATTGATTTAAGCCTAAGGAAGTTCTTTCTGAAGGCATTTGTATGGAGGGTCGCCTTGTTTGGGAGTGAAACACGGACGATAAACAGTGCGGACAGGAAGAGGATTGAGGCTTTTGAAATGTGACTGAAGATCACAACAACAACAGTTTAGATCCACTCGGTGTCTTTTATTTCCATTCCAGCCAGAAGTTCGAAAGGCACAGGGAAGTATGATCTCGAACTCCACTACATATCTTCGTTTCCTCCTGCATTCCACTTCCATTATAGCTTTTATAACCAGTTCTGCGCCTTCTGACAATGCTTCTAGACGAGAACAATCGAGTATTTTTAACTTTTCCCATTAATTCCTGTTTGGCATCTGCGTCCCTATGTGTGTACGATACTAACTCCTATGATACACAATGCTGTGGTAATTCCCGTATTGAACTCTAGGTTTACGACTATTGCAAACGATTGCTTGATAAATATTGTTATTCCATCCGTTATTAACTCTGCAAATGGCTGCTCCAACCTCCAGTCCTCCACATTTGGATACAATGGAGCCCCTCTCCAAACGAGAATGCAACACATTTTTCGTGTAGAAGACATTCTGTGTTCCGCTATTTTCTGCCAGTACACTGACGCGTGACCAATCTCCCTGACTGTTTACTATAAAAGCAAATATTTTATATGTCCCAATCGTAACGAGATTTCTCCACACCCTCTGTTTAAAGCCATATGTAAAACTGGCTTACACATCTGCCATAGCTTTGTCTTTCTCCAGCATTAGTTTGTACTCATCCTTTATGACAGTTGCTTTAGCCATATATTCTAGCTTCCTTCTCTTGGAGTCGATATCCACCATTTCAAATGTTTCTGTTTTACGTACATAAGACATTAACTGCACTTAGCGGTGTAACTTCTTGAGTGGGGAATGGCTTAAGTCTGTGCGATACATTTACTCTTTTTCGCTGGACTTGTGGAATGACATCGTTTGTACGTGCCAGATCTATGTCGGCGATATCTATATTTAGAGGCAGTGTGGAGAACAATGTTCTGGATTGGGAGAAGTACGTGTTCCCTGCTTTAATATAGCCTTTACGTGTACTACTTGTATCGTCTTTGCTAGTGTCAGTATTACGAATCTCCACGTAATTTCCAGGTAGACAATTGAAACTAAAAGCTGATACAACATAATGTATAAGTTTTCTCGATCTTTAGTATATGGAAGGTTTACCTGTACACCTGTCAATTTTCGGTTATTTTTATTACCACAGTACATAAACTGCAGGACACTATCAAACACTACACAGCAGCACATGGTGGAGATAGGCACCCTATACATTGAAGCACTTTGCAGATACCCTTTATTATCATTTAAAACAATTATACAGTCTTGCACAAGGTCAAAAACACTATCCATCCGGTAATTGTATATTGTAGCCTCTAGCCTTGTAATACCTTGTTCTTGACCCAACGACGAAGTAAGTGCTCAAATGCAGCAAATAAACCGCTCTTTTTAGGGTAAATCAAGCCACGGATCACGAAATTCACACCACAACCAGCGGGTTCTCCCCTAGTAAGACTCCAGGACCTTCTCCAAATAATGGTTTTGACTGATATTTCCAGGTGAGATGTACATTGCTTCTGTAGATTCTAGGTGCGTTCTTCGGTACTTGTGGTATAGAGACAGACTGACCATACGGCAGAGTGCAGCACTGTACTATCCAATCTAATTAACTAATAGTCATATGTAAATTGGATAAAATTAAAGTTACATCTAATAAAAATAATGCCTACCCGATTAAGGGATCTAATATTCCACGCTCCGACCCGAAGAATGCCAGTGTTGTCTTTCCTGATGATAACATCCTCCTGATTAGTCCCCGCCCGGAGATCCGAATGAGGGACTAAACTACAAGTTAAAAATTAAATGGGATAAAATTAAAGTTACACCTAATAAGAATGAATAACGAGTTGTATTCTGTGTCTAGATGGATATACATATAACCTTGTTTCCTGTATGTAAACGTGTATGCTAAATGTAATAAAAGTTTTGTGTTGTAAAACTTGTGTTCTTATTTACTAACTTAATAAAAATTATACGAAAGCATAAGATTAAAGGGACTGGCTCTGTTGTGCGAGAGGATTAGTATAGGATGTACGCATCTCCCAGTTTTTGCTTAGTGTGAACCGCATTTGGAAATCCACCGAGTACAAGAGGTTCTTTGTATAAAATGATCACGCAAAAAGCATTTTTCGAATAACGTCTAGGTGTCTTACTAGGTAAGGAACCAGTGGTTTTGATTTGAATTTCTCCGATCTGAGGCTACTTTTGACCTAAAAAAAGGGTTTTAATCCCGTTCTTTGTAGATGTGATTACCTAAAATTTGTAATAGTTTGCATCTGCAACAGTTAATTGTTGTAAAGATTTACAGCTTCGCGGGTAGAACGTTTCGGTCTTAGAGGGTTTAGGAGAAGATACGAGAAGACAGGTTGCTTGCTGTCAGAGAGCAGTAACTCCCTCGCTAAAGTATATGTTAGGGAGATGCAATTCGGTGTTGTATTCTTCAGCTAAGTAATGCGTTCGTTTAAAACAATGTTGCTCGGTACATTGCTGTATGGAGTGGGTTTTAACTTACTGCACATTGGTTCATCTTATATAAATTTCGTTCTTCTTCTTATCGATTTCCTACAAAACCTATGTTTCGTTTCTGTAATAGCTACAGGGTGTCCAGAAAAGGGTCCCTGATTTCAAAATTAAATATCTCGAAAACAAAGATCAATAGAGGAATGCAGTAAACGGTATGTTTATTGTGAAAGCTGTAAGAAGTTCAGACAGCAGTTTGAAATAATAGTTACAAAAGCTGCTAACAGATGGCGCTGTACGCTCATATCAGCATACATACGCGAAATAATCGCATGAAAACACTCTTTGTAAACAATCACATTATAATGTTTTCAAAATGTTCACCATTGGCACTACAGAGGTGGCGCAAAGGAAGAATTAAATTCGCCATCACATTTGGTAGTATCTCAACCGAAATGGATTCACGTGCTACAGACAGCGTCGATTCAAGCTCGTCCAGCGTGATGATGATGATCGTGTGGTATTTATGACCGTTAGACCCCAACTGGGGTCGTGTTCAGCCTGCCTGGGGCAAGTCTCTTTATCTGACGCCACTTCGGTGACTTGCATGTCAATGATGATGGAATGATAATGAGGACGACACAACACCCAGTCCCCGAGTGGAGAAAATCTCCTACCCGACCGGGAATGGCGGGATGCTTCGGGTAGACCATGTCTTTCACTGTGCCCCACAAAAAAGAAAAAAGTCACAGGGAGTCAAATCCGACGAATATGGAAGCTAATCTATGACTGCACCAGTAAATTTGGGATATTCCAAAGCAAGACACGATTCCCGAGGTATTCCTCAAGAAAGAGAAACACTTGTTCGGTCCGATGTGGTCATTCAGTACCTGGTCGATCCTCTAACGCTTGCTGTGTGGCGACAAATTGTTCCAAAATTGCAACGTAGCGTGCACCAGTGACAGTTTCTCGAATGAAAAAAGGACAAATAATGCCTCTGCTGGATACTGCGGCCCACACAGTAACTTTAGGAGAAAACAAGGGTTTCGCTTCACACCAATATGGCTTGGTGTGGGGTATTTAATCTTCTTTTAGCTGTGTTTACGAATGTACGTCTCTCGGTAGCGTATCGGAGATAATTGCAGTGGTAAATTAATGTTCTTTGGTCGATAAGCATCGAGTTAGATAACTTAAAGATGATTAGTTATCTACGTTGGGAGGTGCGTTTAATCGTATGTTTAATCTCTAAAGGATTGCTCTTGGAGCTCGAAAAAAATCAAATTGGTGTAAACTATTTTGCTTTGCTACTTGTAAGGATTATAAGAAATTGGTTGGCTAGATCTTTTCTTGTTAGGTGTTCTGTGCGTGTGCACGTCGATCATTTTGTACTCTGTGTTACAGATGTTTACCGAGAGTAATAATTTGTTAGAAAGAGTGGAATACGATGATGGATTGTGCACGAATGCTCGTGAAACGGGCGAGGTATGTAGTCTGTTGATCGATAGAAAGCGTTCCAGAAATTTTGTCTGCCGGGCTGTGCATTAGAAACTTAGTTGTGGTTGGATGTTTGGAGCGGGTCAAGCAACCAATGCTGTTATTGGGTGGGGAGAGATAGAAACTTTATTAAAATTCTCTGTGTCTGGGAGATCGTTTCTGTTACTGATCGCGGTTATATCACCGTCTGTGGTAACTTGTTGATGCGGAGTGTATGTCGAGGTACTGGAACCAGTACGTACTGGGTTACTGACGACTGTAAAGATAGCCCTGTGTGGGTTGCGTTTGGAGGTTGTTACGGACGTATACAGAGTTTGGAGCATGCTAGTCGCGTCAAAAAGTTTGTGAAAAGCGACTTTTGAAATATTGTTATAGAAGTGCGGATCTACCTGCGTAGGAAATTCAGCAAGTTCGATAGGGCAAACGCTGGAGATAAGACGAAGTTACTATTTGATGAAATATGTACGTCCTGTGGTAATATATCTTATAAAGTGCAACTAATCGATGATTTAATGGAGGTGCTCCTATCTATACTACGGCAGCTTCGTGTAGACGGATTCTATCTGCTGGATTTGGACAACACACAAGATTTCGACGGGACTTTTTAGTAACCAAGTAACGTTCGTATCCAAACATGGTTTCGGATGGAAGGAGCAACAGCAACGTGGTTGCGAGCGACGACAAGCCAATTTGAAACGACTGCTTAACGTGCTTGGCGTCGAGTTGTTGAATCAAAATAAATAATAAATTTGTCATATCACAAGCCTTGGTGTAGGCAATGTTATCGTTAGGTACATTATCGATCTTATGAAGCGCCCAGACAGGCGATTGTGAGGACTTATTTTTTGCTGGGTCGAGAAGATGGCATAACCAGGATGGAGAATTGTCGTTATAGATCTGTGCAAGAAGATTGTTTAAGTGCTCTAAAAGAGAAGATACGGTATTTACAAAGTTCGCCGTTGTACTGTGCATCGATCCCATCCATGATCCCCGCTAACATACTCACTTAGAGAACATTTATTCTGCAATTTGATTAATTGCGTATTAAGAGTACCCGAAAATTGACAGCTCTCTCGGACTGAGAAAAGCTTATACATTATGTTTTAGTTTCAACTGTCTACCGGTAAATTACATGGAGAGTCGAGCAGATAGCTATATTAAGGCATATTTTAGCATTCCAAGCCTTTATTCACCACAGACGTGGATATCTCCTACGTTATTAGATAAGTCCTAAGAAGGAGGGGAAATAAAAACTGGACTATATGGCAAAGACAAAGGCTTTAAAGGAGGCTATTGCATATGTGCAAGCCTGGTTTAAACAGATAGTGTGGAGAAATCTAGCTCGATGTCGTTTTAAAAATATTTGCTTATACACTAAACAGCCCGGAGGATTCTTCTCGCGTCATTGTATTGACCGAAATTAGCGGGACACATGATAAACGTGTCGTATTCTCGTTTGGAGAAGGTCTAAATTCTATCCAAATGTTGAAGACTGCATGTTGGGGCAGCCATTTGCAGAGTTAAGAACCAATGGAATAACCACAGTTAACAAGCAGTCGTTTTATACATTACCTAGTGTTCCATATGGAACGGTAGAATACGCCGTCCGCGCCGCGCCGTTCCGAGGCGCGCACTGTGGTTCCAGTTGGAGCGCGCGCACGTCGGAAGATGGAGCGGGCCGAGATTGTGAGTGCCGCATTTATTGTGCCGTTCCATCAGTTATCGCAGAATCGTCGTCATTGGGTAACCTCAGTGTTAAAGAGTAGGGCATTGTACGGTGGAAATGATCTTTTCAGTGAACTACTTGCAGGCGACAGTGGACACTTCGAAGACTTGGAATATCTCTTGAAAGTTATCAAACTAAACATAATGAAGAAAGACATAAATTATAGACGTGCTATATCTACCAAAGAGAGACTGGCAATCTTTTTGCGCTTTCTGGCAACTGGAGATTCCTTTACAAGTCTGATGTATCTGCTGTAATGGGTTCTCACTTTGCTTCCGGTACCACACCATAAGAGGACACCTACGCGAGAACACACGACCTGTCACCGCGAACTGACGCACGCGATAAACTAGCGCGCCCGCCAGCCGAAGCCCCGTCCAAACTGAGAGCGCGCGAACGCGCCACTCCCTCTGATGTACCGACAACAGCCGGAGCACTGCGCGGCGCGGCGCGGTTCGCCGTCCACACTGGACGCGCACACCCGCGCACAGCAGGTTAGCGCAGCGCGGCGCGAGGCGGCGCGCTCAGTGTGGACCCACCTTAAAGTTGGTGGCGTACAAGCTGAGTGTTATAACCAGGAAATAATAAGTAAAGTTAAAATACCAGAATGTTTAGAAGAATATTTTCGGAAGGCGTAGAGCTGGTTGGAATATAACAATAACTCGATCTAAGGAAATATCTAGGTTTAAGACGGACGAGTCAAATGCAGAGAAAAAACATTTTTGGTACGATATTGCTGTGTCCGAAATCCAGACGTTGTCTTAAAGTGTGGGTGATTTGAGGTCTAATGGAGCAGTGCTGTCAGAAATCTGTGTATACAGTAGACGAAAGGATTCTTTCTCAATGGATTCCGGCTATGTAACACCTGTCATGGTCGGCTGCGGCAATCGGGCGTGCCTTCGCCAGGGAGAGATTCTGCGTTCATCTGCCCCTTCCTGCAGAAGGAAAAAATGTAATATTTCCAAATGCGTTTACCGTAACTGCAGTGTCCTTGTCACATAGACGCAGTGCATAATAATAAATAAATGTGTTCACATGTGTACCTCTGAGGATCGGATCCCCGTCAGTTTCATAGTCGAGGATCAGGTGCTCAGGTGTGTGGTGGAGAGATGACTATGCGCCTTGGAGTTAGAACTGTACATGCACCTGTCGATTTCTGACGTGTACTTTGTTGATCTGTGTGTCTATTTACGTAAAAAATGGTCGCTAAAGAGAGAGAATATTACATTTCGGAACGTGATTATTTTAAAAGCGGGCACAAAGTGCAGTTGGACATATATGTTTGTAGCGTTAGTTACAATTACATTCTAACGCACGCTATATTTAACACAATCGTCAGCTGTTGCAGCCATAGTGTAAACGACGACATACATTTCTTTTGCTTATAGATCTAAGGTGGCGGTCCGAAACGGACCATTTATAATCTTTTGGTTAGTCTCAAATGATTGACACTGGCTAGAATTGTTTTTGGATCTCGAAAGAGTAAAATGGATATATCAGTTTGCGGCGTTCGTTGCCGTTTATTATCTAACCTGCACTATTATTAAACACGTCTATTGGCTTTTGTATTTGTAGTCTCTGCGAAGAGCATGGAGAGAGATTGGAGTGTTTGCGCATCGATAAATTCTTACTTGCAAGTTTGGCATATGAGTTTTAATATTTTACTACAAGCTGTAGTATACGGCTATTTTTTGTCCAGAGACCAACTAAACATTTCTGTTCTAAATGCTTAAAATTGTTTTAAAAATTACACCGAAATTCTTGTTAAAAATAAATACGAAGAACAATATAGTAGTTTTATTTCTCCGCGAATAATGAATGGTGAAAATTGTTAGATAGGTTGTCAGAATTAAAAATTTTATATGCGAATTAAAAAATCGAGTTCTGCGGTACGGAATGCTGGGACGCGCTTAATAAATACTCAATTTAATTGGCTGCTGACCTGGCCGGTCGGGGTCGCCGTAAGAGTGCAGTACGCCCCTCTGCTGTGTGTAGGGGTCGGCTGGCGGGGACGGTGTTGTTTAGAGATGTCAATGCTGGCAAGACAATCATCGCTACGTGCGGTATTGTTTGTTCTGTCCTTCCAGGTAGGGCGGGTGGCGTCGTCCTTTGAGAAGTGGTCACCAGCGTGGAGGGGTTGGTCTCTGTCGGCGGAGGGCGGAGAGGCGGCGGCGGCTGGCGGGGGTGGAGAGGGCGTCGTGTCGGCCAGTGTGTGGGGATGTGGCGTTAATCTGGCGGGGTGTACAGGTCTGGACCTGATGGTGGCGCCACCTGTCTGTCGGCAGCGCTGGGGGATGCAGGGGGGTGTTGTTTACTTGCAAGTGTTAAGTGCAATTACTTGTAACCTGTCAATCATCCTTAAGTGCGCTATTGGTAGAGTGTGGCAGCATCCTTGATCTGCCGACCGGCAATTGGCCGAGCGTGGTGGTGGGGTACCTGACGCCGATGACACTATCGTCGATGGGCGATTCTCAGTGGAGCTAGGGCTACTGTTACACTACTAACGCAGTAAAGTTGTTCTCGATGGCGAGTGTTAATCAGAGATGATTGTCGTCAGGCGTGTCCCAGGAGAGAGTGATAGGACCGCTATTATTTTCTATCTATATAAATGATCTGATGGGACTTAGTAACATGTAATTTGCGGCAGTTTGCTGATGATGCTGTGGTGTATGGGAGGATGTCGTCATTAATTGACTGTAACATTATACAGGATGACTTAGACAAAATTTCTAGTTGGTCTGAAGAATGCCACCTATCTACAAATGTAGAAAAACGTAAGGTAATGCAAACGAGTAGGAAAAACAATCCTATTATACAGCATTAGTAGTGAGGTTCTTGATTCACTTGCGTCATTCAAATATCTAGGCGTAACATTACAGGGCGATATGCAATGGAACGACCACATAAAAACAGTTGTGAGGAAGGTGGACAGCCTACTTCGGTTTATTGGGAGAATTTTGGGAAGATGTAATTCATCTATAAAGGAGACCGCGTATGAAGCGCTTTACTGCTCAAGTGTTTGGAATCCCTAACAGATCACGTTTAAGATAGACATAGAAGTAGTTCAGAGGCGAGTAGCTTGATTCTTTACCGGTAGGTTCGACCAATGTGCGAGTGTCACAGAAATGCTCTGGGTACTCGAATAGGGATCGCTGGGGAAAAGACGACGTTCTTTTCGAGAAAGTCTGTCGAAGAAATTTAGAGGATCGGAATTTGACGCTGACTGCAGAACGATCTTCCTTCTGCCTAGGCCTACTTACATTTCGCGTAATTATCACAAAGGCAAGATAAGAGAAATTAGGACTCGACACAGGCATATAGACATTCATTTTTCCCTCGTTCTATTTGGGAGTGGAATAGGACAGAAATTCCTTGCAGAGGTACAATGTACCCTCCAGAGGACTGTGGAAGATCAATTCAGAAGTTTGATCGTAGCAGCATTGCTACTTTACGTCAGTATGGACTGAAGTGATGTTGATGTTGATTGGACGTGTACGAGGTACAGAGATACTCTGATCATTCGAAGGTTATCACAGCATCTGATGGCCGCTTTTTACGGTTTTAAGCTCGGTGGAACTCTGCTGGACCATGCTGAATGACATGTTTCGTGCAGCCACAGGAGGTCGTATTTTGACTCAAACTGAACGTAATAGACTGCACAACATGCAACTTCACTCCCGACCACCATAGACAGTTGCAGCTTTGACATCTAAGCACCATCCTGCGCGCTTTAGATGGGCCCGACAGCATGCTCAACGGACTTATCACATTTGGCGACAAGTGCAGTTCACCGATCAGACTCGTATCTGCTTTCAACGAGACGTTTCTCGAGGCCACAGACACACCGTCCAGCTAGTGCAGCACGGTGGTGGCTCCCTGATGTTCTGGGCGGGCACTGAGGAACCGCCGTATTCCACTGGCAGTCGTAGAACGCCACTCGGCTGTACGGGACAGGGATGGTGTCCTCAGACATATAGTGGAATAACATCGGCAGAATTTCGGCGAGGGATTCTTCTTAATGGACGACTATTATTACGCTCATAGCAATGCAAAACTTATACTGATGAAAATTTACTTACAGGTGTGTTTTTTATTTTTTGTAGGTCAGGCTTAATTCGAGCTTAGTAGGGGAAGAATGGAGCTCAACTTCAGCGAAGTGTATCTGACATTTTATTTGATAAATAAAACGAATTGTCGTTTACATACATATAAAATACTTTTAATTCAAAGGAAGAGAATTAGTAAAAAGGTAATTATTAAGTAATTTAAATATAACGTTCTAGTCGACCGGCAATGTTTCGCAACTGCAAATATGTATGTACTCTTGCTCTGAACGTCAAATGTGCAAAATTTTATGGCAATCATATGTATGATATTCACATCCAAAGAAAAGAGCTCTTTCAGTTTTCGACAAATGTTCCTATTTTCTGGCCAACTATTTCAAACATTTACGTCACTCATACCTTCCTCTCGCTTTGAACGTCGGACGTGGAAAATTTTATCACAATCAGCTGAATGGTTTAATATTTCATACAAAATGACTTTCTATTTTTTTCTCAATTTTCCAATTTCCCGGATAACTTTTCCAAATATTTATTTCATGAGAACGTCACTCTTGCTTGTAACGTCATATATGCAAAATTTTATCGCAATCAGACGAATGATACTGATATCCCGTTGATAAAAGCTCTTTCGGTTTCTCGCGAATTTTCAAAATTTCTGGGGAACTTTCCCAAATTTTTAGTTCATAAGAACGTTCATCTTTCGTTGAACATCAAATGATCAAAATTTTATCGCAATCAGTTGAACGGTTCCCAACTTATAGTGTTGAGTACATTTAGAAATACATTGAAAAAAGGAACTTTTGCGACTTTCCTATTTTTTTTAAACCTTTTCTAAGACCATAATGAACTAAACAAAAAAAGTATTACCGCTCCCCGTCGTGGGAATAGCCAGTTATAGTGCTGAATCCAATCAAAAATAGCCGTGGCGGAGCGGCCGAGCGCATGACGCGCTTTGCTGCGATGCGCGAGACCGTTCCCCGTCGGGGGTTCGAATCCCTCCTCGGGCATGGATGTTCGTGCCGTTTTTAGTATAAGCTAGTTCATAAGTAGTTTGTAAGTTTACTGACTGATGACCCCGCAGTTAAATCCATTAAGCTTTACAAACATTTGAACATTTTTTGATTCGAATCAGAAACACACTGAAAAACCCACTTTCACTTTTTCTCAAAATTTTCCAATTTTCAAAAAAATGTTCAAATGTTTGTATAGTCTATCGGACTTAACTACGGGGTCATCAGTCCCTAAACTTACAAACTACTTATGAACTACTTACGAACTAGGACGGCATAAATATCCATGCCCGAGGGGGGATTCGAACCCCCGACCGTAGTGGCCGTACAGACCGTGACTGGAGCGCCTTAGTCCCCTCGGCCACCGCGGCCGGCTCCAATTTTCTGGTAGATTATCAAAACATTTATTTCATAAAAATCTTGTCCTGTCAAGTCGTACTCAGATGAAGCTCTTACAACCATGTGGCAGTTGAATTTTATTCATACAAAAAAATAACTTTCGGTTTTGCCGAAATTTTCCTACTTTCCGGAAGACTTTTCCATATTTTTATTATATGCGAACGTTTCTCTCGCTTTCAACATGAAATGTACAAAATTTTATCGCATTTGGACGAACGGTATTGATAGCTCACTGGATAACGTTGTTCCCGATTATCCTCTTTCCCGGACAACTTTTCGTATTTTATCATCGTTTAAACCTTCCCTGGACTTACACGAATATTTCAAGAGTTACATTAGCCAAACCGTTCTCGAGTTTTAGCGAGACTAACGAACAGCAGTTCAATCCCAAAGTTAAAAAGCAAAGAAAAGAGAAAAGAAGATAAAATGTATCTTGCATTTTGCTCAGATGTTAGTTTACTAGGAACAAACTAAGTCAGATAGTGGCTTTATACTCTAATCTGTATATAAATATATATTGACAGTTTATATATATATATATATTCGATTAATGATGGACATTCTCCACAGAGATGATAAATAAATCCGCAAGGTAATTTCCGTGAATCATTGGAAATCGAAGGGGGAGCGAACGAGAGACTGTCATGCCATCAAAATAGAATGTTGTTTTTCGCAGTGACAAGGGAATGTTTTGTTATGTATTAGATTTAGTTTTCTATCGTAACTAAAGCAGTCACATATTTCATTGCGATCAGTTACAAGCGTGTGTAGATATTTTTCATTAGAAATAGTGCTCATGAAGTCTATGGAAATGTCCGGATTTACGACAACGGAATATTCGTGTGCTATCGTTAACGAAGAGTGAAGTAAGTGTCAGAATAAATCCTTTACAAAATCATATTTCTCACCTTTGGCGTTGATTATAGATCGAATATTTACATATTTTTTATTTTTTTTAAACCTCCCGCCGACATTGCGTGATTATTTTGGCAACATCAACAACACGACAGAAAATCTTTGCCATGATGTTAATATTCTTAGACAACAGAACCACACAGAATGACTTGATTAGTATTTCGTTCAGACCGTGAAGTAAATAAATAATGCTGATCCTACTCTATTGTTGACAGGGTCTCGTATGTATCCGTGTCTACTCATTAAAAGTAATTTCTCTCGTAAAATGAAGATTTCATGATAAAACAAATGCGTTATCACGCCAGTGATTAATGCCAACGTCACATGATTGCGAACACTTTCACGCGAGGTCGTGGGAACAGTAAGAAAAATGTAAGTTTCCTTGCACTGAGAAGAATGTAGTATATCCCTTCTGTTTCGATTCCTAAAGTTTCTTGGAAATCACCTTCTCATTTATTCTGAATACTGACAGAATAAATAAATGAAATGCCGCAACCAGTTGCTTGTCGTTATTTATTTTGAACTTCAACGACCGGTTTCGGGCGCTTGAGTGCCCTTCTTCTGGTCTCTATACAGACAAACAAGTGCATTTGTATACAATAAGGCTATAGAACGTATAAAAGTCGATTACAGAAATATGCAGCAGTTTCGAGCCAAATAGAATGCAATAAAGGTAAGTTCATATAATGGGGTAAAATTAACACTTACCTTTTTGTATTGTTGCTTAATAAATAAAGATGCTACTAGTGGAATCAACGCTAAGTGCGAAGATTATGGAATGAATAACAGTCAGCTGGTAACAAAATATCTATGGATGAGGCTTATAGTAAAGGAGTAGCGATAAAAAACGGAAAGAAGGCTATGGGAAAACAGTAATACTCAAAGTAGTTGAAGAAAAGCATAAAGAGAGGAGCAGGTGACTGATAAATCAGTCGCTTAGCAGATTAAAATTCAGTAGTCTAGAAGTACAATGATAAGTGGCGCCATAGGCGGAATATTTCAGAACTACCAGCTGACACAGTAGTAGGATGCTTAGAATGTCACTATCAGGGCATCTGTCAATATAATGAATTTGTCATTGTGTCTATGGCTTCAAAATTTAATGGGGATAGATTGATGAAGTAATTATCATACAACGAATAAGTTAAGGATGTAGGTTATAAGTTTTAAGATGCGTGAACTAGTTGTTGTTATGGTCTTCAGTCCGGAGACTGGTTTGATGCAGCTCTCCACCCTACTCTATCCTGAGCAAGCCTTTTCATCTCCTCATAAGAACGGCAACCCACATCTATTTGAATCTGCTTACTATACGCGTATCTTGGTCTCCCTCTGCGATTTTTACCCCACACACTTCCCTCCAGTGCTAAATTTACGATTCCCTGATGTCTAAGAATGTGTCCTACCAAGCGATCCCTTCTTTTAGTCAGGGTATGCCAAAAATCCCTTTTCTCACCAATTCTGTTCAGTACCTCTTCATTAGTTATGCGATCTACCGACGTAATCTTCAGCATTCTTCTGTAGCACCACATTTCAAAATCCTCTATTCTCTTCCTGTCCGCACTGCTTATCGTCCATGTTTCACTCCCAGACAAGGCAACACTCCACGCAAATGCCTTCAGAAAAGACTTCCTTACCCTTAAATTAATATTCGATGTTAGCAAATTTCTCTTTTTCAAAAATGCTTTTCTTCCCATTGCCATTCTGCATTTTGTATCCTCTGTACTACGACCATCGCATGTTATTTTACTACCCAAGTAACAAAACTCATCTACCATCTTCATTGTTTCGTTACCTAATCTAATTCCTTCAGCATCGCCTGATTTTCTAAGACCGAATTCCATTATTTTTGTTTTCCTCTTGTTAATGTTCATTTTATACGCTCTCTTCAACGCACTGTCCATTCCATTCAACTGCTCTTCCAGGTCCTTTGCTGTCTCTGATAGAATAACAATGTCATCAGCAAAACGCAATGTTTTTATTTCTTCCCCCTGAACTTTAATCCCTATTCCAAATTTTTCCTTGCTTTCCTTCACCGCTTGCTCGATGTACAAATTGAATAACATCGGAGAAAGGCTACAATCCTGTCTTACTCCCTTCCCAACTGATGCTTCCCTTTCATGCCCTTCGAGACTAATAACTGCGGTCTGGCTTTTGTGCAAGTTGTAAATAACTCTCCTTCCCCTATATTTTCCCCCCGCAGACTTCAGAATCTGAAAGAGTGTATTCCAGTCAACATTGTCAAATGCTTTCTCCAAATCTACTAAAGCTAAAAATGTAGGTTTGCCTTTCCTTAATCTATCTTATAAGATAAGACGTAAAGTGAGTATTGCCTCCCGGGTTCCAACGTTCCTCCTGAATCCAAACTGATCTTCCCCGAGGTCAGCTTCTACCAGCTTTTCCATTCTCCTGTAGATAATTCGTGTTAAAATTTTGCAAACATGACTTATCAAACTGATGGTTCTGTAATTTTCACACCTGTCTGCGCCTGATTTCATTGGAATGGGAATTATTAATTTTTTCTTAAAGTCTGACGGTATTTCGCCTGTCTCATACATCCTACACACCAGTTCAAATAGTCTTGTCATGGCTGGCTTTCCCAGAAACTTTAATAGCTCTGCAGGTATGTCATCTGCTCCTGGGGCCTTGTTCCGACCTAGGTCTTTCAAGGCTCTGTCAAATTCATCTCTCAGTATAGTATCTCCTATTTCATCTTCATCTACTTCCTCTTCCCTTCTTACAACATCGTCTCTAAGTTCATTTCCTTTGTAGAGCTGCTCTATGTACTCTTTCCACCTTTCAGCTTTCCCTTCTTTGCTGAGAACTGGTTTCCCATCCGAGTTCTTGATATTCGTAGAGCTGCTCTTCCTGTCCCCAAACGTCTCTTTTATTTTCCTGTAGGCGGTATCTACTTTTCCCCTTCTTATACATTCTTCTACGGATTTGCATTTGGCTTCTAGCCACTCCTGCTAAGCCATTTTTTAGTCGTCTGTACTCCATTTTGCCTGTTTCATTTACTGCATTTTTATATTTTCTCCTTTCATCTATTACCTTTAGTATTTCCTGTGATATCCAAGGATTTTTTGTTGGTCTTGCCTTCCTACCTATTTTGTCCTCTGCTGCCCTCACTATTTCGTCTCTCAATGCTACCCATTCCTCTTCTACTGTTTTATTCCCCCCTGTTTCTGTCAATTGTTGCCTAAATCTCCCTCTGAAATTCTCCAGAACTTCACTTTCCTTCAATGTATCTGAGTCCCATCTCCTTATTTTCCTACCTTTCTGCAGTTTTTTCAGTTCCAGTCTACAGTGCGTGAACTAATGTGCAAAGAAATGTGAATGATTACAGTAATATTAACCTAGTGTTACAATTGGTACATCTAGTCAGGCAACTGAAGAAAGTTAAACAGTCAAATTGCTAGGAATATACTAAAGAGGATAATCGTGTAGCGGAGATCATGGTGCTTTAAGGTACAATAAGAGTAAGTGGTGGCTGGGTTTTTTAAATACACTAAACAAGTCACTATCATAATGGTAGTGAGTATTGCATAGTGCAGTTTAACAAGGTGGGGGCATAAAATAACCTATCTTTAATATGAGGCAGGAGGGAGGGGGAGAGGAGGGAATAGTTACAACTGGCATATGTATCCAAATATTTATGGGGTGGTAGGGGGTTAGAGTGGTAGAAAGTAGTTGATGACTGAGTTAATTAGAGATGGGGTAGGAGGGGGGGAGGGAATAGAGGTAAGGAACCTGCACAAAGAGGAAGAGGAAGTAACCTTGGACAGTTTGAGGAACCACGGATAGACATTAGTATGTAAGGCCAGGGGTGGGAGTGAGATGTAATGGGTGGCGGGGGGGGGGGGGCAAGTGTACGGCATTGTGTAGTAAAGTAGAAGAGTGTAGGGTTACATAAAGAAACGGGATTAGGGCTGCGAAAATCGGAAGCTGGGATAATTTTAATGTAGTTGTACCGCAGAGGAAGAAGTGTATAATGAGAGTTACTTAATGTAGTATGTGGGGGGAGGGGGAATATATTTAGTTTATAAGTAAATAGCAGGTAGCAGGTGGAGAGTGTTGTGTGTGTGTGTGTGTGTGTGTGTGTGTGTGTGTGTGTGTGTGTAATTGATGAATAGGATGGTGTGATTGTGGAGATAAGGTATGTACGGTGTGAGTGTGGGTGTGCACAAAGTTTATGGTTATTTGTTAGGGATAGTTTTATAGAGGAAGGGGAATAGCTGATAATTGTATGGGATTGGGGGGGGGGATGGAGTGTAGCAGAAATTGTGCAAAGGCAGATCCATATGCAGTGCCCCACAATTGTATGCTCTGTGACTGTTGATAAAGTTATATATGGTCTATAACTGTAATGTGGGGTGGCTACTACTTTCAATCTTAAGATAGGCAGAAACATAAAGGACTGGTTCAGTGTCTGCGTAGAACTGGTTATGCATTAATGTGCAGTATTAGGGTGGGTTAGTCGGAAAAGTTGAAATGGTCTGATGTAAAGCAACATAATGAATACTACAGTGACTTATACAAAGAAGAGCTAATCAGTTAATGAGGAACTGTATGGGTACAGCATATCTTACTTGTGGTTCTTTGAAATTAACTTTTGATTTAATTGTTTTATTTCATCTTTATCAATCTTGACAGCCTATGGAGCAGGCATACTATGAAAGGTATGCCTGCTCCATAGTTGAATTATTAGGGGAGAGTAAGAAATAATTTTCTCAGACTGCAATTAAATAATATTTTAATCACAAAATGAGCAAGATAAAATCTTTTAACTCACCTTCAGAGCCATACACATCAAATCAATAGGTGTGCCTGTTTTTCTGAAGACTGTCTTGCTGTCGACAATTGTCCTTCAGTAACGCGCACTATCCCACCAAACCAGCAATAGCACATAGACACAATGTCGTTTCTCTGTAGTCTGTGACTGACCACTGAAATTGCTGTAATGTTACATGCCTTTGGTCGGACTGGTGTACATTACTAATGGATAATTTGTCACAGTAAAACGTCTATTTGGCTTATATGTATAAGGAACACGAGAATATGAGGCTGTAGGCAAAACCGACCATGTTGGAGTTAAACTGAAGGTTAATTATTGCTGTTTGGAGAAAATTTAGCATGTCACTTTCAAGAAATTTCTCAGTATATATTCATAACCAGTTCCGGCACGTTGTGGTAAACTCCAGATGCCTGCACTTGCAGTACAGTGACAGAATCGTTATCATCTCATTTACTACACTGCATTACATTGTCAACGTAAGGGCTTCCCAATACATTTATTCATTAAGGAATTTATCATAAGAAATATAAATATTTTTTCAAATCCATAGCACAATTAATGACATAAATACTAGAAATAAGAATAACGTTTCCAAAAACTGAAAGTGATTTCATTTCAGAAAGGTGTAGTCTAATCAACAGCCATAAAAACTTTAAATAATAATAAACTTTAGTTTGAGAAGAGTCTACAGGATTTATTGGTTGACAGCACCTACTACACATTTGATGGAGCTCTTAGCAGAACCGATTGATGCCATATGTTATTAAGTATATCACATACTGTGAAAGTGTCGTACAATCTGATTTCTGGATAATCTTGAGCAGTAATGGGATTATTCTAAAAAAGTGTTCAAAATTTTATTTTATTTCACTTCTCTTTGACGATGGAAGGCTATAATAGCCTAAGAATTAATGACATTACCTGACATCGTAGGTTCTGGAGGCGATCTGATAGATTAATCACAAAATACTTATTTATTTTATGAGGATCGGTTTCAGTGGACTATGCCACCATATATGGAGGTTAAATAACGTTAGATGATCACATTATGTAATTTTATATGATCAGATGATCGTGGCATAGACTATTAAAACTGGTCGTCATAAAATATATAATTATTTTGCGACTTACGTTTGAAGATAATTGGCCTAAGTATTGTCATATGCACCAAAGTGTATTGAACATTTAATATTTGGTAACAAATATTAATTTTTAAATAGCTTAATCATTTTTAAATTATTTTTTAGCAATTCCAGTTCACGTCCACAAGGGCACTTTTATTTGGAATCTATAGAAAGTACATTAGCATTTGTTCCTATCTTGTAAATATTTATTTTGTATCCTTTAAGAGTAGTGTTTTTGTTTGTAACTAAAGATTATCTACCAACCAAAGAAATCATAAGCAAAGTCAGAATCCATCTTCCGTTATGCACAAAATATGCGTGGAAGAAACAAGTCATACGCTGACTTTACATAAGGGAACACTCCAGTTATTTTAGAGCTCCAAGAAAAACCTTCACTGGAATCCGTTTTTAAGGAACTAATTCATACTTTCTCGTTGACATACCTACAAACGATCTTCAAAGATCATATATAATGTTGTGGGCTGCTTTTAACTAGGAATGGACTGAGGCTTCTAATACAACTGAACCGATCATTGACTTCAAATGGTTATGTTCGACTAATCGGAGAGAGTTTGTAGCCTTTCGTGCTCTATTTCATATTCCCAAACAACGATGGAATTTTTATGAATAGCAATGCTTCATGTCACCGGACTACAATAGTTCGCAGTTGATTTGAAAACAATTCTGAAAAGTTCCAGCGAATGATTTGACCACACAGATATCTCGACATGCATGACATTTGTGGGGCATAATCTAGGGGTCAGTTCGTGCACGAAATCCTGCATCGATGAGACTTTGGATATTATAAGTGGCGGTAGAGACATCGGTATTCCTGCTGAACGACTTGTCGAGCACATACTACGCCGAGTTGCTGCACTTATCGGGCCAAAAGGAGGTGCATCATGATATTACGCGGTATGGCATTGACTTTTTTTTTCACTAAGTCTAGTGAATCGTTTATCAAAGCCGTCTGTTTTGATCACTTGCATCAACTTTTTTGCAGAGTAAGCTTACGAATCGTAATGTAACATTATAGACTGACTTTGACCAAAGTAAAAAGTTTGTAAATAATATATTGAAGCGAGACTGCTGGCTGTCTTCCATAAACAAATGCGTATGTTGTAGACAAAACAGTTGGAGACTGCCACCCTGCCACTGTGAACTGAACGCCATTCAACTTCTGTGGGCACAGATTAAGAATTATATCGCAGCAAGGAATAAAACCTTAGAACCGAATGAAGTGAAAGTACTTCCTGTTGAAACAGACACTGCAGTAACAGAGGATGTGTGTTCAGAAAACTGAATAAATCAGTGAGGGAAAAGGATAAAATTGTGGAAGCTCAGCAAGAGAGTTATTAATGTCATCACTAGCAGCAGGTCATCTGACTCCTCAGATGGGTTGTTGTTCTGTCTTTGCTGTAAACAATTAAAGAGGCAGTCCGATGACATTACTGGTGTGTAGTTTTACTTGCTTCTTCCATTTTTTCCCTTCAAATCCAACTAAAGCGTTTGTGCAACATGGAGGATGAAAGAATGGTATGTAATTGTGTTCATAGCAACATATTTTACTGCCACTATTCTTCCTCATATCGAATGTTTAACGCATGCTAAGCACCTTGCTGTCCAGATAGCTCGTCTTCCATTTACCACCCAGTGGCTGCTGTATAGGGCCAAGCGTTCTAAGGTGCCTTGCAGCAGAGCACGCGGTTGCTTGCTGCCGAAGATTAGAGGCCTCCCTGGAACATGGCTATGTGTGTTGCCGTCAGGTTCGTTTAAGTAGTTTGTCGGTTTGGGGACTGATGGTCATACCAGGCTTGTCCAATAGGTTTAAACACATTTGAGCATTTTGAATCACCCAACGAACACGTGATCAGGCTGTGATCTACGATTCTGTGGGGCAGCCCAGCGTGTATAGTTCACGCAGGATAAATTGGCCGGTAGATGTGCAGACTGCAGGGGTAGTGGTGGGGGTAGCGGCCTGAGCAGTGAGCGAGGGCTGGAGGGGAAGTGCCCAGCTCACTGGACTGACGCGGCCTCCCCTTCCGAAAGAAGAAATGAACTCGACCGGCGCTTCGAACGAAAACTCGTGTCTGCACATGGTCCACCTTATCCTGCGCAGACTGTAGCACTGTCTCGATTCTGCAAGTATAGGATTTAGTGTTTATGTTTCTCACACGTTGGGCGCCTCGAACGCCAAACTGCCTCTTTGGGATTGTTTAGAATTTGTTCAAAAATGTTCAGGTCTGCGGTGCCTCCATATGTCGAAACTTTCTCGATTTTGGAGGCTCCCTAGGACGAGAAGCCTGGGGCAGTCCGCTACCCTTAGTCTGCAACTGGAAAGAGAGAAGCATTGACTAGGCATGCACGGAAGAGAAGAATCCGACGAAACAATACAGACGGCAAGTGACGTGGGAAAAGGCTGAGACGATGAACAAGATGGTGATTAAAAAATTTACGGAATTGGATTGCTTCTTTCGATGGATTATATTTACATTCGATGTAGCGAATGGAATAAACGAATTTATTGTCTATTCAAAGGCCTTTTCTTAAAATATTCGTTGCCGAGTACAAGCGTGTAGCTAGTTTACTAATTAATTAGGCGTTGAAAAGTTGGAAATGGGGCAAATAAGAAGGCATTGTGAATGGAGAGCACCTGCCAGCCTGTGCCAGAGATCCGCCACATTTGTTCGCGATTGGGTGTCAGAAAGAAGGACGGCGCCTGCTGACGCACACAATTAACCACGGGCGACACACGCAGGCAGCGCGGGAAAAGGAGGTTAAAAACAGCGGAGCAGAAGGTGAGAGGCGGAGGCGCGGTTTTATATTTGCCCGGAATGCGCGGCCGCTGCCAGCAGCGCGCCATCGCTCATCCGCTGACAGCCGCGCCGCGCCGCGCCCGCAGCTGCCTGCCGCCGGCATCTGGGCGCGCCAATATAAACCCGGCGTCTGCGCTGCGCAGGCCACTCTCAGAGCGGGCCCATGGACGAGCTGAAGGCGACGTGTTCCGGCATATTTTCGTGCTGGAGACCTTTGGTCTGTGATCCGTGACGCAGCCGGGGGGGGGGGGGCTCATTTTAAAAAGAAAATAAGGCCTACTGACTTTATTAATAGGAAAGGGTTCTCATCATTCGCTATCATAAATATTAGAAGCTCGCCGATGTTATTATATGAGACTCTACGTGTAAAAATTGAACTAAAATAACACTATTAGTTTCTGGCGGCCTTCCTAAGATTCCACTCGGTGCCGCCGCTGACCTGTTAAGCAGCAGGGCGCCGCATATGAACAATCAGCTCGTAACTTCAGCATATAGTAACAATAGTGGCAGCATCAAATATAGTCTCAGCGGCATTAAAACCGCTCACAGTAACAGCATGACACGTTCTCAACATCTTACGTTGGCGACCCATTGTCACATTAACTTGTGCTTGGCAAAATATAGTTACGTATCTATTTATTACACGTGTAATATTTCAAATTGCCGGTGACGACATGTTTTATACACACACAGACACAAAACGTTTGGGAGGTACCGGGGGGGGGGGGGAGGGGGAGCGGGGGATTCAGCGCCATGTTTGTTAAGCTTATGGGACTTAACTACGGGGTCATCAGTCCCTAAACTTACAAACACTTATGAACTAGCTTACACTAAGGACGACACAAATATCTATGCCCGAGGGGGATTCGAAGCCGCGACCGTAGTGGCAGTACAGACCGTGACTGGAGCGCCTCAGTCCCCTCGGCCACCACGGCCGACTTTTTCAGCGCCATCATCCATCTCGTGGCTGCGCCTCTGCCAATGAAAGCTCTTGGAGGTGGCGAAGTAGCTAGCACACTGAACTCGAATTTTGGAAGACGGCGCTTCAAACCGAGGAGGTTAGAATCTCTGGAGATGCCGTACCGCAGAAAATGTCGAACCAGAAAAATACGCACCTGTTTAGGCCGTAAACGTGGGTGTAGTGTATGTGTACTGCGGTTCTGATCGTCGAAATGTACACATCTAAGTACATAGCTTACTCTGGTGTGACTGTCAAATGTTTGTAAACCTACGGGTCCAAACTGCTATGGTCATCCCTAGACTCACAAACTACTTGAACTAACACTAAGGACAGCACACACCCATGTCCGAGGGAGGACTGTACTGCAGCGGTGCCCCAGTCCGCAGTCCGCAGCATGGTGCCTTACACCTCAGCTCACTGGCTGGCCTCTGGGGCACAGCCCAGTGTCTCACATTGTAGTGTTACGTCTGCAGAACTTGAAATTCTACAGGACCATGCATAGTAAATTGGTATAGCACCTTCACTACAAAAACTATTTATTTTGTTGTAATCTAAGTAAAATTTAGTCTTCTGGCTTGAATCTTCCCTGCAATTAAGATGACGCAATGTGAGGCCCAGATACTCTGTTCCTCGTGCGTTTTCTTGTTTGTATAACTATACTCGGACTCGTAATAATTCCGTAGATTACTTTTTGGACAAATCAGAGAGAATAACTATAACGAGCATTTACCACCCAGTAGCCTTACAGGAGTTTTCTAGTAGAATACACTCCTTTATTCTTCTAAAAATACATTATTGACTCGAACTTGAGACCAACACACTCGTCTCACATCAGTCCACAACAATAATCCAACAAAATCCCAACAACTCATAAAACAGAAAACAAGGTTCATAGAGCATGCAAATTACACACTTATTCTTTGACCCTTAAGTTAACTTACATTCAAATTCAGTTTACGTAATACTTTTCATAAAAAAAATGATAACTAATCTGAAAAATAGATACAGAAAACAATCAGAAGTAAGTATTTCTCCATAAATAAACTATTTGACATTCTTATGTCGGTTTATTGGGTTGTAGTACCACTTGTTACACAACATTTGTAAACGCGGATCAGATTTATAACTGAAAAAATTAATAATAAAATTATGCACAAACGACATAGTAAACAAAACACGCCATTAAACAGTAACATCCTCCCTTCATCTTCCTAAAAATGTGGAAATTGCGTCCGACCCTTACGACAGGCGAAACAAGAAAAGAACACTGCACTTTTAACTTTTAATTCTGTTAAAACAAAAGAAAGCAATAAATATTTATTTATCCGCCAGAGATTTGTGCTCGCGCTAGAGATGTACTTAAAAATTGCCTTTGGGCTTACACTTGCTTTTAAAGTTACGAAAGTCTTTCCAGAATTAATTCAGTATTGATTTTCTATAGTTAGCTGCACAGGTTTAAAAGGTCTATGCTCATTAACCCTAGCAGCACCAATGTATTTTAGAATACACGCCGGCCGCAGTGGCCGAGCGGTCTGCGGAATGCCAGTCACGGTCTGCACGGCCACTGCGGTTGGGGGTTCGAATCCCCCCTGGGGCATGGATGTTTGTGCTGTCTTTAGTATAATTTAGTTTATAAGTAGTTTGTAGGTTTAGGGACTGATGACCCCGTAGGGAAGTCCCATAGACTAAACAAACATTTGAACATTTTTTTAATTGCAGTACTGCCGTCTTCGATTATCTGCAGATATAGGACCGAAAAAGTTACTTTCGCAATCTTGTGAAATTTTGTATACATTCTATTATCTATAATAATTTCAGCAGTTATTAGATCTGTTAGGCTTGTAAATAGCTGGGCACTGATTTTATATTTTTTCTTTGTGTTTGGTGGTTGTACGGAAGACACTAAGAATTATGGTCACATGAAGTATCAAGCCAGGGCAAAAATGCCCTTGGGCAGGGCACAAGAATGAAGTAAGTGCCGTGGTTGGTGCTTTTATGATAAAAAATACCCACGTAACCGACCTGTTGTTATAGTCCGCGGCCCAGCGTTCAGCCGTTCTGCGCATCCCCTTCTGTTCCTACACTGGCAGCCAATAATATCCGTTCTCTAGGCGCGTGACTAGTGACGAGTTGCGCAATCTTTCTCATGCAGTTTCCACTATTGGCGCTCGGCCGTAGCTCCTCCCCTCGCCTCCCCCATTGCTCCGCCACTATGCGCGGAAGCGCCTTCTTGTATGGCGCCGAGTATAGCTGTGGGACCACGGGCACGCAAACCTTTAAACCATTTTCTTCCTCTCACGCCTCAGCGTCTACATCCACGGCTCGATTGGTGTCGCCAGACGATCAGATGGACCTGCACGCAACTGATGGTTTTTTGCGCGTATAATGTATACCAGGCAGCGCTGTGTCATAGAGTACATTAGTGAAAATCATGCTGGCCCTAACTTAGCATCGCACGAGGTGGCGCTGTGGCAAGACACTGCACTCGGATTCGGGAGGATGGTGGTTCAAATCCATCTCCGGCCATCCAGATTTAGGTTTTCCGTGATATCCCTAAATAACTCCATGCAAATGGCAGGATGTTGCTTTTGAAAGAGCACGGCCGAATTCCTTACCCGGCCCTACCCAAAAACCCGAGCGTAAGCTCCGTCTCTAATGACCACGCTGTCGACAGAACTTTAAACCCCAAGTTTCCTTCCTTCCTTCCCCTACCTTAGCAATTACGGCCTGGGGTGCGATGAGCTACAACTGTTATGCACCTTAGGTGTTTGTGGAGGGAACGAGCTGGCCGCGGTGGCCGCGGGGACTGAGGCGCTCAAGTCACGGTCTGCATGGCCACTACGGTCGGGGGTTCGAATCCCCCCTCGGGCATGAATATTTGTGCCGTCCTTAGTATAAGGTAGTTCGTAAGTAGTTTGTAAGTTTAGGGACTGATGACCCCGTAGTTAAGTCCCATGAGCTTAAGAAACATTTGAACATTTTGGAGGGAACGATGAGCAGCGCTCGTGTGCAGAATTTGGAACACCCAACCTTTTGCCAGGCTTGCAACAGGAAGGTGATGTGTTCCAAAAGGATAATGCTCGGCCTCGATGTACTTCATATCAATATTGCTGAGTCTCTCCAATTGCGGAATAGCACTCCAAAATTGAGCGTAAATGTAAACAATTCAGCCTGTTTCTCATGCATAGGTGATATTAACATCAAATTCATTTTCTAGATACAGATGTCTCAACATATCAAAATATTGATTCTAAGGTGGGCATTGAATTAAAATTTGTGCCGTGATTGGGATTCAAACCCGGGTATCCTTCTCATAAGGCATAGGCCTTACCCGTAATGTATGGAATGGGTAAAACAAGTACCTAATAAGTAGGAGACCCTGGTTCGAATTCAGGTTGTGGCAAAAAATTTTAATTCAGTGCCTCACCTTATAATCAACATCTATCTCTGTAAAATGAATTTATTTGACATTTACTCGCCAAATCCGTCATTAGCCACGCCTACTCTGGTATGTGGAACAAAGGAGAATAAAAAGGCAACTTAAATTTGAAAATACTTTTTCGTCTGGCGACGGTATGATATACAAAGCACTGCATTTTGTTCGATAACAACTATGTAACAGTTCTAATACTTTAACTACTAGGAAGAACAGTAGAGGGCTGTTTAGGTGCCTTTCCAAAACTCAACATGAGACCCTCAACTTAATTTTTAGTGATGAACATTTCTTAGTACGAAGACTTGAAAAAAAAAAAAAAAGTTCCATGCATCACGACCATACAACGCGGTAGTTTCATCTGCAAGAATACACATTTTTATTCCCCGAATTCTATTTCCTCTCACAACACTTTCTACCTTGCATACATAAAGATGGAATAAAACTTTTATTAAATTTTATTTCGAGTGTATCGGTCATTGTATTATGTTATTAAGTCACACAAACCAGTTACTCTACTCCCTAAGACAGTCAATTTTTACAGTGTTCATCATTTGGAATTTATGTACCTTAAACAGAAAATATGTGCTATCACTGTGAATGACCCATGATATTTCACAAATTTGAATAACGATATCTGTGTGAGAGCACACGGACAAAACGCTGATATGCAGGAAGCCCGCAGTCAGTTACATTAGCGCTTACCCTCTGTGTCTGTTTCGTCGATGATGGCCTGCAAGTCTCCATCATCGAACAGCTGTCCCATGGTGTTCAGGATGGTGCTGATCTTGATGGTGTCGATGAATCCCGACTTCTGGAACATCGAGAATGCCTTGCGCAGCACTGTAAGAAAACACAATAAAAAGCTTCTGTAAGGTACACTCCATACCAACAACAAACGTAAAATCACAGTCGTTCTTATTTTGGAAAACTGTTGTCAATATGGTAAACATACAACTGGTGTAAATGCTGACACAAGTTACGAAACCTGTAAACACACAAATTCGAAAGTTTATTTATTTTGTACAAAATTATGGTCAACTAAAGCACAATAACACCGGAAGGCTTTGATCACTAACGTCGACGTGTTGTGTTGTATGACTCCTTTCATTACGAATCTGACTATACTTTTTACAAAACAAAAAGATCGATTTACGTGCACGCATTCACCTACCCAAGAGCCAGGTTTTCATTAAAAAACACTAATCACTTGAAATATTCATCATTCGTAATAGCAACTGCTTGGCATAACCCTATTGCCAAGAAACGTTTCTGCGTGCATAATGGAAGGTTTTATTTTAGGAGTATTGTTTTGTGTTTCGTAATGTTGTTATCCGCGTTTTTTCCGTTTAATATGTTCCTGTCAATGACGTCAGGGGTTAAACAGACGGGTGGTATAATTGTATCGCTTTTGTATCCCATCCTCGTCGCCACTTTTAGATCCCATCCTCGTCACCACTTTTGTATCCCATCCTCATCGCCACTTTTGTGTCTCGTTACCGCTGGTTGTCCTGGGTGTCAGCGGCCAAGTAGAGAGAGACCGACACAGGAGAATAGGATGCACGCGTGTGCGGGTACGGAGGTGACCAGCCAGTGGGACAGCAGAAACTAGAAGTACTAAGCTAGATTAGTATAAGAGATATATTTCAAAGACATAATACATTACTTAACTTGGAGAGCAGCAGACTAGTAGAATGTTGCTGCATAGTTTAGATAGAGGCCTGCCTACTGATGATTCCTAGTGCCTATCCGATAGCCAAATCTTAACTGGTGCCTATCTGATTCCCAAGGGGCCGATGCAGCAGTCGTTGCCAACATTCTACTAGGCTGTTGCTCTCCAAGTTAAGTAATGTATTATGTCTTTGAAATATATCTCTTATACTAATCTAGCTTAGTGCTTCTAGTTTCTGCTGTCCCACTGGCTGGTCACCTCCGTACTTGCACACGCGTGCATCCTATTTTCCTGTGTCGGTCTCTCTCTACTTGGCCGCCGACACCAGGACAACCGGCGGAAACGAGACACAAAAATCGCGTCCTTCAGTATTGCCTAAAATTACATACGTTATGTGTGTGAAGGTGCATTAGCACCTACATGTATCCTACCTCGTAAATCGCCGATCTTATTGAAACTCAGGTAGGAACAAATAAGACAAGTATTTTGCAGTTTTTAAGGATGAAAACAACCCATGAAAGGTAATATGACATATTTCGTTGTGAGTGAATATATCAGACTATATAAAGTATAAACATAGTGTGTCACGCAAAATTTTAATAGTAGTTAATAATTTTTAAGACAGTATAGTAAAATTTTGAAATAATGTGATAGTAAAAAACACCATCAAGATTTAATTTTGCAAAATTAAACAAATTGTAGGATAAAAGTTAAAGAAAACACCAACCAGGCATAACCAAGTTGCTTCTTGAAACACCAGTTCTTTTTTTAAGCGATCTGAAAAATGGCTAAGTAACTTAATACAGAAACTTCACATTGTTTCTAGAAACTCAATAGATTTCCTTGACAGAAAGAAATAAACTAACGTTAGTATCTAACGATTTTGTTGAAATAGTAAATCAGAAATTGCACTAGTTGGAGAAGAATTTGTTTCTAACTCTGATTTGTCAGGAATCAGTTTAGAAATGAACACAGAATGTATCAATGTTTTTATGGACAAGAAAAGATTGAAGCAATAATTTACTTATAAACGACTGTAGTCATTCCAAATTTTGATGTTTTCGGTGTCAGAAAATGGAAAAAAAATTTAACATATTTCTTATTTAGTTAGTTTATAAAATTATTATGTAAATTTACAGTTATGAAATAATATTAACAAACGGCAATCACACAGTGATGATCAACTATCTACCTAGGGGTTTGCAAATCTGTTTCGTTATCCATAGTACGAAAATGCATATTTGCGAGAAAATCTTCAGTAGTTCAACAATCCTGCATATGAGTTTTTTAATAATTATGAAGCTGCGTGTGGATCATGCAATAGTTTTGCAATTACAAACTACTGCGTTGAGCAGATTTTTCGAACATATAATTTTTTTTTAAATTATATCTTCAAATAATACAAATATTACGAAAGTTAATAGACAATATGTGAAAAGTGACATAGTCTAATGAAATACCCTCACTATTTCTCTAACCTTCAGTAACCTTAAGTAACTCACTAACCTTTACTAACAAATCTGAAAAAAAAATGAAAATGGAAACTACAGATACTGCAGAAGAATAGTACATAAAACAATTTTAAACACAAAAGAAAATACTTGTAAAAGGCAAGTAGTTGTTTCTGTGTCCCTAATATTACTTTTAAGAGCTGAAATATGCCCAGAAACGTAATTTCACTACATTTACTTTTGGGAGAATATAGTAGAAAAAGTGAAAGATAGCATATTTTTTTAGGTATGTTTAATAGAAATCACCGTTCTTCAAAATGGTGTAAACAAATTATGTAACAATCTTATGTACTTCAAAATGCAACAACAGTGAGTGATTTATGGGTTATTGTCTGGTAATAGTATTTCACAAATCAACTTTTATATGCATTGTTCGATTTGGCGTAAGCACTTTCCTCAGTAGATCTGAGTGTTCTGCACATTAAACGTGTCCTGTGGTTCGCCTTCCCAGTAATATTTTCTGCATGTACTTTTCAATTAAAAATTTTCGTAATTTTTATTCCTAGGAATTTAGTTGAATTTACGGCCTTTAGATTTGTCGTGTAAATGAAGTTTAACGGATTTCTTTTTCGAGTCCATGTTGGTAACCTAACCCTCGTAATACCAATGGCGTGGGGTACTAAATGCCCACCTTTTTAAAACATTGAAATTTACTCAGGTACTTTATTTTTTGAAATTTTGTAAAAAAAATATTTACAAGTCTGGAAGTTTTCTTCCAGATTCTATGATTGTTTTACATTTTTTGTTTAAGCTTAATCAGAAAAATTGAAGTCTCTCCCCCTTGGTAGTAGATGTAACTTCCCACAACAGTCGTCTTACTCACATATAACAGTATTAGGTGACCTTAGAACACATGTACATTATATTTCTCAGGGGTTGACAGTAACATTGGTCTCAATACTGATTCATTTCCCTTTTGCACGTTATTGTTTCCTGTTCAGTGGCACTTAGTCCAGTGTTAGATACAAATGTGAGTGGAAATCTATCGTCAGTCTCTTAATGACAGAGAAATATCAGAAATTTTGGAAGAATTAAAGATTCTGAAATTGAATTTCATGATACTGACAGGGTAGTGAGTGAACCTGAAGAGGAATGTGTTGTGCGCGAGGATGTGGACAGTGATGGGTTATCTACAGACGCTGAAGAAGAATTCTGGGCACCTGAAACTGATGACGACGCAGCTTGCGAGGTTAGTGACAAGTATATTACAAGCACTGGCAAAATGTATAGCTCCAAACCTCCTCACATTAGAAGACGAGTAGCACAAATCACAGTGACAGAAAAAGAAGGCATAAGAGATGAAGGTAAAGTAGGAACAATAAGAGAATCATTCGAAAAGTTTTTGTTTCCAGAAATTGTCAACATCATAATACATCATACCAATTGAGGCAGAAAATACCCAAGACAGACAAACTTGAATTCATGGCATATATAGGGCTACTTATTATTATGGGGAGGAAAACGACAGTAAGTCATCTATTACTGATTTATGGTCCTACGCTTCAGGAAGCTTTGTTTATACTGCTTCAATGAGCCGAACCAGATTACAGCATCTTACTAAAACAGTAAAATTTGATGACAGAGAATCTCGAAGTGATCGCAGGAAATGTGACAAGTTTGCTGCAATACGAGAAGTTTTTGATAAAAGAATGAATTACTGCCAAAATATTATTCTGCTGGGATGCACACATTTATCGATGAAATGTTGTCATTGTTTCGTGGCAGGTGTCCCTTCAGGGTCTTCATGAAGGAAAAACGTAGTAAATGTGGTATACTTATACGCATGCTCAGAGATGCTAAAACCAGATATATTATCCGCATGGAGCCTTATGCTGGGAAAAGAAATGATGGTACCAACAATAAAATTCCGCTGCAGTGGTTGTTAAAAGCCTGGTGGTTCCTAAACATAATTCAGGGCGAAATGTCACCACAGACAGATATTACCCTTAAATTGATTTGGCCGCAGATCTATGGAGGAATCACAAGCTAACTCTCGTGGGATCATTACTAGCTAATAGGAAACATATACCTCAAGAACTGAAAGATATTTCAAGACGAGAATTATATTCTAGTAAATTTGCTTTCAGTGATACTAGTACCGCAAATGTTCCGATGACAATTGTTTCTTACTCCCATTTACATCTTCATAGATACTCTGGAAAATTACATTCAAGTGCCTGGCAGAGGGTTCATTAACCACTTTCATAACTTTTCTTTACTGTTCCATTCTCCAATAGCGCGCGGGAAGAAAGAACACCTAAATCGTCCCGTTTTCGATCTGATTTCTCTTATTTTATTGGGATGGTAATGTCTCCCTAAGTAGGTGGGTGCTAGCAAAATACTTTCACATTCAGAACTAAAAATCGGTGATTGAAACTTCGCAAACAGATCACGCCGCAATGAATAACGTCTTTCTTTTAATGATTTCCACCCCAATTCGTGCAAAATTTCCGTGCCGGTTACCCCCCACCCCACCCCAGCCCCGTAACGTGATAAAACAAAACGAGCTACTCTTTTCTGAACCCTCTCAATATCTTCCGTCAGTCCCACCTGGTGAGGGTACCACATGGGGAACAGTATTCCAGGAGATGACGCACAAGTGTGATGTAGGCAGTCTCTTTGGTGGAGCTGGTACATCTTCGAAGCGTTCTGCCAATGAAACGTAATCTTTGGTTCGCCTTCCCTACAATATTTTCTGTGTGCTCTCTCCAATCTAAGTTGTTCGTAATTGTAACTCCTAGGTATTTGGTAGAATTTAAGAGCTTAAGGTTTGACTGATTATCGGGTAATTGAAGTTCAGTGGATGTCTTTTAGTGGTTATGTGTATTACTTCACACTTTTCTTTATTTAGTGTCAATTGCGAATTTTCGACCCATGTAAAAATTTGGTCTAAATCGCTTTCCCATTGCTTTTGATCTTCTGTTGATTTCGACAGCATCATCCGCGAACAGTCTAAGGGAGCTATTCAGATTGTCTCCTAAATCGTTTATAAACACGAGGAAGAGTAGGGGACCTATAACGCTTTACTGGGGAACTTCAGATATCACTTCTGTTTTACTCGATGACTTACCGTCAGTTACAACGAAGTGTGTCCTTTCTGACAGGAAATCGTGAATCTAATCGCACAATTGGGGAGATATTCCATAAGCAGGCAATTTCATTAGAAGCCGCTTCTGGGGTACAGTGTCAAAAGCCTTCCGTAAATCCAGAAATATGGTATCGATTTGAGATCCCTTGTCGATGGCACTTATCACTTCATGTGAATAAAGGGCAAGCTGTGTTTAGCAAGAGCGATACTTTCTGAATCAGTGTTGACTATTGGTTAATAGGTCGTTCTCATCGAGGTAGTTCATAATATTCGAACAAAGTATATGTTCCAAAATCCTACTGCAAATCGACGAAATAGAGATTGGCCTGTAATTTTGGGGATCCCTCCTATTGCCTTTCTTGAATATTGGAGTAACTTGGGCAACTTTCCAGTCTTTGGGTACGGATCTGTCTCTGAGTGATCGGTTGTAAATTATAGCTAAGTACGGAGCTATTGCTTCAGCAAACTCTTGAGAGGAATCTAGTTGGTATACAATCTGGCCCGGAAGATTTGTTTTTGTTTAGTGACTTAAGTTGTTTTACTACTCCAGAAACACCTACTTCTAAGTTTCGCATGCTGGCAGCTGTTCTTGGATTGAATTCTGGAGTGTTCACTTCATTTTCTTTGGTGAACGAATTTCGGAAAGCTGTGTTTAGTAATTCTGCCTTAGGAGTACTGGCATCGGTAGTATTACCATTGCTATCGCGTAGTGAACGTATTGTTTGTGTTTTGCCGCTAGTGTATTTCACATATGACCAGAATTTCTTTGGATTTTCTGTAAGATTACGAGACAGGGTTTCGTTGTGGTAACTGCTATAGGTTTCTCGCTTTGAAGTCCGCGCTAGGTTGCGAGTTTCAGTAAAAGATTCCCAGTGTTGTGGATTCTGTGTCTATTTAAATTTTGCATGCGTTTTTCTTTGCTCTGAAACAGTGATCTGACCTTTTTTTTGTACCACGGGGGGTAAGCTCCCTCTTTCATTAATTTATTTGGTATAAATCTCTCAATTGCTACTGATGTTATGTCTCTGAAAGTAAGCCAGATCTGATCTACACTCATATTGTTTATTTTGAAAGACTGGAGGCTATCACTAAGGAAATTGTGAAGAGAATTTTTATCTGCTTTATTGAATAGATATATTTTTCGTTCATTTTTGTGCATTTAGGAACTTCGACATTCAGTCTCGCTACTACAACTCGATGTTCGCTAATCCCTATATCTGTTTTGATGTTCTTTACTAGCTCAGGATTATTTGTTGCTAGGAGATCAAGGGTATTTTCGCAACCACTAGTTCTAGAGGGTTCTAGAGGGTTCATGAACTAACTCTTCGAAGTAGTTTTCAGAGAAAGCATTCAGAACTAGTTCGGACGATGTTTTATATTGACCGCCGGTTTTGAATACGTAATTATGCCAACATATCGAGGGTAAATTAAAGTCGCCACCGATTATAACAGTATGCTTCCGATACCTATTTGAAATGTGATTCAAGCTTTCTTCGAACATTTAGGCAAATGCATCGAATGAGTCAGGGGACCGATGAAAAAATCCAATTATTAATTTAGTCCGATTGTCAGGTATAACCTCAACCCATCCCAACTCACAGGTAGTATCAATCTCAATTACGCTGCAGGATGAACCGTTTGTAACAGCAATAAACACGCCACCTCCTTTTTTATTTCTTCTACCATTTCTGAAGACCATTTGGCCCTTTGAAAAAATTTCGGCCGAACTTATCTCTGGCATCAGCCAGCTTTCAGAACCTAAAACGATTTGTGCCTCAGTACTTTCTATCAGCGCTTGCAGATCTGGAACTTTCCCAATACAGCTACGACAATTTACAACTGTTACACCAATGGTTCCTAGATCTGCTTTCTTCCTGTGTCTGACCTGCCCTCTTTGAGACTGAAACCCATTTTGTGTATTCCCGAGGATCTCTAACCTAAAAAACCGCCCAGTCCACGCCACACAGCTCCCGCTACCCGTGTAGCCGCTTCCTGAGTATAGTGGACTCCTGACATATTTAGCGGAACCCGAAAACCCACCACCCTTTGGCGCAAGTCGAGGAATCTTCAGCCCACACGTTCGCAGAACCGTCTGAGCCTCTGATTCAGAGCCTCCACTCGGCTCTGAACCAGAGGTCCGCAGACAGTCCTGTCGACAATGCTGCAATGGTGAGCTCTGCTTTCATCTTGCAAGCAAGACTGACAGTCTTTACCATTTCTGATAGCGTCTCAAAACCAGAGAGAATCTCTCCCGATCCAAAGCGACACACATAATTGGTCCCGCCCTAAGCCACCACCTGCAGCTGGCTGCACCCTGTGCTCCTCATGGCATCCGCAAGGATCCGTTCCACATCTGGAGTGACTCCCCTCGGTATGCACACGCAGTGCACATTCGACTTCTTCCCCTCCTTAGCAGTCATTTTCCTACAGGGCTCCACCACCCGCCTAACGTTGGAGCTCCTAATTACTAGCAAACCCACCCTCTGTGAGTGCCCGGATCTTGAAGGCAGGGGGGCGAGTACAGGACAAGCGACACCATATGCGTCAGGAACATCCTCTGCCGCAGACTGCGCCTCGAATGCTCGCAAGACTAACCGGGGAGGATTCATCTTCGGTCCCCCGGAAAGTCTTACGCCGCCTGACACGCGCTGAGAAGACCTCCGAATCCACCACGGATTGGGAGGCTACCTCCTCGCGGGCAGTGAGAGGGCTGGCCACAGCCGCAGGCCGATCGGAGGGCACAACAGACGCACAGGGCGTCTGCTGCAGCCCCGCGAGCGGCCCACAACAGCGGCGCCCACCCACCGCAGTCTCAAGCGTTACCATCGAAGCCAACGCCGCCTTAAACTCCGAGCGAAGAGTCACCAACTCTGCCTGCATCCGTTCGCAGCAGTCGCAGTTCCTAACCATTCTAAAATCTATGTATCTTCCAAATAATTACCACTGAGGATACAGAAGTTCGATAAACAGTGAGCTTCGAAAAATATGTACCTAACACTAAATTGTTTGTTAACGAGGTAATAAATCAAAATATCAACAACTGAACTGACAACTAAACGCGATTCTTATAAAATAAACACGCGAGCACACTAAAGTTTGAAGAACTGTAAAACAAAGCACACACGAAATGAAAATAGGTCGCTTCTATTAAGAAGCCAGTTACTGTACAATGTAGAGCTGCTGCTGTCACGTGTGCACTGGCCGGCTGTCACTGAGCATCCCCCGTGAAAAATCCAAAAGAAATCTGCTGTTTCTATCATCTCAACATTATGACGCCGTAATTGGCTCAACTACTGACACTATGAAGGAAACAGTTATAAATTTATATTATAATGAGACTAAAGGTGGTGTTGACACGATAGATCAAATGGTGAGGAAATATTCGACTAAGAGGGCTACAAGAAGGTGGCCGCTGTCTATTTTTTATACTCTTGTGGACATAGCAGCGGTAAATAGTTATACATTATTTTTGTTGAACTTCCCAGACTAGAAAGAAAGATAATCGACGACTTTTTCTTCAAGACCTGGGACTACAGCTTACGAAACCATACATTGAGGAAAGGACTACAAATACTGTAGCACTGCCGAAGCCTGTAGTTTCATGTATGGAGGGAATTCTCAGACGGAAAATCAAACAGAACTTCGGTGCAAAGGAAGCTCATGGAGGTAAAAGTAGATGTCATTTGTGTGTCAGTGAAAGCCGTTCAAAAGCAGAAAAGTAAAACAAAGTGAACAAAACGACAATAATATGCAACAATTGTTAAAGATACATATGTGGTAAACACAGCAAAAAAACTGTCGTATGTTCCAAGAGTGAAGCAGATTCCGAAGATAGTGGTGGGCGCAAAGTACGTCCCCCCCCCCCCCCGTTGGTAATACATGTTACTGAAAATGGCTTGGTATTGCGAGGGTTAATACTTATTATTTGGGATCAACTGCCAATTTTATCAACTCTTAAATATTTTATCTAAATCATTTTTCGGCTGCTTCTGATCTTTTGCAGACTTTACTAAGTGATGAACGATAGAATCATCCGCGAACAGTCCAGGAGACCTGTTCAGATTGTCTCGTAAATAATTCATAAAACAAGAAACAGTAGCGGCCCTATAACACTTCCCTGGGGAACGCCAGATATCATTTCTATTTTTTTTTTTTTTTTCGGTCACTCCGTCAATTACTACGTACTGCGCCTTTTCTGACAGAAATGTCGAATCCAGTCCCAAAACTGTGGTGATATTCCACAACATGCAAACGTAGTAAAAGCCGCTTGTGAGATACAGTGTCAAAAGCCTTCAGAACCGGCCGCGGTGGCCGCGGGGGCTGAAGCGCTCCAGTCACGATCTGCACGGCCCCTACGGTCGGGGGTTCGAATCCCCCCTCGGGCATGGATTTTTGTGCCGTCCTTAGTATTAGCTAGTTCATAAGTAGTTTGTAAGTTTATGGGCTGATGACTCCGTTGTTAAGTCCCATAAGCTTAACAAACATTTGAACATTTTGAAAAGCCTTCAGGAAAGCTAGAAATATGGAATCGATTTGTGATCCCTTGTCGATATTACTCATCACATCATGCGAGTAAAGTACTGGCTATTTTCATAAGAACGATACTTTCTAAATCCGTGTTGATAATGGGTCAATATGCCGTTCTCTTCGAGGTAAATCATAATGTTTGAGGAAATCCTGCTGCAAACTGACGTCAGTAATATAGGCCTGTAACTCTTGCGGATCGCTCCATTGCATTTCTTGAATTTTGGTTTCGGATGTTTCGCTGAACGAGCGGTTGTATGCAATATGGAGCTACTGAATCATCATACACTAAAAGTATTCTAACCAGGATACAATTTGAACAGAGCTACTTCATTTTGTGAAGTGATTTGGGTTGGTTTGACAGTCCAGGGATATCTTCTTTTAAATTACGCATGGTGCCACTTGTTCTCGACTCGAATTATGCTGCAGCGTTTTTCTTTATTTTTTCAAGACTGATTTAACCTGTTTGTATATCACGGAGGATCGACCCCTCTTTTGTTAACTGTATTATATAAATCTCTCAACAGATGTTGATATTACTTCTCGAAACTGTTGGCAAGAGGAATCGGGAACATCTTTCAATCTGTCTCCTGGGTAGTGTACCGCTTTCTGCCATGCACTGGGGCGAACTTCCACGAGACCATGGTTGGGTTGTCTGCCACATGGCAGGCCTGGTTGGTGGGTGCCACAGGCAGGTCAGTGAACACATCCGAAGTGCTGGACGTCTGCTGGTTTCCCATGAGCGACCCACAACAGACGTGCACCCTGGACTGCAGCCTCCAGCTCTGCTAGTGAACACCGCCTGAACTTCGTGAAAGGTGGTGGAAATTTGTGATCTTCTATTTCTCTTGTTTTTATTAATGTGTTTTGTTGTAAGGGGGAATTTTGTGGGCCATTATTTCTCCTACTTTATTTATTTATTGGTTCATTTAGCACATATGTGATAGCTAGGCTGGGCAGCAGAAGTTAGTTTCAGCCAGGAGAGCGTTGGACTGGAGCAAGAGGCTTTTCAAGCGAGATGAGTATGGAATGCTGGCCGTTTTGGGGAAAAAGGTTATCAAAGAGAGGGCCGCAGAACTGCCTTGCGACGTACCATGGGTGAGGGATCGTAAAAAAAACTATCATGCTGGACGGTCAGAGGGAGGAAAAAGCACTGTGGTGCTAGCCAAGGGTAGTGAAATTTAAACTATTTACTGTCTTGGACCCAGCAGAGGGTGGTGGTCCGCAAATTCTGAAGGGTTCATTGACCCTAGCAACGGTAAGGTCGTGGGAAATCTTCTCGCGGGGGTGGAGCATAAGGTGGCGTCTGTTGAACGCCCTGTGATTGGCCAGTGGATATTAGAACGACGGCTATGTTGATTTATCTTAGGTGCTCGTCCGCTCATTGGGCAGTCCATTATGGGCACGGGTACATCGGGAGCGTGGCCGCGAGGAGTGGCCTGGAGCAACTGGGTTTGTATAGACGGTCATAGGGACTTGTTTGGGAGACGCCGCAAGAAGCGATCTACGTGCAAGACTTGCTGGCGGGACTCCGCGAGGGGCGGACGACAGTAGAACCTCGTGTTCTAATTTGTGCGCCAGTTTGCGGCCACAGTGAACCTAGACTCTCTTAGGAGAAGTTGCCGATAGGTCAGCCGTTGTCAGTCTGGTCGTACCAACGCACTAGTGGCAAATTTCCTTCCTGTCTGGGGACACCTGAGCTTCCTACTGCCGGCCGCGGTGGCCGAGGTGACTGAGGCGCTCCAGTCACGGTCAGCACGGCCACTACGGTCGGGGGTTCGAATCCCCCCTCGGGCATGGATATTTGTGCCGTCCTAATTCGTAATAGTTCATAAGTAGTTTGTCAGTTTAGGGGACTGATGAACCCGTAGTTAAGTCCCATAAGCTTAACAACAGCTTCCTACTCGTGTATTATTTACACTCGAGCAACTTTGTACTGAGTCCTAGCCGATCTGGTGAAATTGCCTGGCACTGTCTTGTACCGAGATAAAAATGGCTGATGTATAGATAAAGGTCGTTTGTGCATAACAGAACCCAGTGACTGTTTTTCGTGGCTTCTGTCTGCAGGCCACCGTCGGCCTTCAACTGGTCCATGACATCAATAGCTGCAGCGGTGTGGGTAAAGTGATGCTAGCATATCGCTAGGGCCCTTCAGGACTAGTTATTGCAGCATTAATGGGGATATTGAGGATGGTGTTCAAGAATAGGTGTGCCCCAGTAGCCTCAGATTTACTGAGGACACCGATTTTGGGTCAATTTCATTGTTGGTTTGGACCCCTATTTCGGAATAGCCAGCCATTGTATACTAATATTAGTAATTTGTAAACGTTTTGGATAGATTAATATAGGATTATTTCTCTATACGATCTCTTATGTTCAATAGTTGCCTTAAATGTAGTCTTTGGTTAGAGTGTCTATTCGTGTTAACTTTGAATCAAATTGTTTATACCGTAGTTTCGTTTCGACTACGTTTATTAGCAATTCCCACCACTATACTTTGGTGTGTACCAAGAAGTATATGACACGATTACAAGTACATTCACAATTGATAATGTACAATTGATAATTAACACTCAAATGTTTGTATAGCTTATGGGACTTAACTGCGAGGTCATCAGTCACTAAACTAACAAACTACTTATTAAATGAAACTTCCTGGAACCGGCACTCGAACCTGGGACCTTTGCCTTTCGTGGGCAAGCGATCTACCAACTCAGCTACCCCGATACGACTCAAGATGCCGTCTCACAACTTGACTTCCGCCAGTACCTCACCTCCTACTTTCCAAACTGCAGAGTGAAAGTTTCATTCTGGAAACATCCCTTAGGCTCTGGATAAGCCATGTCTCCACTAGATCCTTTTCTACCAGGACTGCTAGTCCTGCATGGTTCGCAGGAGAGCTTCTGTGAAGTTTGTGAGTCGTGTCGGGACAGCTCAGGAGGTAGAACGCTTGCCCGCGAAAGGTCCCAGGTTCGAGTCCCGGTTCCGGCACACAATTTTAATCTGCCAGGAAGATTTATATCAGCGCACACTCCGTTACAGAGTGAAAGTTTCATTCTTATTTGTTAACTAGCTAACACTAAGGATGGCACAAATGTCCATGCCCGAGGAGGGGTTCGAACCCCCGACCGTAGTGGCCGTGCGGCCCGCGACTTACGCCCGCAGTCCCCTCGGCCACCGCGGCCGGCTGATAATGAAGTTATAATAAAAATAATAATAGGCTAACTAATAAGTAGGAATAATAAGAAGTGGAACACGCGCAAAATGAAAACACTCCACTTTCATTGGGAGCAATGTGTCACCAACTCATTTTCCATATGTACAGCCGGTGACAGAATTCGCGAGACCCCTCGCCTGATCGTTATACACAACCGCAAAGTTCTGCTGCGTGGTGGGAAGTATACACAGTTGGGCAACACGATCGTACATACTGTCGATTACCCATCTGAGACGAAATCTGAGAGGAAAAATTTGTTTGTTAAATTTGTGATGATCTCTTAGTTGCAACATCAACCGAAAGAGAACCAGTGGAAATGACACGATACCTTCACTCTCTGAAATACCATCAGTGATCTGCGGCGCCAAACGGTTGTCGTCTTTATAGCGCAATCGAGGGTGTGGGCGGAAACCGTCAGCGATACTCGGAACATGATGCATCATGATGTAACACTTAGCTTCATAACAAAGTCCATTCATGTAATTGAATTAATTCTATGATAGGCATGCAATTTTTCAATTCGAATGTGTCAGTAACGTCCGAAAATATTCACGGACTGCAGCATCTCAATTCTAATTGCTGTCTTTGTTCATTGAAACTATAAGAAAAGAAATGTGGAAAGGAATTTGTAGGTCGCGAACAGCTTAAAATGCTATGGCTAATACGCAAAGCAGTTTCTAAAATCAGTTATCGAAGTCGCCTTTACGTCGAATAGAAAGCACGCGTGTTGTTACAACTGGCTGCGATACTGGAAGATAACATTTTTCCTCTCAGATTTCGACTCAGATGGGTAATCGACAGTATGTACGATCGTGTTGCCGAGCTGTGTATACTTCCCACCAAGCAGCAGGACTTTACGGTTGTGTATAGCGATCAGGCGAGGGGTCTCGCGAATTCTGTCACCGACTGTACTTAGCAGTCAGAGTCCCTATTCATGACTACAGTCAGCAGAAAACGAACTAAGTGCTGACGCGCACACGCGCGCAAACAATAAATTTAGAAACTGAAAGGAAAAACATCACAGCAAAATCAAATTAGTGTGTGTTGCTTCTAGTGAGAAGCCGGGTACCACTTACAAGGTAAGAAGGTGCGCCCTCCTCTGTACGGGACGTTCGGCAGTCAGCTTGATACCATACTGTACTGTCAGCATCCTGTGTAGTGCCAATAACCACTAGCATGGTACTGAAGGGCGTGTACAACTTTCGTACTGAGAGTTTGGTCAGAAGTGTAGATAAAGACAAAGAGAGAGAAAGAGAGAGAGAGAGTAGAGACACGTGTTTGTTATGACGGGGTGGTGGGAAATAAGTGTGGTCGGGGAGATAAACAGAGTGGATGAAGTTCACAAGTAAAGAGGGAATATGGCGGCAGAGGTAGAAAAAGACGGAAGGAGGCGATGGTCCAAGACGTGTGGGATATGTATGTGTGTTCGAATTTGTGCCGAGTGAAGTCGCTAGAAACGGGCTTTTAGTCGCTTAAATCCTCATATACATCTACATCTACATCTACATCTACATACATACTCCGCAATTCACCGTAAGGTGCGTGGCGGAGGGTACACTGTACCACTACTAGGCATTTCCTTTCCTATTCCACTCCCAAATTGAACGAGGAAAAAAAGAATGCCTATATGCCTCCGTACGAGCCCTAATTTCTCTTATCTTGTCTTTGTGATCTTTACGCGAAATGTAAGTAGGCGGCAGCAAGATCGTACTACACTCAGCTTCAAATTCCGGCCCTCTAAATTTACTTAACAGAAATTCACGAAAAGAGCGTCGTCTTTCTTCCAGCGATCCCCAATTGAGTTGCCGGAGCATTTCCGTGACACTCGCGCATTGGTCGAACCTACCGGTAACAAATCTAGCTGCTCGCCTCTGAACCGCCTCTATGTCTTCCTTCAAACCGATCTGCTGCGGGTCCCAAATACTCGTATCTTGAGCAATACTCAAGACGTGGTCGTACAAGCGTTTTATACGCGGTCTCCTTTACAGGTGAAGTACATCTTCCCAAAATTCTCCCGATAAACCGAAGTCGGCTGTCTGCCTTACTAACAACTGTCCTTACATGCTCGTTCCATTTCATATCGCTCTGCAATGTTACGCCTAGATATTTGAACGACGCGACAGCATCAAGAAGCTCACTACTAATGCTGTATTCGAAAATTATGGGATTGTTTTTTCTACTCATGCGCATCACCTTCCATTTTTCTACATTGAGAGCTAGCTGCCATTCTTCGCACCAACTAGAAATTTTGTCTAAGTCAACCTGTATGCTATTACAGTCAGTTACAGACGACACCCTCCCATACACCACAGCATCATCAGCAAACAGCCGCAAATTACAGCTTACTCTGTCCATCAGATCATTTATATAGATAGAAAATAATAGCGGTCCTATCATACTCCCCTGGAGCACGCCTGACGATACACTCGTCTCTGATGAACACTCGCCGTCGAGAACAACGTACTGCGTTCTATTACTTAGGAAGTCTTCCAGCCAGTCACAAATCTGAGAACCTATTCCATAAGCTCGCATTTTCGTTAGGAGTCTGCAGTGTGGCACCGTGTCGAACGCCTTTTTGAAGTCGAGAAAAACACAATCCGCCTGTTGCCCTTCGTCCATGGCTCGCAAGATGTCATGTGAGAAAAGGGCAAGCTGAGTTTCACATGAACGATGTTTCCTAAACCCGTGCTGATTCATGGAAAGAAGCTTTTCCGTTTCAAGGAAATTTACTATATTCGAACTGAGAATATGCTCCAAAATTCTACATGAAACCGATGTCAACGATATTGGCCTGTAATTGTATGGGTCAGTTCTCTTTCCTTTCTTGTACACGGGAGTCACCTGCGCTTTTTTCCAATCACTAGGAACTTTGCGCTGAATTAAAGATTCGCTATAAATGCAAGCTAAGTAGGGGGCCAATGTCGCAGAATAGTCTTTGTAAAACCGAACTGGTATTCCATCCGGACCAGCAGACTTTTTCGTATTTAGCTCTCTCAGCTGCTTCTCTACACCGGAAATACCTATTGCTATGTCCCCCATTTCGGAATTAGTACGTTGATCAAATGATGGTATATTTGTGCGGTCCTCCTGCGTGAAAGATTTCTTAAAGGTTAAATTTAGAACTTCAGCTTTTCGTTTGCTTTCTTCTATTACTGCCCCGGAATGATCAACTAGTGACTGGACAGTGGGCTTTGACCCGCTTATCGATTTTACATAGGACCAGAATTTTTTCGGGTTCTCGGAAAGATCTTTTGCTAAGGTATGGCTGTGATAATTATTGTATGCTTCACGCATCGATCTTTTTATAGACGCACGAATCTCTACTAACTTTTGCCTGTCACCATTTGCGTGTTCTTTTTTGAATCGAGAGTGCAACAGCCTTTGCTTTCTCAGCAGCTTTCTAACATTATTATTATACCACGGTGGATCTTTTCCATCCTTAATCGTCTTTACTGGCACATATTTCTCTAACCCTTCATTAACAATGCATTTAAATTTAGGTCACAATTCCTCTACATCCATAGTCCCAGAATTAAACGATGCCCATTCATTTTCTAAGTGCGATCGTAACATTTGCTTGTCGGCTTTTCCCAACAAAAACACGCTCCTAGCCTTCTTGACTGGTTTATGAACTTTGGTCACCATCGACGCTATGACGATGTCATGATCACTAATTCCTGTCTCTACACAGACATCGTTAATAAGGTCAGGCCTGTTTGTGGCTATAAGGTCTAGAATATTTCCATTGCGCGTGGGTTTCCGGTTTAACTGCTCAAGACAGTTTTCGGAGAATGTGTCCAAAAGTAGCTCGCAAGACTGCTTGTCTGTACCGCCTGAAATGTAACTAGCGAGGTCCCAATCTATACTCTTAAGGTTGAAGTCACCTCCGACTAATATTGCATGGCCCGGATACCTATGCACTACCTGGTGTACACTTTCCTTGAATGATTCTAAAACTGCTACAGCAGCACTGGGGGCCGGTAAAAACAACCAACTATTAACTTTACTTCTTTTAGACCTGTTATGCGTGCCCAGATAACTTCACAATTACTTTCAACCTCGATCTCAGTAGAAACAATATCTTTGTCCACAGCGATGAACACTCCTCCTCCGGTTGTATCAGATCTATCTTTCCGATATACATTCCACGCTTCGCTAAATATTTCTGAACTTTCCACATCATCATTTAGCCAGCTTTCGGTGCCTAAAACTATCTGAGCGCAATAACTTCCATGCAGCGCTGCAAATTCGGGAACTTTGTTTCTAATACTTTGTAAGTTCGCGGCTAATATTTTTATGTTCGAATTTTTATTCCGAACGTGGCCTGAATTCGCTGTTTGAATGCTGACAGTCGAGTGCTCATCAGAGTTAACGCCTAGCCTAAAAAACCCCCATGTGCACTCCACAAGTACTCTGCTACCCGAGTAGCCGCTTCCTTAGTGTAGTGCACCCCTGATCTATCTAGGGGCACCCTACAATTCCCCACCCGATAACGCAGATCCAGAAATCTGCAGCCATGACTGTCACAGAGTCGGCGAAGCCTCTGGTTCAGACCCTCCACTCCGCTCCAAACCAAAGGACCCCGATCAACCCTGGGAACAATGCTGCAAATCGACAGCTCTGCTTGCACCCCGCGTGCGAAGGCAGCAGCCTTCACCAATTCCGCCAGCCGCTCGTAGGACCTGAGGATGTCCTCAGAACCCAAGCGACAAGCGTCATTGGTGCCGACGTGAGCCACGACTTGCAGTCGACTGCACCCCGCACCCTCGATAGCCGCCGGCAAGGCCGCCTCCACATCTCGGATGAGGCCCCCCGGCAAACACACCGAGTGCACGTTGGAATTCCTTCCAGATCTGGACGCTATCTGCCTAAGGGGCTCCATCACGCGCTTGACATTGGAGCTCCCAATAACTAATATAGCGTCTTGAGCTGCATTTGGTTCTTAGATTCTCTAATGCAGTGCTCTTATCTAACAAAATGTTGTTACGAAGATAGGCCTACGTGTTACTGTTTATTTTACCGTACTCCAAGTAGGAAGGGGGAAGTGTGTGCCACGGCCCCGAGTATTTGACAAGCAGTGTGTGCAGCGCTGAACATTGTCCACAGCAGTTAATCCCAGGTCAGGCGGTTGCTCGATCTCAAATCCTGGTGTCAGAACTACGAGCTCATGTGTTCACCAAGGCCGCTCGTAATACTTTACATACAAAGGACTGCAGTGTGTGTTGATGAAGATAGATATTTGTTCTCCACAAAGCGATCTATGAATATGATAGTCTTGTTGGGGCCAATATCTGCATGGGTGAGCGGATGGACAATACATCCAGTCAACTTCCCAAATCGTGGTAAACCTACTTCCAAAATTTCCCTTCGTTACTTATTCATTACACATCCGTGCCGCCACTACCCCAGCATTCAAAGCCCATGACAGCATATACTTGCCACATTTGCGATATAAACTGTAAGAAAATGAAATGGTTTGAAGCATAAGATGTTCTCAACAGAATGTGGATATATGTGAGACGTTTTCGACGAATTACTCGTTATTGTTAATGATAATTATGTTAAGTAACATACCGCACTCACTGGCATAGACACTCGTCAGGGAGATACTTACTCAGCATCTTCTGCTCATCGTCTTCCTGAAAGAAAAGCATAAAGGGGAAATAGTTAATAAATATGTAATACAAGCACTTAAAACAGCGGCTGGAAAAGGTTAAAACAAAGTGTAATACATCTCTGTAGCTTGTGCGCTATTATTACGGGTGGCGTGAGTTTCACGCTTGTGTCTCGCGACATGCGCCCAACTAGTTTTCTTATTTTTTTTTTTTTTTTTTTTTTTTTTAATTTTCCAAATGCAAATACTAATACTATCACGCGGTTGAATGGTCATTTTGCACACTACGTTGTCTACAGCTTACTGGTGCTGTTCACAACTGCGACACTTTTAACTGAGAAGGAGTGGGATAATTCCGGCAACTGTTGCCACGCGAGGCAGCAGCTCAGTGGCAGGCGATGGGGAGGGGGGCGGGCACCCGGCCAGGCCTGGTGGTTCCATCCCTGCACTCCTTGTCTCCACCAGCTTCAAACTGCCCACTGTATTTGCAGGAGTATTCAGATATTTCTGGTGTCGGCAACGTAACGATGATTTTGCTGTTAACTATGTAAGAAGTATGTCATGAAATAATTAAGAGAGAAGTGAAAGTTGTTTTCTATTATCAGAGTTCATTAAATTCTCAACTTATGATTTTATTCCAATTGTGAGATATATAGCAAAACAATAAGTTTATTCCAGCACAAATGCGTTAAAATTCTGTTTGTTTAAATGGTCTTTGATTTTATAAAATAACATAGTTTTCTACTACAAATCCCAGGACAAAATTTTATAATCAGCATAAATTCTGCTGAAATGTGTATTTGTGTTGATAGATTTTGTTATTTGTTACAACCATGCTATTTTGACACAATTTTGTACTTTAATCTTGGTTATGTCAACAGTAATGCTCTGTTTGTAACATAATTTTAATAAATACAATAAAGATTGGTTTACAAGTAACAAGAATGTGGCGTACTGTTTAGGGCGACTGCCTAATAAGGAGGAGGACAATGGGTTCGATTCCGGCTACTTAGAAATATTCAACTTTCCCCATTAATTTCACAGCTTTAAATTCAGAATTTTATTTTTAATTACATTGTCAACAAATAACTGTATATGACGTAAGATATTCTATTTAAAAGTATAGCTCAATTCGTATAATTTGAGTTTACTAACAAAATTAGTAGTTCACTGACTAAAACTACAGCAAACCTATTTCTCAAGTGAATTACGTCGTTGTATTCTTTCTCTTTTAAAGTTGCTGTGACTTTACCTTTTATAAATAAGCTGCTCTTTAATATGCAAATGATTATCAAATGAGAAATCTTATAATTGAATTATTAAAAAAAAATTGTATATGTCATCACCTGGACTGCAATAAGGGTCGCCCCTACTATGTTATTATTATTATTACAAAAAGTAGAAAATATTATTACGAATATGAAACTGAGAATTTACTGTGCCTAACTGAAAGTAGTGGAGACCAGCAGTCTACCTACCTAATATAGACAAGAGATAACCCCTCCAGAATATGTGAAAGGTGGTTGAAATCAGGTACACGATGTTCATAAATAGTCACTGTATTTAACGAAAAATTATATGTCAAGTAACAAAAAAAAAGTATTTAAAAGTCAGAAGAAGGTTATGTACTGAAACAGACACGCTCAATTAAAATCGACTATGACGACCACGCAAACTCACACTACGTCCCACCTATCAACCACCATTCAATAATCTTCGCGCCTAGTTGATGCGTTGACGCTACCTTACCATAAACAGTAGAACAGCGTCGGCGAAATCTAAGGGCCGTTGGTGGTAGTGCAGACTGGTGGATGCGATCGCGCATGGAAACACGATCGGTGCGGCAATTACAAAAGTATTCGAAATACGGGAGAAATTCAGTAGTTTTCCAAACCAGTGATGAATACTGATTTTCGAGATACAGTAAATTATCCTGATTACGAGTGAGCTTGTTCAGAACAACACCCACTTCAGAATATTTATTAGTTTCTAAGTATATTACTGTCAATGCAAACAGCAATCACATAGTTGATTCCTGACACTGTGCAATGTGCACACAAAATATTCTAAGTCCACCAAAGGTTGCCACTTTGTGAACAAACTGGACACAAATCGAGAGGTCCGAACACTTCGGAGTCCTCCACGCAACTCCTAATATCGAGAGGTCCGAACACGCTACTCCACATATCTCTCCATAAAACAACACCCTTCCAAAATTCTGGTTCACAGACTCCTCCCACATGTGACGTCAAGCCACTAGGAGAGAAGACCTCATGGTCTAGCCAGCCATATCAAAATACTATTGTTTAAGATACTAGGTTCCTCCCACTCGAAACTTTCCGAGCATGAGCTGCACGTAGGCCAACGTTCCAAGAAACAGCACTAATTGTTGTGTCTCTCGATAAGCATCTGCAGACAGCCAAATTATTTTATCACCTCATAGACGCCAATCTCCGTCCCGAACGCACCGTCCCATCTGCACTAAAAATCACCCTCGGCACTCCAGGCCTCCAGACTGGCGCCAACAAAATGCTGCAGTCAGGCTCCAGACGGTCGATAACAGTGTTATAATAGGCCGCAGTTTGCAGGTACGCCCCGGAAAGGTCCCTGCTTTACGATCGAGGACAATGTCTTCCTAGGGTCGCCGACAGACCGTGAGGGTCTGCGCAGAGTTTACAGTGCTGCAGGGCTGGCTTTCTCCCTCCAGAGGCTATCGAGGCGTGCCCTGCCCACCAGGGGTGGCAGCGGCTTCTCGCTTCAGATGTCGACCTCCAGGAACGCCCGTGCGAGGCCAGGGCGGCTTCTGCCCTCCCCCACCCCCGCAACAGGGCGGCATCCTGTCCCGCTTTTTCGCTGGTGGCGGCGAGAGCCTAGCAGCAAGCTCCCAGGTGGGTTACTCTCAATGAACCGATATCATGCAACGACCATTCCTATCATCTCGCATTAAAAAATTGTAGGAATTGGAATATAAACAACCTATTACCCAAGGAAATAAACAGAATAAAAAATGAATAAAATAGCATTGCTACCTCTCACTAGAAATCTTAAAGTTGTACTTCTAGATAGAATCTGCAGACTTGGAGTGTTTTCAAATGTTTCAAATGTTTGTATAGCTTACAGGACTTAACTACGGGGTCATCAGTCCCTAAACTTACAAATCACTTATGAACTAACTACGACTAAGGACGTCACAAATATCCATGCCCGAGGAGGGATTCGAACCCCCGACCGTAGTGGCCATGCAGACCGTGACTGGAGCGCCTCAGTCCCCTAGCCCACCGCGGACGGCTCGAGTGTCTTGCAAGGGTACAAGTCTGATGCCGACGTATGAGCCAGGGCGACCGTATAAAACTATACAGCTGCATCCCCATAGGTCGCATGCCACTTCATGGTGTGTAGCGGAGAGTACTTTGCATACTTGGTCACTTCCTCGCAGCGGCGGATCAGCCGAGCTCATTGCGGCGTTATGCCCCGATGCGCGAGGCCGTTCCCCGTCGGGGGTTCGTATCCCCCCTCGGGTATGGATGTTTGTGCTGTCTTTAGTATAAGTTAGTTTGTAAGTGGTTTTTTTAAGTTTAGGGACTGGTGACCCCACAGTTAAGTCCCATAAACTTTACAAACATTTGAACATTTGTCACTTCCTTGTATTCCAGTCGCGAATGGTTCGCGGGAAAAATGAGTTCCTGTATGACTCCATATGGACCTTGACCACTCTAATCTTGTCCTTATGGTCGCTTCGCGAGGTGCACATAGAAGAAAGCAATATAGTGGTTGACTCCTGATGAAACGTAAGCTCTCGTAGCTGCGACAGCAGACCGTAACGCGGTACAGAGCGCCTCTCCTGCAGCGCGGCCACTGCGGTATCCTGCTCATTTCTGTGACGCTTTCTCACTTACTAAATTAGCCCGCAACGAATTGCGCTGTTCCATAATGGATCTTCTCTATGTCCGTTCTCGACGCTGTTTGGTACGAATCCCATACTGATCAACAGTATTAAAGCGTCGGCCGAATTAGTGTTTTGTAACCTACTGCCTTTGTTGACGGACTAGACTTCGCGAGAATTTTTATAAAGAATGATTCGGGGGAATGCCTTATAAACGATTAATTTCACATGGTTGTTCTATTTGAAACCGGTCCTTATGCCTACTCCCAGATATCTTACGGAAGTACATACCTTCAGTTTGTTCTGCTGTTGCCTAATTATCTATACTAATAATAAATCTGTCGCTGTTCCCTTCAATCTTCAAAACTATTGGACGAATCTTCATGCGGTTTTCACGGGAAGCATGGGAAAAGTTTGGGTTAACATATAGGCATAATTTTATCAAAATCAGATTACGGAAAAAAATATATCGTAAATTTAAGTTTTTTTGGTAACCGCCATGCTTGTTTGTTCAACTATTAAAAACTTCTTATCTCCAAAACTACTTCACCATTTTGCATGGGATTTTCACAGGTAACTTGAGCGTAACTCGGGGTAACATAAAAATCGGATCACGGGAAAAAAGAATATCGTAATTTGAAATTACTTATCTACAACCGTCATGTCTGAATCTCTCTTTGAACACGTTTATCTCCAAAACTAATTGACGAATTTTCATGAGATTTTCAGACGTAACGTGGGCATATCGGGTCAGAGAAAAAGAAGGTATCATAATTTAACCATTTGTTTAAAAGCCTTCGTGTATGTCTTTTTTTTAGGGTAATCTCTAAAGTACTACACGAACTTGCATGGGTTTCCACAGGTAAATTTGAAATAGTTTGGAAAGTAACATATGCTACATTTCATCAAAATCGGATCTGAGGAAGGAAAGATATCGTAATTTGAAGTTTTATGTGTATACTATGCTTATAAGTATGTTGTAGATCAGCAAATCTCCAAGAATACTATACGAACTTTCATGGTATTTCATAGGTCAACTGAGAGTACCTTGGGGCAACATATGAGCTTCATTTCATTAAAATCAGATCAGGGGAAGAAGTGAGATCGTAATTTGTAGTTTCTGGTGTAAGCCGTGCTTGAATTGAAGCGTAGTATAGCAAAGATCCGATAGAGGCGCTGTTCGTAATATAGTATACCAAATACCTAATAGATGGCGATGTTGCGTTTTTTATTCACGTAACTTAGGTGTAATACACTCACACAAGGGCTACGATTTTCCTTACGGCAGCGGAGTTGTGTATTGATGTTGGCAATCCTTTTTGAAAAATCAGTGACGTACAATGAGGGGAATAATTCTTTGTGTTGATGATGAAATAAATAAATAATGTTGTTCCAATCAGTAAATTAATGATCCCCCTAAAGCGAATATTTAGTTACCAACGTTAACACACTAAACCGCTGCCACTGCAAGTAAAATTTAACCCAGGTACGACCAAAAAAACATTTTTTTACTAGCTGTATCCCGAATGCCTTGCAATGCGATGGAAAGAAAAAACATGCTTCTTTCCGCGGGTATCATTTTCATTGAAAACATAACGACTTTCCTTCGCGTCTATCGATGTTCCCATTTACTAAGAATTCTTTGCGAGGAACACGAATTTATGTAGTTTCCTTTCTGATTTCGGTGCGTACTTATTACTTCTTGAGTCCATTCTGTTTAGTAATGCCTAGAAAACTGGATAGTACAGTACAGAACAAATAGAGGCCCTGTTAGTTACTTAGTGCACCAAAGAACTAACAGTTGGCGCTGCTGAATTTTTCAATTTTTTTCTCTTTTATTTCTTTTCGATGATTATGCCATAGAACAGCAACGAACCACTAAAGGTGCTGTTAGTTTCGTAGTGCTGCAAAGAAACAATACATGACCTTGTAGTGCGTATAGGGAATGACAGAAGTATTTTGAATTAAGAGGCGCAATCGTATCTCTGCAAATACAAACTAACATTGAACAGCGAGTTGCTGATTTCACGTTGTATATTCACAGCTTAACTACGTATCTTTGCTTCTTTTGACAGGGACCATTTAAATTAAAAACAGAACGACATTCCTTCGCGTCTATCGATACTGTAATTTACATAACAATTCTTTGCAAGAAAAATTGAATTTATGTAGTCCCCCTTTTGATTCGGTGTATCCTCATTACATTTTGAGTGCGTTCTCCTTAGGAATTCCTCAAAAACGCCATAGTACAGGAAAGGACAACGTGAGGCGACGTTAATTACATAGTACACCAAAGAACTAATTATGGCGTTGCTGCGTTTTTCTTTTTCATTCTCATAACTGTAGTGCAATACACTACAAGTAGGGGTACAATTTTACTTATGGCGGCAGCGTTTGTGCTGATGTTGGCAAGAGCCGTTGAATGCTTTTTAAAAAGTGTCATGTAGAATGAGGGGAATAATTATATACGTTCTATCTGGAATAAATATTTTATTCTGTTCTGGCCAGCAAATTAATCATCCTCCTAAAGCGAATAGTTAGTCGCCAACGATAGCAAACTAAATAGTTGCCACTGCAAGTAACATTTAAGCCAGGTAGGGTACAAATTTTCTTTTATTCTTAACTGTATCCCATATGCTTTGCAATGTCATGGAGAGAAAAAAAGTATATCTTTCGATGGGTATAACCACTAAATTGTGCATGGAAGAAATATCTATGGAATGAGCATTGCGTTCTGTTCATCTTCTCAACATTAAGTTGGAATTACCACTTGATATTGAGAGAAATGCACTTTTTCCGCAAATTTATTTGCTCCTACAATCGGTTTGTACTGAATTGGCTGCAAAGAAGCCCCCCCCCCTCCATTTCGCAGAGCAACCACATAACATGAAATAATATCTTAATAAATGTGTCACAGAAGCAACAAGGAAGTTCAGGATTCGTCGCTAAAAGAGCCACTTACACATAGTTATCTGACAATTATACAAGTAGTGGGGTGGTGGGACTTCCACCCCACTGAGAATCGTCCGTCTACGATAGTGTCAACGACGCCAGACACTCGGCCAATTGCCGGACCGCAGATCAAAGGATGCCGACACACTCGAACAATAGCGCACTTAAGGATAATTGATAGTTTACATTTAGGTCCTTTTGATTCGCTACTTGCCCTACTGCTTATCAAAGGACGCCGCCATAACGCACTTAAGGATTGACAGGTTGCAACACCTACCTCGGCCACACGTGACGCCCGCCTCCACTCCTCGGCGCCGCCGCCAGACAAGCGGCATCTCCGACAGGTCCAGACCTGTCTACCCCTCGACATGTCTGTACTCGCACCCTCTACCACACACCTGGCCGATACCGTGACCCCTACTCACTCGGCGGATTGCCGGAACGCTTCTCAAAAGACGCCACCTCTGCCGCCGACATGTCCAGTCCGGCGCCACCCCCGGCGATCTCGTACTTGAGATAGAGTGCATGCACGAAAGAATTGTCATGGTGACCGCGTCACCTCCGAACCGCAAACCGCCACCGGCCGTCAATTAAAAAAAAATAAATAAATAAATAAAAAATAAAAAAAGAAATAAAAAGTGAAAAAATGTACGCGCGCCGCACCTCGCGGGGTGGCGAAGTATACCGTAAAGGAATTGGAACGGGTCGTAGACCAAGTTTTTCTGAAACGCACACATTAATGAATATTTTCGTAAAAATACGAAACACTGCACACGCAGAATATTTTTGACGCCCTAAACGGCGCAGGGGCCGACTGTCTTGAGGGACCGCGCGACCGCTATTCTGCCGTCAGCTCGCTGTGACGGCCGATGACGAGTGCACAATGGGTGGCCGAGGCCGCGGCCCGCGCTGCGCTCGCGGACACTCGTTGTGACGCCGGTGACGAGTGCACAATAGACGGCTGAGGCCGCGGCTCGCGCTGCGCCTAACTCTTACTGTAGCGGAACACATCTGTTTGAAAGCTTTCCTGGAAAACTTCAGAGCAAAGTGCTTTCAGCCACTTCCAGAAAATATGTGTGTTATTCCCCAGAACCTTTTCAATACAGCACTCAGTGGTTTTCCCCGATTCATAGATTTTCGGAAACGCATCAGAAATGTTTACCCATCCAAAGTGCTTTCAGCCATTTCCGGAAAGATGCTTGTTATTCCCCAAGAATCTTTTCTCGCAAAATAGAATGCACCATTCTGCGGTTTTCTCTTTCCACAGAATTCCAGGAACACAAGTGAAAACAACAAAAATGTGTACCTGTGCAAAGTGCTTTTAGGAAACACCCAAATATCGACCAGTTCTGGAAAACAGGGTTTTCCCTTCCAACATGTTGAGACTTGCATGCTTCAACCGTCACTCATGTGATGGTGGGGGTTGGGGGCGGGTGAGCATGTACAAGGCTCTTTCCAATGTGTTGACACTTGTATGCTTCAACCGTCACTCATTTGATTCGAGTAGTGTATTGGGGGTTGATGGTGGGGGGTGAGCATATATAAGGACGAGCAGCTATGCCACGGGACTCCTTCGTCTCCTGCGCCTTACTCAGTGAAGATCGCCAGTAACATGAAGAGATCCCCCGCCATCGCCAGCAGCAGCGACATCGCCAGCAGCAGCAGCAGCAGCAGCAGCAATGGGAAAAAGTGTCGACGAGAAGAAATTCCGGGTAAGCTGACTTAGTTTTCATACTTGGTGCATAGAGTTTATTAATATTTCGGTACTAGTTTGAATTTCATTCACGCATCACATCGTAATGCATTTATATTTTTCTGTAAGAGATAATTTACTAAATATTTTCGTTTTCGTAGATACGCGGTATTCCAAACAAATAAGTCATTTACAGCCGAAACGATATGTGCCTTTAGTCCGCGTTACCTACAATATTTTCTTCGTCTCCATTTAAGCTGTAATTAATTGATTTTTTTTCCGCGATCTGTATATTTGACTGGTTTTTTTGCGAAGTTAAACGGATTGCTTTCGCATTTTTTTTAATTTTTTTTTTTTTTTTTTTTTTTTAGGATCAATTGACGATCCTGTACAGATACTGTAGTTGATCTTCCTATAACCCCGAAATTCCAATGCATTACATTTTTTCTATTTAAGTTAAATATGTTGTTATAGCATTCATCCCTTAAATGCTGCAACAGCTGGATGAAGAGCTAGCTGCAGCAGCAGGAAGACAACAGCAGCATCAAACACCGCATAGTCCTCCCAACCAGCATGACTTAAATGGCATCCCCATGTGAATTCATAATCAGGCTGCGGAATGGGAAGAAAGGCAGCAGTGTGAGGCATCATGTAAGTACTACTGCTTCCATTTCTCGTCAATTATATATATATACTGGAGTGAAAACATGTTCTACAATTCATATCTACCTTTTTTCTTTTATTACAGCCGATATTATTTGTAATCTGGATGTTATTGATGAGATGGTGCGGCAACATACGAGAGGAAGAAGGGTGGAGGAGGAGGATAGCCTTGATCGGTGGCTGAATTCCGGCTCACAGGAGGCGGCGGTGAAGTCTGATGCGTGTCGGTGGGCTGAAACGGTAAGTTTATTTTCCCCGTATTAAGTAAATGTTGTTCGGTAGTATAAACAAGCACTCTGAGTGTGTATTATAACATCATTAGTTTTCTTTTAACAGTGAGAGTCCTTGCATCCCTGGCTGCACCACCGCCACGACCCGTCTCGCCAATCCAAAAGGTGGTTCGTGTGCCGCGGAGCCTCGGGCGGGTCAGCGAGCCCGTAAGACGCGCGCCGCCCGTGGTTGCACCGACAACACCGCGGCAAGTGCCTCCTCGCCAATGAGGCGTGCGCGGTCGGCGCGTCTGCTGCCCCACCACCAACCCCGCTAGCCACCTGCCTCTGGAAACGGGCGACAGAGTGCGCCACCAGCAGCAAGCAGCCGGCTGGGGTTTGTCATCGCAGCCGCCTGCGCAGTCCGGCGACCGACCCCGTAGCCAGCGCAAGGTATTCCCTCACCAGCGCATTGCCCTCCAGTCAGCGGCCCCGTCAGCTTCATCGTCGTCATCATCATCAATGCCTCCATCGACCACCAGCAGTTGTAGTTTTAATAATAATAATGCTCCTATGGCTAGCGGTAGATCCCTCTCCCGTCCTGTTGATAACGTAGTAGGACATCAGATTCCGGGTGTTATGACCCCACTTCAGTACTCGGAGATCGGTAAAGCTTTTGAGGGGCGCATCTCTTTCACGAGGATTGAAAACCCTCCAGCGGGTTATCGCGACCCTGTCGTGTTCATGGAGGCATGCTATCCTGTGTTGGAGGCTGAGCTCCTCAAAGCAATAAGTGATCCGCGTAATCCCGCCGTTAAATGCAGTGCAGTCCTGTGCTTTGAATTAACGCATGCACGAAGTTCACAGGACGTAGTGGAGGAAGAAACAAGTCTTCACTACCTCTGGGGATCTAACGGTGTGATTACGCGGAGTACTTCGATCGCCGAGTGGTACAGGGAATCCACCTTGAGTGTAATTATGAACCGTTTCTCCGAGATGGAGGTACGCGGTTCGGCACATGCACTCAGCCAAGTAGTACACATCGACATCCATTTCATGTCTATAATCCTGTAAAGGGAGGATCCAGTTTTATTCAACTTCCTGCTGATATTAAGAAAAAGCAGGCTTGTGTTAATGTATATAACGGGCCCAAGAAAGCTCGTAGTGGTCGGACCATTGCCGGAGACGAATATTGTTTCGCGTGTTCAATTCTGGCTTGTCAGAGAAATTATCATTATAGAGATCATCCAGAGCGCACAAGTACTTATGAAGTACCCGAAGGTGATATTCCCGGAGGGTATAATTTTACAGGTATAGAGTTCCCAGTAAAACTCCAGGACGTTCCCAAGTTTGAGGCCCAGAATCCCGGAATATCGGTACATATGTACGGTCTGGAGAAGAAGAAGAAAAGCAAGCCAGAAGAAGATAAAGAAGATAGTCATATTGTAGTCGGATCCTTCCATTTTTCTAAATTTGCGGGTGAGCGCAACCTTCGCGTAAACATGCTGCTTATCGCCAATGGTGAAAGGCAGCATTACGTATGGATCAAAGACATATCCCGCCTCCTTTGCTCCCAATTGAATAGTCACCATGGTAAAACCCAAATATGCTACAGGTGTTTAACTAACTTTTCACAGGAAAAGTATTTAGCGAAACATCTTGTAGATTCCGAATCCAAGGAACCGGTACGTGTTATTATACCGACCCCTGAAAATAATTTCATTAAATTTAAAAATGCTCACCATCAGGAAAGAGCCTCTGTGGCGATCTATTGTGATTTTGAGTGTTTACTTGCTCCAATTGCAAGATGTGAAGTTAACCCCCTGGCCTCACATACCACCTTCACACAAAAACACGTACCGTAAGCAGCAGCGTACCAAGTTGTATGCACAGTCGACCCCTCTTTGAATAGATTTGACTCATATGTAGGGGACAATCCCGCGATATGGTTGCTCAATGAGCTGGAACAAATTGCCTGGAAAGTTGACAAACTTTACAGTCGAAATGTTCCGATGACTATGTCGCGAGAGGATGAGGAGTCGTTTAAAAAAGCGGTAGATTGCCATATTTGTGGGTTGCCATTAGATAGAGACCACTGTTATCTAACTGGAAAGTTCCGTGGAGCAGCCCACAATGTATGCAATTTGAAGTACCTGGTTCCACACCATATAGGTCTACCTGTATTTTTCCACAACCTGAGTAGTTATGACGCTCACTTTTTAGTTGAGCACTTGGATAAATTCGGTTAGAAAAATGATCAGGTTAGTGTCCTGCCTGATAGCACTGAGAAGTGTATTTCATTCTCTAAACGAATGACACCAAAAATAATGCTGAGCTTTCTTGATTCGCTACGTTTTATGCAGTGGTATCTTTCCAAACTCGTTGAGACTCTACCTCAGGAGGATATGCATATTACACGATCTGCATATTCTAATGAGGAAAAGTTTCAACTAGTAACGCGAAAAGGGGTTTTCCCATACGAGTACCTGGACTCTATGGAGAAACTCCACGAAACCAAGCTTCCCGACATATCCGCATTTACCACTTCACTCACAGGCGATGCCATAACTGATGCGGAATATGAGGATGCCGTAAATGTCTGGCGGAAATTCAACATCCCCAATTTGGGTAAATACGCGAGGATATACATGGACACAGATGTGCGCTTACTTGCGGATGTTTTTGAGAAGTTCAGGAGTGTATGCTTGACCACGTACTCCTTGGACCCCGCCTTTTATTATACGGCACCTGGGTTGTCTTGGGACGCAAAGCTCAAGAAGACGAAATGTAACATCGACCTTTTAACCGATCCAGATATGCTTCTCTTCTTTGAGCGCGGGATACGTGGGGGACTTTGCCAGTGTATTCATAGGCACGCTAAGGCAAATAACCCACATATGGGTTCAGGGTACGACGCATCCCTCGATTCTTCTTATATCCTTTATTTGGACGTGAATAATCTGTACGGGCACGCAATGATGCAACCTCTGCCAGTTGGGAGTTTCCAGTGGGTGTCCGAAAAAGAATTAGAGGGATTAGGTGGAAAATTAATGGACCCCTCCGCTGAATATGATGTTGGGTATGTAGTAGAGGCAGATATTGCATATCCAATTAATTTGCATGAGGAGACAAGCGACTTGCCATTATGTCCAGAGCAACTAGTTCCACCGGGACCCAAAGGTTCCATCCACAAGTTGATGACAACTGTTGCAGACACGCAGAAGTACGTGATTCATTACCGTAATCTGCAGCAGTGCATCGAAATGGGAATGGAACTTATTAGAATCACGCGAGCTATATCCTTCAACCAATACCCATGGTTGAAGCAGTACATTTAACTAAATACGGCAATGAGGGCGGTCGCGACTAGCGGTTTTGAGAAAGATTTTTATAAGTTAATGAACAATACCATTTTCGGGAAGACCATGCAGAATGTAAGACATGAACGCGACAGTAAACTTAGAACGAATTGGGACGGGCAGTGGGGCGTTAGAAGATTAATTGCGTCACCAAACTTTAAAAGGCTCACCGTATTTAATGAAAATTTTGTTGCTGTGGAGATGATGAAGACTTCAGTAGAGTTCACAAAACCCATATCTCTCGGGATGTGCATACTTGATCTGTCCAAACTCCACATGTACAGGTTCCACTATGAGATAGATAAGCCTAATTTTGTGGAACCAAAGTTACTGTATATGCATACAGATAGTTTCATCTACTGGGTGAAAAACTGCGATCCATATGCAGTAATGAAACGTATCGGTGAAGAATTCGATACTTCCGGTTATAGGGCCGATAATCCTTACAGAATTGTTTCACAGAACAAGAAGGTTATCGGTCTTATGAAGGACGAATCGAATGGTTCACCGATTGTGGAGTTTGTAGGCCTCAGGGCGAAGATGTATGCATTTCGCACCATAGATGGGGACACTCAGAGGCGGGCAAAAGGTGTTAGACGATCGGCATCTCGTGTACTGAAGATCGAAGACTACTTGCGGTGTCTGTACGGAGGTGTTCGCGGCGCCCCGCCGCAGCCTACTCACAGAGTCCAGCAGGCCAGTATTCGATCGGTAGGACACGAGGTGTACACCCTGCTGCAGTCTAAAGTCGGTTTATCTGCTCATGACGACAAAAGGGTCATAAGTGAGTGCAGTATAGCAACTCTACCGTACTCACACTATTCGCTTAGGGAGAAAGAGGGTGTTGGGGGGACACTAACTGAAAAAATGTGAGTGAGAATAAGGGATTTCGTGTGTTTGTGCGTATGCTTGTATAGAATAGTGTGACCCTTTTATCATATTGTGCATAGGTGGGATAGTATGAATGTGTTGTTGTTTGGGGGGGTTGCATGTATGTGTGCGTGTGTGTGCGTATGTGTGAGTGAAAGTGTGTGCATGATTCTGGGTAAAAAAATAAGTTTGTTTGTGTGTATATTGCTTTTTTTTCCTTAAATAGCATGCCAAGCATGCAACGAACAAAATAAAGTTTACATAGTAGACTGAAAAAAAAAACAAAAAAAAAACATAAAATTTCATTGGCGATGTAAGCACAGTATATGTGTGCTGTGTAGAAATAAGTATGTTTTTCTTAGCAGGCATGCCTAGCATGCAACGAAAAAAAAAGTTTACATAGTAGACCTGAAGGGAATAAACTATGTGCTATTACTTTATTGCATTAGTTTAGTTTAGTTTATAAGTTTCACCTACCGCTAGCCATCCAGTCAGCTTAGTTTTTATGTGTGTGAGTTCCACCAAGTTTGTTCTAGTCATTATATAAAGGCAGCACCAGTTCAATGTATAACTTATTAAGAAACACCCAACAAAAGGTCTTATTCCAGTTTACTGAATTACCTGGAACAGAATGCTGTAACATATCGAGTATTCCAGCTTATTGTACTATTGTCGTCTGAAGCTATCGCTTTAGATCATTTGTGTGTGTAACCGTTGTAACCGTCCTGGTGGAATTTCACATTAGTTGTCGTAGTACTAGTACATTAACTTCAGAAATGCGTAATTTTAAGGGGAAAAAAGAAAACAGAAACGCTTTGCGATGTACCTCTGCGTAATAAACCATCACAAAATTGTAAATGTTAATACCTTGGCACAAGTGCAAGTAGTGTTAAGAAATCTGCATAAAACTGTGACTGTTCAAAAAGAATAAGATTATTGTTGTTGTTTTTTTTATTCAATAAACCTGTAAAATTGATACTGGCATTATTATTTGATTACTCCCAGCCCATTCACTCTTCAAAAAAATATGGAGAGGAAGAGATGATTTTTTGTGCACACTAAGCAGAAACATCTGCATTGCACGCAGTCGTCTATAAGTCGAGCTGCATTTAAACATACAAAGTCTAGCTCTTAAAACTAAGGCGAGATAGGGGATTAGTTAAATAACAACACAAAGGTTTCTTAGGTAAAATTTAATTTGTTTTCATTCTTTAACCAACATACAAGCATATGTACATTATCATTTGCACACACAACACTATTTTCTTGCTCTTGAGTTTATGGAGAGCAGGACAGCCAAAGGAACCCAGGTCTTGTAAAACAGCATTCTTGAAGAGTCGTCGCAGCCAGGTAACCTTCTCTTCTCCTTTGACGAAGATTATTGTATTAATGTTGTCGAAAGCTTAGAGTGTCTTTATTAAGTCTTTATAGGGAATGTCGGGCTCGTCCCAGTGAATTCCATGGTAGTTAAGGGTTAACCACATAGCGCACTTCCTGGTTTTAACACACTTCACATCCTTGAATAGTCTTGGTGATTCACTTCTGGCAGAGAACGTTTTTATCACTTCGGTGAATGCTATGAGTGCGATGTCTTTCAGTATGAAACGATCGCGCTCATGGTATTGGAAGCCTTGTACGTCAGCAACGATATGTATACTTCGAGAGCTCATGATGAACTGTCATTTTTTATACTGAGCGCTGTACAATATTAGTGAGCGGGCTATAGTTAATTATCCGATCATGCAGGACTAAGGCATATGCAGCAGTCAGTTGTGGGAAATTTGCTGAAGCTTCAAATTCAATCCTCACATCTATAGGTCCAGATTTAATTACTTCATTCTGCTTGGAATAGTCAATTACGATTATAGGTGCCAGTTCCTTCAATTTTCGTGGACTGAGGGAACACCCATCTATTTCCTCGACATCATCATAGTAACTAGATCGGAACCTAGCGTACATGTCATATGCTAGGCTGAACATATTTTTATCCCATTGCAGATGTAAGTTGTCGTAAGGATAGAATTCCGAATTCAGGTAGACTCTTGCATTAGTTAAGTTGCAGTTATCGAATCGTCTGTTTGTCTGAAATGCCAGTATGATGAATCGAGGCGTCACCATTTGAACAGAGGTTTTAATAGCCCAGGTCTGTCGACTGGCAGTAGGTAGCATAGGATACTCAAACAGTTCCCATGAGCGGAAATGTAGCGGCAGTAAAGCACCTGTGTTCATTATTTTTAAAAGCTTCAAACGCTCCTCGTCTGATACACTGATGTGAGGCATTTTCCATGTTAGGGAGTTTATGATGAACTCACTTCCCCCTTCACTTGTTTGAATATATGAATTGTTGTCCGTCGCACTTCGTATCAGAATAAGTTCCTGTTTAGCATTCATGATAATTCCATGCATGTCCTCAAAGTAACCCATTAACAGTTTTAGAGGTATGCACGCCGTAAACCGCAGGTAATAAGCCGTTGATCGATCTGTAGGCCCATCAATGTACCATCCTGCAATTTCCAGTGAGTTACCCTCAGTAGGAGCTGCGGAGATGTAGGTTTTAAGAGTCGATGCTATTCCAACGTTCCTGTGCGGTCGATTTCAACTCCATTAAGTTCATAGCGTATCTCTTGAAACAGGAATGCTAGAGCATTACATGTAAGCTTCACATCTGCTGCAACAGGTTGATTAACATTTTTCTTCCTAAACGATCCATCCAAGAATAGGAAACTCCGAAACGGCTGGGTTAGAGCGTCCTGGTGTTGAATGACGATCCTAATGTCATCGTTTTTGTTAAATGTAGTTGAAGCAAATGGTTTATGCGATAAGCATTCTTGACGAATAATGCGCTCGTCGTGAGTTGGCGCTTCAGTTATATTTAGCAATGACATCTTTGCGAGGTTTCAGCCCAATTGATTTAAGGAACTCGTAGTTCACACGTGTAATCGCTTTGAGGTTCAACGGTGAACTGACGCTAGGTGCTATACGTGTAGAGGCTTTAAACCTTATGCCCATCCTGCCTTAGATGTAGCCGTACAATGATTTCCTGTCCTCTGAAGTCGATAAGACGGTTATTCTGGTCTACGATGCGCAGCTCCAGGTAGTCTAGTGTCTGCACCGTCACCGGAAGGTATATTGCGTTTGTAGGAGTCTCGATAATCTTGTATCCAGAACCAACTGATGGGAAGAAACCGTAAATTGTATGAACCAGTCTGTCGTTTAAGTACGAGTTCGTTGTGATGTTACACTCAACGCGAATAGTGCTGACTGGGAGTGTATCTACAGTCTGATTGGAACTGTAGAATTTATTGGAATCCTTTATAAGACTTGCCCCTTGGTGACACCTAGTAGCTGTCCTATTGAATCTTTCGATAGTTGCATTCAGAGTCCTTATTTCGGATTTAAGAGTGCTGGTGTTTGCACGTAACTGAATCCCTTTACCGAACTGCTTTAAAACTTCATTTAGTTCATCTACATCGTATGCACCTGGTTCTATTACCACAGTTTCTTTTACACCATTAACTTCAAGATGTAGTTTATTATTAGCTTCCGTGATATTCGGGATAGAGTTATAGGTTTCCAAGCCAATCAGGGTGATGCTCCACTCTCCACTGCTTAAATCAATTGGAGGGAAGTAATTTGTACGTAACACAGATGAACGATCTTTTAAAGTCAGAGTGTACGACATGACCGGCAAAACCCAACTGGCGAGAGGTTTTGAATGTTCATCCTTATATAGCCCTCTTCGTATTCGATAGAAGGAACATCAGACACAAATGTCCACAGAGGTAAGTATCGTAATCCTGGTATCGATGGAAATTGTAGAAAACATGTCTTTGGTTGTTTGTAAAGTATTGCTGTAGTTCTTCTGGAGGCTTAAGGTTTCCGAATGAGTCGAAATTTAGTACACTACATGTATTCTTCTTTCCAACATATGCCACCCAATGAGTTCCAGGTCCGCCAGCAACATCCAAATTAACTATACCGCATTCACCTGATCTCCACATAGTCTTCGGTAATGTATCCTCGAAATCTTGGAATTTTTAATTTTTCTTTGGTGAACCTGAGGATATCGGTATTAGTAAGAGGTTTATCTGGTAGAATGGTTAACGGTATTTTTTTTATTTATAAAGAGTCCAAGTCCTTTCTTGTACGGTTTCAGGTAGAGTCCTTTTCCTATAGCAGCCGCCTCCATCATTCGGTTATGTCTTCTCGCCTCCTCTAGTTGCTGCTGTGCATTTTTAGCATCATTCACAGTTCTGGCAATAGCTGATGCGCCGCCGGCCAGGGAACCAGTCGCAGAGAGTCCCGCCAGAGCTGGAATGAAAAAAGGAATGATTTCACCTGACGTCTTCGGCAGTGGTAGAACTCGAGGTGTTTTAACTTTTTTTCTGTGTGATTACGGTTCTCCAAAGCACTTTTAGCTGCACGTAGGGCAGTCAATATACATCCCGTCATACATCCGCTCTTCTTCTTATTCTTCTTTAGCACGCGACGTGCTGCATTCATAACTTGACGGAACCCCAATTCAAGCTTAATTTTAGCACGCATGGTTTTATCGACTGCAAGTGCTGCAAGACGTTGACCAATGCCAAGATCCTTCCTCCGTCGTATTGCCTTAGCTTTATCAGCTAAAATTCGATCGGCAGTGTGACGATCGCTATTCGACGCGTATGCGATGTCGTGTTCTTTGCAGGCTTCGTCGAGCAGGTTAATCCCCTTATCATCTCGTGCTAGACGTTTTTGAAGCTTTGTACGCCTCGATCACTAGACATACGTGCGAATTTGTCCATGTCGATGCGTAGACAGTCGCACTGAGCTATATGCACCATTATATATGTAGAAAATCTTGAATGTTCCGTCGGTACCTACCGTCATTCAGTTTCCTTGTTTTATCTAGAACTAGAAACCCGTACTGCGAATGATACCAATAGTCTGCACAGATCTTTACAAAGTCGGTGAATAACATATCAGTTTCGACATTGGCGTAGTAAATGTTTTAAATTCAACTTGTCTTGTTTGAATGCTATAATGAGGTTTGCATTGTGATTGGATAGGGGACTTCTTGTCATAGAGGACACAGTTCGTAGTAACCGATGGTAAGGCATCGACTAAAACAGAGGTGATATCGGGCGTTCCACAGGGTAGTGTTATTAGTTCTCTGCTGTTCCTTATTTACATAAACGATTTAGGGGAAAATCTACGTAGCTCTCTTAGGTTGTTTGCTGATGACGCCGTCATTTACCGTCTAGTAAAATCATCTGAAGATCAAAGCCAACTGCAGAACGATCTGAATAAGATATCAGTATGCTGTAAAAATTGGCAATTGACTCTAAATAATGAGAAGTGTGAAGTGTGAAGTCGTCCACATGAGTACGAAAAGAAATCCGTTGAACTTTGTTTACAACATAAATCAATCAAATGTGAAGGCCGTAAACTCCACAAAATACCTAGGAATTACTATTACTTCAGACCTAAACTGGAAAGAAAACATAGATAATATCGTAGGAAAGGCGAACCAGAGACTGCGTTTTATTGGCAGAACCCTTAAAAATGCAACAGAACTACAAAAGAAACTGCATAAACTGCGCTTGTCCGTCCATTTTTGGAGTATTGCAGCCCAGTGTGGGATCCTTATCAGATGGGTTTGACGGAGGACATCGAAAGAGTCCAAAGAAGGGCAGCTCGTTTCGTATTGTCACGATACAGGGGAGACAGCGTTACGGAAATGATACAGGATCTGGGATGGGAATCATTACAACAACGCCCCTTATCGCTGCGGCGTGGGCTACTTGCAAAACTCCAATCGTCAACGTTCTCCTCCGAATGCGAAAATATATTGTTGACTCCCACTTACATAGGTATAAATGATCATCTGAATAAAATACGAGAAATCAGAGCTCGAACAGAGAGATTCAGGTGTTCTTTCTTCCCGCGCGCTGTTCGAGAATGGAATGGGAGATAAATAGTATAATTGCGGTTCGATGAACCCTCTGCCAGGCACTTAAATGTGATTTGCAGAGTATTCCATGTAGATGTAGATGTAGATCCCGCAGCATTTGTTTTGGGATTGTAGAATACGTTTGGCTTAGATAAAATACATCAACGCCCATATGCCTCCCAAAACAGAAATATCTACGAATGTGGTCTTGGTTTTCAACTGCAACCTCGTCAAATATGAATACGGTGTAGGGCTTTACTTGCTCAGGAGGGGGGATATCACCAATTTCACTGTACGTTGTATAGGTGACTCCTTTTACGCCTCATAGTATCTCCTGCAATAACTGATATTTGGGTTGAGAGAGAGTTTTAGAAAATACACAAACATGTTCAAAGTAAACTCCATCTATATGTGTGAGCAACGCCATAAGAATATTTGCTTTACCGCAGTTAGACGGACCGACAATTATTGCACGTATATTATCAGGAAGTAATGATACCATCACAAGACCAGTCTCCAACTACGAAATTTTGTTGTTTCTCCCACCTCGACATGTTATCGACGAAGTCAAGTAGCGGCCTACAATTAGCTATATATAAATTCATTCAGTTTCAGTATGACTGACAAAGAAGAAAAAGTTGGTGATATAATTTGCTTATATGCAGCGTTTCTGAATCACAGGTGCTAAGACACGTTCCATTTGCTGTATTCGTCGGTGGAAGCGCTCCCGATCTAGTGCATATTGCTGCCACTCGCCTTTACGAGCTGCTGTGTATGCAAATCTCCAACTGATCATTAAGTGCGTCTCGTTAGCATCTGTATTAAAATGAATATTCTTCCCCCCGTCACTACTCATCTTCGACTGACGCGCGAGGTGAGGCGCACGGGCATTTTTTTTTTTTTTTTTTTAAATTGCCAGGCCGTGGCGGCTTGCGGTTCGGAGGTGACGCGGTTACCATGAAAATTCTTTCGCGCATGCACTCTATCAAAAGTACGCGATCGCCGGGGGTGGCGCCGGACTGAACATGTCTGCGGCGGAGGCGGCGTTTTTTGAGAAGCGTTCCGGCAATCGGCCGAGCGAGTAGGGGTCGCGGTATCGGCTAGGTGTGTGGGACAGAGTGCGAGTACAGACATGTCGACGGGTCGACAGGTCTGGACCTGTCGGAGACGTCGCTTGTCTGGCGGCGGCGTCGAGGGGTGGAGGGGTAGACGGACTCAGTGGGGTGGAAGTCCCACCACCCCACTACTTATACATCGCAGTGTTAATTTTATGAACACAACCTAACATTGAATTTACATCGTTCCGGAGAACGAACTTTGATTAATTTAACTTTTTGTATGAAAAACTTTTAGGAACACTCATCGTTTTCGACAATGACTTCTACTTAAATTTGACATCTTGGCTAGGAAAACTGAGATTATTGGCAGAGCGATCCAACAAGAATTCTCTTTTTTGCTGACCTAGGTCTGGAACTCTAAAAACCATGATATACACAGGTTGCTCTTTAACAACCGTTGCGGGCACGGGCATAAACCTTTCTTTCTCTGTAAACTCAGCACTCCACACTTGTTTATGCTGAGGCTCATCCCCTGCACCATGCGTCGATACGCAGCAGATACTCCTGCATTTCGCTGAACTTTTTCAGTGGTGTAACTTCTCGATAAACTACAGAACCATCCTCAAATAGCGTCACTGAACTTCGGAGGTTTTCTACGAGGTCATTTATACATGTGAAGTATTGTCTCCGTTGAGGATGATGTGCTTCATTCTGTAAGCTAGAAAGTCTTCAACGTAGTCACACAGTTGATGTGATATTCGTTATGCTCGTACTTTCTTCATCACGCCTTGCGGAAGTCAAGAAAGAAGGCATGTTTCTGGAATCCTGTATGTACTGCCCTATGGATCTTGCAGCTGAATGGCGCGAGTTGTGTTTCGCACCATCGTTGCTTTCGGAAACCATGTTAATTTCTACAAAGGAGATTTCCGGTCTCCTAGTCCTAGAGTTCTGTGCATCGGATCGACGACCCTTCTTGTAAAAGGGAATGACCTGCGCCTTTTTCTAGTCCTCATGAGCGCATCGCTCCTTTAGAGACCTTCGGCAAATTCTACTAGAAGGATAAGTGTAATTACGTGACCTTAAAAGACTCTAATTTTTTAGAGAACTAGCTGTGAACCCTGCGTTGCCCGAGTGTTTGTTTATCCTGCATTTTCGTAGTCCATATTCCCTTCCCCCCTCTCTCTGTATCCACCTGTTTCTGTCCCATCTCTCTGTTCGTTTCCACCTTTCTGCAAGTTATCTCCAAGGTACTATCTGTCACGTACCACACAAACATTTATGTACCCAGTGACCTTACTCTTGGTTTAAACGTCATATTTGCAAAAATACATAAAGATTTTTAGCAAAAATATGCAGTTTGTGAAATTCCGAATGTTACGTACTCTCCACCACGCACCGATCGAAATTTTATACATACAGTGACATTCATCTTGTTTCTAAGGTAGAGTGTGCAAACTTTCATCAATATCGGAACCCTTGTTCTGAGAATAACGAAAACAACAAAGAAACGATCGGTGGAATCGGTCGAGTCGTTCTCAAGTTATGGCTCGACCAAGGTATTTAGGGATACATTTTTATGTTGCAAAGTACCATCCCCCATGCACAGTATGAAACTTAAGGTAGACGGTGACCTTCCTCTTGTTTTGAAGGTGGAGCGTGCGAAATTTCGTGAAAATCAGAATGAAACTATGGATTTCGTGAGTCTGTAGGAGAAGTATGCTCCACCATGCCACTTTCTTAGATGACGTTTTCTATCTATAAACTACATTCCTGCCAAATATCAGCTTCATAGGTGAAGTAGTTTTTGAGAACTGGTAATGATAATAGTAGTAATAAGGTTGATCAAACGAATAGTGGTATTTTTGTCATTGCGTGAGTGAATGTCCTTTCGCTTTTAGATACCGGGTGATCAAAAAGTCAGTATAAATTTGAAACAATAAATCACGGAATAATGTAGATAGACAGGTAAAAAATGAGACACATGCTTGGAATGGCATGGGGTTTTATTAGAACAAATAATAAAAAATAGGATGGGTCAAAAAATGTCCGACAGATGGCGTTTCCTCTGATCAGAATAGCAATAATTAGCATAACAAATCAAGACAAAGGAAAGATGATGTTCTTTACAGTAAATGCTCAATATGTTCATCATCATTCCTCAACAATAGCCGTAGTTGAGGAAAAATGTTGTGAACAGCACTGTCAAGCATGTCCGGAGTTATGGTGAGGCACTATCGGTTCCGATCGGAAGAGTCACTTGAATGCCGTCCTTGTTTAAACAACTGTTTTACAGCACCGGTGCATACACATTCAATACCAGATTAATCGAGGGTACAACCTAAAACACTAGATATACCGAGCTGAACAATCCGCCATTTTGAATCTCAGTTCGACGACACAGTTGTATGTTTTGTGTGGTGTAGCGTAAAGTGAATCAGCGAATATTTTGTCATTTTATTATTTCACAGTGTCAAATGGTTGGTTGTGCCGCTGCAAACTACTCAAATAATAGCAGACATGGTCGCTACAAGTTTAATCGTTTTACTTAAAACACAGATCGGCGTAAAAGGTGGCTTGTAAATTCTTGACGCCGAGTGTGGATGCCAAAATCGAGCAACTATCTATATAACAAAAAACTTTGTTTGACGGGCAACCACAGCTAAAATATTTATACATTTTTAAGCAACTTTCACACAGCTAAAAATTAAGTGTTAAAATTGTCTGAATGAAAGTCCTTGGTTCACTTGAGCTGTTATTTTTATTGGAGTCGTCAAGACCCGCACAACCGGTTTCGCAACCTACAGTTGCATCTTCTGGCGCTTTTTAACAGTTTTCCATATAAGTGATTTATGATGGATAACGGGGTTAATGATTAGGTGGTACCGTAAGCACCTTGGCCCTTTTCGTCAAAAAGATTAAAAAGAGGTCTACCGTGCAGTTCTTGTCATTTTTTGTTAGAAGAATAGAAAAGGCGGCAATTGGTAAAATTTGTTTGGCCTGTGACAAAAAGCGACGTGATGGGTAGCCAGATTGTTGTCGGTGTAGTGAGGATCATCAGATCCATCCAGGTGATCAAAAAGTTGCATATTTGTATTTGCACTTCTGCCCAGCACGAATATGCAACTTTTTGATCACCTGGATGGATCTGATGATCCTCACTACACCGACAACAATCTGGCTACCCATCACGTCGCTTTTTGTCACAGGCCAAACAAATTTTACCAATTGCCGCCTTTTCTATTCTTCTAACAAAAAATGACAAGAACTGCACGGTAGACTTCTTTTTAATCTTTTTGACGAAAAGGGCCAAGGTGCTTACGGTAGCACCTAATCATTAACCCCGTTATCCATCATAAATCACTTATATGGAAAACTTAAAAAGCACCTGAAGATGCAACTGTAGGTTGCGAAACCGGTTGTGCGGGTCTTCACGACTCCAATAAAAAACAGCTCAAGTGGACCAAGGACTTTCATTCAGACTCTTACAATTTTCACACCTAATTTTTAGCTGTGTGAAAGTTGCTTAAATATGTATATCTATATAACGTTAAGAACAAAACTTTTCAAAAAAAAAAAAAATTATTATAAATAGTTACACTCACGGAGTGGTAGTAATGAAAATATCGGCCTATACATATAAGCAATGGTTTATTGTAATTTTGCTACAGATTGTTTACATGACATAGTGCGTTTAAAATTACTTTTCTTCATTTTATTTAGACCAACTAAGGACTTATTACAAGGGCTGTTAATTGTATTTTAAGTGATGCATAAGTGCAGCTGGCTTTATCCAGCTAGTGGTTTTTAAATTATATTATTTCGCATTAGTTCAGTGTTTAAATTAAATGTGATTCTCAGCCAAGCTGTGAACAGGATGTCTGAAAAAGAAATAAACTGAACATCGCTAAGAATGGAAACAAAAGAAGTCATACATGCATGAAACCCGCGAGAACTGGCGCCACGGTCAAATGCTAGAGCCTTTAAAAGTTACGCGATAGGTCGCGTGTATAGCATTTCTCTAACAGTCAAAGAACAGTTTGTAATGTTCTTAATATGTCTAAATAAGTATTTGTAGTTGGGTTTATAAGAAAACACACATATTTGACTATTTGAAATTGGCAAAATGTCGATTGTTTTAACATTACTGTGATCAAAATGCTCACAGCGCGAGTGTTCGCGGGAAAAATTAGCATGCAACTTTCACGTTATTTCAAAGATTTTATTTAGTCGTTATCTAACGAAACCGAAGTTCACAGTTATTAACAACATCTTTGACGTAAAATCTTCTCTGAAATGTGTGTGTCAAACATGCGAGACATTAGGGGGTGGGGGGGGGGGGATACGGGAAGTACAGTATCGCAATTTAACATTATTTCGTTACTGTTTTCGAATGAACTCTTAGTTACCGTAAGCACATGTGGATGTACAATTTATAAACCAGAAAATACGATAAACCGTACTTGGTAAATGTTTAGAACGGCAACATATGGAATGTAAGAGGATGTATCATACCTCTAAATATGTCTCCAATCACAAACTTTTAGTTGCTTGCCTCTTACAGTCAATTGTAAGTAAATAAACTTAGTATGCTGCGTTAGGAAAGTATATTTAATGGCCTTAAGAGCAGATTAAAAAGCGTAAGTGTTCGGTAGTCTTCAAATGCGCGCCTACAACGTGGGATTCAAAATGCTCTAGTACAACCTATGACCTAGAAGGACGTGTGTTTATTTGTACCTCTCTATCTACATTATTCCGTGATTTATTAAGTTATCAAATTTATACTGACTTTTTGATGACCCGGTAGATAAAGATTAAGAAAACAGATTGATTAATTTTGGATGGAAGAGAATTAAGGAGTCTCGCAGACAGAATTAAATAGCAACATGCAAATCTGTAATGCTAACTTTATTTGATAGAAGGTCAAGCCTGATGCGATAGTTTTACGGTATCTATAGCGAAACTGTTGTGAGCGGTAGACTTCTATTCATCATTTTGGGGGGAGTGGGTATCAGTTACAAAACGTTTCATAAACGTCCTAAATTACATGCAAACTTTGTTGCAGGTCCCAAACTACTCGCATTTTACAATAATTGACGCATAAATCTCGGTATTCTCACGCGGTAGCCTTTCATTAGTTGTGACGTCATAGGTCCAGAGCTATGTGTAGTACTCAATTTGGTTTTAGGGTCAGGAACCTTCGTGGGCGTACGGTGAACAATTCGCCAAAGTTTCATTGCAATCGAAAGAACGGTTTATAAATACATAGAGGACATACAGACAGTGGCGTAGCTACCGTAGGGCTAGGCGGGGCAGTGCCCCGGGGTCCCCGAGCCCAAGGGGCCCCTTGACCACCACGAACGACGTTGCAATAAAGTTACAGTAGATAGTCAATTTTTATTATTTTATTTTATTTTTTTTCTTTATTTTTTTATGATTTTACTCTTCCATCGTACCGTCTATTATCTCCCCCTTTCCTCAAACCACAAACAGCCATGGTCTCCGAGCTGATAGCCCATGCTGCTGGAAACGTCGTCGACACGTTCGTGTGATGGTTGTTGTCTTGCATACGTCCCCAACTGTTGACTCAGGGATCGAGACGTGGCTGCACGATCCGTTACAGCCATGTGGATAAGATGCCCGTCATCCCGACTGCTAGTGATACGAGGCCGTTGGCATCCAGCACGACGTTCCGTATTGCCCTCCTGAACCCACCGATTGCATATTCTGCTAATAGTCACTGGATCGCGACGAACGCGAGCAGCAATGTTATACGATAAACCGCAATCGCGGTACGCTACATCCGTCATTTATCAAAGTCGGAAACGTGATGGTACACTTTTCTCCTCCTTACACTAGGCATCACAACAACGTTTCACCAGGCAACGCCGGTCAACTTAGTTTGTGTCAGAGAAATCGCTTGGAAACTTTCCTCATGTCAGCATGTTGCAGGTTTCGCCACCGGCGCCAACCTTGTCTGAATGCTGTGAAAAGCTAATCATTTTCTGTCGGTTAAATGTCGCCTCTGTAGCACGTCATCTTCGTGGTATAGCAATTTTAATGGCCAGGACTGTATTACAGAACGGTATTATTATGGTAACTCAACTGTTTTAGTGAATTCCTTATGGGTGTTCTCCATAATCATAGATCCCAATGAAGTGCTGTAAGCAATTGCACTCTGAAATTCGCGCAAGAAGAAAAGAAAATACAGTTACTTTGTCACAATAGTGAATTGTGCATTCAAGACGCTGCCCTCAACCCCAATGTAATGATAATAAGCGAAGATGTTGACTTGGGTGCTTTACTTACTACTTTTTCTCAGCCAGATACTAGCATTTACTTCATGAAGCCTGGTAGGGGCACGGCTCTTTCGAAAGTGTTTCATCAAACAAAATCCGGCAACTTCATTTTGCAGAAACCTCCATACACGAATACTTGTTTTATTTCCCTTCTTTGACTGGGCTATCAACGAAATTAGGCTGATTGGTACGGAGCAGTGAGCTAACAGTGCAGTAGTTTATCGAGGTTAGTTGTCGGCACTGACAACAGTCCGCCTGCTGCTACCGCAGGCGCACGAGTCCTGACTCGGCTGTTGCCGGTTTGCTACGCGGCAGAGGGCCATGTTTTCGTGATTAGCTAATACTTCTACATTGCTTTTTTCCCCTAGCTTCTGCCTGCGACTTCATTCACCTACTATGGAGAAACTTCGAAAACTATCCCATTGGGTCGTTTTATCAGCATGTTCTACCCGTGTACAACTCTAACCTTTCTGCAAAATGTCGTCCAAATCCACCAAGTAATTTTTACGTGAAAGCAAAAGCTAACATTCACAGTTATAATTATATTAGAGAGTGGGATTAAATATTATGTGCTGTGTAACACATAATTTACTTAGTACTATTTAGGTTTGCCTAATGTCTTCCAGTGGGCGGTAGGGAGCTTATGATGAAGTACGTTTGCGTCTGTGTAGTTTTAGTTTAAAGAGGGCCCCAATTTCACTTCTGCCCCGGGGCCCTTGGTCACATAGCTACGCCACTGCATACAGACAAACATACATGTTTACATTGAAAGACGACCGTCTGTCGTCTTCCATATATTTTTTGTATATTTCTGTAAAGTTATGGTTTATTTAATGTCGCTAGATCATCATTTTGTTAAAACTTAAACCCCACTCCTTTCAAGGCTTGAGGAATAGCATTTTTATTTCACATGTTAAAATATTAGTTACTATTGCTAGGTTTTTCTGATTTTGTTATGTTAATAATTTATTATTATATTAATTAATGTGGCATAATTACGGCTTCTCCGCTATGCCTCTGTCCCTGTGAGAAGATGCAGTTGTATTAGTTTTAAATGGGTGCGAGAATCTATGGCTGTCTGAGAGTGGGTAGGGGTAGCCCGCTTTGCATCGTTCTCTTTGGCTCAGAGTAAATAGCTGCTCATGCTACCACAGGGGTTTCCACACCCTTTGGCTGCAAGCTAGTCGGTGAGTATTACATCAGCGTGAGTCTACTCTCTCTTCGTCCTCACCACCGCTGTTTCTTGGGCATTCCAGCTTCCCCCCCCCCCCCCCCCCTCTCGTGGCCACTCGGCTGTCCATTCTGTGTTGGTCTTCTGGTGAGGTAAGGTTGGTTCTGCTCTTGTGTTTGGAGATGGTAGCGTTTCATTGTCTAGCACGTTTACGTTAGACTCCTGAAGTTAGAATCATTTTTTAGAATATTTTCTCCGATCGTGTGCGGAAATGTGTTCTCGTTTTTCAGTTCAGTGATTTCCAATAGACAAACGCGGTGTGTGTGATTCTAGTTGCAGCTTGATAACGGCCTGATATGTTAAAACCTTTTTGATCATGTGACGGTGTATGAACCTTGTGTTAATACTTTATAGCTCTGTGGGGCACCATTTCTAATAGGTGATACGTTAATTTTTGTACAGTGCATGTAAAAATCTTCTCATCATTCCTTTCCGTGAGTGATATGTGTTCCACGTGGTTGGTTCATAGAAAAAAGCCTTCAGTTTCAGTCTTGTTTGTTCCATGCCCATGCCCATCAGGCAAGTAACTATGCGGGTATCCTTCTGATTTCCACTAATATTCCCCGCCTACTTTAATTTTGCTGTTTCTTCTCCGACTTGTAGTACGCACCGTGTCTTTGTAAGTAATTCTCTCTGAGCCTTGTACAACCTCGTGCAATAGCTTATTCATGTAATTCTAAGCATTTCTAGGGGTTGCATGCCGTAATTCTTATTTTTATTTTTGCGACTTTGTAATTATTTCATTTTTGCGGTTTTCTGAGACTGGAATTCATCCGTCTCTGTAATCGCCCCCTATCGCTTGTAGCTCTGTTTCATTCGCTTCCTTATATAATTATAAGCATTTCTATGGGTTGCATGCTGTAGTTAATTTTCTTTATTTTTCGGAAACGGAATTTATTCCATTTTGCCGGTTTCCGGAACCACGTGGGTCCGAGTTCCGACTTCTGGGGTTTGCAGCTAGTCGCCTGAATTCACGCCACTTCTCTTATAAAACCAGTACCTAGCTCGATTTCTATCAGACTGCAACTTAAGAATCCACCGTAATTTTGTATAATGAATCCGACTTTCAACCAGTTCACCTTCAGTAGAGGGCGATCATGTAACGTAGCCGTGTGTCGCCGTTAGGGTGTTTGCTGGCACTTTCTGTTCAGATGTAAATTAACTTGCTTTACACACGCACCATCTCAAAACAGGCACGAGAGACGAGATCCAGCTTCATACTGTTTGTGTATTGTGTTTTTTGCTACCTCCGACTTGCTGAATTTTGCCTACGATAGCGGCGTCTGCTTCCGCGTCGTCTCAGAACGCTGATTTCGGTGAGTTCCGCTGTGGTATTGCGTGTGTGTGAGCGAATGAGTGTTGTTTGTGAATTCTTGCCCCCAGTAGCGTTAAATCATGTATAATTTAGGCTGGGCACTGTTGCAATTAATCCATGTAAGAGATGAATTTTTATTGTATAAACACAATTGGTTGCCCATTTGGCTTATTTTCTATCTGAATAAACAAGTTTAAATTCAGAAGTTGTCTATAAATTGTAGTTTTAGAGGAACTTCCCTCTTTTGTTTAATATTGTTCTTCACAAGTGCTGAGAACAAGCTTAGATGCAATTTTTCGTATGTCTAAATTCCGTTGCGCCATAAATGTTTTCTTAGCGACCTTTATAAGATAAGTTTAATTGTGGTGGGTTGCTTATTAATGTCTGTGTGTAATAACGTGTCAGCTGCTATGTATATTGACCACTGTAGTATTAACTTTGCCGGTCGCGGTGGCCGAGGGGACATTCCGCTGTCGGCGGGCGAGCGGTAAGGACGTTTTGTGTTTACGTCGCAGCTGCGGCTGGCCGAGCGCCGTAGAGCGTTTCCTCATGTATTCAACTTAACCTAACCATGGCAGAACCTGTAAGAGTTGACACGTTGAAATTCATGTTCGACAAAAGCTTTGCTAGACCTAATTCGTTTGAAGTAGAGAATTTTATGTAGGAGGTTGTGAAGATAGCAGATGATGCATGATTGGAATTTGCCCATCGATCTGTAGTAGCACAGTCTTCATTAAGTTGAAAAATGCCAAGATGCGTGATGATATTGTTGTTAGATGTGGAGGTAAATTGAAATTTAAACACTCAGACGGTAATATCGCCGAAGTTAGAGTGAGTCATGCTGGGTTTGGCATTAGAACACTACGCATTTTCGAACTGCCATTCGAAATTACCGCTGACGATATAAATGCTGTTCTGAAACCCTATGGAACCGTTCTCAGTAATGTCGCAGAGAGATGGACAGGTGCTCACAAATTTAAGGTCCTTAATGGTGTGAGGCAGGTCAAAATCGATACGATGAAACACATACCTTCTTATATTAGTGTCCGTGGCCATAGAGCTATTGTGATATATGAAGGACAACCTAGAACGTATGCAGGATATGGTGGTACAGGACACGTTCGTGCTGAATGTATGCAAAGGAGAGTGGCGCAGCTGCCAACAGGCGAAGCAGTGTTTCAGAACACGATGTCACAGCTACCGTTGACGTACGTAGCGGCAGCACGTGCGTCCGCAGAGCTGGAGGTACCTAATCGGAATGGAAACCGACGTCCCAAAAATAATGATGAAAGAATGATCGCATTACAGAAAGTTTAGAATTTAAAACAAAAATAGATAATTACCAATATAATATGACCGAAGTACAAGCATATCGGTTAGCCACAATAAACATCAACAAGATAAGGAGCGCACTCAAACTGCGACTTGTCCAGGACGTGATATATGCCGCAGATATAGACATCGTTATGTTACAAGAAGTGACAGATGCAACTGATCTGGATCGAATAACAGGATATAACGTTATAGCCAACCCTGGCTATACTACTGAACTCGGAACAGCCATTTTAACAAAAGAAGGTATTATTGTCAGACAAATAGAGAAACTACCTAACAGCAGAGGAATAGCATGTACAATGAACAACGCCAGAATAGTCAATGTCCACGCGCCTTCAGGATCTGGAAAAAGACGGCAACGAGAAGAATTTTTCAAAGACGGAATAGTACCACTCTTTGGGACCGGATATGATCATGTAATATTTGCAGGAGACTTTAATTGTGTCATACACCCGAAGGATCAGACGCCAAATTATAATAAATCAGTTGAGCTTGAAAGCATTGTTAATCAGTTAGGACTTGTTGACACCTGGGAGTATGCGCATGGTAACATGCCTGGGTTCACGCACGTCACTAATCACTCGGCAAGATGTTTACATCGAATGTACGCATCAGCTGATCTTAAGGAATGTATTCTACATTCGGAAATATGGCCCACCGTCTTCTTAGATTACGCAGCTTTTGTGTGTACCATTAATTTGGAGAAACAAGGGACCTATAAGGCACGAGGTCAGTGGAAACTTAACGTTAGCCACTCGTCGGATCCAGGATGTCGTGCAGCTTTTGACACTACGTGGGAAGCATGCGAAAAACGGTTCCCTCAGTACAGCTCACCGATCACTTGGTGGATTAAATGCGCTAAACCTGCAATAACGAGAACCATGAAAAATTACTCACGGGAGAAGAATGAGTGGCAGAGAAAACAGAATTTTATTTTCAGTGTCTGCGAGAATTGTATAAACGGGATGCAGCAATAATTAATAATTATGTACAGATTAAGAGAATTCAAGCTAAAATAATCAATTTAAAGAGGAAATAACTAGAAGGCTGCAAAATACGGCCACGGCAGCACAATACAGTCCAAGACGAAACAGCTTCCGTATACCACTTCATACAGTAACATAAAAGGAAAAGCAGAAAAATTCTTACCGAGCTGAGGGGCAGTGGTGGACGATTATTGACCAATCAACGCGACATAAAGGAAGAGATACAGAAGCATTTTTCAGAGCTCCTAGCCACGAAACCTACAGACGAAATGGCACAAAACGACTTCACGCCACAGGTACCAGGAAGACTTAGTCCGGAAGAAGCAAACAGCCTCACTGCCGAAATCAGAGAAGAGGAAGTAGAAGACGCTATACTTAGAAGTCCAAAAAATAGATCACCCGGACCTGACGGTATCCCGGCAGAATTGTATCAAATGTTCAGACAAAAACTGCTCAGTAAACTAACGAGCATATGTAATGAACTTGTGAACCACAGCACACACATCCCCAAAGAATTCTGCGAGGGGACCGTGGTTCTCGTTCCCAAAACCACAGCAGGCAAGTTCATCAGCAATCTCAGGCCTCTGACGCTTTTGAACAGCGACTACAAGATCTTCATGCGAATTCTGATGCAACGTCTCAGTGCAATAATAAACACTGTCACAGGACCGTACCAAACAAGCGTAGGCAAAGACAGAAGAATTTTTCACGCGCTAAGTGATTACAGGGACATAATAGCGATAGCTGAGACATGTAAAATTATATGTGCAATAGTGTCACTTGATTTCGAACAAGCATTCGACAGAGTCAATCACGATTATCTTTTCAACACCATGAGAGCGATGGATTTTTCTCCACAATTCATCGAGATGATCGGGCATTTGTTAAAGAATGGCACATCAAAAATTAATATAAATGGACAATTAACCAGTGCAATACAGATCAATAGCTCTGTTAGGCAAGGATGCCTCTTGTCCGTGTTATTATTTGCTATAGCCATCGAGCCTCTGCTATTTACACTAACGCAAGAGTTGCGGGGATTACAGATACATGGACAAAATATTGTCTGCAAATCACATGCTGACGACGTAGGACTTGTAGTTAGAAGTGAACATGAGCTCCAAACCGCTCTTGATATTATTAAGAAGTACGAACTTGCATCTGCTGCCAAACTCAGCAATGTAAAGTCAAGAATTATGACCATTGGAAGTAGCAATAACATCAGAGCGGAAGGACAACTGACGGAAACGGACAGACTGAAATGTCTAGGTATAGTTTACACACGGAATATACGACAAACGGCTGCCCTCAATTACCAAAGAATATTGACGAGTATGAGAGGCGGAATACAACTTCACAGCCTGCGAAACCTCGATGAAATACAAAAAGTTCGTCTAGTTAATACATACATAACAGCGAAAGTGAACTATGTAGCTCAAATTCTGCCGTTACCCAAAGAGATGGGAAAGAGAATACTCGCAGCGCTCGGCCACTTCGTTAGTACAGGTCAGATTTTTAAAGTCAAATATGAAACCCTTACACTAATGCACAAAGATGGCGGCCTTAATCTCACAGATGTTTACAGTAAAGCACAGGCGCTTTACATCTGCAAGAACTACCTACAATGGAAAGTTTCGGCCAACAACTTGGTGGCACTTTTCTGGATGAGATAGCCCCAATCAGCATGGAACCACCGATAGACGTACACCACATCCCGAACGAGCTGTATCACCTCGAACATTTCCTCTTTGAAAACAGCTATATTCGCAGGGCAGTTCCCCAGAGAAACATGCAACGAGTACGAGAAGTCTACAAAAGCTTGATAGACAGAAAAACGAGAAACGAAATAGAACAGAAGCATAATCATTTTAACTGGAAGACGATATGGGAAAATATTCACGATCGAAATTTACCCACAAACTTAAGATCTACTTAGTATTTAGCAGTAAACAGGAAGATCCCGATGGCTTTACGGCTACATACCATACACATGGCGGAATCGCCAAATTGCAGCACGTGTAACTTAATAGACGAGCACAAATTTACATGTGACAAAATGAAGGATATTTGGGGTTATGTTCGGCATGTACTCTCGCTTATGCTACGAACATCAGATAACTCTATAACTCTATTACACCCCGAAGAAGTGCCATACCCAAATTCCAAAAGGAATGCTGTGAACTGGATCATGGGACATGCGGTATTCTACAGTCTTAGAAATGAAGAAAAAAGCAAAGAAGACTTTTTGATGTATTTGACAATACAACACCAACAGTTAGAGCAGATAAAAGATTATCGAACACTATATGCGAATTTTCTAAAGAAAACATTGACGTCTAAGAAAATATCTACACAATTTTATTTAATTACTTTCTTTTTTAACTAATGTAACAGTGTCTTAAGTTGCTTATATATAATTGCAAGGAAACGTTTTGCGTTTATAAACAGATTTAAGTTTTCTTTGAATTTTCGGTGCAGAAAAGCCGAAATAATTTACAACTTGAACTATTCAACATAGAAGCTTATTGGAAAGAAGTACAGCTATTAGTCCTCTTTTATCAAATGCAAAAGGAAGTACAATAATGAGTTCTGGTATATACCATGGAAGAAATATTTCTTTTAACAAAATTGAAGAATAGAAAAGATTTTGATTTCACGGAAAGGCAATGAAGCCTAGCCGAAGAAGGCTTATTTGGAGAGTGAAAGGACGGGCTAGAAGGGGAGATGGCAGGCCCAAAAAAAAAAAAAGGGGGGGGGGGGACTGATAACCCCGTAGTTAAGTCCCATAAGCTATACAAACATTTGAACATTATCAACTTCCTGTTATTGAAGAAATTTAAAAGGAGTCAGTTTTCAGTTTGGGCCAGGGAACAAGGCTTTGTAGCAGGGAGTACCCAGTAATTCACACAGACCTCGTTTACTGATTTTAGTGATAAAACAAGGGTCTTGTTTCGTACAGTGGTCGATTTTTAATATATATATATTTTTGAGAGTCGCATCTGATGATTTTGCTGAGTCATTAATATCACGTGGCACAGCCCTCTGGCTAGCACTGAGAGCCGAGTGGCTGGCGCACTCGCGCGCAGCGCCGCTGCCGCCAGCCGCCAGCCGCTGCCACCAGCCGCTGCTCCTGGCGGCCACGCGGCCACCCCGCCGCCGCCCCCGCCGCCGCCGCCGCCGCCGCCTCAGACGCGGCCCCACAGGCGGCTGAGGCCGCGGCCTGCCAGGGGCGCGCTGCGGCCGCCGCCCTCCGCAGTCCGCAGCCGCCGCGCCCGAACCGACACTCGCCAGCTTCGCGAAGCTCCGCTCCTTTCTTTTCCGTATTCGCTCTACTACCAGTCAAAATTGATGTGTACAAAGAAACGGATCTATAATTGCAACCGACTGCTGCCACACATTCCAACTATTTGTAAGACCTTTGTGTATCCATCTCGATTAGAAGGATGTTGGGACGAAAAGCCTTTAGCCGTTATTTTTGGACTTTTAATTACTAGTTTCGAGAATTCATTACTCTCTTCTTCAGACTCTTACAAGTATCCGTGCAGTAATGCAATACTAGCCTTCCGTGACGTGTATTGCATAACAATCTCTCACACCGAGATGTAAATTGTCATACCAACCGTGCGGCATTTCTAAAGGAATTTGTATGTTTCCGTCAATAAAAACTGACACTTCACATCGATGTGTAACAAAACTGGTTCCACACATGATAAACAAATTTATATACAAGATTTAAAAATGTCAGTGAGGTCTTTTGTGACCAAACTTCGTGGTCATCAGACGCTAGACTTACACACTAATTACTTAAATAATTTAAACTACAGAAACACCCGTGCCCGAGACAGGATTCTAACCCACGACCTCAGCTGCCGTGCTGACCGTGACTGGACACTGCAGCCTGCTACAAAACTTACCTGAAAATTACAATAAATTACCATATGTTAGAGAATTAAGTGCATAAACACGAGTTTGGACGTTTAGTTACATATACACTCATGATCAGAAGAAACCAAGATGAAACTTCACTCTGCAGCGGAGTGTACGGTGATATGAAACTTCCTGGCAGATTAAAATTGTGTGCCGGAACCGGGACTCGAACCTGGGACCTATGCCTTTCGCGGGCAAGTAGGAGACGAGGTACTGGCGGAAGTAGAGTTGTGAAGCGGCATCGTGAGTCGTGTCGGGATAGCACAGTCGGTAGTGCGCTTGCCCGCCAAAGGCAAAGGTCCCAGGTTCGAGTCCCGGTTCCGGCACACAATTTTTATCTGCCAGGAAGTTTCAGAAGAAACCAACTTCAAAGGTTAGAAATATAAAGTTTATATTCACAGGAAATATTCATTAGTATGTTTTGAGAAATAATTACCATTTCAGCCGTGGCGAATTAGCCGTGCGCGCTGCGACGCTGTGCTGCGGTGCGCGCGGCCGTTCGCCGTCGGGGGTTCGAGTCCTCTCACGGGCATAGGTGTTTTTGTTGTCCTTAGTTGAGTACTATGAAAGCTACGGACTAAGAACCCAGCAGCTGAGTCCGATAGATACGTTCCAAGAATTGTAAAGCCTAGTCGCTGGTATACAATTGTATCTGAACGACCGGTTCCCATGGTCTCTGCCATCATCTGGCCGAAAAAATGTTTTACATGGCCGTCATATTGTAACGTTAACAGCTGTTGTATAATATAATTTAAAGTGCATACCTGCACTAAGTCACTGTAGCTAAAGTTTATGTATCGCTATAAGTGATCACTTATATGTAAACTTTTACTACAGTGACATAGTGCATGTCTGCACTTTAAATTATTTTATACAACAGCTGTTAACGTTACAATATGACGGCCATGTAAAACATTTCAACCAGATGATGATGGCGGAGACCATCGGTACCGGTCGTTCAAATACAATTGTATACCAGCGACTTGGCTTTACAATTCTTGGAACGTATCATAATATTGGATCGCCTGCTTACAATATAAACAAAGTTGAGTCCTATAGATTTACAAACATTTCAACAAGTAGCATTTCAGTCACCTCGGTTCACCATTTTTTTCTTTTTCCTAACAGGCAATCAGTCCACCATGGCTACTGACGACTTGTTCCAAGCGTGATAGCTTTGACGTATATAAGGTGCAGCGAGGGAGCATTAGTAGATTTAGGTTTTCCGAAATTTCTTTGAATCACTCCAGTGAAATGCCGGGATGGTTCCTTTCAAAGGGCACGGCCGCTTTTCTTCCCCACCCTTAACCAAAACTCCGAGTGTTGGCTCCGTCTCCAACGACCGAGCTGTCGACGGGACGTTAAACCCTAAGCTTCGATTCTGTAAGGTTCAAAATATTCAAATGTTTGTATAGTCTATGGGACTTAACTACGGGGTCATCAGTCCCTAAACTACTTATGAACTAACCCATCCTAAGGACGGCACAAATAACCACCCTCGACCGTAGTGGCCGTGCAGACCGTTACTGGAGCGACTCAGTCCCCGCGGCCACCACGGCCGGCTTCTGTAAGGTGCGATGGCGTGTTGTGGCCTAACCGCCCACGTTGCATTCACCTCATTCCAAACACCGGACCACAGCACTGCGCCCGTCCTTTCACCGTATCCCATAAATTTTCGATTGCAAATAAGACTGGTGATCCTGACGGGTCAGAGAAAGCCTGATAGTCTGTGACACCAAGAGAGCACGTGTTCGCGCAGAAATATGAGTCCGCGCATTGTCTTGCTGGTAAAATGGCGCCTGCAGCTCGGTGCAGGCAGGGTATGACCAGGCCTAGGTGTCGTAGCATGTCACTCAGGTATGTCAATCTGGCCACAGTGCTGTCCGCACTTTGATGAACTTGCAGGAAATAGCTGAAGAGTAGTAGGGCGATAGAATGGATGTGTGGCTGCCCTGTAGACAGTGACGTACCAATCGAATATTAATGTTATTATTAATTCCTGTGAGCAACGAAATCCCAATATTTATCTACAGTTACATGTTAACTCTGCAGTTGACACGTAAGTGCTTGGAATAGGGTCCTTTTTCAGACTCTTTGTCTAGGGTGTCACCCTCGAATAGTGCGCCGGAGAATGAATGTCTTAATATTTGCGATCGAGCTTTAATTTCCCTTATTATAAAAGTCATTTCACCATAAGTAAGGGCTGTCAAAATATTTTCTCTTCTCGTGTTTTATTACCGTCAGACACTCCATTATTCGCGATGTTACTGAACGAGCAGACCTTCTTTGGATATTGTTCGACGATCTGTGTCAGTCCTACCTGGTAAGGTCCCCACATCGCACGGCAGTACTCTAGCAGCGTCACGACAATGGCAGTGTAGAGGCAGTCTCTTTAGCGCATCTGTCGCTTCTTAAGTCTTCTGCCAACAAAGCGCAGTTTTTGACTCGCTTTTTTCCAGTACAAGTTGCTCGGAATTGTAATTCCTAGGTATTTAGTTGCAGTGATAGCCTTGCGATTAGTGTGATGGACTCGTACTACTCATGCGAATGACCTGCCACTTTTCGTTATTTACGACCAACTGTCGCTTTACGCCGCACCGTCGGTAGCCGACAAGTCCCGGCGAGACCGCAGATGAGAGACATCGTGTTCCTTTACGGTGGCTCTCGCCCCGCTACATTCAGTAACTCATCCTCCTGCCACGGAGACAAAGCCGGCTTTCAGAACGTGCCAAGCCGCGGCAGCGCGAGTGGCCGGCGGCCCATTCAGAAGGCGGCGCTCGTCGCCTCGCCGGCCGCGCCATTGTCCGCCCGGCGCGGCGCGGCCACAAGACGGACGGCCGCTGGAGGCCGGCCAGCGGCCGGCGAGGCGGCGCCGCGCTGCCCTAGGTCAGGGGAGCGACGGCTGCAGGCTGCACGCGAGCCAGTCGCTGGGAGACCACGAGTGGCCGCAGCTACGCACAGACGAAAAGGTAGCACACAATCAGGTATTTACGGTGTTAACTACCAGTGGGCATTCGAGTTGAAAATTTGTGCCCACCCGGTTTCCGAACCCAGATGTTCTGCTTAATAGGCAGTCGCGCTGATCGATACGTGAATGAGTCCACAGCTATCACCTTCGCCGTACGGTTTACACTACTATGCCTACCGTGAGACGCAAATTCTCAACTTAACCTCACAGCCACACATCCATTACAACGCCCAACTACTATTCAGCTGCTTTCTCCAAATTCATTAAACTGCAGACAGCACTGTGGCCAGGTTGACCTACGCGAGTGACACGGTGCGACACGTACGCCTAGCCAGACTGTTTGCACGGCACTGGGGACGTTATTTTTCTAACGAGACAATGCACGGACTCGTACTTCTGCACGAACACGTCCTTCCTCGGTGTCATTGAATATTAGCCGTCTCCTCTGACCCGCCGGATCGACAGTCTTATTTCCAATCAAAAATGTGTGCGATATGGGGAAAGGACGGGTGCAGGGTACAGCCATCACAGATGAGCTTTGAAATTAGGTGAATGCAGGATGGAGTGCCACTGCCGATAATCACCTGCTACTGACGGATGTCGCCTATTCCCCAGAAGAGTTCGGACCTAGTGCGTGTCTACACAGTACTGGTGAACGTCTCCGCCTTAATTGTACGGGGTATAACATGTACAGTGCGTCGCTATTCGGCACAATGGCGGCGGCCGGCGGCCCACGCACGATGCAGCGCCAGTACAAGACGGCCGATAAGTCGCTGTGTAGTACTTCGGCCGCCGGGGGCACCCTCGGTCTCGGTACCTCTTTGCCTGCTTCGCGCGACTGTCATTAGGAAGGAGGAGGCTCGCCTACACCTGCCGGCGCACGGCGCACCACAGCAACACGAGGCAGTTCCACAGCTCCACAGTTCCGAACAAGGAGTCAGCGGAAGAGCTCCATCTACGAGAGCCAGCAGCCTGTCTTAGCACAAGCTGGAACAGTATTGCCAGAACTGTTATCACACATTGCAGAACTGTGTATTGGTTACGAAGAAGTTTGTAGGAACACAAGCACAGCAAAGTTACGTTTCACTTCATCATGTCAATAAATATTATGTGGATTAACCGATGTCCACATCCTTACTTGTCGATTACTCAGGACAGTGTATCCTATAGAAGGGTGTTTTGTTATTTAGAGACTAGAGACACCTACTACGAGTGGTATGTTTTCAGGTTAGAGTTTACGTCAACATTTTAATAGCAACAGGACGCATATATTCCCCTGAGGTCCAGATAAAAGGCGAATGACGCTCGGCGGACTCGGGCAGCGCCCTGTTAGAGGCCGCAGCGTCCCCCTAACTATATTGCAGAATTACACGTGCGAAAGCACAGCGTACAGTACAAACCTAATTACAGCTTAAATGAAGAGAGAAATTCTAGACGGAAAAACGACTAAGAATAGACATTGGTATGAGTAAGTGGCGGATTTTGGTTCGAGTGGCTGCATTTTGCAAACCACGTTTTGTGTGTGTGTGTGTGTGTGTGTGTGTGTGTGTGTGTGTGTGTGTGTGTGTGTGTGTGTGTGCACGCTCGTGTGTGCACCCACGTCTCAGACTTTCTCAGAAAGCGAGCGAAGAACGTACGAACATAAAGGACAAGTATTATCGCGGCAAATTATGTGTATAGGCTGTAGAGAATAGTTGGAATAGGTTCCAATATTCAAATGTTAGTAAAGCTATGAGTCCAAACTTCAGCGATAATCAATTTTTACACTTCAAAACTCCTTAAACTATATTATGCTAAAGACAACACACACACTCACACACATGCCCGAGGGATGACTCGACCTTAGGACGGGAGGAGCTATTACTCGGCAGACATTCCACATTTTATTGGACAGACATTCCACGCAGCTTGGAATAAGTGACCGACTTCATCTTAGCAGAATGATTCCTATTATTAGTTTCTCCATCACTGGATGCTTGCTCTTGCCGCAACTGTGGTTCAAATTTAATGAAAGTCCAGCTCCAGTTTCATTTATTGGTGCTTTATTTAAGCCCATACTACCGGTTTCGGCTTCTATGTTAGGCCGTTTTCAAGTGTGACAGACAGAAGCAGAAGGAAACTTACGTGCTTCTGTCTGTCAGACTTGAAAATGGCCTAAATGTTCAAATGTTTGTTAAACTTATGGGAATTAACTACGGGGTCATCAGTCCCTAAACTTACAAACTACTTATCTACTACGTTATTCTAAGGACGACACAAATATCCATGGCCGAGGGGGGCATGCGAACCCCCGCCCGTAGTGGCCGTGCAGACCGTGACTGAAGCGCCTCAGTCCCCTCGGCCACCGCGGCCGGCGAAAATGGCCTAACAGAGGCCGAAACCGGTACTGTGGGCTTAAATAAAGCACCAATAAATGCAACTGGAGCTGGACTTTCATTAAATAAGAATGATTCCTTTTTCTATTATATTTCTTTTATTTAGATGTTGAAGCTTTTTCCCCAAGTTTGAATTTATCCACGTCAGGCAATTCGGTTGTTGTAAAATATCTTTCGATAAACAACAAGCATTATTTTAAATCTATTCCATACGTATGAAAACGAAAGTTTGGACTGCAGGCCAATGCAGTATCGGGTCAGTTGGCTTGGATCGAGATTTCGTCTCAGAAAAGTAACAGTGAGTATTAACTAACAGATAGACATGTGGTCAAACAGAAGTTACACGATAATTACACAAATTTAAACGTTGCTTTTCAACTCAATATCTAAATTTTATATTTACAAACAAATTGTAACAAATACATAGGAATGGTTGCGGATAATGTGAAGTAAAGGTTAAAGACTGAACTAAGATTAAAAGCTGAGAAGATGTAACAAATCTACTGGCGTTTACTACGCAATGGTTTTCGATCCTCTTTTGGATTATTTATACGCAGTAAGATATTATTATTAGATACACATGACGGATGTCATTCCATAAATTCAAAGAAGGGCAGCACGTTTTTTATTATCATGAAATAATCCTCCTACTAACGGCACTTTGTTGAAACGACCTCTGTAATACAATAATAGAAACGAAACATCGCACAGAAAGATTTAAGTAATGCTTTCCCGCGTGCTATTCTAGAGTAGGGAAATACTCTGATAATAGTTCTGGGACGTTCTTGGGAACAGTTAACTAGGGACGACGAAAGCATCAATGCAACATGCAGGTTCAAATGGATGTAAGATATCAAGCTTGATGAGGCTTGCTCAGGAAACACCAGTTGCATCAAGTAAGTCCTCAGAGTCAAGCCTGTGACGATGACCACGATAGCAAGCACCTAATGCAGATTCAGAATATTTCAACAGGAATCGTAAATATTATAGGATGTGGCAGTGTAGACCAGTTGTCATGAAAACGCAGTTTGACATGTCTCCAGTTTTTATTGAGTACAGACATAGCTGAGTTGAATGAATTTTGTATCGTGTGCTAGTACACCGGTGGCTATGGTTGCCATGAGCGTATTTGTCGAGTATCGCATCTACAGTGTTGATGTTTCAATTGTGAAGTTGAGATTTAATTTACACTGAAGATTTCATTGCCGGCCGCGGTGGCCGAGGGGACTGAGGCGCTCCAGTCACGGTCTGCACGGCCACTGCGGTCGGGGGTTCGAATCCCACCTCGGGCATGGATATTTGTGCCGTCCTTAGTCTTAGCTAGTTCGTAAGTAATTTGTAAGCTTAGGGACTGATGACCCCGTAGTTAAGTCCCATTAATTCTACAAACATTTGAACTTTTTTTGTTTTTTTGTTTTCTTGTTTTTAAGATTTCATTGTGATTTGTTAGCCAATTGCACTGCACTGTGCAGCGTAAACATGCCGCATCTATTTACACATTCGGAGTATGTCGATACGGTATTTGCGCATCAGATTTTAATGGACTCGCTGCTGTTGCTTGTAGAGAGTACCCCCAAGCGATTTCCTAAACGCGGACGAGTGTAAAAATGTTCAAATGTTTGTTAAGCTTATGGGACTTAACTACGGGGTCATCAGTCCCTAAACTTACAAACTACTTATGAACTACTTACGAACTAGGACGGCACAAATATCCATGCCCCGACCGTAGTGGCCGTGCTGACCGTGACTGGAGCGCCTCAGTCACCTCGGCCACCGCGGCCGGCGGACGAGTGTAAACGCGCCTGCTCACTGAACTGCGAGACGCTGGTACACTGGTACAGTGCCTAGTTTATCAACTGCCTGTTGACGACGTACATTACTCAGTCGGTGGAACGTAGTCCTTCAACAAGCATACGTAGAATTTCTGCGCCGCGGCGGAGCAGCCGAGCGCATTTAGGAGTTATGCGGTGCGCGAGACCGTGCCCCGTCGGGGGTTCGAATCCCCGTCGGGCATGGATATTTGTGCCGTCCTTAGGATTAGCTAGTAAATAAGTAGTTTGTAAGTTTAGGGACTGATGACCCGAAGTTAAATCCCACAAGCTATATAAACATTTGAATTTTGCATCAGTTGACACTCGTAATTCGCATCAGTGATCCTAAGGAATCCCACATGCCATTGAGGAGGCACATTTTCAAGAAAGCTTCTCGAGTATACGTATGGTGTGGATTCATAGACAATCAGTAGATTTAATTGCGTAGGCCACCCCGGCGAGACTCGGTGGACTTAAAAGTTTTCAAATGTTTGTTATTCTATCGGACCAAAGTGAGTGGTCATCAGTCCCTCGCTTACAAATTACTAAAATTAAGGTAAACTAACCTTAGGACAACACACACACACACACACACACACACACACACACACACACACACACACACACACACATGCCCCAGGGAGGACTCCGACGGCGAGCAACCGTGCGTTCCCCAGCGAAGCGCCTTCTACTGCTTGGCTACTCCACCACGACATAAACGTTTTCTGTGTGTTGTACCGCGGCACAATGTAAGATGGCTATTACTTTAATAACCGATGTTTCGGTCAACGTTACAGTGGCCTACTTCTGGTTATACTATTGTGAGCTCACGTCAGTACACTCAGAAGAAGGACACTGTTTTGTTAGCCGAAAAGTCGGTTATTACAGTAATAGCCATCTTACATTATGGCGCGGTACAACACCGAGAAAACTTTTATGTCAATCAGGTGATTGTTGTGTTACCGCTTCGTCTTATGGGTCACCGCCATCTACAGTGCCTTAAAAATGAACTTCCATCATTATTGGCAGAGATTTCTTTTGGCTACAAGAATGCGTGTGTTCTTCCAGCATGGCGGGGCTCTTACACATTGCCGTCGGGAGGAGACATTCCCGGAAAATGGATCGCTGGGTATTGAAAGACGACCGTCTGTCGTCTTCCATATATTTATTGTATATTTCTGTAAAGTTATGTTTATTTAATGTCGCTAGATTATCAAAATCAAATCAAATGTTTGTTAAGCTTATGGGACTTAACTACGGGGTCATCAGTCCCTAAACTTACAAACTACTTATGAACTACTTACGAACTAGGACGGCACAAATATCCATGCCCGAGGGGGGATTCGAACCCCCGACCGTAGTGGCCGTGCTGACCGTAACTGGAGCGCCTCAGTCACCTCGGCCACCGCGGCCGGCGCTAGATTATCATTTGTTAAAACTTGAGTCCCACTCTTTTCAAGGCTTGAGGAATATCATTTTTATTTCATGTGTTAAAATATTAGTTAATATTGCTAGATTTGTCTCATTTTGTTATGTTAATAATTTATAGTCATATTAATCAGTGTGGCGTAAATGTGACTTCTCCGCTACGCACCTGTCCCTGTGAGAATGTGTACTTGTCTTACTGTTAAGTGGATGTGTGAGAAACTATGGCTGTCTGAATGTGGGGGGAGGGGGGGGGGGTGATAGCTCGCTTTGCATCGTTCTCCCTGGCTCAGAGCCGATAGCTGCTGAGGTAGGTTGCTATACCCTTTGGTTACAGTCCAGTCGTCGAACCTACTCTAGGGCGAGTCTCTCCGTCCCCATCACTGCTGATCTTGGTTTTTCCGTCTTCCAGTGCCTTCCCGCGTCTTGTGGTCGCTCGATCTAGTCATTCTACACTGGACGTCGGGTGAGGTAAGGTTGGATCTTCTCTTGTGTCTGCCAGATGGTAGCATTTCATTGTCTAGGATGTTTAACTTAGATTCGTAAACTTAAAACCATTTTTTTAAATATTTTCTCCAATCGTGTGCGGGAATGTGTTCTCGTTATTCAATTAAATGATTTCCAATAGATAAATGCAGTGAGTGTGAGTCTAGTTGCAGTTTGATAATGGCTCGGTATGTTAAAACCTTTTGTGATCATGTAGCGGTGTATGAACTCTGTCTAAATACTTTCTAGGTCTGTGGGGCACGATTTCTAATAGGTGATATGTTCATTTTTGTACAGTGCATATAAATATCTTCTCACCGGTTCCATCCGTGAGTGATATGTGTTCCACGTGGTTGGTTCATACAACAAAGCCTTCAACTTCCACTCTTGTTTGTTCCATGTCCACCAGGCAAGTAACTATGCGGGTATCCTGATTTCCACTAATATTTCGCGATCTTCTCTCCCCGCCTATTTTAATTTTGCTGTTTCTTGTCCGACTTGTAGCACGAACTCTGTCTTTGTCAGTATTTCTCTCTGTACAACCTTCTTTATGTAATTCTAAACATTTCTATGGGTTGCATGCTGAATTTCTTAATTTTATTTCTCCGACTTTGTAATTATTTCATTTTTGTGGTTTTCTTAGACAGGACCTTATCCGTCTCTGTAATCGCCCCCTATCGCGTGTAGCTGTATTCTAATCGCTTCCTTATATAATTCTAAGTATTTCTATGGGTTGCATGCTGTAGTTAATTTTCTTTATTTTCGTTAACTCAATGTATTCAATTTTATCGGTTTTCGGAACCACATGTGTCTGAGTTTCGACTTCTAGGGTTTGCAGCTAGTCGCCTAAATTCACGCGACTTCTAATATGAGACTAGATCGATTTCTAACAGACTGCAACTTAAGAACGCACCGTGATTTTGTATAATGAATCCGACTTTCAACCACTTTACCTTCAGTGGAGTGCTTTCATGTAACGTAGCCGTGTATCAGCGTTACCGTTTCTACTCGTGGTGCACTTCAGATGTAATTTAACCTGGCTCTCTGAACAGGCACCTCAGACCAGAGCCAGCTTCATAAGTGTTTTTGTATATTGTTTTTTGAGTTACCTCCGACTTGCTGAATTTCGCCTACTATAGAGGTACCTGCTTCCGCCGCTTCTCAGCGCACTGATTTTGGTGAGTTTCGCTGTGGCATTGCGTGTGTGTGAGAGAGAATGAGTGTTTTTTGTGAATCGTTCCCCCCAGTAGCGTTAAATCATGTATAATTTAGGCTGGGCACCGTCCGCATTAATCCGTGTAAGAGATGCATTTTTATTGTCTTAACAAAATTCGTTGCCCATTTTGCTTGTTTTCTATCTGAATAAACAAGTCTAAGTTCACCGTAATACCTAAGTTGACTATAAATTGTAGTTTTAGAGCACCTTCCCTCTTTTATTTAATATTGTTCTTCACGAGTGCTGAAAACTTGCTCAGATGCAAATTCTCTTATGTCTAAATTCCGTTGCGCCATAAATGTTTTTTTAGCTGCCTTTCTAATATAACTTTAATCGTTGTGGCTAGCTTATTAATGTCTGTGAGTAATAACGTGTGAACCGCTATGTATATTGACCACTGTAGTGTTAACTGCCTGTTACTGAAGTAGTTTGAAGCGAGTCAGTTCTCAGTTTGGGCAGGGAGTAACCAGTAGTTCACACGGAACTCATTTACTCATTTTAGTGGTAAAACAAGGCTCTTGTTTCGTACAGTGGTCGACTTTTAATATGGACATATTTCTTGGTCAACAAGTTACCCAAACCTCAACCCTTTGGATTTTTGGGGGTAGGCCTAGTTGAAATCTAGAAAGAAAAAGTAAATACAATAGCCTTTTCCATAGTTCGGATTATGAATAGTGCAACCCTCAGGAAAGAAAGCAAAGACGGCCTGAGAAGACCTATATGTGCTTTTATAAAGATATGAGATAGATACATTGAAGTTGGTGGTGGAATATTTGAAAATCAATCTCGAAGATTTGCCTTTGCTTTGTCTGCCTGGGCAAGACAATAACAGCTACATCACAATTCTCAATTAAAATTGGACACATGTTACATGACATTTTATTGTAATTCGTCTATACTACCGCATCCTGAAACATTCACTACTCCTCGTGAAACACCCTGTATTTGTGCCGCACGCCGACGGTAAATTTCTAGTCGTCTGTTGCTGCACTGGGTAGTGCTGAATGATTGCTGGGTCTGCTGTACGAGGTGAGCCGGTCAAGTTTGGCGTTTGTTCAGTTATCTCACAAGATTGTTCTTGACTCCACTAATATAGTGCTTATGACCTAAGCGGCACGTATGAAGCCTACACCGTTGCCCTAGGGCAGCTGATACTGTACGCGCCGCCTGAGGTTGGCCATTGTGGTCACTCACGGGGCTGAAACTCAAAATAGGGATTTCCGTTAACACGTAGTGCCGAAAGAATATGGAGATTTCTCGAATATATTACTTTGCAACACTTCGAAAACGTTGCAGATTCCAGATACACACTACTGCTAGAGCCCATGAAGTATAAATGAACAATATTAGCATCCAAATAGCCCATTTTGAATTAAAAATACGAATTTTCTTCGCATTCGACGTTGGCTTTCTTCTTCATTATAAACGCTGCTGTCATTGTCTGTTTACTTTCTTAAATGCGGGCGTGACACCGCAGTGTAACGAGAGCAGTCGTGAATATAATGGAAAAAGTGCAACCTACTGAAAGCCGATGCTGCTGATTTCAATTTCACGTTTGGTAATTAATGAACATCATGATGAGTTTTCTAATAAAAAAAATTAATAAAAAAATGGAGAACGTCATGAAACTAATATTTCTTCTTTTAATAATAATGTATAAAAACAAAACGTCTCTGCAGTGTAATACGTTCGGATGACAGTAGCACAGTCATAATTGTAAAGTGCGAAAGCGTTTAAGGCCAGAAATAAATTGTTATCTGATGTGATCAACTTCAAAAAGTAATAATGACTATATTCGCCTGCTCGATGTGTACTTTAATATTATATTAAAAATCATATCAAATCAAAGGCATAAAATCAATGGTGAGAATTTGATATTTGAGAATATATATATATATATATATATATATATATATATATATATATATATACACCTGGAAGAGACGTCTGCAGCATTACAAACAGTTCAGCTTCTTACATTCGACGATAGTCGCACCTAGAAATATTAATCTAACCTTTTTTTCTTTTTCTTATGCACAGAGAACAATGTTGGGATGACTGACGCTTTTCTTGATGAAATAAAGTCTTTCCTTCAGTGGTGTACACGGCACTGGTGGATTTATCACGAAGTTCACTGTCATTAAAGTCTTGGCCGTGTAGGAGCAGGTTCGCGTGTATATTCACTAAAGTTCCCTAGATGTTTTCTGTCACAAACACTGATCCCTCCAAAATTGATCTACAGATGCAAATACTAAAGAGAAATGCATACCTTTTCGGCAGATGTATTTATTCCAGTTCGCGATCTCGGAATTCGTTAAATCTTGAATACATAACTTCGTTTATATAAGTAAACAGAATTATTTCCCAATCCTCTAAGATAATTCAGAACCAAGTTAGATATTTGTTCAAGATGTAGTATGTCATCAAATTCTAACATAGAAGTACTCGATCTTTTATTATAAATAGAAAACTGAGCATAGGAAAGCTTCCAAAGAATAAACAGAATAATGCTATTCTTTGATCAGGGTGCAGAGATGTTATTTGAATGCATAGTGGTTGAGATAGAAAATAATCAGTAATGTTATAGTAGTTTCATATTGTACGAGTATTCTTCTTAAATTTGGGATATTTTAATATAGTTTAAACTAGACTCTATTTTTACATCGCGTGACATCTCCTTGTGTCCATACTTTTCCTGTACCACTCCTGTTTGTTGTATATATATTCCTTCTACTTACTTGGTAGATGTGAAACTGTATATCTTGAAGGATGTGATTTGCTAATATCAACAGTTTTGTTTAAGAGAGTATACATGCAACATTCTTTATTTGTAGCTATGCGCTCGCCGGCCGCGGTGGCCGAGGTGACTGAGGCGCTCCAGTCACGGTCAGCACGGCCACTACGGTCGGGGGTTCGAATCCCCCCTCGGGCATGGATATTTGTGCCGTCCTAGTTCGTAAGTAGTTCATAAGTAGTTTGTAAGTTTAGGGACTGATGACCCCGTAGTTAAGTCCCATAAGCTTAACAAACATTTGAACATTTTTTGAGCTATGCGCTCAGCTCGGTAAACTAGTACGTAACCGCCAAAATTTGTCGCCTTTAGACCTACAAATTTTGTGACATTAAATTAGAAACTAACGTTGAAATAGTTCATGAACCGTAGTCGGAAACGTTGAGACATTACTTTTATATAATGCTGTAGTGGTTAAGGTTTTGAGATTCTTATTAAGAGCAGAAGTTTCGAAGTGAATGAAATATTAAAGATTTTCTTCTACACTTGATTGCATAACTGTACTCCATAAACGAACACTGTTATTCGTAAAATTATTCCCTTACTTCTCAGCATCCTTTGCAAATGAAAGTTCACCGTATTATATTTTTGATAGATGCTACAAAAGCTGGTAATACGACGTCGTTTTGAATATGCTGCTTCACTCTAGATACACTTATAACGCCGCTGCAGAAATTTCCCGGTACGGACGGTCGCAGTCGAGCGTCGGTGACTCACCATGGCTGTTGCGGCGGTGGCGCTGGCGTCGGCGGCTGCTTAGCGAGTGGGCAGACTGGCGAGCCGCGGCGGCGCGCGGGTTGCCTATATAGCGGCGCGGCGCGGCGCCAAGCGGCTACACGGCCCACTATTTGCAGACGGCCATCGGCTATGCGCGCCCGCCCCCTCTCCAGGCGCCGCGAGGCCACGCCCCCGCCCGCGGCGCGGCGGAAATCCTACTCACAATAAAAATAGGGCGCCGGCGCGGCGCGGCGTGGGCGGGCGGCGCGCATTGTCGCCGCTGGAGCGCGCGCACCTGCCACACACCTGCCCGCCCCGCGCGTCACCGCTATTTGTCTTTTACTGCGGCCCACATATTTTCCAGATGAGTCGCACAATTTTATAGATCGACAACTTGCTGGTAAACCTACCTATTCGTACAAGGGAAACTAAAATCATTGTAGGTCGTAAGACGCCATCACTCTACGGATGATATTCGGCGGGAACGACTTTCCCGCACCTGCTAGGAAAAAAAAATTGTACACGTATTAAAATTTCATTTACTTCCTGTCATTTTACAAAGACCTATTGCGTAGACGCAAAGAAATGTATTTCTTACAATATTAACTGTTACAATAGTTTCATGGATTTTATTATTTTAACTAGATTAATTCCCGCTGCTTTGCACCGTAGACCGGATGCCTTGAATTGGTTGTTTCTACTTCTAAATATAAATTTTCATAGATTTAGCTTTAAAAATGATTTCCTAATCACGTATTTTGATACAAATTGCCACCCTCTATTGCATCATTGATGTCAGAATTTAAAACATCTCGAACCACATTCTTTAAAATTCTAACCGTGGTTCCAGATCAAAATTTTCGCATTTCCGGCAACAAAATAGTCTTAGTAGCACCCTTAAAATATTTACCCTTATTTCACCTGTTTAATGCTTGAATTTACAAAAATATCGAAACAAGTGTTTTTGAAGTCTAATCAAAAATCTAAATCTCAAGTTTTGTATTACTTGCTTCAAAATTGCCTTAATAGCAACGTATTTTCAAATAACCGTTTTTGTCTTTTAGAAACGGGTCGACAACGCGAACTATTTTTCTTATGCTTTGGCATCTTTGTTGGTACTTTTACTTTTCAAACTGCAATATACATTTGTTTTTCTTGATTCGTACGCTTGTTGCAGATAAACAACTCAAGTATGTGCATCATGTTTCGATGTATATAACCTCTTTGCTATTATAGTGTCAAAACTCATCGCTGGTCTTCGAATTTTATATACGCTGACGACTATCATCCACTATATCTTCCACCTCTTACAGCTATCGACACGGACCTGCTATGGTGTACAACGGGAAACTTTGTACTACAACGAGACAGAGATCGTTCGTCTCTATGTAATTTTTGCTGAAGAGCAAAATACTGACACCCACACGTAGAATTTTATTTAAGTCGTTAACTTTCAACTCCTATATCTTCCACCCCCTTATCAGTATCAATTCTCTACCGCCATAGTGCACAATGGGAGATTAATACCTACTACCACATACAAACACTATTCGTTTGCGATGTGTAGCTTTGGCTGCAGAGTGACGTATAGACAGAAACACCTCAATTTATATATATATGTTAAGATTACATTTGATGGTTTTGCTTCTATAAAGAGATCGAAACTTGAAACTGATTACAGAATTGAGTCAGAAATAAAGCAAATACTATAACGCAACAAATTTATGTAGGAAAAGAGAACAGAAACAGGCTGTGAAAGAATTAAGAGTAAGGGATGATAGATTAGAGAGTATAGGTTAATTCCAGCACCTTAAGCGTCAGGTTTAAAGTTTCGGTATGTTCATCGGGCCATTGACTGGTGCACGCAAGGGGAAACTCCAGTCGTTACTTCTCCTGAGAACACGCAGCTCTACTGTATGACTATATATGATCAGGATTTCTGGTCAGGTGAGTACATGGTTATAAATACAAAATCATTTGGTGGTAACGCAGGAGTAGGTCTAAAAACGAATAAGAAAATAGGAATGCGGGTAAGTTGTTATGAACAGCATAGTGAACGCATTATCGTAGTAAAGATAGACACAAAACCAACACCGACCACAGTAGTGCAAGTTTATATGCCAGCTAACTCGGCCAATGATAAGGATATAAGAGAAATGTATGAGGAGATAAAAGAAATCATTCAGAAAGTTAAGGGAGACGAAAACTTGATTGTGATGGGGGACTGGAAGTCGGTAGTAGGAAGAGAAGGAAATGTAGTTGGTGTATATGGACTGGGAAAAAGGAATGAAAGATGAGATCGCTTGGTAGAATTTTGCGCAGAGCACAATTTAAACATCAGCAACACTTGGTTTAATCATCATAAAAGAAGGCTGTATACGAAACTCCAATCGCCAACATTCTCCTCCGAATGCTAAAATATATTGTTGACTCCCACTTATAGAAATGAACATCAGAATAAAATATGAGAAATCACAGCTCGAACGAAAAGATTCAGGTGTTCTTTCTACCCGCGATCTATTCGAGAATATAATGGCAGATAAATAGTATCAAGGTGGTTCGATGAAACCTCTGCCAGGCACTTAAATGTGATTTGCAAAGTATCCCGTGTAGATGTAATACATGTGCGGAAGAACAGATTAGTAAACACGGAAATGTCGGCTGAACTTAAAGTAGTGCAGCCCAAACTAAAGGTTCACTTATTAACCCGTCCCTAGCCCTAATACATATATGTTTTGTACTAGTTTTCTAGTACTCCAAGATTCCTTTATAATTTCCAGCAACAATAATGAAGATCACTTCTGTCAATAAAATTCTTCCGTGGTTTTGGCCGCATTGTCAGTATGTAAAATTCCGACCTTTCAGCAACTGTTACAAGTGGCCGAAACGTGGGAATTGTACATATTGATAATGCTGCCAAAACCCCGGAAGAATTTTATTGACAGAAGTAATCTTCATTATTTTTGCTCCAAAACCCAAAAGAATTTTATTGACAGTGACAATGGCCGCGGAAGCCTTCGTTTACGAGTTTAATACTTCCCATAATTAATGGACTGGGACTACAGCTGAGATAATCGTAAAGAGTGAAAAATAGCACCAGCAGCTGTGTTTAGATTTTTATGTAACAGTGGCCGGTGTCGCTGCTATAGTCGCTTCCCCTTCAGGACCTCGTGTGCAGCTGTCGCAAATAACAGCGCGTTAAAAGGGGTGGCAGCCGCAGCCGTGAATCTCTCCCTCCTGCCATGACAGGTCTCAAGCGTCGACACTTACGTGCGGTATTACGTGCTACGGTTACGCAACGGGGACCAGAATATGGTGCCCGACACCGGCCGCTTAATCAACAGCTCTGCACGCTACCCTGTCCTGTGCAAGTCTCTTCATCTGAGAATACGTTCGGCAACCTACATCCTTTTGAATCTGCTTACTATATTCGTCCCTCGGTCTCCCTCTACGACTTCCTTCTAATGCCAAGTTGACAATTCATTGATGTCTCAGAACGTGTCCAACCAATCTATCCCTTTTCTTACTCAGGATATTCCAGAAACTCTTTTTCTCCCCGATACGGTTAAGCAGCTCTTCATTAGTTACGTGATCTACCCATCTAATTTTCATCATTCGTCTGTGGCACCACATTTCAAAAGCTTCTATCATCTATTATCTTTTATCTGAACTCCTAATCGTCCACGTTTCACTCCCATACAATGCTACACTCCAAACAAATGCTTTTAGAAAGGACTTCCTAACATTTAAATTAATAATGGATGTTAAGAAATATCGCTTCTTTAGAAACGCTATTCTTCCCATAGCCATTCTGCATTTTATATCTTCTATACTTCGGTTATTTGGTATCCAAATAACAAAAGTAATCTACTACTTTTATTGTCTCATTACCTAATTCCTTCAGCATCGCCTGATTTTCTGATATTGCATTCCATTACCTTTGTTTTACTCTTGTTAATGTTCATCTTATATCTTCCTTTCAAGACATGGTCCATCCCATGTAATTGTTCTTCCAGATCTTTCGGGGTCTCTGACAGAATTACTATGTCAACAGCAAACAAACTGCAATGTTTTTTCTCTTCCCCTTCACTTTAATGCCCTCTCCAAATTTCTCATTCCATTCCTTCACTGCCTGCTCAATATATTTATATAGATTTAACAACATTGGGGAAAGGCTACAACCCTGTCTTACTCCCTTCCCAAACTCTGCGTCCCTTTGTTGCCCTTCGACTCTAATAACCGCTGTCTGGTTTTTGTATAGGTTGAATATAACTCTTCGCTCCCTATATTTTATCCCTGATACCTTCAGAAATTGGAAGAGTGTATTCCAGTCGACATTGTCAAAAGCTCTCTCCAAATCTAGAAACGCTAAAAACGTAGGCAAGCCTTTCCTTGGCCTATCTTCTAAGATAAGTCGTAATGTGAGTATTGCCTCCCGTGTTCCTACATTTCTCCTAAATCCAATCTGATCTTCCCTGAGGTTGGATTCCACAAGTTTTTCCATTCGTCTGTAAATAATTCGTGTTAGTATTTTGCACACATGACTTATTACACTGATAGTTCTCTAATTTTCACACTTGTCTGCACTTGCTTTCTTTGGAATTGGAATTACAATATTCTTCTTGAAGTCTGAGGGTATTTCCCCTGTCGCATACATCTTGCATACTAGGTGATACAATTTTTTCATGACTAGCTCTCCTAACGACATCAGTAGTTCAGACGGAATATCATCTACTCCAGGGGCCTTCTTTCGACTCCAGTCCTTCAGCGCTCTGTCAAATACTTCTCGCAATATCATATCTCCTATGTCACCTTCCTACACTTCGTCTTCCATTTCTAGAATACTGCCTTCAAGATTATATACTTTGTAAAGGCCCTCTATATATTCCTTCCACGGTTCAGCGTTCTCCTCTTTGCTTAGTACTGGTTTTCCGTCTGAGTTCTTGATATTCATACAGCTGCTTTTCTTGTCTCCAAATATCTCTTTTATTTCCCTGTAAGCGGTACCTATCTTTCCCCTAGTTACGTATTCTTCTACGGTTCTGCATTTGTCCTCTAGCCACTTCTGCTTAGCCAGTCTGCACTTCCTGTCAGACTTATTTTTCAGACGTTTGTACTCCCTTTTTCCTGTTTCAGTTCTTTAATTTTTATGTTTTCTCCTCTCATCAATTAAGTTCGGTATCTAGGGATTTCTATTAGGCCTTGTCCTTCTGCCTATATGATCCTCTGCGGCCTTAGCTACCCTGTCTCTAAGAGATACTCCTTCTTCTACTGTATTATTTTCCCCGTTTCAGCCAATCCTTCATTAATACTCCCTCTGAAACTCTCAACCACCTCTGGTTCCTTCAATTTGTCCATGTTCCATCTCCTAACTGTTCTACCTTTCTGCAGTCTCTTAAGTTTTAATCTGCAGTTCATAACCAAAAAAGTATGGTCAGATTCTACATCTGCCCCTGGATTTGTCTTACAGTTTAGAACCTGGTTTCTAAATCTGTTCCTTACAATTACAAAGTCAATCTGGTACCTTACAGTGTCTCCTGGTCTCTTCTTTTATGATGATTAAACCAAGTGTTGGTGATCATTAAATTGTGCTCGGCGCAAAAATTCTACCAAGCGATCTCCTCTTTCATTCTTTTCTCCCAGTCCATATTCACATACTACATTTCCTTCTCTTCCCTTTCCTACTACCGAGTTCCAGTCCCCCATCACAATCAAGTTTTCGTCTCCTTTAACTTTCTGAACTTACGTAGGTAGAACTGATCATTAGAATAAAATACGAGAAATAAGAGCTCGAACGGAGAGATTCAGTTGTTCTTTCTTCTCGCGCGCTATTCGAGAATGGAATGGGTGATAAACTAGTATAAAGGTGATTCGATGAACCCTCTGCCAGGCACGTGAATGTGATATTCAGAGTATCCCATGTAGATACTTGAACGGGTTGAACGGGTTGAAATATTCAGTCGCCATAGCCGTGTCGTCCTTGTATCTAGAAAAGACGGTACTACAACGTACAACACCCATTTGGAGCGCGAAATGCGCTAGGCAGTTAGCCGCTGCAAGGCGGTTTCTCATCGGCGGGCGGAGAGCTCATGTACAACTTTTATATTGCGCATAATAATGCACTTTACGCAGAAACATTAATGATTTGTTAATAACAATTAATACAAGACAGATACACAAGCAGCGAGGCAATGATAAGTTGTAGGTGTCGTAAACACACATTATGACTTGTTTAGAATATACTAATTTCGTTTATTTTAATGTGTTGTCTTTGTGTAGACTAAATTATTTTGTTCATGGACCGTAATTTGTAAAAAATTATGAGTACAGTAATTCTGAACAGTGCATTGGAAACAATGGAATATCTACACTTTACTTAAATATTCTTTGTGCGACGGCCGAAAGACTTGTTTATCAGTCATACTGAATGTATTAATTTGTTTAAACTGAAGATTTTCGGGGTATTATTAATCTTAGAAATTAAAGTATGTATTGGCATTAGAATCTTTGGGCACCTCTAACCATGCCGTCATATCAACATTTGAATCATTATTTAAAATGATTTGTACACTACTGCTAGAATCACTAAAAGTCGTTTGGTGACGTATTACTGGAATGACGTCACAGATTGCATATAAGTGAGTGCCGGCAGTGGACGGCAGACGAATCTCGATGGCAGAGGTGTGTTGCGAGTGCGGTGAAGGCGAGCGAGGCATTGATTTTTGGAACAGTTGTCGGAACTCTGAAATTTTCATAGCAGTCTAACTTGGTTTTTTGGATATAACAACGAACTTTGACTGCAATCATTTCAGGAACGTTATCCAAATGATTAAATTTCGTATAGTCATATTGTTAGCAGTATTGGGGGCTCGAGCTTATCATATGAGACGGAGTCTAACGAATTTTGTTCTTCTCGCCAGATATAATCATGGAATCCGCAATAAACAGTTTTAGGAAAAACGCAGCCCTCATGTTGTAGTCAGTTATTTAGTAGATGCCGCCCTAGTTAAAAATTCCCTGATTTTGAAATTGAAAGTTTACTTTTCTCCAAATAAATATATTCGTGTACGGACAGCAACGAGCCTAAGGTAGCACTCGTAAAGTCATCCCCTAAAACAAAGTTAGTTGAATTAAGGGCCCGTACCGTCAAAACGTCAACAACTTGACCTTTTGATGCAACGCGTGATACTCTCCCTGAAGCCCACAGTTTCCTTTGCTATTAACGAACTTTCACAATCCGTAGAAGGAAGTTGTTGGCTCAGGCAGGTGACCCGACATACGCGCAGTCAGACTAACACAAGTGTGTCGGTGGAGGGAGCGCCGGCTGCGTAGCGTGAGGCGCTACTCGCCTAATATCAGGCCGGCGCGGCGCGGCGCGGCGGTTGGCCCACCCTCCCTGGAGGCGGCGCTCGCTGCACCGGCAGCGCCAGAGAATGCGGCGCGCGCCTCTATCAACCGTACGTGTTTTCCGCTTTTGCGAGTTGGTGCTGTTTTCAGAAACGGAATTTGAAATTGCCCCACGCCAAATACATTTCTAGTCGACTGAGATAGTCGTGCGTACCACGCCTTATTGAAGAGTTCAATTGGTTTCAAGATTAACTTTCAGACTACAACAGATCGACTGTCGCTTTGCGCAACAATCCAATTATAGATTCAAACTTAGTTACAATAGATTTTTTCCATTTTTTCATGTGTTCATTAGAAAGGAACAACAGAATTTTGACAAATTTCTGATCGTCTATGTCTAGTTCTATAAATTTTAGAGGACAAATGAAACGCTTAACATTTAAAATTATACATAAACTAACTTAATTTTTAAGCATTTATTATTTAAAATTTTAATTTTATTACAATTTTTTCTGTTTCTACCTAAGAATTAGATCTTCGATATTCTGCTTTTCGCTACGGACATATTTCCTATTCGAAAACTGCCACTATTTACAGGGGCACCAATCAACCAATTCCTGTAATTGTTTCCTACATGAGAAATGCCGTCGTTCTACAAATCAACTAATATTTGAGCAGTGAATAAGTTCAAAATGTTGGAGTAGTCAAATCTGAGGTTACTCACCAATCATCCTAAACTCTTAGAGACCCAATCCCCCAAGTTTTTTGACAGCAGATTCACAAATAAAATAAACGGCCGTTCATGTTGGTCCCTAACATCTTTACATTTGTGGTGGGGTGGGGGGGGGAGGGGGAAAGGGGACGAAGTTGCTCGCGTCCGGAAGCAATCCTCAATGCTGCGATAGTACGCAGCTTAGGGTTTAACGTCCCGTCGACAGCGTGGTCATTACAGACTGAGCTCACGCTCGGAGTTTTAGGTAAGGATGTGGAAGGAAATCGGCCGTGCCCTTTGAAAGGAACAATCCCGACATTTGCGTGGAGTGATGACCCTAACTACATCGTCTGTAGCGCGACATGGATTTAACCGTCCACTTTTTTCCTCGAAAAGCTCATTTTCGCAGTTATTCATGGATCACTTAAAAATGTATTATTTTGAATGTTATTAGTGTTGGAGAACATATACTCGTGTGGCAGGGTCCTCCGCCGACGTCAGCAAGAAAATTCTACTCACTATCGTTAATTAGCCGAAGGTCGGCGCGTTGAACTAGAAGTTGCTGACCGCGATTGACATTTTTTAAACATTAACATTGTATATAAAAATGAAAGGGAGGGATATTTAAAAAATGTTTAGTTGGTATAGATATGTGGTCACCGAACTATGTGAACGTGGTCACCGAACTATGTGAACGTTCATACGTTATATATATTTTAATAAACGGTTAAACAAAGGAGTTTTCCAAGTGTTTTCAAGATTTCTAAATATTTATTCAAGATGTTTAATTTATTTTTTAGTAACTGATGATTATTTTAAAGTGATTTTTGAATGTGGTCTTAACGACTTACAACGAAGTAATGTGTTACAATAGTTGCACGACAATTGTTACAGCGACATCGATAGCAGTTATAGACGAGCTGTGGAATAAACCAAAACTCTCGTTGTATCAGTAACTAAAATTTTTCCCAGAGTTTGCCATCTTATTGGATTTGCCTGTGTAATATAACTTCGAATTAACTCGTTTATCATTTTGAACAAATTTAGCTAGAAGAAAATGAAGATTAGTATCATCGATCATAGGTTTTGTTGCTGGGGTGCTAGTTAACTTCGGGTACGAAGTCACGGTCATTCAAAAATCTGATTGTTTATTATATCTGAAGTCAGTTACACACTTTGACCAGCACACGTTCTCCCGAATGCAAGTCCAGTGTTACCAATGCGCCACCTAGCTTTGTCTCAAAGCTGTGCGTGCCTCCTGGGTGGTTCTAAACAGACAACAACCTCTGGTAGCTGGTCCTGTCATCGCTGTGATGTTGCAGCTATATCAGCTACCACGAGAACGGCAAATGTATCTTGTCAGAGGGAACGAAATGATCAACAAAATCTACAAAACGATCTGAACACAACAATAGGAATAGGCCCAGTCCCTAACGTTTAGCATTTGAATTTTGGAGGGTAAAAATGTATCTTTATCAGTAAAAATCTTCTGAGTAACAATATTGACGTCCTTGTTCTACAAGAAACCCATACACAAGATCTCAAGAATTGTGAAAAGACAACATTTGTGTCTACAGAGTTGTGGCAAAATAAGCCATAGAGCCTATTGCGTGGCTACGTACGCTAGAAAGGTCTTTAAGTATTTATAATCTATGAAAGCTGCGACAATGGCATATTCATTATTGCCAGTCTGTTTATGGCGGACTTCGAGGATACAGAACTGAGGATTCGATTTTGCAACCAAAGTGTTTTGAGATACATTGATGACACTCTTCGTGCAGACTCACGAACAGGATTCTCCGAATAGATTTCTGGACCACTTCAGGTGTTTCCATCCCAATATCAATTTCACTATCGAGATTGAAAGCAATTGGAAGCTTCCTCTGTTGCATTCCATTGTTTACAAGAAACATGATGGTACACTGAGATACGCCGGAAATCCACACATAATGATCGATACCCGAATTCAATTTGCTGCCATCCACCACACCAACTCAGTGGCGTACTTAAGAATCTGGTTTGCAGAGCCTATGCAGTTTCGTTTGCAGATAGTCTACCACATAAACTAATGCATTCCGGTTCTGTGTTTAAGGAGAATGGATACTCCGAGAATCAGAATCGTTGAGCTATGGATTTTCGCGAAGAGGATAGGTCTGTGGCTTTCATTCCTTATGCAGGATGCATATCTTTGGAGATTGGCAACATACACAGAGCGTGTTCCGTCCACCAGAGAAGATAAAGGCACTTATGGAATCCGTTAAAGATGATTTGGGTCTTAGAAACTCGGATGTGAACAGCACTCTATGCAAGTGTGTGAAGGTTTACATCGTCAGATCAATCCGCAAAGTTCAGAACATCGGCGTTTTATGCAACTCAAACAGCACGAAAATTCAACCGTGACAGTGAGGGACATTCTACGATGTCCGGTGTTTGGTACAGTGTTTACAAGGAGTCGATCAAAATTAGGTTTTCGGATAATTCGATTAACAGAGACATGTGTTGTCCGCTTACAAAGGAGTGGAACCCGGTTTACCGGCGGCGGTGGCCGAGGAGACTGAGGCGCTTCAGTCACGGTCTGCACGGCCACTACGGTCGTGGGTTCGAATCCACACTCGGGCATGGATATTTGTGCCGTCCTAGTTCGTAAGTAGTTCATAAGTAGTTTGTAAGTTTAAGGACTGATGACCCCGTAGTTAAGTCCCATAAGCTTTACAAACATTTGACATTTTTTGGAACCCGGTTTTATCTGACCAGGAAAACATCGTCCTTTAGTGCAACCCGCCACAGTACTGGGAGATAACCGGTGAGCGCGATATATATCGTGGTGCACTGCTTCGCTACCGGCGCACCACACACCATTCGCGGACCTATATAGGACGGCGATTGCTGCCTTCCGTATCAGTTATCAGCTGGATTAAGCAGCAACAGTTTCCCCTGAAGATGGCGAACAGTTGACTGGTCGAAACATTAAGTCAGCTTGATATTGTACGGATCGGCGCTCCCCCCTAGCAACATGATACGGAAATTAATTTATTTTTTAAAAACAATTTTCCAAATGTGAGAATGAAACTTCACTCTGCAGCGGAGTGTGCGCTGATATGAAACTTCCTGGCAGATGAAAATTGTGTGCCGGAACCGGGACTCGAACCTGGGACCTTTGCCTTTCTTCCAGGAGTGCTAGTCTTGCATGGTTCGCAGGAGGGCTTCTGTGAAGTTTGGAAAGAAGGAGACGAGGAACTGGCGGAAGTAAAGTTGTGAGGCGGCGTCGTGAGTCGTGTCGGGATAGCACAGTCAGTAGTGCGCTTGCCCGCGAAAGGCAAAGGTCCCAGGTTCGAGTCCCGGTTCCGGCACACAATTTTAATCTGCCAGGAAGTTTCATAATTTTCCAAATCTTTATCTTTTTCCCCCAGACTTTAACAATCGCCCGACTAAGTTGCAAACCGCTGACTTGACATCCGGCCCCTGGACTCCCGGCACTCAGCAGTGCCTCGTGGCCAGTCAGGGCGGCCACGATCCGTCACGCGGCCGGACATCAGGCCTCGCGGCGCCGGCGATCCGGACCGCCGCGCTCTTCCAAGCAAGCCGCCACCGCGTTCACACGTCTTTTCCTGCCTTCTCCGCTTCCCCCTCTTCTTCTACACCACCATGTTGGTCCGCGACGGGCGCGAATCTTTCGTAGGCCCCATTTCCTGTAACTGTAATCTTCCGTAATAAACCTTCAAGTGTGCCAGTAAACCCTGCATATCTAATTTAGCCACCCCATCTAGCCCACAACATCCGCTCAGCCACTCCTGACAATCGACAATCGACAATCTCAGCCCTAAAAAATTCCCTTTCGTGACCATTAAAATGCCTACCACTAGGTCACAAGACCAGCAGTAGGGTGCTACAACTGATAGCGACCCCATTCCTGCTGTACAAGAACGAATAAATCGACTCTTAATAGAGAACGATGAGTTAAAAAATAGATTGCATGAATCAGAGCAGGGACAAATTCCTGCTTCGCAGAATTCCATCGCGGTACGCACTCCGTCTACCCCAGTTCCGCTCCTTCTTTTGCCACTACCTTGCCTGCTATCACATTTTTTCCTTCCTTTCCCGGAAAAGTGTGTAATCGTTCGTTCAAAATGTTAAAGATACCGGTCGTCTCTGTGAATGGGTGACGATATGTTACTAAATGTACTACGTTTGCAACTCGCTGGCGATGGCGGGTATATGTAGAATCTGTTGAATCTCTTAAAAACGTCTCACGTTTTGAGATTCTTGTGGCCGGATTAACGGAGCGTTACTCCGACAAAAGGTCGGTCAGCTATTACCGTGACCAATTGTCTACCTTGTGGCAAAAGCCGCAAGAACATTTTGAGGCTTTTGCCGACAGAATTCTATCTATTGTCTGTAAACCTTACACCTTTAGTGGGGACCCCGTCAAAAATGCGGTTGTTTTAGAGGAAGCAGAGCTTCGTCCAATTGAAGTATTTATCAAGGGCATTGACACGAAATCCGGGGGGAAAATGGCGTCGCCCAAACGCCTTACACGAGGCGGTACGACTAGCACTCCTTAGAGAGGAGGACGACAGGTTTGTTGCCGGGTCTAGCCGGCCGCCCGAACCTAAGAATGTTTTCGCCAACGACATAAGTTGTGGTCGTTGTTACAAAAACGGGCACTCTGCTGAACGGTGTCTCGCCCTCTTCTGTACGAATTACCACAAAATAGGACGCCTGCTTCGAAATTGCACCATGCCCTGTAATTTCAATACCAACACCACAAATCAGCAAAACGGGGGAAAGTTTGGAGGTAAGAGCTCAGGCCGGAAACAGGGAAACGCCTAGGGGGGTGTAGGCGCCCTTCCTCACCCCCATGAAAACACTACAACCCTGAAGTACTCAGACGTAACCGAGGTAGCGAGTGTTGTGCTAAAGGGAAGAATAGGCAACAAAACGCTTACCATTTTGGTAAACACGAATGCGTAAATCAGTCTTGTTTTTCTTGCTCATAGTAAAGATAAAAAATTACAACCCCTGCGATGCCGTCTGTCGGGCATTGGGGCAGGTACAATCGAACCAATTGTTCGTTGCAAAATTAAGTTCCAAGTCAATAACATTCGTTACCGGTTCGCCATGGAGATGTTAAACTGGAAGCATGCGGAGTATGATATTATACTAGGGGATGATATCTTGCGAAAGTATAGGGGGCTAATCGATTATGGAGCTGCGACCGTGCGATTCGGTGGTCATGAACACCGTTTCAGCCTATCCAGCTCCGAAATCAGTTCGGAACAGCCACACAAAGTCAAGGAATCCTGGCCAAGTTTCCTCTGACAAAAGTGTGGGTGAGTCCGCGCTGAAAGCGAATGGAACCCTGGAACTTCCCGCAGGAACCGGCAAGATTTTGTGGATTCCTACAACAACAAAAGGGCGCAAAGACGCCACCCTTTTAGTAGAACCCCTGCGCCAAAATGATCTGCATGTGCGTTGCAGTCTACGTCGTCTAGTGCAACGCAATAGAAGGTATTATATACCTATTGCAGTTGACAACTTTGGCACAATCGACGCCACTGTCCAGTGTGGTAATGTGTTAGCAAGTATCTCAATAATGGAAGCCTCAGATATACCTCCCGCACTGACAAAACAGCAAACGTTTACCAAAAGGTTACCGAAAAAATAGATTCGCTCACTCAGATCCCACCTACAACAAATGTTTACTGAAAAAATGCTACATTTACCCCCATCAGATAAACACTCAATAAATGCAGTTTTAAATGAATTTTCTTGGCTCTTCGAACTCTTCGAAGATAGGGATTATTCATGAGATTCCCACCGCTGATGCTCGTCTACTCCGGCAAAAGCCGTACAAAATACCACACCGTCTTCAATTAGCGGTAAATGAATACATCCAACAACAGCTTGCCGCAGGCATCATCCAACCACCTTCTTCTCCTTGGTTATGATAGGAAAGAAGTCTCTGAATGGCGAGCTAAGCTACAGAATGTGTGTGGTCATGCGAGCAGTGAACAAGGTGACAACACCGGATCGCTGCCCGCTTCCACGCATTGATGAAACTATATACCGACTGGGTGACTAAGCTATGTACCACACTAGATCTTAAAAGTGGGTATCACCAGATCCCCATAGTGCCGCAAGATCGGCCTAAAACCGTCTTTGTAGTCCCCAGTGGGCTCAGGATGCCATTCGGGCATGCCAGTCGGCAAGACTCACTGCTACCGGTAGCACCTCTGAAGATGTCCAGCGCAGCTCTGGCCGAAACGTCAGGAGCAGATACGTTTCTTCGATCACGACCATATAACCCGGAAGATTCAACAACAATTATTACAGGCGGTCGTGAAAGCTTTCACTGCACGATGCAGTAACAATAGCCAGACCATTCGTTGAACGACTCATTCTTCCCTATGGCAGTCACGAAGCCATCCTCACCGATCATGGAAGCAACTTTGAGCCAAATTTTCACTCAGGTGTGCAAACTGTTTAAAATCCGGAGGTGGAGAACCACTGCCTTCCACCCACAATGTAACGACCGTGTAGAGCGTCTCCATCGTATAATAATGAAGATGGTCTCACATTATACAAACAAATCGCACTCCGATTGGGAAAGGTATATCCCTTTCGCTTCCTCCGCATATAACACCAGAATTCACGAGTCCACAGGCCACACCCCTTATGAACTCGCCCTTCAAGCTGAAAAAACTGCCTTCAGAGATCGACAACCAGCATGTAAAACATTTGGCGAGGCCATTTAAAGAGATTTGGTGGAAGGTCCAAGCTAATATCGCCAAGGCCACCGCCAATCAACAACGTCAAAAGAACCGCAACGCTGTCGCACCTAGTTACAGACCGGGCGACCTAGTGCTACTCAAAAATACAATTGTTAAACCAGGCCGAGCTAAAGAGTTCACGCCAAATTTTGAAGGTCCATATGAAATTCTGCGGTTGACCTCTCCCGTCAATGCAGAGCTGCAATTAGCAGACCGGGCCTCAGTAGTGCATTTCTACAGGTTGCGTCCTCATCATGGGCGACGACCGCAACCCGCATCAGCGGAACCAACTGCACCACCGAAACCGCGCCCTGTCAAAAGGCGCCGAAAATACAAACACCACCTCATTCGTCTCACAAGTACCCATTGCGGTCAAAACATCAATATTCCTTACGTTCTCCTGGCTATCCAGCGAATCAATCCACCATGGTATACCACATGTTTCACTGTTCCCTGCTCAGTGGAACCCTATTCACCGTGTACACTTATCGGCGTCTAGCTAACGCCCTTATACTATAAAGAAATCTGCTTAGAGCAAAATCACGGTCAAAGAACCGATACATACATTTCAATTACGTCCGAAAAGCCTTCTCGCTATGGTAATTGGCCGAAAATACAAAAAATAATAAAAATAAAAAACCACCGGGACGGCACTGCCGTTCCCACAACGTAACTGCCACTACACAACAAGTATCAATCCCCCAGAGAGTTTAAACAATAGTATATCTTTACACTCCAACAATCAGTTTAGATCAAATGTCATTCGTTTAGTTGTTGTTTATTCTCTCAATGTCGTAAGTGTTTTAGTATTAAGTATGCACTGCCGGCTGCGCTCAGCCACCATCTTTCACTGTGTGATGTGTATGGTATAGTTAAGGCCAAAGCAGCAGAGCAAGTTTCTGTAAAAAACCTTTGACACTCAACAGGTTGCTTCATAGCTTTCTGTGGTTAAAATAAGTTAGGGAATTAATTTTTCTGCTGTTGCCAGAGCCACAACCAAACTAATTTCGTGACCTCAATGATAACTACCTTAGCATATTAACAACTGATTCTTTTGTGGAAATGGTTAAGGTTTAGCAGAAGCCTACTACGTAACCCCAGTGTCATTACCACTTGGTTAACAAATACTAACTAATTTGTAAATAATCAGGAATTAGCCGAAGGCCCAGGAATGTCTAGTTACACTTCACTAACAAGCCAAATAACATATCATTTTACCTGACTTGTTTACTCCCCTCAACAGTTTTACATATATTAACAATGCTTTACACGTCGGTAACATTTTGAGAAATATTTTGAACCACAATAAAATTTCAATAGCCACTAGGCTAAAACATCAAGCGTTATGTGCTCCTTATTTTGTCGCCACACTAAATCATCATGTTGCTTTAATTTGGGGAAATATTTGCATTCTAGATTCAGCCATTACTTATTAACATTGGTTGCAAGTTTACATAAAGTTGTATGTTTAACATTTTCAACAAACAACTCCTTCCATCCGAATTAATTATTGTAAATAAAATTGCCAATGTATCACCCACCATTGCGTATTTTGGTAAAGAAGCAGCCGTCAAACCAACGCTACAGAGTATGTTATTGCAGCTGAGCAACCATCTCCAAACGAACCAATCCCCCACTTGAAATACAAACATCGCGTCGTCTGATAAAATTTCACGTTACACACAGTAAACTAAGCGCACCTTCACACCCCAGTTTCTTTAACAGAGCTAGGTCGAACTGACGGCACAAGTGAAAGACAAGGAACCTCACGGCCCCTTTCACTATTTCCTATCACACCTAATGACGATTAATTGCAGCAATATAGGAACGTATTATGACGGTGGCATTCTACAGGGTGGGTCGGAGAAAGCTTGGTAACGCAGTTTTTTTACGCTACTCGCGGGGCACGAACCTATTCGTCCGGGCTGCCAATTATGGTGGGCGGATAGTGTCGGCTGCTACGGAGTTAATTTTTGAGAAAACCCCGGTTCTTATACCACATTTTACCCTCTGCTGAGGCACAAACGCTATCCTATATTTCTCCTTCCGCCTCCGGCGGTACCGGCTCTATCATTCTTTCCATCCACTTTACACTGATTCCTACAAACAGTCTTGATTGCAAATTTTTTATTAGTTAATGACGCGTTTCACCCTTTAGCAGGGCATCTTCAGATTATCTGCGTGACAGAATTTACGCAAAATTACAAGGCGAAATTACAAACGGTTATAATGGTACATGGGTTTATTTTGTGTTAAGAAGACATTATAAATTGTAAACAAAGCTTACAATGCGCTCTCCGTGGTGTGACACCGTAAGTTGTTATTGCGGTGTTTCTATTTTTCTGGATTATTTTGGATGTCCTTGTCGCCCTACAAATGATCGGGTAACAACGAATTACAGTTGGAACATACTCGGAAAAAATGTGAGAAACATAAAACCGATTTTTAAGATTACCTTAAGAGAGGCGGTAGTCTATAGTGATACAAGATAAGCCCATGTTTACAATGTATAACACGGGACGGGTGAAATCTAGCTATCTGAATACAAATTTAATGAAAGGGAGGTTATTAAGCAGGACAGAAGTTTATCATTTATGTTGGTACTAGCTTATGTGCCCGTGCTTCGCAACGGTTGTTAAAGAAGGGCCTGTGTAGATCATGGTTTTTAGGGTTTCGGACCTAAGTCAGCAAAAACAGAATCCTTGTTGGATCGTTCTGTCAATAAACTCAATTCTCCTATCTAAGATGTCAAATTTAAGTAAAAGTAATTGTCAAAAACAATGAATGTTCATAACGTTTTTCATACAAAACGTGAAATTAAGTCCGTACTCCGGAACGATGTAAATTCAATGTTAGTTTGTGTTCATAAAGTTAACGTTGCGGTGTGTAATTCTCTGTTTGAAGTAAACTTCTGAAAACACTTCTATCGTTCAGATGAGAAATAGTAATAATTAAATCACCCACACCAAATAATAGACTGTGACTAGTGTAGCGCTCTATTATTCATTTGTTAGCCTATCTGCATTTTCATCTTTGTCTCTGTTGATCGTCGTTAAAGTGATTGAGGAAAACGCGCCGAGAAGATAAAAACGTATATATTTGATATTATGCGTCGTTATTCACAATTTTATTACACATTGCAACAGCAGCGCCGAAAGCGGCTGGCAAATTACATTTCTGAAAACGATATTGGATAAGTGCGAATATTGATTTGTAACAGTTTTCACAAATATCTCCTTGAATAGGAATTTGGAATGAATTGCAAGACTGTGTGAATCATGAGACTCTATACAAAAGAGTTTCGCGTGAAAGTGCTGGTCATAATGAGATGTGACAACAACGGATGTATCAGATTCGGTAAAATTTTACTTTCTATCCTGGCGGCCTCGTGTTTTTATGTTGGCAACATCAATAACACAATATAAAATCGTTGCAAAGATGACCGAACCACATAGTGCGTAGATAAATACTGCTGTTCCTGCTGTATGCTTGATTTCACGACAAAATATTTGCGTGTCACGCGATTGGCTTATGACTATGTCACATGATGTTTGTTTGTATAGTCTATGGGACTTAACTACGGGGTCATCAGTCCCTAAACTTACAAACTACTTACGAACTAGGACGGCACAAATATCCATGCCCGAGGGGGGACTCGAACCCCCGACCGTAGTGGCCGTGCAGACCGTGACTGGAGCGCCTTAGTCCCCTCGGCCACCGCGGCCGGCGATGTCACATGATTCTCGTTATTCAACATCTGTTGCCAACATTATGACAGGAGGCGGCCGGGATATGAGTAGGACTACGTCGCATAGTTTTTCTTGACCCAGCTGTCAAACGATAACATCTTTCACAGCAGAGAGTGTCGCGGCTATATGTATCAGAGATCACTGATGAGCACAGACCTGTGAGCTTACTGGCCAAGGAGGTTAAAACCTCCTTGTTACTGGCACAGGCATATCAATATCTATGGCCTAAAAGACATTCATTAATGTATGACCCCGTTTACATAGGCTTCCAAAACCTGATTTCGTAAACCAGTTTCCCAATTCCGTTTTTGGTTGGTCATGTAAACGCTCCAAAATAGATTCTGGAAATCCGCTTCTCTAAAGCGGTTTTCCAGTTCCACAATCGATTTTTGTGCCCATGTAAATGCAACCGTTTTTGAAGCGTTCTTAGCTTGTCAGATTGTGTTTTCTTGTTACGAATTTTCGGCACATATGGAAGGAGTGATATTTTCTAAAGTGAAGTAAAAGTATAAATATTAGAGTGAATATAAATCTGTGTATTTAAATAAAGAAAAAATAGCGATTGTGAAGACTAAATAAGGAACTGAATCAGCTGTTTTCCAGCCGCCGTGTTAAGTGAGCTAGGAAATCCGATTCAGGCGATGCCATGTAAACACGACAGCGAAAAACGGTTTACGAAAATCGGTTTTCGTCTTCCGGAAGATGTGTTGCATGTAAACGTAGTGTATGCCTGTGTTATTTAGTAAGTCTATGTTTCCACCACGCTTCCATGACAGTGATCAATGTTCCACGAGTATTGTTATCTTTGATTATCTGTGTTTTGTGTCTCTGTTCATAGTCGGTAAAGTGTGGTTGACGGAAACATGTGATCTATTTAAAAAATTGCTTATTTGTTATTCCTCGTCGTTATTAAAGTCTGAAAGGACCGCATTGTCTGGCGATTGAAAGAGTAAACAGATTTTGACTCGTACCGTAAAGTTCGTAAGTCACAGAGTATATAGCTTTTCCTAAGAGTATTTATTGCATATTTTGCGAATTTTTGCTCGTCACACTCACCCACTGCCACGCACCGCCTTACTAACATCATTAGACCAACCACAACCACGAGTGGGTGACAGTATGTGGTCATGGAGAAAAGTCTGTCAGCACCTACACACACAAGCCTTTTATATATAGATTTGTAAATGAGAGGAATTTTATTTGAACAGACACATCATAATATCTAGGAATGTTTGATCTTTGCATGCGAACTGATCGCTTAGGAGGTGTTGATGTCCAAAGTAAGCGCGCTTCGCTATCTCAAACTCTTCCAGTAAATTTAACTTACGCCCCTTCTGCGCTATATGTAAGATTTGCATATTGTCAATGGTAGGTTGTTGCTTTAGTGTGTTCCGCAAAAGGGGAATGTTTTTTGAGTTGGCCTTTATTTGTAAGAAGGTGCTCATAAAACGTACTTTAAAGGTCCGGCCTTTCTGTCCTATATATTCAGCTGGGCATTCGGGACTCCTGAGGAAAGGTATCTGTCCTTATTGGCTTGTTCGTTATGAGGGAGAATTTGCTGTATGCCTAAAGGGCTACTAAATACGACTTGTACATTTGTGCCATGAAAGAGTTTAGCTAGGTCATAAGAAAAGTATCCCATGAAACGAATGGGGATACGTTTAACTTCATCGTCAGGTGTTACCGAGTGAAGCTGTGGTACATCTTTAGAACGTTTTTTATTGTACATTTTGCGAACCAAAGACGGGTTGTAACCATTCATTTCGGCGATGTATTCCAGTTTATTTATTTCTTTATTGACGGAAGTTTCAGAAAGGGGAATTTCAAAAATTTTGTTAATCATTGATTTAAAAAAGCTCATTTTGTTTTGCCATGGATCGCATGAAGATGCATGTATGACTGAGTCACTTGTGGTCAGTTTCCTATAGATTTTGAATACAACTTTGTTTTCAACTAACTGTAACTGTAGGTCCAAAAAATTTAAGACACTGGAGGAGTTCATTATTTCATGTGTAAAAGTTTCGGGTGTAAGTTGTTGAATTCATAAACTAGAACTGTTACATCAGCTAGAGTGCCATTGAAAATATTCAAGATGTCATCGACATATCTCTTGTAGAAGAGTATTTTTCTGCTTATTGGAGTTTTTTGTTGGAAGTATTGAGATTCAATGTGATTGACAAATATATCGGCTAGGAAACCTGACAGACCACTACCCATGGCTAAATCGTTGTTTTGTTTATAAAAGGAGTTGTTAAAAGAAAAGTAGTTGTATGTGGTAAGTAGTCGTAATAGTGACACAATTTCAGCAATTTCGTCAGAAAGAAGGTTTTATTTCATGGAGAGGTTTTTCTGGATGATGTCGATGGTTTGTTCCAGAGGTACATTGGTATATAAATTTTTTATGTCCAATGACAAGAGGTAGCAACCATCCGAAAAAATTTGGTTATGCAATAAATCCACTAATTGTTTTCTGTTGCGCAAAGTTAAACTTTCTTCAGGGAGTAGTAGCTTCTTCGACAAACGTAACAGAAATTTAGAGGCAGGTTCTCCCGGATATCGGATACCATTAATTACAGGTCGTAGAGGACAATTTATTTTGTGGGTCTTAATTTGGGCTCTTCATGTAGGAGCTCTTGGGTTCATAACGTTTAGCTTGAAGGGTTCTTCAGGGGGAATGATGTGGAGGCACGATTCAAGGTAATTTTTTAGTTCTCTCGAGTAGTTTGCAGTGGGGTCAGAATCTATCATTTCTATGCTATTCTTCAAAGAAAGCCAAGGTCTTATTAATATAATCTGCTTTGTGTATTACGACTCCTGTGTTGCCTTTATCGGCCTGGGATTGTTTGAACAATTAGAACTGTCTAGTGCGATTTTAACATCTGCAGCTAACTATGTGATCAACCTCTCCTGCATACGTGGTTGTACACTGTACTTCATGCCGTTTTCTAGTACAGCGCTTTGCCTAGCATTGAAACTAATATCCGTCAAATTTTACAGTTTTCATTTTTACTACTTTCCAATCGATACAATTCGAACACCTTTTGCAACCGCTAAAATCTAATGTCTCGCTCGAGCACATTCTCGAGTGAACTGAAAGCTCCGCACTCACGAAGTATTTGCTGCCATAACGGTGCTGCATATCTAAAAATGACTAGACCCGTACCTACAATTCCACATAACCTTAATAAAAAGTGTGGGAATGCTTTCTTCGCGTAGTGTACAATGCGTGGAGTTTGCCAACCTCCCCGACGCAGCAGATGACCGCGCAGTCCGTTTTGACCCGTTCCCGAACTTTCAAGAATTCCAGAAATCACTTTCCTTGCAAATTCCGGTCCCGTTCCCCGGTGATCGAACACCGGCAGCAACCGTTGGCGATAGGCCTACCACCCGGTCAGCAATTCGTACGTGAACAATGCAAGCAAATACCGTAGATTCAGCAATATTTTGGCAAGCAGACACGTTGCGTGGAACGCGATGCCTAACCAGCTTCGGCAGTCACGTTGTTCGGTTAACGTGCTTCAGTGAACTTCGGATATTCACAGTGATTAAAAGTTTACCAACTTCACATTTCCTCGTCACTAAGGTATGTAATGAACTCCTTTGCTACGTTGCACAATCGTTGTAATGGACATCAGCCCTAGCAGATATTTCCTTTTCCTATGTTTCCGCACTAGTGAACTTTGGCTTAAAAATGTTCTTCGCAACTGTGATGCTACTTGGTGCCTCGGTCATGGGAGAGTCCCTATTCGGATACACCATACTTCTACAGGCGTTCTTTTTGAAAAATTGCCAGCAGTAGTGCACACACCACATTCCGCCGAAATCTCCGTAGAATATAGCTTCGCTATGCTTCAAGAGGACGACTTGGCAGTTCAGCAAACCGTTCCCCATTTAATGCCATATGAACCCCTAACTAAATTAATAGAAATGTTGGAAGTAATTCGCTTTATATCACGTTTACGTGCAAAATTACGCAGTATAACTGACGCTGTCCCGACTACGCGAGTAAAACGTGCATGGTTTAATACAGGCAGCACTCTTTTGAAAACTGTTTTCGGAACACCAGACCACAGAGATGAAAAACATTGGAATCATGCTGTAAGTGAACTCAGTGGCGTAACTACGGGGGGGGGGGGATGAGGGGGATAGAACCCCCACCCGCAGAACAAAAAAAAAAAAAAAAAAAAAAAAAAGAGAGAGAGAGAGAAATTGTATAACAGCAATCTGGTAAAGATTGGAAACTCAGGGTGTTTTACCATAAGCTTTCATTGGATGGGAGTGAATTAATCTTCAACGGGAGTGGTAGGTGGTAGTCTGTCTGGAAACTGACTAAAATTTTGCTCGTCAAGCAGATCTATCCCCCCCCCCCCCAAGCCAAGTCCTAGTTACGTCACTGAGTGAACTGTCAACACTTACTCAAGGACTACTCACTACGGTCATTCACAAGCAGATTCGATGAACGCACTTGGAGAATAATTTACTTGCAACTACTAGAAGAATACAAGTAACTGCTCATGAGTTGTCACAGCATTATCAATCGTTAACAAATTTTGTGCAACAGGAACATTCCTCACTTCATCACGCCGTCACCAACTTGAGGAACACCACCCAACTCTCTCGAAGTATACAAATTTTACTATTCAATGTCAACACTGCCCAGTCACACATAACAAACGCTACACAGTGCCATTCAGTCAGGTCTACAAAGACGATTAAGCCCTCAGCTGCTACCCGCTGAATTGTTTCTTCATCTTCTACATAATATTTCCATTCAGTTATCAGCCCCCCAACAAATGCTTGCCCCAGTAACCGAACAGAGTCTCTCCCTATATTATGCCGCCGCCACAGTAACGCTTACACGAACAGAAACGCAATTACGAGCACACATCTCGGTTCCTTTGTCATGTACCAGCTGCAATTATGAATGCTATAAACTACATGTTTTCCCTACCATTTTGACTCAGTTTCGGCAGTATATCACGTGGGAAACTAATGATTACCTCGTAGTCAGTGCAGATAGACAATTGCATACCACCTTCCGGAGTGATGAGTTTCATCAATGTCGTTTTGTCAGTACATATTTATGTCAGAATCTAATCATGCATACACGTAAAGATTACTGTGAAATTTCTCTATTTCTATCAGAAGACGTTTCATCGTCATGTACTCGCTTGGTTACTCCTGTTTTAACCCCCATACTTAAAACCGTAGGAAATATTTTATTGTATGCCGTACCAAACGCCACAACGTTTACCTTTTTGTGTTATGATCCACTACAAAGACCTCACACTCATCGTATTACGTTACAAGGAACTGGGTTAGTATATAATATTACCCATTGTGATGTATCCACACCAGCTCGGCGTATTGTCACATCCCATCGCACTTATGCGTCCTTGAAGCTACGCCCCTCCAGTTTTACCAAGATGGAATTCTACAGGGTTGGTACACTCATTACAACAATTAGTCCGTAGGGAACAAAATACAATTTCCCTCGACCGAGCCTTAGCGCACAGAGGCGTGGAACAAAAAACAATTTCAAATAAAGGTTTTGGCGCCCTCTATTTCTGCTCCTGTTCTGATCTTTATAATAGTAATAATCGCGTTCTTCCTCATAAAGAAGAAGCCCTGGAAAAGTCGGGATCCCGCTCGCGAAATTCCAGACCCCTAATCTGCTGGAATTTGCCAGTTCTAGCCTACTTATTCCCCCTTTTCACATCTAAGCATAACATCTGGTAATCATGAAGCAGTACTGACGTCACACTCACACCAATTGAATTTACTATGTAAACAAAATGTTCAAATGTTTGTAAATGTATCGGACCAAACTGCGTGGTCATCAGTCCATAGCTTAGAAACTACTTAAACGTAGGTAAACTAACCTAAGGACAACACACACACCCATGCCCCAGGGAGGACTCGAACCTCCACGGCGAGCAACCGCGCACTCCGCAGCGAGACGCTTTAGACCGCTCGGCTACTCAACCGCGGCTACTATGTAAACCTCATTATACACCTCAGTTAAGTAACAATGATCACCTTTACTTAATGCAACTCAAATGTTACCACTTTTACACTTGTATTGCGCAGAATTATCATTAACCAGATATATTGTAATACACTCTCGCTCTACACCAATGTATCTTTGTTTCACACGTCACTCACGAAACCTATATACTTAAGTGATATGTCACACATTGCTCATTTATTTGATTGGAGTTGTTATTGCCAACTCAGTTAATAATTCGTGACTCTAGTAAAAACTAGCTCGCTACACCCAGTTTCATTATCATGAAGCACCTTCATAACTACAATTTTACTACATTGTTACATCTACATTCATTATACGTCATAAACAACACACAATCAGTAACGTTAGAATACTTAATACTACCGAGTCTAGCTGGTGCTACTCAATATTATGTATTGTATCAAATCAACCCTTATGTGTTCCTTTAGGAGCCTGACTCCTAAATGTTTAACGTGTCATAAGCACCCCATTGTAAGGGTTGGTGGACGAAAATGGGCCACCACCCCACCATAAGCTCTACCTGACGCCCGCGCGGGTGAGTTTCAGCCATGTACAACTCCCACTGCGGAGCCAGGCTCTTCCCACGGGACGGGTCCCGGAAGTTGGCCACCTGCACCTTTCCGGACGCTCTGACACGCCCCTGGACCACGCCCTCACCCCGCCGCGCAGACGCCGTCGTGTGTCGTGACAGGGACGGGCACCAACCAGTAATGTACACTCAACCTATGTATTTCCGCCATACGGCGTAGTGCATCAAATTTAGTAACCACACGTCATACAATCGATAACCAACTACCTTCGACCAATACTACGAACTTACTCACTTAAAAATGTAAAATGCATTTTGAACTTGTTGTAGCTACCTATATTCCCAAAAATCAGTGCTATTCCTTTAGTGACAGGAACAATTAGCGTGGAACTAGTAGTGTGAAACTAAAAAGAACTAAATCCATATAGTATATTAAGAAATCTCAAGCTGATATGTTGTTAATTGAATATATATGTTATGTTATTTGCCTTCTGTTTTGATAGCAGTCTGTGTTAAACACTTCTCGTTAGTTCAGTTTTGTTTGTTATAATTTTGTGAAATTTGTGTTAATTTACAAGCCCTCTGAATTAGCATTTAACGAAACCATCAATCAACTTAACTACCCCCCCCCTCCCCCAGCCACTCTTCTTCGGAATGGGCAGGGATTGCACGGGTGCCGGCCACAGTGGCCGAGGGGACTGAGAAGCGTCAACCACGGTCTGCACGGCCACTATGTCCGGGGGTTCGAATGGCATGGATATTTGTGCCGTTCTTAGTGTAAGCTAGTTCACAAGTAGTTTGTAAGTTTAAGGACTGATGACCCCGTAGTTAAGTCCCATAAGCTATACAAACAGTTGAGTTGATTTTCCAGGTCGGCGCTCCTCCGGCACTCAGCAGTGCATCGTGGCCAAGCAGGAGCGGGCACGTTCCGTCACGCGGCCGGACATCAGGCCTCGCGGCGCCGGCGATCCGGGCCGCCGCGCTCTTCCAAGCAAGCCGCCACCGCGTTCACACGTCTTTTCCTGCCTTCTCCGCTTCCCCCTCTTCTTCTACACCACCATGTTGGTCCGCGACGGGCGCGAATCTTTCGTAGGCCCCATTTCCTGTAACTGTAATCTTCCGTAATAAACCTTCAAGTGTGCCAGTAAACCCTGCATTTCTCATTTAGCCGCCCCATCTAGCCTACAACATCCGCTCAGCCACTCCTGACAATCGACACCTGGTACAGTATCAAGACCCGGCAACTGACCCGAACAAATTACGAAGATGCAGGTACTTAGCGCATTTCGACCGTCGCAACATAAAGCAATAGTGATATCAGTTGGAATTGAGATTCCCAGTAGCAATTTGAATAAAGCAGAATGGGAGTCATTTACGTCCAAATTAGAAGGCAACATTGGATTCATCCCTCCTATAATAGATAATTAAGACACATCCGCGGGACTTGTGAAAGCTACAGCTAAAGCCTGTATAACTGATGGCTACAGAAACACCTACGTGGGTTGGATCTTAAATAATGTCAACTATTTAACAACAAGTAAAAAAGCGTTACATGTTTGCACCTGTTCCTATTCTTCACAGTAGTCACCAGCGTTGTGTAGAACTCGTTGCCAGCGATGCAGAAGGCGTAGTTTACCGTTAGCAGAGCCTCCTCTCCTGATGGTGAGCCTTGACTACTCCGGTTATCAGTCCCAAGGCTCACAAACTACTTAAACTAACTTGTGCTAAGGACAAGAAATACACCTAGCCAAAAGGAAGACTCGAACCTCCGGCGGCGAGCAGCTAGGCGCCTTGGAACGCTCGGCCTCTTCACCGCGGCGATCTACAATCATACATTCGCAATGCTAGTGTTCCTGTTGAACAAACTTGATTCAAACAAAATCTTAAATGTTGTGATCAGGTCCTAGCACTAAATCTTTCATTGAGACTGGCTACGGAAAGAAGTTTACCACTTACTTCACTTTTCTGGGTCTGTCAGCAGTTTATGAAACCGTTTGGAAAAAGACCCTCTTAGTGAGGCTTTACAATTTTATTCCTTGTCCCACTTTGTTACGATTATTAAACTCCATGTCTAGTGGGCATCTGATCAAGATGTACCTCGGTATAACGGAAAGTGTTTTTAGACAGCTCCACGATGGCGTCTCTCAGGGGTCGGTTCTAGCTCCTGTCCTTTTAATGTTTAAACCACTGATTTGCCAGCTACGGTTCACAGTTTAGAATTTCATTTATACCGATGAGATAGCCGCGTCACAATACAGAGACATCCGTATGACGGAAATTACCATAATATTTGACCTAACTCCCATCAAAAATTACTTATCAATGTCTAAACTAAAGCCAAACCCAAATAAAAGAGATGTAGTTTACTTCCAACTCAGTAACAGAATGGCTGGCTATAAGCTTAACATCGCGTTTGATAGTGTTCATCGCATGTTGAATATCCACAGTATCTAGGAATCATCTTGGATTAAACTCTCTCTTTCAAGAACCACCACCTAAAAAACAGCAACCAAAGTTAAAAATAGGAATAACATATTGCGGCAGTTATCAAGCACAACTTGGGAAGCAGGTGGTAAGGTTTTGCGTCCAACAACTTTGTCCCTGGCTTACTCAGCAGCTGAATGTGCTCAATACTGCTCATTTTAAAGCAATTGACGCACAGTTAAATAGGGCAATGAAGTTGATCAGTGGCATTCTGACGGCTACATCCCTTCAGTGGCTCCCAGTGCTATACAGTATCGCCCCTCCTGACATAAGACGGAAGGAAGAGAGAATATTACAGATCTTGTTCACGCATAAGCTTCCTATTTGCAAGACCTTGCGCCACAGTAAAAAGTAGTCTAATTACATGAGAATAGCTTCTCGCCTATACCCAACTGGACAAGGATCTGGGTTACTTTTAACAGACATAAGCTCATCTGGCTAGACGATCCCTCGAAGGAGGAACCGAGGAGGAACCGCCTCCTTTCTGGTGCTGGTCGGTGCAACTATTGGAATTTCGAATAGGGACAGGGAGATGATCAGTCCTGTGACACAGAAGCCGAGTTACAGTGGCACACGTACAAACTGTCCATTTCATCTGACCTCGCAGTCCATGGAATAGGATCTCCCAACCCATTGACCAGCACTGAGATGGAGGCGGACACCCTCACTGAAGTGAAGCGGTACACCGTCAAGTTGATCCTTTCACGAACAGCCAAGGGTACGTTCAGCAACAACTCAGGTAGAACTCTTAGCAAGAACTTCAAGTACAGGTAGCTATTGAAACCTGCGTCAAGACTTCCTAGTAATCAGACTCATCCTCTGTGTTTCCTCGCAGGAAATGAATACTATACATTTAAATAAACAGCACAACGCCTGCAAACTTGTAAAAATATTAATTGGAAAGAAGCTGGAAAACAGTAACTGATTTAGGCAGCAAAAACAAAGGAATTGATTGTCTGTACAATTTTACAGAAGATAGAAATTCTCACTTGGGTGACACTTCACCCTCGTTAGCAAAGGAAGATTAATATAGCATGCAGAAGTAGGCAGAGATTTGTGCAATCTAGAACCTTCGTGATATGGTACCGTCCATACAGCGACTTAAAGATATTCGCAGAGATTTTCAAGTCAAAATCACAAAATTAAAACGTACACGTTGCAGTTGCTGTGACAGTACGTTCAGCAACATGTAGCTCATACTCGGTGTTGCCATCAGTGCCTCCTGACAGGAGCAGTCCTCCCGGTGAACTTTATGGCGACAAGCAAGAAAAGAGCGTAAAGCCGCCTTAGTGCGGCCGGCGCAGCAATTAAGCGACTGTTAGCGCTCTGAATGTGTCGTGCGGGCGCGAGATTTACGTGACAGCACCAGAGACGTGTATGTTTGCTACAGCGCCTCTTAAAACGCCGTTGCAGCAGTCCTCGCAGCGGAAGCTATCAGCGGGAATCTTTTACAAACTTCAGACCGGGAGATAAATTCAGCAGCGCTTCAGGAGTACACCACGAGAAAAGCTGCCACTAAATGTAGCTACTCTTTGGCCCAGGAAATGTTTCAAAGAATTACATGATAACAAGTAACAATGTGTAACTTCTCGGAAAATTAAAATCGCTTGCTGGACAGACCAGAACTCGGGATCACCTCTTCCTTTGAGGGATATGTTCTCTACAACACTTTCACGCATAATGCAATGGTTTAGAGTTTGGGTATCCGTTCGACAAATACTTTTAATATGATAGAAAGTTTCGTATCAGCCACAGAAAAGTTTCATTCTGAACTGGGCGTTTGAAATGAACAGAGGTTGCTAGAGATGCTCTCAGTTTAATGCGATGCAGATATCTCATTGCTGTTCAGACTATGAGATTAGTAAATGTCGGAAATATTACCTTCTTCCAAGGTCACCTGTGGTGATTGGCATTAACTAACATCGCTACATCCATTACTTCAACATAACCCACAAATTTTTGATAGGCGACAAGTCCGGTGATGTAACGGGTCAGGGCAGAAAGCTCGCATCCGAGTGACTCCAAGAAGGCTCGTGTTGCAGCAACATGTGGTCTTGCATTGTCGTGTTGAAAACTGTGTATGGTTTGTTGTGCAGAAAAGGCGTGCCTGCGGCTCACAGGGTGTCGTACTCACGCAGGTCAGACTGGTAAAAGTGCCCTAGTCACGCCCCATCCGTGATGTGTGCCTGTACCCAGCAGCACGCCAGACTGTAGCGTCTGGTGTGGATGCAGCCACTCTGATCCCGCGCTCCCTGTCTGAAGTGAACCACAGGTGGCCATCATTGTCAAACAAACTAAACCTGGAATTGCCCAAAAACACTACCAGATACCATTCCCAGTCCCAGTGACGCCGTTATATGCACGCCTTTTTTATTTTATTTTTTATTTGTGTCAGAAGCATCATGTATACATTAGTATAAAGGTAGAACAGACAGAAATTACTTAATTACATACATATAAAATACGAAACTACAAACAACAAACAAACATATACATTTGGCCCAAAAGCGGGCTACGTCGGCAGTATTTGGGGTTGCCAACATCAAGTCCTCTAAAGTACATTGTGAAGGACATTCAGGACACTTATACGTCATCTGCACGTCACCACACTCACAGAGGTTAGATCTAATATATAAAGCAGAGTGTCCGTATGTGTGTACGTGTTGCATACAAATCTACAGTTTTGATCCAATCTTTCTCAAATTTTATACACGTAAGCTTCAATCCATGAGAACGGTCGCCGTAAGTGTAAGAATTACGTACGAAACATAGTTGACGAGATATGACGTCATAAACAATGAAATGCGCGAAAAACTACTGCATTTTGCAACAATGCAGCTCATTTTCTCCTAAACCATTCGACCGATTTCAACCAAATTTGATACACACATTCCTTACCGTGAGGTAACAATTTCTGCATGGGCAAGAATCGCATACGGCACATGTTCAAAAGATATTACGTTACAACCAATAGAAATCGCAAATAATGCGGCGAGACTTTCGAAATACACAGTATGAGAATGACAGTACTTAGCGACTTGCAACAAACTTTAAACATAATTTCAAACCTTTATTAAACTTTTTCTCGCTGGCAACCATGCAAAAAGATGAAAGGAAAAACGTTTCTCGCTTACTACTTTTCCGCTGTTTATGGAGTAAAACTACGGCTCTCGGTATTACGTTACAATTTATAATTTGAACACTACAAATTGTAGCGACAGGAAATTTTACAGACAGTATGCACATATATACGAGGTGCATTCAAGTTCTAAGTCCTCCGATTTTTTTTCTAATTAACTACTCACCCGAAATCGATGAAACTAGCGTTACTACTCGACGTAATCGCCCTGCAGACATGCACGTTTTTCACAATGCTAACGCCATGATTCCATGGCAGCGGCGAAGGCTTCTTTAGGAGTCTGTTTTGACCACTGGAAAATCGCTGAGGTAATAGCAGGACGGCTGGTGAATGTGCGGCCACGGAGAGTGTTTTTCATTGATGGAAAAAAGCCAAAAGTCACTAGGAGCCAGGTCAGCTGAGTAGGGAGCATGAGGAATCACTTCAAAGTTGTTATCACGAAGAAACTGTTGCGTAAAGTTAGCTCGATGTGCGGGTGCGTTGTCTTGTCCCGGACGTTTTTGTTGCAGTGCAGGAAGGAATTTGTTCTTCAAAATATTTTCGTAGAATGCATCTGTTACCGTAGTGCCCTTTGGAACGCAATGGGTAAGGATTACGCCCTCGCTGCCCCAGAACATGGACACCATCATTTTTTCAGCACTGGCTGTTACCCGAAATTTATTTGGTGGCGGTGAATCTGTGTGCTTCCATTGAGCTGACTGGCGCTTTGTTTCTGGGTTGAAAAATGGCATCCACGTCTCATCCATTGTCACAACCGACGAAAGGAAAGACCCATTCATGCTGTGGTTGCGCGTCAACATTGCTTGGTAACATGCCACACGGGCAGCCTTGTGGTCGTCTGTCAGCATTCGTGTCACCCACTTGGATGACACTTTTCGCATTTTCAGGTCGTCATGCAGGATTGTGTGCACAGAACCCACAGAAATGCCAACTCTGGAGGCGATCTGTTCAACAGTCATTCGGCGATCGCCCAAAACAATTCTCTCCACTTTCTCGACCATGTCGTCATACCGGCTTGTGCGAGCCTGAGGTTGTTTCGGTTTGTTGTCACACGATGTTCTTCCTTCATTAAACTGTCGCACCCACGAACGCACTTTCGACACATCCATAACTCCATCACCACATGTCTCCTTCAACTGTCGATGAATTTCAATTGATGTCACACCACGCAAATTCAGAAAACGAATGATTGCACGCTGTTCAAGTAAGGAAAACGTCGCCATTTTATGTATCTAAAACAGTTCTCATTCTCGACGCTAGCGGTAAAATTCCATCTGCCGTACGGTGCTGCCATCTCTGGGACGTATTGACAATGAACGCGGCCTCATTTTAAAACTATGCGAATGTTTCTATCTCTTTCCAGTCCGGAGAAAAAAATCGGAGGCCTTTGAACTTGAGTGGACTGCGCGGTTTTTTTACGATAAAGGGCTTCGGGGAAAAACAAAATGGGCAATCTCAAAGGGTGCAGGTGGATCACAGGAGAAACGTAGATTCGGGAACTATCGGTATAACAGTTGTAAATTGTCGTAGCTGTATCGGGAAAGTACCAGACCTCCAAGCGTTAATAGAAAGCACCGAAACACACAACATTATAGGCATAGAAAGTTGACTGAAGCCGTAAATAAGTTCAGTAGAAGTATTTGCAAAAGATCTAACGGTGTTCAGAAAGAATAGATTAAACAAAATAGGTGAGGGCGAGTTCGTCGCCGTCAAAAGTAGTATTTCGTGTAGCGAAGTTGAAGTTCTACATCTACATCTACAGCCATACTCCGCAAGCCACCCGACGGTGTGTGGCGGAGGGTACCTTGAGTACCACTATCGATTTTTCCTCCTATTCCAGTCACGTATTGTTCGCGGAAAGCATTGTCGGTATGCCTCTGTGTGGGCTCTAATCTCTCTGATTTTATCCTCACGATCTCTTCGCGAGATATACGTAAGAGGGAGCAATATACTGCTGGACTCCTCAGTAAAGGTAAGTTCTCGAAACTTTTGTGTCCCAGCCTCTCGCCACTTTTGTGTCTTTTCCGCCGGTTGTCTTAGGTGTCGGTGACCGAGTAAAGAGAGACCGACACAGGAATAAAGGATGCACGCGTGTGCAGGTACGGAGGTGACCAGCCAGTGGGACAGCAGAAACTAGAAACACTAGAGTAAATTAGAACGAGATATATATTTCATAGAGACTTAATAATACTTTAATTTTACATAGTTCTTGACTGCAGAATGTTGATAATAGATTAGATAGAGGCCTGCCTACTGATGATTCCTAGTGCCTAGCCAATAGCCAAGTCTTCACTGGTGCCTATCTGATTCCGAAATGTTAACTGGTTCTTATCTCAGTCCCAAGTGGCCGATGCAGCAGAGGGCGCTCATGGCTTACATCGTAAGAACGCAGCGCCGTGCGTGCATGGCGGCGCGCGGCGTAAGTACGTGGCGGGGCACTTCATACTTGTGCGACACCACAGAAACTTCGACAAAAGCCCGTACCGAGCGACAGAGCGTCTCTCCTGCAGAGTCTTCCACTGGAGTTTAGCAATCATCTCCGTAACGGTTTCACGATTACCAAATGTTCCTTTAACGAAGCGCGCTGCTCTCCGTTGGAACTTCTCCACTTCCTCTATCAATCCCACCTGCTACGGATTCCACAGCGGTGAGCAGTATTCAAGCTGTGGGCGAACAAGTGTACTGTAACCTACTTCTTTTGTTTTCGGACTGCATTTCCTTAGAATTCTCCCAATGAATCTAAGTCTGGCATCTGCTTTACGGACGATTGATTTTATATGGTCGTTCCATTTTAAATCCTTCCTGATGACTACTCCCAGATAATTTATGGAATTAACTGCTTCCAGTTGCTGACCTGCTATAGTGTAGCTAAATGATAAAGGATCTTTCTTTCTGTGTATTCGCAGCACATTACACTTGTCTACATTGAGCTTTAATTGCCATTCCCTACACCATGCGTCAATTCGATGCAGATCATCCTGCATCTCAATACAGTGTTCCATTGTTACCTCTATATACTACCGCATCATCCACAAAAAGCCGCAGTGAACTTCCGATGTTATCCGCAAGGTCATTTATATATATCGAACAGCAACGGACGCACGACACTCCCCTGTGGCACACCTGATTTAACTCCTACTTCGGAATACTTCTCTCCATTGAGAATGACCTGCTGCTTTCTGTTATCTAGGAATTCCTCAATCCAATCACACAATTGGTCTGATAGACCATATGCTCTTACTTTGTTCATTAAGCGCCTTGCCAAAGTCGAGAAACACAGCATCTACCCGAGAACCCATGCCTATGGCCCTCTGAGTCTCGTGGACGAATAGCGCGAGCTGGGTTTCACACGAACGCCTTTTTCGAAACCCATGCTGATTCCTACAGAGCAGATTCCCAGTCTCGAGAAATGTCATTATACTCGAACATAATACATGTTCCAAAATTCTACAACTGACCGACGTTAGAGATATAGGCACATCTGTTCGAGGACCATTCTTGAAAACGGGGATGACCTGTGCCATTTTCCAATCTTTCGGAACGCTATGCTCTTCTGGATACCTACGATACACCACTGCGAGAAGGGGGGCCAGTTCCTTCGCGTACTCTGTGTAAAAACGAACTGGTATCCCATCAGATCCTGCGGCCATTCCTCTTTTGAGCGATTTTAATTGTTTTTCTATCCCTCTCAATTATTTCGATATCTGCCATTTTGAAATCTGTGCGGCAATCTAGCAAAGGAATTATAGTGCAATATTCCTCTATGAAACAGCTTTGGAAAAAGACATTTAGTAATTCCGCCTTTAGAGTGTCATCCTCTGTTTCAATGCCATTTACGTCACAGAGTGTCGGGACACTTCGTTTTTATCCACTTACCGCTTTGACATAAGACCAAAATTTCATAGAATTTTCCGCCAAGTCAGTACAAAGAACTGTATTTTCGAATTCGTTGAACGCCTCTCGCATAGCCCTCCTCACGCTACATTTCGCTTTGTGTAATTTTTGTTTGTCTACAAGGCTTTGGCTACGTTTATGTTTGCAGTGAAGTTCCCTTTGTTTCCGTAGCAGCTTTCTAATTCGGTTGTTGTACTACGGTGGCTCCTTTCCATCTCTTACGACCTTGCTAGGTACATAATCATCTAATGCATATTGTACGATGGCTTTGAACTTAGACCACTGTTCCTCAACACCATCTGTACTTAAGATAAAATGTCTGTGCTGAGCCGTCAAGTACTCTGAAATCCCCTTTTTGTCACTTTTTCCGAACAGAAAAATCTTCCTACCTTAACATTTCTATTTATGGCTGAAATTACCGATGCTGTAACTGCTTTATGATCGCTGATTCCCTGTTCTGCATTAACTGTTCCGAATAGTTCGGGTCTGTTTGTCACCAGAAGGTCTAATATGTTGTCACCACGAGTTGGTTCTCTGTTTAACTACTTAAGGTAGTTTTCAGACAATGCACTCAAAACAATTTCACTGGATTCTTTGTCCCTGCCACCTGTAATAAACGTTTGAGTCTCCCAATCTAAATCGGGTAAATTAAAATCTCCTCCCAAAACTATAACATGATCGGGAAATCTACTCGAAATATTTTCCTAATTATCCTTCAAGTGTTCTGTCACAACAGCTGCTGAGCCAGGAGGCATCCGATTACCATGTTCGAGCCTGCTTTAACCGTGACCTTCACCCAAATTATTTCACACTTCGAATCTCCGTCTATTTCCTTCGACACTAGTGCACTTTTTATCGCTATAAACACGCCTCCCTCTTTACTGTCCAGCCTATCTCTGCGGTAAACATTCCAGTCTGAGTTTAGAATCTCATTACTGTTTACATCTGGTTTCAGCCAACTTTCCGTCCCTAGTACTATGTGGGTTTTGTGATCGTTTATTATTGAGAGCAATTTGGGACCTTCCTATAGACGCTCCTGCAGTTAACTACTACTACATTAATCATTTCCTTCCCTGTTGTGTTCTGCCTACTGATACCTTGTCGCGGCTAAGGAGCCATCTCGTCGGGCCTAGGGACGGAATTCTCTAACCTAAAAAACCCCCACACGTACTTCCCTACCCTTGTAGCCGCTTCCTGCGTGTAGTGCACGCCTGACCTATTCAGGGGAACCACACATTTCCCCACCCGATAGCGGAGGTCGAGAAATTTGCAGCCCAGATCTTCGCAGAATCGTCTGAGCTTCTGATTTCAGCCTTCCGCTCGGCTCCAAACCAGAGGACCGCGATCGGTTCTGGAACGACACTACAAATAGTTAGCTCAGATCCCACCCCACGAGCGAGGCTTTCTGCCTTCACCAACTCAGCCAACCGCCTGTATGAACTGAGGATGACCTCTGAAACCAACCCACAGGAGTCATTGGTGCCGACATGAGCGACAATCTGCAGTCACGCCAGTGCTCTATCGCCGCCGGAAGGGCCTCCTCCACATCTCGGATAAGACGCCCCGACAAGCAAACAGAGTGCACACTGGCCTTCTTCTTCCCCGCATTTCCGCTATCTCCCTCAAGGGCTCCATCAACCGCCTTACATTGGAGCTCAAGATCACTAATAAACCCCTCCCCCCGTGTACCTGCTCGGACCTTGCTGAAGGAGCGGCCGCACGTTCACTCACTGGCAGAGCGGGCGATGCCGCTCGGCTAGCCTCCCATTTGAGCCTCCGCCTCGAGCGACGCCAACGCCATATTAAGAGCACACATTCACAACGTTATCAAAATACGAGAGAATGTACTCTTGAAACAGTAACACAAACGACATCTTTCAAGTAGGTGACAAAATGTCTCCTAAAAACAGTAAATTAAGAAATTAAATTGCCAACAAAGTTTCACGAAAATTAAATAATGACACTTAGCGCTTTGTGCGATGCAGCAGTGACATCAGCAGGCACTGAACGGACTGGCAGGTAGCTGTAGTAACGGTCTCTAGCCTGTTTCGGAATGTACAATTCACAGACGAAAAGTAAACACAACGTTATCAAAATACGAGAGAATGTACTCTTGAAACAGTAACACAAACGAAATCTTTCAAGTAGGTGACAAAAAGTCTATTAAAAACAGAAAATTAAGAAATTAACTGCCAACAAAGTTTCACGAAAATTAAATTATGACATTTAGCGCTCTGTGCGATGCAGCAGTGACATCAGCAGGCACTGAACGGACTGGCAGGTAGCTGTATTACCGGTCTCTGACTTGTTTCGGAATGTACTAGTCACAGACGAAAAGGAAACAAAACGTCAACAAAATACGAGCGTTTGTACTCTTGAAACAGTAACACAAACGAAATCTTTCAAGTAGGTTACAAAAAGTCTATTAAAAACAGAAAATTAAGAAATTAACTGCCAACAAAGTTTCACGAAAATTAAATTATGACATTTAGCGCTCTGTGCGATGCAGCAGTGACATCAGCAGGCACTGAACGGACTGGCAGGTAGCTGTAGTAACGGTCTCTGACTTGTTTCGGAATGTACAAGTCACAGACGAAAAGTAAACAAAACGACAACAAAATACGAGAGAATGTACTCTTGAAACACTAACACAAACGAAATCTTTCAAGTAGGTTACAAAAAGTCACTTAAAACAGAGAATTAAGAAATTAACTGCCAACAATATTTCATGAAAATTAAATTATGACATTTAGCGCCCTGTGCGATGCAGCAGTGACCAACAGGCACTGAACGGACTGGCAGGTAGCTGTAGTAACGGTCTCTGACTTGTTTGGAAATGTAGAAGTCACAGACGAAAAGTAAACACAACGTTATCAAAATACGAGAGATTGTACTCTTTAAACAGTACCCCAAACGAAATCTTTCAAGTACGTGACAAAAAAACTCTTAAAATCAGATAGACTAAACGAAAATTATGAAATTAACTGCCAACAAAGTTACACGGAAATTAAATTATGACACTTAGCGCTCTTTGCAATGCAGCAGTGAAATCAGAAGGCACTGAACGGACTGGCAGGTAGCTGTATTAACGGTCTCTGACTTGTTTCGGAATGTACAAGTCACAGACGAAAAGTAAACAAAACGTCAACAAAATACGAGAGAATGTACTCTTGAAACAGTAACACAAACGTAATCTTTCAAGTAGGTTACAAAAAGTCTCTTAAAAACAGAAAATTAAGAAATTAACTGCCAACAAAGTTTCACGAAAATTAAATTATGACACTTAGCGCTCTGTGCGATGCAGCAGTGACATCAGCAGGCACTGAACGGACTGGCAGGTAGCTGTAGTAACGGTCTCTGACTTGTTGAGAAATGAACAAGTATGGTCGAAAAGTAAACAAAACGTTGTCGGAATACGAGAGAATGTACATTTAAAACAGTAACACAGACGTAATCTTTCAAGTAGGTTACAAAAAGTCTCTTAAAAACAGAAAAGAAAGAAATTAACTGCCGTCAAAATTTCACGAAATTAAACTTTCACACTTAGCTCTCCGTGCGATGCAGCAGTGAAGTCAGCAGGCACTGAAGGGACTGGCAGGTAGCTGTAGTAACGGTCTCTGACTTGTATAGAAATGTACAAGTCACAGACGAAAAGTAAACACAACGTCATCAAAATAGGAGAGATTGTACTCTTGAAACAGTAACACTAACGAAATCTTTCAAGTAGGTGTAAAAAAGTCTCTTAAAAACAGAAAATTAAGAAATTAACTGCCAACAAAGTTTCACGAAAATTAAATTATGACACTTAGCGCTCTGTGCGATGCAGCAGTGATATCAGCAGGCACTGAACGGACTGGCAGGTAGCTGTAGTAACGGTCTCTGACTTGTTTCGGAATGTACAAGTCATGGACGAAAAGTAAACAAAACGTCATCAAAATACGAGAGAATGTACTCTTAAAAATGTAACACAAACAAAGTCTTTCAAGTAGGTGACCAAATTTCTAATAAAAACAGTAAATTCAGAAATTAATTGCCAACAAAATTTCACGAAAATTAAATTTTTACACTTAGTGCTGTGTGCGATGCAGCAGTGACATCAGCAGGCACTGAAGGGACTGGCAGGTAGCTGTAGTAACGGTCTCTGACTTGTTTCGGAGCGTACAAATCACAGACGAAAAGTAAACAAAACGTCAACAAAATACGAGAGAATGTACTCTTGAAAAAGTAACACAAACGAAATCTTTCAAGTAGGTTATAAAAAGTCTCTTAAAAACAGAGAATTAAGAAATTAACTGCCAACAAATTTCACGAAAATTAAATTATGACATTTAGCGCTCTGTGCGATGCAGCAGTGGCGTCAGCAGGCACTGAACGGACTGGCAGGCAGCTGTAGTAACGGTCTCTGACTTGTTTAGAAATGTAGAAGTCACAGACGATAAGTAAACACAACGTTATCAAAATACGAGAGATTGTACTCTTCAAAGAGTACCACAAACGAAATCTTTGAAGTACGTGACAAAAAAACTCTTAAAAACAGAAAGACTAAACGAAAATTATGAAATTAACTGCCAACAAACTTTCACGAAATTAAATTATGACACTTAGCGCTCTGTGCAATGCAGCAGTGACATCAGCAGGCACTGAACGGACTGGCAGGTAGCTGTATTAACGGTCTCTGACTTGTTTCAGAATGTACAAGTCACAGACGGAAAGTAAACAAAACGTCATCAAAATACGAGAGAATGTCCTCTAGAAACAGTAACACAAACGAAATCTTTCAAGTAGGTGACAAAAAGTCTCTTAAAAACAGAAAATTAAGAAATTAACTGCCAACAATATTTCATGAAAATTAAATTATGACACTTAGCGCTCTGTGCGATGAAGCAGTGACATCAGCAGGCACTGAATAATCTGGCAGGTAGCTGTAGTAACGGTCTCTGACTTGTTTAGAAATGTACAAGTCACAGAAGAAAAGTAAACAAAACGTCAACAAAATTGGAGAGAATGTACTCTTGAAACAGTAACACAAACGAAATCTTTCAAGTAGGTTACAAAAAGTCTCTTAAAAACAGAAAATTAAGAAATTAACTGCCAACAAAGTTTCACGAAAATTAAATTATGACATTTAGCGCTCTGTGCGATGCAGCAGTGATATCAGCAGGCACTGAACGGACTGGCAGGCAGCTGTAGTAACGGTCTCTCACTTGTTTAGAAATGTACAAGTCACAGACGAAAAGTAAACACATCGTTATCAAAATACGAGAGAATGTACTCTTCAAACTGTACCACAAACGAAATCTTCCAAGTAGGTGACACAAACACTCTTAAAAACGGAAAGACTAAACGACAATTAAGAAATTAACTGCCAACAAAATTTCACGAAAATTAAATTTTCACACTTAGTGCTCTGTGCGATGCAGCAGTGACATCAGCAGGCACTGAACGGACTAGCAGGTTGCTGTAGTAACGGTCTCTGACTTGTTTAGAAATGTACAAGTCACAGACGAAAAGTAAACACAACATTATCAAAATACGAGAGAATGTCCTCTAGAAACAGTAACATAAACGAAATCTTTCAAGTAGGTGACAAAAAGTCTCTAAAAAACAGAAAAGTAAGAAATTAACTGCCTACAAAATTTCATGAAATTAAATTTTCACACTTAGCGCTCCGTGCGATGCAGCAGTGACATCAGCATGCACTGAACGGACTGGCAGGTAGCTGTAGTAACGGTCTCTGACTTGTTTAGAAATGTACAAGTCACAGACGAAAAGTAAACACAACGTTATCAAAATACGAGAGAATGTACTCTTCAAACAGTACCACAAACGAAATCTTTCCAGTAGGTGACAAAAACACTCTTAAAAACAGAAAGACTAAACGAAAATTATGAAATTAACTGCCAACAAAGTTTCACGAAAATTAAATTATGACACTTAGCGCTCTGTGCAATGCAGCAGTGACATCAGCAGGCACAGAACGGACTGGCAGGTAGCTGTATTAACGGTCTCTGACTTGTTTCGGAATGTACTAGTCACAGACGGAAAGTAAACACAACGTCAACAAAATACGACAGAATGTACTCTTGAAACAGTAACTCAAACGAAATCTTCAAGTAGGTTACAAAAAGTCTCTTAAAAACAGAAAAATTAAGATATTAACTGCCAACTAAGTTTCACGAAAATTAAATTATGACATTTAGCGCTCTGTGCGATGCAGCAGTGACATCAGCAGGCACTGAACGGACTGGCAGGTAGCTGTAGTAACGGTCTCTGACTTGTTTAGAAATGTACAAGTCACAGACGAAAAGTAAACACAACGTTAACAAAATACGAGAGAATGTACTCTTCAAACAGTACCACAAACGAAATCTTTCAAGTAGGTGACAAAAACACTCTTAAAAACCGAATGACTAAACGAAAATTAAGAAATTAACTGCCAACAAAATTTCACGAAAATTAAATTGTCACACTTAGTGCTCTGTGCGATGCAGCAGTGACATCAGCAGGCACTGAACGGACTAGCAGGTAGCTGTAGTAACGGTCTCCGACTTGTTTCGGAATGTACAAGTCACAGACGAAAAGTAAACACAACGTTATCAAAATACGAGAGAATGTACTCTGCAAACAGTACCACTAACGAAATCTTTCAAGTAGGTGTAAAAAAGTCTCTTAAAAACAGAAAATTAAGAAATTAACTGCCAAAAAAGTTTCACGAAAATTAAATTATGACACTTAGCGCCCTGTGCGATGCAGCAGTGACATCAGCAGGCACTGAACGGACTGGCAGGTAGCTGTAGTAACGGTCTCTGACTTGTTTAGGAATGTACAAGCCACAGACGAAAAGTAAACAAAACGTCTACAAACTACGAGAGAATGTACTCATGAAACAGTAACACAAACGAAATCTTTCAAGTAGGTGACAAAATGTCTCTTAAAAACAGAAAATTAAGAAATTAACTGCCAACAAAGTTACTCGAAAATTAAATTATGACACTTAGCGGACTCTGCGATGCAGCAGTGACATCAGCAGGCACTGAACGGACTGGCATGTAGCAGTAGTAACGGTCTCTGACTTGTTGAGAAATGAACAAGTCATGGTCGAAAAGTAAACAAAACGTTATCAAAATACGAGAGAATGTACTCTTAAAACAGTAACACAAACGAAGTCTTTCAAGTAAGTGACTAAATGTCTCTTAAAAATAGAAAATTAAGAAATTAACTGCCAACTAAGATTCACGAAAATTAAATTATGACACTTAGCGCTCTGTGCGATGCAGCAGTGACATCAGCAGGCACTGAACGGTCTGGCAGGTAGCTGTAGTAACGGTCTCGCACTTGTTTAGAAATGTACAAGTCACAGACAAAAAGCAAACACAACGTCATCAAATTACGGAGGAATGTACTCTTGAAACAGTAACACAAACGAAATCTTTCAAGTAGGTGTAAAAACACTCTTAATAACAGAATGACTAAACGAATATTGAGAAATTAACTGCCAACAAAATTTCACGAAATTTAAATTTTCACACTTAGTGCTCTGTGCGATGCAGCAGTGACATCAGCAGGCACTGAACGGACTAGCAGGTTGCTGTAGTAACGGTCTCTGACTTGTTTCGGAATGTACAAGTCACAGACGAAAAGTAAACACAACGTTATCAAAATACGAGAGAATGTACTCTTCAAACAGTACCACAAACGAAATCTTTCAAGTAGGTGACAAAAACACATTTAAAAACAGAAAGACTAAACGAAAACTAAGAAATTAAATGCCAACAAAATTTCACGACAATTAAATTATGACACTTAGCGCTCTGTGCGATGCAGCAGTGGCGTCAGCAGGCACTGAACGGACTGGCAGGCAGCTGTAGTAACGGTCTCTCACTTGTTTAGAAATGTACAAGTCACTGACGAAAAGTAAACACAACGTTATCAAAATACGAGAGAATGTACTCTTCAAACAGTACCACAAACGAAATCTTTCAAGTAGGTGTAAAAAAAAGTCTCTTAAAAACAGAAAATTAAGATATTAACTGCCAACTAAGTTTCACGAAAATTAAATTATTACATTTAGCGCTCTGTGCGATGCAGCAGTGACATCAGCAGGCACTGAACTGACTGGCAGGTAGCTGTAGTAACGGTCTCTGACTTGTTTAGAAATGTACAAGTCACAGACGAAAAGTAAACACAACGTTATCAATACACGAGTGAATGTACTCTTGAAACAGTACGACAAACGAAATATTTCAAGTAGGTGACAAAAACACTCTTAAAAACAGAAAGACTAAACGAAAATTATGAATTTTACTGCCAACAAAGTTTCACGAAAATTGAATTATGACACTTAGCGCTCTGTGCAATGCAGCAGTGACATCAGCAGGCACTGAACGGACTGGCAGGTAGCTGTATTAATGGTCTCTGACTTGTTGTTGTTGTTGGGTTTTTGAAGGGACTAAACAACGACGGTTATCAGTCCCTTTTTCCAGTCCAAGAGATAAAACATTGTGTTAAGCGATCCAAAGTGAATGCACTAACAAGTCAAAGTTTAAAACTTACAGACTAATAGAAAGAAAGGATACGATTAGAAACGAAGAAGGGATAAAACAGCTGAAACATTACAAGAGTGTTGTTGCTGGGTGCTCACAAGGATATAAGGAACACACCCAGCCACTCTGGAACACGTTAAAACCGCCTACCTAACAGACTTAAGCAGGCGGAGGACAGAGAAACGACAGAGAAACACAAACATTAAATGGACTTGTAAAGTCCACACTCACGCATAAAATTTAAAACAGAGTCAACCGTGGATGTATTGTCAGCTAATGCTAGCTGCAAAGTGTCAGGAAGATTAAAATAGCGTCGTGTTGCGGCTAAATGGCGACATTCAATTAAGATGTGGGCGACCGTCAAAGGCGCACCACATCGACACTGAGGAGGGTTCTCGCGACGCAGGAGGTGACCGTGCGTAAGCCAAGTATGGCCTATACGGAGTCGGCAAAGGACGACCGACTACCTGCGAGAAGCCCTCAGGGACGTCTTCCATGCTGCGGTAGACGGCTTGATAGCACGGAGCTTATTCGGTTCAGTCGAATCTGCCCATTCAGAATTCCAAACCCTTAAGACCTTGTGGGTCAACTGGGTTTGGAGGTCGGAAACTGGGAGGCCAATATCCAGGGACCGCGAAGTAGTGGCCTGCTTGGCCAGCTCATCGACGCGTTCATTGCCCGGTATACCTATGTGGCCCGGAGTCCAGACAAAGGTGACAGAACGGCCTGACTCGCCAAGGGCAAAGACAGCATCTTGAATGGCTCGCACTACTGTGTGTTTCGGTAGAAACTGGTCGAGGGCCTGTAAGCCACTCAGGGAGTCGCTACAGATGACGAACGACCCCCTGGGGTGAGCTCTGAGGTGTTCAAGAGCTCTCAAAATACCGACCAGTTCTGCGGTGAAGATGCTGCTTCCACAAGGCAATGACCGCTGTTCGATGTGGTCACCATGGATAAAGGCATATCCAGCATGGCCATCGACCAAAGAACCGTCCGTGTACACAATGTTTGCTCCGTGAAACGTATCAATCAGTGCATAGAACCGGCGACGGAGAAGCAGTGGTGAAATCGAGGCTTTTGAATCCCGGGACAAGTCCAGCCGAAGCTCCAGGCAAGGAATTTTCCAGGGGGGGATACGGAGGGAGTAATGGTAAGGTGGAGGAAGGGGTAAGGAATCAAGTGAGGAGAGAAGGGAACGGACGCGGACCGCAATCGGGAGACCCGACCTGGGCCGACGTCGTGGGGAAGGGAGTGCAGAAAGTGGGAAGAGAAGCCTGTGGTTCGGATGGCGGGGTGAAGCATGAACCCGGGCAACGTAGCTCACCAACAGCCGTTGCCGGCGATATCGCAGAGGGGGAACACCAGCTTCAGCTAGAAGGCTCGTTACGGGACTGGTGCGAAAAGCCCCTGTTGCGAGTCGCACGCCTGTGTGGTGAACGGGGTCTAGGACCCGCAAGGCAGAAGGAGCTGCTGAGTCGTACACCAGGCTTCCGTAATCAAGCCGCGACAGAATAAGAGACTTGTAGAGCTGAAGAAGGGTGGAACGTGCTGCTCCCCAACTAGTATGGCTGAGGCACCGTAGGACATTTAAATGCCGCCAACACTTCTGTCTCAGCTGACGTAGGAGTGGCACCCAAGTCAGCCAGGCATCGAACACCATGCCCAGGAAGCGATGTGTTTCCTCAACCTGAAGTAGTTCACCACCCAGGTAGAGCTCTGGGTCAGGGTGAACTACTCGACTGCGACAGAAGTGCATCACGCAGGTTTTTCGGGCGGAGAACTGAAAGCCGTGAGTAGAAGCCCATGAGTGGGCCTTTCGGATGGCACCCTGGAGCCGCCGTTCAGCTACGCCGATGCTAACTGAGCTGAAATACAAGCAGAAGTCATCGGCGAACAGGGAGCAACTGACCGATGACCCCACAGCCGCAGCAAGACCATTTATCGCCACTAAAAACAATGGAACGCTGAGGACGGAGCCCTGTGGGACACCGTTCTCTTGAATACGTGGGGAGCTAAAAGACGCCCCAACCCTCACCCGGAACGAGCGATGGGAGAGGAAATTATGAATAAAAATAGGAAGGGCACCCCGTAGGCCCCAGTCATGAAGAGTTGTTAAAATATGGTGGCGCCAGGTGGTGTCATACGCCTTTCGAAGGTCGAAAAATACAGCAACTAAATGTTCACGCCTAGCGAAGGCAGTGCGAATGGCCGACTCCAATGACACGAGGTTGTCAATGGTAGAACGGCCCTGGCGAAAGCCCCCTTGTTGTGGAGCAAGGAGTCCGCGCTCTTCAAGGATCCACATAAGCCGCCGACTCACCATACGTTCGAAGAGCTTGCAGAGAACGTTGGTGAGGCTGATCGGACGGTAATTGTCAGCCACCAGGGGATCTGCACCAGGTTTCAGCACCGGGATGATAGTGCTTTCCCGCCACTGCGACGGGAAAGTGCCTTCTGCCCATAGATGGTTAAACAGGGCGAGAATGCGGCGTTGAAACTCTGGTGAGAGGTGTCGGAGGAATTGGCCGTGAATCCTATGAGGTCCTGGAGTTGTATCAGGACACGCAGCAAGGGCAGTTCGGAACTCCCACTCGGTAAACGGGTCGTTGTATATTTCCCGACGACGAGTGCGGAAAGATAACTGTTTCCGCTCGGCCCGCTCTTTGAGGGAGCGGAAGTCGGCACTGTACGCGGCAGTCGCAGCGCATTGTGCGTAGTGGTCTGCCATGTGCTCGGCGATAGCTGTCGGGAGCGTGCAGAGGACACCCTGGATGGTGAGGGACGGGATTCCTGTCGGCGGGCGGTATCCGAAGACGCGTCGGACTTGCGCCCATACCTTAGTCAGGGAGGTGCGGGAGCCGATACTGGCTACATACCGCTCCCAGGAATCCTGCTTACTCTGCTGTACGAGTCGTCGAGCATGCGCACGGAGCCGTTTAAAGGCCACCAAATTCTCCACGGATGGGTGGCGTCGATGGCGCTGGAGCGCTCGCCGACGTTCCCGGATGGCCTCAGCAATCTCCGGTGTCCACCAAGGCACGGACCTATGCCTAGGGGAACCGGTGGTTTGCGGAACTACTACTTCAGCGGCCCTGACTTTTGTGTCCCAACTTCGTCGCCGCTTTTGTGTCCCAGCCTCGTCGTAGGTGTCGGTGGCCGAGTGGAACGAGACCGACACAGGAACAAGACAGCACGCTGGTGCAGGTACGGAGGGGAGCAGCCAGAAACTATAAACACTCGAGTAAATTAGTAAGAGATATATATTGCACAGAATGTAACAATACTTAACTTTTACATAGTACTGCAGAACGTTGATACATAGTTGTTAGAGGCCTGCCTAGTGCCTGTACAATAGCAAAGTCTTCACTGGTGCCTATCTGATTACGAAAGTCCTAACTCGTTGCTATCTCCGTCCGAAGTGGCCGATGTCCTTCAGTGGTAGCCACGAGCGGCGTTGTCCCAGAGGGCGCTCGTGGCTGTCGTCGTGAGAACGCCGCGCCGTGCGTGCATGGCGGCGCGCGGCGAAAGTAAGTGGCGCGCACTTTGTACTTGTGCGACACCACACCCCTCCCCCCCAAACCGCCGCGCCGTCGTGGCGTAGGGCTGAGGGCCACGGCGACGGCACTGGGCGGAGGGCCTGGGCGGGGGCGTTACTGGTGGGACGGGCGTCGTAGCTGAGGCCGGGATCGAGACGCCGTCCGCGCCCCGGCATCCGCCTTGAGATCCTCCAGGGAACCCGCCGAAACCTGGGGAAGGGCGCCCGCCCCCGCCCAAAGGGAGCAGGTCATCTTCTTCTGAGGTGCGTGGCCCAAGCTGGGGCGGCACGCACGGTCCCGGAGTCCCTCTCGGTGACGCTGTCATCTGCGGCGGCGACAGCGGCGGCGTCGCGTCGATATCCATCGGGACGATCTCGTAGTCCGGGGACGAACGATGTGGTTGTGCTCCCTGGCGTTGAACTGGGTCTGGAATCAAGAAACCGGAGACAGGATCGCGCGGCCTGTGCAAGCGCAATTGGTTTGCGTGGCGCCGCAGCTCCGACCCTGTGGAAGAACGTACAACAAACATATTGCGCCCGAGCACGCGCTGAATGGTGCCCGGCAACCATGTCTTCTTGTTTCCAGCAAACACCCTGTACAGCACCGGCGTAGAAACCTGAAAACGCGTAGCGCCATACGAACCGACTCGGAGCGTGGGAGGCTGCAGCAGGTGAAGGAGAGTGCGGTGACGGCGGCCGTGTAGCAGCTCGGCAGGAGACGGGCCGTCACGTGGCATGCACCGATACGTAGACAGGAAAATTTGAAGAGCTTGCTGCCTGGAGTGCTGACCTTTCATCTTCTCCATGTGAGACTTGAATGTTCGAACGAAACGTTCTGCTTCACCATTGGACTGAGGGTGAAAAGGTGCAGTGGTAATATGCTGAATGCCATTCACACGACAAAACTGTTGAAATTCCGCACTAACAAACTGAGGTCCATTGTCACTGACGATAGTTTCAGGCAAGCCTTCAATGCAAAACACTGATGTTAAGGCACTGATTGTACTAAAAGCTGTCGTTGAGTTCATGGCAATCACAAAAGGAAACTTGCTGAAAGTGTCTACAACAATTAACCAGCGCGTATTCCAGAAAGGTCCGGCAAAGTCAATATGTAAACGTTGCCATGGTCCCTTGGGGCGTGGCCAGTCTGAGAAACGCTGTGGAGGAGCCGCCTGCTGCTCCGCACAAACAGTACACTGTGACGTCATGTTCTCTATCTGAGCGTCCATACCAACCCAGGTACAATGACGTCTGGCCAGTTGCTTTGTCCTAACAATGCCCCAATGTCCTTGATGCAGGAGGCGTAACACTTCTCGTTGCAGGGAACGAGGAACAATCACTCTTGCTTGGTCGTTGTCGGTATGCAACAACAGTACACCCTGACTTAAAGATAATGCATGACGTTGGGCAAAATAACGTCGAACCAGAGGCCGATCAATGTCTTTGGCTCTGGCAGGCCACCCTGAGCGAACAAAACGTGCTACCACACTTAGGTCTGCATCCGCAGCTGTTTCCTGTGCAACCCGACGAGAGTTTAAAGGAAAGTCTGCGACAGCGGAAGCATCTCTGGAGTCTATCTGACAACATGCCATTTCTGAAGAATCAAATGATACATCCTGGCCAACCGGAAGTCGGGAAAGTGTGTCCGCGTTAGCATGTTTAGTGGTAGGTCGGTACAAAATCTCATACTGATAATTAGACAATATCAAGGACCATCTCTGAAGCTTTTGTGCCGTACGTGGCGGAATCGGCTTTGTGGGTGAGAACAACGACGTGAGAGGCTTGTGGTCTGTCAACAAACAGAAATTTCTGCCATAGAGATAATGATGAAACTTTGTGACGCCGTAAATGATTGCTAAGGCCTCCTTTTCTATCTGACTGTAATTCTGTTGCGTTGGCGTCAGTAGCTTGGATGCAAAGGCAATAGGACGATCGTGAGATCCAATGCGATGTGAGATTACCGCGCCCAGACCGTACGATGAGGCGTCAACTGCTAACACTACAGGCTTCTGGGGGTCAAAGGGAATCAAACATGCATCACTGAGTAGTGCCGACTTTAGTTTGTCAAAGGCAACCTGACAATCTTTAGACCATACAAAAGGAACATTCTTCCTACGTAAGTGATGCAGTGGAGCTGCAATCTGAGAGGCATTGGGAATAAATCTGAAATAATAGTTAAGCTTTCCCATTACTGCTTGCAATTCATGCACATTCTTAGGAGGAGGCAAGTCTTTGATTGCTCTAAGATGTGACTGTAAGGGATGAATTCCTTGGGCATTAATCACATGGCCTAGGTACTCTATTTCAGTTTGAAAAAACGAACACTTTGCTTTATTGCAACGTAGACCTGCTGCAGTCAAAACTTTGAAAAGGCACTCCAGGTTTGCTAAATGTTCTTCAACTGTACGTCCGGATACCACAATATCATCTAAATAGTTCGAACAACACGGTACAGAAACTGTCAGCTGTTCCAAAAAACGCTGAAAAATAGCGGGAGCGGAAGAACTGCCAAAGGGTAGGCGTTGAAATTGAAAAAGGCCCACGTGAGTATTAATGACGAAAAACTTTTTTGACTCGTCATCAAGTGGAATCTGTAAGTATGCCTCTGCTAAATCAATCTTAGAAAAGAAACGAGACTGTCCTAATTTGTCCAACAGTTCCTCAGGTCTGGGCAGGGGATAAGTGTCGACAATTGTTTGACTGTTCACTGTTGATTTGAAGTCCGCACAGAGACGAAGTTTTCCTGACGGTTTGGGTATAATTACTATAGGCGAGGCCCACTGACTCGCAGAAACAGGAGAAATCACCCCACTATCTTGCCAACGTTTAAGTTCTTCGGCAACTGTATCACGCAATGCGATAGGGACTGGTCTAGCTTTACGAAATTTTGGAACTACAGATTCTTTTAAAGTCACATGTGCCACGAAGTCTTTTGCACAACCTAGTTCCGGTGAAAACAAGTCACTGTATTTGTCACACAATGCATTGATTTTATCCTGAGGCACTATTGACGAAATTTGAAGCACATCTCTTTGAATTGATAAACCAAACAAGTCAAAAGCATCTAGTCCAAAAATGTTCTGCGTAGATTTGGCCTGAAGAACAACAAAAGCAACTGTTTTCGTAACACCTTGAAAAGAGGCAGGCAGGCTACATGTTCCTAGCACGGGAATATTTTCACCTGTATAAGCTGTTAACACTTGCTGTGACGGCGACAATTTTGGCGAACCCAGAAGTTCATAAGTATCTTTATTTATTAATGTGACAGCGGAACCAGTATCAAGCTGAAATTGCACAGTCTTATCTTCTATGGAGAGATTTACAAAAAGTTTGTGCTTCTGGCGCACGACAGGTGCGCGAATGTGGGCAACGTCTGCTACGGTTTGTTTGCTGCTTCTGCGCGGGCCGCGTAGTGAAGTAAGCGGCGCAGACTCGGCACGCAGCGGATTAACCACACTGTCACTAGATGACACTACCGCCGGATCGGCGTCCGCGCAATGCGAAGCTACTCCAGATGTACTAACTACTGCACTACACTTTTGAGTAGCTACTTGGTGTCTACTGTCATTAGCTACACAGTACTGGGCACTATTACAAGGAGCAGTTGCAGAAGGCACTATTTTCACTACAGGAATGCACTGTTCATAGTCGTTTTGCTTGTCCCGAACCCGTTTCCGTTGCACTGTTTTACGCGCTCGTTGGCGCTTGCTACGTGGTGCACTATATAGTTTTGCCATAGGCGCAGAACTACTTTCTTGACATTGAGATCCAAGGAAAGCACTGTTCAATTCCACAGCCCGTATAACATTTACAGAATGAACTGTTCTCGCACTTTGCGAAGCACTATGTCTAACGTTACTGTTCTTTGAGTTTTTAATTTGCATACACACAGACTGCACATGTCCTGCTTTGCCACATTGATAACAGGTTGCGTTGCGACTAGGGCAATGAGCACGCTTGTGGCGAGACACACACTGGGGGCAAGACTTACGAACATTTTTCTGAAATTAGCGTTGGCGCCCGTTATTCAAATTACTGTTTCTAACACGACGGAGCGACCTTTGCGTCGCACTTTTACACTGGCTACTGTTCACTGTCTGTTCAGCACGGCCGGTAGAAAAATAAGAATCACTAGTGCTATACTGAGAACTACGGCTAGGAAAGCGTCCGTTGCGGCGCACTGAATTTACACTATGGCTTTGCATTTCTACATCAGCTAAGTCAAAAGTATCATGCGCTTCTATAAGCTGCAGTACACTGTCTAGTGAGGGGTCAGATTGTTTTAGAATTGCTGCTCTAATTCTGGGGTCCTGAATATTCTGCGTAATCGCATCCCTCAACATCACGTCACTATACGAAAGTCCACAAGAGCAAGTAAATTTACATTGGCGGGTTAAGCCCTTCAATTCCGTAATCCACTCTTGGTGTGACTGCTGCGGTAATTTTTTAAGTCTGAAAAATCGGTACCGCGCAGCGGCTACAAGAACTTTTCTCTCATAATGAGCATTCAGTGCATCTACAATTTGTTCAAAGTCTACATCACGAGGAGATGCGAGAGGGAAAAGTTTTTGCAATAGTACGAAAGTCTGGGGGCCCACAATCGATAAGAAAAGGTTCTTCACTCTCTGACCTGTAATTTGATGAGCCGCGACGAGTTCTTGAAACTGTGCGAAATAGTCGCTCCATTCTTCCTCACGTTCGTTGTACTGGCGGAACGTCGGAAGCGGTGCGGCGGCAGGTGTGGGCTGCTGAAGCGGCGGCTGTTGTTGTTGGTGAGCAGCCTGTGTCGTCAACTGCGACACGGCCTGGAGAAGCTGGGTAATTTGCGCCGTCTGTAACTGAATAATTTCCATTAAGTTTGGGTTCGGGGTAGTGGCCATGATGACCGATTAGGCGCCGCGCATACAAGTAAATTATAACAAAACACAAATGCAATATGAAAGAGGACGCTCTGCAACAAAAAAGTCCACAAAATACGTAACAGAATATGTTCCCCCAAAAATCTTATAATAAGGGTGGGTGGGCGGGAGCAATTTTTGCGTGCTCCGACTGCTGCTGTCTGGCTGCTGTAAGCGGGCTGGTCCAAGGTTCTATCACTCCTCGTCGCCACTTTTGTGTCCCAACTTCGTCGCCGCTTTTGTGTCCCAGCCTCGTCGTAGGTGTCGGTGGCCGAGTGGAACGCGACCGACACAGGAACAAGACAGCACGCTGGTGCAGGTACGGAGGGGAGCAGCCAGAAACTATAAACACTCGAGTAAATTCGTAAGAGATATATATTGCACAGAATGTAACAATACTTAACTTTTACATAGTACTGCAGAACGTTGATACATAGTTGTTAGAGGCCTGCCTAGTGCCTGTACAATAGCAAAGTCTTCACTGGTGCCTATCTGATTACGAAAGTCCTAACTCGTTGCTATCTCCGTCCGAAGTGGCCGATGTCCTTCAGTGGTAGCCACGAGCGGCGTTGTCCCAGAGGGCGCTCGTGGCTGTCGTCGTGAGAACGCCGCGCCGTGCGTGCATGGCGGCGCGCGGCGAAAGTAAGTGGCGCGCACTTTGTACTTGTGCGACACCACACTGACAATATTATCAGTCACCTGCTGGACTGCATTGTCAATGTCATCTGGCAGTGGTGCAGTGATGACAGTGGTTGAAGTATAAACTGGCCAGACAGCCCTACGGAGACACCAACGGGGTAAGCTGTCTGCAGCTTGGTACTGCGGGAGCGACACAAAGATTGGAAAGTGGTCGCTACCACACAGGTCCTCATGCACACGCCAACCGAAGTGTAGTCGAAGGCTGGGGCTGCAGATGGAGAGGTCGATCGCTGAATACGTGCCCTGTGCCACGCTAAAATGCGTGGGGGCACCTGTATTCAGGAGGCAAAGGTCGTGTTGCGCCAATAATGTCTCAACATCCCTACCGCGGCCTGTGGTCTGGAGTCCACCCCACAAAGGGTTGTGGGCGTTGAAGTCCCCCAAAAGGAGGAATGGTGGAGGAAGTTGCGAGACCAGAGCGGTAAGGGTGGTGAGAGACACGGCCTCATCCGGAGGAAGGTAGAAGCTGCAGACAGTGAATTCTTGCGTTACCCGAATTCTGACAGCCACTGCCTCAAGAGTGGTTGTGAGGGGCACGGGGGCACTTGGGACAGTGTCCAGGATATATAGGCACACACCACCAGACACCCTGTCGTAAAGGGTCCTGTTGTGGTAGTAGCCCCGATACCCACGGAGGGCAGGGGTGCGCTGTGCTGGAAACCATGTCTCCTGTAGGGCGATACAAAATGCCGGGTAGCGGTACAGTAGTTGTCGCAGCTCAGCCAGGTGATTAAAGAAGCCGCCGCAATTCCACTGGAGAATAAGTCGTTATCCACGCTCTAAGGCCATAAAAGAAAAAGAAAAGAAGATCATTCCATAGGAACATCTGCTGCTTTATGATCAGGCTCAACAGAATCTAAAACCATAGACTCAGATGAACCTGGTTGTGCAGAGCTCCTATGGTCAGGCGAATCAAGAAGTGCGAGATCCTCAGCGGAGGCGAGGATCTCGACTTCATCCTCTGAAGCAGAGGATGTGGGTGTGGGTGGCTTGGAGGCCACCAAAGAATCCTTTTTCTTCTTTTCTTTCCTTCTACCCTCTCGCTGGCCCTTGGGTGTTGAGGGCCGTGGGGGCTTCTCAGACGGGGCGGCAGGAGCTGACGAAGAGCAAGAGGCCTTTCGATCAGCCGCCGGGGGATCCTTCAGCCATTTGCTGGGCTCCACCTTCCCACGAGGAGAAGCCTCGGAAGGGAGTGTCCCATGGGACCCCTTCTGGGCGAGAGGAGCCGGAGAAGGCTGTTTTTTCTCCGGCTGTGGAGTGGGGACTGACGTCCCCTGAGGTAGTTTATCTGTTGCTCCCAACGTGAAGAGTGTGGGAGCAACAGAAGGAGTGGCGCCCCCAACTGCCAAGGGGGCAGGTGCAGTGGTTCGGGCCTGGGGGCCCGCTGGCGTTGATGGTACAGGTGGTCTGGAGACCGATGGGGAAGCTACAGAGGCGTATGAGGTGGTCATGGTCACAGGATGGAGCTTTGTATACTTACGTCTGGCCTCTGCATATGTCAGCCGGTCCAGGGTCTTGTACTCCATGATCTTACGCTCTTTGTGGAGTACAGAACAGTTGGGAGAACACGGAGGATGCTGCTGGTTGCAATTGACGCAAACTGGAGGTGGGGTACAGGGGGCGTCCGGGTGGGATGCACGCCCACACTCCCGACATGTTGGGTTGGCATCACATCGGGAGGACATATGACCGAACCTCCAGCACTTGAAGCAGCGCATAGGGGGAGGGACGTAGGGCTTTACGTCGATCCGGTAGACCATCACCTTGACCTTCTCAGGCAATGAATCGCCCTCGAAAGCCAAGATGAAGGCACCGGTGGCTACCCTGTTGTCCTTCGGACCCCTATAGATGCGCCGGATGAAATGCACACCTCGCCGCTCCAAGTTAGCTCGTAATTCGTCGTCAGATTGCAACAAGAGATCCCTGTGGAATATGATACCCTGGACCATATTTAAGCTCTTATGTGGCGTAATGCTAACGGAAACATCACCCAGCTTGTCACAGGCTAGCAAAGCCCGTGACTGGGCCGGGGATGACGTCGTTATGAGAACTGAGCCAGATCGCATCTTCGACAAACCATCGACCTCTCCATATTTATCTTCTAAATGTTCCACAAAGAACATTGGCTTTGTGGACATGAAAGATTCCCCATCGGTTCGCGTACACACCAAATACTTAGGGGCATAAGCCTCACCTTGCGTTTTGGCCCTACGTTCCTCCCACGGTGTAGACAGGGAAGGAAACGTTTGGGGGTCATACTGCGTAGCATTGTATTCGCTTCTACCGCGCTTAGAGACGGCGGTTATACGTCCGCCAACGTTTCGTGTTCGTTTCATGGTGTTCCCACGAGCAGCTAGGGAAATAAGCGTCCACCCAGACAGAGCCCCGCCTGCCTGGGTAAGCCTTGTACAACTGAGGTGCGGCAAGTTCCTCAGAGGTTGCTCGCTAGCGGCTGTTCAACCTCAACAGCCATGCATCTCCTCGGCACGTAGCACACCTTGGATTGAGGGTTTTTTTATAGAGGTTTGTAACGTCCTCGCGACCTGGGCGATGAAGCCAAGATCCCCGGGCTCTGAAACGTACAACGTTCCACCGTCGCGCCGAACGATGGTCGTTGAGGCACGCACAGAGCTTACGGTTTAGCGGACTGTTGGCGCGACACAGCCCACAGCTCAGGACCCCGGGTTCGCCAAGCCCGTACTCAGCAAATTAATGCTGAGCCCCTGAGGGGCTCTGACTTGTTTAGAAACGTACAAGTCTTGGACGAAAAGTAAACAAAACGTTATCAAATTACGAGAATGTGTATTCATAAAACAGTAACACAAACGAAGTAATTCAAATAGGTGAAAAAATGTCTCTTAAAAACAGAAAATAAAGAAATTAACTGTCAACAAAGTTTCACGAAAAATAAATTATGACACTTAGCGCTCTGTGCGATGCAGCAGTGACATCAGCAGGCACTGAACGGACTGGCAGGTAGCTGTAGTAACGGTCGCTGACTTGTTTAGAAATGTACAAGTCACAGACGAATAGTAAACACAACGTTATCAAAATACGGGGGGATGTACTATTGAAACAGTAACACAAACGAAATCTTTCAAGTGGGTTACAAAAAGTCTCTTAAAAACAGAAATTTAAGAAATTAACAGCCGACAAAGTTTCACGAAAATTAAATTTTCACACTTAGTGCTCTGTGCGATGCAGCAGTGACATCAGCAGGCACTGAACGGAATGCCAGGTTGCTGTAGTAACGGTCTCTGACATATTTCGGAATGTACAAGTCACACACGAACTGTAAACACAACGTCATCAAAATACGAGAGAATGTAGTCTTGAAACAGAAACACAAACGAAATCTTTCAAGTAGGTGACAAAAAGTCTCCTAAAAACAGAATATTAAGAAATTAACTCCCAAGAAAGTTTCACGAAAATTAAATTATGACACTTAGCGTTCTGTGCGATGCAGCAGTGACATCAGCAGGCACTGAACGGACTGGCAGGTAGCTGTAGTAACGGTCTCTGACTTGTTTAGAAATGTAAAAGTCAAGGTCGAAAAGTAAACAAAACGTTATCGAAATACGAGAGAATGTACTCTTGAAACAGTAACACAAACGAAATCTTTCAAGTAGGTGACAAAAAGTCTCTCAAAAACAGAAAATTAAGAAATTAACTGACAACAAAGTTTCACAAAAATTAAATTATGACACTTAGCGCTCTGTGCGATGCAGCAGTGATATCAGCAGGCACTGACCGGATTGGCAGGTAGCTCTAGTAACGGTCTCTGACTTGTTTAGAAATGTACAAGTCACAGACGAAAAGTAAACACAACGTTATCAAAATACGAGTGAATGTACTCTTGAAACAATAACACAAACGAAATCTTTCATGAAGGTGACAAAAACACTCTTAAAAAGAGGAAGACTAAACGAAAATTAAGAATTTAACTGCCAACAAAGTTTCACGAAAATTAAATTTTCACACTTATTGTTCTGTGCGATGCAGCAGTGACATCAGCAGGCACTGAAGGAACTGGCAGGTAGCTGTAGTAACGGTCTCTGACTTGTTTAGAAATGTACAAGTCACAGACGAAAAGTAAACACAACGTCATCAAAATACGAGGGAATGTACTCTTGAAACAGTAACACAAATAAAATCTTTCAAGTAGGTGACAAAAAGTCTCTTAAAAACAGAAAATTAAGAAATTAACTGCCAAGAAAGTTTCACGACAATTAAATTATGACACTTAGCGCTCTTTGCGATGCAGCAGTGACATCAGCAGGCACTGAACGGATTGGCAGGTAGCTCTAGTAACGGTCTCTGACTTGTTTAGAAATGTACAAGTCACAGACAAAGTAAACACAACGTCATCAAAATACGAGAGAATGTACTCTTGAAACAGTATCACTAACGAAATCTTTCATGAAGGTGACAAAAACACTCTTAAAAAGAGGAAGACTAAACGAAAATTACGAAATTAACTGCCAACAAAGTTTCACGAAAATTAAATTATGACACTTAGCGCTCTGTGCGATACAGCAGTGACATCAGCAGGCACTGAACGGACTGGCAGGTAGCTGTAGTAACGGTCTATGACTTGTTTAGAAATGTACAAGTCACAGACGGAAAGTAAACACAACATTATCAAAATACGAGAGAATGTGCTCTTCAAACAGTTCCACAAACGAAATCTATCAAGTAGGTGACAGAAACACTCTTAAAAATAGAAAGACTAAACGAAAATTACGAAATTAACTGCCAACAAAGTTTCACGAAAATTAAATTATGACACTTAGCGCTCTGTGCGATGCAGCAGTGACATCAGCAGGCACTGAACGGATTGGCAGGCAGCTGTAGTAACGGTCTATGACTTGTTTAGAAATGTACAAGTCACAGACGGAAAGTAAACACAACATTATCAAAATACGAGAGAATGTGCTCTTCAAACAGTTCCACAAACGAAATCTATCAAGTAGGTGACAGAAACACTCTTAAAAATAGAAAGACTAAACGAAAATTACGAAATTAACTGCCAACTAAGTTTCACGAAAATTAAATTATGACACTTAGCGCTCTGTGCGATGCAGCAGTGACATCAGCAGGCACTGAACGGACTGGCAGGCAGCTGTAGTAACGGTCTATGACTTGTTTAGAAATGTACAAGTCATAGACGAAAAGTAGGCACAACGTCAACAAAATACGAGAGAATGTGTGGTGTCGCACAGGTACAAAGTGCGCGCCATTTACTTTCGACGCGCGCCATCATGCACGCACGGCGTGGCGTTCTCACGACGGCAGCCACGAGCGCACTCTGCGACAACGCCGCTCTTGTGCACCACTGAAGGACATCGGCCACTTCGGATTGAGATAGCAACGAGTTAGTACCTTCGTAATCAGATAGGCACCAGTGAAGACTTTGCTATTGTACAGGCACTAGGCAGGCCTCTAACAACTATATATCAACATTCTGCAGTACTATGTAAAAGTTAAGTATTTTTACATTCTGTGCAAAATATATCTCTTTCTGATTTACTCGAGTGATTATAGTTTCTGGCTGCTCACCTCCGTACCTGCACCAGCGTGTCGGTCTCATTCCACTCGGCCACCGACACCTACGACGGGGCTGGGACACAAAAGCGGCGACGAAGTTGGGACACAAAAGAAAGTACTCTCGAAACAGTAACACAAACGAAATCTTTCAAATAAGGTTACAAAAAGTCTCTTAAAAACAGAAATTTAAGAAATTAACTGCCAAGAAAATTACACGAAAATTAAATTATGACACTTAGCGCTCTGTGCGATGCAGCAGTGACATCAGCAGGCACTGAACGGACTGGCAGGTAGCTGTAGTAACGGTCTCTGACTTGTTTAGAAATGTAAAAGTCATGGTCGAAAAGTAAACAAAACGTTATCGAAATACGAGAGAATGTACTCTTAAAACAGTAACACAAACGAAGTCTTTCAAGTAGGTGAAAAATGTCTCTTAAAAACAGAAAGTTAAGAAATTAACTACCAACAAAATTTCACGAAAATAAAATTATGACACTTAGCGCTCTGTGCGATGCAGCAGTGACATCAGCAAGCACTGAACGGACTGGCAGGTAGCTGTAGTAACGGTCTCTTCTCTGACTTGTTTAGAAATGTACAAGTCACAGATGAAATGTAAACACAACGTTATCGAAATACGAGAGGTTGTAGTACTGAAACAGTAATACAAACGAAATCTTTCAAGTAGGTCACAAAAAGTCTCTTAAGAAAAGAAAATTAAGAAATTAACTGCCAAGAAAATTTCACATAAAATTAAATATTCACACTTAGGCTGTGTGCGAGGCAGCTGTGACCGTCAGCAGGCACTGAACAGACTGGCAGGTAGCTGTAGTAACGGTCTGACTTGTTTAGAAATGTACAAGTCACGGACGAAAAGTAAACAACGTTATCAATATACGAGAGAATGTACTCTTGAAACAGTATCACAACGAAATCTTTCAAGAAGGTAACAAAAACACTCTTAAAAACAGAAAGACTAGACGAAAATTAAGAAATTAACTGCCAACTAAATTTCACGACAATTAAATTTTCACGCTTTTTGATCCGTGCGATGTAGCAGTGACGTCAGCAGGCACTGAAGGAACTGGCAGGTAGCTGTAGTAATGGTCTCTGACTTGTTTCGGAATGTACAAGTCACAGACGAAAAGTAAACACAACGTCATTAAAATACGAGAGAATGTACTCTTGAAACAGTAACACAAATGAAAACTTTCATGTAGGTGACAAAAAGTCTCTCAAAAACAGAAAATTAAGAAATTAACTGCGAAGAAAATTTCACGAAAATTAAATTTTCACACTTAGTGTTCTGTGCGATGCAGCAGTGACATCAGCAGGCACTGAAGGGACAGGCAGGTAGCTGTAGTAAGGGTCTATGACTTGTACAGAAATGTAAAAGTCATGGACGAAAAGTAAACAAAACGTTATCAAAATACCAGATAATGTACTCTTAAAACAGTAACACAAACGAAATCTTTCAAGTAGGTGACAAAAAATCTCTTAAAAACAGAAAATTAAGAAATTAACTGCCAACAAAGTTCACGAAAATTAAATTATTAAACTTAGCTCTCTGTGCGATGCAGCAGTGACGTCAGCAGGCACTGAACGGACTGGCAGGTAGCTGTAGTAACGGTTTCTGACTTGTTTAGAGATGTGCAAGTCACAGACGAAAAGCAAACAGAACGTTATCAAAATACGAGAGAATATACTCTTGAAACAGTAACACTAACGAACTCTTTCAAGTAGGTTATAAAAACACTCTTAAAAACAGAAAGACTACACGAAAATTAAGATATTAAATGCCAACTAAATTTCACGAAAATTAAATTTTCACGCTTTGTGATCCGTGCGATGCAGCAGTGACATCAGCAGGCACTGAAGGAACTGGCAGGTAGCTGTAGTAACGGTCTCCGACTTGTTTCGGAATGTACAAGTAACAGACGAAAAATAAACACAACGTCATCAAATTACGAGAGGATGTACTCTTGAAACAGTAACGGAAATAAAATCTTTCAAGTAGGTGACAAAAAGTCTCTTAAAAAGAGAAAGTTTAGAAATTAACTGCCAAGAAAGTGTCACGACAATTAAATTATGACACTTAGCGCTCTGTGCGATGCAGCAGGGACATCAGCAGGCACTGAACGGATTGGCAGGTAGCTCTAGTAACGGTCTCTGACTTGTTTAGAAATGTGCAAGGCACAGACGAAAAGTAAACACAATGTTATCAAAATACGAGTGAACGTACTCTTGAAACAGTAACACAAACGAAATCTTTCAAGTAGGTGACAAAAGCCTCTTAAAAACAGAAAATAAAGAAATTAACTGCCAACTTAGTTAAACGAAAATTAAATTATGACACTTAGCGCTCTGTGCGATGCAGCAGTGACATCAGCATGCACTGAAGGAACTGGCAGGTAGCTGTATAACGGTCTCTGACCTGTTATGGAATGTAGAAATCACAGACGAAAAGTAAACACAACGTCATTAAAATACGAGAGAATGTACTCTTGAAACCGTAACACAAATAAAATCTTTCAAGTAGGTGACAAAAAGTCTCTTAACAACAGAAAATTAAGAAATTAACTGCCAACAAAGTTTCACGAAAACTAAATTTTCACACTTAGTGTTCTGTGCGATGCAGCAGTGACATCAGCAGGCACTGAAGGGACAGGCAGGTAGCTGTAGTAACGGTCTCTGACTTGTTACGGAATGTAGAAGTCACAGACGAAAAGTAAACACAACGTCATTAAAATACGAGAGAATGTACTCTTGAAACCGTAACACAAATAAAAGTAGGTGACAAAAGTCTCTTAAAAACAGAAAATTAAGAAATTAACTGCCAAGAAAGTGTCACGACAATTAAATTATGACACTTAGCGCTCTGTGCGATGCAGCAGTGACATCAGCAGGCACTGAACGGATTGGCAGGTAGCTCTAGTAACGGTCTCTGACTTCTTTAGAAATGTACAAGTCACAGACGAAAAGTAAACACAACGTTATCAAAATACGAGTGAATGTACTCTTGAAACAGTAACACAAACGAAATCTTTCAAGAAGGTGACAAAAACACTCTTAAAACAGGATGACTAAACGAAAATTAAGAAATTAACTGCCAACAAAGTTTCACGAAAATTAAATTTTCACACATAGTGTTCTGTGCGATGCAAAAGTGACATCAGCAGGCACTGAAGGGACAGGCATGTAGCTGTAGTAACGGTCTATGACTTGTTCAGAAATGTAAAAGTCATGGACGAAAAGTAAACAAAACGTAATCTATATACCAGATAATGTACTCTTAAAACATTAACACAATCGAAATCTTTCAAGTAGGTGACAAAAAATCTCTTAAAACAGAAAATTAAGAAATTAACTGGCAAGAAAGTTTCACGAAAATTAAATTATATAACTTAGCGCCCTGTGCGATGCAGCAGTGACATCAGCAGGCACTTTAGCTCTAGCAACGGTCTCTGACTTGTTTAGAAATGTACAAGTCAAAGACGAAAAGTAAACACAACGTCATCAAAATACGAGAGAATGTACTGTTGAAACAGTAACACAAATTAAATATTTCAAGTAGGTGACAAAAAGTCTCTTAAAAACAGAAAATTAAGAAATTAACTGCCAAGAAAGTAAACACAATGTTATCAAAATACGAGTGAAAGTACTCTTGAAACAGTAACAAAAACGAAATCTTTCAAGTAGGTGACAGAAGTCTCTTAAAAACAGAAAATAATGAAATTAACTGCCAACTTAGTTAAACGAAAATTAAATTATGACACTTAGCGCTCTGTGCGATGCAGCAGTGACATCAGCAGGCACTGAACGGATTGGCAGGTAGCTGTAGTAACGGTCTCTGACTTGTTTACAGATGTACAAGTCACAGACGAAAAGTAAACACAACGTCATTAAAATACGAGAGAATGTGCTCTTGAAACCGTAACACAAATAAAATCTTTCAAGTAGGTGACAAAAAGTCTCTTAAAAACAGAAAATTAAGGAATTAGCTTCCAAGAAAGTTTCACGACAATTAAATTATGACACTTATCGCTCTGTGCGATGCAGCAGTGACATCAGCAGGCACTGAACGGATTGGCAGGTAGCTCTAGCAACGGTCTCTGACTTGTTTAGAAATGTACAAGTCAAAGACGAAAAGTAAACACAACGTCATCAAAATACGAGAGAATGTACTGTTGAAACAGTAACACAAATTAAATATTTCAAGTAGGTGACAAAAAGTCTCTTAAAAACAGAAAATTAAGAAATTAACTGCCAAGAAAGTTTCACAACAATTAAATTATGACACTTAGCGCTCTGTGCGATGCAGCAGTGACATCAGCAGGCACTGAATGTATTGGCAGGTAGCTCTAGTAACGGCAGGATGTACTCTTGAAACAGTAACACAAATAAAATCTTTCAAGTAGGTGACAAAAAGTCTTTTAAAAACAGAAAATGAAGAAATTAACTGCCAAGAAAATTTCACGACAATTAAATTATGACACTTAGCGCTCTGTGCGATGCAGCAGTGACATCAGCAGGCACTGAACGGATTGGCAGGTAGCTCTAGTAACGGTCTCTGACTTCTTTAGAAATGTACAAGTCACAGACGAAAAGTAAACACAACGTTATCAAAATACGAGTGAATGTACTCTTGAAACAGTAACACAAACGAAATCTTTCAAGAAGGTGACAAAAACACTCTTAAAACAGGAAGACTAAACGAAAATTAAGAAATTAACTGCCAACAAAGTTTCACGAAAATTAAATTTTCACACATAGTGTTCTGTGCGATGCAAAAGTGACATCAGCAGGCACTGAAGGGACAGGCATGTAGCTGTAGTAACGGTCTATGACTTGTTCAGAAATGTAAAAGTCATGGACGAAAAGTAAACAAAACGTTATCTATATACCAGATAATGTACTCTTAAAATATTAACACAATCGAAATCTTTCAAGTAGGTGACAAAAAATCTCTTAAAACAGAAAATTAAGAAATTAACTGGCAAGAAAGTTTCACGAAAATTAAATTATATAACTTAGCGCCCTGTGCGATGCAGCAGTGACATCAGCAGGCACTTTAGCTCTAGCAACGGTCTCTGACTTGTTTAGAAATGTACAAGTCAAAGACGAAAAGTAAACACAACGTCATCAAAATACGAGAGAATGTACTGTTGAAACAGTAACACAAATTAAATATTTCAAGTAGGTGACAAAAAGTCTCTTAAAAACAGAAAATTAAGAAATTAACTGCCAAGAAAGTAAACACAATGTTATCAAAATACGAGTGAAAGTACTCTTGAAACAGTAACAAAAACGAAATCTTTCAAGTAGGTGACAGAAGTCTCTTAAAAACAGAAAATAATGAAATTAACTGCCAACTTAGTTAAACGAAAATTAAATTATGACACTTAGCGCTCTGTGCGATGCAGCAGTGACATCAGCAGGCACTGAACGGATTGGCAGGTAGCTGTAGTAACGGTCTCTGACTTGTTTACAGATGTACAAGTCACAGACGAAAAGTAAACACAACGTCATTAAAATACGAGAGAATGTGCTCTTGAAACCGTAACACAAATAAAATCTTTCAAGTAGGTGACAAAAAGTCTCTTAAAAACAGAAAATTAAGGAATTAACTTCCAAGAAAGTTTCACGACAATTAAATTATGACACTTATCGCTCTGTGCGATGCAGCAGTGACATCAGCAGGCACTGAACGGATTGGCAGGTAGCTCTAGCAACGGTCTCTGACTTGTTTAGAAATGTACAAGTCAAAGACGAAAAGTAAACACAACGTCATCAAAATACGAGAGAATGTACTGTTGAAACAGTAACACAAATTAAATATTTCAAGTAGGTGACAAAAAGTCTCTTAAAAACAGAAAATTAAGAAATTAACTGCCAAGAAAGTTTCACAACAATTAAATTATGACACTTAGCGCTCTGTGCGATGCAGCAGTGACATCAGCAGGCACTGAATGTATTGGCAGGTAGCTCTAGTAACGGCAGGATGTACTCTTGAAACAGTAACACAAATAAAATCTTTCAAGTAGGTGACAAAAAGTCTTTTAAAAACAGAAAATGAAGAAATTAACTGCCAAGAAAATTTCACGACAATTAAATTATGACACTTAGCGCTCTGTGCGATGCAGCAGTGACATCAGCAGGCACTGAACGGATTGGCAGGTAGCTCTAGTAACGGTCTCTGACTTCTTTAGAAATGTACAAGTCACAGACGAAAAGTAACACAACGTCATCAAAATACGAGAGAATGTACTCTTGAAACAGTAACACAAATAAAATCTTTCAGTAGGTGACAAATAGTCTCTTAAAAACAGAAAATTTAAGAATTTAACTGCCAAGAAAGTTTCACGACAATTAAATTATGACACTTAGCTCTCTTTGCGATGTAGCAGTGACATCAGCAGGCACTGAACCGATTGGCAGGTAGCTGTAGTCACGGTCTCTGACTTGTTTAGAAATGTACAAGTCACAGACGAAAAGTAAGCACAACGTCATCAAAATACGAGAGAATGTACTCTTGAAACAGTAACACAAATAAAACTTTCGAGTAGGTGACAAAAAATCTCTAAAAAACAGAAAATTAAGAAATTAACTGCCAAGAAAGTTTCACGACAATTAAATTATGACACTTAGCGCTCTGTGCGATGCAGCAGTGACATCAGCAGGCACTGAACGGATTGGCAGGTAGCTCTAGTAACGGTCTCTGACTTGTTTAGGAATGTACATGTCACAGACGAAAAGTAAACACAACGTTATCAAAATACGAGTGAATGTACTCTTGAAACAGTAACAAAAACGAAATCTTTCAAGAAGATGACAAAAACACTCTTAAAAACAGGAAGACTAAACGAAAATTAAGAAATTAACTGCCAACAAAGTTTCACGAAAATAAAATTTTCACGCTTAGTGTTCTGTGCGATGCAGCAGTGACATCAGCAGGCACTGAACGGATTGGCAGGTAGCTCTAGCAACGGTCTCTGACTTGTTTAGAAATGTACAAGTCAAAGACGAAAAGTAAACACAACGTCATCAAAATACGAGAGAATGTACTGTTGAAACAGTAACACAAATAAAATCTTTCAAGTAGGTGACAAAAAGTCTCTTAAAAACAGAAAATTAAGAAATTAACTGCCAAGAAAGTTTCACGACAATTAAATTATGACACTTAGCACTCTGTGCGATGCAGCAGTGACATCAGCAGGCACTGAATGGATTGGCAGGTAGCTCTAGTAACGGTCTCTGACTTGTTTAGAAAAGTACAATGCACAGACGAAAAGTAAACACAACGTTATCAAAATAGGAGTGAATGTTCTCTTGAAACAGTAACACAAACGAAATCTTTCAAGAAGGTGACAAAAACACTCTTAAAAACAGGAAGACTAAACGAAAATTAAGAAATTAACTGGCAACAAAGTTTCACGAAAATTAAATTTTCACACTTAGTATTCTGTGCGATGCAGCAGTGACATCAGCAGACACTGAAGGGACAGGCAGGTAGCTGTAGTAAGGGCCTATGACTTGTTCAGAAATGTAAAAGTCATGGACGAAAAGTAGACAAAACGTTATCAAAATACCAGATAATGTACTCTTAAAACAGTAACACAAACGAAATCTTTCAAGTAGGTGACAGAAGTCTCTTAAAAAAGAAAATTATGAAATTGACTGCCAACTTAGTTAAACGAAAATTAAATTATGACTCTTAGCGCTCTGTGCGATGCAGCAGTGACATCAGCAGGCACTGAACTGATGGGCAGGTAGCTGTAGTAACGGTCTCTGACTTGTTTAGAAATGTACAAGTCACAGATGAAAGTTAAACACATCGTCATCAAAATACGAGAGGATGTACTCTTGAAACAGTAACACAAATAAAATCTTTCAAGTAGGTGACAAAAAGTCTTTTAAAAACAGAAAATGAAGAAATTAACTGCCAAGAAAATTACACGACAATTACATTATGACACTTAGCGCTCTGTGCGATGCAGCAGTGACATCAGCAGGCACTGAACGGATTGGCAGGTAGCTCTAGTAACGGTCTCTGACTTGTTTAGATATGTACAAGTCACAGACGAAAAGTAAACACAACGTTATCAAAATACTTGTGTATGTACTCTTGAAACAGTAACAAAAACGAAATCTTTCAAGAAGGTGACAAAAACACTCTTAAAAACAGGAAGACTAAACGAAAATTAAGAAATTAATTGCCAACTAAATTTCACGAAAATTAAATTTTCACGCTTTGTGATCCGTGCGATGCAGCAGTGACATCAGCAGGCACTGTAGGAACTGGCAGGTAGCTGTAGTAATGGTCTCTGACTTGTTTCGGAATGTACAAGTCACAGATGAAAAGTAAACACAACGTCATCAAAATACGAGAGAATGTACTCTTGAAACAGTAACACAAATAAAATCTTTCAAGTAGGTGACAAAAAGACTCTTATAAACAGAAAATTAGGAAATTAACTGCCAAGAAAGTTTCACGACAATTAAATTATGACACTTAGCGCTCTGTGCGATGCAGCAGTGACATCAGCAGGCACTAAACGGACTGGCAGGTAGCTGTAGTAACGGTCTCTGACTTGTTTAGAAATGTACAAGTCACAGACGAAAAGTAAACACAACGTTATCAAAATACGAGTGAATGTACTCTTGAAACAGTAACACAAACGAAATCTTTCAAGTAGGTGACGAAAACACTCTTCAAAACAGAAAGACTAAACGAAAATTAAGAAATTAACTGCCAACAAAGTTACACGAAAATTAAATTTTCACACTTTGTGCTCTGTGCGATGCAGCAGTGACATCAGCAGGCACTGAAGGGAAAGGCAGGTAGGTGTAGTAAGGGTCTATGACTTGTTCAGAAATGTAAAAGTCATGGACGAAAAGTAAACAAAACGTTATCAAAATACGAGGGAATGTACTCTTAAAAAAGTAACACAAACGAAGTCTTTCAAGTAGGTGACAAAATGTCTCTTAGAAACAGAAAATTAAGAAATTAAGTGCCAACAATGTTTCACGAAAATTAAATTATGACACTTAGCTCTCTGTGCGATGCAGCAGTGACATCAGCAGGCACTGAACGGACTGGCAGGTAGCTGTAGTAGCGGTTTCAGACTTGTTTAGAAATGTACAAGTCATGGACGAAAAGTAACAAAACGTTATCAAAATACGAGAGAATGTACTCTTGAAACAGTAACACCAACGAAATCTTTCAAGTAGGTCACAAAAACACTCTTAAAAACAGAAAGACTAAACGAAAATTATGAAATTAACTGCCAACAAAGTTTCACGAAAATTAAATTATGACACTTAGCGCTCTGTGCGATGCAGCAGTGACATCAGCAGGCACTGAACGGACTGGCAGGTTGCTGTAGTAACGGTCTCTGAATTGTTTGGAAATGTACAAGTCACAGACGAAAAGTAAACAAAACGTCAACAAAATAGGAGAGAATGTACTCTTGAAACAGTATCACAAACGAAATCTTTCAAGTAGGTGACACAAGTCTCTTAACAACAGAAAATTAAGAAATTAACTGCCAACAAAGCTTACGAAAATTAAATTATGACACTTATCGCTCTGTGCGATACAGCAGTGACATCAGCAGGCACTGAACAGACTGGCAGGTAGCTGTAGTAACGGTCTCTGACTTGTTTACAAATGTACAAGTCACAGACGAAAAGTAAACAAAACGTCAACAAAATACGAGAAAATGTATTCTTGAAACGGTAACACAAACGAAATCTTTCAAGTAGGTGACAAAAAGTGTGGTGTCGCACAAGTACAAAGTGCGCGCCACCTACTTTCGCCGCGCACCGCCAGGCACGCACGGCGCGGAGTTCTCACGACGACAGCCACGAGCGCCCTCTGGGACATCTCCGCTCGTGGCCACCACTGAAGGACATCGGTCTCTTGGGACTGAGATAGCAACCAGTTAGGACCTTCGTAATCAGATAGGCACCAGTGAAGACTTTGCTATTGTACAGGCACTAGGCAGGCCTCTAACAACTGTGTATCAACATTCTGCAGTACTATGTAAAAGTTAAGTATTGTTACATTCTGTGCAATATATATATCTCTTTCTAATTTACTCTAGTGTTTCTAGTTTCTGGCTGCTCTCCTCCACACCGCACAAGTGTGCTATCTTTATTCCTGTGTCGGTCACATTCCACTCGGCCACCGACACCTACGACGAGGCTGGGACACAAAAGCGGCGACTAAGTTGGGACAAAAAATTGGCGACGAGGAGTGATACACGAACCGTGGACCAGCACGCTAGCAGCAGTCGGAGCACGCAAAAATTGCTCCCGCCCACCCACCCTTATTATAACAATTTTAGGGAAAGATATTCAGTTACGTGTTTTGTGGACTTTTTTTGTTGCAGAGTGTCCTCTTTCATATTGAATTTAAGTTTTGTTATAATTTACTTGTATGCGCGGCGCCTAATCGGTCAGCATGGCCACTACCCCGAACCCAAACTTAATGGAAATTATTCAGTTACAGACGGCGCAAATCACTCAACAACTGCAGGCCGTGTCGCAGTTGACGGCACAGGCTGCTCACCAACAACAGCCGTCACATCAGCAGCCCACACCTGCCGCTGCGCCGCTTCCTACATTTCGCCAGTACAACGAACGTGAGGAAGAATGGAGCGACTATTTCGCACAGTTTCAAGAACTCGTCGCGGCTCATCAAGTTACAGGTCAGAGAGTGAAGAACCTTTTCTTATCGATTGTGGGCCCCCAGACCTTCGTACTATTGCAAAAACTTGTAGATGCACTGAATGCTCATTATGAGAGAAAAGTTCTTGTAGGTGCTGCACGATACCGATTTTTCAGACTTAAAAAATTACCGCAGCAGTCACACCAAGAGTGGATTACGGAATTGAAGGGCTTAACACGCCAATGTAAATTTACTTGCTCTTGTGGACTTTCGTATAGTGACGTGATGTTGAGGGATGCGATTACGCAGAATATTCAGGACCCCAGAATTAGAGCAGCAATCCTGAAACAGTCTGACCCCTCATTAGACAGTGTACTGCAGCTTATAGAAGCGCATGATACTTTTGACTTAGCAGATGTAGAAATGCAAAGCCACAGTGTTAATTCAGTGCACCACAACGGACGCTTTCCTAGCCGTAGTTCTCAGTCTGGCCCTAGTGATTCTTATTTTTCTACCTGCCGTGCTGAAAAAACAGTGAACAGTAGCCAGTGTAAAAGTGCATCACAAAGGTCGCCCCGTCGTATTAGACACAGTAATTTGCATAACGGGCGCCAACACTCATTTCAGAAAAATGTACGTAAATCTTGCCCCCAGTGTGTGTCTCGCCACAAGCGTGCTCATTGCCCTAGTCGCAACGCAACCTGTTATCAATGTGGCAAATCAGGACATGTACAGTCTGTGTGTATGCAAATTAAAAACTCAGAGAACGGTGCCTTTCGGAACATTACTTCGCAAAGTGCAAGAACAGTGCATGCAGTAACTGTTATAGACGCTGTGGAATTGAACAGTGCTTTGCTTGGTTCTCAATTGCAAGAAAGTTCTTCTGCGCCTACTGCAGAACTATATAGTGCACCACGTAGCAAGCGCCGACGAGCGCGTAAAACAGTACCACGGATAAGGGTTCGGGACAAGCAAAATGACTATGAACAGTGCATTCCTGTAGTGAAAATAGCGCCTTCTGCAACTGCTCCTTGTAATAGTGCCCAGTACTGTGTAGCTAGTGACAGTAGACATCGAGTAGCTACTCAAAAGTGTAGTGCAGTAATTAGTGAATCTGCAGTAGCCTCGCATTGCGCGGACGCCGATCCGGCGGTAGTGCCATCTAATGACAGTGTTGTTAATCCCCTGTGTGCCGAGTGTGCGCCGCTTACTTCACTACGCGGCCCTCGCAAGCGCAGTAAACGAACCGTAGCAGACGTTGCCCACATTCGCGCACCTGTCGTGCGCCAGAAGCACAAACTTTTTGTAAATCTCTCCATAGAAGATAAGACTGTGCAATTTCAGCTTGATACTGGTTCCGCTGTCACATTAATAAATAAAGATACTTATGAACTTCTGGGTTCACCAAAATTGTCGCCGTCACAGCAAGTGTTAACAGCTTATACAGGTCAAAATATTCCCGTGCTAGGAACGTGTAGCCTGCCTGCCTCTTTTCAAGGTGTTACAAAAACAGTTGCTTTTGTAGTTCTTCAGGCCAAATCTACACAGAATATTTTTGAACTCGATGCATTTGATTTGTTTGGGTTATCAATTCAAAGAGATGTGCTTCAAATTTCGTCAGTAGTGCCTCAGGACAAAATCAATGCATTGTGTGAAAAATATAGTGACTTGTTTTCGCCGGAACTAGGTTGTGCAAAAGACTTCGTGGCACATGTAACTTTAAAAGAATCTGCAGTTCCAAAATTTCGTAAAGCTAGACCAGTGCCTATCGCCTTGCGTGATACAGTTGCCGAAGAACTTAAACTTTGGCAAGATAGTGGGGTGATTTCTCCTATTTCTGCGAGTCAGTGGGCCTCGCCTATAGTAATTATACCCAAGCCGTCAGGAAAACTTCGTCTCTGTGCGGACTTCAAATCAACAGTGAACAGTCAAACAATTGTAGACACTTATCCCCTGCCCAGACCTGACGAACTGATGGACAAATTAGGACAGTCTCGCTTCTTTTCCAAGATTGATTTAGCAGAGGCATACTTACAGATTACACTGGATGACGAGTCAAAAAAGTTTTTCGTCATTAATACTCACATGGGCCTTTTTCAATTTCAACGCCTACCCTTTGGCAGTTCTTCCGCCCCCGCTATTTTTCAGCGCTTTTTGGAACAGCTGACAGTTTCTGTACCGTGTTGTTCGAACTATTTAGATGACATTGTGGTATCCGGACGTACAGTTGAAGAACATTTAGCAAACCTGGAGTGCCTTTTCAAAGTGTTGACTGCAGCAGGTCTACGTTGTAATAAAGCAAAGTGTTCGTTTTTTCAAACTGAAATAGAGTACCTAGGCCATGTGATTAATTCCCAAGTAATTCATCCCTTACAGTCACATCTTAGAGCAATCAAAGACTTGCCTCCTCCTAAGAATGTGCATGAATTGCAAGCAGTGATGGGAAAGCTTAACTATTATTTCAGATTTATTCCCAATGCCTCTCAGATTGCAGCTCCACTGCATCACTTACGTAGGAAGAATGTTCCTTTTGTATGGTCTAAAGATTGTCAGGTTGCCTTTGACAAACTAAAGTCTGCACTACTCAGTGATGCATGTTTGATTCCCTTTGACCCACAGAAGCCTGTAGTGCTAGCAGTTGACGCCTCGTCGTACGGTGTGGGTACAGTCCTGTCACATCGTATTGGATGTCATGATCGTCCTATTGCCTTTGCATCCAAGCTACTGACGCCAACGCAACAGAATTACAGTCAGATAGAAAAGGAGGCCTTATCAATCATTTACGGCGTCACAAAGTTTCATCATTATCTCTATGGCAGAAAATTCTATTTGTTGACAGACCACAAGCCTCTCACGTCGTTGTTCTCACCCACAAAGCCAATTCCGCCACGAACGGCACAAATGCTTCAGAGATGGTCCTTAATATTGTCTAATTATCAGTATGAGATTTTGTACCGACCTACCACTAAACACGCCAACGCGGACACACTTTCCCGACTTCCGGTTGGCCAGGATGTGTCGTTTGATTCTTCGGAAATGGCATGTTGTCAGATAGACTCCAGAGATGCTACCGCTGTCGCAGATTTCCCTTTGAACTCTCGTCGGGTTGCACAGGAAACAGCTGCGGATGCAGACTTAAGTATGGAAGCACGTTTTGTTCGCTCAGGGTGGCCTGCCAGAGCCAAAGACATTGATCGGCCTCTGGATCGACGTTATTTTGCACAACGTCATGCATTATCGTTAAGTCAGGGTGTACTGTTGTTGCATACCGACAACGACCAAGCAAGAGTGATTGTTCCTCGTTCCCTGCAACGAGAAGTGTTACGCCTCCTGCATCAAGGACATTGGGGCATTGTTAGGACAAAGCAACTGGCCAGACGTCATTCTACCTGGGTTGGTATGGACGCTCAGATAGAGAGCATGACAACACAGTGTACAGTTTGTGCGGAGCATTAGGCGGGTCCTCCACAGCGTTTCTCAGACTGGCCACGCCCCAAGGGACCATGGCAACGTTTACATATTGACTTTGCCGGACCTTTCTGAAATACGCGCTGGTTAATTGTTGTAGACGCTTTCAGCAAGTTTCCTTTTGTGATTGCCATGAACTCAACGACAGCTTCTAGTACAATCAGTGCCTTAACATCAGTGTTTTGCATCGAAGGCTTGCCTGAAACTATCGTCAGTGACAATGGACCTCAGTTTGTTAGTGCGGAATTTCAACAGTTTTGTCGTGTGAATGGCTTTCAGCATATTACCACTGCACCTTTTCACCCTCAGTCCAATGGTGAAGCAGAACGTTTCGTTCGAACATTCAAGTCTCACATGGAGAAGATGAAAGGTCAGCACTCCAGGCAGCAAGCTCTTCAAATTTTCCTGTCTACGTATCGGTGCATGCCACGTGACGGCCCGTCTCCTGCCGAGCTGCTACACGGCCGCCGTCACCGCACTCTCCTTCACCTGCTGCAGCCTCCCACGCACCGAGTCGGTTCGTATGGCGCTACGCGTTTTCAGGTTTCTACGCCGGTGCTGTACAGGGTGTTTGCTGGAAACAAGAAGAACCTATGGACGCCGGGCACCATTCAGCGCGTGCTCGGTCGCACTATGTATGTAGTACGTTCTTCCACAGGGTCGGAGCTGCGTCGCCACACAAACCAATTGCGCCTGCACAGACCGCGCGATCCTGTCACCGGTTTCTTGATTCTAGACCCAGTTCACCGCCAGGGAGCACAGCCACATCGTTCGTCCCCGGACTACGACATCCCTATGGACGTCGACGCATCTCCGACGCAGTCGTCGCCGCCGCTGTCGCCGCCGCAGATGACAGCGTCACCGAGAGGGACTCCGGGACCGTGCGGCCCCCACCAGCTTGGGCCACGCACCTCAGAAGAAGACGACCTGCTCAATCTGGGCGGGGGTGTGCGCCCTTCCCCAGGTTTCGGTGGGTTTCCTGGAGGATCGCAAGGCGGATGCCGGGCGCGGACGGCGTCTCGATCCCAGCCTCAGCTACGACGCCCGTCCCACCAGGAACGCCCCCGCCCAGGCCCTCCTCCCAGTGCCGTCGCCGTGGCCCTCAGCCCTACGCCACGACGGCGCGGCGGTTTGGGGGGGAGGGGTGTGGTGTCGCACAAGTACAAAGTGCGCGCCACCTACTTTCCGCCGCGCGCCGCCAGGCACGCAGGGCGCGGCGTTCTCACGACGACAGCCACGAGCGCCCTCTGGGACAACTCTGCTCGTGGCCACCACTGAAGGACATCAGTCTCTTGGGACTGAGATAGCAACCAGTTAGGACCTTCGTAATCAGATAGGCACCAGTGAAGACTTTGCTATTGTACAGGCACTAGGCAGGCCTCTAACAACTATGTATCAACATTCTGCAGTACTATGTAAAAGTTAAATATTGTTACATTCTGTGCAATATATATCTCTTTCTAATTTACTCTAGTGTTTCTAGTTTCTGGCTGCTCTCCTCCACACCGCACAAGCGTGCTATCTTTATTCCTGTGTCGGTCACATTCCACTCGGCCACCGACACCTACGACGAGGCTGGGACACAAAAGCGGCGACGAAGTTGGGACACAACAAAAAGTCTCTTAAAAACAGAAAATTAAGAAATTAACTGCCAACAAAGTTTCACGAAAATTAAATTATGACACTTAGCGCTCTGTGCGATGCAGCAGTGACATCAGCAGGCACTGAACGGACTGGCAGGTAGCTGTAGCAACGGTCTCTGACTTGTTTAGAAATGTACAAGTCACAGACGAAAAGTAAACACAACGTTATCAAAATACGAGAGAATGTACCTTTGAAACAGTAACACAAACGAAATCTTTAACTAGGTGACAAAAACACTCTTGAAAACAGAAAGACTAAACGAAATTTAAGAAATTAACTGAAAACAAAATTTCACGAAAATTAAATTTTCACGCTTAGTGCTCCGTGCGATGCAGCAGTGACATCAGCAGGCACTGAAGGGAAAGGCAGGTAGCTGTAGTAATGGTCTCTGACTTGTTTAGAAATGTACAAGTCATGGACGAAAAGTAAACAAAACGTTATCAAAATACGCGAGAATGTATTCTTAAAACAGTAACACAAACGAAGTCTTTCAGGTAGGTGACGAAATGTCTCCAAAAAACAGAAAATTAAAAAATTAACTGCCAACAAAGTTTCACGAAAATTAAATTATGACACTTAGCGCTCTGTGCGATGCAGCAGTGACATCAGTAGGCACTGAACGGACTGGCAGGTAGCTGTACTAACGGTCTCTGAGTTGTTTAGAAATGTACAAATCAAGGACGAAAAGTAAACACAACGTTATCAAAATACGAGAGAATGTACTCTTAAATCAGTAACACAAACCAAATCTTCCAAGTAGGTGACAAGAAGACTCTTAAAAACAGAAACACTAAACGAAAATTAGCAAATTATCTGCCAACAAAATTCCACAAAATTAAATTCCCCTCGGGCATGGATATTTGTGCCGTCCTAGTTCGTATGTAGTTCATAAGTAGTTTGTAAGTTCAGGGACTGATGACCTCGTAGTAAAGTTCCATAGACTATACAAACACTTTTTTTTTTTTTTTTTTACGATAATTAAATTATGACACTTAGCTCTCTGTGCGATGCAGCAGTGACATCAGCAGGCACTGAACGGACTGGCAGGTAGCTGTAGTAACGGTCTCTGACTTGTTTAGAAATGTACAAGTCACAGACGAAAAGTAAACACAACGTTATCAAAATACGAGAGAATGTACCTTTGAAACAGTAACACAAACGAAATCTTTAACTAGGTGACAAAAACACTCTTGAAAACAGAAAGACTAAACGAAATTTAAGACATTAACTGAAAACAAAATTTCACGAAAATTAAATTTTCACGCTTAGTGCTCCGTACGATCCAGCAGTGACATCAGCAGGCACTGAAGGGAAAGGCAGGTAGCTGTAGTAATGGTCTCTGACTTGTTTAGAAATGTACAAGTCACAGACGAAAAGTAAACACAACGTTATCAAAATACGAGAGAATGTACCTTTGAAACAGTAACACAAACGAAATCTTTAACTAGGTGACAAAAACACTGTTGAAAACAGAAAGACTAAACGAAATTTAAGAAATTAACTGAAAACAAAATTTCAAGAAAATTAAATTTTCACGCTTAGTGCTCCGTGCGATGCAGCAGTGACATCAGCAGGCACTGAACGGACTGGCAGGTAGCTGTAGTAACGGTCTCTGACTTGTTTAGAAATGTACAAGTCACAGACGAAAAGTAAACACAACGTTATCAAAATACGAGAGAAACCTTTGAAACAGTAACACAAACGAAATCTTTAACTAGGTGACAAAAACACTCTTGAAAACAGAAAGACTAAACGAAATTTAAGAAATTAACTGAAAACAAAATTTCAAGAAAATTAAATTTTCACGCTTAGTGCTCCGTGCGATGCAGCAGTGACATCAGCAGGCACTGAAGGAACTGGCAGGTAGCTGTAGTAACGGTCTCTGACTTGTTTAGAAATGTACAAGTCACAGACGACAAGTAAACACAACGTTATCAAAATACGAGAGAATGTACCTTTGAAACAGTAACACAAACGAAATCTTTAACTAGGTGACAAAAACACTCTTGAAAACAGAAAGACTAAACGAAATTTAAGAAATTAACTGAAAACAAAATTTCAAGAAAATTAAATTTTCACGCTTAGTGCTCCGTGCGATGCAACAGTGACATCAGCAGGCACTGAAGGAACTGGCAGGTAGCTGTAGTAACGGTCTCTGACTTGTTTAGAAATGTACAAGTCACAGACGAAAAGTAAACACAACGTTATCAAAATACGAGAGAATGTACCTTTGAAACAGTAACACAAACGAAATCTTTAACTAGGTGACAAAAACACTCTTGAAAACAGAAAGACTAAACGAAATTTAAGAAATTAACTGAAAACAAAATTTCAAGAAAATTAAATTTTCACGCTTAGTGCTCCGTGCGATGCAGCAGTGACATCAGCAGGCACTGAAGGAACTGGCAGGTAGCTGTAGTAACGGTCTCTGACTTGTTTAGAAATGTACAAGTCACAGACGAAAAGTAAACACAACGTTATCAAAATACGAGAGAATGTACCTTTGAAACAGTAACACAAACGAAATCTTTAACTAGGTGACAAAAACACTGTTGAAAACAGAAAGACTAAACGAAATTTAAGAAATTAACTGAAAACAAAATTTCAAGAAAATTAAATTTTCACGCTTAGTGCTCCGTGCGATGCAGCAGTGACATCAGCAGGCACTGAACGGACTGGCAGGTAGCTGTAGTAACGGTCTCTGACTTGTTTAGAAATGTACAAGTCACAGACGAAAAGTAAACACAACGTTATCAAAATACGAGAGAATGTACCTTTGAAACAGTAACACAAACGAAATCTTTAACTAGGTGACAAAAACACTCTTGAAAACAGAAAGACTAAACGAAATTTAAGAAATTAACTGAAAACAAAATTTCACGAAAATTAAATTTTCACGCTTAGTGCTCCGTGCGATGCAACAGTGACATCAGCAGGCACTGAAGGGAAAGGCAGGTAGCTGTAGTAACGGTCTCTGACTTGTTTAGAAATGTACAAGTCATGGACGAAAAGTAAACAAAACGTTATCAAAATACGAGAGAATGTACTCTTAAAACAGTAACACAAACCAAATCTTCCAAGTAGGTGACAAGAAGACTCTTAAAAACAGAAACACTAAACGAAAATTAGCAAATTATCTGCCAACAAAATTCCACAAAATTAAATTCCCCTCGGGCATGGATATTTGTGCCGTCCTAGTTCGTATGTAGTTCATAAGTAGTTTGTAAGTTCAGGGACTGATGACCTCGTAGTAAAGTTCCATAGACTATACAAACACTTTTTTTTTACGATAATTAAATTATGAGACTTAGCCCTCTGTGCGATGCAGCAGTGACATCAGCAGGCACTGAAGGAACTGGCAGGTAGCTGTAGTAACGGTCTCTGACTTGTTTCGAAATGTAAAAGTCATAGACGAAAAGTAAACAAAACGTTATCAAAATACGAGAGAATGTACTCTTAAAACAGTAACACATACGAAGTCTATCAGGTAGGTGACGAAATGTCTCCAAAAAACAGAAAATTAAGAAATTAACTGCCAACAAAATTTCACGAAAATTAAATTATGACACTTAGCGCTCTGTGCGATGCAGCAGTGACATCAGCAGGCACTGAACGGACTGGCAGGTAGCTGTAGTAACGGTCTCTGACTTGTTTAGAAATGTACAAGTCACAGACGAAAAGTAAACACAACGTTATCAAAATACTAGAGAATGTACTTTTAAAACAGTAACACAACCGAAATCTTTCAGGTAGGTGACAAGAAGACTCTTAAAAACAGATGCACTAAACGAAAATTAAGAAATTAACTGCCAACAAATTTTCACGAAAATTCCCCTCGGGCATCCTAGTTCGTAAGTAGTTCATAAGTAGTTTGTATGTTTAGGGACTAATGACCTCGCAGTAAAGTTCCATAGGCTATACAAACATTTTTTTTGTTAAATTTAATTATGACAGGTAGCTGTAGTAACGGTCTCTGACTTGCTTAGAAATGTACATGTCACAGAAGAAAAGTAAACACAATGTATCAAAATACGAGAGAATGTACTCTTAAAACAGTAACACAAACCAAATTTTCCCATTAGGTGTCAAGAAGACTCTTAAAAACAGAAACACTAAACGAAATTTAGGAAATTAACTGCCATCAAAATTTCACAAAAATTAAATTCCCTTCGGGCATGGATATTTGTGCCGTCCTAGTTCGTAAGTAGTTCAGAAGTATTGATAGAGCGGAAGCATTGAATTAAAATTTGTGGTGCGGCCGGAAATCGAACCCGGTTTTCATGCTTACTAGGCAGACGTCTTAACCGTTAGACTACCACACCACTAACGATTAAGGCGCCTTGGAATAGTCTATGTACGATTTCCCTCCACAACACAAACTTTAATTCAGCTTCTTTGTTCCAAAGATAATTGCCACTACTGCCAAGGCTTTCCATGCAGCGGAATAGCACCTCAGCAATGGACATGGTGGAACAATCCTGCCTAGTAAGCATGGAGGTCCGGGTTCGATTCCCGGCCGCACCACGAATTTTAATTCTATGCTTCAGCTCTATCAATAATGTCTTTGACATATTTGAGACGAAAATCCGCCTCAGGGATTCTTTCATTGTATTTAATAGTTCAGAAGTAGTTTGTAAGTTTAGGGACTGATGACCTCATAGTAAATTTCCATAGACTATACCAACATTTTTTTTGAACATTAAATTATGACACTTAGCGCTCTGTGCGATGCAGCAGTGACATCAGCAGGCACTGAACGGACTGGCAGGTAGCTGTAGTAACAGTCTCTGACTTGTTTAGAAATGTACAAGTCACAGACGAAAAGTAAACTCAACGTTATCTTAAAACAGTAACACAAACGAAATCTTTCAAGTAAATGATAAGAAGACTCTTAAAATCAGATGCACTAAACGAAAATTAAGAAATTAACTGCCAACAAATTTTCACGAAGATTAAATTATGACACTTAGCGCTCTGTGCGATGCAGCCGCGACAGCAGCAGGCACTGAACTCAAGTTGATAGTTCCTGCGAGCTATTATGGGTAGAGATTGTACCCCAAAATCGTAAGAAGTTAATAATTTCTACATATACATTTACATATATACTCCGCAATTCACCGTAAGGTGCGTGGCGGAGGGTACACTGTACCACTACTAGGCATTTCCTTTCCTATTCCACTTCCAAATTTAACGAGGAAAAAAAGAATGCCTATATGTCTCCGTACGAGCCCTAATTTCTCTTATTTTGTCTTTGTGATCTTTACGGGAAATGTAAGTAGGCGGCAGCAAGATCGTACTACACTTAGCTTCAAAATCCGGCACTCGAAATTTACTTATCAGAAATTCCCGAAATACACGTCGTCTTTCTTCCAGCGATCCCCAATTGAGTTGCCGGAACGTTTCCGTGACACTCGCGCATCGGTCGAACCTACCGGTAACAAATCAAGCTGCTCGACTCTGAACCGCCTCTATTTCTTCCTTTAAACTGCTGCGGGTCCCAAACACTTGAGCAATACTGAAGACGTGGTCGCACAAGCGTTTTATACGCGTCTCCTTTATAGGTGAAGTACATCTTCCCAAAATTCTCCCAATAAACCGAAGTCGGCTGTCCGCCTTACTCACAACTGTCCTTACATGCTCGTTCCATTTCATATCGCTTTGCAATGTTACGCCTAGATATTTGAATGAAGTGACAGCATCAAGAATCTCACTACTAATACTGTAATCGAACATTATGGGATTGTTTTTTCTACTCATGCGCATCACCTTACATTTTTCTACTTTGAGAGCTAGATGCCCATCTTCGCACCAACTAGAAATTTTGTCTAAGTCAACCTGTATGCTATTACAGTCAGTTACAGACGACATCCTCCCATACACCACAGCATCATCAGCAAACAGCCGCAAATTACAACTTACTCTGTCCATCAGGTCATTTATATAGATAGAAAATAATAGCGGTCCTATCACACTCCCCTGGGGCACGCCTGACGATACACTCGCCTCTGATGAACACTCGCCGTCGAGAACAACGTACTGTGTTCTATTACTTAGGAAGTCTTCCAGCCAGTCACAAATCTGTGAACCCATTCCATAAGCTCGTATCTTCGTTAGCAGTCTGCAGTGTGGCACCGCGTCGAACGCCTTATTTAGCTCTCTCAGCTGCTTCTCTACACCGGAAATACCTATTGCTATGTCCCCCATTTCGGAATTAGTACGTTGATCAAATGTTGGTACATTTGTGCGGTCCTCCTGCGTGAAAGATTTCTTAAAGGTTAAATTTAGAACTTCACCTTTCCGTTTGCTTTCTTCTATTACTGTCCCGGAATTATCAACGACTGACTGAACAGTGGGCTTTGAGCCGCTTATCGATTTTACATAGGACCAGAATTTTTTCGGGTTCTCAAAAGTAGCTCGCAGGACTGCTTGTCTGTACCGCCTGAAATATAACTAGCGAGGTCCCAATCTATACTCTTAAGGTTGAAGTCTCCTCCGACTAATATTACATGGCCCGGATACCTATGCACTACCTGGTGTAGGCTTTCTTTGAATGATTCTAAAACTTCTACAGCAGCACTGATGGGTCGGTAAAAACACCCAAATATTAACTTTACTTCTTTTAGACCTTTTATATGTGCCCAGATAACTTCACAGTTACAATGCATAAATTTTGTCTAAATCACTTTGCAGTTGCTTTTGATCCTCTGTTGACTTCACTAACCGATAAACGACAGCATCATCCGCGAAAAATCTAAGGGAGCTATTCAGATTGTCTCCTAAATCGTTTATAAACACGAGGAAGAGTAGGGGACCTATAACGCTTCCCTGTGGAACGCCAGATATCACTTCTGTCTTACTCGATAACTTACCGTCAATTACAACGAACTTTGTTCAGAGTAAAATTTATGTTAACAAGGAGCACGGCTCGGTTACTTAATAACAAGAGTAATTTAGTACAATATTTCATTATGAGTGACAAAGAGCAGGATTTAGTAAAGACGCAAACGTCAAAACGTCGTTCAGCTCTACACAGTCGCGATGTTTCGAGGGAATCGTTTAACGAGAAGAGGGATATTTCATCTCGGAGGGGTTCATATACAGAATCAAGCGAGAGTGATGGTGAGAAAGAGATATCGCGACACTCAACCCTTAATCCTCTTAAAATTTACGCACTCAGTGACGATGGAGCGTCATACTCGGCGCCCATGGTTCACAATACCGGTCCTTCTAGAGCGACAACACCAGGAGGCAGATATGACAATATTCAACATGCCGATCTAATGAGATTCTTGCAGGAACTATAAAAAAAAATAGGGAGCGTGATAGTCAGCAACAGATTGAACTACTGTTAGGGCGTCTTAAAAAAGTTTGTGAAGATATAGGACAGGTGAAAGAAGAAGTAGTTAAAGTACACAAAACTGCAACGAATGAGAAACAGACTTCTTTAGAAGCAAAAAGGGATGCTAGACTGGCTCGTTATGAGGCGAGTAGGGCAAAGAAAATTGCGGAATCAGCCAAAAGTGTAGTCACAAAGTCATGTATCAAAGTAGCTGAAGTTAAGAAAGTAGTAGATACCAGTGGCGTAACTAGGACTTGGCTTTGGGGGGGGGGGGGGATAGATCTGCTTGACGAGCAAAATTTTAGTCAGTTTCCAGACAGACTACCATCTACCACTTCCGTTGACGAAACTAATTCACTCCCATCCAATGAAAGCTTATGATAAAACACCCCAAGTTTCCATTCTTTGCCTTTACCAGATGGCTGTTATACGATTTCTTTCCTCTTTCTCTCTCTCTCTCTTTTACGGGTTCTGGGGGGGGGGGGGGGGAGTTCTATCCCCCTCATAGTTACGCCACTGGTAGATACGGTGAGAGAACAAGGATAGAATATTGTCCGCGATGCACTAAAACAATTTGCAGATACCACGAAAGAGATAGAAGAAATTAAAAGTAAACAATCTGTTACCCCAGCTATTAAATAGGAGCAGATTAAGATCACAAAGAAACAGAACGAGTTAGAACAACATATTAAAAGCACTCGGGAAAAAGTACAACTTCTCTCGTCAAATTCCTCTGAAACTGTCAGAGCAATAAATGACGAACGTGTCTTGCAAAATGTGCAACAGAGATCCGAACTGTTACATGAGTCACAAAGGGTAGAAATTAATCAGTCTCCGACACAAAGGTCACTTGAGAGGGAGGAAAGTACTCCACACAGTGAACCAGTGTCACACCCGTGCCAAGAATTTCAGCAGGAAGACAATTGTTTTCGACTCCAACGTTCTGATACACAAAAAATGTTCAAATGTTTGTTAAGCTTATGTGACTTAACTACGGGGTCATCAGTCCCTAAACTTACAAACTACTTATGAACTACCTTATACTAAAGACGGCACAAATATCCATGCCCGAGGGGGGATTCGAACCCCCGACCGTAGTGGCCGTGCAGACCGTGACTGAAGTCTGATACACACTTTCAGGAAACAGGTGAGGTGTATATCAAACGATCTCAATCCGCGCCACACACAAGTTCGTGACAAAGAAATATTCCGAAGGGAAGAGCCAACGTATGAGTCTTTTGACTTAAGGCACTTTCTTTCTGTACAAAACATTCAAGTTTATAAAGAAAGCAATAATTCTCTGCACCCGAAATCTTTTATGTCTCAATTCGAGAAAGTGATGCCCATATCATGGCCATTACAATATAGACTTGAATTCATTTGTGAGCACATGCAAGGTAGCGTGGCTGAAAATATGCGTTGGGTGGCAAATAGTTGCCAGTATGAAGAATTCAGAAACATATTTCTTGGTCTTCTCGTACGCAAGAATGGATTAAGGAAGAGATAATATTCGGGAAAGATACGGAGAGCGCGGGGTATAAAGACCCAGAGAAGTTTCTTGAATCACTTGTAAAAAAGAACAGATTCCTTGGCAACCCGTTTACGCAACAGGAATTAATGAAACATTGTTTCGGAGGCTGTCGATTGTTTACCAGCGCAGTATGATTGGCAAATGTGTGGGCACACTAGAGCAATTTATCAGTGCAGTAAGACAAGCCGAATATGTCGAAAATAGACAGGGTTGGCGCAGTAGAGAAACCCAGGAATGGGATAATTCTGCCCAATATTGGGAGAGGAATAACAATTACATTTCTGATTGGGGACGTGGTGGAAACAAACCCCACAAACAGAACCTTAGTAGTCAACCAGGTAATAACAATCAAGATCAGGGAAACTGACATGATTACGGCAATCAGAGCAGCTCTAATAATGCAAATCAGGGGAATCAATATGGGCAATCTCAACAGAACCCAAGATGGCGGCAAAATAATTCGAATGGCTTCCAAAATCAAAACAATGGTAATCCTCAATGGGGAAACAATAATAATCATAATAATAACGGTATTTCCTGGGGTGGTGAAAGGCCGCCGAGTCCATTTATGCAAAGAGGTGTAGAAATTGTTGAAATAAGACCCCCTAATCCTGCACCCGCAAACAATGGCAACAGCAGAAATGACAGTATTTGACGCTATGTGCCTGCGGTGGAGCGCCTCCCGTCTCTGCAGAAACACACGGATTCAGCACTCTGTGTCTTTTAGAATATGAAGATATACGAGAGATATTAAAGGAGGAAAAGCAGACGATTTCCCAAGAAGAAATTCACCCGATAGTTATAGTCCAAATTGGTAATGTACATTTGATTGCTATAATAGACAGTGGCAGTCATATTTCCGCCATTTCTGAATCTGCTTTCCAGAAATGCGCCAAAGATCATTCGTGGTCGACTTTGAAACTTAAGAAAGCGAAAGTTAAAAGGGCAATAATTGGGAAATAAGCAGATATTCAGATGCAGAGTCGGATGACAATACTTTGTCAAGGACAGGAATGGGACATTAACCTCACAATAGTGCCTATGTTAGTGATAGATTTAATTATTGGGATGTACTTTCTATCGGACCAGAAAGCCACTCTCGATGTCGGACGGGGTGTTCTGGTACTGAATCCGGTATTCCGACCAGCATCTTAGATCAGAAATACCAGCTGATTGCCTACGTCTGAGTTCGTCAGAGTATCAGGGACAAAGCAACGTGATGTCCCATAATTCAGGCAGCGGACAATATGAACAATATATTACTCGAGGCGGTAACAGCAATAATAAATGAAGTGCTTGCCAAACAGATAAACATTTCACCGAATGACAGACAGGAACTCGGTCGTGTATTAAACGAAAACGCCGAAGTATTCTTTCCAAAGACAGGGGCTATTAAAGACTTTGTCTATTCCTTTAAAATTAAACCCCATCAGAAGTTTGCTGTTGCTACATACTCAATTCCTGTCGCTCATATGGAGACGGTCAGGAAGGAGTTAAAAAGAATGGAAGATGAAGGGGTAACAGAGAGGACAACCTCGACCTATAATTCCCCACTTGTCGTGATAGAAAAGCAAGATAAGTCAGTTCGCCTTGTCTTAGACTACAGACAAATAAACACAATTATAGAACCTGAGACGGACAGACCGAAGCGTATTGACGAATTATTCCAAAATTTCCACGGAGCGCACGTTTTTACGACTCTTGACCCCACGTCAACTTTCTGGCAGATCGCGTTGGATCCAGAATGCAGACAGTACACCGCATTTGTAGCATTTGGAACTTGCTACAGATTTAAACGACTACAATTCGGGCTAAATGTGAGTTGTTCCGCATTTATTAGGGGATTTGACACCGTACTGCCTAGCTAGAGTAAAGAGAAGATTACAACGTATGTTTACGACCTCCTTATTGCCGAACCCAATTGGGAACAGCATAACATCGTGCTCCAAGAGGTACTTAGAGCCTTTCGGCAGTTTGGATTAACAGTCAATATACAAAAGTCATGCATAGGGACCCCTAAAGTGAATACTTGGGACACATTATTTCTGCGGATGGGATTGCACCAGACCCAGATAAGATGGAAACCATAGCTAAATTTCCAACCCCGGTATATAAGAGACAATTAAGAGGTTTTTTAGTTATTATAAATTATCATGAACGTTATATCTTGATAAAAAAACTAGCTACGCCACGCCTCTGTTCTCTCACCGGAAAGAACACTATCGAATTGTGACGATGAGGCAAAAGCGGAATTCCAGAGTTTGAAGGCTGGAGGCTCTGATTTTGTCTCATTCAAACTATTCAGAAGAATTATGTATGGCAACAGACAGATCATACACGGGTTTTGGCGTCATGATACTTCAGAAATATGGAGATGGTGGGAATCCTGTTTTCAAAACGATTGCATTTGGGAGCAGGATTCTTAACAAAGCAGAGCGTAACTATTCTGTGACCGAGGTGGAGGCCCTAGCGGTAGTATGGCGTTTTGAAAAGTTTCGGTACTTTCTGTACGGCCGAAAAACTCGGGTGTATACGGACCACAAGGCATTACAATTTATCATGACCGAAATTAAAAAATAAAAGAAATGCTCGATGGGTGTTGACACTGCATAGAGAATATAATCGCTGACGCACTTTCGAGGTCACCTGTTGGTTTCGAAGAATTTGGCCATCAACCACTAGAACAGGAGCAGTACAGTATGTACTATATTAAGAAGGTGGCTTTCGAAAACTTTATCTCTACGAATTTACGCACTATTGGCAAGGAACAAGTACCCGGTCCTATTGAAAATTAAGAAACGAATTAAAGACAAGAGCGAGTCGACGATACGCAAATATTACATGCTTCACAAAGGTGTTTTGTTTTACACCTCCGGTGGTGAGGCAGATCCATGGCGTGTGTGCGTGCCTGACGAATTGGTAAATAAAGTAATTTGGCACACTCATCTGTCGTACGGACATTTTGGTCCCAGGAAAGTGTACTTAAAGTTATTATCTCTGACTCATTTTATCAAAATGGAAAGGAGAATCAGGAAAGTGCTTAAAATATGCAAACCTTGCCAGAAGGCAAAATATTGCACTGTGAATACGCAAACGCCTATCTACCCAATTATCCCTTCACGCCTTCAAGAGGTAGCCTGTGCAGATTTAATGGGTCCTCTGCCAAGGACGAGCAGAGGATACCGCTACGTCCTAGTTGTGATGGAGCTGGTGTAGAAATTCGTGACTGTAACTCCCCTTAGGTGAGCAACGGCACGTACCGTTAGCCGGGGTTTTTGCAAAGATTTTGTGAAACAGGTTGGCAGGGTCGAACGAGTGATATCCGATAACGGACCACAGTTCCTGGGGAAAACTTGGAAAGAAGCGTTACGTCGGCTCCGGATTCAGCCAACTTTTGCGTCAGCATATCACCCCCAGAGCAACCCTGCCGAAACGGCAATGCGTAAGATTGGGAATCTGTGCAGGATATACTGTAATAAAAATCACGCTGCTTGAGACGTATTCCTTAGTGACTTCCAAGACGTAATCAACAACATTCCGCACAACACGACCCGTCTAGCTCCCATAACGGTACTCAACAATATTGAGCCTAAGGATTTAATTAGAGAAATCGTGGATTTCCCGCAGACGCGCCGCTCCCATCACAATAAGGTGATCGAGTTGGCCATTCAGCGTATCAAGAATACTGCTAATAAAAACAAAGTGATTGCTGACTGGCATGCCAGTTCACGGAGTTTTGTGGCCCGGAAGAAAGTATTGGTAAAAAGTTTTCGTCTCTCTAACCAAGAAAAGAAACTTTGCCATAAGTTCTTCTCTGTTTACAACGGGCCACTGCGAATAGGAAAAATGGTTCATCCCTGTGCTGTCCTGCTAGAAACCATTAAGACTAGAAAAGCTGTAGGGGAACACCATGCATGTCATCTCAAGCCGCTTTTCGAATCGAGGGAAATTTGTAAAAATAGATATTGAAGTAGTTTGTTTGTTATCTTGTGCTGTAGAATAAGAAAAGTGCACATAAGTATCATTTTTAATGTTTCTATATATAAAAATTTTGGAGGGAAACTTTCCTGGTGGGATAAACAAAAATAAAAAATAGAAGAGGCAAAAGGACCGGGTTGTCGATAGACGCGAATAATCCTTCCCTTTCTCCTCCCCTTTTTTCCTCTTATCCTGAAGAAGCGACCATCGGTTGCGAAATCTTGTATGTGTGTTTGTGTGTGATTTTATTCGAATCTATCGACAAGCCGGTCCTTTTGGTAAGTCATCTCTCTTCTACTTTTTATTATATATATATTGGTGATTTTGAATTTGCTTGTCGCTGTCGTCTACGCCATTGTGCATAGTATAATGACTTATTGAATTCCATCATTTAGGGACTGAATCCTTGTTGTTTAGTATTGGTTATTGTGGAGACATTATTTCCGTTTGTGGTCACTCTATGGGATTGCTGCGTTATTAGGAAGTGCTAATTCTGCTGAGGTGTGGGAATTTGCCACTTAGTGTGTTATATTATTCCTGCGTTCTTGGACAGCTCCCACTGAGGTTGCTTTAGACGTAGAAGATTGTGATTTTTTCTGGGCACGCTATGGTTCGTTGGTCCTATGATATTAGGCTTGCTGCGTTTTGTAACATGTCGGTCCCATGTGAGCGATAGGTAGGAAATTATGGAACCTCACATACTGAAGTTGATATTACCAGAGAGACCCTGCATGTTCAAATAATAATAGAGGAAGATGCGATCTGGAGTGGCAATAACGATTCATATAAGTTACAGATTCGAGACCTGGGCAGAGGCGATGGAGAGAAGAGATGACCTACCCTGTATATTTCAGATATAACTGTAAGGGGTGCAGGCAAGGACCAGGAGGCCAGGATATTGAAGGATAGTATGCAATTATCTCTTTTATTTGAAAATTCTTTACCTTTCTTATCTCCTCCTGTAGTAGTAATTTGTGTCTTTCCTATGTAGCAGTAGAATATCTGACTGTCATCCCTTGACTCACTCACATGACATAAGCTAACATGCCATAATACGTTAAGCAAACTGTATAATTTAGTCACATATAAGCTATAGTATTTATCAAAGAAAAGTATAATAATAATAATAATAATAATAATAGTACATGATAGGATAGATTAAAAGTGGCCATTAATGTAAAGATAAAAAAATGAATATGTATTAGTTAAACTGTGATCTGAGTCTAATTCCAAAAAAAATTAGTGCTGTGTAGATGTTGCGGAGGTAACAGTGATTGGGTTGCGCACAATATCGTAAGAATACGGTCCACAGCTCATCGCCAGTGGCCGTGGGCAGCAGTGCAGGAAGATGCGCTGAACCACAGAGTAACATATACAGAGACGCGGCCCCCACTAAACCACTGTCCTACGCTCCCCTCGTAGTTCCGTAAGATGCTAGCAGGTGTCAGGCCGATCGCTGGCTTAAGGGTGCCTCTCGCACGTCAGAGGGTAGCGTGGAGGGGAGGCTGAGGGGAGAGCTCGTGGCCGAACACATGCCATGGTGACCCGCATTCCGGAGTTGCTGTGCGAGGGGGAGTGCGTCAAGGTGGCGGAGAATGAGAGGGAACGTTCCCGCAGGGGACCGTCTGCTTTCTGGTTACAGGTCTGCCGCAGGGGCGACACACTCGTGACACTCGCCAGCGGAGCCCATTGAGGGAAGCTACCTGCTGTGGGCCGTGCCGATGACCCACCGAGATAAGTGGGGTGGCTTACAAGCAGGCGCACAAAAGCAACCATCACTCAGAGACAGTGGCACAGGCCAAACCACCGAGGCCGAACATGAACGCTAGACTGCTTGTCGCCAGCCGGCAGACATGAGGGCCTCCTTCTTTCAAATACAGTGGACTGCAGCCCACGAGCCATGCGCCTCCCTTCGGGAGAACCTTCGCTCGGCCCTAACCACTTGCGGGGGCCGCCACCGCAGACAGTTTGGTGCCTCTGCACTGGGCCACGAGTTTACGACCGGCAGGGCCACTCCAGCAGACTGTCAGCCGACGGCCAAGCCCACTGCCACCGCAGACAGCATGACGCCTCTCCCCGGCCACTTGTCTACGACAGGCTGTTACCAGATGACCGCACCAACCAACTCACCCGCCGGTGCCGTGACTGCTGGGCGCTGCGATCTCAGTTCCCTGTGACAGGCGTGTGTTGCTTTGAGAGATTTTATCCGGAAGGAGAACAAACGCCTAGGACTGAGATTTGCAGTGCCACTCAGCATCGTCAGAGACCATGGAGACGGCATCGCACCTGCTCTTGATCGCAGATCCGGGGCTATCCAGGCCAGTCCTTGGACCGTCGCTTCTAGAGACACCAATGCCGTGGTGTGCACAGCCCTGTGCACAGTGGACCTCCGACACAGACAATAACACATTTCACACAGCACCACTCAATGAACATTTGCACTTGGACACTAAATAAACTATTGAATAATTTAACAAGAACTCAGAATAATTCATGTCTGGCAAAATTTATAATTAGGAATTTGTGTATGTTATTTAGGTTCATCAGTAGAGCTATGATTTAATTAGATTTATTCTTTCACCTGTCCATTTTTTTACCATAGCGTAGTCTTAGCAATAATGAGAGCAAAATACAAATTTCATGGATGTTCATTCACGTCCAAATTACAAAGTGCGACACACTTGACTAGTGCTGTCAAGCTCAACATTGCAGTTTTTTTTCCAGAGTACGTTGTGTTACTAAAACCGATGAGAATCTCTAGAAAAGTTTAAACCATGAACTTACTACTCAACCCGTATCTTTGGTGATTGTTGTTGTTATGGTCTTTACCGTACTCTATCCTGAGCCAGCCTTCTCATCTTCTCACATGAACGGCAACCCCCATTTATCTGAATCTGCTTACTATATTCGTCTCTTGGTCTCCCTCTGCTAGTTTTACCCCGGACACTTCCTTCCAATGCATCGATTCCTTGATGTCTAAGAATGTGCCCTACCGATCGATGCCTTCTTTTAGTCAAGGTATGCCGAAACTTCCTTTCCTCACCAATTCTGTTCAGCACCTCTTCATTAGTTACGAGATCTACCCACCGAATCTTCAGTATTCTTCTGTCGCCCCACATTTCGAAAGCTTCTATCCTCTTCCTGTCTGAACTATTTATCATCCACGTTTCATGCATTCAGAAATAATTTCCTTACGATTAAATCAATATTCGATGTTAGCAAATTTCACTTTTCCAAAAACGCTTTTCTTCCCATTGCTTTCCTGCGTTTTATATTCTCTGTACTGCGAGCATCATGTTATTTTACTGCCCAAGTAACAAAACTCACCTACCACCTTTATTGTTTAATTACGTTGTAAGGCGGCAGGAAATTTCACCACCTTACATGCTATGTTTACATATTAATAATAACGTAATTACTGGTATCACTTTGATTCGAAATAATCTGGATGCAAAAATATGTAGGATGAGTGAAAATATTAATATTCACTAGGTCAGTGGGAAAACTGGTTGATGCTGGCAGGCGATATTGAATATTAACAATATTCTCATGTAGTACTTTTCTTGTGGTTGGAAACAAGAAGACAGCTAAGTCAGTGAGAGAGACGGGAAATGAGCAGAGGAGCCTGTTGTTCCATAAGGGCGCAGCTTGTTGGCCTGTCGGTGCAAGGTCACAGGTTACGGACCGGCTGAGGGCCTCTGGCACTTCGCGCCAATACTCGCGGGCGACCATGTGACTGGTGGATGATTTCAACCACCAAACGGTATAAATGTTCTAGAACATTCTAGAAGCCTCTCTAAAGTCCTTTTTCGTGGGAAAGATGTTCGGAAGATAGTAATGGTGGGGCGAGAGATTTGAAGCTATAGCTCTGATTGGCTGTTAAGAAATCGATCTAGAGAGACTTGTGGCTTGCTGGAAAGTTGGTCGTGGGATTCGGCTTCCTATTCTCGCTATTCTCGTGGTGCGAGGACGCAGGTGGGCATTTGATGGTAAAGCGTCCAGTGACTTAGCTCACAATTAGTTGCAGGTGCAGATTCCATTGCTTGAAGCATTCATATATGTTTCTCTGTGAACAGAGTGCACTTTATTTGCACAGTGCATTTTACTTGCACGTTTAAGCACTCATTTAAAAGCTTAAAGCTGTGCTTCTGCTTCTGGCCAGTGAGGCAAGCAGTTTGGGAGTACCTCTTGTCCACGTTCGATACTTGAGTGACTTCAACTTAGGAGTTTTTTGAACGAAGTAGTTCGTTCACTGTATAGCCATCGTCTCACAGCTTCAGCTTCTCCTCGTGCCGACCTATCCACGGAGTCCAGCCGCTATTCGTCTTATGAGAGCAATACAACGGATTAATTGGAGATTGATGATGTACGCACATTGCATTTGCTATAGCGCAGTTAAAGATGACTGTACCTTCCACTAATTGGCTGTATTCTCGAGCTTCTGATTGTATTCTTTACCGAATTGGAAAGCGATAATTACTTTATTTTAAAACAGTGCACACGTCCTCTGTATGAACCATATCAGCCATTTTTCATAACAGGTAAAGGTTGTGCCATCCTTGTTAGAGATTCATTGTTTGTCATCATTCATTTCTGAATTGGTCCATCCTCCATTTTCATAATTAAATTACTATATTGAACACTGAATCTTCCGATTTTTTGTTTATTAGGATTAGGAATCCCAGCTAACCTTAGTGACAAGAAATTGCGTAAGACTGAAACAAAATGTTTTTATATGCTACTTTGGGCAATTGAGAGGAGCAATCCATATTTATTTTCATAATGATACCGTAAGGATGGTGAACCAACGCAAATTAGCGATAAGGCCGTTCAGTACTATTTCACCAATTGTGGGAATCATTATAACCTAATCCAATTCCTTCAGCATCGCTTGATTTTCTAAGACTGACTTCCATTAGCTTCGTTTTGTTCTTCTTAATGTTCATCCTATACATTTTTTCAACACGTTGTTCATTCCTTTCAAATGCTATTCCACTTTCTTTGCTGTCTCTGAAACAATTACAATGTCATCAGTGAAGCGCATTGTTTTATTTCTTCGTCCTGAACTTTAATTCCTTCTCCAAATTCCTCTTTGCTTTCCTTCATAGCTTGCTCAATGTACAAAGTGAATAACATTAGAGAAAGGCCAGAAACCTGTCTTACTCCCTTCCCAACCAGTGTTTGTTTGATAGGTAATTTTGTCCAAAGCGACAAACATCTCTCAAATGTTCAAATATTTGTATAGCTTATGGGACTTAACTACGGGATCATCAGTCCCTAAACTTACAAACTTCTTATGAACTAACTAATACTAAGGACGGTACAAATATCCATGCCCGAGGGGGGATTCGAACCCCGGGCCATAGTGGCCGTGCAGACCGTGACTGGAGCGCCTCAGTCCCCTCGGCCACCGCGGCCGGCCAAACATCTCTCTCCTTCTAAAGATTGAGCATAAGTTCTCGATTTTTTTTGTCTTACAATGATTTATATGTACTGTACTTTACCTATGAGGAAACATATCGGTAACATCCGCATTCTCATCTTTGACGGTTATTCGATGACCAGCAAAAAAAGTGAAGAGCACAGACGTCGTCAGGCAAACAGAAATTATGACTGCGCGTTGGGTGAAGAAAAGTTTCTCTATGATTCTGAAAAAAGGACCGATTTGTTGCTGATTTGAGGAATCACCTGGTTTCTGGTACCATATTGGTGCGGCGAGCACAGTCTGACGCTGATTGTTGGAATAGCAGTGGAGATGGCAGGAGAAATGGTACAGATGTCGATTTACTTTTTAACTGCACTTGTTCCTGGCAATGTGCCCATTTACTTTCAAAAGTCATGTGTGGGACACTATTTCAGCATGCAGTAGCCGGATGTGACGCGACGTCATCTTTGTTTGGTTAGGGGAAGAGCGAAGCACTCAGTCTTCTTCAAACGCAGCCCCATCAACGACCAATTACTTTAGGACTCAATACACAAAATGCAAATGATCACGAAGTAACACAAGCGAGCGAGCAGTTTCTATGGGAAAGACGTCTTTAAATACTCTCAGGTACCAGTGTACCCTAAATGTAGAAGAAACACTCAGATAGATAGTCCACGACTCCTCCCGATATCTGCAGAAACTACAAACCATTGCATCTTCAAGTGCAGCAATGGAGGAGCAAAGGCTACCCACTGCAGGGGGTTGAGTCTCCAAAGAAGGTTCTCAGCAACCAGTTTCAAAACCTTCGGTTAGCGACTTGATCTTGCAGTTAATACCTTACACGTCTGCAGATGCCTGTGAACGAAGTTGGAGTGGTCGTAGTGTTGGTTTACACTGTTCTGTTTTGTGTGGATGTTGCAATGGCAGTGGCTGCAGCAAATCAAATTTTCACGATTTCGGTGAGAATAATGATGAACTTCCTGTGCAGGAGTCTGTTAGTAGTGAGAAAAATTAATCATATATATATATGACGCTATTGATATTTTTAATATCAAATTATGCGGACAGTAAACTATTCACAGTGTAATCGTTTGTGACACTCCATACTGGCGATCAGTGTGTTCTTTTGTCATTTTTTGCACGATGCTGGTTACAGTATACCAATATTAGGTGATTCACTGACAAAATAATATTGTTATTAACGGTTAGCTTTTGTCAAATCTTTGTCAAAGCTTTGACCAGTCAGGAAGGTTGGTAAATACTATACCAAATATGTATATAGAAAAGAATGGTTCCGTATCATTCAGTTAAGTTTGCAATAAAAATCAGCACTTTGAATCATCTAGAAAGGGGTCTAATACAGTTATTTTTGTAAAGTAAACTTTGAGATATGTGCAATATTTTAAAAAAAAAAAAAAAAAAAAAAAAAAAAAAAAAAAAAAAAAAAAAAAAAAAAAACAGACATTTCACTTCCCTTTCACAAAGTTTTAACACGCAGAATGACTAGAGAAAAGTCACACCTTAAAGAAAATAAATTCATATAACTCCATTTTTATTAATGATAGGGAAAACATATTGGTATTTTTTAAGTTCTAAGAATGTGTTACGTAGCTATCGAAAAAATTGTCTTTCCGTCCCATAACGTCCTAGTTATTCTTACAGAAACTTCAAAGGAAGGTTGATAAACGATATTTTCTGATTTTTGCTTCATATAACTCAAAGTAAATATTAGATATATATAACATATTATTACATAGACATATTACAACGCTTCCTCTGTAACTTGTTGCCAAGACGACCTTTTTATGATAATCCTGCGCTAGTTTAAGCTGTTCAAAAATTACTCTACAAATTCTTAGGATGACTATATTGATGACGTCATAACCCCGATTTCACAGCCAGGAGCTTCGGGGACTTTTAGTATGTTAACTAGGACATCAAACTAAGTTAATTGTAGAGGTTTTCATCCCTCCCCTATTTGTTTATTTAATGATTTTTTCTATTCAGGCCATTTTTGCGTAAATTTACTGGACTGTAAGTATTGCTATAAAACCACTAACATAGTGGGAGGGAAGTAACTATACTGCAGATATAATGAAACATTTATTCGGATACTTTGTCAGTTTCATATTTCCTGCACCAAATTCACTGCATTCGCAGCATGTAAAGTTCCTGCTTCCCAATTAGCTGAGGACTGACGCTTTTAGGTTTGATATATTCAATTTTGTCGAAGTTGCTATAATTCATACATTTTGGTTTGCTGTATTTTAGTGCCTATTTTTGATACGTGTTGTGAGTGTTAACCTACTATTAAAAAGGCACATTATCACATAAAATTTATTGACCTAGCATATTGGAAAGTTAACGGCTAAACTGAGGAATTTTATCCACAGCCACTGCAATAAAAGTGTTTTTTAAATTCTCTCTGTTGTCAGCAGCTGGAACCATCATCTTCCCTGAAAACTTGGAATTGCTCTAGTGTGACAAATCTGCTGAGCACAAGTTGCACTTGACTGTGTAGTGATTTAAGTTTTTGAAATAATCAGACGAGGACGTTCGCAACGGCACAACTAAAGACAGAAAGGCACGAGAAGCGACACGAACAAAATAGGAGGCGCAAGCAAATTGCAGAAACAACGAATACGGCGTATTTATTTCTATGGATGAGTACGTGGCCCACGGAAAAAACGCAGTCAAAATGTTTCAAATGTTTGTATAGCTTATAGGACTTAACTACGGGGTCATCAGTTCCTAAACTTACAAACCACTTATGAACTAGCTTTTTTTTTTTTTTTACTAAGTGAAACGTTCACTCCGTTACTGTTTACGCTCACTTCTGTATCTTTCCATTGCTCTCTCTTGTAAAGAAAACGTTTTGTGCTTTATGGAAGCTCTAGTGCTTCTTTAAAATAAATCTTTGTTTTGTGAAGTAGGCCAATCGGAAGTAATACTCCACAATTGGTTCCTCGTTGATTTACGAACAGTTTGGATTTATGATTGGAAGGCTAACAGTTCGCCTTGCGACGAGATATTTGTTCGGTTTTCTATTACAGAGGGCGGCCAGTTATCGCATGGACAATATTGTAATTCCAAAATTCCGTTAGGACCTCACTAACGGCAATATCCATACTACAGTGAGGCATTATACTGCAATTCGCACATTTCGTTAGGAACTCACGAAGCGTAACACCAGACGCCATATCTCATACACTGAATATACAGGGTGGTTGGAAGTTCCCGTTACAACTTTCTAGGACTTGTAGAGGGTAGTGAGTACATAACATTTTGTATAAGAAACCATGTCCGGAAGCGTATCGTTTCCGTTCCACGACGGTTTCAATTCAGATAATTATCCCATCCACTCCTACTTGACGAATGTAATTAGGCGTATCCCAGTACAATTGCTACAATCAATCTGAAAAGAATACTGAATCGTTCCGTTTTCTTTATTGCTTACACGTTTTCACTACTATTTTCAACTTATAGTTTACATTAGTTGACAACAGCAAGATCCCAGCAACTATGGCCCTTGCCACAACGTTCTCATGCATTACAACAGCGGCACGATGTGGCGACCACAACGTACCTCCGAAGCACCCCACACTGCACACTCTCTCCATCGTAGCTGGTGTCTCTTCAATGTCTTGTGCAGCGGCCAGAACGCGTGCCAGCACATCTTCGTCTGTCTGTACAGGCGTCTCATAAATTGGGCTCTTCACACGACCCCAGAAGAAGTAGTCCTTTCTTTCTGTTTAGCCCTTTCCTGCACACGCAGGGTCGGCTTCGTTAATCGGGTTTGGCATGTTAGTATTGACGGGGTGACCGGATGCCCTTCCTGCCGCCACCCCATGCCCCCCTAGGAGGAAATGTGTACCCCAAATGTCTGCGTATAGTGTTATATGTGTGAAAGTGTCAAGTGTTACGAAATGTATGCGAATCGTATAAGTGAGGCGGGGACTTGGGGACCAGCCCGGCTAACCGAGCAAAATGTTTAAATGTTTGTAGGACTTATGGGACTTAACTACGGGGTCATCAGTCCCTAAGCTTACAAACTACTTATGAACTAGCTAAGACTAAGGACGGCACAAGTATCCATGCCCGAGGGGGGATTCGAACCCCCGACCGGAGTGGCCGTGCAGACCGTGACTGGAGCGCCTCAGTCCCCCCGGCCACCGCGGCCGGCCTAACCGAGCACCCCACAAGTAGTTGTCCATTCGTGTTATATACGGCGATCGTGGCAGCCACGCGGTTGGACCACCACGGCCTATCCATCGTTCACCAAATCGTCTGTTGAGATATCTCCGGACATCAAGTGAAAAGTGAGGTGGTGTATCATCATGCTGGGACTACATTTACCGACGGACATTCAATGGCACAAGTTCCAAGACCGAGTCCATCTGGTGATCGTGTCTACCCTGTTGCATACCAGGACAGGAAACTCAGACGTTTCTCTGTCCCTAAGCAGACGTTGACGAGTTACATATTTGAATTGAAACTATCGTAGAACGGAAACGATATGTTTCCTGACTTGGTTTCCTATTCAAAATGTCATGTACTCACCACCCTCTACAAGTTCTAGAAGTCTGTAACGGGAATTTTCAACCACCCTGTATATGTGGAATCTGAATTCTTATCTCAAAAACTTTGCGGGAACCGGAAAACCTAAGCAGTTCAGTAAGTTATGGGTGGGAGGTCTTATTTTTACGGTTTGTACCGAACATAACAGCTATTTCGAAATGCGCTAGCCGGCCGCGGTGGCCGAGTGGACTGAGGCGCTCCAGTCACGGTCTGCACGGCCACTACGGTCGGGGGTTCGAATCCCCCCTCGGGCATGGATATTTGTGCCGTCCTAGTTCGTAAGTAGTTCATAAGTAGTTTGTAAGTTTAGGGACTGATGACCCCGTAGTTAAGTCCCATAAGCTTTACATACATTTGAACATTTTTTTGAAATTTTGAAATGCAAATAATGGGGTAACAACAGAGTATATGAAAGTGACGTTGACTTCCTGGAGATTCTCAACATTTCAACTTCAGGCAGTCCAGTGACTCTCAATGCGACCTATATGAGTGCTATAAGCCCGTCCGACCGCTAAGGACACTCGGAGAAGATGTACATACTTATGTCCCGAAACGTCTCAGATACACAAGTATCGTGGAGATACAGTTAGATACGAAAATTATGTACCCATAGCATCATTTCCCATGAAAACAAAGGGGCACAATAAGAAGAAACAACTAAATTCCCTGCCCTTCTGTGTGTTTCGCAAAGAAAGGGAGCTCTGGTGTAAGCTGTCGACATCGAATCCTCTTGCTGCATGTGTCGTAGCATCTGTTCATATACCTGCCGAGTTTCGGCACCACGTCGTTACTAGACACTAGAGGACACAATAACTTCTGCTCACACATATTTATTTCACGGTTTACAGTTAACAGTTGTAGATTCACTGCCTAGGGCAGTACAATTCCACAATACACTAGCACTTGGTGTAAATGGAGTCATTCCGCAATAGGTGCCTTCTGTACTATGGCTTTTGAGGGTCTGACGGTGATTTTCGGTACGTTACAGAGCAGTGATATATTCGTTGGGGCGTGAAGAATGTTGTTGCGTGTATGAAAGAACAAGATCTCTTGTTACTGACAGAACATATGCGAGCCTAGGAATTAGATGAATTGAAGTTTGGGAATCTAGAAGCACGAAAAGATGGGTGTACAACATATTCCCAATCTTCAAGGTCAACACGGATTTAGTAAATATCGTTCATGCGAAACACAAGAAGCTCTTTACTCACACGAAGTGATAGATGCTATCGACAAGGTTTCGGAAATCGCTTCCGTATTTCTTGATTTCCAGTAGGCTTTTGACACCGTACCTCACAAACGGCTTTTAATCAAATTGCGTGGATATGGTATATCGCCCCAAATTTGCGACTGGATAGGGGATTTCCTGTCAGAGAGGACACAGTTCGTAATAATCGATGGTAAGGCATCGACTAAAACAGAGGTTATACCGGGAGTTCCACAGGGTAGTGTTATTGGTCCTCTGCTGTTCCTTATTGACTTAAACAATTTAGGGGAAAATCTAAGTAGCTCTCTTAAGTTATTTGCTGATGACGCCGTTATTTACCGTCTAGTAAAATCATCTAAAAATCAATAACAACTGCATAACGATCTGAATAAGATATCACTATGGTGTAAAAATTGGCAATTGACTCAAAATAATGAGAAGTGTGACGTCGTCAACATGAATACGAAAAGAAGTTTCGGTTGCCTCCACTTCGAAGTTGAGAGAGAATGCAGACAACTGATCTTTGTAAACAGTTGTCAGGGACCAAACCTCAGGGATCACAATTAATATTGTGAAATATCGAATATCTATCAGGCAACTGCTAAACTTCCAGTATATAAAATTTAGTGGGCGATCCTAATATCAAAGATAATGTCTACAGATCAGAATAAGTATAAAGCAAAACTATTAAAAATACTTCAGCACACAGACATTGATTTATCGACTGCTGGGGTGTAACAGCAGTCGGAACACAAATAGACCTATGGATGCGGATGTGGGAGCAACAGACGTTCTCATTACTGATACAAGTTTATTTAAGTACAGTACAAAAGCAAGTGCTTCTTGTAAGTTGACTCCATAATGGACATTGTTCTATCCCACCACAGTATTGACACACACACACACACACACACACACACACACACACACACACACATATATATATATATATATATATATATATATATATATATATATATATAAACCAAGAAATTTCCTGCTTGGTGGTGCGATATGAAATATTTATTTTTTAAACTTGTAACATGTTATGTTAGTTATTTTATGGAGCTGATATCTAATTGTTTTATGCTAAATACAAGAGTCATAATGACTTGCAATCTGCACCGGTGAGGTCCCATAATGGGAATGAAATCGATATGTAATTTATTTAAATAAATATTTCATATAGCACCACCAAGCGGGAAAGCTTTTGTTTTTTATATACCGGGTAATCAAAAGGTCAGTATAAATTTGAAAATTTAATAAATCACGGAATAATGTAGATAGAGAGGTAAAAATTGACACACATGCTTGGAATGACATAGGGTTTTATTAGAAGCAAAAAAACACGAAAGTTCAAAAAATGTCCGACAGATAGCGCTTCATCTGATCAAAAGAGCAATAATTAGCATAACAAATTAAGACAAAGCAAAGATGATGTTCTTTACAGGTAATGTTCACCATAATTCCTCATCAATAACTGTAGTCGAGGAATAATGTTGTGAACAGCACTGTCAAGCATGTCCGGAGTTATGATGAGGCCAGTCTTGTTTAAATAACTGTATTACAGCACCAGATTAATCGAGGGTAAAACCTATGACCTATGAGGATTTTAGTAGTGAGAGCTTGTCATCTGCTGCGACAGTCATTAATGTTGTTACTCCGTCATTTAAAAAAATGGTTTTGTTTTGTTTTTTGTTCTAGTAAAACCCCATTTCTTTCCAAACATGTGTGTCAATTCTTACCTCTGTCGCATTTGTCAACGGACGTTTACGCTTTCAAATCCCCTTCCCATGGCGGTAGGATCTTAACACTGAACTAGCATATTCCCCATTTTGATAATACAGCTCCACTCAAAGCGCCTTTTCAGGTAACGTCATAATGCTGCGACTACTGGTGCATCTGATTCTCTCTCTCTCTCATTACAGTTCCATCTATACAAGTTTTTCATGCGCAGTTTCTGACGTTTTGGCGTCCAGCGCCATCTGTCGGAAATTTTTTGAACTTTTTTATTCGTTCTTATAAAATCCGATGTCATTCCAAGCAAGTGTGACCATTTTTTACCTCTCTATCTACATTATTCCGTGAGTTATTAGGTTTTCATATTTATACTGACTTTCTGATCACCCAGTAAACACTTCTTCAGACTTGAACAGTGGCAGGTTTATTGACAGTGGCCATGACGAGACATCGCCAGGTGTCCTGGCTGCTGCTCCAGAGTGCCCGGGCGGCGCGGCGGTACGCGCTGACCGCACTCGGCGGCCGGTTACGTCGTGTGGCCGGCCGACGCACGCAGCTACCAGAATGGTGACTGCAGAGGACTGCAGTTACGGTAATTCTAGAAGTAATTACAACCCGTAATTGCTGGACTAGCCTCGACTTCTTCTGAGGCTGCCAGTAACATATTTTTTGTAATTTAACGTGGAATGAAGTCACTATGTTCGGTTCATGATTTTTTGCTTTATATTTTTAATATTTTATTTTACCAAAACGCTTGCAGTAACATAATAAATAACTAAAGTGTTTTGTGTGTGTGTGTGTGTGTGTGTGTGTGTGTGTGTGTGTGTGACCCTGTAAATTGACTATCACTGCCCTTTTAGAGTTTCATGGTAAGGTGTCTAAATGTTATTACAATAAATTAAAACTGGATTGAATTTAAATTGAATTCTTGGGTGCAGTTCACCAGTCACCACACATTGCCGAGCGCGGTGGCCGAGGGGACTGAGGCGCTCCAGTCACGGTCTGCACGGCCACTACGGTCGGGGGTTCGCATCCCCCCTCGGGCATGGATATTTGTGTCGTCCTTAGTCTTAGCTAGTTCATAAGTAGTTTGTAAGTTTAGGGACTGATAACCCCGTAGTTAAGTCCCATTAGCTCTACAAACATTTGAACATTTTTTTAGACTGTGGCTCTTCCTCACATGTATGTGTAACACAATTATTCCGATGCGAAAATTAGAGGAATTTGTATGCAACGCATACATTATATTACTATTCTCGCGCCAATGGGAAAATAATATTGGTTCACTAGATGACCCGGCCTCTCCGAGGGACACCACCTTGACGAAGCACTGTCCGTGAGGGTGGAGAGGCTTACGTATTCGTGGGTTATCGTGGTGTGGACCATATAAATCCCCAAATCTCGTGGGACTAAGATGAACGCAGAGATAGAAAGTATTTTAAAATAATCTGAGGGGCAATCTGAGAGCTCAGATACTCAGATATCGGGATCAGGACGTGCACTCCTACTTCTCAGTCAGGTTCTAGACCTGAGCAAGAAGTGGGAACTGTATCAGAGAAGTTGGATCAGATTAGGATTAAGGCCTTGTCTGGGGCTCAAGGAACAGAAGCAAAAGGAAGGAAAAGAATGGCTTCCTAAACATAACTGGAGGAAATCAAAAGGGCTTGAACCCAAGACCCCCAAAAATAAACTGCCTCAGGTCGAAGGGGATACACAGACCCCTCGACGTCAAAGACAGGTGGCAAGAGGGTTAGGGAAGAATCTAAGACTCCCTCCTCTCTGGGAAAGCGTGATCCTATAAGGCTGAGGCAGGAAATAGGAAAACAGACCTATAGTACTGCAGTTCGGTCTTTAGAGTGGCGGTTGTCCAAGAAGGATACCCACTGGTAAGCATCACCTCGCAGCAGGAGTAGCTCGTCCAGATGGCCGTCTTTGAAGAGATTTGGGGTGACGCTGGACCAGGACCCAAATTCAGGAGGGTCTATCTAGATCGCGGTGCCCTCTTTTTTGTCTGCGAGGGGGAGCACACAGCAGAATGCCTTAAGAACAAGGTGCCCATGATATCCCCGTGGGAGGATGCGAAGCTGCTGGTCAAGACAGCAACCGAACTCCTGAAGACCGCAAAGGTATCAATATGAGTAACAAAGATGCTTAAGGATGTCATTCCAAAGATTCTGCTCGAGAAAATAAGGGTCCAGAACCCAAAAGTCTCGACAGAGGATTGGAGGGTAATTAACCAAAAGGTCGTTTCGGAAGGACGACCCCTGGTGGTGGAGGTCGGAGTCAAGTCACTGAAGGCAATGCGAGAGCAAGGCCTGTAACTGATTTTAGGGTTCTCGCAGGTCGCCGTCAGGGTAATCAGAGACCTTAAAGGCAATAATGGCATCAAGATGGGGAATGGAAGTGCTGCAGATAAACCTGCAGCACAATAAAGAGGCCACTGCTGCCCTGAGCCGTCGCCTGGGGAGACTGGAGCTGGACGTGGCCCTGATACAACAACCCTATTTATACAAAGGGGGTGTATCGGGCCTCAGTGGTACTGGAGGTATGCTGATTTATGCCAGAAATCTAAAAAACTCCAGAACATGTATATTAAATTCAAGGTTGAAATGGGAACGAGACAGACCATGACCTATAGCAATCCCAGGAAAACGGACTGGGAGACATATAGGAGAGACCTTGACTTCAGCCTATCAGAAATTAAAAAAGGAATCCAGCAGAGTTTGAGGAAGTAGCAGAGGTCGTAACCTCTGCTGTAGTGACCTCAAACCAGGGCAACTGCTCAGTCACCAAGAAGTCCACAAATAGGAGTGTGTCTTGGTGGAATAATAACCTGGAAATGCAAAGGAAACAGGTACGAAGACTGTTTAACCTTGCGAGGCGCAAAGGACAATGGGCAAAATATCGTGAGGCCCTTGTCAATTACAACCTTGCCATCAGACGGGCAAAGGAGGCATCCTGAAAGGTATTCTGTGAGGAAGTGGAGGGAACGGCTGCTCAAGCGAGACTTCATAAAATCCTCACTAGGGTACCAACTAATCCAGGAGAAACATTGAGGAAGGAGGATGGGGAGTATACAAAGACCCCACATGAAACGCTGGAACTGCTCCTCAAGACTCACTTTCCTCAATATACTCTGGGGGATAACTCAGACCAGAATGCGATTCCAGAGAGACAACGGTTCTCAGGTGTTCGCAAACAGGACTGGGATCTGGCCAAGGAGTAATTCAGTAAGTTCCGATGCGCGGTGGGAACATTTCAACTGTTCAAGTCACCTGGCCCGATGGAATCTTTCCAGCTCTCATGCAACAAGCGGGAGAAAATCTTATTAGATTCCTATGCAGGTTAGCCTAGCAGCTGGAATCATTCCCAATGCCTGAAGGGCAGTGAAGGTTGTCTTCATTCCAAAGCCAGGGAGAATTGATCATACCAAGGCCAAGGATATGAGACCAATGAGCCTATCTTCCTTCATTCTTAAGACATTGGAAAAGCTGGTTAATGTGCATGTTGGAGAAAGGAGGTTAAGTAGGGTTCCTCTACATTCAAACCAACATGCATATCCACCAGGTAAATCATGTGAGACAGCTCTCCACCAACTTGTTGGGAAGGTGGAGAAAGCACTACACTTTCAGGAAATAGCCCTCTGTATCTTCCTAGAAATCGAGGGAGCTTTTAGCAAGACGACTTTCGATTCCAAGGTTAGGACAGCATTGGTACATGACGTAGGGACCACTATATGTAGGTGGACTAGGGCCATGCTCAGTGGAAGAAAGGTAGAGGCTACCATGACGAATGAAAAAATGGTAATCAACACCACTAGGGGTTGCCCGCAAGGAGGAGTTCTTTCCCCTTTATTGTGGAATCTAGTGGTGAATGAACTCATTGGAGAATTAAACTCTAGGCAGTACTTTTGCCAAAGATACGCAAAAGGTACTTTAGTAAGTACCAGGAGAGCTCGTGGCAAAAATTGGGGCCTGAGCACCAAGGGTATGCACTGGATATACACCACAGTGATTAGACCCAGGATCACCTATGGGGCGGTCGTGTGCTGGAAGAAGGTAGAACAGCAGGTTGCTGCTAAGGAGCTTAGTAAGGTGCAGAGACTAGCCTGCTTAGCCGTAACAGGCGAAATTAGAAGCACTCCAACTGCTGGGATGGAAACCATGCTGGATATGCCCCCATTACAACTTTGGGTCAAGATGGAGGCAGCAGCTGGTGCGTACAGACTCAAAACTGGTAAACTGGAACTCTTTGGGATATCCAGAATTGCACACTAAAATAGTGAGTGAGGTAAATATAGGAAAGGTTGGGGAAATACCAGCCGACTATATTATAACCCCATACTGCTTCAACAAGCCTGTCAGTATAACAATTGGAAGTAGGGAGCAGTGGGAGAAAATAGTTCGACACCGTACGGGGGATATTGTCTGGTTCACTGACGGGTCGAAATCAGACCAAGGCGTTGGGGCCGTGGTATACGGGGTGCAGCCAAGACTGGAGGGCGTCATCTCTCTAGAGAAACTGGCCTCAGTATTCGTGGCCAAAATCACTGCCATCAGGGCATGTGTGGAGGAGAATTTGCGTAGGTGCTACAAAGATCGTAGCATCTATATCTATTCAGACAGCCAGGCAGCCCTGCGATCACTGCCAGCTCCTGCAACAAGGTCTAAAATTGTTGCATAATGTCACAGGGTTCTGGTGGAGCTAGGGGAGAGCAATAGAGTAAACCTATTGTGGGTCCCTGGCCACTCGGGGATTAGCGGCAACGAACATGCCGACAGATTAGCCAGGATGGGTGCAGAGACTCCATTTATTGGACCGGAACCTATCCTGACAATCACCAAGGCAATGATCAAATTGGAGTTGCGTTACTGGCTCAGAAGACAGCACGTAGAATATTGGACCAAAGTCCATCAACTAAAACATGGCAAGGTAATGATGCCAAAGCCATGTTTTAAAAGAAGCTCTGCAATCCTGGGCCTTAACAGGAGAGAGATTAGACTCATAGATGGATTGCTGATAGGCCATGGGAATTTCAAAGAACACCTACATACAATGGGAATAACAGAAGAGGACCCTAAATGTAGGATCTGTGATGACAGTGATGAAACTGCATCACATATAATCTTCGAATGCATTGCATTGGAGAGTAAAAGGCACAGAACATTAGGGACAACCAGACCCGAAGAAATTGTGTCTACTAAAGAACTGGTAAAGGGACTCCTTGCACTGTTCAAGGGCATTGATTGGCTTTACTAGATATACAGTTAGCGATACCGCACAATAAACTTAGTTTCGGTGCGGGCAGTGGCGGGCTGGACCAAGACTGTTTTGGCTTCCCTGGAAAAATCAAATCAAATGACCCGGTGAACTTCGAATCACTTACCTCTTAATATAAATCATACTAATTTATATCATATGTATTTTAGACCCAGTAGCTTTATAAAGGCATTTGCTTTGAACGTCAAATGCGCAAAATTTTATCGCAATCGTATGAATGATATTGATATTCGAAAGAAAAGAGCTCTTTCAGTTTTCCATAAATTTTCTTATTTTCTGGCTAACTATGCCATTCAAACCTTCCTCTCGCTTTGAACGTAAAATATGCAAAATTTTAACGCAACCAGACGAATGATATTGATTTGCCATTGAAAAAAGCTCTTTTAGTTTCTCGCGAATTTACAGATTTTCCTGGTAGCTTTCCCGAATTTTTAGTTCATAAGAACGTTCATCTTTCGTGAACGACAAATGATCAAACTTTCATCACAAGCGGATGGACAGTACTCAACTTATAGTATTGAGTATGTTTAGAAACACATTGGAAAAGAAACTTGGTTCGAATTTTTACACTTTCCTTTTTAATATAATTTGACAGTTAGGTGTTCAATTTCAAAAATTCATATAATAAGTAATACAAGTGTATTCTAAGCCACAGTTGCTTGTTAAAAAAGGAAATTTTTTAATACTTCATGTGTAATGCTCAACCAGTTTCGATGCACTATGGCACCATTTTCAAGTGTTCCACAGTAAAGAAACTTTTTATAAAAGTACAAAGTAAAGACAAAAAGTAAGATAAATTAAAATTTTCGAAATGGTCAAAGGATTGTTACAACATATGCTCTCATATGTTTCATTTTGGCCAGCATCTGTTTTAGGACCAAGTTGTACAGAAGCCTGTGCTTGAGAGAGATGGTTAGTCCAATTCAACCTAAAAATAAAATAAATTGCGTACTATATTTCTTTCTATTATCTAACTGGTAATGCACAGTCATATTAAAAGAAATTACCTCCGCTTTTTAATATATATTTATAAAACTGGATAAGAGTCAAAAATTTAAAATTACCTAGAAGTCAGATTGTTTGGATCAAGGAAAATAGTGAAGCAACTTTCGTCACTTTTGATAAAGCTGCTCATTTTAGCATGTGAATTTTCTTTCATACCTGAGTAGGCTGAACATGCATTGAAAGTCGACCGTCTGTCGTCTTCCATATATTTTTTGTATATTTCTGTAAAGTTATTATTTATTTGATATCGCTAGATTATCATTTTGTTAAAAACTTGAACCCCACTCTTTTCAAGGCTTGAGAAATAGCATTTTTATTTCATGTGTTACAATATTAGTAAATATTTCTTATATTGTTATGTTAATAATTTATTATTATAGTCATTAGTGTGGCATAAATGTGGCTACTCCGCTACGCCACTGTCCCTGTGAGATTGTGTACTTGTCATACTTTTAAGTGGATGTGCGAGAATCCATGGTTGTCTGAATGTGGGGAGTGATAGTGCACTTTGCATCGTTCTCTTTGGTTCAAAGTCGATAGCTGCTCGTGCTACCACAGAGGTATCCACACCCTTTGGTTACAGTCCACTCAGCGAGCCTTCTTCCGCAGAGTCTCGCTGTCCATCCCCATCACCGCTGTTTCTTCGATTCACCGGCTTCCGGTGGCTTCCCGCATCTTGTGATCGCTCGGTCTGCTCTTTCATTCTGGGCTGGTCGTCTGGTGCGGTAAGGTTGGTTCTGCTCTTGTTTATGGAGATGGTAGCGTTTCATTGACTATCATGTTTAACTGAACTTAGAATCATTTTTTGAATGTTTTCTCCGATCGTGTGCGGAAATGTGTTCTCGTTTTTCAGTTCAGTGATTTCCAATAGATAAACGCGGTGTGTGTGATTCTAGTTCCAGTTTGATAAAGGCCTGATATGTCAAAACCTTTTGTAACTATGTGGCGGTGTATCAACTCTGTGTAGATACTTTCTAGCTTTGTGGGGCCCGATTTCTAATAGGCGATATGTTCATTTTATACAGTGCGTGTAAAAATCATTCCTTCCGTGAATGACATGTGTTCCACGTGGTTGGTTCATAGAACAAAGCCTTCAGTTTCCATTCTTGTTTGTTCCATGTCCATCAGGCAAGTAACTATGTGGGTATCGCTCTGATTTCCACTAATATTTCGCGATCTTCTCTCCCCATCTATTTTAATTTTGCTGTTTCTTCTCCGACTGGTAGTACGCACTCTGTCTTTTTTCAGTAATTATCTCTGAGCATGGTACAACCTACTCCAATAGCTTCCTTATGTAATTATAAACATTTCTATGGGTTGCATGCTGTAATTCTTAATTGTATTTTTCCGACTTTGTAATTATTTCACATTTACGAGTTTTGGAGACTGGACTTCATCCGTCTCTGTAGTCGCCCTCTATCGCGTGTAGCTGTATTTCATTCGCTTCCTTATATAATTCTAAGCATTTCTATGGTTTGCATGCTGTAGTTAATTTTCTTTATTTTTCGGAAACTGTTTTTATTCAATTTTATTGGTTTTCGGAACCACGTTGGTCCAAGCTCCGACTTCCGTCGTTTGCAGCTAGTCTCCTGAATTTACGCCACTTCTCATATAAAACCAATGCCTAGATAGATTTCTAACAGACTGCAGCTTAGGAATCCACCGGGATTTTGTATAATGAAACCGATTTTCAACCACTTCACCTCCAGTGGAGAGCGTTCATGTAACGTAGTCGTGTGTCGCAGTTAGCATGTTTGCTCGCGGTCCAATTCAGATGTAATTTACATTGGCTTTACACACGAATCATCTCAAAACAGGCACGACAGACCAGAGCCAGCTTCAAAGTTTTGTGTCCCAACTTCGTCGCCGCTTTTGTGTCCCAGCCTCGTCGTAGGTGTCAGTGGCCGAGTGGAGTGAGACCGACACAGGAATATAGATAGCACGCTGGTGCAGGTACGGAGGGGAGCAGCCAGAAACTATAAACACTAGAGTAAATTAGAAAGAGATATATATTGCACAGAATGTAACAATACTTAACTTTTACATAGTACTGCAGAATGTTGATACATAGTTGTTAGAGGCCTGCCTAGTGCCTGTACGATAGCAAAGTCTTCACTGGTGCCTATCTGATTACGAAGGTCCTAACTGGTTGCTAACTCAGTCCCAAGTCGCCGATGTCCTTCAGTGTTGGCCACGAGCGGAGTTGTCGCAGAGGGCGCTCGTGGCTGTCGTCGTGAGAACGCCGCGCCCTGCGTGCATGGCGGCGCGCGGCGAAAGTAGGTGGCGCGCACTTTGTACTTGTGCGACACCACAACCCTCCCCCCCAAACCGCCGCGCCGTCGTGGCGTAGGGCTGAGGGCCACGGCGACGGCACTGGGAGGAGGGCCTGGGCGGGGCGTTACTGGTGGGACGGGCGTCGTAGCTGAGGCTAGGATCGAGACACCGTCCGCGCCCCGGCATCTGCCTTGAGATCCTCCAGGGAACCCGCCGAAACCAGGGGAAGGGCGCCCGCCCCCGCCCAGAGGGAGCAGGTCATCTTCTTCTGAGGTGCGTGGCCCAAGCAGGGGGGGCCCGCACGGTCCCGGAGTCCCTCTCGGTGACGCTGTCATCTGCAGTGGCGACAGCGGCGGCGACGACTGCGTAGGAGGTACGTCGACGTCCATAGGGATGTCGTAGTCCGGGTACGAACGATGTGGCTGTGCTCCCTGGCGGTGAACTGGGTCTGGAATCAAGAAACCCGAGACAGGATCGCGCGGCCTGTGCAAGCGCAATTGGTTTGCGTGGCGCAGCAGCTCCGACCCTGTGGAAGAACGTACAACATACATATTGCGCCCGAGCACGCGCTGAATGGTGCCCGGCGTCCATAGGTTCTTCTTGTTTCCAGCAAACACCCTGTACAGCACCGGCGTGGAAACCTGAAAACGCGTAGCGCCATACGAACCGACTCGGTGCGTGGGAGGCTGCAGCAGGTGAAGGAGAGTGCGGTGACGGCGGCCGTGTAGCAGCTCGGCAGGAGACGGGCCGTCACGTGGCATGCACCGATACGTAGACAGGAAAATTTGAAGAGCTTGCTGCCTGGAGTGCTGACCTTTCATCTTCTCCATGTGAGACTTGAATGTTCGAACGAAACGTTCTGCTTCACCATTGGACTGAGGGTGAAAAGGTGCGGTGGAGATATGCTGAATGCCATTCACACGACAAAACTGTTGAAATTCCGCACTAACTGAGGTCCATTGTCACTGACGATAGTTTCAGGCAAACCTTCGATGCGAAACACTGATGTTAAGGCACTGATTGTACTAGATGCCGTCGTTGAGTTCATGGCAATCACAAAAGGAAACTTCTCGTTGCAGGGAACGAGGAACAATCACTCTTGCTTGGTCGTTGTCGGTATGCAACAACAGTACACCCTGACTTAAAGATAATGCATGACGTTGTGCAAAATAACGTCGAACCAGAGGCCGATCAATGTCTTTGGCTCTGGCAGGCCACCCTGAGCGAACAAAACGTGCTACCACACTTAGGTCTGCATCCGCAGCTGTTTCCTGTGCAACCCGACGAGAGTTCAAAGGGAAGTCTGCGACAGCGGAAGCATCTCTGGATTCTATCTGACAACATGCCATTTCTGAAGAATCAAATGATACATCCTGGCCAACCGGAAGTCGGGAAAGTGTGTCCGCGTTGGCATGTTTAGTGGTAGGTCGGTACAAAATCTCATACTGATAATTAGACAATATCAAGGACCATCTCTGATGCTTTTGTGCCGTACGTGGCGGAATCGGCTTTGTGGGTGAGAACAACGACGTGAGAGGCTTGTGGTCTGTCAACAAATAGAATTTTCTGCCATAGAGATAATGATGAAACTTTGTGACGCCGTAAATGATTGCTAAGGCCTCCTTTTCTATCTGACTGTAATTCTGTTGCGTCGGCGTCAGTAGCTTGGATGCAAAGGCAATAGGACGATCGTGACATCCAATACGATGCGACAGAACGGCACCCAGACCGTACGACGAGGCGTCAACTGCTAACACTACAGGCTTCTGTGGGGCAAAGGGAATCAAACATGCATCACTGAGTAGTGCAGACTTTAGTTTGTCAAAGGCAACCTGACAATCTTTAGACCATACAAAAGGAACATTCTTCCTACGTAAGTGATGCAGTGGAGCTGCAATCTGAGAGGCATTGGGAATAAATCTGAAATAATAGTTAAGCTTTCCCATTACTGCTTGCAATTCATGCACATTCTTAGGAGGAGGCAAGTCTTTGATTGCTCTAAGATGTGACTGTAAGGGATGAATTCCTTGGGCATTAATCACATGGCCTAGATACTCTATTTCAGTTTGAAAAAACGAACACTTTGCTTTATTACAACGTAGACCTGCTGCAGTCAAAACTTTGAAAAGGCACTCCAGGTTTGCTAAATGTTTTCAACTGTACGTCCGGATACCACAATATCATCTAAATAGTTCGAACAACACGGTACAGAAACTGTCAGCTGTTCCAAAAAACGCTGAAAAATAGCGGGGGCGGAAGAACTGCCAAAGGGTAGGTGTTGAAATTGAAAAAGGCCCATGTGAGTATTAATGACGAAAAACTTTTTTGACTCGTCATCAAGTGGAATCTGTAAGTATGCCTCTGCTAAATTAATCTTAGAAAAGAAACGAGACTGTCGTAATTTGTCCATTAGTTCGTCAGGTCTGGGCAGGGGATAAGTGTCTACAATTGTTTGACTGTTCACTGTTGATTTGAAGTCCGCACAGAGACGAAGTTTTCCTGACGGTTTGGGTATAATTACTATAGGCGAGGCCCACTGACTCGCAGAAACAGGAGAAATCACCCCACTATCTTGCCAACGTTTAAGTTCTTCGGCAACTGTATCATGCAAGGCGATAGGCACTGGTCTAGCTTTACGAAATTTTGGAACTGCAGATTCTTTTAAAGTTACATGTGCCACGAAGTCTTTTGCACAACCTAATTCCGGCGAAAACAAGTCACTATATTTTTCACACAATGCATTGATTTTGTCCTGAGGCACTACTGACGAAATTTGAAGCACATCTCTTTGAATTGATAAACCAAACAAGTCAAAAGCATCTAGTCCAAAAATGTTCTGTGTCGATTTGGCCTGAAGAACTACAAAAGCAACTGTTTTTGTTACACCTTGAAAAGAGGCGGGCAGGCTACACGTTCCTAGCACGGGAATATTTTGACCTGTATAAGCTGTTAACACTTGCTGTGACGGCGACAATTTTGGTGAACCCAGAAGTTCATAAGTATCTTTATTTATTAATGTGACAGCGGAACCAGTATCAAGCTGAAATTGCACAGTCTTATCTTCTATGGAGAGATTTACAAAAAGTTTGTGCTTCTGGCGCACGACAGGTGCGCGAATGTGGGCAACGTCTGCTACGGTTCGTTTACTGCGCTTGCGAGGGCCGCGTAGTGAAGTAAGCGGCGCAGACTCGGCACGCAGCGGATTAACAACACTGTCACTAGATGGCACTACCGCCGGATCGGCGTCCACGCAAGCATGCGAAGCTACTCCAGATGTACTAACTACTGCACTACACTTTTGAGTAGCTACTCGATGTCTACTGTCACTAGCTACACAGTACTGGGCACTATTACAAGGAGCAGTTGCAGAAGGCACTATTTTCACTACAGGAATGCACTGTTCATAGTCATTTTGCTTGTCCCGAACCCTTTTCCGTTGCACTGTTTTACGCGCTCGTCGGCGCTTGCTACGTGGTGCACTATATAGTTTTGCCATAGGCGCAAAAGAACTTTCTTGCAATTGAGATCCAAGGAAAACACTGTTCAATTCCACAGCCCGTATAACATTTACAGAATGAACTGTTCTCGCACTCTGCGAAGCACTGTTTCTAACGGTACCGTTCTTTGAGTTTTTAATTTGCATACACACAGACTGTACATGTCCTGATTTGCCACATTGATAACAGGTTGCGTTGCGACTAGGGCAATGAGCACGCTTGTGGCGAGACACACACTGGGGACAAGATTTACGTACATTTTTCTGAAATGAGCGTTGGCGCCCGTTATTCAAATCACTGTTTCTAACATGACGGGGCGACCTTTTTGTCGCACTTTTACACTGGCTACTGTTCACTGTCTGTTCAGCACGGCCTGTAAGAATCACTAGTGCTACACTGAGAACTACGGCTAGGAAAGCGTCCGTTACGGCGCACTGAATTAACACTGTGGCTTTGCATTTCTACATCTGCTAAGTTAAAAGTATCATGCGCTTCTATAAGCTGCAGTACACTGTCTAATGAAGGGTCTGACTGTTTTAGAATTGCTGCCCGAATTCTGGGATCCTGAATGTTCTGCGTAATCGCATCCCTCAACATCACGTCACTATAAGAAAGTCCACAAGAGCAAGTAAATTTACATTGGCGGGTTAAGCCCTTCAACTCGGTGATCCACTCTTGGTGTGACTGTGTGATTTTTTAAGTCTGAAAAATCGGTACCGTGCAGCGGCTACAAGAACCTTTCTCTCATAATGAGCATTCAGTGCATCTACAATTTGTTCAAAGTCTACATCACGAGGATATGCGAGAGGGAAAAGTTTTTGCAATAGTACGAAGGTCTGGGGGCCCACAATCGATAAGAAAAGGTTCTTCACTCTCTGACCTGTAAATTGATGAGCCGCGACGAGTTCTTGAAACTGTGCGAAATAGTCGCTCCATTCTTCCTCACGTTCGTTGTACTGGCGAAATGTAGGAAGCGGTGCAGCGGCAGGTGTGGGCTGCTGAAGTGACGGCTGTTGTTGTTGGTGAGCAGCCTGTGCCGTCAACTGCGACACGACCTGCAGTAGTTGAGTGATTTGCGCCGTCTGTAACTGAATAATTTCCATTAAGTTTGGGTTCGGGGTAGTGGCCATGCTGACCGATTAGGCGCCGCGTATACAAGTAACTTATAACAAAACACAAATGCAATATGAAAGAGGACGCTCTGCAACAAAAAAGTCCACAAACACGTAACTGAAAATGTTCCCCCAAAAATCTTATTATAAGGGTGGGTGGGCGGGAGCAGTTTCTGCGTGCTCCGACTACTGCTGTCTGGCTGCTGCTAGCGGGCTGGTCCACGGTTCGCGTGTCACTCCTCGTCGCCACTTTTGTATCCCATCCTCTTCGCCACTTTTGTGTCCCAACTTCGTCGCCGCTTTTGTGTCCCAGCCTCGTCGTAGGTGTCGGTGGCCGAGTGGAATGAGACCGACACAGGAATATAGATAGCACGCTGGTGCAGGTACGGAGGGGAGCAGCCAGAAACTATAAACACTAGAGTAAATTAGAAAGAGATATATATGGCACAGAATGTAACAATACTTAACTTTAAATAGTACTGCAGAATGTTGCTACATAGTTGTTAGAGGCCTGCCTAGTGCCTGTACAATAGCAAAGTCTTCACTGGTGCCTATCTGATTGCGAAGGTCCTAACTGGTTGCTAACATAGTCCCAAGTCGCCGATGTCCTTCAGTGGTGGCCACGAGCGGAGTTGTCGCAGAGGGCGCTCGTGGCTGTCGACGTGAGAACGCCGCGCCGTGCGTGCATGGCGGCGCGCGGCGAAAGTAGGTGGCACGCACTTTGTACTTCTGCGACACCACACAAAGTGTTTTTGTATATTGTGTTTTGTGCTTCCCTGTTTTGCTGAATTTCGCCTATGATAGCGGCGCCTGCTTCCGCCTCGTCTCAGCACGCTGATTTTGGTGAGTTTCGCGGTGACATTGCTTGTGTGTGAGAGAATGAGTGTTGTTAGTGAATCCTTCTTTTTTTTTTTTTTTTTTTTTTTGTATTAACAAAATTGGTTACCCATTTTCCTTGTTTTCTATCTGAATAAACAAGTCTAAGTTCAGCGTAATTCGTAAGTTGCCTATAGACTGTAGTTCCCCTCTTTTATTTAATATTGTTCTTCACAAGTGCTGAGAAGTAGATCAGAGGCAATTTTTAGGTCTAAATTCCGTTGCGCCATAAATATTTTTTTAGCCACCTTTCTAAGAAAACTTTAATTGTGGTGGCTGGCTTATTAATGTATGTGTCTAATAACTTGTGAGCTGCTATGTATATTGACCACTGTTGTATTAACTTCCTGTTATTGAAGTAATTTGAAACGAGTCAGTTCTCAGTTTGGGCCAGTGAACAAGGCTTTATTGCAGGGGGTAACCAGTAGTTTGTTTGTAAATCTATCGGACCAAACTGCGTGGTCATCAGTCCGTAGCTTACAAACTACTTAACCTAAATTAAACTAACCTAAGGACAAACACACACCCTCATGCCCCAGGGAGGACTCGAACCTCCGACGGCGAGCAACCGCGCTCTCCGCAGCTAGGCGCCTTAGACCGCTCGGCTACTCCACCGGGGCTAACCAGTAGTTAACACGGACCTTATATGCTAATTGTAGAGACAAAACAAGGATCTTTTTGCGTACAGTGGTCGACTATTAACATTCAACAGTAATTGTAACACAGTGTAAAACCACACTATGTTTAGCTCATGAGTAATATCTTTCATTGGTAACAGTTAGTACAAACTGATCAGATAATTTGTAGCTGTACCTCATATTTACAATATAAGCTCCCGGATAGCATCATCGTTCTACAAGCTTTTGTTTAAATTGTACTTCTCCTTTTAAACCCTAGATGGCACTCCCTTACATATTCAATCTATGTTTACGTTTGTGCCCTAAAACTATTATTTCTGTGTCCACATACGTTCACAAATCGTTTAGTACAAATAATAATAATAAAAAGATGGGGAAGTAAGTGTATGCAATGTGGATTATGTCCTAACCTATAAATTTACGAATTATACTTCTTCAAATTCATGACATAGGTACATTGCTTTATCACATGCTAAACAGACATGTTACATGTTCATCATGCCTAATTCAGAGAAACAACATGTAAACGGAAGAAGCAGGGCAACAAACAAAGATAGCCATTAATTAACAAAATAGACAACATAGCACATATTATTATACTTCTGTACAACAAGGTCATATATTAAAGACCTAAAAACACTATCTTAGCTGACCAGTTATGCAAAATATAGGAAAATATGATATATGAAAATGAATTCTATGTAGCCTAAGGGCTAGGTAGCGCAGACTAAAATTAAGATAGTTTTGTCCAACTATATGACTTGAAAAAGGACACATATAACAAATTGCTGTCTGAAATAAAAGTATACAAAGTTTATGAAGAATAACTCCATACACTGAATAGACCTCACACACTTAACAAAATGACGTTCATTAAACAAAATAAGAGAACAACATGTTACAATTATATAGTGCACGTCAGCAAACACGGAATACCCATGCTTAATGTAGAGGCTACTTTGCACAGATTGACATTCTTATGTACAACATAGTCTTACAATGAATAACATAAAAAGCTAGTCTCTAAACTAAAAAATAATGAAAACATGGGCAAATTAAGATCCTAAAGAAATGTATTACAAAACTGTTGCTGTATAGCCCAAAGTCTATGATATGCAAGTTTCTTCTCAATTCTTGAAACACTTGTACACATCATAGTGTAATAATAGAGATTTAATAGTACACGCAAAGGTAAATGAAGAGAACATGACTAGAGAGGAGGTACAATAATTTGTGCTGCTTTGTGACCTATGTATTGTAATAAAAGTGTAGTAGCAGGGAAGGGACAATGTATACACAAAGCATTAAATGATTTCTTTACATGTAATGAGAATATAGTTACATAAAAAAGAAGAAAAGTTGTACATCACTATTAAAATATTTATAAAACGTTTCTTTACTGTGGAAAATGAAGCCATAGTGCACCGAAACTGGTTGTGCATTACACATGAAGTATTAAAGAATTTCCGTTTTTAACAAGCAACTCTGGCTTAGAATACACTTGTATTCCTTATTATATGAACTTTCCTTTGTATCTGTCTATTTTTTCAGTGAAAACTTTTCGAAGACCGTAATGAACAAAACAACGAAATAATTACCTATCTCTGTATTTCGAATAGTCAGTTATAGTGTTGAATCCAATCAAAAACACATTGAAAAACGTACTTTCAGTTTTTATCAAATCGGTTCACCGTTCTCGAGTTTTATCGATAGTAACGAACAGCAATTCATTTATATAGATGTTGCAGCCTCCTTCTTAGAGACTAAAGGAAGTTTGAAACTTCCTGGCAGATTAAAATTGTGTGCCGGAACCGGGACTCGAAGCTGGGACCTTTGCCTTTCACGGGCAAGTGCACTACCAACTGTACTATCCCAACACGACTCACGATGCCGCCTCACAACTTTACATCCGCCAGTTCCTCGCCTTCTACTTCCCAAATTTCACAGAAGCTCTCCTGCGAACCCTGCAAGACCAGCACTCCTGGAAGAAAGGATATGGTGGAGACATGGCTTAGCCACAGCCTAAGGGATGTTTCCAGAATGAAACTTTCACTCTGCAGTGGAGTGTGCGCTGATATGAAACTTCCTGGCAGATTAAAATTGTGTGCCGGAACCGGGACTCGAACCTGGGACCTTATCCTTTCGCGGGCAAGCACACTACCGACTGTGCTATCCCGATGCGACTGACGATGGCGCCTCTCAACTTTACTTTCGCCAGTACCTCGCCTCCCACTTTCCAATCTGCACAGAAGTTTCATTCTGGAAACATCCCTTAGGCTGTGGCTAAGCCATGTCTCCACCAAATTCTTTCTTGCAGGAGTGCTAGTCTTGCATGGTTCGCAGGAAAGCTTCTGTGACGTTTGGAAAGTAGGAGGCGAGGTACTGGCGGAAGTAAAGTTGTGAGGCGACATCGTGAGTCGTGTCGGGATAGCACAGTCGGTAGTGCGCTTGCCCGCGAAAGGTAAAGGTCCCAGGTTCGAGTCCCGGTTCCGGCACACAATTTTAATCTGCCAGGAAGTTTCATATCAGTGCACACTCAGCTGCAGAGTGAAAGTTTCATTCTGAAGGAAGTTTGTTGGTTGTCGTATCCACTTGAAGAATATAACAAACACGCACGAGTAATCAAATTAGTCAGATTTTTGCATAGATGAGACGCTAAAGTGCCGTTGAGATAAATGACATCCGCAAACTGAAATCTAAATCTTCAACACGCAACCCTTCAACAAATCTACTACTGTATCAACGCAGGATCAGTGCTAAGAAAGACGAGGTCGTCAACGAATGAAACAATTCCTTCAGCACCAAATCCTATATTACTTGACGAACAACGTGGCCATTGTAACGTGATCGCTTACTGTGAAGCCGCATGCTAGTAACTACGACTAGCAGTGAAGCATGAGAAGCATGCATAAAGTAAGTTTCCCTGTGTTTTTAAAAGAGGCAACATTGTTACATGAAGACATTTGCAAGAGGTACAGCAATGTTTGAACTATTTTTCGACATAATCACCAAGAAATTGAGTAATTCATCACATAGTGGGATCGACGTTTGTATTCCTGTGTCTTAGAATTCCTCCGCCTACGAATTGAACCAGCTTGTGACAGTCCACGTCAGCTGTTAGTGGGAAACGCGACGCATCATTCAGGACGGGAGGCGTGGGAGGCACACTGCAGGTGTTGTGCTGTTCTACGACAGAGCTGGTGAGCGGCTGGGAGCTGTCTCATCGTGCGGCACCCAGTGATGCCAGCGATGGCAGTGTTTTCTTGCAACTCGAGAAATTAATGCCATCTGACGCGCTTAGACAGCGACGAAGAACTGAAGACTACTGCTATACGCTGACTGCATTCACTGGCGACACACCTCTGCGACACAGAGATACGAATGTTGATGCCGCGTTATAACAAGTGCCCTTTTTTGGGTGATTATGTTGAGAAACAGCTCAAACAATGTAGTACCTGTTGGGAATAAAGATTTCCATGCAACTGCGTACGCTGTATACCCATCTGTTCGTGCCCCCAGAGTGCCGAACAGACCAGGGAGGCGAGCGCGGTGCCTCTCCAGACCCACTGGCAGGCGGGAGCGCCCCGCCGCGGCCGCCAGCAGCAGCGACATCGGCGGACTGCCGCGCGCCACATCGCCGATCGCGATGCACCCGCCGCTATCGGCCCCTCTCTGCGGTTGCTAAGCAACGGCCCAGCCTGTCATCAGCGACTCAGCTCGCTTTTGCTCTGCTTACCACCAACTGCCCACAAGGAAGGAGCACTAGCCACATCGATGTCAATGTCAATAACGATTGAAAATTAGTTCAAACTGTACAACGATAATCAACGTGGTGGGGCGTGAGATGTCACCCAACTAATAATATCTATAAGAGACATCATATAAATATATCAATGTGCTGCTGCTTTACAGTTTTTTATTATAATGTTATGAATCCATTTCGGCTAAATTGCCATTATCAATGTGTGAAATATACAACAACTACAAATTATACAATACTCAACATTTTGTTTTTATGTACCTATAATTTTAACGTTGTGCCAGTTTTTCGATATAATTTTGTAAGGGAATTGATACATTATTATACATAGCACAGCAAAATGATTTCAACCTAGACATCTTGCTACAAAAATAGAAAAGGAAAAATACACCTACACAACCAACAATCCACAAGGATATAAAATTATCTATACAAAAACCAGAAAAAACTAAACTACATATATATCCATTACGTATTTAGGTAAAGTATCAAGAAATGTTAACGAAAAACACAAAAACACCAGTACCCAATTTGCATATAGAACTAACAATAATGCCACCCATAGACTTCATTCGCGTAAAACAAAATTACCACTATCCAAAAATCCATTCGTATACAAAAGTGAATCTTAAGACTGTAATAAATTGTATATAAGACAAACGGGACGAAATTTCAGATACCACGAGCCGCCGCGGAGTGGCCAAGCGCATTGAGGCGCTATGCTTTGATGCGCGAGGCGGTTCCCCGTCGGGGGTTCGAATCCCCCTCGAGCATGGATGTTTCTGTCGTCTTTAGTATAAGGTAGTTTATAAGTAAGTTTAGGGACTGAAGACCTCTCAGTTAAGTCCCTTAAGCTTAAAAAACATTTGAAAGATTTTTTATACCACGAGCATACGAAAATAACCCATAAAAAGCCATCAACATTACTCAACCACCTAAAAAGCGATAATTACAATGCAGGACGAATGCAAGTGAAAATGAAAATTTTACTTATGACTCCTAATTAACATTCTTGAAGAAATAGAAATATATATTAACACAACACAAAACCCTGATGATATTTCAAATGAACAATCTAATTTTAAACACAAAACTCTTATCGATAATTTTATTGATTTTATGGCCGTAGATAACGGATAAATACAACCACCACTAGACCACAGACATACCTAACAAATATATCGTTCACAAAGATCACTAGTAAATTTTCAATAGCAACGAACAAGGAGGTTCTCCTCGGTAACGAAACAAACCAAAGCAATTATAACAATATAGCATGTTAGAACGAGTATTACGAAAAAATTACGCTTATCACAGATATCTAATAAACGAAACCACCCACAGATCACTGATACATCAACCACAGTCAATAATAACAACTACCGTAGCAACCATAAACATATAACATCTTTGGCTGACAAAACTAAAACTATAAATTTATCCATGTTATGTGGATTTTTTTAGGTCTGTGACTGTATTATAAACATTTTGAAATAATTTATGAAGGAACAGTCTCTTTTTACTAATATTTTCACTACCACGACGCGATTCGGCATCATCGGGTGCATTACCGTTTTGTAATGTTTTGTGTTGTGGGTGCCAGTTACGTTATGTAAATCGCACCCGATGACGGCAGCTTGCTGCCGAAACGCGTCGTGCTAATAAAAATATTAGTAAAATGTGACTGATGCAGTATAAATAATAAAAAGAAAATTAGAAGCTGCTAAATATTGACAAATTTATTGCAATATTTTATTACATTAGATAAGTGTGACACCAATAACTCATCATATTGTTATATAAGTAGCGTGACATAGCCCAAGGATGTCATATCGACATAAGAAAAAATATTTTTATATCGAAAAAGACAAGCCTAACTTTAAAATTATACGTACATAAAAACGAAACGGTGAATATTGTTGCTTATTTAATATATTTCGCAGATTGTCTGATGATGCCCTTAGAGATATTTTCTGCGCTGCAGGCCCATTGGAACGAAAATTAATTACAATTGTATCTTCTTTCGCAAAAGCAAACATTGCTGTCCAAACAACTTTTTTTTATTATTTATTTATTTATCCATGCCCGAGGAGAGTTTCTCGAACCCCCGACCGTAGTGGCCGTGCAGACCGTGACTGAAGCGCCTCAGTCCCCTAGGCCACCGCGGCCGGCTCCAAACTATGTCCTTGTACTAAAGCAACCGTTATAAAGCGCCGGTAGAGGCCGGTTACGATGGTAGTCCTTGACGAAAAAATGGTTAGCACGTCTAAAGAACGTTTGCCGAAATCAGTGGCGGGTCTAAGGGGAGGCAGTGACTGGCAAGCTGCCCCGGACCCCAGACGCCAGGATGGCCGAAGTGTCACAGTAGGGGCGGCTCAATATCTCTTGTAGTTCCAGAGATATCAGGGGTGAAAAAAGTGAGTATAAATTTGAAAACTTAATAAATCACGGAATAATGTAGATAGAGAGGTAAAAATTGACACACATGTTTGGAATAACAAAAAGAAAAAGATCAGAAAAGCAATAATTAGCGTAACAAATGAACACACAGCAAAGATGATGTTCTTTACAGGAAATACTCAATATCTTCACCATCATTCCTCAACAATAGCTGTAGTCGAGATATAATGTTGTGACAAGCCTTGTAAAGCATATCCGGAGCTATGGTGAGGCATTGCCGTCGTATGTTGTCTTTCAGATTCCTAGAGATATCGGTGATCACGATACACTTGCGACTTCAGGTAACCCCAAAGCCAATAATCGCACGGACTGAGGTCTTGGGACCTGGGAGGCCAAGCATGGCAAAAGTGGCGGCTGAGCACACGATCAGCACCAAACGACGCGCGCAAGAGATCTTTCACGCGTCTACCAATACGGAGTGGAGCGCCAATCTGTATAAAAATCTATCTTTCCCACAGGTGTTTAACAGCCAGGCTGGGAATGATGCGACTTTGTAACTTATCGGCGTTTCTCTCACTCGTCACGGTAGCATTTAAAAAACCAGAATGACGCAGTTCCTTGAAGATAAAACGCCCGATAACGGAAGATGTGGTAAATCCAACCCATACCGTGACTTTCTCGTCGTGGAATGGAGTTTCCACGAAAGTTCTAGGATTTTCAGTAGCACAAATTCTGCAGTTGTGGGCGTTAACAGACCCTCAGAGCGTGAAATGAGCTTCGTCGGTCCACAACACATTACTCAACCAATCGTCATCTTCTGCCATCTTTTGAAACGCCCACACCGCTACTGCCCTCCGCTTCACTAAATCGCCAGGTAAGAGTTCATGATGCAGATGGATTTTGTAAGGATACCATTCGTCCAGGGCACGACGTTAAACTGCCCCCCAACCCAAGGTGTGGTGTGACCCGTGCTGAGGGGTGCGTGGCACATGGGTGGATGTGTCTCGAACGGAGCCTCAGGGATACCGGGCAACCTCCCTGAGTAAGTTGCCTTGCACCGCGCGGGGTTATCGTGATGTGGACCATATAAATTCCCAAATCTCGTGGGACTAAGAGGAACACGGAGAAAAAAATTATTTTAAAAGAATCCCAGGGCCAATCTGAGACCTCAGATACTCAGACATCGGGATCAGGACGGATGGAGTGCACTCCTACTTCTCAGTCAGGTTCTAGACCTGAGCAAGAAGTGGGAACTGTATCAGAGAAGTTGGATCAGATTAGGATTAAGGCCTTGTCTGGGGCTCAAGGAACAGAAGCAAAAGGAAGGAAAAGAATGGCTTCCTAAACATAACTGGAGGGAATCAAAAGGGTTTGAACCCAAGACCCCCAAAAAGAAACTGCCTCAGGTCGAAGGGGATACACAGACCCCTCGACGTCAAAGACAGGTGGCAAGAGGGCTAGGGAAGAATCTAAGACTCCCTCCTCTCTGGGAAAGCGTGATCCTAAAAAGCTGACGCAGAAAATAGGAAAACAGACCTATAGTACTGCAGTCTCGGTCTTTAGAGTGGCGGTTATCCAAGAAGGATACCCACTGGCAACCATCACCTAGCAGCAGGAGGAGCTCGTGCAGATGGCCCTCTTTGAAGAGATTGTAGGGGACGCTGGTCCAGGACCCAAATTCAGGAGGGTCTATCTAGATCGTGGTGCCCTCATTTTTGGCTGCGAGGGGGAGCACTCAGCAGAATGGCTTAAGTACAAGGTGCCCATGATATCCTTGTGGGAAGATGCGAAGCTGCTGGTCAAGACAGCAGCCGAACTCCTGAAGACCGCAAAGGTATCAATATGGGTACCAAAGATCTTTAAGGATCTCTCCAAAGACTCTGTTCGAGAAAATAAGGGTCCAGAACCCAAAAGTCTCGACAGAGGATTGGAGGGTAATTAACCAAATGGTCGTTCCAGAAGGACGACCCCTGGTGGTGGAGGTCGGAGAGAAGTCCCTGAAGGCATTGCGAGAGCAAGGCCTGCAACTGTTTTTAGGGGTCTCGCAGGTCGCCGTCAGGGTAATCAAAGACCTTAAAGGCAATAATGGCAGCATGACGGGGACTGGAAGTACTGCAGATAAACCTGCAGCACAGTAAAGGGGCCACTGCTGCCCTAACCCGTGGCCTGGGGAGACAGGAGGTGGACGTGGCCCTGATACAAGAACCCTATTTATACAAAGGGGGTGTATCGGGCCTCGGTGGTACTGGAGGTAAGCTGATTTATGCCAGATATCTAAAAAACCCACTCCCATGAACCACAGACATTGCCGAGGTGGGGTGGCTTGCGTGCCTCAACGATACAGATAGCCGTACCGTAGGTGCAACCACAGCGGAGGGGTATCTGTGGAGAGGCCAGACAAACGTGTGGTTCCTGAAGAGGGGCAGCAGCCTTTTCAGTAGTTACAGGGGCAACAGTTTGGATGATTGACTGAGCTGGCCTTGTAACATCAGCTAATGTGGCTTTGCCACACAGCTACTGCGAACGGCTGAAAGCAAGGGGAAACTACAGCCGTTACCTTTCCCGAGGACATGCAGCTCTACTGTATGAACATATGATGATGGCATCCTCTCGGGTAAAATATTCCGGAGGTAAAATAGTCCCCCATTCGGATCTCCGGGCGGGGACTACTCAGGAGGATGTGATCATCAGGAAAGACAATACTGGCATTCTACGGGTCGGAGCGTGGAATGTTAGATCCCTTAATCGAGTAGGAAAATTAGAAAATTTAAAAAGGGAAATGGAAAGGCTGAAGTTAGATATAGTGGGGATTAGTGAAGTTCGGTGGCAGGATGAACAGGATTTCTGGTCAGGTGAATACAGGATTATAACTACAAAATCAATTGGGGGTATCACAGGAGTAGGATTGATAATGAATAAGAAAATAGGAATGCGGGTAAACTACTATGACCAGCACAGCGATCGCATTATCATTGTCAAGATAGATACGAAGCCAACACCGACAACAATAGTACAGGTTTATATGCCAACTAGCTCTGCCGATGATGAGGAGATCGAAGAAATATATGAGGAGCTAAAGGAAATTATTCAGACAATTAAGGGAGAGGAAAATTTAATTGTTATGGGAGACTGGAATTCGGTAGTAGGACAAGGAAGGGAAGGGAAGATAGTGGGTGAATATGGTCTGGGCAAAAGGAATGAAAGAGGAAGCCGTCTGGTAGAATTTTGCACGGAACATAATTTAGTTATAACAAACACCTGGTTTAAGAATCACAAAAGAAGGTTGTATACGTGGAAGAGACCAGGAGACACTGGGAGATACCAGATAGATTTTATAATGGTAAGACATAAATTTCGGAACCAGGTTTTGAAGTGTAAGACATACCCAGAGGCAGACATAGACTCTGACCATAACTTGTTGGTTATGAACTGTAGGCTGAAACTGAAGAAACTACAAAAAGGTAGGAAAATAAAGAGATGGGACCTAGATAAATTGAAGGAACTTGAGGTTCTTAAGAATTTCAGAGGGAGCTTTAGGCAACAATTGACAGAAACAGGGGAAAATAAAACAGTAGAGGAGGAATGGGTAAAATTGAGAGATGAAATAGTGAAGGCAACAGAGGACAAAATAGGTAGGAAGGCAAGACCTACAAAGAATCCTTTGATATCACAGGAGATACTAAATTTAATCGATGAAAGGAGAAAGCATAAAAATGCAGTAAATGAAACAGGCAAAATGGAGTACAGACGACTAAGAAATGAGATTGACAGGAAGTGCAAAATGGCTAAGCAGGAATGGCTAGAAGGCAAATGCAAGGATGTAGAAGAATGTATAAATAGGGGAATAATAGATACAGCCTACCGGAAAATAAAAGAAACATTTGGCGATAAGAAAAACAGCTCTACGAATATCAAGGACACTGATGGAAAACCAGTTCTCAGCAAAGAAGGAAAAGCTGAAAGGTGGAAAGAGTATATAGAGGGGCTCTACAAAGGAAATGAACTTCGAGACACTATTGTAGGAAGGGAAGAGAACGTAGATGATGATGATGATGAAATAGGAGATACTATACTGAGAGATGAATTTGACAGAGCACTGAAAGATCTAAGTCGAAACAAGGCCCCTGGAGTAGATGATATCCCGTCAGAGCTACTGAAGTCTCTGGGAGAACCAGCCATGACAAAATTGTTTCACATTGTGTGTAAGATGTATGAGACAGGTGAAGTACCCTTAGACTTTAAGAAAAATGTTATAATCCCCATTCCAAAGAAAGCAGGTGCAGACAGGTGTGAAAACTACAGAACCATCAGTTTAATAAGTCATGGTTGCAAAATATTAACACGAATTATATACAGAAGGATGGAAAAGCTGGTAGAAGCCGACCTCGGGGAAGATCAGTTTGGGTTCAGGAGAAATGTAGGAACACGGGAGGTAATACTGACTTTACGGCTTATCCTAGAAGATAGATTAAGAAAAGGCAAACCAACATTTCTAGCTTTTGTAGATTTGGAGAAGGCTTTTGACAATGTTGATTGGAATAAACTCTTTAAAGTTCTGAAGCAAGCAGGAGTAAAATATAGGGAGCGTAAGGTTATTTACAACTTGTACAAAAACCAGACTGCGGTTGTCAGAGTTGAAGAGCATGAAAGGGATGCAGTGGTTGGAAAGGGAGTAAGACAGGGTTGTAGCCTTTCCCCAATGTTGTTCAATTTGTACATTGAGCAAGCTATAAAGGAAAGCAAGGAGAAATTTGGAGAAGGAATTAAAGTTCAGGGTGAAGAATTAAAAACATTGCGTTTTGCCGATGACATAGTAATTCTGTCAGATACAGCAAAGGACCTGGAAGAGCAATTGAACGGAATGGACTGTGTGCTGAAAGGTGCATATAAGATGAACATTAACAAGAGTAAAACTAGGGTAATGGAGTGCAGTGTAAGAAAATCAGGTGATGCTGAAGGAATTAGATTAGGTAACGAAACAATAAAGGAGGTAGATGAGTTTTGTTACTTGGGCAGTAAAATAACAAATGATGGTCGCAGTACAGATGATATAAAATGCAGAATGGCAATGGGTAGAAAGGCGTTTTTGAAAAAGAGAAATTTGTTAACATCGAATATTGATTTAAGCCTAAGGAAGTCCTTTCTGAAGGCATTTGTATGGAGTGTTGCCTTGTATGGGAGTGAAACATGGACGATAAGCAGTGTGGACAGAAAGAGGATAGAGGCTTTTGAAATGTGGTGCTACAGAAGAATGCTGAAGATTAGGTGGGTGGATCGCGTAACTAATGAGGAGGTACTGAACCGAATTGGGGAGAAAAGAAATTTCTGGCATACCTTGACTAAAAGAAGGGATAGATTGGTAGGACACATTCTTAGACATCAAGGAATTGTGAATTTAGCGTTGGAGGGAAGTGTGTGGGGTAAAAATCGCAGGGGGAGACCAAGAGACGCGTATAGTAAGCAGATTCAAGTGGATGTGGGTTGTCGTTCTTATGAGGAGATGAAAAGGCTTGCTCAGGATAGAGTAGGGTGGAGAGCTGCATCAAACCAGTCTGGACTGAAGACCACAACAACAACATCTAAAAAACTCCAGAACATGCATTTATGTTAGAAATGGAATACCTTTCATACCAACGATGGATTTTTGTTCCAGGGACCTGGTGACCATCAGGATGCAGCAACGTGAGAAAGGTATCATGAGGGAAATTGTTTTGGCCTCAGCATACCTTCCTTACCAAGACAGCTCTCCTCCTTTTTCGGAAGTGAGGAGACTGACGGAAGCTTGCCATCGGCAAGGTGACGAACTGGTGGTGGGATGTGATGCCAATGCAGCAAGGACACCAACAGTAGAGGTGAGCACTTTCTTGAATTTCTCCTGTCTAACAACTTGGAGATCCTGAATAGGGCTGATGAACCTACATTCAGGAATAGTAGAAGAGAAGAAGTAATTGACATAACTTTTGGTTCCATGATGATGGGAAGTTACGTCAAACAGTGGCATGTGGTCCTGGAGCCATCCTCATCAGATCACATGTATATTAAATTCAAGGTTGAAATGGGAGCCTGACAGACCATGGCCTATAAGAACCCCAGGAAAACGGACTGGGAGATATATAGGAAAGATCTTGACTTCAGTCAATCGGAAATTAAAACTTCGATAAGGAATCCAGCAGAGTTTGAGGAAGTAGCAGAGGCTGTCACCTCTGCTATAGTGACCTCATACCAGGACAACTGCTCAATCACCAAGACGTGCACAAACAGGATTGTGCCTTGGTGGAATACTAACCTGGAAATGCAAAGGAAACAGATACGAAGACTGTTTAACCTTGCGAGGCGCAAAGGACAATGGGCAAAGTATCGTGAGGCCCTTGTCAATTACAACCTTGCCATCAGACAGGCAAAGGAGGCATCCTGGAAGGTATTCTGTGAGGAAGTGGAGGGCACGGCTGCTCAAGCGAGACTTCATAAAATACTCACTAGGGTACCAACTAATCCACGAGGAACATTGAGGAAGACGGATGGGGAGTATACAAAGACAGCACATGAAACGCTGGAACTGCTCCTCAAGACTCTGGGGGATAACTCGGACCAGAATGCGATTCCTGAGAGACAACGGTTCTCAGGCGTTCGCAAAGAGGACTGGGATCTGGCCAAGGAGTGTGTCGATTTCAGTAAGTTCCGATGCGCGGTGGGAACATTTCAACCGTTCAAGTCACCTGGCCTGATGGAATCTTTCCAGCTGTCCTGCAACAAGCGGGAGAAAATCTTATGAGATTCCTATGCAGGTTATTCAGGGTTAGCCTAGCAGCTAGAATCATTCCCAATGCCTGAAGGGCAGCGAAGGTTGTGTTCATTCCAAAGCCAGAGAGAATTGATCATACCAAGGCCAACGATATGAGACCAATTAGCCTGTCTTCCTTCATTCTTAAGACATTTGAAAAGCTGGTTAATGTGCATGTTGGAGAAGGGAGGTTAAGTAGGGCTCCTCTAGATTCAAACCAACATGCATATCCACCAGGTAAATCATGTGAGACAGCTCTCCACCAACTTGTTGGGAAGGTGGAGAAAGCACTACACTTTCAGGAAATAGCCCTCTGTATCTTCCTGGACATCGAGGGAGCTTTTAGCAAGACAACTTTCGATTCCTTGGTTAGGGGCAGCAGTGGTACATGATGTAGGGACCACTATATGTAGGTGGACTAGCGCCATGCTCAGTGGAAGAAAGGTAGAGGCTACCATGACGAATGAAAAAATGGTAATCAACACCACTAGGGGTTGCCCGCAAGGAGAAGTTCTTTCCCCTTTATTGTGGAATCTAGTGGTGAATGAAATCATTGTAGAATTAAACTCTAGGCAGTACTTTTGCCAAGGATACGCAGATGATCTTGTCATAGTAATACTTGGCAAATTTGCTGACACAGTCAAGAATATGGCACAAGGTGCTTTGGACATTGTGCAAGACTGGTGCAGAAAACAGGATCTGAGGGTTAGTCCTAAGAAGACTGTTGTTGTACCATTCACAAAGAAGCATATACAACACTTAAGTTGGAATCTAAAGATTTTCCATGAAGCGCTACCTGTGAAGGGGACAGTGAAATATCTAGGGGTTACCCTAGATTAGAAACTGACATGGGCCCCTCACATCAGGAATATTTGCTCCAAGGCAAAATGTACTCTTGTGAGTACCAGGAGAGCTAGTGGCAAAAATTGGGGCCTGAGCCCCAAGGGTATGCACTGGATGTACACCACAGTGATTAGACCCAGGAATCCTATGGGGCGGTCGTGTGCTGGAAGAAGGTAGAACAGCAGGTTGCTGCTAAGGAGCTTGGTAAGGTGCAGAGATTAGCCTGCTTAGCCATAACAGGCGGTATTGGCAGCACATCTACTGCTGGGATGGAAACCACGCTGGATATGCCCCCATTACACCTTTGGGTCAAGATGAAGGCAGCGGCTGGTGCATACAGACTCAAATCTGGCAACAACTGGAACTCTTTGTGATATCCAGAATCACAAACTAAAATAGTGAGTGAGGTAAATATAGGAAAGGTTGGGGAAATGCCAGCCGACTATATTATAACCCCATACTGTTTCAACAAGCCTTTCAATATAACAATTGGAAGTAGGGAGCAGTGGGAGAAAATAGTTCATACGGGGGATATTGTCTGGTTCACTGACGGGTCAAAATCGGACCAAGGTGTTGGGGCCGGGGTATATGGGGTGCAACCAAGACTGGAGGGCGTCATCTCTCTAGGAAAACTGGCCTCAGTATTCCAGTCCGAAATCACTGCCATCAGGGCGTGTGTGGAAGAGAATTTGCGTAGGTGCTACAAAGATCGTAGCATCTATATCTATCCAGACAGCCAGGCAGCCCTGAGATCACTGGCAGCTCCCGCAACAAGGTCTAAAATTGTTGCATAATGTCACAGGGTTCTGGTGGAGCTAGGGGAGAGCAATAGAGTAAACCTATTGTGGGTCCCTGGCCACTCGGGGATTATCGGCAACGAACATGCCGACAGATTATCCAGGATGGGTGCAGAGACTCCATTTATTGGACCGGAACCTGTCCTGACAATCACCAATGGCAATGATCAAATTGGAGCTACGTAACTGGCTCAGAAGACAGCACGTAGAATATTGGACCAAAGTCCATCAACAAAAACATGGCAAGGTAATGATGCCAAAGCCATGTTTTAAAAGAAGCTCTGCAATCCTGGGTCTGAACAGGAAAGAGATTAGACTCATGGTTGGATTTCTGACAGGCCATAGGAATTTCAAAAAACACCTACGTACAATGGGAATAACAGAAGAGGACTCTAAATGTAGGATCTGTGATGACGGTGATGAAACTGCATCACATCTAATCTTCGAATGCATTGCATTGGAGAATGAAAGGCACAGAATATTTGGGACAACCAGACCCGAAGAAATTGTGTCTAATAAAGAACTGGTAAAGGGACTCCTTGCACTGTTCAAGGGTATTGGTTGGCTTTACTAGATATACAGGGAGCGATACCGCACAATAAACTTAGTTTCGGTGCGGGCAGAGGCGGGTTGGTCCAAGACTGTTTTGGCTTCCCTGGAAAAATCAATCAATCAAGGATAGCTTCGGAGGGTAAACCAAAGTGCCAACCAAACAGCAGTGTATGGAATGCCGGCGCGACGTGCGGGTGATCTCTTCCCCGTGCATAGATGAACCCGCTACAGTCTCTATTTCTTCCTGAACTGTCTCAGCAGCGTTACGCCTTGTGCTCGGTTGGCCATTACGGGATGTATCATCTAAACAACCCGTGGCTTCGAACCTCGAAATAATTCTGGCCACAGCTGCATTTGTCAACGGATCTTTACCCGTTCGAATGGCCTTCCTATGACGATAGGATCGTAACGCTGAAGTAGCACAATCCCCATTCTGATAATACACGTAGGTGTTTCTTACCACTTTTTGTCCAACCAATACTTCACTTCACCAATACTTTTTCTTTTTCTGAAAATGTAATTGTAGTTGCTGGTGTTGCTTTCGGGGATAATTGATGGTGGTACGTGGCACTATAACTCGAAGAGTCTTCATGTGTGAAACTTTCTTCCGTTTCTTCGCCGTCTGTAGATTAATAGTCTGCAATACCGGGTGCTTCAGTCGTTTCTAGCCACATGTATGCGCTATTTATATGCTCGTCTAGAAGTTTAACTACCATGTTGCACATCCCACAGTCTTCATGTGTGTTTTCTGTTGATTGCTTCATTTGGAGTCTGTGGTATATCTCCATGGCAACCAGCAAAACATTTACAGGGTTTGCCATCACCTGTGATGGGAGAAATGTTTCAAATGTTTGTATAGTCTATGGGACTTAACTACGGGGTTATCATTCCCTAACTTACAAACTACTTATGAACTACTTACGAACTAGGACGGCACAAATATCCATGCCCGAGGGGGGATTCGAAACCCCAACCGTAGTGGCCGTGCAGACCGTGACTGGAGCGCCTTAGTCCCCTCGGCCACCGCGGCCGGCTGTTAGGGGAGATTTAATGTTCACCGTGAAGTGGCTTGCGGAGTATAGATATAGATGTACAGAAAATCTTTCACAACTCTAATCAGTTTCAGGACGGTATGTTTCAAAATACGTACCAGAAATGAAAAGGAAGTGCATGCCACAGAAACGAATATTCGTTTCCCCTTTCCACCAAAACAGTGCAACGATATTCCTCTTTAGTGAACGCCGCGATAAGACGGCCGCATCTCCCCCGACCATGCGCACAACGCTCACCATAACAACAGCTCGCCACTCGCCATTCCCAGGAGTGGCCAGCCGTCACCGCAAGCGCCAATCAGGAAAAACAGCCATTTGCGTGATTTCATTTTTTTTTTTTAGCTGACTTCCTTCAATGTTAACTGTGCTAAAAAAATCAATACATGTGCTTTTGTGTCCCAGCCTCGTCGCCGCTTTTGTGTCTCGTTTCCGTCGTAAGTGTCGGTGGCCGAGTAGACAGACCGACACAGAAATAAAGGACGCACGCTTGTGCAGGTACGTAGGTGAGCAGCCAGTGGGACAGCAGAAACTAGAAACTCTAGAGTAAATTAGAACGAGATATATATTGCACAGAATTTATACAATACTTAACTCTTACATAGTTCAGTACGGCAGAATGCTGATACATAGTTGATCTAGGGGCCTGCATAGTGCCTATCCGATAGCCAAGTCTTCACTGGTGCCTATCTGATTCCGAAGTGCTAACTGGTTCCTATCTCAGTTCCAAGTGAACGATGTCGTTCAGTGGTGGCCACGAGCGGAGTTGTAGCAGAGGGCGCTCGTGGCTGACGTCGTAAGAACGTCGCGCCGTGCGTGCATGGCTACGCGCGGCGAAAGTAAGTGGCGCGCACTTTATACTTGTGCAACACCACAGTTTCGGCATTGCAAGTCTGACCATTCCGTTGTGAGTGAGACCCTTCTTAGCCAGACGAGAAAGTTTTGTCTCGGATATGTTTTCGTGAAATAGTTTGCTTGGTAAGCAAAACAAAGATTTTTTTTTATGATTTAATGTAGGCTAACAAAGATCGGCACAGCTTTTGTCCATTAGGGAGTTGTTTATAAAACAAATCTTTTGACAATTTTCTACCATCTGTAAGAGAGTCACATAAGTGTGGTTCAGTTTTTTCTTCGCTTAACAGTTTTTCAAGAATGAGACATCTCGCTGCATCTGAAAAGCACCCTGGTCAGGTCCATGGATCCTTAAAATCTAATAAAGATTTTTGTTGAGTTGTAGAGGAATCATGAATAAAAGTAATGACTGTAGCCGTATTTGAAGTTCCCGGCATTCCTTCTGTAGTAGAAGTAGACCTTAAAATCGCATTCTTGAGAATATATTGGTTCCGCTTCCTCCTTTGAGTCGTCGGAAAGTAGTTGAGGCTCGTCTGTAGGTACATGTCCGAAAATACACCCATTAACTCCATGTGGAGCTCCGCTATCATCTGAATTAAAAATACATCCGAAGCTCAACTTCCATTCGACCACCTATAGGTCAAGCAGCATGATATGCGTAATTAACCTACATAAGGGGAAGTGGGTACGTTATATTTTAGAACTATATAAATAAATGTATTGTTTTAATAGTATTCTATCACATTATATATGTTTTAAATTTTTCACTTAAACATAACCCAAACATGAATTCTCGTCAGAGAAGTCCTCAATAATTGTTTTTTTTTTTTTTTTTTTTTTTTTTCCATAATACACGTCACAGAAAATGCGCTGTCATTGCTAAGGTTAATGACTTCACTTGTTAAGTATGGAGAGATAGGGCTAAGCTAACACAAATGTTTTTATTTACCCCTTTAATTATTTTTCGCGCGCATTTGTTAATAGTAAATAAGTGTGGGTCTTAAAATATTAATGAAAACGATATTTAAAGTATGTCAGTTTTTGAATGGAAGTCATTTTTTAATAACTTCACTGAACATTCATGACTGTTGTAAGTCGTGAATAAATGTTCTTTTAACTTACATTTACAAGTAAAATTAACAAATCGGAGAGGTAGTGTGATTCTACATTAATGTAAATGGATTTTTGCAAAGATTTTCTAACGGTAATATATTCCGAATAGTAAATACAACTGCTACATTTTAGATATATTTGTGAAAAGAATGGCCACTTCACGACTATAAAAAATCTTTTGGAATTGAAACAACAGACAAATGAAAAACATGATTCTGATTTCAGAATGAAACTTTTCATTCAGCACACAATTTCAATCTGCCTGGAAGTTTAATATCAACACACACTTCGCTGCAGAGTGAAAAGTTTCATTGTGGAAACAACCCTTCGGCTGTGGCAAAGCCATGTCTCCACCATATCCTTTCTTCCAGGAGTGCTCGTCTTGCATGCTTCGCAGGAGAGCTTCTGTGAAGTTTGAAAAGTAGGAGGCGAGGTACTGCCGGAAGTAAAGTTGTGGGGTGGCATCCTGAGTCGTGCAGGGGTAGCTCAGTCGGTAGACCCTTCGCCCGCGTAAGGCAATGGTTCTGGATTCGAGTCCCGGTTCCAACACACAATTGTAATCTGCCAGGAAGTTTCATGATTCTGGTTTAATTAAAAATTATATATCCAATAACTCATCTTCCACATTTCCTCTCAACCAAGTCAACATTAACGAAGAAGAATTCTGAGCTTCCTCTTCCTGTTCTCGGGCTTTTCTCTTGAATACCGCTCCAGATAGTTTTCTTGGCATCTTCCTACAATTTACACGTAAGTATACGCTAATATTTGATACTTATAATCAGACTTACATAAGTCACAACTCTTTTAGTCTAAAACACCTCAAACGAATTTGTCAAAAGTAGAAAAAAGAAGGGACAACAAAGAAAAAATGACACTATTAATTCGATTACAACAAAGAAAGTAGCAGTTCATCTTTTTGCCACTGCAGCGCGGGTGTCGCAATGTTGTTGTTCTAGTCTTCAGTCCGGAGACTGGTTTGACGCAGCTCTCCACCCTACTCTATCCTGAGCAAGCCTTTTCATCTCCTCATAAGAACGGCAACCCATATCCACTTGAATCTGCTTACTATACGCGTCTCTTGGTCTCCCTCTGCGATTTTTACCCCACACACTTCCCTCCAATGCTAAATTTACGATTCCTCGATGTCCAAGAATGTGTCCTACCAAGCGATCCCTTCTTTTGATCAGTTTATGCCAAATATTTCTTTTCTCACCAATTCTGTTCAGTACCTCTTCATTAATTATGCGATCTACCAACCTAATCTTCAGCATTCTTCTGTAGCACCACATTTAAAAAGCCTCTATTCTCTTCCTGTCCGCACTGCTTATCGTCCATGTTTCACTACCGTACAAGGCAACACTCCACACAAATGCCTTCAGAAAAGACTTCCTTACATTTATATTAATATTCGATGTTAGCAAATTTCTCTTTTTCAAAAATGCTTTTCTTCCCATTGCCATTCTGCATTTTATATCCTCTGTACCGCGACCATCGTATGTTATTTTACTGCCCAAGTAACAAAACTCATCTACCACCTTTATTGCTTCGTAACCTAATCTAATTACTTCAGCATTGATTTTATAATACTGCATTCTATTATCTTTGTTTTGCCCTTGTTAATGTTCATTTTATACGGCTCTTCAAAACACTGTCCATTCCATTCAACTGCTCTTCCAGGTCCTTTGCTGTCTCTGACAGAATTACAATGTCATCAGCAAAACGCAAAGTTTTTATTTATTCACCCTTGCTTTCTTTCGCCGCCTGCTCTATGTACAAATTGAATGACATCGGAGAAAAGCTACAGCCCTGTCTTACTCCCTTCCCAACTAATGCTTCCCTTTCGTGCCCCTCGAGTTTAATAACTGCGATCTGGCTTTTGTACAAGTTGTAAATAACTCTCGTTTCCCTGTATTTTACCCTACTGACTTCAGAATTTGAAAGAGTGTATTCCAGTCTACATTGTCAAACGCTTTCTCCAAATCTACAAAAGCTAAAAATGTAGGTTTGCCTTTCCTTAATCTATCTTCTAAGATAAGACATGAGACGTAAAGTGAGTATTTCCTCCGGGGTTCCTTCGTTCCTCCTGAACCCAAACTGATCTTCCCCGAGGTCAGCTTCTACCAGCTTTTCCATTCTCCTGTAGATAATTCGTGTTAAAATTTTGCAACCATGACTTATCAAACTGATTTCTTTGGAATGGGGATTATTACATTATTACATTTTTCTTGTGTCTGATAGTATTTCGCCTCTCTCGTACATCCTACACACCAGTTCAAATAGTTTTGTCATGGCTGGCTCTCCCAGAGACTTTAGTAGCTCTGAGGGTATGTCATCTACTCCTGGGGCCTTATTCTGACCTAGGTCTCTCAGGGCTCTGTCAAATTCATCTCTCAGTATAGTATCTCCTATTTATCACCTGGTTCCTGAATCTAGGTCTTACCGTTATAAAATCTATCTGATACCTTCCGGTGTCTCCTGGTCTCTTCCAAGTATACAACCTTCTTTTGTGATTCTTAAACCACGTGTTAGTTATGATTAAATCATGTTCCGTGCAAAATTCTACCAGGCGGCTTCCTCTTTCATTCCTTTTGCCCCGTCCATATTGACCTACTATTTTTCCTTCTCTTCCTTCTCCTACTACCGAATTCCAGTCTCCCATCACAACTAAGTTTTCCTCTGCCTTAACTGTCTGAATAATTTCCTTTAGATCCTGATATATTTCTTCGATTTCCTCGTCATCGGCAGAGCTAGTTGGCATATAAACCTGTACTACTATTGTCGGTGTTGGCTTCGTATCTATCTTGACATTGATAATGCGATCTCAGTGCTGCTCATAGTAGTTTACCCGCATTCCTATTTTCTTATTCATTATCAGTCCTACACCTGTGATACCTCAACTGATTTTGTACTTATAATCCTGTACTCACCTGACCAGACTTCCTGTTCATCCTGCCACCGACCATCACTAATCCCCACTATATCTAACTTCAACCTATCAATTTCCATTTTTAAATTTTCTAATTTTCCTACTCGATTAAGGGATCTAACATTCCACGCTCCGACCCGTAGAATGCCAGTATTGTCTTTCCTGATGATCACATTCTCCAGTCTAGTCCCCGCCCGGAGATCCGAATGGGGGACTAATTTACCTCCGGAATATTTTACCCGAGAGGATGTCATCATCATATTTCCATACAGTAGAGCTGCATGTCTTCGGGAAAAGTAACGGCTGTAGTTTGCCTTGCTTTCAGCGGTTCGCAGTAACTGTGTGGCAAAGCCACATTAACTGATGTTACAAGGCCACCTCAGTATATCGTCCAGACTGTTACCCCTGGAACTACTGAAAAGGCTGCTGCCCCTCTTCAGGAACCACGCGTTTGTCTGACCTCTCCACAGATACCCCTCCGCTGTGGTTGCACCCACGGTACGGCTATCTGCATCGTTGAGGCACGCAAGCCACGCCACCTCGGCAATGTTTGTGGTTAATGGGGGTGGGGTGTCGCAATACTACTGTATAAGCGTACTTAATGGTCCGTGCATTTCGGATAACTTGGCTAATACTTCTGTAATCTAAGTAGCACACATGACGGGTGTAGGGGCAACTGAGACATTATGTGTATAATAGTTGCAAGCGGCCAAGAATTCACATAACTTATAATTACTTATTGCTATTGTAACGAAATTCAGACTGTAGTTGGTTTGGTTCATGTCATTATCTCTTCAAAAATAATGATAATAATAATATCGTGTAGCTCATTGGCCTGGTGGAAGTCTTTCAATTGGACGCTACTTCAACGACTTGCGTGTCCCTAGCCCACCCTAGTTATCCAACCGGGGAAAGGGGACCTACAGCTTAACGTGGAATCCGAACCACGTGTCGTTTCTGGCGACTCCTAACATCGTTGAGAGGTGAAGGATGGGTTAAAACACAGACTGAAAATCTCGGGGTCCGACCGGGTTTCGCACCCTGGACCCTGCGGTTGCCAATGGAGCGCTTTACCCCAAGACCTCCGAGCCCGAGCCCGACTGCACTCGGGGCAGCTCGCCCCCTAGCTACCCCTTAGGTCCGTCACTGACTGTGACATTATCACCATCCAACTGAGAGGAATATTTCAAAACTCTTGTGTGTTTAGCAGCTTCGAAATCATTGATCCAAAAAAGATTGCTTCTTTTAGAGATCATTTCCCAGCCACTTTGGTGAATAAGATTTGATTAAACTACAGTCCATTACGATAAATTGAGAAATGAACTGTTAGTGATTTATCGCAGTGATACGTTTAGAGGTATTACATCGGTTTGTGAGCTGTTTACGTTCACTGTGGAACATTATTTAGAAGAATCGTTCACTGAAGTGCACAAAACATTAAAAATTGCGCCAAAGTACACCAATTTCAACAGCAGAAGCAGAGCTCAGTTTCAGCACCTTAAAAAGAATCAAAACATTCCTCAGGAACAGTATGAGTCAGGAAAGGCTCAACTCACTGGCTGTTTTGGGGAAAAATATAGTAAACACATAAAAAAAATTATTGTCACAAGAAAGAGCATATCCTAAACTGCTTTCACACATAGTATTACATCACCCAAGTCTCATCACCTGTCACAATTTGATTAATTCCAAAGTGACGAAGTGAAACGCGATATTCAGCAATGGTTCTCATCACTGGGGACGTCGTTCTGTCAGGCGGAACTAGACAAGACCATCGGCCGTGATAGCCCTCAGGTCTCGCGACTTCCGGCAGACATTAATAAAACAAATTAATTTGAACACAATTGTTTAGTTTACGTTAGATATCATACTTCTTAAGTGCAATGACAAGTGGTACTGGTACGGGGTGGGGGCGCCAAGAAATAATGTTGCCACGGGTGCTACAAATTCTAAAGCCTCAGTTCTGCAGCTGCCTTCACTGAAGTAAGTACTGTAAACCAATTGTGTTGCGAATTAAAAGTAACAGACATTAACAAATAATAAGCTTCATGACGGATGTTGAAGTTTGATCATATGAATAGAAAACTGTAGCTAGTCTTAAGTTTGAAAAAGTTTAAATGTTTGTAATCCTACTGGAGCAAACTGCTATGGTCATGAGTCCCTAGACTTACAAACTACTTAAACTAACTTACACTAAGGACAGCACACGGACTCACACTTGATTGTAACCTCCAGCGGAAGTGAGCGCCCAGTCCGTAGCATGATGCCCTAGACCACGAGGCTACTCCCGCGCGTTAAATTGGAAATATTTTATTATCGTCAACTTAGATTTGCTATGAAAGTTGATAATAAAACTGAGACAAAATCGACAGGAAACCAGTCACAAGATGATGGTGAGCATGGAATTCAAACATTCAGCAACGGTACGGTCGTTTTGGCCATATGGATATAAATTTTCTAACTTCTCTGGTCAACGACTTATTTTTTAATTTCGTTCTTTTATTGATACCGTGGGCCAGAGAGACCTAGAAGATTCTTTCTGATGAGTCGGTTCTGTTGTTTCTTCCTAGGAGCATCATCAAGATAGCCTACCGCCCTGAGTGAGCATGGCTTCAATTTATGAATTAAATAATTTAAATTCACCGATTTGTTCTGATTTGGTAGTAATCAATAATTCCTCATTGAAGCTAGCACAGTGATTTGAAAGCAACTTTGATAGTTTCGCACAGTGCCGCCATTAATTCATCCTTTAATTACATTACATTGGTATTTGCTTGTCTAATCTCGAGTCATATTTTATTTAATCACTTTTGTGATGTTCGGTTTTCCATCCGGTATTCAATATTTTACGTAAGATACTCACGATTTCCAACACGACACATCACGATCTCCGACTGTGATGCTCAACCTGTTATCTGCATGAGGCTGCCCAGGAGGCGGCCGGGCGAGCACGAGCGCAGCTCGCTGTCTGCGCCCTGCGCGATCGCGGCCGCATTGCGGCCGTCTTTAGTATAAGCTAGTTCATAGGTACTTTGTAAGTTTAGAGACCGAACACCCCGTAGTTAAGTCCCTTAAGCTTTACAAACATTTCAACATTTTTAGCGGAGGTCCAAAGATAACATACAACTAACATGTGGGTCCCCGATTTAGATTGAATTTTTCATATACGTTCTATACTGAATACTAGCTTAAACCCACGGCTCCCCTCGCTCTCGGTCCTCACGTCACCTATTGGCACGTTTTAATGGTGATTCAACGTTCGCCATTGTTGTCCTCTTGTCCTTCCTTTGTGAAAGTCTTATCTCGCACTGTTCTTCATTTTCGTTTGCACTTGATGTTTTAATACGTTTTGCTCCAACAGTGTTTCTTGATAATGACGTTTCCCTTTTCCGAGGCATGTTGTCTGAATGTGATCTATTAAAAGTAATTGTACTGTTGTAATATGTGTAAAGTAACGCAATGCACATTTATCTACGAACTTTAAATAACAATTAAATTAATTTCACTTATTTTTGAGGAAATGTCGCTGATAAAGCGGAACTGAAAAATATTCCTGCCAGATTGCAGAAGTCTATGCACTAACCGTTTATCAGGAAAGTAAGTAGTGTAGATCAAATCACACGTAAGAATCTCGTTTCGAATAATCCAATCACGAAATTCAACAATAATGATTGTAATAATATCACAGATCGATCACTTGATGTAATGAGCGAAACGTCTAATCGATTTTTTAAGAGATTTATGAAAAGAAATTTCTTTTTCACTGATTTATTTATTTATTCTTATATTTTCTTATTGGTATGCTTATCCTTACAGAGAAAGAGCTGGAGACATTGTGGCACTCATAGACCAAAGATATGGTCTGTGTCACCACGTTCCGCTGTATGTAACCTCCTTGCTATAGAGTCGCAAACGTCATAGTTCATAGTTCAAACGTCATAGTTCAGTCCGAATATTTTTACAATTTGACGACTTTCAACCACCCCCTTATAGCTATCGGCATGGAACTGCGATGGTGTCCAGCGGGAGACTTCGGAGAACAATTACACACAGACCATTCGTTTGCGTTCTGTAGTTTTCGCTGCAGAGCGAAATATTAACACACACACACGTAGAATTTTATATACACCGACAACTTTCCAACCCAATATATTCTACCCTTTTGTCATTATCAACCATTAAGCACCAATGCAACCAATAAAACCATTTTCAAAGAGTAAATATAATTTTCAAAGAGGAATTGTTGTTCCGCATTTCGATTTATATTCTTCAAATTACTAAATATCTATCAGATCGCTATAAAACCGTGCCTAAAACCTTACTTAGGTATAAATTAGTAACTGTACAAATATTTGAGTCTCTGCGTCTTGTCGTTCGGACGTGATACGCGTACACCTATGGTTATTGTTTATGTACAAGGTTCATAAAATGAGAGTAAGGATGTGTTTATAACTTTTAATGATCACTCAAAACATTGCAGACAAGAAACAAGAACAGAAAACGAATTAAAAACACTTGAAGTAATAAAAATTGAATGAAGTTCAGAGATATAATTTACATAGCTTAACACTCGGGTCCGCTACACACTCCCTCCGCAGTGACAGCGTCCATGTATTTTCGAGGGAAGCTGACCTGTCGACCTGATCTGGTGACCCGTGGTGAAGGTGCACTGGGTTGATTGCTGTCTGTTGTCTTCTGAAGGTTGATAGCCTTTGGGATGGAAGGTGACGGAATGTCCGAAGTGGTTTCTCTTGATGTGTCGTCCTTGTAATTCGATGAATAGTCTGTCAGAAGAAAGGCAGGTTTCAATCTGTCAATGCTAATAGTTTGTTTTCCTGTTGGCATCTCTACCTCAAAGTGCTTGTCACTGCGAGACAAGACTGGATATGGCCCGTCATATGTTGGCTGAAGCGGTGTTCGGATAGCATCATGTCGCACAAAAACAAACTTGCTTGTCGTCAGTTGAGGGTGAATAAAGATCTTTTTGTGGGCGTGATGTTCTGTTGGAACTGGTCTTAGGCTTCTCATCTGTTCCTTCAATTTGAAGACAAAGGTTGGGATGTCAGTTACTAATTTCTGCTCATTGAGAAATGCTCCTGGTAACCTAATTGCTGAACCATAAGTCATTTCCACTGGTGAGGTATTGACTTGCGGAATTATGTAGGAGCGAAGTCCTAACAAGACCAGAGGAAGCTTCGAAACCCAATCATCTGACATTTGTGCTTTTAAAGCAGATTTTAACTGACGGTGCCACCGTTCAATTTTTCCATTTGCCGCAGGATGATATGCTGTAGTTTTAATGTGGACAATGCCCAGTGTGCTTGTGAGACATTTGAAAAGTTGACTCTCAAATTGCCTTCTGCGATCAGTAGTTATGATATGAGGCACACCAAAACGAGATATCCATGTTGAGATGATGGCAAATGAAACTGTTTCTGCTGTGATGTCAGCTAATGGAACTGCTTCTGGCCATCGAGAGAAACGATCAATGATTGTTAGTAAATAGCGATATCCCTGTGATGGAGGTAGGGGTCCAACAATATCTATGTTAATGTGACTGAATCTTGCTGTCGTTGGTGGATAATGTCCCGCTGCACTATTGGTGTGTCGCCAGACTTTACTTCTTTGGCAAGGAATACATGTTGAAGTCCAGGTCTTCACGTCCTTTTTTAGTGATGACCAAATGAAGTGTTTCCTCACTAAATTAATCCTTGCTTGGACACCAGGATGAGCTAGACTGTGCAGTGAGTTGAAAATTGCCTGTCGTAGTTGTTGGGGTACGTATGGACGAATCATATCTTCAGAGATGTCACAAACAAGTTCTCTACCATTTGGCAACATTATTGTTTGAAGTGCAAGAGATGTCGTATTCTTAATGTGTGGAAGCTCTTCGTCACATTGTTGGCTTTCTGCAATTTGTTCCAAGGTAACAGTTGGAGGTATAGTAATTGAAGCAATTCGTGAACATGCGTCAGCTGCGATGTTCTCCTTCCCCGTAGTGTAACGTATGTCTGTGGTGAACTGTCCAATGAAACTAATGTGTCGGATCTGACGTGGAGAAGCTTTGTCTGGACGTTGCTTGAACATGAAGGTGAGTGGCTTGTGGTCGGTGTAAATCGGAAAATCTCGTCCTTCAAGCATGTACTGAAAGTGCTTCACGGCTGAGTAGGCAGCGAGGAGTTCTCTGTCATAGGTCGAGTAATTCCTTTCTGCTTTTGATAGTTTCTTGGAGAAGAATGCTAATGGTTGCAGATTATTGTCACTAATTTGTTGTAAAGATGCACCAATAGCATAATCTGAGGCGTCAACCATTAAAATTAAAGGTAAACTTGAAGATGGATGAGCCAGAAGTGCTGAATCAACCAAGCTATTTTTCAGGTCATTAAAGGCTTGTCGAAGATTTTCTGTCCAATTAATTTTCCTCTGATCATTTTTCTTCGTCCCATGGAGTAGGTTCAAAAGATCTGCTTGTTTACCGGCTGAATTTGGTAGTGCTCTTCGGTAAAAATTAATGAGCCCAAGAAATCGGCGTAGTTCTTTTATAGTTGTAGGTAGCGGATAGTCAATAATTGTTTGTACTCGCTCTGGTAGTGGTCTGATTCCTTCTGCAGCTACCATATATCCCAGAAAAGGTACTTCTGTTGAACTGAAAATGCATTTATTCAGATTGATTCTGATGTTGAACTTACTGAGGCGTTCGAAAAGCAATTGCAGATGCTTCTTGTGCTCTTCTTCATCTTGTGATGCTACTAGAATGTCATCTATATAACAGTACACAAAATCGAGGTCTCTCAGTATATTGTCGATATATCTTTGAAAAGTTTGAGCCGCGTTTCGGAGTCCAAATGGAAGTCGTAAAAATTCAAACAAACCAAATGGAGTTATCACTGCTGTCTTAGGTACATCGTCTGGATGTACAGGGATGTGATGATAAGCTCTGACCAGATCTATCTTTGAAAATATTTGTTTTCCATGCAGTTGACTGTTAAAATCTTGAAGGTTAGGAATAGGATATCTGTCAGGTTTGGTGATGTTGTTGAGAGCACGGTGATCTCCGCAAGGTCTCCAGGATCCGTCTTTCTTGGGAACTAAATGGAGGGGACTTGACCAGGCGCTCTTTGACGGCTGGCAGATTTTCATATTAATCATTTGTTGGAACTCTGCTTTAGCTGCCTTGAGTTTGTGTGGTGGTAGTCGTCGTGCCTTTGCTGCTACAGGATGTCCTTCTGTGACAATCGTATGAAAAACAGTGGTATCTGGAATGTCAAAGTGGATGTTTTCTTGAAGCAAGCTGGGAAATTTCTTGAGAATGTCAGCATGTTTTTGATCTGGAGGCATTACATGAACTGTTTCTATGCCCGAGACTTTAATCAGTGTGCCAGTTGTTGCTGCTGACGTTAATGGGTCGATGAGACGTCTGTTCTTGAGATCTACTAAAAGATTGTAATGATGAATGAAGTCGGCTCCGATAATCGGCGATTGCACATCTCCAATTACGAAATTCCACGTGAAACTGCGCCGTAAACCCAAATTGAGTACTAATAGACGCTCTCCATAAATATTAATACAAGTGCCGTTTGCCGCATAAAGTTTACGATCTGTTTTTCTTCGGCGGTCACTATCCGAAGGCGGAATCACAGAAATGTCAGCTCCGGTGTCGACTAGGTAACGTCTTCCGCTACTTCTGTCTGTGAGAAATAGGCGGCGTGAAAAATTGCTCCGATCACTTGCCGCCGCTAGTGTGGAGCGTTTGACTGCTTGTTGGAATTTTGAGCGGGAGGTGGTTGATACGAGCATGGGCTCTGACATTTCTTTGCCCTGTGGCGATATTTAAAGTGATACCAACATAGTGCGCCATTAGGATTAAAACGCTGGAATGAGCGTGACCTGTCTCGTGATCTACTTCGTGAGGAACGAGATGAACGTGAGCTGCTTCTTGAACGTGACTGTGTTTTCAATTCATTGACAGTCAGCGTTAATTCGGCGATTTGTTTCTCTAGTCTTGAGATACTGTCGTTATTTGCATCATTTATATTACTGGTTGAAATACTGGATGATGTCTGCAAAGTTTGAGCACAAATATTTGATTCTGGGTGTGAAAATTCAACAATCTTGTCAGCCATTGTGGCTGTTGTATCAAGATCATCTCTACTTGTAGCTAGTATAGAACGTGCGGTAACAGGAAGCCGCTGCATAAATATGGTTTTCAAAAAATCGTCCTTGACCTGTATACCAGCTAAAGTTCGCATCTCACGTAACAGCTGAGTTGGTTTCTTATCACCTAATTCCAGTTCTGTTAATAATTTTGTTACTTTTCTATTTTCTGACTCTTCAAATTCCTGAATTAATCTTGTTTTAAGCTCTGTGAATGGAGTGGTAGATAATGGTCGAGTTAAAAAGTCGGAAATTAATTCCACAACATCCGCGTCTAATGATGCCACAACATGATTAAATTTCGTGGTTTGGTTAGTGATACCCAACGTGGTAAACTGAGCTTCAATTTGAAGAAACCATACCTGTATGTTTTTCTTCCAGATGGGCGGGATCTTCACTGAAACACGAGCAATACCCGCTTCGTCCCATGCTGATGTAGGCCGTGAATTTGCGTCGTTGCCGTTGTCGGTCATTTTTGCATTTCACGAATTAAAAATGCGTTCCGCTCCGTATTAATCACGTCGGGGTCACCAATATGGTTATTGTTTATGTACAAGGTTCATAAAATGAGAGAAAGGGTGTGTTTATAACTTTTAATGATCACTCAAAACATTGCAGACAAGAAACAAGAACAGAAAACGAATTAAAAACATTTGAAGTAATAAAAATTGAATGAAGTTCAGAGATATAATTTACATAGCTTAACACTCGGGTTTGCCACACATCTAACAGACATTCACAATAATATATGCGTAGATAAATAGCTATCCGATCGTCATAAAACCGTACCTAAAGCCTTCCCCGGATAGACATTAGTAACTGTACAAATTTTTAGCACTTTACGTCTTGTGGTTCAGACGTGATAAGCATACACCGAACAGACATTCACATTTATATATATAGATACAATGCCACGTGTATTGGCTCTCTGCTAGACAGTAGTTTTTGAAAATTTAAGGTCAAATTTGATGATGGAAAATCGAGTCTTCATGCTATACATCGAAAGATCGTGTAAAAATGAACATTTTTTACTAATATATATGGGGTAAGAGTAATAATGTTCTAGTAATTAAACTTTTTTGTGTTTCCATGCTGTAGTTTGGGTACTGGTAAATATGAACGACATTCCGAGCCTGTCGCCGGGTGGGCGGTCTGTAGCTTCGACTGTCAATCCGTAGGTCCAGGTTTGAACCTCCTCATGGCAATTCTTTCTTTTTTTGGATTTTTTTACATGTATTCGATAATATTTTCTTATCGTAATACCTTTTCTTCGCTTATTTTGAAGAAGAGCATTGAGATGTGTTTCATTTGTGATACACACTACAAAAATAATAAAAACAAGAAATATGGTATTTTCTCTTTCATCCATTAGAAATCGCTACCATTCAGAAGAAAATAAATTGTACTTTCTCTTTCATATATTAGTTTCATACAATTAATTTGCCACCGAGAAGATCAGGGTGATCAGTCCTCAGCGCAACCGCCGTGCGACTTGACGGCGATGGCAGCTGCGTTGTTGGAACTGCTTCCCTTAGTTGTTCGAGCACTTCTGACACCTGCTGAGGAAGTTGCTCATTACACTTATTGACTCTGAAAAAGGTGCATGACAGAGAAATTGACCCCAACTTAACTTTCCTTTCGGACGAATCATGGTTCCACCTAAGTGGGCATGTTAGTTCGAAAAATAATCGTTACTGGAGTTATGAAAAGCCTAACGTAATTCTCGAACATCCCCTACACGATCAAAAATAGGAGTGTGGTGCGCTGTTAGCGCCGAGTGAACAGTAGGCCTTTTCAGGAAACAATTAATAGTGACAGGTAAGTTGAAAACATATTCTGGCCATTATTTGCCCAATCAACTGAAACAGAACATGTCATCGCGACATTTCAGCAAGACTCTGCGACGATACTTTCAGGCAACTTACCATTATGGGAAATTGGTAATGTCATCGGTAAAACATTGATCACTAAGACCATTTGGCCTTCTCATTCTCCCGACTTAATCCCGCGCGACTTTTATCTGTGGGGAGCATTGAAAGAGAAAGTGTACCAATCAAACCAATCCGCCGCGGTGGAGTAGCCGAGAGGTCTAAAGCGTCTCGCTTCGGAGCGCGTGGTTGCTCGCCGTGGAGGTTTGAGTCCTCCCTGGGGTGTGTGTGTTGTCCTTAGGTTAGTTTGCCTAGGTTTAAGTAGTTTGTAAGCTACGGACTGATGACCACGCAGTTTGGTCCGTTAGATTTGCAAAAATATGAACATTTGATCAAACAAATTCCCACACTTTAGATGAACTACAAACAAACATGAAACCAGTGTAATTTCTGAGAGGGAATTTCAGAGTGTAATTAGCAACTTCCCTGGTAGGTATCAGAAATGCTTGAGCAACGAAGGATGGGGGCAGTTCCGTCGCCTCCTTGTGTAAATCAGGTGAGTAATAAGCTTTTCTTTCTAAATGTTTGTGTGTTGTATGTTATAAATAGCGCGCGCGCCAACCCGTCTTAAATTTAGTGCGAACGATGGGCGACCCGCTAAAGTGGGCAACGCAGCTGCCTCGCCGGCAACTGGCACGCCTTGAAGGCGGTTGCGCTGAGCATGGATCACCCTGTACAGCATCTACTGGCCGACAGTACTCCGTGTGCTAGGACTGCCGGCTTATTATTCCATGCGCGCCATTGCGGTTATAATACGCATCATCTGTTACTGAACACGCGTATTCAGGCAGTTGGCATTACAACTGGTTCACTTGTGACAGTACCAATGTTGAAGCATCGTAACTAACTCTCCAACATAATGCAATAGTCATTATATTTACTAGTGAAATTAATCATAATATCAAATATTATCGTTTTCCTACTCTATTGTTGTCAATCAAATTGTTGTGTTTCATTTTCATGTATAACAATATTGGATGGAAACTGCAAAAAATTAACCATAGTAAGGAAGGAGGGGTAAAAGGATTTAGAAAAAGGAAACCCGAACTGAAAAAAAAAAAATCGTGCCAGGGCTTTTCATAATTTATTTCGTATTAATTAATGAGAGAATCGCAAAATGGCCGATATGCCTGATCGATGTATTGAATAAGGGAAGCGATCGCCATTTTTCTTTGCCACCATCTTTGGTGAGTGGCAGACAACAAATAATCGTAATTATTAATAATTTCAGAAAACAGCCACAGTGGCATATAGTTTTATTGACGACTAGTTTCGGGCTTACCTGAGCCCATTATCTAGTCAAACTAACGCATTGTCATCACCAATACAAACGATACATCATCACATGTACAAAAACATTTGTATATTCAAAATGTTCAAATGTTTGTAAAGCTTATGGGACTTAACTACGGGGTCATCAGCCCCTAAACTTACAAACTACTTATGAACTACTTACGAACTAGGACGGCACAAATATCCATGCCCGAGGGAGGATTCGAACCCCCGACCGTAGTGGCTGTGCAGACCGTGACTGAAGCGCCTCAGTCTCCTCGGCCACCGCGGCCGGCTTTGTATATTCTTTTATTTTGAAACATGTCATATTACTGCTCTTTCGACGGCAGGTTGATGCCGGGCGTTGAAAGAGGAATAATATGACACATTAAAAAAAAATAAAAAATAAATAAAATAAAAATAAAAAAAGGAATTACTAATAAAAATAGTAATATGCTCTCCTGAAACCATGTAACTTGTTTGAATTTCACAAATAATAGTAGCATCTGTGACTCAACAGCTGGTTCACAGCAACAAGTGTAGACAAAACATTTGATTCTGTATTTTCATGTGAGTGTGGTAAGGAAGTGAAAGCGACTCACCAACTATAGAGCCAGAAAGTACAAACCTTTTTTGCATCAGAGAATGCTACCAACAGTGTAGGTTTAGGTAGTTTAAATGTCGATAGAGTTACCAGATGTCCGTCTTCAGAAGAGTGGACATTTCTAGATGCATAAAGAGTTGGAAAATTGGCAAGACTTTTCTGCGGAGTGCCTGATTTCTATATTTAAAAAATAAATAAATAAGACTTCTTGCTGTTGCTGCATTTCATTAATTTATAAGGCTTCTTTCTCTCTCTCGTATTGACAACTACTGGCGGCTGTGCTATGTTATGAGAATCTTGTCTGTAATACATCTAAAGCATCTTACGGTATTTGTTCATCATTTTACAAATGAATGAGCATTAAATATTGAGATCGTTGGAAATATTTAGATGACTACGATGCAGTGAAGCCCTAATATTTCTTAACTTCACCATTTGTAATTTTCGTCGTAAGTGCTGAACACTTTTCCATACTTATTTGATAACTTGCTGACCACCCGTTACAAACCCCATTTAAAATCTACGTAAAGTTCGTTGGCGAATCATACTTTAAACTGACGCGAATTTAATTTAGAATGAAATCATAGCAACATCAAGAGCGTGAGGGATTAATTTCGAGGAGGTGCTGTTGTGTGGCCCACACCACGCCAAAATCTAAGTCCACCAGCAAAAGGAATTGTTCCAAATTTAAGAATTTTTTCCCCCCAAACTATACATGAAACAGAAATACATTGGAAAACGCTCTTGATCTATGAATTATCACTGTAGTTACTCACTGAAAGAATTTGAGCTAGATGACCTATTTGACAAACGGAAATCTTCCAAGTCCGTCGCCCCCCATTCCTAGCGACATTTGCCAATCGATAAAAAAAAAAAAAAAAAAAAAAAAAAAAAAAAAAAAAAAAAAAAAAAAAATTCTGCTGTTGCAATTTGGTTACCCCCGATACACGCGACATTTCTATCAACATTTCTCCCTACGAATTTAGCAATTTTGCGCAATTTCTTTCCACTTAACTTTAAAGCTGAACAGCACCCTCAGAAACGCGTCTGGACCTCGTGGTAGGCAGGCAACGACAACCTCTTACTCTCTCGCCAACCGCCAACGTCCCAACTTTGCCCTGAACTCGCGCTCTGATTGGCGAAACGCGGTGGCCCCAGAGGGCGAATTCCTTCGATCGGTACCGCACTCCCTACTCGTCCAATATCGACCATCCACCCACAAACTGAACATCTTTGAACCTCCCACTGGCTAACTACTTCATCTTTGTCAGCAAAAGCAGACGATATCTATACTACTGCTACAAACATGCAAACCTGACCTTGGGCTACCTGTAAGCTGTTACTACTTGCACTCATCCATTCTCACACTCAGAGGAAAGAAAATGAAAAGCGTGTGACATGAACTCTTGTATTGTAGCATGAAATAAGTCAACACGCCTGTACCATCTCCCCTTCCATGTCATACCGCATCGAAAAATTAAATTGTAACTCATAAGAACAGTGCCTACATGTCCCAGGGCTCAACATTACTTGAATTGACAAAGATTTCAAATTACTTAAAGTGCAAGCATAATGACAATTGAGTGGCTACTGACTGAGAAGGCAATGTGATGATACAGCAGTAACGTCACACATGATACACAAGCGACTTCAGGTAACCCCAAAGCCAATAATCGCACGGACTGAGCTCTGGGGACCTGGGAGGCCAAGCATGACGAAAGTGGCGGCTGAGCACACGATCATCACCAAACGACGACCGCAAGAGAACTTTCACACATCTAGTAGTATGGGGTGGAGCGCCATCCTGCATAAAAATCGTACATTTCAACAGGTGTTTATCAGTCAGGCCGGGGATGATGCGATTCTGTAACATATCAGCGTACCTCTCACCCGTCACGGTAGCAGTTACAAAACCAGAATCACGCAGTTCCTCGAAGAAAAAAGGCCCGATAACGGAAGATGTGGTAAATCCAACCCATACCGTGACTTTCTCGTCGTGGAATGGAGTTTCCACGACAGTTCTAGGATTTTCGGTAGCCCAAATTCTGCAGTTGTGGACGTTGACGGACACTCGGAGCGTGAAATGAGCTTCGTCGGTCCACAACACGTTACTCAACCAATCGCATTCTTCTGCCATCTTTTGAAACGCCTACACCGCAAATGCCCTCCGCTTCACTAAACCGCCAGGTAACAGTTCATGATGCCGATGGATTTTGTAAGGATAGCATCGGAGTGTATGCCTAAGTGCCAACCAAACAATAGTGTATGGAATGCCGGCGCGACGTGCGACTGCACGAGCGTTAACTTCCCTGTGCATAGACGAACCCGCTACAGTCTCCATTTCTTCCTGTACTGTCTCAGCAGCGTTACGCCTTGTGCTCGGTCGGTTACTAAGGGGTATATTGTCCAAACAACCGGTGGGTTCGAACTTGGAAATCATTCTCGCCACAGTCGCCTTTGTCAACGGACGTTTACGCATTCGAATCCCCTTCCCATGGCGGTAGGATCTTAACACTGAACTAGCATATTCCCCATTCTGATAATACAGGTCCACTCAAAGAGCCTTTTCAGGTAACGTCAACATGCTGCGACTGCTGGTGCATCTGATTCTCTAATTACAGTCCCATCTATACACTATTTTCATGCGCAGTTTCTGACGTTTTGGCGTCCAGCGCCATCTGTCGGACATTTTTTGAACTTTTTTATTCGTTCTTATAAAATCCGATGTCATTCCAGGCAAGTGTGACAACTTTTTTTACCTCTCTATCTACATTATTCCGTGATTTATTAAGTTTTCAAATTTATACTGAGTTTTTGATCACCCCATATGTAGATGTTGATATGTTTAACTACGTGGCTCCAGATCGTTTCGCTCGAAGAAGAAGGCAGGTGAGGAGTGCAGGCAGCACCGCCGAGCAGCGCCGCCGGCAGCGGGCCCTCGCAGCCGGCCAGCGGCCAGCGGCCAGCGCGCGCCGTGCGCCCAGAGGCGCCGCGCCGCGCCGCGCCGCGACCTCGCGCCGCGCCGCGACGCGGCCCGCCTGCTGCCGCGCGCGAGAGCCGCGCGCTTAAAATATCGTCGAGAATATTTGCCGCCGCAGCCGCAGCCGCAGCCGCCGCCGGAGCCGGCGCCAGAAGTGCGGCCGGGTATAAATGGCACCATTCAGCCGCGCCGGCCGAAACCCGCAGTAACGCACCTGCCGCCAGCCGCCATAGCGGTGGTGCGTCACTTTCTATCTGAAGCTACAAAAACCACCACGATTCGTGTACAGTGCGTATATACTGAGAAAAATATTGAAAAAAGAGTTCTTAAATTTATTATGCGCTACTAGCAACAAAAAGTTCATAGCTGGTAAACTATACATGGCGAATCACCTAACACTTCCACCGCAAATATTGCGGAAACGGAAAGTGCGATTGATGTGCGGTTTTCACAGAATGGATTGGTAGCCAGGGGCTCGTATTTTAGCCAACAAACGGACTGTAATATTACTTAGAAATTGTATACAGCTTTTTTAAATGGAACAATGGTTGTTTCTATCGTGCACTAAAACTTGTGACACAAGCTGTGTACACAGAATTTTGAATGGCATTTTATCACGTTTAGTTTGGCAGCTACAACCGTTCAAAGTTTCGGGGGCGGAGGCTGCGATAGCGTAGCTGTCTGGCCGAGTGGCTAGACCCTGGGGCACGGCCCTCTGTCTCGTGACCACCAGCCAGTCAGATATGCTGTCGTAGCATCTGCCTCCAAAATTTTGAATGGTTGTAGCTGCCAAAGTAAACGTGGTAAAAATGTCATTCAAAATTATTTGTACACAGCTGGTGTCAAAAATTCCAGTGCATGATAGAAACAACCATTGTTCCTTTTGAAAGATAGTATGTTTGCATAAAAGTACACTTTCTAGGTATTTTTACAATCTGTTTATTGGGTAACAATACGAGTCTTTGAAAACCGCACATCAATCGCACTTTCCGTTTCCGCAATATTTGCGGTGCAAGTGTTAAGTGATTCACCCTGTATACTGCTTCCATGATGTACCCGATGAAGTAAATCAGAGATGCCCACAGGAAGGAGGGGGTCATGACACAAACTGCGTCATTGAAATTTATGGGGAGAAAAATGAGTACTTTTGGAAAGCCTTGGAGGGGAGGGGCTTTATGAAATAATTTACAAAACGTGAAATAGCGTAAGATAAAAGATATTTAAAATATATATATATATATATATATATATATATTAAATGGCATAACCATTTTATTAGGTAATAAAGTAGGAATCCAGGACCTAATAAATCGGGGGACGGGGGTTGGTCGCGGTTTGTGTGTGTGTGTGTGTGTGTGTGTGTGTGTGGATGGGGAAGGGGGGGGGGGGCTCATTGGCCAAGTCTGCAGTAAACGTCACTACATGTCTCTCATCTTAGCAGAAAGTAGTTCATAATGCAACAATAGCATGTGAGTGACTACTTTTTCACTGCAACGACTAACTCAATGCAGCTATCTTTCGAAATGATTCAGTAGCACACTGCAAGTTACGATTTCTAGGAGAAGCCATGGTCGGATCTACGGGGCAGCAAAGGGGGCAGTTGCCCCGGGCGGCACAATTCAGAGGGCGTCAAAGTTTGACCGAGGCTTCTTTTTTATTATTGAAACTAAAATGACTGCAAGAAATACCGAAATCATTTAATAAAACTTAAATTCCTGGTTGCTGACTTCAGTGTTGCCCTGTCACCGGTACTTCAGCTAATCAAACTTTAAAAATCTGCTAGATATTAGCCAGAATAAGGGAGATGTTTGCGTTATTGCATACGTAAATGTACAATGTTTATTAATTTGCATAGACTTACTTTTTCAGATAAATGAATATTCATATTTCATATCAAGGTAATATTTGTAGAACAGGTGGATTTGAATAACGTTCCAGTCCTTATAAAAAAAGGTATTTCAGGTGCACACACTTCTTATTGAAAGTCAAAAGCATTAAGGATCTAGAGTCCTCTCTCGGTAGCGTTGGAATTGATAGACATCTACACAGGATACTCTGTAAATCACATTTAACTGCCTGACAGAGGGTTCATCGGACAACTTTTATACTATTTATCTCCCATTCCATTCTCGAATAGCGCGCGGGAAGAAAGAACATCTGAATCTCTCTGTTAAAGCTCTGATTTCACGTATTTATTCAGATGATCTTTTCTACTTTGTAAGTGGGAGGCAACAATATATTTTCGCATTCGGAGGAGAATGTTGACGATTGTAGTTTCGTAAGTAGCCCACGTCGCAGCGATAATCGCCTTTGTTCTAATGATTCCCATCCCAGATCTTGTATCATTTCCGTAACGCTGTCTCCCCTGTATCACGACAATACAAAACAAGCTGCCCTTCTTTCGACTCTTTCGATGGCCTCCGACAAACCCACCTGATAAGTATCGCACACTGGGCAGCAAGACCAGATAAAACAGGAGGAATCTCAGTGTATTATTGATGATGTCCTTTTTCTAGCTGAGCAAGGAAGTCCTTTTAGAGGAACAAAAGAAGATGGTGATCCACATAGCGGCAAATTGCTAAATACAATTGATCTCATATCATACTATAGTGTCCCTCTTAGTCTGCGTATTGAACATCAAAAGAAAGACCAGATTAGCTATTTTTACAAAAATTTACAAGATGAGTTCCGTGACTTGATTGCCGACAAAATAAAACAAGATATAATTAAAGCTATTTTAGTTGCTAAATACTTTTCACTGATGTTTGACTGCACTCCAGGTATCAGCCACAATGCGCAGATGACACAAGTAATTCGATATGTCAAGTCGAATGACTCAGAGGTTGTGGAACGTTTCACTGACTTTTTTACAGTTACAGACAAAACAGGAGATGGCCTTAGTCAAGAGATACTGCAAAAATTGGAACTAGATGGGTTGAACATTAAGTACTGCAGGGGGCAGTCTCATGACAATGGGGCAAACATGGCTGGAAAGTAGAAAGGGGTCCAGTCAAGAATACTTCACAAGGATGAACTGGCCTACTTCGTACCATGTGCTGCTCACTCTTTAAATTTATAGGAGCAAATTCAGCAGACATTCAGCAAGACTAGGTGATCTGCAGGAGTAGATGCGGTTGAAGCAGTTTACAAGCATTTCGTAATGTTTTAAAGGCCCTGGAAGAAACAAACTTATAAATTGGCAACACCAGAAACAAAATCAGAGACAAGATCTTTTTTAAAAAATATTCATTACTTTAACTTGTTTCTGGTATGCAATATTAAAATAAATTGCTCATGTTAATCAGTTTCTGAGAAGTTAATACTTTACAATTGATAAAGCTATTCGAAACATTCAGGGAATTTTGGGCTTTCTCAAAACTTCCCGGGATTCTTGTACCTCTGAAGCTACTTCTGAGGCCAAAGTGCTCGCAGAAGATAATGAGCTATCAACGGTATTCGCCGATAGAAGGATTCGAAGAAAGAAGAAAAGGGCCGATGAGCTTTGTGAGGATGAAGTATCCTGCATTCATGGAGAAATAAGGAATAATTGACAGAGCTAAGTACCAAGTTTACCGCACTTGAGAAAATTGGTGCAAAAATTAGTTTTCTGTTTGGTGTGCAAATTCGAGAAATGGAAGTGGAGGACTTGAAGGCCAAAGCAGCGGAACTGGCAAAAGATCGTAGCGAGGAAGAACTTGAAGTTGAAAGTTTCAGACAACATGCGCTGGCAGTAGACGGAGCCTTGCAGGATTCCACTGCACCATCAACATTAAGTTTAATTTATAAAAATAAATTGGTAGAGGGGTGCCCCAACCTTACTACAGCGTTAAAATATATCTTACCATTCTAGTTTCTGTTTCGCATGGAGAAAGAAACTAATTAAATAAACTTGAGGAGCGCGACTGCTTAACAAATCTGAGTATAATATCCGTAGAGCACAAACGAGCTGGTTCTCTAAACTATGATGATATCAAAAACAGTTTTGCAGCATAAAAATCTCGAAAAGCGAAATTTTGAATTGATTTTTGTACTATGAGTAATCTTGTAATACTTTTGTATGTATGAAAATTGTTCTGTTTTCCTTTGATCTTAATTCAGTCAATAAAATAAGTTCCTGTTGTGAGATTGTGACATTTATTTAGAAATATGTAACCCAATTAGCGCCAAAAAGTCGATTCTTACAGGGAGGGAGGGTGAAAGAAGGGGCGGCAAATTTAAGCTTGCCCCCCTTGGCAAATGTCCTAGATCCGGCCCTGGGAGGAGCTACTAGTATATGTAACACTATCTATACAAGCAGCTACAAATTAATTGGTGGAAAAATTTCGATCAGGGGTGCTAAACATCTAGGTCATCAGCGCCGGATTACTCCCCATTTCAGTTGGTAATACTTGGTGGTACAGAAATCCTTTCCAGCCCAATGATACCATATGGCATTATCATCTTCATCTGTTACTCTTGGCCCAAACATTTGTCCAAAGATTATAAAGAACACTGCGGGATATTTCAAAATTCATTGCGGGTAGCTTGGCTATGAAAGTCGTCTTTATTCTCAAAGAGAATAATACAAAGCAAAATATACATAAGTTGCACAAAAATACACTTGTCTCCTGACAAGCTTCAGAGCTTCCAATTGGTATTTACATTGTTACGATGCAGTTTACGTCGACGTATTGGAACATGTAGAAATGGATCGGTGGTTACCGTCGGAGATCTGCAGAAAAAAAGGGAGGGAGGGAGAGAGAGAGAGAGAGAGAGAGAGAAAGTGTCAAAATGAACCAACGACTGTAGTAGACCGATCAAAACGAAAAAAAAAAAAAAAAAAAAGAAAAAGAAAAAAGGATAGGCCGAAGGTTTACGAACGTACAGTCCGAATGTTAAAATGTAACTGGACTCTGTTATCATTTTTTCAACTTCTGCAGGTAATGCTTTATCTGTTTATTCGGTAAAATTTTGCATTTGCAGGTTTTTTAGGTTCCAAATACTTTCAAAAGATTACATTACATAATAGTCCGACATGTAAACAAACATACTGATGGTAACAGTAAAAGTAGGGAAAAATTTTACTTTCCTACATCTGTGCGTGCGGTTTACATAAACTTGTGGATACCTGTCGTTTCCATTTTAATAGAAGCGCAATTACAGTAGCGTTGTGCAACCGTAATGCTAAAATACAGCACGAAACAATTGCGATGCGATGCAAAATAAAAATAATAATAAAGAATGGATGCAGTAAGATTCAATACCACACATACCATAGATAGATTCAAAAATGTTAAGTTGACACGCTACCAAGGAGCTACCGAACTTCTTTTTGCTTTTAAGTAGCCCTACGGTAGATGAAGAACGCATGTTAAGCTCCAAACAACAGATACAGGCAGACACATCTGCTAGCTCATGTTAATCGTGCACAAGGACTTACAAAAATCTGACAATCAGCTGATTCGTTTCTCTTAGCTAAAAACGATAGTAACACCAGAAATTGGTCGAAGTCTTTTTGTCTCTCAGTAAATCTGTGCAACTGGATATCCTCTATGTCTTTCTGTTCTGTAGCTACTTCCTTTCTTCACATCTGTTAGCCTTCCAAAGCTTCCTCTTCCTCTATGTAATATGTGCCCCACCTAAGATCTTTTCCCCTTTGTATCATCCTCATGAAGTTACTTTTCTCTTTTACCATGCCCAATAAATTCAAATATTAAACACAACAATGTAAGTTAACAGAGGCAACTGTTCGCCCTCGTAATACATATTTTCTTATATATAAGCGGATGTAAGCTTATTGGTCAGGAAGACAAGGTAGGAAAGGAAGGGAGAATGAAAACAGTATTGCCCCTGCTTGTAGAACCCCAGGGGTCGGGGAGGACAAAAGCCGACCTCTCAACCAACGCCGACACGGCGTATAGGCCTCTTCGGCGTCAGTTTTTTGAACTACGCGAAGCCAGCCGTTGTGCCGACTACGTTACGACCCTGGTAGCGATTGTTGAGAGGTCCCGGGAGTTCAGCCGCAGCTCGGTAGGTAGCGGTAGGGCAAAGGAGGCTTAGCCCAGACCCACTCCAGTTCAGTGTTATGCTGGAGAATTTGAGGAACGGGATCCCCTGCTGGAGAGACGAGTTCGCGCCTCACCACTGGAACGTCGTACTTCGTCGTCTTCTGGCGGAGACTCCAGTTGATAGACTATCTCAGAAAACACGACGAAAATTTCAGGGAATGCAGAAGGTACAACTGCCCTTTCCGACCGTGTAGATACCAATATCCATTCTCTTGAGGAGCGAGTCGAATTAGTTAAGACTGATGTCCACTCTCTTACCGAGAGAGTCGATTTGGTAGATCGAGCGAAAACGTGCATTGAAGAGCTGGCCACCTCGTTGGCCCAGCTTCTACAGACGGGGGAGACGGCGCCAGAGAGGGCAGTTCCCGCTCTTGTAAATGAATCGGAGGAAGTTCGGAACTTACTCCGGTTCAAGAAACAACAGGAAATTAACCGTAGGCTTTGCGACATAGCGGTCCAGCTAGAAGAACGCGTCGCGCGTCTGGAGCAAGTCTTCGTTGCACCCCAGCCTCCCGCGCAAGAAGAAAACGCCTCCCGAAGTTTGTGTGGAGGTCGGCCATGTCGTTGCGACAACGGAGATGATTCGGCTTTTGAGGAGGGGGAAGTCGAACCTCTGCATGCTCATCCTCCCATAAGAGAAAGACTGAGTCGAGTGCCTGTGCGAGACCCAGTGCAGGCATTTGATTATAACCACTTTTTGACGCTAAAAAAGTACCAGGCCTTCCGAAACTCTGCAAGCGGGATACACCCCCATGTGTGACTAGAGTAATTCGATTACTCTCCGCCTCCGAACTGACCAGAGGGGCAGAAAATCGAGTATGTGTGCGGGTATCTCGCCGGAGAGCCCGCCACACGGATGCGACCTCTTTTGAGATATTGTCGCTTCTATGATGACTTTTTAGGGAGCAGTCCCTGTCTGCCTACTGGTCGGAGGCAGCAGGAACGAGTGAAAAGTAGCATTTAAGTGATGACCCACTTGGCAAACAGCAATTGCAGGAGTCTCGGCATTACTCCAAGGAATGGTGCTAAGAAATCAGTTCCTTGACTACCCATACCCTTCGCGCGAGGTTATTAGAATTTGCGCGTCAAAGCTCCCTCGAACTGTGCGAAATGCCGTCCTAGCGGGAGGCTGCGACAATAGCGCTAGAGACAACCGCCAGCCGGAAAGTTCTAGTAGCGGGCAGTCAGGTCCTTCCAATGCTCAGAATCAGCCGCAGCGGAGGAACGAGCAAGGTCATTGGCGTGATAAAAGAGCAGACAAACGGCGATAGTTCGGGAACGGTAATAAGGGTTATCGACTCGATAAAGGCCCGAGAAAACCACGCGATCCCCCTGCAGAAGACGTGGATTTCAGGTCCGCTGGTCCGCGCCGTAACCAACCGAAAGACCCCGGCCCTAGCACAAGCTGTTTTCTAAGGTAGATTTAGTGTTATTCTTACCAACTAAATGATTTGTGTTTCTAAAATTATGCTGTATTTTGTATGCCTTTTGCAGTGTTTCTTTAAGTGGTTTGCTTTAATAGTGTATTTTGTTATGTGTGTCCTTTGTATATGTATGTGTCTGTCGTGCGATTTCATTTCGCCATAACACGTCTTTATGTTGTATGCGTGTTTTGTGCACTGAAAGGCGCACGCCGCTATTGGCGTGGTTAACAGCAACTTGCCAGTTTCACCTGGTCAGCTGTTCGACGTACGTTACCTTGACGCTCTCTTTCGTACTTAGAGAATTATTAGTGTGACATATCCAAGTTTCTCTGTTAGATATAAGGCTGCCCACCTAACATTGTCCCTTTTTTTGTTCATGTTTTTACCTTTTGTTTCCATCGTGAGGATCTATGGTGCATAATCTAGGGTCTTTAGACCACGTAAAGTATTTTATTGTGCATATCTTGTTCATGTAATTTGTGTCCCTGTTTCTAGTTTATAAGTGTGTGTGCTTATCTTCACTGTGCGTGAAGCTAGCCTTGTTTATCGAGTTGCTTAAGTTGTCACCTTTACTGTAGATTTTGTATCGTCAATCTCCCCGTTAGGTAGCATGTTAATAAGACACCGTGGTATGCGTCAACGCCGTAATTCATACGATTTTTAATTTCACGTGGATGCACTGTGGTGTAGATGCTTAGGGGTCTAGATAATTTTGTCTAGGGAACGTCCGTATGAATAACATGAGGTGTGCGATTCGACCGGTAGACGGTCGTGGCAGAGCGCGAACGAAGGGGTTCATCTAAATTTCATTGACAATATAGACCCTAGCTTATTATTAGAACCAACATGAATTTTTAGAGACGTTTTGCAGAACAATTTTGTAAATTAAAGGACCGAACGTGATCTGCGGAAGAGGCCAGAATCACATTCAGAAGCAAAATAAATAAATAAATAAATAAAAATTAGGAAATAGTAAAAGAAAAATAAAGGAGTTGAAGAACGGCAAGCTCATTGTCAAGGAACTGTCCGCCTAACATATACGACGAAGGCATCTAGCATTAGTAGGACGGTAAACCCTGCCCGTCCTGCAACCACTAATTCTCATTCTTAATTTTGCAGCGTGACTGTGGTAAGATTAGGTTACATTGTAAGTCTAGGACTGTGTAACACGTGTGGATTTGTAGTGTAACACATGTGGATCTGTAGTGTTCATTTTATGTGTTTGTACATTTGATCATGTGTTTTCTTTTTGTTCAACGTCCAAGATGTATTATCTCGTTTTTTAGTTGATACGTGTAACCGTGTTTTCTCGCCTCTGTGTGAGCGATTGGTGTAAGTCTGTTTACAGGCGCTAACCTCCAGTTTGCAGAGTATGGAAGCAGACCGGCGGGCTCAAGAAAACTCACTCCCCGCCTCGTGCGGTAGTTGGAATAATTTGCGCCCGGGCTGTAGGTAGTCAGTTTTTGTAGTTAGTATTTGCGTAGCGCTGCAAGGTGGTATAGTAGTTAGTGTTTGCATAGCGCTGCATGCTGCATGGCCGAAGGTAGCTTTGCCTCCCTCAAACTAACACGGACGTGACGAATTGCCCTATGGGCGCCATTTGGCTAATTAAAGTATTAATTTTGTATACCTTAATAAGTGTTTTAATTTTAAAATGTTATGGCTACACATGTCAATTGTATTTTTGTTCAATGTTCATTTGATAATGAATTCGAGGGATCTCCACGACTGTGACACGATGGAGTTCCTTGTAAGTTTCGTGTGTCTTGTGCTAACAATGTGTACCAAAGTGTTGAAAGATTTGTGAAGGCGTCTGCGAACGAGACGGAGGCGTGCGTCAGTTGGAAGTCACGCCAGCCACCGAGACGGATCCCGGAGTGAAGCCTCTCTCACACGGAGCGGGAAGCAGGCGTGTCGGCCCCGCTGCATGCTTTATGGCGGTTTGCTGCAGGATTCTGGATATAGCGCGTGTCCTATTTTTCGCGTGTAGTTTCTCTTCATGCTACCTGCCGTGGCCAATCACGAGACGCTTCCGCTTCTGACGTCACATCCCGAAAGCGTGGCCGGGACGTTCGTTTTTGTAGTCGCTTTCCTGCCGTTGTTTGTGTACGCAGTGTTTCTCAATTTTTAAATAATGGCGCCGCAGTGGACCCGTGAGGCAATAGATGCGTTGATATGTGCGTATAGGGAGGAGCAGTGTCTGTACGTAGTAAGAAACGCGAACTATTACAACAGATATCTTCGTGCAGAAGCACTCAAAAGGGTTGCGAATGCCGTGTGCCTCATTCGTCCAAATACTACACCCAAAGACTGTTTGGCAAAAATGCATGGTTTGCGAGACCAATTTAATCTTGAACGTGCAAAGGTGAAAGCGTCGAAGAACAGGGCACTGGACTGGATGATGTAAGTACAAACTGTATATTTTCTATTTGAAATATGAACAACGAAATTTTGTGATAGTTATCAGGTTTCCAGATGCATCTCAGAATAAAAAATATTACAGTTTATGAGATAGCCTTGCGCCTGTAGTTTCACAATGCATGCGTTTACTTGATGACTACAAAATTACGAAATATTAGGGTACATATTAACATGTAAAAATGTTTGAAAATAATTTTAAATGGTTAAAGGCTGACAATATTTTCCTTTATTTTATTAGTATATAATTACAATTTGCAGGTGTATGTACCATCGTTATGGTATTTTGATAAAATGCTTTTCTTGGTACAACACTGTGCTCCAAGGAAAAGCATGTACCTAGGACTGGTGTCTACTAATTCCTAATTCGCCGACCATCAGTGGAGATGTAAGTGTTCAATTTACATTTTGGAAAGAAATTACAATTCTAAAACAATGTAAACGATAAAACGAAATATCTTTGAAATTTTTTCTCTTCAAAATTTGAGAAACGTAGCGGCTGGAGTGGTATGTTTTGCTGCACTTAGAGGTACATGTTTAGGGGTAGGCTTCATAGTGAAACAAATTATTGTGGTAATTTACAGAACTATGATCAACCAACTGTTCTTATCTTACGAAAGTAATGGAGTATTGAATCTATTACTTAATTTCAATTGCAAGAAAGTTGATAAAAGTAACAAAATGTGTTGCTTTATTATTAAAGAAAACTCCAACATTTTATCATGTATGGGGATTTGGGACTGTGAGTACATGTCAGTGATTACTGTAGAATAATATTTTGCGTAAGATCACCATGATTGCACAAGTCTGGCACTAAAGAACGTGGCTCTTTCTGTAATTATGAGGGGTTTATAATTTCAATGTTTTTAAACTTTGCACAAAACTAGTTTCAAGATTATTTTCATAGAAACTGGCTCCTTGTGGATTGGTTCCAGAGTTTCTTGTGGGTTTGGTAGGACCTTTTCATTCTCTGCAGTTGTTGCTAACAATTCCACTTGAATTTCTTACTTAAGGTTCCCAGTGTTGTTGTAACTTTGTCCAAGAGTTTTATATTTTGCTAAGAAGAAAGCACTGTCTACTTTTTTGTCTTGTTTTATATCAGTTTCTGGCACTAGTACAGTAGGATTACCTGACATGAAAGTAAGTGTCCCTTTCCTTTCATGGATTCTAGACATTGTTTAAAATATTCAGTGATGAAATGTGCATATCACCTCTCATCACAATGCAACACAATCTGTTAGCAGTACTAATGTTCAGTAAAATATAATTAAGTCCAAGGTAAACCATGTTTAAAACTGATTAGTCCTAATGAAAATACTGTTGCACTATTCTCCTGTGCTTTGTTAGTGTTTTATTTTACAACTGTTATAGATCAAACAGATATAAATAAAATGTTATTCAAACAGATGTATTGTCCCTGGTGGTTAAACTTTTGCTGTAGCACAATTCTGTCTTGACAAAAAAATAACCTGATAATACATAACCACCACAGATTTGGTCACTAGCAGACTATACCGTAGATAGATTGGAAAGGAATAAGTGAAATATGAGCTAGTAGAAGTTATCAAAATGTTGGACAGAATTTAAAAACACCTCTCAATCATTAATAAGAACAGGGACTTTGTACAGTTTACAATTTCTTTGAAGTTGGAGCAAAGTTGTCCGTCCTCCCTCCCCTCCTCTTCCCACCCCAATCCTACTCAATGTAGCAGCATCTACACAGTATCCTAATATGGTAGAAACTGTCACATAACTTACCAGCAGCGTAAAAACTGAAATGTTGTATTTTTTTAAAAAAGTTTATACTGGTGTATTGCAAAAAAAAAAAAAAAAAACATGTAATACGTTCTTCAATTTACAGGCATGCAGTCAGAGTGCTGCATCACAGAACTCCGCAGTCGAGGAGACTTTTACTCTTGACCTAGAGGTTTTAAACCCAGTTTGTACACTGGAGAATGTGGGGGAACCACTGGTCATGGAGAGGGATGCGGGGACCTGGCAGCCGGCCTGTCAGGCAGGCCGCCACCGGGCGCAGCCCCTCAGCCGTGTGAAACGTCTCGCAGCACCGCTCCACTGCTCCTGGTCCATCGGTGACTCCGTGCTCACCACCAATGCTGGAGACGCCAAATCGAGCCAGGAGCAGGAAGAGAACGGCAGGCAGCTATGTAAGTGCTGTTGAGGTTATTGCAAAACAAATTTGCGGTACCCAGCAGCAGCAGCAGCAACAACAGCCTGCATCATTATCTAAAGTGGACAATTTTGCTGCCTTTACGGCAAGTTATATAGGGAAGTGAAATGTGAAAAGATACAAATGGAAATAACGAGTAACATACGCAAACTGGTAATAGATGCAAAACTTAAAGATCTAAGAAAGCAGCCAAGTGCACCTTCTCATATTCAGGATTAAATTGGTTTCGCAAACCATGCATTTTTGCAAAACAGTCTTTGGGTGTAGTATTTGGACGAACGAGGCACATGGCATTCGCAACTCTTTTGAGTGCTTCTGCACGAAGATATCTGTTGTAATAGTTCGCGTTTTTTACTACATACAGACACTGTTCTTCTCTATATTCATCTAATCATGAAATAAATGTTTAATTATTAACTTACTTCTTTGTGTTATTTCTTTCCAGAATTTTTTTACCTATATAAATTTCACGTCTGGCCATTACTGCACAAAAACGCTACATGTTACAAAACATGAAATAATTTGCTGCAATATTTGTATATAATGGAAATTTTGAACTGATGCTATATTGTACTGCATGCTATTTTATACTTCAAAGAAAAGAACAGAGGTTGTGGCTCATGATTTCTCAACATAAGAGGATGTCTCCTTTTGTTTGGTGTGCATGTTCCATGTGGTAGTGTGACACTGTGCAGAAGAGTAATTGCGTTGACAGAGATGTATGAACATGGTAGTGGGAAGTAAACAGTATATTTCAGACTAGTTTGCTCTGGACTGGCTGGAGATAGTGGTTGCATGCACTTGAGTCGTGTTTGTTTTTTTTTTTTTTTTTTTTTTTTTTTTTTTTTTTTTTTTTTTTTTTTTTTTTGTGAAGGCAATGATTATCATTGTTAGTGTTACTGACAAGCCATTCTGGATTTTCCATTAATAGTTTAGTTGATGCTTTAATCATAGAGTTTTTTTCAAGTGACAGATATTATATTAGACAAACATAAGTCAGATTAAGTACTTGATTGGCGATAGATATTACAAGAATATCATATATGAAAGGATTAAGGGCTAAACTGCAGTCAGTTGCCCACACACTGCAAATGTTGGCAACACTAAAGGATATCTATGTACACACCACAACAGCCAACCATAGAGCAGGTAGCATGTTTTATTTGTGGTCTGTATGAAATGGTTATCGTTTAAGTGAAAGTTACATTAGGTATAGGATAAACAAGATTTTTTTTTTATGTGAGGGCGCATAGCACTCGAATCTCTGGTTCAGAAACACTCAGATTATAGTTTCCCACAGTTGCTCAGGGCAACGTTGCCTACACACACGCCAGGCCGCCGCCTGCTCGTGCCGGCGTGTCGCTTCTCTACTTCTACGGATGAGAGAATCTTCCTCCTCCTTCGAAAAAGTTTGTTTCGCCACCATCAGGGCTTCAGTGGAAAACAGTTGTTTTCCGCACGACTCTCGATGTTCTGCTACTGCTGACTTCTTTCGCTGTGCGAGCCGGATATATCTTCAATGTTCTCAAGTTCTACTATTCATTGATCGTCCAGTCTCACCTACATACACCAAACCACACTCGCAACCGATCTCTTACATAGCAGCATTACTTAATTTGTCTACAGCAACTTTAGTGGAGCCAAGGACATCCTTTAAGTTGTTGCTCCTGTATATTGCCTCGATGCCTGCCCGACGGACAACTTTTCGTACACGTTCACAGAGGTGATATCGGGCGTTCCACAGGGTAGTGATATTGGTCCTGTTCTGTTCGTTATTTACACGAACGATTTGGGAGAAAATCTAAGTAGTTCTCTCAGGTTGTTCCCAGATGACGCCGTCGTTTACCGTCTAGTAAAATCATCTGAAGATCAAAACCATCTGGAGTACGACCTGAGTAAGACATCACTATGTTGTAAAAATTGCCAGTTGACTCTAAATAATGACAAGTGTGAAATCGTCCACATGAATACGAAAAGAAATATCCTAAACTTTGTTTACGAGATAAATCAAACGTCAAGGCCGTAAACTCCAAAAAATACCGAGGAATTACTATTACTTCAGACTTAGACTGGAAAGAACACGTAGATAATGTCGTGGGAAAGGCGAATCAGAGACTGCGTTTTAATGACAGAGCGCTAAAAACATGCAGCAGAACTACTAAAGAGACTGCATACACTACACTTGTCCGTCCATTTTTGGAGTATTGCTACCCAGTGTGGGATCCGTATCAGGTGAGTTTGACGGAGGACATCGGAAGAATTCAAAGAAGGGCAGCTCGTTTTGTATTGTCACGATGCAGGGGAGACAGCATTACGGAAATGATACAGGATCGAGGATGGGAATCATTACAACAATGGCGCTTATTGCTGCGCCGTGGGCTACATACGAAACTCCAATCACCAACATTCTCCTAAGAATGCGAAAATATATTGTTGACTCCCACTTACATAGTTAGAAATGATCATCAGAATAAAATACGAGAAATCAGAGCTCGAACGGAGAGATTCGGGTGTTCTTTCTACCCGCGCGCTATTCGAGAATAGAATGGGAGATAAATAGTATAAAGTTGGTTAGATGAATCCTCTGCCAGGCACTTAAATGTGATTTGCAGAGCATCCTAGGTCCATATAGATGTAAAATGCCCAACAACCCCATCATCAAACTGCTATTCGCAATATTATCAAGCATTCATTCATTTAGCAGTCGGAGGAATAGCCAGAAGAAAGCCACTTGGAATAGTGGCTGAAAGGTCGGCAGATTCTTACTGACTGAAATTGCGGTCTGACACCCGGAAACATTGATTGTGAAGCTGCCGCGGAAAGCTACGCTTAGGCGAACATGCAAAGTTTGAACGAAGAACCAGAGCTAGAATCTGAGCAAATTATTTGAATCGATTGATAATTTTCGTTAATGATTATCTCCTTGGGGGTTTTTGAAGCTCTGCGCTTCTGCACTTTAAATTTGTACGCATCAGTTCAAATTACGAGAGAAGGTAGGTAAATAGATAAAACCAAAATGAATTTAGTAGTCGACATATGATTGTTTAACTTCAATCTAATTCAACACTTTGTCAGACTCTTTGAGCATTCACTCAAGGTGGACATTTTTTTTATTGATAAAGATTTCGTTCCAGAAGTGACTTTTCAGGCTTTCCGGCGTGTATGCTGCAGATACTTTTCCTGCGTTTGCCACTAAGTGCTGAGCGTATGCCACAATATTCTTCGAAACAAGTGCCCGACAGTCCCGTCTTGCGTAAGCGGCCAGCAGGAACTACCACCACCTCAGCATGTCGAAGTATATGCATTAATGACTTCGTTGTTTGTATGTTAATTGCAGTAAGCTTTCAATAAGTATAGTGAAGTAATCGTAAAGACGGCATTTATCTAACGTTTGCTGAAGACCTAATTCACCACCGCTATCGATTGTTTCTGGGCATTAAACACCTAGTTGTTGTGCATTCAAATTATTAAATTCGTCCACTTCCGTTTCGACTAGTACAGGTGATCAACTGCAGTAGAATAAAAGTTGGAAAAAAAGGCTCCAATCACAGCACAACAAAAGACGAATATGTTCTAGTTTGAATCAAAGGTATAAAAGAGAAGAACTACCTTCCCGACTTATAATGGTGCACCTAGTTTTTTCACACATCTGATTCTGAACAGGATGTATTTGCCTTTTTTTGTGCTGTGGTTACTTTCATGCGTGGAAAAATATCAGTTTCGAGCTTCGCGCTACTGCTGGCTCACGTCGCTTGGATTCAATACGGACCATAAAGGTGGACAGACATCCCCACTGGGCGAAACAAGGCACGTAGAGGGCAATGTGACGTCACGGAGTAGTATTTTATCCGAGGCCTGCGACAAAAACAGGCCCCAGCGCAGTCGTCATGCCACCACGATCGCTAACCGATTGGCCGGCCGCTGGGGCATCGCCCACTGCGTCATAGCGGGCAGCCACTGACCTAGCGATCGCGCCGGCTCGGAACTACCTTGCTTACGTGGTATGAAGTCTGCGCCGGAGGCCTTGAGTTCCATCAAAGTGAACTCCAGCTGTCTTGTCTATCTAGTAGCCCCACCTGAGGCAGCCTATGCTACAGCAATGGGCGAGGTGGAGAGAGGGCAATAGCTCCTTTTCCTTTACTTTCGTTATCTTTTTCTTGCACGTCTGCAGTTCTGAAAGCTGGGGCTGTGGAATGTAGAAAGCAAATGGGCCACCTGACGCTCACCCTCAGTGTGGGATGGCTGACGCGGGGAAAGGAAAACACTGCGACGCTGTTGAAGGATGTGCTGACGAGAGGAGATGAGAGGATAGGAGAGGGGAAAGGGGAAGGGCGGAGGTTGGAGTGGCGACAAAGCCTGGGCGCCGCTGCCGGCAGTTCAGAGGAACATTCTCTTTGCAATCCAGCAGTGCGAACAGCATTCGTTACTTCTCGTCTCTGCCATTCGTACATCATGACAACCACGCCATTTGTTATAATAAAGAAAACAAAACGCAGAATAAAATTGTATCACAATATCTGATGGGACTATGCCTTTTCTCAATTAAGAGAAAGTTGTCCCGAATTATAATAACACCGTGAAGGAAATAAGCCACGGTGAACTGCAGATAGGAAAACGTATCCAGTTAGAGGAACAAACCTATCCCTCCGGGTATCCAAGCGATTCACTTGCCGACAAGTAAAGAACCCTGTACTCAGCAAGTCGTATGACGTCCCTGCATGATCAGTTAGCCATGCTGCCTTTTACAGCCGCCCACAACTTCTAAAGTGTTACCAGGCAGGAGCTTGTGGGCAACTACCCCTTGGTTATCCTAACTAATATTACAAACGTGAGTCTGGGTTGATTTGTTTGTTTGTTACACTTTCACTCCCTGCCTACTCAACTCATGATTAAATTTTGCATACACGTTCTCAGAGGTACAGAGAAACACATAAATTACCTTTCAGCTACAAAAAAAGAGTATAAAGAAGAATATTTGTTTGTTATTCATTTTAATCTACAGTTTAATTCCAATATTAATAAAATTTAGCACACGTTACCATCAAAACATGAAAAAAGGTATCTGTCTACATAGAATTCAATAGGTGTATGGCGAAAGGTATATTACGAACAGACTTCGACACGGTTCTATAGTTTCATTCTGATGTACATGAAATTTTTCACACTTCACCTTCAAAAGAAGAGGAAGATCGCCTTGTACATAATATTTCATAAGGTGTATGACAGAGGCTTGGCATTTGACTGATCATGATGAGATACGGCAGATACATGTACTTGTCCATATGCACGGGGAGGAAGAAGTAAACACAAAGGTGAGGTGAGAAGGCTGACAAGAAGTGGTTGGATGACATTATCCACAAAGAGAGGAGTACGCGAACAGAGAAAGGGGGAAACAGGAGGTGGACTAAAGTTAGACTATAAATAACGTTGTCGTTGATGTGGTCTTCAGTCTGCAGACTGGATTGATGCACGTTTCTACGATATTCTATCCTGAGCAATCCTCTCCATCCCTTCATAACAACGGTAACCCCTATACTTTTGAATCTGCTAATTGTGTCCTTCTCTAGGTCTCCCTCTGCGATTTTACCACACACACTTCCATCACGATTCCTTGGGGTCTAAGAGTCTGTCCTACCAACTGATCTCTTCTTTTAGTCAGGGTATGCCAGAAATTCCTTTTCTTCCCAATTCTATCCAGTACCTGCGCATTAGTTACACGACCCACACACCTAATCTTCAGCATTCTTCTGTAACACCACATTTCAAAAGCCTCTACTCTTCCTGACCGCACTGTTTGTCGTCTATGTTTCACTCCCATACAAGGCAACACTACACACAAATGCATCGAAAAAAGGACTTCCTTCCGCTTAAATTAATATTTGATGTTAGCAAATTTCTCTTTTTCAAAAACGCTTTTCATCCCATACTACATTTTGATCATCATATTTTAATTTACTACCCAAGTAACAAAACTCGTCTATCACCTTTATTACTTCGTTACCTAATCCAATTTCTTCAACATCGCGTGATTCTCTTAGATTACAATCCATTACCCTTGTTTTGCTCTTGTTGATGTTCATATTATTCCTGCACCAAATTTCTCCTTGCATTCCTCTACAGATTGCTCAAAGTACAAATCGAATAACATTGGAGAAGGCTGCAATCCCGTCTTATTCCATTTCCAACCAATGCTTTCCTTTCATGGCCTTCGACTAGTACAACTGCTGTCTGGTTATTTTACAAGTTGTAAATGCCCTTCAGATCCCTGTATTTTCCCCCTGATGACTTCAGAATTTGGAAGACTGTATCCCAGTCAACATTGTCGAAAGTTTTTTCCAAATCTACAAAAGCTAGAAATATGCGTTTGCCTTTCCACAATCTACCTTGTAAGTTGTGAGTATTGTCTCCCGTGTTCCTACATTTCTCCTAAATCCAAACTGATCTTCTTCGACATCAGCTTCTGCCAGAACATCCATTCTTTTCTAAATAATTCGTGTTAAAATTTTGCAACAATGACTTATTAAACTGATGATTCTTTAATTTTCACAACTGTTTGCGCTGATTTCTTTGGTACGGGTATTATTACATTTTTCTTAAAGTCGGAGAGCGTATCGCCTGTCTCAAACATCTTACCCAGAAGGTCAAATAGATTTGTTATGCCTGCCTCTCCCAGACACTTCAGTGGCTCTGAGTGAATGTCGTATACTACAGGAACCTTGTTTCGACATAGGTCTTTCAGTGTTTTCTCAAATTCTTCTATAAGTATAGTAGCTCCTATTGCATCTTCATCTACCTCCTCTTTCCTTCCTACAACATTGTCTCAAATTTCATTTTCCTTGTGGAGCCCCAGTACTTATATATTTTCTACCTTTCAGCTTCACTTTCTTTCCTCAGAACTGGTTTACCACTTGAATCCTTGATATTCATACGGCTGCTTTTCTTCTCTCCAAAGTCTCTTTTACTTTCCTTTGGCCGGATATAACTTTCTCCACGTTATACATGCTTCTACAGATTTGCATTTGTTCTCTAGCTACTCCTGCTTAGCTATTTTGGACTTACTGTCAATTTCATTTCTTAGTCTTCTGTACTCCATTTTATCGGCTTCATTTCCTGAGATTTTATGTCTTCTCCTTTCATCAATTAAAGATTTCCTGTAATAACCACCTATTTGGATCTCTACTGCCTTTACCAGTTCACCCTTCAACGCTAACTATTCATCTTCTACGGTTTTATTTCCCCCGCTTCCGTCAATTGTTGGCTAAAGTTCCCTCTGAAACTATCAAGGAATTCATGTTCCTTCAGGTCTCAGGTCCTTATTTTCCTATTTCCTGCAGTTATTCAGTTTCAGTCTACAATTCATAACCAATGAAATATGGTCAGAGTCTATATCTGCACCTGGATATGTCTTACAATCCTAAACCTAGTTCCAAAATCTACGTCATACCACTATAAAAGCAATCTAGTACTTTTCGATGTCTCCTGGTCTCTTTTACGTATACAATCTTCTTTCATGATTCTTAAATCAAGTGTTTGTTATGACAAAATTATTTTCAATGCAGAATTCTTCCAGGCAGCTTCCTATTTCATTCCTTCCCTTCCTTTCCTACTACCGAATTCCAATCCTCCACCACAATTAAGTTTTCTCCTACTTTAACGCTCTGAATAATTTCTTTTATCTCCTCATACATTTCTTCAATCTCCTCGTCATCGGCAGAGCTAGTTGGTATAGAAACGTGTACTATCTTACTTCGATAATGCGATCACAGCTCTTCTCACGGTAGTTAACCGACATTCCTATTTTCTTATTGCATAAACCTAGTCCTGTAATACCCCAACCGATTTTGTATTTATAACATGTATTCCCTTGACCAGATATCCTGTTCATCCTTCCACTGAATTTCACTAATCCCCACTATATCTAATTTTAGTCTATCAATTTCCCTTTTTAAATTTTTTAACCTTCCTACATGATTAAGGGACATGACATTCCACTCTCTGATCCGTAGCATGTCAGTATTGTCTTTCGTGATAACGACATCCTCCTAAGTAGTCCCCGCCCGGAGATCCGAATGGGGGACTATTTTACCTTCAGAATATTTTGCCCGAGAGGATGGTATCTTCATATATTCATACAGTAGAGCTGCATGTCCTCAGGAAAAGTAACGACTGTAGTTTCCCTTTGCTTTCAGCCGGTCGCAGTAACTGTATGGCAAAGCCACATTAGCTGATGTTACAAGTCCAGCTCAGACAATCATCCAGACTGTTGTCCCCTGAAAAGGCTGCAGCCCCTCTTCAGGAACCACAGGTTTGCCTGGCTTCTCCACAGATACCCCTTCGCTTTGGTTGCACCTATGGTATGGCTATCTGTATCACTGAGGCACACATGCCACCCCATATCGGTGATGCCTTTGGTTTATGGGGGTACGTAAATAATGAATGAAATATTAAGAAAATGTAATTTGCTCGTTTACATTTATTACTGAGGTATGGAATTATTTTCTGTGGTGCTATTGACCAGACCGTAACAGTTTGCTCGAGGCAAAAGGCAGTTATTAGAATAATGAAACAAGCTAGCAGCAGAAAATCATATAAACCTTTCTTTAAGCACATGAAAACCTACCCCTTCCATGTGTGTACATTATGGAAGTTCAAATGTTCAAATGTTTGTATAGTCTATGGGACTTAACTACGGGGTCATCAGTCCCTAAACTTACAAACTACTTATCAACTACCTTATACTAAGGACGGCACAAATATCCATGCCCGAGGGGGGATTCGAACCCCCGACCGTAATGGCCGTGCAGACCGTGACTGAAGCGCCTCAGTCCCCTCTGCCACCGCGGCCGGCCATTATGGAAGTATTTATGTTTGTCAAAAGACTGTCCAGTGAGGAAAGAATATCATTTTCATCTAAATAATATTCTCTATGATTACAGCACAAGGTGAAACCATGACATACACGTTAGTCACTGCAACAACACATTGCGCCGGAAAGGTGCATATCAGTCGGTAACAAATATATACAACAGACTACCCAGACATATTAAATCTTCTCCCGATCTATGAAACTTATGTATGCACGATGAAATGAAATTAAAAATATGTAATTGTAGAAATAATTTTGTAAATATTCAGTGTGTACTCAAACTTCTAGTTATTCGTTATATAAATCGAGTTAATATTGAAATTAATAATATAGTGAGGACAGTTTACAACTCACCGCAAAGACGTGGCGACGAGCTGCGACAGGCACATACAAAAGACACACACATACAACACATTCAGCTATCGGCCATGGCCTTCTTCAGAAATAGAGCACTCACGCAATCACACAGGCACACAACACAGTCATACAACCATCACCTCCGACTGCCACACTTCGAATCACGCTCTGCAGCGAATCAGGGACGGGAGGGGAGGGGAGGGGGAGGGGATAGAAACGTTACGTCACGCACGCACACACACACACACACACACACACACACACACACACACACATACATACATATACACACACACGATCACACATTCACACACCACTCAAATCAGGCGAGGTTTGGGATACAGAGGTAGGAACTGTAAGGTATGGAATATATATATATATATATATATAGGGAAGTTATCGTAGGTTGAGGCCTGGTTGATTTCGGGATCGGAGAATGTATTGTAGGGATAACTCCCATCTGTGCAGTTCAGAAAAGCTGGTGGTGGATGGGAGGATCCAGATGGCCCGGGTTGTGAAGCAGCCATTGAAATCAAGCATTTGCTCCGCTGCATGCTGTGCCACAGGGTGGTCCACCTTATTTTTGGCCACAGTTTTGCGGTGGCCATTCATCCTAATGGACAGCTGGTTGGTGGTCATGCCAATATAGAAGGCTGTACAGTGCTGGCAGCACAGTTGGTAAATTACGTGGCTGCTTTCACAAGTGGCCCGGCCTCTGATAGGGTAGGATAAGCCTGTGACAGGACTGGAATAGGAAGTGCTGGGTGGGTGGATTGGACAGGTCTTGCAGCGGGGTCTTCCACAAGGATATGATCCCTGTGGCAGTGAGCTGGGTTTCGGGGTGGCATAAGGATGAACTAGGATGTTGTGAAGGTTGGGAGGGCGACGGAACACCACTTTAGGAGGGGTGGGAAGGATCTTGGGCAGGATGTCTCTCATTTCAGGGCATGAGGATAGAAAATCAAAACCTTGGCGAAGGATGGAATTTAGTTGTTCGAGATCAGGGTAGTACTGGGTGACAAGGGGAGCGCTCTTTTGTGGATGGTTACTAGTGTTAGGAAGAGGATTTGGGGTGTGTGAGGATATGGCATGGGAGATTTGTTTGCGGACTAGGTCTGTGGGGTAGTTTCTGTTTGTGAAGGCCTTTGTGAGACCTTCAGCATATTCAGAAAGGGAATTCTTGTCACTACAGATATGCCGTCCACGGGTGGCCAGGCTGTAAGGGAGGGATTTTTTGACGTGGAAGGGATGGCAACTGTCAAAATGTAGGTACTGTTGGTGGTTGGTAGGTTTAATATGGACGGAAGTGTGGATGGAGCCATCAGTGAGGTGGAGGTTGACATCCAGGAATGTGGCATGGTTAGTTGAGGAAGACCAGGTGAAGTGGATGGGAGAGAAGGAATTGAGGTTCTGAAGAAAGGAGGATAGGGTGTCCTGACCGTGAGTCCGTGATTTTATTCGCGATTTTGCATTTTTTTCCCGTCATTTAGTGCGCTTGGGCGTGAATCTGCGTGCTTGGGTGTGTATCTGTGTAGTTGTGTGCGCGAATTTACGAACTTTTGCGTGTCTGGTGCGTATTTTGCGTGTTGAGGAACCTCTTCCCAGGTTCATCATAATCCACTGTCTCTCCCATCATTCATCACTTTCCACTTTCCCGGCACCATCCCTGTCCCAATGGACCCCTGCTCCTTCTATATGTACCAGTTCAGGAAAGTATCTCTTTCCCTGGCCAAAACCCAATCCCACATCCTATTCCTAAAATGCTGTCTAAGTCATGGTATCTCTCCCAACGGTCTAACATTAAAAATTCCATTGTCTGGATCCCACCCCTCCTTCCACAATGACCTGCACCTTTTCAGATTTCACCAATCCTTATCCCTTACGAACCTAGTCCTACAAAATCACCTCTCCATGGCTCATAAATCCCTTAGCTACCTTCTCTCCCTCCATAAGATATTACTATTGTGTAACCAAAACTACCTACATCCCATCTCCCAGATCGAATCCTTTGGTCTCCAGCAACTGGAGGAGCATTCCAAACACCACCTCCACAAACTATCCAGCCTGCTGACATCATATTGCCGCCTCGGAGCACCCATATCCAATCCCTATCCGAACCACAGTGTTCCTCCTCGTGAGCCCCTCATAGGTCCCAGACCATGCTTAGCTGACCTCTTGAACCTACCTCATCCCTCCAAACTCCCTACCACCACTCCACAACATCCAATACCAAAACAACCCCAGAACACTGTGGTCAACCTATCCACAAAAAACCTAAACCCCACTGCAGTTTCCGTTCTATCCAAAGGTCTTACCTTTAGTCCTACACCCCAGTTTAATCATGTTGCTCTTGTCAAAGACCTACTCTCCTTTTCCCGATCCCTACGATGGAAACACTACTTTACCATCAATCCCTCTGACCGCAATCTACCTAATCCCAATACTGAACCCTGCCTGTCCCAATTCATACCACCATCCAACAAAGATCCCCCTGCACTCCCACCTAACCACCCTCTGGTTACCCTCCAAGAGTTTCTCACCTCCAACTTGTCCTCACCATCCTTTCCCAAGTCCCTTCCCAAGAACTCAAACCTTTCACCAGAAGAAAGAAGAGCCATCCAAAACCTTAAAACTAATCCTGACATAATCATCCTCCCTGCTGATAAAGGTTCCACCACTGTAGTTATGGATCACAGAGACTACCTGGCAGAAGGGCTCCGCCATCCATCTGACTCCTCCACCTACAAGTTGTGCCAGATTGACCCCATCCCCAAAGTCCAACAAGATCTCCAATCCCTACTAAAATCCTATGGCCCCTTCCAGAAACTCTCCCCTGAATCCATCTCCCTCCTCACCCCAGCAGCACCCCGCACACCCACCTTTTACATGCTCCCCAAAATCCACAAACCTAATAATCCTGGACGCCCTATTGTGGCTGGTTACTGTGCGCCTACCGAACGAATTTCAGCCCTAGTTGACCAACACCTGCAACCTATTGTCCAAAATCTACCTTCCCACATCAAGGATACCAACCACTTCCTTCACCGACTCTCCACCATTCCCACCCCTTTGCCTCCTGGATCTTTACTTGTCACAGTGGATGCCACCTCCTTATACACCAACATCCCACATGCCCATGGCCTTGCCGCTCTGGAACACTACCTCTCCCAACGTCCCTCTGAACACAAGCCTGATACCTCATTCCTTATAACCCTTACCAATTTCATCCTACTTAACAACTACTTTTCCTTTGAGGGGAAAGTTTACCATCAAATCCAAGGCACAGCCATGGGCACCCGCATGGCACCCTCCTATGCCAACCTGTTCATGGGCCGTCCGGAGGAATACTTCCTAGCATTCCCAAAACCTCAAGCCTCTGGCCTGGTTCCGGTTCATTGATGATATTTTCATGATCTGGACTCACGGCCAGGACACCCTATCCTCCTTTCTTCAGAACCTCAATTCCTTCTCTCCCATCCACTTCACCTGGTCTTCCTCAACCAACCATGCCACATTCCTGGATGTCAACCTCCACCTTACTGATGGCTCCATCCACACTTCCGTCCATATTAAACCTACCAACCACCAACAGTACCTACATTTTGACAGTTGCCATCCCTTCCACGTCAAAAAATCCCTCCCTTACAGCCTGGCCACCCGTGGACGGCATATCTGCAGTGACAAGAATTCCCTTTCTGAATATGCTGAAGGTCTCACAAAGGTCTTCACAAACAGAAACTACCCCACAGACCTAGTTCGCAAACAAATCTCCCATGCCATATCCTCACACACCCCAAATCCTCTTCCTAACACTAGTAACCATCCACAAAAGAGCGCTCCCCTTGTCACCCAGTACTACCCTGGTCTCGAACAACTAAATTCCATCCTTCGCCAAGGTTTTGATTTTCTATCCTCATGCCCTGAAATGAGAGACATCCTGCCCAAGATCCTTCCCACCCCTCCTAAAGTGGTGTTCCGTCGCCCTCCCAACCTTCACAACATCCTAGTTCATCCTTATGCCACCCCAAAACCCAGCTCACTGCCACAGGAATCATATCCATGTGGAAGATCCCGCTGCAAGACCTGTCCAATCCACCCACCCAGCACTTCCTATTCCAGTCCTGTCACAGGCTTATCCTACCCTATCAGAGGCCGGGCCACTTGTGAAAGCAGCCACGTAATTTACCAACTGTGCTGCAAGCACTGTACAGCCTTCTATATTGGCATGACCACCAACCAGCTGTCCATTAGGATGAATGGCCACCGCCAAACTGTGGCCAAAAATAAGGTGGACCACCCTGTGGCACAGCATGCAGCGGAGCACATGCTTGATTTCAATGGCTGCTTCACAACCCGGGCCATCTGGATCCTCCCATCCACCACCAGCTTTTCTGAACTGCACAGATGGGAGTTATCCCTACAATACATTCTCCGATCCCGAAATCAACCAGGCCTCAACCTACGATAACTTCCCTATATATATATATATATATATATATATATATATATTCCATACCTTACAGTTCCTACCTCTGTATCCCAAACCTCGCCTGATTTGAGTGGTGTGTGAATGTGTGATCGTGTGTGTGTATATGTATGTATGTGTGTGTGTGTGTGTGTGTGTGTGTGTGTGCGTGTGTGTGCGTGCATGTGTATGTGTGTGTATGTGGTCTTGTGCACTTGCAGTGTGCATGAATTTTCTATATATTTATTTTATTTCACTTTATTTTATTTTCTCCCCTCACCCGCCTCCCCACTCCATTCCTAAGCTGCATCTCGTTATTCCCATCTAACCCATTCCCACCACCGTGACGTAACGTTTCTATCCCCTCCCCCTCCCCTCCCCTCCCGTCCCTGATTCGCTGCAGAGCGTGATTCGAAGTGTGGCAGTCGGAGGTGATGGTTGTATGACTGTGTTGTGTGCCTGTGTGATTGCGTGAGTGCTCTATTTCTGAAGAAGGCCATGGCCGATAGCTGAATGTGTTGTATGTGTGTGTCTTTTGTATGTGCCTGTCGCAGCTGGTCGCCACGTCTTTGCGGTGAGTTGTAAACTGTCCTCACTATATTATTTATTCCAACCTGGACTTTCCATTATAATATTGAAATTAAATTAACATGTGTATTATTTGCAAATAGTAAAACCAAAAGATAAAATTTTCTGTCCAATATCTTGAGTACAACATACGTACTAAAAAGAGATTGTAAGGACAAATAAATAAATAAATTTCATTTGATAAGTACCCACTCCATTTATTTGTACGCCCAACATAGGTAGTTACGGGGCAGAATACATGGAAGGAAGGGCCCTGGGTAAATCATCGTTTGTCATTCTTTACAATATCAACTTTATTCAACATCACAACCGATTTTTTTAAGAAGAAATAATAACTAGTGTCCAGTATTACATTCCGAGACAATGAGAGAGAGAATTTCACTCTGTACACAAGAGTACGGCTGCAATAATATACATAGAGAGAGACTTGCTTTTAAAAGTCTTAAGAACGAGCGCTTGGCTCTTGAATTTCCCCTAGAAATACTAACCACTACACCGGATTCTTGAAGACTGTTTATGTTACATAAAGTGCGGCTCCGTAGCACAGTGGTAGAGTGCCAGACTACAAATCCAAAGGTCGCCGTTTCGATCCCCGCCAGGTCCTTGGATCTATATCAGTCACTTTCCATTTCTTTCCCCTCTGGCAGTGTTACTGATGTGAAAAATACTGAGTAGCTCCGTGGCTTGGAATCCACGTTAATCTGTAGGTCCCTTATAACTGGCTGGGTAAGTCAGTTCTGTAGGTCGGAGAAAGGCAACGGCAATAACACCTCCAAACAGGACCATGTCGTGTTCAGACCAAGCTTCGGATTACTGACTGCTTTACCTTAGTATTGAATAGAAAGATCTGCTTCTTCAATGTAAAAACCCGAGAAAAGAAATCCTGTTTTTCAAATCTTCGAAGAGTAATCTATAGTACAGAAAATGTGAGTAAGTTTAACGTAAGGTAGTAGTTAAATGAGTGTACCTCTTGGCTATAAATTTCTTCCGGAGGAATATGACCCAACTCTGCCTTAGCAGACTGTTACCACACACATTCAAATATTAAGACTGCATTAGGTATAACCAGCTGCCCTTAGCTCAGAAGTTGTTCATGAGAAAATTATCGACCCCTACAACATGAGGCTATGACACATAGATTTAGGCTCTCAAGTTCAGGCCAGAGAAAACTAGCAAATCTTACAATTTGCTTAACACTTAACTCTCAAATAAGACTACATGGAATTATTTTGAACAGGTAAGAGGTCCCCAGAAGGCTGAATGTAACAGCGCCTCATACAGTTTCTTTGGAACATGGCGGTGGTCCAGTAGAAGTCCCAGAGGAGATTGGCTCACCCTCGCGAAAAATAAACGATGCCGACGCCACGGCTCTATTATTCGTAATTTTTTCTTCTTTAATGTCTTATCTAAGAAGAAAACCAACAATGTTCCACAGCGTCTGCATTGTTTGGGACATGATTACACTACTTAATCGATAATCGAATTGAGTAATTTACCGATTTTTAATGTTTCTTATAGCGTTAGTTTCAATGTAAATGGAATGAATAAGTAAATATTTGAGGAAATATCCTGGAATCCTGGAAAATGAAAAAAGGAACACCACGAATTCGTCGACCGAGAAGAGGTTACATTTTATTGACACATTCTTGACACATTTTATTGACACATGATCACAGAGCCATACGCTCCTGAGTACAGTCACCAGAGCGTGAACATTGTCGAAGCTAGTACCGTGTATACTCCTCTAGCAGCAGTGCAAGCTGCAAGTCTTCCACGGCGCCGATGGTAGAGGTGCCGAATGTAGTCTTACGGAATGGCCTGCCATGCAGTTTCCACCAGGTGCCTCAGGTAGGCCAGATTTCGTGCCGGTCGTGCAGACCGCACAAGCTGGCGGCAGTTCTGGTCCCAAAAATGCCCAACAGGGGACAGATCAGGGGATCGTGTTGGCCAGGATAGTTAACGCACATTTTGAAGATGTGCACTGTCCTGTTGGGAACGAATATCGCCTTGTTAGTGTCTGAACGGTAGCAAAATGGGCTGACTGATGGTTGAATGATGGTACCTCGGCGACTCGCACTGCTGAGCGGCTAGCGTACGATATGGCACTCCAGACAATAATGCCGGCTGCAGACCATGTGTGCTTCTACCGTATACACTCCAAACTTGCACGCTACCCTGCTCGACGCTACACGCACATACGGCCATCGTTGTCACGGAGGCAGAAGCGACTTTCATCACTGAAGTCGACCCGTCTCCATTCGTCCTTCCATAAGTGCCTATCGCGACACCACTGTAGGCAGGCTTAACGATGTTGGGGCGCGAGCGGAAGACGCACTAACAGCACGCATGATTGTGCATTATGGAGTGGGCAGCCATGTCGTACACTGACCGTTCTCCACTGGGGATCGTCGATGTATCATTGAACAGTGCACTGTACAATGAAACCATCAATCACACCATCTTGCCACCGATCATGCACCTACAAGGAAGCATGCTTTTCCAACAGGATAATCCATCTCCACATGTTTCTCATACCACCCAACGTGTTCTTCAAGCTGTGCGTCAACTATCCCGGCGAGCACGATGTCATGCTGCGCGGTCTGCACGACCAGCAGGAAATCTGGCCCAACGGCATGGCAGTTTGTTACGGGAAGACTACATTCGGCACCTCTGCAATCGTCTCGATGTTACAATTGCTGCTTTCATTGCTACAAAAGAAGGGTGTAGACTGTACTAGCTTCGACATTGAGCACGCTCTGGTGACTGTAATCACGTGCCGATGGCTCCGCCAGTGTGATCTTGTGCTGTATTCATCCTCAAGAATGGGCCAATAAAATTTCCATCTGCCGGGTCTATGAATTCATGCTGGGTCGATGAATTCATGCTGTTTTTTTTTTTTTTTTTTTTTTTTTTTTTTTTTTTTTTTTTTTTTTTTTTTTTTTTACCAGGAATGTATATTAGAAATAACTTCTGAGCACTTGTACAGGTACATCACATCATTCAGTGCGTTTGGGTAATTTCTTGTCGGTAGTTGCGTCACTCTGTTTTGTTGTCTTAGAGAATAGTCGTGTGAATGGTTACTGTTCAAGCTACAATCTACACGGGTGGACGATAACTATTGGTGTCCAAGTAGGCGTTCAGTTACAGCGTTTACTGTTTAAGAAAGCTTTTGCAGTGGAGGTAGGATATGATTTACTGAGAAGGTAGTTCCTATGAGTTGAAAGAAATTTCAATCTGCCGTTTTTTTTTTCTACTGTACAGTAACAGCTCTGGCTGCCTCTATCGGCTAATGGTGGCCGGTAGGCTCTGTTGTGACCGTAAGCATCAGTTATCCGGTTTCTGTAGGATGCATACACCTGGTTTATAATTTTTGCTCTTCAGGTATCACGGAAGAAATATGCATTATATATTTTGGTTCGTTCGAGCGTTATACATCTGTTTGTTAAAGAAATTGCCGTGTCATTGTAGTAACATAAGCCACGGAACTGTAATAAACAAAACTTTTTGCGCATTATTGATTATTCAAAAGGAGACAAACATAGATACAGGTCGCCATATGGATAGCGGTTTATTTTCGCCGTTGCGAAACCGGATATCTGGAAGGTAGCCGTGTTGAAAGCGCGACGAATACCTCGCGAGACCACGGGCGACAACTGGGGGACAAGTGCCCGTTACACTGAAGGTGCCGGGCAGTCGTAATTCAAGCCGACATGACACCCATATTTCTTCCAGTTCAGTCGTCAGAGGAGAAACCAGACGACATCTCTAACAGAAATATCTTTAGAAACCACTTGAAGAGGAATAAATGAAGACAGGTGCGTGTCTCAGAAGATGAATTTCAAATGTGGCATTGGTCGATCGAGTAATTTTTATTCAGACTTTAAATTAAATATCAATGGAGAAATTTTCAGTTAATATTTTTGGGGAATGAAAGAGTTCGATTTATGTTACCAAGGCCAAGGCCGCAAATGAAATTAACAAGTATTTATATCATTAAAAAAAAGAAGTATAATGCTTTTTAAAAAGAGGTGATAGTAGTAGTAATGACAGTTCTGAGCCACTGAGATTCTACCCAGGATGCATTGTGCGAGTACCATCACCTCCACCCCTCCACCCTCTGCCACTAGCTCGAAGGCCAATGTACCGATACTCCCTCCCACCCCTCCACTCCCTGTAGATGCCCACTTGCCTGACCTTCACCCCCAAATAATTTAATTACATTTGCATATCAATTTAATTGTAACAACCTATGTTTTTATTAGTAAGAAGGGCAACTGCCTCCACAAGTAGGCACATGGATTACCACAGCCCCCGCCCCACTGAGACCCCTACAGATTGCTGCTCCCAGGTGACCTGGATCGGGACTCGAACCAGCACCCCCTAAAATATAAATAATATGTTACAAAAATTATTTATAGATGTACACCTATACCGGGGAAAAAAATCCAATTTTTCCATACTTCGGACATTACAATTACAAAATGATTTTCAGTCCATGGTGTACAGCAATCAGTGAGAATAAATATTCCTTCAGTAAAAAACCGTCTTGATTGCAAATTGCTTTATTAATCAATGAACGTTTCGCCCTTTAGCAGGGCATCTTCAGATTACCTGCGTGACAGAATTTACACAAAATTACAAGGCGGAATTATAAAACGAGTATAATGGTACAGGGGCTTATTTTGTTTAAGAAGACAGTATAAATGATAAAAAATGCTAACAATGCGCTCTCCGAGGTGTGACAACGTAAGCAGATTTGCAGTGTTTCTATTTTTCTGGAAATTTTAGATTTCCTTGTAGCCTTACAAATTACAGTTGGAACATGCTCGGTAAAGATGTGAGAAACATAAAATATCAACAATAATTTACCATCACAAACATCTGGCACCAGTTATAAATTAAACACCACTAACACACGATCAACATACAATACTTTATAACATAAACAGTACAACGGATTTTACTACCACAAGAACATAATCCCAAATCGACTTCTTTAGAGATCTATCGCAACACATCACCTGCACCTGGAAACAGACACTGCCTCGCATATTTTAGAGTATTTCAAACTCTTTTTACTTAATATCTATTCCAACTAGCCTGCAAAATTCTATGTAACAACAACCATCGCCATCCCAATGACCGAACTACAACAAAAGGATCTAACAATCACAGCTCTTTTCTACTAAAGTTCTAAACTAACTAGCAATCGGCGACAATCTCGGTAACTCTGCGTCATTGGTGGATCCCGCTCAAACATGTAGCTGATTGATCATGCATCTTTCTGCATTGCATACTCCACCAGGGGATATTTCTTAAAAGTTTTCAATCAGTCACTCCAGATAAACAACATCTGATTCGCACCCAATTACATCGTAAAAATGACCGAAAACGTACAACAGCTAACAAGGAAGGATCCAGATCAACACCAAGCTCTTTTCTTGTGTATATGTCAAAATAAATAAATAAATAAAATAAAATAAAATAAAAAATAATAAAAATAAATCGTCTCTATCATTTCGAACTAATAAAACACCTGAAAATTGCATCAGACACCAAGAGCAGTCCTTTAGAAACTAAATAAACGATTAAACACGCCTCACAACAAAGACAACTACCAAAATATAAATCATCTAACCATAGGGTTTATTGAATTGATGCTTCTTGACCCAAGAACAATAATTTACCACAGCGAGCGTCCCCGCTACACTACTAAGAGGCATCAAATTGTAAAGGAAACACCACTAAAAGACGGGAGAAATACAATACATAACCATACTACTAAGTATCAATATGCAGTCCACATATCTAGAACACCTCTAGGTTGCAACGAACTGTGTGACTAAACAGATCAACATCGGTGTGCATGCATGTTTTCGATACCTCGAAAGTATTTGAAAATTTTTTTGGCGCTAGCCTCGAGCTATCGGGCGCGAGAGGGCGCGTGAGTGGTTTGGGGAGCTCTTCCTAACTTGTCTCCGGGTTGCCGCGAGTTCAGTCTGATTTTCTGGGAAGTACGAGGCGGACCATCGTGGAGTAATGGCTTGCCCACCAGGTGGAACAAGGGCTGCTGGTGGGTGCCACAACTCGGACGTGGTTCCTGGCGCAAAGTGCATCGCTCCGCCTCGCTGCTAAACACGCCGCCGGGGTAGCCAGCCGTTTACATTGCCCCTGTGGTCGGCTTCCGCGCAGAGTGGAGCGGCAGAAACGCGAAGAAGTTCTGGGTGAGCATCGCGTACCGTAATGTGTGGTGACTTTTCAAATGTTTGTTAAGCTTATGGGACTTAACTACGGGGTCATCAGTCCCTAAACTTACAAACTACTTATCAACTACCTTATACTAAGGACGGCACAAATATCCATGCCCGAGGGGGGATTCGAACCCCCGACCGTAGTGGCCGTGCAGACCGTGACTGGAGCGCCTCAGTCCCCTCGGCCACCGCGCCCGACAATGTGTGGTGACTGGTGAACTGCACCCAAGAATTGTGTTCCGAGGAAACGGGTACTGAGGCGACTTTACCCGTGGCTCCATTCGTGAACCTTTGTGCGGTGTGGTGTCATAATGCACGAATGTTGCAGACAGAACCTTAGCATTCCTCGCACATAACTTATTTGGGATTGTGTTAATGTACTGTCAAGTTAGTTGTTACTGTGTGAAGAGTACTGATAGACATTTTACATTCCCTAAGTTTCTCAGTTTAGTAGCAATTTGTAATTACATTTCCTGAACCAAGTGTTTAGTGTATCTAAATAGTTTTAGCGACTTATCAGTCAGCTCTCTGTTCTAATTTTGGTGCTTCTTCACGAAGTCACTCCCAATGTAAGGATGCCAGTGGTGCCGAGTGCAGTGTAAAATTTAACTCTGTAATTTGAATCAAACAAGCCACAGTTCTCACGTTAATCGTAAATATCTGCGGACTTTTGACGTAAAAGGTCAATAATTTATTGCATTACTGACTAGATTACTACTTGAAGACATGTGTACAATATTTTTAAATCAGTAATATAAGGTTTCCAGTTCCTTAATATATTTTGGCTCTTTGTATATCACTTGTGAATGTGCCTGTTATTCAGTATTAAGTTAAGGATACAACACTTATGGAATTTTCTTTAATTCAAGCAACTATTTTTTTTTTTTTTTTTTTTTTTTTTTTTTTTTTTTTTTTAAATATTGTATAGTTGATGTACCCCAATATGCATACGAAATCAGATGTTTATTTGACCTGTTAAATGTGAAAATAAACATGTCTTTTCTGGCATAAAACATAAATTCCTGTTTCCTGACACTTTACCACTCAAATCTCATTCCTAGCTACTCTGTTTGAATACCTACATGAACCTAGACCCCGACTTAAGGTAATCGCTTTTCATTTTATACAATCATAAACAGCTTCGTTTGTACTGGATTGCAGTACCAAAATTATTGTTAGTAGTTTTTTGAAAAAAATAAATTACGAGTCACTCAAAAATAGCCAGCACCCCACTTTTACGAAATAAAATTCTAATGAATGATATGTGTGGGCAATCGTTTGTAGTGGTTTGTAGTGAACGAATTTTCGTTTGAAGTAATTTGTATATGCCACAAAACGTGATCAAAATGGAAGGCACGAGGCCAATTACTCCTGTGCACTGCACCAACTGGCAGCACCCCACATTCAAGAATTTTTTTTCTAATTGATGATATATGTAGGAAATAGTACGTAGAGGTTTGTAGTGAACGAAATTTCGTTTGCAGTAATTTGTGTATCCCACAAAACGTAATCAAAATGAAAGGCGCAAGGCATATACTGTTGTGGACAGCACCCACTGGTAGCACACCACATTCAAGAAATTTTTTTCTAATGGATGATATATGTAGGAAATAGTACGAAGAGGTTTGTAGTGAACGAAATTTCGTTTGCAGTAATATGTGTATCCCACAAAACGTGATCAAAATGGAAGGCGCAAGGCATATACTGTTGTGGACAGCACCGACTGGCACCACCCCACATTCAAAAAATTTCATTGTAATGGATGATATATTCTAGGAAATAGTATGTAGATGTTTGTAGTGAACGAATTTTCGTTTGTAGTAAAAACATGATCAAAATGGAACACGCAAGGATAGCACTTACTGGCAGCGCCCCACATTCAAAAAATTTAATTCTAATGGATGATATGTGTTGGAAATAGTGTGTAGAGGTTTGTAGTGAACGAATTTTCGTTTGTAGTAATTTGTATATCCCACAAAAACCTGATCAAAATGGAAGACGCGAGACCTATACTGTTGTGGACAGCACCCACTGGCAGCACACCACATTCAAGGTAATTTAATCCTAATGTATGATATGTGTAGGACATAGTGTGTAGAGGTTTGTAGTGAACGAATTTTCGTTTGTAGTGCTTTGTATATCCCACAAAAAGAGATCAAAATGGAAGCCGCTAAGCCTGTAGCGCTGTGGATAGCAACCACTAACAACACTCCAGAATCAATGTAATGTAATCATAATGGATGAAATGTGTAGGAAGTAGTGTGTTGAGGTTTGAAGTGAACGAATTTTCGTTGGTAATAATTTGTATATCCCACAAAACGTGTTCAAAATGGAAGGCACGAGACCAATACTGCTGTGCACTGTACCCAACTGCCAGCACTCCACATTCAAGGTAATTTAATGCTAATCGATAATATGTGTAGGAAATTGTGTGTAGAGGTTTGTAGTGAACAAATTTTCGTTTGTAGTAATTAGTATATCACACAAAATGTGTTCGAAATCGATGGCGCACGGCCAATATTGCTGTGCACTGTACCCACTGGCAGCACCCTACATTCAAGGTAATTTAATCCTAATGGATGATATGTGTAGGAAATAGTGTGTAGAGGTTTGTAGTGAACGAATTTTCGTTTGTAGTAATTTGTATATCCCAAAAAACGTGTTCAAAATGGAAGACGCGGAGCCTATAGCGCTGTGGATAGCACCCACTGGCAGCACACCACATTCAAGGTAATTTAATCCTAATGTATGATATGTGTAGGACATAGTGTGTAGAGATTTGTAGTGAACGAATTTTCGTTTGTAGTGCTCTGTATATCCCACAAAAAGAGATCAAAATGGAAGCCGCTAAGCCTGTAGCGCTGTGGATAGCAACGACTAACAACACTCCAGAATCAATGTAATGTAATACTAATGGATGATATGTGTAGGAAGTAGTGTGTTGATGTTTGAAGTGAACGAATTTTCGTTGGTTGTAATTTGTATATCCCACAAAACGTGTTCAAAATGGAAGGCACGAGACCAATACTGCTGTGCACTGTACCCAACTGCCAGCACTCCACATTCAAGGTAATTTAACGCTAATCGATAATATGTGTAGGAAATTGTGTGTAGAGGTTTGTAGTGAACAAATTTTCGTTTGTAGTAATTAGTATATCACACAACATGTGTTCGAAATGGAAAGCGCACGGCCAATATTGCTGTGCACTGTACCCACTGGCAGCACCCTACATTCAAGGTAATTTAATCATAATGGATGATATGTGTAGGAAATAGTGTGTAGAGGTTTGTAGTGAACGAATTTTCGTTTGCAGTAATTTGTATATCCCACAAAACGTGATCAAAATGGAAGGCGCGAAGCCTATAGCGCTGTGGATAGCACCCACTGGCAGCACACCACATTCAAGGTAATTTAATCCTAATGGATGATGTGTGTAGGAAGTAGTGTGTTGAGGTTTGAAGTGAACGAATTTTCGTTGGTAGTAATTTGTATATCCCACAAAACGTGTTCAAAATGGAAGGCACGAGACCAATACTGCTGTGCACTGTACCCAACTGCCAGCACTACACATTCAAGGTAATTTAATGCTAATCGATAATATGTGTAGGAAATTGTGTGTAGAGGTTTGTAGTGAACAAATTTTCGTTTGTAGTAATTTGTATATCCCAAAAAACGTGTTCAAAATGGAAGACGCGGAGCCTATAGCGCTGTGGATAGCACCCACTGGCACCACACCACATTCAAGGTAATTTAATCCTAATGTATGATGTGTGTAGGAAATAGTGTGTAGAGGTTTGTAGTGAACGAATTTTCGTTTGTAGTGCTTTGTATATCCCACAAAAAGAGATCAAAATGGAAGCCGCTAAGCCTGTAGCGCTGTGGATAGCAACCACTAACAACACTCCAGAATCAATGTAATGTAATCATAATGGATGATATGTGTAGGAAGTAGTGTGTTGAGGTTTGAAGTGAACGAATTTTCGTTGGTAGTAATTTGTATATCCCACAAAACGTGTTCAAAATGGAAGGCACGAGACCAATATTGCTGTGCACTGTACCCAACTGCCAGCACTCCACATTCAAGGTAATTTAATGCTAATCGATAATATGTGTAGGAAATTGTGTGTAGAGGTTTGTAGTGAACAAATTTTCGTTTGTAGTAATTAGTATATCACACAAAATGTGTTCGAAATGGATGGCGCACGGCCAATATTGCTGTGCACTGTACCCACTGGCAGCACCCTACATTCAAGGTAATTTAATCCTAATGGATGATGTGTGTAGGAAATAGTGTGTTGAGGTTTGTAGTGAACGAATTCTCGTTTGTAGTAATTTGTATATCCCAAAAAACGTGTTCAAAATGGAAGACGCGGAGCCTATAGCGCTGTGGATAGCACCCACTGGCAGCACACCACATTCAAGGTAATTTAATCCTAATGGATGATGTGTGTAGGAAATAGTGTGTAGAGGTTTGTAGTGAACGAATTCTCGTTTGTAGTAATTTGTATATCCCAAAAAACGTGTTCAAAATGGAAGACGCGAAGCCTATAGCGCTGTGGATAGCACCCACTGGCAGCACACCACATTCAAGGTAATTTAATCCTAATGGATGATGTGTGTAGGAAGTAGTGTGTTGAGGTTTGAAGTGAACGAATTTTCGTTGGTAGTAATTTGTATATCCCACAAAACGTGTTCAAATTGGAAGGCACGAGACCAATACTGCTGTGCACTGTACCCAACTGCCAGCAGTCCACATTCAAGGTAATTTAATGCTAATCGATAATATGTGTAGGAAATTGTGTGTAGAGGTTTGTAGTGAACAAATTTTCGTTTGTAGTAATTAGTATACCACAAAACATGTGTTCGAAATGGATGGCGCACGGCCAATATTGCTGTGCACTGTACCCACTGGCAGCACCCTACATTCAAGTTAATTTAATCCTAATGGATGATATGTGTAGGAAATAGTGTGTAGAGGTTTGTAGTGAACGAATTTTCGTTTGCAGTAATTTGTATATCCCACAAAACGTGATCAAAATGGAAGGCGCGAAGCCTATAGCGCTGTGGATAGCACCCACTGGCAGCACACCACATTCAAGGTAATTTAATCCTAATGGATGATGTGTGTAGGAAGTAGTGTGTTGAGGTTTGAAGTGAACGAATTTTCGTTGGTAGTAATTTGTATATCCCACAAAACGTGTTCAAATTGGAAGGCACGAGACCAATACTGCTGTGCACTGTACCCAACTGCCAGCAGTCCACATTCAAGGTAATTTAATGCTAATCGATCATATGTGTAGGAAATTGTGTGTAGAGGTTTGTAGTGAACAAATTTTCGTTTGTAGTAATTAGTATATCACACAAAATGTGTTCGAAATGGATGGCGCACGGCCAATATTGCTGTGCACTGTACCCACTGGCAGCACCCTACATTCAAGTTAATTTAATCCTAATGGATGATATGTGTAGGAAATAGTGTGTATAGGTTTGTAGTGAACGAATTCTCGTTTGTAGTAATTTGTATATCCCAAAAAACGTGTTCAAAATGGAAGACGCGGAGCCTATAGCGCTGTGGATAGCACCCACTGGCAGCACACCACATTCAAGGTAATTTAATCCTAATGGATGATGTGTGTAGGAAGTAGTGTGTTGAGGTTTGTAGTGAACGAATTTTCGTTTGTAGTGCTTTGTATATCCCACAAAAAGAGATCAAAATGGAAGCCGCTAAGCCTGTAGCGCTGTGGACAGCAACCACTAACAACACTCCAGAATCAATGTAATGTAATCATAATGGATGATATGTGTAGGAAGTAGTGTGTTGAGGTTTGAAGTGAACGAATTTTCGTTGGTAGTAATTTGTATATCCCACAAAACGTGTTCATAATGGATGGCACGAGACCAATACTGCTGTGCACTGTACCCAACTGCCAGCAGTCCACATTCAAGGTAATTTAATGCTAATCGATAATATGTGTAGGAAATTGTGTGTAGAGGTTTGTAGTGAACAAATTTTCGTTTGTAGTAATTAGTATACCACAAAACATGTGTTCGAAATGGATGGCGCACGGCCAATATTGCTGTGCACTGTACCCACTGGCAGCACCCCACATTCAAGTTAATTTAATCCTAATGGATGATATGTGTAGGAAATAGTGTGTAGAGGTTTGTAGTGAACGAATTTTCGTTTGCAGTAATTTGTATATCCCACAAAACGTGATCAAAATGGAAGGCGCGAAGCCTATAGCGCTGTGGATAGCACCCACTGGCAGCACACCACATTCAAGGTAATTTAATCCTAATGGATGATGTGTGTAGGAAGTAGTGTGTTGAGGTTTGAAGTGAACGAATTTTCGTTGGTAGTAATTTGTATATCCCACAAAACGTGTTCAAATTGGAAGGCACGAGACCAATACTGCTGTGCACTGTACCCAACTGCCAGCAGTCCACATTCAAGGTAATTTAATGCTAATCGATAATATGTGTAGGAAATTGTGTGTAGAGGTTTGTAGTGAACAAATTTTCGTTTGTAGTAATTAGTATATCACACAAAATGTGTTCGAAATGGATGGCGCACGGCCAATATTGCTGTGCACTGTACCCACTGGCAGCACCCTACATTCAAGTTAATTTAATCCTAATGGATGATATGTGTAGGAAATAGTGTGTATAGGTTTGTAGTGAACGAATTCTCGTTTGTAGTAATTTGTATATCCCAAAAAACGTGTTCAAAATGGAAGACGCGGAGCCTATAGCGCTGTGGATAGCACCCACTGGCAGCACACCACATTCAAGGTAATTTAATCCTAATGGATGATGTGTGTAGGAAGTAGTGTGTTGAGGTTTGTAGTGAACGAATTTTCGTTTGTAGTGCTTTGTATATCCCACAAAAAGAGATCAAAATGGAAGCCGCTAAGCCTGTAGCGCTGTGGACAGCAACCACTAACAACACTCCAGAATCAATGTAATGTAATCATAATGGATGATATGTGTAGGAAGTAGTGTGTTGAGGTTTGAAGTGAACGAATTTTCGTTGGTAGTAATTTGTATATCCCACAAAACGTGTTCATAATGGATGGCACGAGACCAATACTGCTGTGCACTGTACCCAACTGCCAGCAGTCCACATTCAAGGTAATTTAATGCTAATCGATAATATGTGTAGGAAATTGTGTGTAGAGGTTTGTAGTGAACAAATTTTCGTTTGTAGTAATTAGTATATCACACAACATGTGTTCGAAATGGATGGCGCACGGCCAATATTGCTGTGCACTGTACCCACTGGCAGCACCCTACATTCAAGTTAATTTAATCCTAATAGATGATATGTGTAGGAAATAGTGTGTAGAGGTTTGTAGTGAACGAATTCTCGTTTGCAGTAATTTGTATATCCCACAAAACGTGATCAAAATGGAAGGCGCGAAGCCTATAGCGCTGTGGATAGCACCCACTGGCAGCACACCACATTCAAGGTAATTTAATCCTAATGGATGATGTGTGTAGGAAGTAGTGTGTTGAGGTTTGAAGTGAACGAATTTTCGTTGGTAGTAATTTGTATATCCCACAAAACGTGTTCAAATTGGAAGGCACGAGACCAATACTGCTGTGCACTGTACCCAACTGCCAGCAGTCCACATTCAAGGTAATTTAATGCTAATCGATAATATGTGTAGGAAATTGTGTGTAGAGGTTTGTAGTGAACAAATTTTCGTTTGTAGTAATTAGTATATCACACAACATGTGTTCGAAATGGATGGCGCACGGCCAATTTTGCTGTGCACTGTACCCACTGGCAGCACCCTACATTCAAGGTAATTGAATCATAATGGATGATATGTGTAGGAAATAGTGTGTAGAGGTTTGTAGTGAACGAATTTTCGTTTGCAGTAATTTGTATATCCCACAAAACGTGTTCAAAATGGAAGGCACGAGACCAATACTGCTGTGCACTGTACCCAACTGCCAGCACTACACATTCAAGGTAATTTAATGCTAATCGATAATCTGTGTAGGAAATTGTGTGTAGAGGTTTGTAGTGAACAAATTTTTGTTTGTAGTAATTAGTATATCACACAAAATGTGTTCGAAATGGATGGCGCACGGCCAATATTGCTGTGCACTGTACCCACTGGCAGCACCCTACATTCAAGGTAATTTAATCCTAATGGATGATATGTGTAGGAAATAATGTGTAGAGGTTTGTAGTGAAGGAATTTTCGTTTGTAGTAATTCGTATACCAAACAAAACGTGATTAAAATGGAAGGCGCGAAGCCTATAGCGCTGTGGACTGCACTCACTGCCAACACCCCACATTCATGGTAATTTAATCCTGATGGATGATATATTTAAGAAATAGTGTGTAGAGATTTGTAGTGAACGAATTTTCGTTGGTAGTAATTTAATTATCATACAAAACGTGTTCAAAATGGAATTCACGAGGCCAATATTGCAGTGCGCTGTACCCACTGGCAGAATCCAAATTCAAGGTAACTTAATCGTTATGGATGATATGTGTAGGAAATAGTGTGTAGAGGTTTGTAGTGTACGAATTTTCATTTGTAGTAATTCGTATACCAAACAAAACGTGATCAAAATGGAAGGCGTGAAGCCTATAGCGCTGTGGACTGCACTCATTGCCAGCACCCCACATTCATGGTAATTTAATCCTGATGGATGATATATTTAAGAAATAGTTTGTAGAGGTTTGTAGTGAACGAATTTTCGTTGGTAGTAATTTAATTATCATACAAAACGTGTTCAAAATGGAAGGCACGAGGCCAATATTGCTGTGCACTGTACCCACTGGCAGCATCCAAATTCAAGGTAACTTAATCGTTATGGATGATATGTGTAGGAAATAGTGTGTAGAGGTTTGTAGTGAACGCATTTTCGTTTGTTGTACTTTGTATATCCCACAAAACGAGATCAAAATGGAAGCCGCGAAGCCTATACCACTGTGGACAGCAACCACTGCCAGCACCCCACATTCAAGGTAATTTAATCCTAATGGACGATATGTGTAGGATATAGTGTGTAGAGGATTTTAGTGAACGAATTTTCGTTTGTAGTAATTTGTATATCCCACAAAATGTGTTCAAAATGGAAGTCGCGATGAAAATACTGCTTTCCACTGTACCCACGGGCAGCACCCCACATTCAAGGTAATATAATCCTAATGGAGGACATGTGTAGGAAATAGCGTGTAGAGGTTTGTAATGAACAAATTTTTGTTTGTAGTAATTTGTATATCCCACAAAACGTGATTAAAGTGAAAGGCGCGAAGCCTACAGTGCTCTGGACAGCACCCAATGGCAGACCCCACATTCAAGGTAATTTAATCCTAATGGATGATATGCGTAGGAAATAGTGTGTAGAGGTTTGTAGTGAACGCATTTTCGTTTGTTGTACTTTGTATATCCCACAAAACGAGATCAAAATGGAAGCCGCGAATCCTATACCACTGTGGACAGCAACCACTGGCAGCACACCACATTCAAGGTAATTTAATCCTAATGGACGATATGTGTAGGAAGTAGTGTGTTGAGGTTTGAAGTGAACGAATTTTCGTTGGTAGTAATTTGTATATCCCACAAAACGTGTTCAAAATTGAAGGCGCGGGGCCAATACTGCTGTGTACTGTACCCACTGCCAGCACTCCGCATTCAAGGTAATTTAATGCTAATGGATGATATGTGTAGGAAATAATGTGTAGAGGTTTGTAGTGAACGAATTATCGTTTGTAGTAATTTGTATATCCCAGAAAATGTGTTTAAAATGGAAGGCGCGAGGCCAATACTGCTGTGCACTGTACCTACTGCCAGCACCCCACATTGATGGTAATTTAATGCTAATGGATGATATGTGTAGGAAGTAGTGTGTAGAGGTTTGTAGTGAAGGAATTTTGTTTTTGTAGTAATTTGTATATCCCACAAAAACCTGATCAAAATGGAAGACGCGGAGCCTATAGCGCTGTGGATAGCACCCACTGGCAGCACACCACATTCAAGGTAATTTAATCCTAATGTATGATGTGTGTAGGAAATAGTGTGTAGAGGTTTGTAGTGAACGAATTTTCGTTTGTAGTGCTTTCTATATCCCACAAAAAGAGATCAAAATGGAAGCCGCTAAGCCTGTAGCGCTGTGGACAGCAACCACTAACAACACTCCAGAATCAATGTAATGTAATCGTAATGGATGATATGTGTAGGAAGTAGTGTGTTGAGGTTTGAAGTGAACGAATTTTCGTTGGTAGTAATTTGTATATCCCACAAAACGTGTTCAAAATTGAAGGTGCGGGGCCAATACTGCTGTGTACTGTACCCACTGCCAGAACTCCGCATTCAAGGAAATGTAATGCTAATCGATACTGTGTGTAGGAAATACTTTGTAGTGGTTTGTAGTGAACAAATATTCGTTTGTAGTAATTTGTACATCCCACAAAATGTGTTAAAAAAGGAAGGCGCGAGGTTAATACTGCTGGGCATTGTACCCACTGGCAGCACCCTACATTCAAGGTAATTTAATCCTAATGGACGATATTGTAGGAATAGTGTGCAGAGGTTTGTAGTGAAGGAATTTTGGTTTGTAGTAATTTGTATACCCCACAAAACGTGATCAAATTGGAAGGCGCGAAGACTATAGCGCTGTGGACAGCACCCACTGGTAGCACCCCACATTCAAGGTAATTTAATCCTAATGGACGATATATGTAGGAAATAGTGTGTAGAGGTTTGTAGTGAACGAATTTTCGTTGGTAGTAATTTGTATATGCCACATAACGTGTTCAAGATGGAAGGCGCCAGGCCAATACTCCCGTGCACTTTACCTACTGCCAGCACTCCACATTCAAGGTAATTTAATGCTAATGGATGATATGTGTAGGAAATAATGTGTAGAGGTTTGTAGTGAACGAATTTTCGTTGGTAGTTATTTGTATATCCCACAAAACGTGTTCAAAATGGAAGGCACGAGACCAATACTGCTGTGCACTGTACCCAACTGCCAGCACGACACATTCAAGGTAATTTAATGCTAATCGATAATATGTGTAGGAAATTGTGTGTAGAGGTTTGTAGTGAACAAATTTTCGTTTGTAGTAATTAGTATATCACACAAAATGTGTTCGAAATGGATGGCGCACGGCAAATATTGCTGTGCACTGTACCCACTGGCAGCACCCTACATTCAAGGTAATTTAACCCTAATGGATGATATGTGTAGGAAATAATGTGTAGAGGTTTGTAGTGAACGAATTTTCGTTTGTAGTAATTCGTATACCAAACAAAACGTGATTAAAATGGAAGGCGCGAAGCCTATAGCGCTGTGGACTGCACTCACTGCCAGCACCCCACATTCATGGTAATTTAATCCTGATGGATGATATATTTAAGAAATAGTGTGTAGAGAGTTGTAGTGAACGAATTTTCGTTGGTAGTAATTTAATTATCATACAAAACGTGTTCAAAATGGAAGGCACGAGGCCAATACTGCTGTGCACTGTACCCACTGGCAGCATCCAAATTCAAGGTAACTTAATCGTTATGGATGATATGTGTAGGAAATAGTGTGTAGAGGTTTGTAGTGTACGAATTTTCATTTGTTGTACTTTGTATATCCCACAAAATGTGTTCAAAATGGAAGTCGCGAGGAAAATACTGCTGTCCACTGTACCCACGGGCAGCACCCCACATTCAAGGTAATATAATCCTAATGGAGGACATGTGTAGGAAATAGCGTGTAGAGGTTTGTAATAAACAAATTATGTTTGTAGTAATTTGTATATCCAACAAAACGTTATCGAAGTGAAAGGCGCGAAGCCTACAGTGCTCTGGACAGCGCCCACTGGCAGACCCCACATTCAAGGTAATTTAATCCTAATGGACGATATGTGTAGGAAGTAGTGTGTTGAGGTTTGAAGTGAATGAATTTTCGTTGGTAGTAATTTGTATATCCCACAAAACGTGTTCAAAGTTGAAGGCGCGGGGCCAATACTGCTGTGTACTGTACCCACTGCCAGCACTCCGCATTCAAGGAAATGTAATGCTAATCGATACTGTGTGTAGGAAATACTTTGTAGTGGTTTGTAGTGAACTAATATTCGTTTGTAATAATTTGTATATCCCACAAAATGTGTTAAAAAAGGAAGGCGCGAGGCTAATACTGCTGGGCATTATACCCACTGGCAGCACCCTACATTCAAGGTAATTTAATCCTAATGGACGATATTGTAGGAATAGTGTGCAGAGGTTTGTAGTGAAGGAATTTTGGTTTGTAGTAGTTTGTATACCCCACAAAACGTGATCAAATTGGAAGGCGCGAGGACTATAGCGCTGTGGACAGCACCCACTGGTAGCACCCCACATTCAAGGTAATTTAATCCTAATGGACGATATATGTAGGAAATAGTGTGTAGAGGTTTGTAGTGAACGAATTATCGTTTGTAGTAATTTGTATATCCCAGAAAATGTGTTTAAAATGGAAGGCGCGAGGCCAATACTGCTGTGCACTGTACTTACTGCCAGCACCCCACATTCATGGTAATTTAATGCTAATGGATGATATGTGTAGGAAATAGTGTGTAGAGGTTTGTAGTGAAGGAATTTTGGTTTGTAGTAATTTGTATATCCCACAAAACGTGATCAAATTGGAAGGCGCGAAGACTATAGCACTGTGGACAGCACCCACTGGTAGCACCCCACATTCAAGGTAATTTAATCCTAATGGATGATATGTGTAGGATGTAGTGTGTTAGGCTTTGAAGTGAACGAATTTTCGTTGGTAGTAATTTGTATATCTTACAAAACGTGATCAAAATGGAAGGCGCGGAGTCAAAACCGCTATGCACTGTACCCACTGCCAGCCCCCACATTCAAGGTAATTTAATGCTAATGGATGATATGTGTAGGAAATAGTGTGTAGAGGTTTGTAGTGAACGAATTTTCAAATGTAGTAACTTGTATATCCCAGAAAATGTGTTCAAAATGGAAGGCACGTGGCTAAAACTGCTGTGCATTGTACCCACTGGCAGGAGCCTACATTCAAGGTAATTTAATCGTAATGGATGATATGTGTAGGAAGTAGTGTGTTGAGGTTTGTAGTGAACAAATTTTCGTTTGTAGTAATTTGTTTATCTTACAAAACGTTATCAAAATGGAAGGCGCGAAGCCTATAGCGCTCTAGACGGCACCCATTGGCAGACCCCACATTCAAGGTAATTTATTTCTAATGGATGATATGTGTGGGAAATAGTGTGTAGAGGTTAGTAGTAAACGAGTTTTTGTTTGTAGTAGTTTGTATATCCCACAAAATGTGTTCAAAATGGAAGACGCGGAGTCAAAACTGCTATGCACTATACCCACTGCCAGCACCCACATTCAAGGTAATTTAATCCCAATCGATAATATGTGTAGGAAATTGTGTGTAGAGGTTTGTAGTGAACAAATTTTTGGTTTGTAGTAATTTGTATATCCCACAAAACGTGTTCAAGATGGAAGGCGCGAGGCCAATACTGTTGTCCACTGTACCCACTGGCAGCACTCCACATTCAAGGTAATATAATCCAAATGGATGACATGTGTAGGCAATAGTGTGTAGAGGTTTGTAGTGAACAAGTTTTCGTTTGTAGTAATTTGTATATCTTACAAAACGTGAACAAAATGGAAGGCGCGAAGCCTATAGCGCTGTGGACAGCACCCACTGGCAGCATCCCACATTCAAGGTAATTTAATGCTAATGTATGATATGTGTAGCAAATAGTGTGTAGACGTTAGTAGGGAACGAATTTTCGTTTGTAGTAATTTGTATATCCCACAAAACGTGTTCAAATTGGAAGACGCGGAGCCAAAACTGCTGTGCACTATACCCACTGCCAACACCCACATTCAAGGTAATTTAATCCTAATTGATAATATGTGTAGGAAATTGTGAGTAGAGGTTTGTAGTGAACAAATTTTGGTTCGTAGTAATTTGTATGTCCGACAAAACGTGTTCAAAATGGAAGACGGGGAGTCAAAACTGCTGTGCACTGTACCACTGGCAGCATCCCACATTCACGGTAATTTAATCCTAATGGTTGATATGTGTAGGAAAAGTTGTGTAGAGGTTTGTAGTGATGGAATTTTCGTTTGTAGTAATTTGTATATCCCACAAAACGTGTTCAAAATGGAAGGCGCGAGGCCAATACTGCTGTGCACTGTACCCACTGACAGCACTTTACACTCAAGGTAATTTAATGCTAATCCATAATATGTGTAGGAAATAGTGTGTAGAGGTTTGTGGTGAAGGAATTTTCTTTTGTAGTAATTTGTATATCCCAGAATATGTGTTCAAAATGGAAGGCGCGAGGCCAGTACTGCTGTGCACTGTACCTACTGCCAGCACTCCACATTCAAGGTAATTTAATGCTAATTGATGATATGTGTAGGAAATAGTGTGCAGAGGATTTTAGTGAACGAATTGTCGTTAGTAGTAATTGGTATATCCCACAAAACGTGTTCAAAATGGAAGTCGCGAGGAAAATACTGCTGTCCACTGTACCCACTGGTAGCATCCCACATCAAGGTAATTTAATCCTAATGGATGATATGTGTAGGAAATAGTGTGTACAGGTTAGTAGTGAACGAATTTTTGTTTGTAGTAATTTGTATATCCCACAAAACGTGATCAAAATGGAAGGCTCGAAGCCTATACCACTGAGGACAGCTCCCATTGGCAGCACTCCACATTCAAGGTAATTTAATCCTAATGGATGATATGTGTAGGAACTTGATTTCTACGATACTTTCATTTCTACTGCTGACTGCAACATCAAATCAGCAGTTGAGGTATTGTAGTTTGGTGTTAAGCTAGTATTGCTGCAAATCAACCATTTCCCGAAACGTCACTACTGTCAGGTGATATTTTTATAGTAACCCCGGATTTATTCCCCCTTATCATTCAATCTGTACACTGACAAGCTGTGGAAGAAATCAAGGGGAAATTTGGAGAAGAAAGGAATGTTCACGGCAGTGGCGCAGCAACGATTTGATTCTGGTGTGGATGGAAGGGCTAATTTAAAATAATAATAATAATAATAATAAAGAAAAATAAAGCCTATTGAATTTATTAGTCTATGATTTATTTTTACACTTTTTATAATTCATGCAATTATAGTACGAAAACAATTGCGCAAGAAATAAAAAGAGTAGGCTCGCATTAATTTGAAAGTGGAGAGGGGCAACGTGGTAGAAATGATGTTTATATAATCAGACCGTAAAATAATTAATCAGCTTCTTTGTTACTAGCAAAAGAGTAAGATCTTTATAGTTTTTTTAACATGAGACTCAATGTGTAAAAATTGAACCAAAATAGCACTATCGTTGTTGATAAGATTCCGCTCGGTGGCGTCGCTGACCAGCTAAGCAGCGGGTCGCCGAATATTAACAATCGGCTCGTAACTTCGGCAAAGCTGTAACAATAGCGGCATCATCAAAGCTGGTCGCGGTGGCATGAAAACCACTCACAGTAGTAATAGCAGCACACGTTCTCAGTGGCGGCATCACGCTGTCGACCCATTGTCACGGTCACTTGTGCTTGGCAAATTATAGTTGCGTTGTGATTCTTTTATGATATTTGTACTATTTCAAATTTCTGGTGCCAACCTGTTTAAAAAATGTAAAATGAAAAAATTTAAAAAAATTAGAAGGTGCCTTGAGTTGGGGGAGGAGATTCAGCCCAATTAGTTCCGCCTTCCCCCTCCCCCCTGCCACCTGCACTACTGTTACAAGGAGAAGAAATAAAAACTTTGAGGTTTGCCACAGACACTGTAATTCTGTTAGAGACAGCAAAGGATCTGGGCGAGCATTTGAACGAAATAGTCTATTGAAAGGAGCGTGTAGGATGAACATTAACAAGAGCAAAACAAGGAAATTGAATGTAGTCTACGAAAATTAGTCGATGCTGAAGATATAAAATAGAAAATGGCAATAGGAAGAAAAGCGTTTCTCAAAATAAAATAAGGAATTGGTTACATTGCATATTAATTTGTCAGATGCGACTTCTGAAGCCCTTTGTATGCGGTGTTGCCTTTTACAACAGTGAAATACGGACGATAAATAGTTCAGACAGTGTGGTGCTACAGACAGTGTGGTGCTAATGAGGAGGCACTGAACAGAACTGGGGAGAAAAGGAATTCCTGGCATACCTTGACTAAAATGGAGGATCTATTTAGAGCTCAAATTCTTAGACATCAATCAATCGTAAATTTAGCATTGGAGAGAAGTATGTGTGCTAAATCTCGCAGAGGGAAAGTATGGACGAATATAGTAATCAGGTTCAAATACATGTGTTCAAAAATATTTGTATAGCTTATGGGACTTAACTACGGGGCCATCAGTCCCTACACTTACAAACTACTTATGAACTAGCTAACACCAAGGACTGCACAAATATCCATGCTCGATGGGGGATTCGAACCCCCGACCGTACTGGCCGTGCAGACCGTGACTGGAGCGCCTCATTCCCCTCGGCCACCGCGGCCGGCAATACATGTGTGTTGAAGTTTATACGGGCAGATGAATTCGATTGCTCAGCACAGAATAGTGTGTAGAGCTGCAGGAAACCAGTCTTCAGTTTGAAGTCAACAACAACAAACTTCATTTTTTCTCCTTTAGTTTTCGTACGTTTCGTGCGAATCTCAAGCAGACAGTCGATGAACAGTTAATACACACGGCGTCTATTATAAAACCGTTACTAAGAATTTCTTATAGTATTTAAGATGTAATTATGGTAGGCTTTGACCACTGAGTTAGATTCTACCGCAAGTGCCGAAATAATTAACAATTTACAATTACACTTCAATAATTATCGCTTCAGTGTTGTAGCCTGGAGGAGTGGTCAGAAAGAAACAACTTATACAGAAACTGCGAGATACTATGGTGTAACCTTTCCTGTTCCTTTCGTTCCTCTGTTTCTGAGCGTCAGCAAATTGGAAAGCTTATATATCAGGTGCTTTTAACTTTTATTTATCAAATATCACCAGCATTTGGAATTGTTAAGAGTATACGATGCATTACGTCCCTTCTATTAGTATTTCTCTTTTTAGTTAACACGGTGACAGGCTGTGCGCAGCGCCTTCGAAGCCGCCATCTCCTCAGCGCTAAGCCAGCGTGAGCGAACGTTGCATGTCGTTAATCGAATGGAGAATTGGCAACATTGTAGATTCCGTTTGGTAACTGTGAACGGCGTGTTTAGTTCAGAATGAAGATGATAAATTCACTTAATTATTCATGTCGTGTCCGTACAATAATCTGAGTGATTTTCACTTAAGGTGCGACATAACGTTATTAATTCTTGTTCATAAGCTTAGGAAAGTCTTTCCAAGCAAAAAATGTAAACATATTGGTTTTTTACGTTTCGATTTATCTGGTCTTGAAACTATTGAGACAGGAAGGAGTTACCAACTACTGAAAGTCTTGGCCAGCTCTGGTGTAGTGCATTCGCATGTGGAGAGTCTCGTGGAAGCTAAATTTTTTAACTGTTCTGTACCGAGCTGCCAGTATCCAGGTTGAAAGTCAATAGGATTTTCTTCAGAAAACTACTCCGTCATCTGTTGTATATCTATTTCCAGGAAGGCATTCACTAGTATTATATTACATTGACTGCCTATGCTCAGGTAGTTATCGATTCCGTACCTATAGAAACCACCTGGTTCAGTGTTAAAGTTGCTGGTGAAAGGCAAAGGTCACAGGTTCCCGCACACAGTTCCAATAATATGCTAGTAATACTTGATAATAATAATCGAATTATCTGGTACAGGCACTGTCTGCAATGGTGTTTATCAACCTAAGGATTTTCATAATGTCTTTGCATTAAACCAGGATAATTTCACAGAGCGCCACATCGTCTTCAGCGCCTCTAGTATACATGGTATGCTCATCTTAGTTACAACACCACCACAAGGCTGGTGTATCTCGCCGTAGTTGTCTGGCAGATCGCTTCTGCTTCAATATCTGCAATGTGTGGGTACATTTTTCGCAGGCATGATCGTATCTACTTCACCTCGGGTAACGCCAAGTGAAGGGCGCCAAGTCGCACCGTATTAATGGAAGATTAATTCAGTATCAACTAGGACAGAGCCGATTTATCGTTGACGGTAAAAGGCAGAATACACGGCAGTCATTAACTCTGTCGACAGAAAGCTTCCCTTACATTAAAAGGCTATATTTAGTAAACAAATAGTCATTTAAAGTCAGATGGCTTTTACTTTGGAAACTGAGTCGTTGAAAATTATGGTGTTGGATTGTTGTACTAATTCGGATCTCCTCTTTTGCGGCATTCGATCCCATCGCAACCATTTTTCCGAGACTGCATACTCCTCTACGTCTACACGACGAGCACGTATATGGATTCCAATTTTGAGCAACACAGCGTAATCATAATTTCATTTGAAGCCTTCGACAGAGTACAAAATCATTTTAACCTCTCTTCATGCGTTATCGATAACAACGATACGTGCTGTTATTTCTAGTCAGACATGCCTCCATCCTTATTCATGTTAAAATTTGAAATTTGACGTGCATAAAAAGGACGATGGTAATTCTGGTTGTGATTGCCGGTCAGGCATAACGTAATTATATCCTTATTACAGAATCAAACATACTAACATCTGACTTTACTTATCATCCATTTAGGTACTGGGTTCGATGCTACAGCACAGGACTTTTTGTCCGGGCCCTTCGTTACTTGTCACTAGGGCAATAAGGGTGTTCATTGCGTTTCTGGTTCAGTATAAAAAGCATTTGTTTTTTAGGTTCAGTTTCGTGAACTGATACTTGTGGTGAAAACTCCAATCTCTATATTTGTGCCTAGTCAGCTATGAAGATCTTTGTCATTATCAAGTATTGACAGGAGACTAATACTTTCCTCGGTTAGCAGTGTTTGCAGTTGATGGGTTTGATTCCATAACCAGAACAAGGTACTCGTCGTAACATTCAAAAATGTGTGCACAAATATTTGTTCAGTCATGAGTACAGGAGTAATTGTTGGCGATACGCCATTAATATTGAAGTTTCCATAGAGTGTTTGCTGCTCTTTTATTATTTTGTTAGTTCAACAACCAGTAAATACAAAATATCGCTCGCCATATGAACGACGTTTGGTAGTTGTGAGAAAACGATTTAGAGAGGAAAAGAACTTCGAGTTGCAGCAGATCTTAAGGAATTCCGGTACTGTCGTAAAAGTTGTTGTTAATGACTTATTACATGTTTTATGTGGTGGAGTTTGTTATATCGGACTTTTAAAAGTTTGTAATACTGTAGTTTGTGCAGTGGTATACATCGAGATATCGACGTGCGCGTGTCGAACAGAGATTACATTCACGTAATATCTTTGCTATTGCTCATTCATTTTTCTATATGTGTTTATTCTGTTTTTGTTTAGTTTTTGTTTCTGTATTCTGTGATGGAAATATACGTTTATGTTATCTAAGAAATGTTGCTGTGAAATTAATTTATTACGAGTTGCAAATTTTTTGGTGACCCCGACGTGATTTCAGGCGGCCGCGGACGTGATAAATATAAAACAAGTGCGTCGCGCTGCGTGATTAAATACGTCGGCCGACATTAACGAACGTTGTGTCTGTGCCGTATCGTTCTAAACATTAAGTGCAAACGATCCGCGCCGCGCAACATCCGCATATCGCGTCGTCGACTTATTTCGAACCTCAAGTACTATCTACCGCGTCATCCGCGCCGCGATTATTCCGATACAGTGATGTCGAACCCGGCAAATACCGTCGACGCAACTCCGAGCGCTTCAATTAATCCAGTAGCTGTCAAACCATCACCTTTCTGGCAGCAGAACACAGTACTATGGTTCGCGCAACTCGAGAGTCAATTCGTGGTCGCAAATATCACAGCTGACGAAACTAAGTACAGTTACGTTGTCGCCGCACTTAGTGAGGACAAGGCTCTCGAAGTGCAAGATATTTTGGTCCTCGCACCAAGCACGGACCGATATACGGCTCTGAAGAACGCTCTAATTACGCGTCTATCACAATCAGAAACAAAAAGACTGGAGAAGCTACTGCGAACAGAGGAGTTCGGAGACCGCACTCCCTCGCAGTTGCTGCGACGACTACGGACACTAGCGGGCAATGCTGTTAATGAAGATATTCTAAGGAACATCTGGCTCTCACATATTCCTCAGACGTAAAGAAGATTCTTACAGTGTGTGCTGGAGATCTGGATGCACTTGCGCAGACTTCAGACCGTATTGTAGAGATGTACCCGCCATCAACAGTAGCGACTGTTAGTTCACCGCCAGATTCTGCTGCAGCGCCATTACAAACACAGATTGCGGAGCTTACTGCACAAGTCGCTGCACTCAAAACTCAGTTGTCCAGTCGTCGACCTCAGTGAAATCGCTCACCACGAAAACGTAGCAGATCACCTTCATAAAAAAAGAAAAAAATTGCTGGTATCATAAAAGGTTTGGATTTCAAGCAAAGACATTCATGCCGCCATGTGAGATGGAAAACGGGACGGGAGGTCAGTAATGACGGCAACTGGCTTTCCAGACGGCAGCCGTCAATTGTTTGTCACTGATCTCTACACGAAACTCCAGTTTTTGGTGGACACTGGTGCAGGCGTGTCTTGTTTATCCATCCACTCGTCTGCCTCGCCGTAACTCTGATGGCTGTCACCTCTTTGCTGCTAATGGATCTATCTTAAAGACTCATGGTCGTGTTACACGAGTGCTAAACCTGGGACTCCGTTGGAAATTCGAGTGGCAATTTGTTATAGCGAATGTGACACATCCTATAATAGGAGCCAATTTTTTGTCATTTTATGGACTGGTACCTGACCTCAGACATCGTCGACTACTCGACAACACCACCAAGCTGGCCAGTGAAGGAAGTGTTCGTTGTGTAGATAGTACAGGTGTTCGGATGATCGTTGGAGACTCGCCCTGCATTGAACTTCTTAAGCAGCTCCCCGAGATCACCAGGCAGCTGCCGACGTTGGCACTAGTACAACATTCGACAGTTCGTTACATTCACAGAACACCTGGACCACCAATCCATGCTCGACCACGCCGATTAACACATGAAAAATTAAAAGTGGCTAAGTAAGAATTTTAATAATGGAAAGTCCAGGTTGGAATTAATAATATAGTGAGGACAGTTTACAACTCACCACAAAGACGTGGCGACGAGCTGCGACAGGCACATACAAATGACACACACATACAACACATTCAGCTTTCGGCCATGGCCTTCTTCAGAAAATAGAGCACTCACGCAATCACGCAGGCACACAACACAGTCATACAACCATCACCTCCGACTGCCGCACTTCGAATCACGCTCTGCAGCGAATTGGGGACGGGAGGGGAGGGGAGGGGGAGGTGATAGAAAGGTTACGTCACGGTGGTGGGGATGGGTTAGATGGGAATAACGAGATGCAGCTTAGGAATGGAGTGGGGAGGCGGGTGAGGGGAGAAAATTAAAAAAAAAAAAGTGAAATAAATATATACAGAGAAAATGCATGCACACTGCAAGTACACAAGACCGCATACACACACACACACACACGCACGCACGCATGCGCGCGAGCGCACACACACACACACACACATATATATACACACACACGATTACACATTCATACACCACTCAAAATAGGCGTATTTGGGATAGAGAGGTAGGAACTGTAAGGTATGGAAAAATATATATAGGGAAGTTATCGTAGGTGGAGGCCTGGTTGATTTCGGGATCGGAGAATGTATTGTAGGGATAACTCCCATCTGTGCAGTTCAGAAAAGTTGGTGGTGGATGGGAGGATCCAGATGGCCCGGTTTGTGAAGCAGCCATTGAAATCAAGCATGTGCTCCGCTGCATGCTGTGCCACAGGGTGGTCCACCTTGTTTTTGGCCACAGTTTGGCGGTGGCCATTCATCCTAATGGACAGCTGGCTGGTGGTCATGCCAATATAGGAAGCTGTACAGTGCTTGCAGCACAGCTGGTAAATTACGTGGCTGCTTTCACAAGCGGCCCGGCCTCTGATAGGGTAGGATAAGCCTGTGACAGGACTGGAATAGGAAGTGCTTGGTGGGTGGATTGGACAGGTCTTGCAGCGGGGTCTTCCACAAGGATATGATCCCTGTGGCAGTGAGCTGGGTTTTGGGGTGGCATAAGGATGAACTAGGATGTTGTGAAGGTTGGGAGGGCGACGGAACACCACTTTAGGAGGGGTGGGAAGGATCTTGGGCAGGATGTCTCTCATTTCAGGGCACGATGATAGAAAATCAAAACCTTGGCGAAGGATGGAATTTAGTTGTTCGAGACCAGGGTAGTACTGGGTGACAAGGGAGCGCTCTTTTGTGGATGGTTACTGGTGTTAGGAAGAGGATTTGGGGTGTGTGAGGATATGGCACGGGAGATTTGTTTGCGGACTAGGTCTGTGGGGTAGTTTCTGTTTGTGAAGGCCTTTGTGAGACCTTCAGCATATTCAGAGGCCTTTTATTATTATTATTATTATTATTATTATATTATCTCCCCTCACCCGCCTCCCCACTCCATTCCTAAGCTGCATCTCGTTATTCCCATCTAACCCATCCCCACCACCGTGACGTAATCTTTCTATCCCCTCCCCCTCCCCTCCCCTCCCGTCCCCAATTCGCTGCAGAGCGTGATTCCAAGTGCGGCAGTCGGAGGTGATGGTTGCATGACTGTGTTGTGTGCCTGTGTGATTGCGTGAGTGCTCTATTTTCTGAAGAAGGCCATGGCCGATAGCTGAATGTGTTGTATGTGTGTGTCTTTTGTATGTGCCTGTCGCAGCTCGTCGCCACGTCTTTGCGGTGAGTTGTAAACTGTCTTCACTATATCATTAAGTAAGAATTTTCTTTCATACTTACACAGGGCATCTGCCGTCCTTCAAGCAGCAGCTGGGCCTCACCAATAAATGTGACACCCAAGAAGAACAACCGATGGCGGCCTTGCGGCGATTATCGACAACTAAATGTGAGAACAATCCCAGACAGATACCCAGTACCACACATTGAGGACTTTACGTTTAATGTTTATGGCAAGCAAGTAATTTCCACCTTAGACCTGGTGCGTGCTTATTATCAAATACCAGTGGCGCCAGAAGATGTTGCTAAAACTGGTGTCACCACTCCCTACGCTCTCTTTGAGATCACACGAATGCCATTCGGGTTGTGCAATGCTGCGCAAACATTCCAGGGTTTCATGGACGAAGTGACAAGAGATCTCGACTTCTGCTACGCGTACATTGACGATGTATTAGCTATGTCAAGTTCTGAAGCAGAACATATGGAACATCTACGCCAGATATTCATACGCCTACGCTCACATGGACTTCTTATTAACCCTCCTAAATGTGTTTTTGGAGCTTCAGAAGTTCGCTTCCTGGGCTACACAATCAATGCACATGGAATACGACCACCACAAGACAAGGTAGACGCAATAGTTAACTATCCACGGCTAGTTACAGTTCGTTAACTGCGGCGATTTATGGGTGTCACAAATTACTACCGTCGCTGTGTTCGGAACTTTGCATTGTTAACTGCACCTTTGAACAATCTTCTTGGTTCACACAAACCGAGTGATAGACTATTGTGGACCAGTGAAATTGACGCTGCTTTCAACAATGTAAAGACTGCCATTGCTGAGACTGCTCTGCTGACTCACCCAGTTCCTCATGCATCACTTCCCTTAATGGTTGATGCATCAGCAACAGCAATAGGCGCTGCACTGCAAGTGCAACACCAGTGGCCACCTCTGGCATTCTATAGCAAGAAGTTATCTCCTTCGCAGCAGAACTGGTCAACTTACGACCTCGAATTGTATGCAGCGTATGCATCAATCAAGAAATTTAGACACATGCTTGAAGGAACACACTTCATTCTTGTCACTGACCATAAACCGCTAACATATGCTTTTCGTCAACGTCCAGACAAAGCGTCGCCACGACAGCTTCGTCAGTTGGACTTCAAAGGCAATTTACTACCAACATTGTCCATGTTGAGGGAGAACTTAATGTTCCAGCAGATGCTCTCTCTCGCATTGAGGCGATTTCTAGTTCAATCGATTATGATGCACTGGCCTATGCACAACAGTCTGATAACGAACTGCAAGAACTGTTGTCACAGCCATCTAGTCTTCAACTACGTCGCATTCAAGTGCCATCAACGAATGTGCTACTATACTGTGACGTCCCTACATCAAAGCCACGACCCTTTGTGACTAGCAGCCTGCACCGCTCGGAACGTTCGTTCCACCTAACCAACGTTTCGAACGTGTCAAATAATGACATCATAGGACCGTTGCCACTATCGAACGGGTACACTTATTGCCTCACTGCCTTAGACAGATTCACTCGCTGGCCAGAGGTATTCCCCATGTCCGACATCACCGCCAAGACCATCGCAACTAAGTTCTTCCAGGGATGGCTTGCCCGTTTCGGCGTACCATTGCGCATTACCACCGACCAGAGAGGCAGTTAGAATCCTACCTGTTCCAAGCACTTGCTGTCCTGTAAGGCACGAAGCGCATTCGGACTGCTCCTTATCATCCGGCAGTGAATGGTTTAGTGGAACGTTTGCACCGTCAACTCAAAGCATCTCCTCGGTGTCACGAATCACAGCGTTGTACTGAGACACTACCGATCGTATTACAGGGCATACGCACAGCCATCAAAGACGACCTGAAAACAACCGCAACTGACATGGTCTATGGGCAACCTATTCGACTACCTGGCGAGTTCCTCTGTAACATGCCAGACACTATCGTTGATGCGTCAGAATTCGTCAGGAAACTATGCTCACACATACAACTTCGGCCTGTTACAGCAAGAGAACAAGTGACTCGCCGCCCATTCATCTTTGCAGATTTGTCGAACTGCAAACAAGTGTTAATTCGTCATGATGCGGTGCGTAAGCCTCTACAACCGCCATATGACGGACCATATACAGTACTGAGCAGAGGGGAGAAAACTTTTAAAAGTAGATATAAGGGGGACACCAACAACAGTTTCCATCGACCGCCTCAAACCCGCCTTCAACACTTCTGCTACTGATATAAATGATCCACCAACCACAGCGTTTGAAGACATGACAGAACCAACGGCTTCCTCACCACCTGCCACCAGCAAACCACCGACACCGAGTACTTCAACTGACGGCTCTACAACAACAAAACCAGTGGTCATTAGATCAGGACGGCACGTCAAGTTTAATCTTAAATATCGTTAACTCTTAAGGGGGGGGGGGGAGTGATGTAGTGGTGGCATCAAGTTTGTGCAGTGGTATACATAGAGATATCGACGTGCGCGAGTCGACCAGAGATTACATTCACGTAATATCTTTGCTATTGCTCATTCATTTTTCTATATGTGTTTCATCTGTTTTTATTTCTGTATTCTGTGATGTTACCCAAGAAATGTTGCTGTGAAATTAATTTATTAGGAGTTGCAACAATACTTTTGATACATTATTAATTGTCATAAAGTGGAGGTTACAATCATTAAGAACTTAACAACGTGTTTCCTTTCGTTTGCAATATGGCGGTGTTAATTTATATTTGAAATGATGCCATAAAGAGCAGTTCCTTCCAGGGGTCGATTTTGAATAATCGAACGACTATAGCGCGAAACGATTAGCTGATCCGCGAGAGAGTTGCTTTATTAGGAATACATCCCTATTAGGCAGAAAGGAATTCAGGTAGTTCGCATCCATTTGTACATGATAGTATGTCGTGTCGTTCGATTTTTCAACTGATCATGAAGTATGTGGCGATATAACTCAGCAAATAAATGAAAGAAAGCGAGTGCATGTTATGAATTTCTGCGACAAATTTTAGTGGGGTAACGAACTGTTTAAAAAAAAATAAAAATAAAAAATAAAAAAAAAACTTCTCTCTTTTCATTCTCCACTCCGAGGAGTGGAGCGGGCTGTTTGAGATCCGGCCCATAAAGAGTCGCGGTTCTATTCAGCCAATATCAGACAAGCTGATAGTGGGGCAAAGGGGGATCCCAATTGGGAATAAGTGGGAGGGGCTTACCAGCTCCGGCATACGCCTTACAACCAAGGAAAACCTCCCGAAAACCTTGGTCGGAGCCGGGGGGATTGGGACCAATTTAATTTAGCTCAGGGACTTGCCCCGGACAAAAATTGGATTATCGAGAGAACACGAATGCACTCACGACAATCAAGGATCGGACGCACGAGTTACTCTCGTAATCTCGTAGAGATCAGCTCGACCAACAGTGGACAAGCATCTCCCTACAGGGACCGCACCCGTGGGCACGGTATCCAGTGCCATTTTGGAAAGTACAAATAGAGGAAGAGTACGCTTATCGCTGCGAGAAAAGGGCTGCTTGTATTATGCGCTATGGAACGCTATTATTCCTTCCGTTCAATTGACTGTATAGCTCTTCTTATCAGCGGCCTATGAGACTAAGAATCCACATTTTTTAGGATAAAATGTATGTCGTTTTTAGTGAATACAAAGTACAAAAAGCTTTAACTTCATAGATGCTTAGTATGTGTGTGCTATCACAAGATCTTAAAGTTGGTACCGATTCTAGCCAAGTATTTCATTCCCAGAAAAGGTGTTCAGAGAAAAAGTATCTGTAGAAACGGCAGAATAATTAGATATCTTTATTCTAATATTTTAAAAACCCAAAATAGATTCAAGTGCATTAATTCATATAAATGAAGATGTAGCGTTTGATGATATAGGATGCGTCAACCTGCTGTATTCCTGCACTCGAAAGTATTTCATGTAAGTAAGTAAAAAAAAAAAAAAAAAAAAAAAAAAAAAAAAAGGACGCTAGTGAGTTTCACTGTTGTACCAGGCGCAAATTCTGTTATGTAAAGTGTATTTTCGATTGTTAATTCTGAAAGACGACCGTCTGTCTTCTTCCATATATTTTTTGTATATTTCTGTAAAATTATAATTTATTTAATATCTCTAGATTATCATTTTGTTAAAACTTGAACCCCACTCTTTTCAATGCTTGAGGAAAATCGTTTTTATTTTATGTGCTAAAATATTAATATTATGATTATGTTAATCATATATTATTATATTAATTAATTTGGCATACAGCTTTTCCGCTACGCCACAGTCCCTGTGAGAATGTGCCGTTGTTTTACTTTTAAGTGGGTGCGAGAATCTATGGCTGTCTGAATCTACTTCCCATCAATTGAAGGGCAAAACACAGAAATTGAGCCATTACAGTCTTACGCAAATCGCTCACGCATAGGCGGGATAAAACCATGACACATATTAACAAAAAAACAATAAAACATCTTGGAAATAAAAAAAAAGACAAAACATGACCAAGTGTGCAAGCACATAAAATAGACACTACAAATTTACACATATCAAGCAATCCTACACAAAAGGAAACAGATGATCAAATGTACAAATACATAAAATTAACACTAGAAATCCGCACAAGTTAAACAATCCTAAGTTATAAAATAAGGTAAAATTGACTTACAACGTAAGTAAGTCTTATTCTTTGCACTATACTGCAAAACAAAAAATGGAGATTAGAGTTTTACCGTCCTATCGACGTTAGAAATTCAGGTGTCCTCATTGTACATATAGGGCGGACAGTATCTTGACATGGAGCTTGCCTTTGTTCAGCTCCTTTATTTTTGTTTGTATTTCCTCACATCTGTGATGCTGCACTTTTCTGAATGTTAATCTGGCCTCTTCTACATATCACACTCCGTTCTTTAATTTACAAAATTGCCCTGCAAAACGTATCTGAAAAATATAAGTTGGTTCTATTAATAAGCCAGGGTGTATATTGTCAATGAAATTTTGATGAACCCATTCGTTAATGCTCTGCTGCGATCGTCTTCCGGTTGAATAGCACATCTCCGGATATTCAAACGGACAATCCCTAGACAAAATTATCTAGACCCCTGAGCATCAACACCACAGTGCATTTAAGTGCAACTAAAAAAAACTATGAATTACGGCGTTGGCGCTTACTACGGCGTCTTATAAACATGCTACCTAACGGAGAGATTGCCGATTTAAAATTTTCAGTAAAGGTGGCAACTAAAGCACTTGCTATACAAGGCTAGTTTCACGCACAGTGAAGAAGAGTACAAACACTTAAAAAGACATACAGGGACACAAATTACCATAAACAAGACATACACAAAATATGCACAATAAAATACTTAACATGGCCTAAAGAACTGAGATTATGCACCATGAATCCTCACGATGGAAACAAAAAGATAAAAGCATGGGAAAAAAAAGAAAAAAAAAGAAAGGGACTATGTGAGCCAGGCAGCCTTATACCTAACAGATACACTTGAACATGTCACACTAATAATTTTTTTATGCAGGAAATGGAGCGTCAAAGTAACGTACGTGGAACAGCCGAACTAGCAAGCTGCTGTAATCCACCCCAATAGCGGCGTGTACCTTATAGTACACAAAACACGCATACAACATGAAGATGCGTTCTGTCGAAATGAAATCGCACGACAAACACATACATATACAAAGGACACATATAACAAAATACACTATTAAAACAAATCATTCAAAGAAAACACTACAAAAGACATACTAAATACAGCCTAAATCGACAAACACAAATGACATGGGTGGTAAGAATATCACTTAAAATTACCTTAGCAAACAGAAAATTATAGAAAACGTATGACACAATTAGGCGCATGGCTACTCGCGGTAGAACCTCAGGCTCGAGACATGGTGGAGGCCTCTGGATTTCCTAGTGCGAAGAGGTTCTAGCTCCACGGCGTTCTCGTGGGCTATACGTCTGACACCGTAGGGTCGGAAAAAATGGGGGAAAACTTCTTGGTAAGTGAATGACGCTTGCTCGAGAGTCGTCGCCAGCGTACTAGGACCTTCTGGCTCACTTGGAACACTCTTACCACGCGACTCACTTTGTCTTGCCGTCGTCTCCTCTCTGCGGCATCTCTAATATTTGCCAGGGCGCGTTCGATAACTCCACGGTGTCTCAGACGAACCGGCGGATCGAGAGGCACGGTTTTACGCTCCTTGTCCTCCAGGTGCTTGTTTTTAAGTACCAGCACCGGGGGCGTAGAGGTGGAGCTGTTTGGGATGTCGTTCAGGACGTGCTGAAACCCTTGTATATACCGATCTCAAGCCCTATCACGACGGTAGCAGTACAGGCGGCACAACTATTCCAGTACTTTCACAAGGATTTGACGCAGGGTGATAAACAGATATGAAAACCGGCCTTATGCATCTCCTCCGCAGCATTTCTTTACAGACGTGGAAACGGAACTGAGAACCGTTGTCCGCAATGACTTTCTCTACAGGCGCGACTTGTCGTAAGAAGTCTTTGATAAAGGCCCGAGCAACGGACCGACCAGACGCTCTCCTTAAAGGAGTGAAGGTAACAAATTTCGAAGTTAACTCTACTGCCATAAAGATGTAAGAATAGCCATTCATTGTGCGTGGTTGCGGTCCGAAGAGATCGACCGCAGCTAACTCAGGTAGCCGAGAAGGGATTATAGGAAAGACGGGAGCTTGGTGTGTAACCACGGGAGGTTTAGATTTTTGACAAAGCTGACAAGTGGCCAGCACTTTCCGGATTCTTTTTTCCATATTTAGGAAGTAACAGGTACCACGGAGTTTCTGGTAGCACTTGCGGGGTCCATATATCGCGTAGCTTAGGTGAGTAAACCAGATGACCCACTCATGTGGAATGCACACAACCCAGTTCGATTGCTAGGAGTCGCTAGTCGGAACAAGATATTTCGCATTATCGAAATATAGAAATCCAAGTTTGCTGCTAACGATAGTTATTAAGCTTGTCCAAATTTACTCCACTACAAGCTTGCTTCGGCTTTTGCCATTTTCAAGTGGACCTGGTGATGTATAATAAAATAATTACCTACGTTCACAATATACAATTTTGTATACAAAATTTTAAAACATTTTTCATTACAGATACACTTACGTTTGAGTAGGATTGACGTCCATAAAGCATATTAGAGTTTGTGTCTTTTTGTGACAAGATGGTATAGTCACGTTTTATCACGTTAATTTTTTTTAATTTGACAGATATAGACACTGTTTACTCTGTTGATGCTTTATGTTTACAGTAAATTACGTCTGTTCTAGTCAGAGGATGTACTCGTGTGTCATGGATAATATAATAGCAGAAAAAAAACATCGTCTCTTTTTCTTGTGTGAATTTTTATCCGTTTTCCTTTCCCAAAATTTCAATAAAGCTCTCTAAATAATTTTTATCTTTTAAATCTGTTTGTTCGTTGAGAATATCAAGTGGGTATGTTTTCGTGTGTTTGAAAATTTCTAGTTGTTCCAGAATATTTAGAATATGGCCTTTACGAACTGTGTGTAGAATTTTTAAAACAGTTTCAGTGTTTTCAGCTGTGTGATTTTGGCTTTTTACGTGTAAGTAAAAGTTCGACTGGTTGCTTTCAAAGTCTCTTATGTGTTCCTTAAATCGAATTTAAAAGTTTCTCCCTGTTTGCCCAATACAAAACGTACTGCAATCATTACACGAAATTTTGTAAACGCCAGGGTAGGAATAAATGTCGTTTTTCGTCTTTCCTGATCTTAATTTTGACCTTACAGTATTGTTTGTGCGAAATGCTAGTTTTATGTTCGTTTTCTTCAATATTTCGTTAATTTTTTTCGATATGTTGCCTAGATACGATGTTCGTACATATGTTGCTCTTCTTGTAACTTTGTCTTCTTTTTCTAGTGTTATGTCTTTGTGAATGGGACTTGTTTTAGGTTTCATCTGTTGTTGATATGATTTGAGTACCATTTTTTAGTTGAAATTATTTTGTTGTGCTATGTATTTTAGTGTTGTAAGTTCAGTAAGTATTGCATTTTCTTCCAGCGGTAGATTAATGATTCTATTGATCATTGATTTGAAAAACGTATATTTCTGTGATTTCGGATGACGATAATTTTTATTTATGATGTTATCTGTAGTGGTTGGTTTATTATAAATTTCAAACATATGGTGGTTGTTACTGTTATGTATTGTCAAGTCTCAAAAATGTTTAGATTTGTTTTTCTCTTTCTCTAGTGTAAATTTTATTTTTGGTTATAAGGTGTTTAATTTCTGGTGTATGTTTTGAATGTCACTGTCATCTCCATTTACTAGAACTAGTGTGTCATCTATGTAATGGTAATAATATACAATTTTTGTAAGTAAGGGCCAATATGAGATGAAAAACTTTTCTTCTAGTGTTGTATCTGCATTTGTCCCTGCAAAAATACAGTTTCCCATTACTACTCCATCAGCTTGTGTGTAAATTTTGTTATTAAATTCAAAATAATTTTGAGATACAGAAGATCTATAATTTCATAAGTTTCTGTGATAGAAACTTTCCTATATTTGAGCAAGTTGTTTTTTATTATTTCAATTGTTTCAGAGACTGGTATGTTTGTGTATAGATTTGTTGTATCAAATGAGATAAATTTACCCGCTGGTGGTATTTGGATATCTTTTATAGTATAGGATATTGTTCTTGAATTTTTAATAGTGCATGTTTTAATAAATGTATAAAGGTGAGATATTAATTTATTTAGTTTTTTACTTATTAGATATGTTGGGCTATTGATGCAATTAATAATTGGACAAATAGGGATCAGGTTCTTATGTATCTTTGGTTGTGCATATAAAGTCGGAGTACATGGGTTCATAACAGTACATGCTTTCTTTTCTTGGTTTCTAAGAAGCACATGGCAATTTTTAATCGTTTTTTAGTTTTTGCAGCAAATTTATTAGTTGGGTTTTGTGGTATTTCAGTGATATTATATTCTTGGAAAAAAGTAATGACTTTACTTATATATTGTTCATGTTTTAATATAACTATACTATTACCTTTATCAGATTTCACTCCTATTGCATTTTGTGAGAATAGTTTGTTATTTATATTGGTAAGTGTAACACGTTCTAAATGTGTCTGTTTGTTGTAGATTTGTCTGTTTTTTATTTCTGTCTCTAAGATTTTTGCTGTTTTAATTGTTAATTCGTTTTGTTGTCGTATGGGTAATTTTGCTAAGTCAATGGCTACCTTTGTTGTTGCTATCAGATTTTTAATAGAAATTTTGTGAAACTTTGGCTCTACATTGTATTTAAGACCTCTATTGAGTAAATCCATTTCATCATTTGTGAACTGTATATCTGTCAGATTCTTGACACGTGTATAGAATTGAAATGGTGATATAATTTCTTGTGAATCTATTTGCCTATGATGTTGGTTGTCAATTAACTTAGCAATTTTTTTCTTATGAGTTCTGCATATAGCATGGCTTGTACGCCAAATACATTTGTCTATAACTCCAGTTACATAATCGAATAATAATACTGTTTAAGTATTACTTAATTTGCGACATAAAGCTTTCGGTTCAGATCGTTTTTATAATGAAGTTTGCTTGTGATCTCTTGTTCTATCCACTCTTTTGCACCAAAACTCTTGATGTGTTGCACTAAACTAGATTTAGCTTTCACTTTAATGCTTACATATGAAGGTATGATTTTGTTTTTGAGACAGTGTTTGTTATATATTAGGCTTTCAGTGAGTTTCAACATTTTATTTTTCAGACGTAGGTAATGTAGAATTTTTTTTTTTTTTTTTTTTTTTTCTTTTGATAACAAGATCAATAGTTTCTTTTCTACTAGGCCCGCAGCATATACAAGATCAAAATATCACATTATCGAAATATAGAAATCCAAGTTTGCTGCTAACAATATTTATTAAGCTTGTCCAAATTTACTCCACTACAAGCTTGTTTCGGCTTATGCCATTTTCAAGTGGACCTGGTGACGTATAATAAAATAATTACCTACGTTTACAATACACCATTTTGTAAAAACGATTTTAAAATATTTTTCATTACAGATACACTTACGTTTGACTTGTATTGACGACCAGAAAGCATATTAGAGTTAGTGTCTTTTTGTGACAGTATGGTAAAGTCACGTTTTATCTCGTTAATTGTTTTAATTCGACAGATATAGACACTGTTTACCCTGTTGATGCTCTATGTTTGCAGTACTTTATATCTGTGCTAGTCAGAGGATGTACTCGTGTGTCATGGATAATATAATAGCAGAGAAAAGAAACACGTTTCTTTTTCTTGTGTGAATTTTTATCCGTTTCCCTTTTCCAAAATTTCAATAAAGTTCTGTAAATAATTATTATCTTTTAAATCTGGATAAACGCAGCAGAACTGAAGTTGAGTGCGAAAGGCAACTTACGGAACTGGTAGCAGGTTCCGAAACGTAGGAAGGCAGTGTAAGGTTGGCAACTCGGGGCAAGTTCAGTTTGCCAGTAGCTGGAGCGCAGGTCTATGCAGGAAGGCACGCGCACGCCGTGAAATTGGTGCAGCAATTCATCCAGCGTCTGTGGTCGGTCCGTCTCCGGTTCTATTACCATGTTAATTTGTCTCGAATCGAGAACAAGATGAATGGAGTTATGTCGTTTCTGAACGACCAGCAGCGGGTTGTTGTATAAACATACAGCTTGCTCACTAACTCTTTCCGCCAGCATGCGCGTATTTTCCGCCGGCCGTGGTGGCCGAGAGAACTGCGGCGCGCAAGTCACGGTCTGCACGGCCATGACGGTCGGGGGTTCGAATCTTCCCTCGGGCATGGATACTTGTGCCGTCCTTAGTGTTAGCTAGTTCATAAGTTGTTTTTAAGTTTAGGGACTGATGACCCCGTAGTTAAGTCCCATAAGCTATACAAACATTTGAATTTTAATTATCAGTTGTGCATTATCAATTGTAAAGGTACTTGTAATTGTGTCATTACTTGCATTGAATCTACTTGAGGGTCGCCACCATTCATTTAATGTCGCTAGATTATCATTTTATTAAAACTTGAACCCCACTCTTTTCAAGGCTTGAGGAATATCATTTTTATTTCATGTGCTAAAATATTAGTTAATATTGCTAGGTTTTTCTTATTTTGTTATGTTAATAATTTATTATTACTGTAATTTAAGTGGCATAAGTACGGCTTCTTCGCTACGCCACTGTCCCTGTGAGAATGTGCAGTTGTTATACTTTTAAGTGGGTGCGAGAAGCTATGGCTGTCTGAATGTGGGGAGTGATTGCTCATTTTGAATCGTTCTCTCTGGATCAGTGCCGATAGCTGCTGATACTACCAAAGAGGTTTCTACACCCTTTGGTTGCGAGCTAGTTGGTCAGCCTTCCCTCCAGCGCTAGACTCGCTGTCCGACCCCGCCACCACTGTTTCATGGATTTTTCGGCTTCCGGTGGCTCCCCGCGTCTTGTGACCGCTCCGTCCGGTCATTCTGGACTGGTCATCTGGTGAGGTAAGGTTGGTTCTGCTCTTGCTTCCGGAGATGGTAGCTTTTCATTGATAAGCCCGTTTAATTTAGATTCATGAACTGAGAATCATTTTTTTGGAATATTTTCTCCGATCGTGTGCAGAAATGTGTTCTCGTTTTTCAATTCAGCGATTTCCAGTAGACCAACGTGGTGTGTTTGATTCTAGTTCCAGTTTGATAACGGCCTGGTATGTTAAAACCTTTTGTGATCATGTGGCGGTGTATGAACTCTGTGTAAAATCGATTTCTAATAGGTGATACGTTCATTTTTGTACACAGCATGTAAAAATCTTCTCATCGTTTCCTTCAGTGAGTGATATGTGTTCCACGTGGTTGGTTCATAGAACAAAGCCTTCAGCTTCCACTCTTGTTTGTTCCATGTGCATCAAGGCAAGTAACTATGCGGGTATCCTTCTGATTTCCACTAATATTTCGCGATCTTCTCTCCCCGCCTATTTTAGTTTTGCTGTTTTTTCTCCGACTGGTAGTACGCACTCTGCCTTTGTCAGTAATTCTCTCTGAGCTTTCTATAGCTTCCTTATGTAATTCTAAACATTTCTATGGGTTGCATGCTGTAAGTCTTAATTTTATTTTTCCGACTTTGTAATTATTTCACTTTTGTGTTTTTTTCTAAGGCAAGACCTCATCCGTCTTGGTAATCGCCCCCTTTTGCGTGTAGCTGTATTTCATTCGCTTCCTTATTTAATTCTAAGCACTTCTACGGGTTGAATGCTGTAATTAATTTTCTTTGTTTTTCGGAAACTGTTTTTATTCAATTTTATCGGTTTTCGGAACCACGTGGGTCCGAGTTCCGACTTCCGGAGTTTGCAGCTAGTCGCCTGATCTCACGCCACTTCTCATATAAAACGAGTACCTATATTGATTTCTAACAGACTGCAACCTAAGAATCGACCGTGATTTTGTATAATGAATCCGATTTTCAACCACTTCAGTGGAGTGCGTTCATGTAACGTAGCCGTTAACGTGTTTGCTCGCGTTCAAATGTAATTTAACTTGGCTATACACGCGCACCATCTGAAAACAGGCACGACAGACCAGAGCCAGCTTCAAAGTGTTTCTGTACATTATGTTTTGTGCTACCTCCGACTTGCTGAATTTCGCCTACGATAGCGGCGCCTGCTTCTGCCTCGTCTCAGCACGACGATTTTGGTGGGTTTCGCTGTTTCATTGTGTATATGACAGAGAATGAGTGTTGTTTGTAAATTCTTCCCCATAGTAGCGTTAAATCATGTATAATTTAGGCTGGGCACCGTCCGCATTAATCCATGTAAGAGTTGCATTATTATTGTATTAACAAAATTTGTTCCCCATTTTGCTTGTTTTCTATCTGAATAAGCAAGTCTAAGTTCAGCATAATCCGTAAGTTGCCTATAAATTGTAGTTTTAGAGCACCTTCCCTCTTCTACTTAAGATTGTTCTTCACAAGTGCTGAGAACAAGCTCAATGGAAATTACGTCTAAATTCCGTTGCGCCATAAATGCTTTCTTAGCCACCTTTCTAAGATAACTTTCATTGTGGTGACTTGCTTATTAATGTCTGTGTGTAGTAACGTGTGAGCTGCTATGTATATTGACCACTGTAGTATTAACTTCCTGTTGTTGAAGTAGTTTGAAACAAGTTAGTTCTCAGTTTGGCCAGGGAACAAGGGTTTTTAGCAGGGAGTAACCAGTAGTTCACACGGACTTCATTTTCTAATCTTAGTGATAAGGGGGTTGTTTCGTACAGTTGTCGACTTTTAATTCCCTTTATAGACGGGAAAACCCGTTTTAGCGGCGAGAGTATTAAAGCAATGCAATAGTTAAGACTCATTAGCAAGTCCTTACCTGCTAGGAGATCTACTGGTATGCCAGTTCCATAGCAGCATCTATAGGCCGCAAATCACATAACCGATAAGTGCTCTTGGCAGCCTACCCCAAGCTGCTCTCATTCAACTAACAAGCGTGGGAGACGATAGCCGTTAGCGAGTATGCCAAGAATGACATCAGAAACATCGTATCTCAGGTGCACCACCTCTTGCACGTGGAACCCCAGGCAGCGCGCTGTCAGGCAACACCACAGGTGGCGCCCACACTGCCACCTCTGGCACATTCAGTCTTGACCCAACTCAGTTGTTCCTGTTTCGAAAACATAGTGGCACCGTTACGTTAGACCGCTCGCTCGCAAGTGACTGTTTCCGTCCAAGTGTGCGCACGACGAAGACGTGGGACGGGCGAGTCTGTTTGCTCGGAGGGCCGGCCACGATGGCCGAGGGGACTGAGGCGCGTCAGTCATCCCCCCTCGGGCCTGGGTATTTATGCCGTCCTTAGTGTTAGCTGGTTCATAAGTAGTTTGCAAGTTTAGGGACATTGCAGAGCCTCCAGCAGCTTCAACACTTCCCTGTCGACTCGGTGGGTCCGTGGAGTCACGACCTTCAGCCGCACGGTGGTCTGGAAACGAGTCTCCTCATACCAGGCAACAACAGTCCAATTTCAGTGCTAATGCGCCCAGCAATGTCAGTGCTGAGGGGTCCCGGCGTGGCGTTCAGTCAGACGAGTTGGTCTTCGGCTGCGATAGCCCAGATCGGTGATGTTTCGTTATATGGTTAGGTCGCTGACACTTGTTGATGGCCGCGGTGGAGTAGCCGAGCGGTCTAACGCCCCTCGCTGCGGAGCGCGCGGTTGCTCGCCGTTGGAAGTTCGAGTCCTCCCTAGGGCATGTGTGTGTGTGTGTGTGTGTGTGTGTGTGTGTGTGTGTGTGTGTTGTCCTTAGGTTAGTTTACCTTAGTTTAAGTAGTTTGTTAGCTACGGACTGATGAACACGTAGTTTGGTCCGATAGATTTACAAATATTTTGTGTGTGTGTGTGTGTGTGTGTGTGTGTGTGTGTTGTCCTTAGGTTAGTTTACCTTAGTTTAAGTAGTTTGTTAGCTACGGACTGATGAACACGTAGTTTGGTCCGATATATTTACAAACATTTGAACATATTGAACTTGTTGATGCTCCAGCACTGAAATATACTTCAATTAGCAAAAGTGTTGCACTTCTGTCACGTTGATCGATGATCTTCAGTCATCGCTGGTCCCGTTCTTGTATATATATATATATATATATATATATATATATATATATATATATATTTTTTTTTTTTTTTTTTTTTTTTTTTCCATCGTCAGCGATGTGGAAACTTGATGTTTTCAAATGTTCAAATGTTTGTAAATCTATCGGACCAAACTGCGTGGTCATCAGTCCGTAGCTTACAACCTACTTAAACTAAGGTAAACTAACCTAAGGACAAACACACCACACACCCATGCCCCAGGGAGGACTCGAATCTCCGACGGCGAGCAACCGCGCGCTCCGCAGCGAGGCGCCTTAGACCGCTCGGCTACTCCACCTCGGCTTGATGTTTTACAGGTTTCCCGATAATCATGGTGCATCCATGAAACGGTTGTATGGGAAAATCCCCACCTCGTTACTACCTCCACGTGGTCATGCTCTGACTACAATATCAAGTGGAAACACACTTAAATGATGATAACTTGTCATTGTAGTAGCAATAATCATTCTAACGCCTGCATCAGAGACGTGTATTTATGGAGGGACATAAATGTTTGAAACATGCTGCTATTAAGCCAGTTTTGAAGCCTGAACTACAAAGTTGGTATTTGGAATCTTGGTTTCAATTAAAAAAACGAACGTGTGTATCTCCCCTCCCCTTCTTAGTCATTGCCTGTATCTCGTCTTTGACTCCAACTTACAACCATGTTTAGTGTTATGTTCAAAATCTTATATCTCCGAAAGTTCCTGACAGAATGCTTTGATATATTGGTACAACGTACTACTGGAATACGGGCATGTTTATAAATACCTATTTTTAAATATATGTTCTATATGAAATTATATAAATTTTACAATGTAGAAATGTTGTTACAAAAAACCGCAAAAGTGACGTGCGTAATATATTAAATAAATAGGTATCTAAAAACCTTCCTGTGTTACAGTGCAACGTTATAAAAAATTTGGAGCTCATTCGGTGAAGGACTTTTTGAGATATTGAAACACCCACAAACTAACTCGACATTTTTATATGTAGAGATTATGCTTTTTGTTTCGATATTCAATTGATATCATCTTCAGGCTACATGAACGACGTCCATTCACTTACATGAACTGTCAATATGGCCTTGTTTACCGGTTTTTTAGACCTTCAACACTCTCTACTACTCCTCTATCTTTCTGCAACTATACATAGGAGTTTTAATAATAACAATTATATAATTTCAACACTGTATATTTTTAATTCGTTAGTTACACTATAAGCTTATTTCGACTTAATAGTCATCTTCAGCTGTTATGCCCGCAATACAAGTTTTCATAATATTTAGTACTATGCTACCTACTTGTTTTATACAGATGTAAAAGAAATGCTACATACCACATTCTGTTATGCTGAAAATTTCAATATTATTGTGATGTGATATATGTTATTATTATTTTTCCTTCCTTTATATATAACGTAACTTATAATATTGTGCCTACATGCAAGATCTTTATCAAGATACGGATTTTGACATTTATTTGACAGCTCTACAGAGATGTAATATTTTTACATTATTTGCACAGAGAATATATCTCTATGAGTCAAAGCTTATATTTAAATTGAACGAAATATGTTGGGCTCTTTTATCTTTGATAATTTTGTTGGAATATTTTTATGTTAGAACAACGATGATATTGTCTCTATGGATAATCATTAATGGTAATTTTGATATTGCACTATTATCTATGACTGGCAGTGGGATTGTTTATCTGTTGTCATGCACTAGAATATGAATAAAATTATAGAAATAATTTTTGTGCTTGAAATCTGTTTGATCGTTTAGCAAATTATTTGTGTTTTAATTGCATGTAGGTATAGTTCCATTTATTCAAGAATACTCATCTCGTATCCCTTGTGTACAGTATGCAAAATCTCTAGTGCGTTATCTATGGTGTCAACTGTGTGACTTTCGGACTGCAAATGTTGATAAAATGTGGAAGGGTTCTTTTCTCTTTCTCTAGTGTGTTCTTTGTATCTTATAGTGAAATTTCGTTCAGTCTGTCCTACATAATACTTATTACATGAATTACAAAGTATTTTATAAATTACAGAGTTAAGAAATTTTGAAGGTTTTGTGGTATGTGTTACGAATCTGTGTTTAAGGGTGTGTCTGTTATGAAACGGAAAAGCGGTGATAGTCTTTCTAAAAATTTGCTGCACTTTATTAGATATTTTACCTAGGTATAGTGTACTTATGTAAATTGGTTTATTTAGCTTCGAAGTTGCCCTATGTAATGTAATTTCTGTACGTGTTGTTGGTGGTTTAGGACTCGTTTTGTTGTTATAGAGCTTTAGAATAATGTAGGGGACGTATTCATTTTGTTGTGAAATGTATTGAAATATGGTCAATTCTTTTTGCTTGGCTGCATCATCTAATGGTATGTTTATAAGTCTATTTATCATTGAATGGAAGAAGGCCAACTTATGTGAACTAGGATGGAAAGAATGAGCGTGGGTAATGTTGATCGTTATTGTTGGTTACCTATATCTTTCAAATCTGTGTTTATTTTGTACATTTTGTATAGGTCCAGATGGTTAATCATTTGGTTGGTTTCTAGGTCCATAGTAAATTTAATTTTAGGGTGTAGCTTATTGATAAGGCCATGAGTATTATTTATGTCTGTTTCATTTCGCTCTATGAGAACGATTATATCGTCCACATATCGATAATAATAGATAATTTTGTTTGTTTCTTGGTGTAGGAAAAAACGTTCTTAGAGGGTATTTAAAAATATATCTGCTATGGTGCTTGCTATGTTACAACCCATTGCAACACCATCTGGTTGTGTATAAAAATTATCTTCAAATTTGAAATAGTTTTGTTCTAAGACTAGGTGTAGCAGATTTATAATTTCGTATGTACTGTTAATTGGAAGTTTGTTATGACTGATTTAAGTTCTATTATATTAATGGTTTCTTTGACAGGGATATTTGTAAATAGGTTGATAATGTCAAATGAAACAAATTTCCCATTAATAGGGATATGTATTTTATTTACATTTGCTGCAAGGGTTTTTGAATTTTTGATGGTATATTTTTTCTCATAAGTGTAATATTTTTGCAGTGGTGTATTTAATTTTTTACTAATCAGATAAGTGGTACAATTAATACTGTTCTGTGTTCTGTGGTAAGTGCCTGCATGAATTGTATTATGTGATGTTTTATGTTGTCAGCCGTAGTTGATCATTTAGTATCAGATGAGGATTTTTCGCTAGATGTTTGTTTACTCTAGAGCTTCTAACAAGTTTAGTGCCTTACCTATGCTGGCTGTGTGTAGAACTTCAGTGTGGATTTCTTATCTGTCTGGTTCCTCCAGTATATGTGTTGCAAATGTAGTCTGACTTTTGTAATCTACGCTCATGTTCATTTAGTCTAGTTTTTTATATAGAATTTTATAGAAGTCAGTAACTTTCAACTCCCATATCTTCCACCCCCTTATCGTTATGAACCCTCTATGACCATAGTGCACGATGGAAGACTGATACATACTACCACATACAAACTATTCGTTTGCTATGTGTATTTATGTCTGCAGAGGAAAATGTAGGCACAACCACCTCAATTTTTATGCATATTAAGATAAGGTGTTTCAGCAAGAAACGACATTGGAATTAATCACGATGAACATAGGAAAATTAAAAAAAATGGCTGCTCCTTGGTGGTAGTAAATTTAAGCGATGAGGTGGAGGTACTGACTTTGCTTGTCATACTGTGTTATGCAAGGATATCTACTGTGCCTTTTCCTTCTACCTTTGTGATCCTATGTGGCCTTCATATTTTATCCATTATTCTTTTACTCCACTCCCATGAACCACAGACGGAGGGGTATCTGTGGAGAGGCCAGACAAACGTGTGGTTCCTGAAGAGGGGCAGCAGCCTTTTCAGTCTGGATGATTGACTGAGCTGGCCTTGTAACATCCGCTAATGTGGCTTTGCCACACAGTTACTGCGAACGGCTGAAAGCAAGGGGAAGCTACAGCCGTTACTTTTCCCGAGGACATGCAGCTCTACTGTATGGAAATATGATGATGGCATCCTCACGCGTAAAATATCCCGGAGGTAAAATAGTCCCCCATTCGGATCTCCGGGCGGGGACTACTCAGGAGGATGTTATCATCAGGAAAGACAATACTGGCGTGGAATGTTAGATCCCTTAATCGAGTAGGAAAATTAGAAAATTTAAAAAGGGAAATGGATAGGTTGAAGATAGATATAGTGGGGATTAGTGAAGTTCGGTGGCAGGATGAACAGGATTTCTGGTCAGGTGAGAACAGGGTTATAATAAAAAAATCAGTTGGGGGTATCACAGGAGTAGGAATAATAATGAATAAGAAAATAGGAATGCGGGTAAACTACTATGAGCAGTACAGTGATCGCATTATCATTGTCAAGATAGATACGAAGCCAACACCGACAACAGTAGTACAGGTTTATATACCAACTAGCTCTGCCCATGACGATGAAATCGAAGAAATATATGAGGAGCTAAAGGAAATTATTCAGACAATTAAAGGAGAGGAAAACTTAATTGTTATGGGAGACTGGAATTCGGTAGTAGGACAAGGAAGAGAAGGCAAGGTAGTATGGGAATATGGTCTGGGCAAAAGGAATAAAAGAGGAAGCCGCCTGGTAGAATTTTGCACAGAACATAATTTAGTTATAACAAACACCTGGTTTAAGAATCACAAAAGAAGGTTATATACGTGGAAGAGACCAGGAGACACCGGGAGATACCAGATAGATTTTATAATGGTAAGACATAGATTTCGGAACCAGGTTTTACAGTGTAAGACATACCCAGGGGCAGATATAGACTCTGACCATAACTTGTTGGTTATGAACTGTAGGCTGAAACTGAAGAAACTACAGAAAGGTAGGATAATAAGGAGATGGGACCTGGATAAACTGAAGGAACCTGAAGTTCTTGAGAATTTCAGAGGGAGCTTTAGGCAACACCTGGCAGAAACGGGGGGAAATAAAACAGTAGAGGAGGAATGGGTAGCATTGAGAGATGAAATAGTGAAGGCAGCAGAGGACAAAATAGGTAGGAAGGCAAGACCTACAAAAAATCCTTGGATATCACAGGAGATACTAAATTTAATCCATGAAAGGAGAAAATATAAAAATGCAGTAAATCAAACAGGCAAAATGGAGTACAGACGACTAAGAAATGAGATTGCCAGGAAGTGCAAAATGGCTAAGCAGGAGTGGCCAGAAGGCAAATGTAAGGATGTAGAAGAATGTATAAATAGGGGAAAAATAGATACAGCCCACAGGAAAATAAAAGAAACGTTTGGAGATAAGAAAAACAGCTCTATGAATATCAAGGACACTGATGGAAAACCAGTTCTCAGCAAAGAAGGGAAAGCTGAAAGGTGGAAAGAGTATGTAGAGAGGCTCTATGAAGGAAATGAACTTAGCGGAAATATTGTAGAAAGGGGAGAAGAAGTAGATGAGGAGGAAATAGGAGATACTATACTGAGAGATGAATTTTACAGAGCACTGAAAGACCTAAGTTGAAACAAGGCCCCTGGAGTAGATGATATTCCCTCAGAGCTACTGAAGTCTCTGGGAGAATCAGCCATGACAAAATTGTTTCACCTAGTGTGTAAGATGTATGAGACAGGTGAAGTACCCTAAGACTTTAAGAAAAATGTTATAATCCCCATCCCTAAGAAAGCAGGTGCAGACAGGTGTGAAAACTACAGAACCATCAGTTTAATATGTCATGGTTGCAAAATATTAAAACGAATTATATACAGAAGGATGGAAAAGCTGGTAGAAGCCGACCTCGGGGAAGATCAGTTTGGGTTCAGGAGAAATGTAGGAACATGGGAGGCAATACTCACTTTATGGCTTATCCTAGAAGATAGATTAAGAAAAGGCAAACCTACATTTCTAGCTTTTGTAGATTTGGAGAAGGCTTTTGACAATGTTGATTGGAATAAACTCTTTCAAGTTCTGAAGCAATCAGGAGTAAAATATAGGGAACGTAAGGTTATTTACAACTTGTACAAAAACCAGACAGCGGTTGTCAGAGTTGAAGGGCATGAAAGGGATGCAGTGGTTGGAAAGGGAGTAAGACAGGGTTGTAGCCTTTCTCCAATGTTATTCAATTTGCACATTGAGCAAGCTATAAAGGAAAGCAAGGAGAAATTTGGAGAAGGAATTAAAGTTCAGGGGGAAGAATTAAAAACATTGCGTTTTGCCGACGACATAGTAATTCTGTCAGATACAGCAAAGGACCTAGAAGAGCAATTGGACGGAATGGACAGTGTGCTGAAAGGTGCATATAAGATGAACATTAACAAGAGCAAAACTAGGGTAATAGATTGCAGTGTAAGAAAATCAGGTGATGCTGAAGGATTTAGATTAGGTAACGAAGCAATAAAGGAGGTAGATGAGTTTTGTTACTTGGGCAGTAAAATAACAAATGATGGTCGCAGTACAGAGGATATAAAATGCAGAATGGCAATGGGTAGAAAAGCCTTCTTAAAAAAGAGAAATTTGTTAACATCGAATATTGATTTAAGCCTAAGGAAGTCCTTTCTGAAGGCATTTGTATGGAGTGTTGCCTTATATGGGAGTGAGACATGGACGATAAACAGTGCGGACAGTATGAGGATTGAGGCTTTTGAAATGTGGTGCTACAGACGAATGCTGAAGATTAGGTGGGTGGATCGCGTAACTAATGAGGAGGTACTGAACAGAATTGGGGAGAAAAGTAATTTCTGGCATACCTTGACTAAAAGAAGGGATAAATTGGTAGGACACATTCTTAGACATCAATGAATTGTTAATTTAGCGTTGGAGGGAAGTGTGTGGGGTAAAAACCGCAGAGGAAGACCAAGAGATGGATACAGTAAGCAGATTCAGACAGATGTAGGTTGCCATTCTTATGTGGAGATGAAGAGGCTTGCTCAGGATAGGGTATAGTGGAGAGCTGCATCAAACCAGTTTTTAATACCGACTGTCGCGTTACCGGATCCGGCCAGACATGAGAGTGACGTGTGCCCACCCGCCCACTATAGAAGCATCGGCCATGCGACCGCCGCTGGCGACCCTTCAAAGAAAACAGTTCAGCTGCCACGGGCCGCGCCTACTCGTGGAGCTGGGCGCAGCGCGGCAGCGTCGCGTGGCGTGGCGGATCACGGGAAAGCACTGCGCCAGAGCCGCTCCAAAATACATTCCACTAGCGGACAGCCCGTTTGTTTTGATCAATAACATGCTTACGCTTAACTCGAGACGGCACACCGAAAAATAGACGATCTCCGAAAATGTCCGCCATCTGGTGTCATATCGCCTTCATATCCGAACTAAAATAGTGGCAACTATTTTTTCACAACCGATACAAAAACGTTACATGTTTGCACCTGTTAGGGCCCTTCGAAGTAGTCACCAGCGTTATAGAGAACCCGCTGTCAGCGATGTTGAAGGTGTAGTATATCGTTAGCAGAGCCTGTTCTGTTGATGGTGCGAATAGGGCGGTCTAAGCCTGTCGATTCTGCCACACTGCAGACTGCTAAAGAAGATACGAGCAGATGGAATAGGTTCACAGATTCTGCCGGTAATCCGCGTCGTACTTGCACGATATTTCGATCGCGTTGCTCACGATCTTCATCATGTGCTTCAGGTGCTTCCTGAAGCTGAATCCAGTGTCGTTGTTTTTTTTTTTTTTTTTTTTTTTTTTTCTTTTTTTTCCTTTATTGTGTTTCACACTGCTAGGCTGGTAGCAGCACCATAGGCTGCTCTTCAGCCAAGAGAAATTAAAATACATAGATGAGGTGAGAATTAAAATACACAACATGAGATAAAACAACGGAGATACAATAATATAGAAAAGGCGGCAGTTTGAAGTACATAACAATAGACAGATGATTAAAACCACATTTAGTCAGTAAAAAATGAGGAGCCACGGTGACCTAAAAACAACCATGTAGGTCGACAACAACACAGGACAGCGAGTAGACGGAGACACTAAGTAAAACACACGGTGCGACGCTTGTCTGTTTTCAGTGGACGCAGTTAAAAAACATACACTTCACTGGAGCACTGCACACAACATTGAACGTACCACTGATAAAACTGTCGATCCAGAACCCCTGAGGAGGGGGGCGGGGGGAAGAGAAGCGCCGTGGAGAGGAAAAACGGCGGGGAAGGAGGCGGTAGGTAGGAGCCGTAGGGACTCCAGGCAACACCACCTGGAGACAAGGCCTTACAACAGGCCGCGCCTACGTCACACTTAGAGGCCCCGGCCGCCACCTCACTGGCTGGCCGCTGGGGCACGCCTACCGCCGCGCAGCGGCCGGCCAGTCAGATGGCGGCCGCGGCCTCTAAGTGTGACGTAGGCGCGGCCTGTTGTAAGAGGTGGTGTTGCTCCAGGGCGGGGAAGGGGAGGGGGGAGAGGGGGCCCTAGATCTACGGGCAGGAATCAGGGCTGGTAGGACCGGTATATGTCAGGACGGAGGCCGTCATCAGGGAGGGGGCGGTGGCGGAAGTTACCCTGGGAGCGGACATGGAGGGTGTGGAGATGAAGGGAAGGGGGTATAACGCGGTAGAGGCGTGGCAGAGGCCCAAGGTTGGTGAGGAGGGGGTGGACCAGGTGGTTACGGTAGTCTATTTCAGTGGTTCTTTATTCAGTATTTGTACCTTCCTGCGGTGGCTACTGGCTAGGCGTTCTGCCACTGGTCGGCGCTCTGGGAGGCGCTCCAACGACGTCCGCGCTGGCCACTAGCCGCAATTTACTACAATAGGCGTGGCTCTTCCGCCTGCTGAGTGCGTGCTTTTTGGCTCTTGTCAGTTAATAATTATTAATATTTATGTATTATATAATTATATATTATTAATAATTATTAACTGACAAGAGCCAAAAAGCACGCACTCAGCAGGCGGAACAGCCACACCTAGTAAATGCTAAAATTGCGGCTATATATCTTAGGCTCGAACACGTTAGGCTAATAAACAAGTTGTGTTGACCAGCTAATTGTGTTAATTAATCTATTAGTCGACACTGAATATTGTTATTCTTTGTATATATTGACTGAGGTAAGATTTGGAGTATATTTTGTGAATGGCCATGAGATTTGATAGTTCAATATATGTTAGGAACATGTATGATGTACTCATTAACAAATTAATTAACATTTAACATCACACTTTGTTCTCAACAGACAGATCGGAAATTTTGTCTTAAAAATACAGGCGCCATCTAAAATTATTGTGTGCATAGTTTTCATTTTATATTGTGATTATTCTTGTGTACCTGAAATGTTTTACTTGTATGATCGGTAATCGTAAATCAGTATATTCAATTGTTATGAACAAGGGATAATGTAATGCCATTATTGTCGATGTTATATATTTGCCTCGCCGCCTTGCGTGGGGGAGTTCGAGTTTTGTCGTTTGTCAAGTGCTCTGGAAGCTATGTCACTCTGTGTTTCGAAATGGAAGTACTACCGTTCTGATAGGTTATGAAATGAAGTTGTAAATGTTTTGGTGGAGTAGAAGTTTGATTCAAATTAAAGAAGTGAAAAATTGTACCTATGCGTTTTTATTTCTACCACGATGCCCCAGGAGAATAATGTTGCAACGAGCTGGACCCCCATACATCGTAATGTTGAAAAGCTGAGTATTCTGTTTGAAAGTGGTAGAATGAACTGTAATTACTTATGTAGCATGCAAATGTTATAACTTGCATCTGCCTCTTCTCCATTAATATCTTGCCTAACTGTGAGATAGAGTGCGAATTATAAGCATGGGTAAACTAGTTACATATTTAATTCAGATATAAAATTGAAGCAGAGGCATTAAATTAAAATTTGGTCCGCAGCCGGGATTCGAACCAAGGACTTCCTCCATTCTAGGCAGTCTCTGGAGACACATAATGGATACGGTAACTATACTAAAACACCTCTCTCTCTGTCTCTCTCTACAACACAAACTTCACTTCTGCTTCGATGTTATCAACGATGCTGAGCCTCTCGAATAGTGGAACAGCACCCCAGCATTGAATGTTAATAGAAACGATCCTGGCTTGTACTTCAGGCATAGGCGAGATAAATATCAAACAATAAATCAATGTCGACCAAGCCCCCACAGTAGCGTACGCGGTCGACTGAAACAGCGGACAGATTGAAGAACGCCTCGCCGGCCATTGTGGTGTCAAAATCCCGCGCCAACTTTGAATGTGCATAAGACTCTTTTAATTAGAGATTCACTTAAGTCGCGAAAACTATGTCTAATTGAAATGCATAACTAGCTTCGTACTCCTTGACTATACAGCATGTATCGGTTGTGTGTAAATTTATTACAAATACGGTGTAGAAATCGGCCAACAGCGTTTCGTCTTCCTAACAAAACCGAACTATAACATGTAGTTTTTTAGCGTTCTAAATACAGCATATGAACGGAATTTATCGTCAGACACGGTTTTTTGGCACTTTCTCAGTATATACTACGATTGTGAGACTTTTGTACAAACGTTAATTTCGGAAGAGTTTCACAATTTTTACGTCTTTGCTTTAGTGCTGTATTCTCCAATATTTAGATATTTCATAGCATCAAAAACTCAGAGGGCTGTCTGAAACAGCTAATCTTAAAAATCGATTGTGAACGTGAAATTTGCCATCAGATACATAACTGAAAAATAGCTTCTTACCTTGTGATTACAGCAACCAGCCACTACCAAATTCTTTTAAGAACATGAAGTATATCATAACTTTTTCTTGACAAGTGCACTAATATTAGTATTAGGGTATCTAGCAAGAATATTAGCATCTTTAATGCTGTAAGCGAAATACCTTACAGTACCGTGAACTTCTCAAAAGTCAGCAAATATAGTCATAGGGTTCAACTTCAAAAAGTGCATCCAGTGTGGCTATGTGTCATTCATATATGGAAATATAGACGGTTCTGCACACCTCTTTCAGTTGTTATACCTATATGTAAATTCTGCGTTAAAAGTGGCTAATAATTTCATAAACAAAATTCGAACTACAGTGAGGCAACTAATTTCGTTATTTTCGTTATTTTACGCAATCTTAAAATGAAACTTTTTGAACCTCCTGTCTACAAGTAGTGTCAAAATAGCTACTTTTAAGAGCTGCCAGTATTGTAAAAGCTTGTTATTTATTTCATTCAATCCTATATTGTCTTGAATAACAACCTCTTAAGCAAGAGTAACTATCTCTGAACACTAGTAGTAGGACTACTTGTATTCCTGAGCAATATAAATGGGAAGAGAGTATTCGATCATTTTATTCCTTTCTTAAATTGATTTACGCAGTTAAACGCTGAGCAGCTCTTCACCATCGTGCTTCATGTACACTGCAGTAGTCAAACAATACAGACATGACTATCAATAGAGTATATATCCCGCAGTAGCAATTTAATACAGATTTACCTGCTAACAACACTTTTATCTGACGCTTGCCACTACTATGGCGGCCGGCCGAAGGTTCAAATTATCCCGCGACAGCAGCGCCATTAGGGAGCCTAGTTATTTTTACAAAGTCTTTGATGTCGACAGCCATATTTTGTCTCGATATATATCAAAGATACTAAATTGGAGGGCATTGCATTACCATCTGTGCTGCGGCCAAGCTTCGCACCACAGACTTCCTGCTTTTCATGCAAGTGGCCTGATTGGAGGGGTGTTTGAAAAGTTTGTGCAAAAATAAAAAGTAATAACGTGTTTGGAGAAAACCATTTTTATTTTTCGACATAATTTCCTTTTAGACTTTTACACTTCGTCCAATGTGGATCTAATTTGTTGATCCCTTCCGAGTAATAGGAATTGTCCAAGCCTGCAAAATAACTATTAGTTTCTGCAATCACCTCCTCATTTAAATGAATTCATCCCGCCAGCCATTTCTTCATACTGGAAAACAAATAGTAGTCCGAGGCAGCCAAGTCTGACGAAACGAGTTGGAATCCTATTTTCAATAATTTTGCGACCACAACTGTTGAGGTCTGTTCTGGTGCATTGTAGAGATGGAAAAGGACTTTTTTGTGGTCCAATCTCCGGTGATTTTCTTGCAGGTCGGTTTTACAAAAATGTCCAAATGTTTGTTAAGCTTATGGGACTTATCAGCGGGGTCATCAGTTCCTAAACTTAAAAAATACTGATGAACTACTTTATACTAACGATAACACCAACCCATGACCGAGAGAGGATTCTAAATCCCGACGGGCAACGGACCTGTGCATCGGAGCATAGCGCCTCAATACGTTGGGCCACTCCGCAACGGAAGCTCGGTTTTCAAATAACGATGAATAATATGCACTTTTGATAGTTTCGCCCTGCTCCGGATAGTCGTTGAGGATTATCCCTTGCATATCCTAAAAGACCGTCGCCATAACCTTTCAGGTCGAAGGTCCGGACTTCGCTTTTTTGGGTGCTGATCCTCCCTTGGTAGTCCATTGTTTATATTGTTCTTTGGTCTCGGGACTATAGTACTGTATCCATGTCTCATCCACAGCGACGAAACGAAGCTTAAAGTCCTGCAGAGTTTTGCTGAACACTCGACACGATTCCGTTTTTGGTGATGCGTGAAGAATCGCGGCACCCATCTTGCCGATAGCTTTCTCAGCTCCAAATGTTGATGCAAAGTATTACGTACCCGTTCATCGAGTGGTCCACAATACTAGACCTCTCACGCACCTTAACTCTTCTGTCATCCATCACCACATCATGTGTTTCATCAATGATTTCTCCAGTTGTAACCACCTCCGGGCGTCCAGAACGTTCAGCGTCACTTGTGCCCGATATAGTCACTCCGAAAATTTTGAAACTACTTATGAACTGTTCTAATCTAAGGTGCAGTGTCACCATAATGTTTATCAAGCTTCTCTTTAGTCTCCCGAGGCGTTTTGCCTTTCATAAAGTAATGAGAGGAGAAAATATAAAAATTCAGCAAGTGAAACAGGAAAAAGGATATACAAACGTCTGAAAAATGAGATTGACAGGAAGTGCAGACTGGCTAAGCAGGAGTGGCTAGAGGACAAATGCAGAACCGTAGAAGAATGCATAACTAGGGGAAAGACAGATACCGCCTACAGGAAAATAAGAGATATTTGGAGACAAGAAAAACAGCTGTATGAATACCAAGAACTCAGACGAAAAACCAGTACTAAGTAAAGAGGGGAAAGCTGAACTGTGGAAGGAATATATAGAGGGCCTATAAAAAGGAGATAAGCTTGAAAGCTGTATTCTAGAAATGAAAAATCAAGTGGAGGAAGATGATATAGGGGATATGATACTGCGATAAGAATTTGACAGAGCGCTGAAGGACTTGAGTCGAAACAAGGCCCCTGGAGAAGATGATATTCCGTCTGAACTGGTGATGTCGTTAGAAGAGCCAATCATGAAAAAATTGTATCACCTGGTATGCAAGATGTATGAGACAGGGGAAATACCCCTCGACTTCAAGAATAATATTGTAATTCCAATTATAAAGAAAGCAAGTGTAGACAAGTGTGAAAATTACAGAACTATCAGTTTAATAAGTCATGGGTGCAAAATACTAACACGAATTATTTACAGACGAATGTAAAAACTTGTGGAATCCAACCTCAGGGAAGATCAGTTTGGATTTAGGAGAAATGTAGGAAAACGGAAGGCACTACTCACATTACGACTTACCTTAGATGATAGGCTAAGGAAAGAGAAACCTACGTTTTTAGCGTTTGTCTATTTTGACAATTACGACTGGAATACAGTCGGGAGACCGAGGGACCGGGAACGAATATAGTAATCAGATTCAAAAGGATGCAGGTTGCCGAACGTTTTCTCAGATGAAGAGACTTGCACAAGACAGGGTAGCGTGGAGAGTTGCATCAAACCAGTCTGCGGACTGAAGACCACAACGACAACAACAACAAAGTAATGTTTAATCACAATCACTCGACTTTCATGATCCGTTGTTGTTGTTGTTGGATTTTTTGAGAGGACTAAACAGCTAGGTCATCAGTCCCCTGTTCCTAGCTTAGAGTCCACTGTCAAGAAAGTAAAAAGTAAAAACAGAGCTCTGAAAATGGGAACACACAAAAGGGACAGGCTGACAATGGACCAGTCGGAGACAATACAAAACGAAGACACACACAATTGGTAAAACAAAGGAAGGAACATAACTAATACTAGACAGCAGAGTACCATAGCTGGCTGAAAACAAAGTTAAAACAGGATGAGCGAGCCATACTGCACACACTAAGAACCCCTAGGTATTTCACATAAGGGTCCGTAAAAGTCTGTTAAAAGTGCTGGATTGGTGGTGGCCTAAGACAGCAGGCCATAGAACCCATCATTAGATAGTCATAAAAACCAGTCGCGCGAATAAAACGTAAAACTGCGTTAGCCATACAGGCGTCGTTGCCTAAAACTAAGGGTAACGCGTCTGGGAGATTAAAAGATTGCTGCAAGTTGGCTAAAATAGGACAGTCCATCAAATGATGGGCCACTGTCGTTACTACACCACATCGACTCACGGGCGGGGACTCACGGCGAAGGAGATAGCCGTGGGTTAGCGACGTGTGCCCAATACGGAGGCGGCAGAGGACAACCGACTCTCGGCGGATCGGCCGCAGTGAAGATTTCCACAGGGCTGTGGACAGCTTCATTGCCCGAAGCTTGTTTGGTGCATTTGCCATAGCCCACTTGGCGCTCCAAGCCACGCGCACCTTCCTGTGCAACACCAATTTAAGATCAGGTTCCATGACGCCAATATCGAGCGGTGGTGCCATAGTGGCCTGCTTGGTTAACTGATCTACATGTTCATTCCCTGGGATGCCGACGTGGCCTGGGGTCCACACAAAGACCACAGCACGGCCTGATTGGCATAGAGAGTGAACATATCTTGGATCGACCGTACCAATGGCTGGCGAGAGAAACACTGGTCGATCGCTTGTAAGCCACTCAGGGAATCAGAGCAGATGACAAATGACCCCCTGGGGCACGCTTTGAGGTGTTGCAGAGCCCTGAGAATGGCGTCCAGTTCGGCAGAGAAAATGGTACTCTCACATTGCAGAGAATGCTGTTCCACATGGTCGTCGTGCAGAAACGCATACCCAGCATGGCCATCTACTATGGAACCATCTTTGTAGACGGCTTTTGCGGCATGGAACGAGTCGAGCAGTTGTATAAACTGGTGACGGAGATGTCTAGCGGAAACTGAGTCCTTCGACGTACTGGAAAGATCCAAACGGAGCTGCATTCGACGAATAGACCAAGGAGGGTTTCGAAAGGAATAGTGGAATGTGGTGGGGAGCAGAGAGGATGCGAGAGACGAAAGAAGGGAATGAGCACGGACTGAGATCGGGTAACCCGACCTGGGCCGTCGTCGAGGAATAGGGACTGCAGCGTCTGGGAAAATGAGGCGCGGGCTGGATGGAGAGGCAAGGCCTGAACATGGGCAACGTATGAAGCCAGCAGGTGTTGCCTGCGGAACTGCAGTGGGAGGACTCCAGCTACGACAAGGAGGCTTCTCACAGGGCTTGTGCGAAAAGCTCCTGTCGCCAAACGAACACCACAGTGTAAAATTGGGTCTATTGCCTGCAGTGCTGATGGCGCAGCCGAATCGTAGACTATACAGCCATAGTCTAGGCGCGACTGAATGAGGGCCTTATAGAGTTGTAGGAGTGTTGGGCGTGAGGCTGAGACAGCGGAGGATGTTGAGGTGTCGCTAGCACTTTTGTTTCAGCTGGTGAAGATGCGGTACCCAGGTGAGACGGCCATCGAACAACATGCCTAAGAATCTGTGTGTCCCTTCGACTTGTAGCATGTCTCCAGCTAAATAAAGTTCGGATTCCGGGTGTACTGCGCGACGTCTACAGAAATGCAGCACACGGGTTTTGGATGCAGAAAATTGACAACCATGGGCAAACGCCCATGACTGTGCCTTTCGAATTGCTATCTGCAACCGCCATTCAGCAACGCCGATGCTGGAGGAGCTGTAATACATGCAGAAGTCATCGGCATACAAGGAGGTAGAAACCGACGATCCTACAGCATATGAACGGAATTTATCGCCAGACACGGTTTTTTGGCAATTTCTCAGTATGTACTACGATTGTGAGACTCTTGTACAAATATTAATTTCGGAAGAGTTTCACAATTTTTACGTCTTTGCTTTAGTGCTGTATTCTCCAATATTTAGATATTTCATAGCGTCAAAACCTCAGAGGGCTGTCTGAAACAGCTAATCTTAAACATCGATTGTGAACGTGAAATATGCCATCAAATACATAACTAAAAAATAGCTTCTTACCTTGTGAATACAGCTGCAGCAGGACTATTAATAGCGACTAAAAATAAAGGAACACTAAGAACGGAACCCTGTGGGACTCCGTTCTCTTGACAATGAGATGAGCTGAAACAAGAACCAACAAGAACTCGAAAAGAACGCAACGCTAGGACGTTCTGAATGAATTTATGAAGTGGACCCCGTAAGCCCCATTCATACAGCTTAGGCAGGATATGATAGCGCCAAGTGGTGTCGTATACTTTCCGCAGGTCAAAGAATACGGCAACCAGGTGTTCGCGGTGGGTAAATGCTGTACGAATGGCCGACTACAGTGACACTAGATTGTCGATAGCGGAACCTACCTTGTTGTGGCGCCAAGAGTCCCCGGTCCTCGAGGATCCACATAAGCCTCCGTCTCACAAACCGTTCGAGGAGCTTGCATGGAACGTTGGTGAGGCTGATTGGGCGGTAACTATCATCCACCTGCGAATCTGCCCCATTACCAGAATGATAATGCTATCCCGCCAGGAGGCCAGAAAAAAAAACCAAGTCATACGATTAAACAGGACGAGAAGTTGGCTCTTGGAGTCCGCTGATAGATGTCAGAGGAACTGACTGTGAATGCGATCAGGTCCAGGGAAGGTATCTGGGCATGCACCAAGGGCACCTTCAAACTCTCACTCAGTAAATGAGACGTTCGAAATGAAATCTGATGGCTCTCTGCTCGCTCTTTAAGGGCGCGAAAGTCTGCACCATAGGCAGCAGTCTATGAGGTGCGTGCAAAATCATCTGCTAGATGCTCAGCGACAGCGACAGGGTCAGTACACAGCGTACTCTGGACTCTGTGCACGGAATTCCCGCAGGTGGGCGGTGCCCAAAGAGGAGTCGAACTTGCGACCACACCACGAAAAGAGAAGCGCGTGAACTAATGGAGGCGACGTACTTCTCCCAGCAGGCTCTCTTACTTTCTTGTATCAGCCGCTGGGCCCGTGCGCGGAGACGCTTGAAGGCTACAAGATGTTCGACAGAAGGGTGATGTCGGTGGCGCTGTAGTGCTCGCCGACGTTCCCGGATGGCTGCAGCGATCTCCGGTGTCCACCAGGGCACCAACAGACGATGGAGCAAACCGGATATGGTGGGGATAGTTTTCGGCTGCAAAAACGATGGCCTCTGTGACCCGCTGAACAGCAGCATCAACATCAGCCGGGAGGGGAGAGGAAATCACAGCAGCTGAAGAATAGGGTGGCCAGTCAGCCCTACGGAGGGACGAGTGAGGCAGACGGTGGGCAGGTGAACACTGTGGGAGCGACAGGAAGATAGGAAAATGGTCGCTGCCACACAGGTCGTCATGGACCCTCCGTGAGATGTAGGAGGCCAGGGCTGCAGACAGACAAGTCTATTGCAGAATAAGTACCATGTGCTGAGCTAAAGTGGGTAGGAGCGCCGTTGTTGAGCAGGCAGAGATTCTGCTCTGACAGGAGAGATTCAACATCCCTACCCCGGGCCGAGGTCTGTGTGCCGCCCCACAGAGTGTGGTGGGCGTTGAAATCCCCCAAAAGAAGAAAGGGTGGGGGAAGTTGGGCGACCAAGGCAGTGAGGTCTGCGGGAGAGATGGCATCATCTGGTGGAAGGTAGACAGAGCAGAAGGTAAAATCTTGTGATACCTGGAGTCGAACAGCGACTGCCTCTAGAGGCGTTTGAAGAGGCACAGCAGCACTGGGGACAGAGGCGTGGACATAAACACAGACGCCGCCGGAAACTCTGTCATAGACGTTTCGGTTTCTGAAATAGCCACAATAGCCTCAGAGGGCTAGGTCCTCTCGACCGGGAACCACGTTTCCTGCATGGCTAGACATATCGCAAGGAAGTGGCAGAGTAATTGCCACAGCTCAGTCAGATGGCGGAAAAAACCGCCGCAATTCCACTGCAAGATCTCTTTTGGAGTGTGCTGAATATCCATAATTTAAGAGGTTATTCAGCAGTGGCACCTGCTGTCAACTCCACAGAATATCCAGGATCCTGAACCATTGGTTCTGGCGACCCTAGTATGGCGAGATCCTCGGGAGACGTGAGGCTCTTCACCTCATCTTCAGTGGCTGAAGATGTGATGGACCGTTCCTTCCGAGGCACGGCAAACGCTTCCTTCGTGTCCTTCTTCTTCTTTGGCTTCTTTTTGCCCTCTGGCTGGCCCTTTGTGTGAAGGGCTGGGAGGGCTTCCCGGAAGTGGCATCAGGGACCGTCGAAGAGCCAGAAGCCCTTCGACCAGCAGGTTTCGGACCCTTCAAACAAAGGCTGGGATCCCCTGGCGCACCCTGGGACTTCCCAGAAGGGAGCGTCCCGTAGGACCCCTTCAGAGGGAGAGGTGCCGGAGGAAGGTGTTGCTTCTCCAGCTGAGGACTGGGTTGGGGGACTGGTGTCCCCGATTGTTGTGGGGAAGTTGCCCATTCAACAGGTGCTGCAGCAACAGATGGAGTGTCGCCCCCACCTAACGAGGGGGCAGTGGTAGGACCCACAGGAGGAGGCAATACCTTGTCAGGAGTCGTACCCGTAGTGCGTGGGGACGACGTTACTATAGCATAAGAGGTATTCATGTTCACCGGATGGAGCCGTTTTTTTTTTTTTTTCTCGCCTCATTGTACAAAAGCCGGTCAAAGGTATTAATTTCCATAATTTTCCGTTCTTTGTGGAGAACTTTACAGTCCGGAGAGCATGATGGATGTAGCTGGTTACAGTTCACACAGACGGGAGGCGAGGTGCACGGAACTTCCGGATGAGATGGACATCCACATTCCCTGCACATGGAGCTGGAATTGCACCGGGAAGACATATTCCCAAACTTCCGGCACCTGAAGCACCTCATAGGGGCAGGACGTACGGTTTGACGTCGCACCAGTAGATCATTACCTTGAACTTCTCAGGCAGTGTATCGCCGTCGAAGGCCAGGATGAATGGACCGGTGACAACCCTGTTCTCTTTTAATCCCCTATAAACACGTCTGATAAAGTGAACATCTCTACGTTCCAGGTTTGTACGTAACTCTTCGTCAGACTGCGACAATAAGTCGCGGTGGTAAATAAGACCTTGCTCCATATTGAGGTCTTGTGGGGCGTGACACTGACGGGAATATCACCCAGCTTGTCACAGGCCAATAATGCCCTGGACTAGGCTGGGGATGTCGTCGGTATCAGAACAGCGACACTTGAAAGACTCCACCTCATCAAACTTGCCCTCGAGGTGGTCAACGAAGCACTGTGGCTTGGTGGACAAGAAATAGTCTCCATCAGTCCGGGAAAAAACAAGGTATCGTGGCGAGTACGGATCCGAACGGCGTAAAGCTGGCGTTCTTCCCATGGCGTTGCCAGGGAAGCGAACGACTTAGGATCGTATACTGTAGCATCAAAATCGGACTTTCCACGCTTAGAAACGGCGGTTTTGCGACGGCCCACGCTATTTATTACTCGTTTCATTTTCGCCCCACGAGCAGCTAGGGAAAAGAGGTCCACCCAGGCAGAGCCCCGCTTGCCTGGGTAAGCCTTATACAAATGAGGTGCGGCAGGTTCGTCAGAGGTTGCTCGCTAGCGACTTTCAACCTCAACAGCCATGTCTATGGACATCGCCCGTCCTCGCGACCCGGGCGATTAAGCCGAGATCCCCGGGCTCTGAAACGTACAACATTCCACCGTCGCTCCGAACGATGGTTGTTGAAGCACGCAAAGAGCTTACGGTGTAGCGAACTGTTGGCGCGACACAGCCCACGGCTCAGGCACCTGGATTCGCCAAGCCCGTACTCAGCAAATTAATGCTGAGCCCCTGAGGGGTTCCATGCTTAACACGAATACCAGGCAGAAAGAAATTGACCAATATAGCTGAAAATTCGTGTGGGTTCTTTCCAAAGATGCTACTAACTAAACATGATCTCGATGCGCGCCGGTGGTGCCATCTCTTTCCGTGCCTTTCTGCCTGGAACGCCTCCAAATCTGAGATCTTACTTTCTTATTGTAATACATGTATTTCCAAGAGGACGGGGGGGGGGGGGGGGCTCCCTCCACAAGACAAACTTCAAATCTGCCTTAAGTTACCCTTTATAAATACTTATCAGTGTCTCTGGACATTGATTTATTATTTGATATTTATATCACATGTGCCTGCAGTACAAGGCAGGTCCGTTCCTGCTAACGTTCTTTAATTCAATTTAATATCTTGGATGCATAATGAGACGAACTATGTTTCCGGACATTGATTTATTATTTAATATTTAACTTCAAAATAGAAATAACGAATATTTTGAAAAATGTTTAGTTATGAGACAACAACTAGAAAAAAAGGTAAACCATTTCGCAGTTTTTGACGTAATACTCAGGAAGCACAGGTCTTTCAAGGTGCCAACTTAGATTCGCACTGCCGCAACTGATCGTCACAACACATCCAAAAATTAGAAACTACATCAAGCCTTTAGATTTCAGCGTGTGCTGCGTTGTGGGAGGCACAGCTGCGCTCGGCCGTTTGGCACGCGTGAGACAGACGGGTTTGCTCGGCCTCGCCGTGTCGGTGGCGATGACAGACGCCTCCCCAGCCACTCGCCGTGGTCCACTGCCAGGCGTTCTGCAAGCGACTATGAATACTGCCATGCTCTCGTTTACCGCTGCAGCGGCCGCGCTGCCTTAGCGGCGCCGTTTTGAGGGACAGTTACTGCACTGTCGTTTTGTTGAGGTCTTCAGTCCGCAGACTGGTTTGATGCAGATCTCCACGCTATCCTCTCCTGTGGAACTCTCTTCATCTGAGAATACTTTCGGCGACCTACATCCTTTTTAATCTGCTTACTGTATTCGTCCCTCGGTCTCCATCTACGATTTTTACCCCACACACTTCCTTCTAAAGCTAAGTTGACAATTCCTTGATAGAATATTTCCTACCAATCTATCCCTTCTCTTAGTCAGGATATGCCAGAAACTCCTTTTCTCCTCAATTCGGTTTAGCACCTCCTCCGTGGTCACGTGATCTGCCCATTTAATCTGCATCATTCGTGTGTAGCACCACATTTCAATAGCTTCTATCATCTTTTTGTCTGAACTCCTTACCGTCCACGTTTCACTCTCATACAATGGTACACTCCAGAGAAATACTTTCATAAAGGACTTCCCAACATTTAAATATATATTGGATGTTAACAAGTTTCGCTTCTTTAGAAACGCTTTTCTTCCCATAGCCAATCTGCATTTTATATCTCCTCCGGTCATCAGAAGTTATTTTGCTACCCAAATAAATTTCTCCTTCCATTCATTCACTGCTTTCTCAATGTACAGATTGAACAACATTGGGAAAAGGCTACAACCCTGTCTTACTTCCTTCTCAACCTCTGCGTCCCTTTCTCGCCCTTCGACTCTAATAACCGCTGTCTCGTTTTTGTATAGGTTGAATATAACTATTCGCTCCCAATATTTTACACCTGATATCTTCAGAACTTGGAAGAGTGTATTCCAGTCGACATTGTCAAAAGCTTTCTCAAAATCTACAAATGCCAAAAACGTAGGTTTGCCCTTCCTTAGCCTAATTTCTAAGATAAGTTGTAATTTCAGTTTTGCCTCCCGTGTTCCTACATTTCTCCCAAATCCAAACTGATTTTCCCCGAGGTCAGATTCCACAAGTTTCCCATTCGTCTGTAAATAATTCGTGTTAGTATTTTGCAACCATAACTTATTAAAATGATAGTTCTGTAATTTTTACACTTGTCTGCACTTGATTTCTTTCTTCTTGATTCTTCTTGAAGTCGGATGGTATTTCCCCTGTCTCATACATCTTGCATACCAGGATGAAGAATTTCTTCATGTACTGTCACCTGTCGTAAATCAATGAAACAATACGAGATGAAGCGGGCTTGTTCATAGTTGTCCCAAATTTTTGCAACCAAAATTAAGGAAGAGAAAACGTGTTGCATTACTTATAGAACACCACTCGTATATCTGTACAGTTGCGGAAATACTGGGTGTCGACAAAATACTGCGAAATTCTTATATAGACAATATTTATTTATTAGCGAGGAGATGGCCCTCCATTGACAGTCGAAACAGTTGCAAATCTCCGAGAAAAAATCAAATGTTTGTAAATCTATGGGTCTTGACGACGGAGATTATCAGCCCCTAAGCTTACAAACTACTTACACAAACTCAAGGTAAGACGGTAGGCTGAAATTTTTCAAAACAATCAATTTTCAATTTTTATTCCATAATTACATATTGTGTTCTTTTGTGAACATTTATATGTATTTTTTACTCCTCTGCACCAGATAGAACAGCATTTTTATTTTATTTTATGAAATCTGTCACTGTAATAATTTACCCCCTTTTCGTAAAAGCGATTATACCCTTCGCAATTTTACAGAACGAGAGTTAGGTTCATATGTTGTTTAACCTGCTGGAGTGCATTTCGATGTCTGCAGGCGCGCTTGTAAACAAAGGTTCTCTTGGAAAAACGCGTCTCGCTGGTTGCTATTTCTTCTGAATACGAAGTTTCTTGAATGTTTTGGTGTGGTGTACAGTAATCTGTGGTTCTATAATGACTAAACCAAAAGGTTTGTTCAAGAAACGTAAATTCCACAGAAATCAAAACATGAAAACTGTAGAAAATGAAGGTCAAAATCGGTGAATAGCAGCATGCCTCTGGTACCTGAAACTCCACAAAGTGTTTAGAGAAAGAAGATAAACGGTGATAACTATACAGAAGTAGATAAAAGTTTTGGAAGTACTAATATTATAGTAGATCTAGGATTATTCCAGTGTGTTATAAGTGAAGTGGTGGCCTGCAAGTTGTGTGGTGGTCAAGTAAGTTGACAGATAATATTATCAATGAGTTGCAGGAATATTTTGGGAATGCCAGTAGGAATATTTCTGGAGATGACAATGAAGAAAACAGCGTGGGCCACTTTCTTCCACCGTATATCCACTGACGAGAAGCCAACACATTTTCTGTGTCCGCCACCCCCTGATACGTGGAGCTAGTTTAGGAAGGCACAGTCAGCTGGTAACCTCAACACATTCACATCCGAGCACTATCCCTGAATCAAGTATGGATCAAATAAAAAATCTACAGAGACCTTGCCCACCCTGATCTACTGAGTAAGTACTTGCATGGAAAAGCTCAAACATAAATGAGGCCTTCAAAAACATCGTCTCGACCCACACCCCTAAGAATGTGTTTGTTGGGTACATAGCTGTATAACGAGGAGTGTCAGATGCTGTGATAACGTGGAACAATGGAAGTATTGCCAGGCTAAAAATTTTAGAACAATTAGGCGTATCATCCGGGCACAATACTGTAACTATTCTAAGAGAACTTGACAGCTTGCGTATTCCAAAATCAGATTTTGCTGCTTCTCTAATGTCTAAAGAGTTAAGAAGCAGGAAAAGGTAACAGGCAAATGAACCCAAAGATAATGAGGACCGTCATTATGGTGCAGGCTGCTTCTAATCTTTTCTTGGGGATAGATCTGTAAGTATTTCCTAGTATAAACATATTGTAAGACTATATATCTCATTTTCTCTAAACTCACAATTCTGAAATATTTGCCCTGTCTTCTCAGAAACTATAAGAGAAACTTTAATGAAAATTTCACAGTCATGTTGATTGCACCAGTGATTCTGCTGTAATAAAAATATTTGACATTTTTTCACAAAAAAATTTAATGCACGGCTATTAAATAAATAAGCATATTATAAATTACAATACCACAACGCTTTCGGTTCAGGGAGTTACACAAAGATCATTTAATTTTCAGTGAAAATTTCAGACAAATCTTTTCAGCAGTTTCTGAGAAAATAGGGTATGAATTTGCGTAATTTGTCGGTATATGGCCTACGTCTCACCTGTAACAAACCTAAGGACGATATACAAACACCCATGCCCGAGGGAAGACTCGAACCTCCGACAGGGAACAACCGTGCGCTCCGCAGCAAGGTGCCTTAGAGGGCTCGGCCATGCCATGGCGGCACACTTCGAGAAACAGATTCGTAAAGAGTCTTTCTTTCCAGTAGAATGTCATCCATTCGAAATCACGTAAACGATGTTGGAGCTGTAGATCTGGCCATCAGTCGCTGCTCTAAAACTCGCCATACCGGTTCAGATGTAATGAGACCTACCGAGTTTGTTCTTCAGCGTCGATGTTTAATTATTTTCTGAAGCTGTACAAAGCATGTCTGAACCTTCTGTGTCTGTTTGTGAGCACATAATCATTTTGGTATAAAGCAGTGGTTACTTTAGCAATATGTTAATCATATAAGCAGCTGATTGTCGAGGACGGTGAGAGATTCATTCATAGTTATCTGACAATACAGTCGCGTTCTCTGCTTGGCCTGTTCCACTGACCTTGTGCAATATGTTGTTCGTTGTTTTTTATCTTGGCTGCAGTGTTTGAAAGGTGTTGCTTGAATGAAAGTGTCCGGTCCTTTGTGAAGTGCAGGCACTTCGGATATGAGTTACACTTAACTCTTGTTGCGCCGTGCGCTGTGGACGAGCGCCAGTCGCGCCCGGCACCGCTGTACGGCCCATTTTCCGCACTTCCCACGGCGCTTTCACACTCTCAGTGTTATCGCGATTAGAAGACTTTATACTATATGTTTATTAGGGAAAATTCATTTGAAAAGGAAACAGTTTCTTTCAGATAATTCGCGTAATTTTTTCGTAAATTCTAAAAGATCCAAATTTTGGATTCAGCTTTTGTGGGGTGTGGACTTTATTAATATAAACGCATATTTCGCTTATTAAATAATCTTTATTTACAATTGTTTTACGTTACATTTCAGTAGCATTACATTACGGGAATATCATTTCACTGTGTTACATTTCAAAAATTCTTTTGAAGCAGAGAAAGGCGCAAAGTGTCATATTGCATTCCTTACAACACGTTTAGTCTGCTTCCGCTTCTGCGCTCTACAGACAACGCAAGTTCTGTAGCTGCTCCACGCATCAGGTAGACGAGGCCCTGCTGTCAGTCTCGGCGGACATTCTGATCGTTTCCCTCCGCTCGATCTTCTTTTTACCACTTTATATTTTTCCAGGATTTCCTGTATTACTCCCATTTGAAAGTTGGCATAGCTAATGTTTCTTACAAATTTCTTATACAGGCAGTATGCGTTGAAAAGCGACATGTCCACAATGTGAATGAACATCTTGCGATACCATTTAGTGGATTTTCTTATGATTTCCACGGTCTTTGGTACCATTTAACTTTTATCGACAGAGCCCATTGATTTATTGTAATCTAATACTACTGAAGGTTTCAATTGCTTCGCACCTGTCTGACGATCCATCTTCGATGTTTCCACCATTTCTGCAGAGTCGACCGTTGAAAGCATATATACATCTTTTTTGTCACGCCATTTGATATTACGATGCAGAACGGAAAGTAAGTTCTCCTTTCTTTAGTTTCTCAGGCACGTTAGGCATATCTTTTCTTGTGTGTCTGACTGTACCACTAGCATTCGTTGCCCGGTCGTACAAGCAACAAAACAGGGCAGGACTTATGTACCAATTGTCACAGTACAGTGTGTGTCCCTTCTGCAAATATGGCTCTACCAATGTCGCTACAACATTTCCTGGGATTCCGAGATCAAAGTTCTCAAAATCTGTATGTGAGCCACAGTAGGCAATAAAATCTAAAATATAATTTTTCTGAACGTCGCAAATACTGAATATCTTTATTCCAAAACGGCTACGTTTAGCAGGTATATACTGCTTGATTTTTATCCTGCCTTTGAATAAAACAAGACTTTCATCTATGCATAATTTTTCATTAAGGATAGAAATTTTCCTTATATTGTTTTCTGAAGTGGTCAATTACTGGCCTTAGCTTATACAAATAGTCACTGTCGTGAGGCTCTTCGTTATTGGTGAAATGTAAAAACTGCAAGATATGTTGAAATCGGTCTCTAGGAAGCAGTTTAGAAAATATTGGTGTATGAATAACTGGATTCTCAGACCAATATTCAGACAGGCTCAGTTTTTTTAACATATTTTTGGAAACATTTTCGTTTTCACTATGTTTGGGTCAACAGCACTCTTATTTAAATTTAAGAACAAAGAACAGTCTAGAGTGCAATAATTTATTTCATTCAACTAGTTTCAGTCTTATTTAGACCATCTTCAGGATTTTTGATTCCATCGATGTTGTGGAGCTGGCAGGTAACTGGGAGCTTTCCAGTGCGTCACTGCTCCCAGTTACCTGCCACCTCCACAACATCGATGGAGTCAAAAATCCTGAAGATGGTCTAAATAAGACTGAAACTAGTTGAATGAAATAAATTATTGCACTGTAGACTGTTCTTTATTCATCAGTTTTTTTACTCTTATCATGATTAACATAGTGGCAATGAAGATATAAATAGCATTTTCATTTACGTTACTCCATGCTCTTTGTATACTTTCGGAAAACGAACACCAACCACCATTTAGAAAAAGTATCTGTTAGTTTCCTCGCACAAAATGTTTATGAAATCTGTGCTAAAGAACAACTGAAAGACACTTAGCATGCTGTCACTGTCTACGATAACTTTCAGTCCAGAGGTAACTGCGCCAAACGCGTGTTTCTTCGGATTCAAGTTGTCAGTTTTCCACTTTATTTTTTCCTTGTTCGGTGGTTCTGCTGCTTCTTCGTGTATCTCATTATCTGTAGATTCGCCTACTGTGCACAAATCCAACTCTGTTGATGTCAATGGAACAGCAGGAGTAACACTGGTACGTGATGTAGAAGCAGCTACAATAGGCGTTTTATGTTCATCGTCAGATTCGGACGATGATTCACTTTCATCTTCAAAGTCACTACCCAGTATTAGGGAAAGAGCTTCCTCCACAGTATATCTCTTCTCTGCCATATCACTTCTAGTAGAAACAGAGGATAACAACACGTCAGATATAAGCAAGTAGGAAAACGAGCAGACAACTCAAGCGAAACCAACGCTTTGAAACTGAATGCAACTGCCATCTAGTTAACTACAGACTATCAACAAAGCCGCTAGATGATGCATAAGTCACATTTCCACACAAGTCGAGCGTAGTGAAGCGGAGAAATACGACGCGAGGCGGAACTGCTACATCAGTCCACCGGCTGGGCGGCACAGGCAGCACTCGACTGCTGCAGCAGTCCACCCACTGTGAGCACATTCGCTCCCGACTTCTGCACAAGTTCACCGTAGCGAAAGGGTTAAGTTGTTGGCTTTTAAATTCGACTTCAGGTAAATAGTTGGATTTTTGCCCTTACATCAGGACTGTAACTCATGGAAAGAGAAGAGATTAAAGTCCAGAGACCGGTCATGGAAGGTAGGTGAGAAGCTCCTGGAAACACATTTTGATGGTGATGAGCTGTGGCATGAAAAAGGGACCTCTCTAAATCCTGACCACCTGGGATTAATCCATCACCGATGCTGTGGAGTAGCCAAGCGGTCTAAGGCGCCTCGCTGAGGGGCGCGCGGTTACTCGCCGTCGGAGGTTCGAGTCGTTCCTGGGGCATGGGTATGTGTGTGGTCCTTAGATTAATTTACCTTAGTTTAAGTAGTTTGTAAGCTAAGGACTGATGACCACGCAGTTTGGTCAAATAAATTTACAAACATTTGAATATTTTTAATCTATCACCCTTGGTTTCTACTTATCGAGAAGGGAACGGGCGTCTCCAAATAGAAGGAAGGTGTACATTTTGATTTCACAAGTGGGGAATATCTGAAGACCTATTTTAAGACCGCGATAATGTGCCTCGGACCATCCAGCACTTTGTTATAGACTGTCCAAAAAGAGCATTCGATGGATCTATTCAGTTAGTAAATAGTTCTTCTACAGAAGCAGTGGACTGGCTGACAACTCTGGACATTACGTTTTGAATGTTGACCTTTAAATAAGTATATACGAGGGGCGTTTAAAAATTCCGTGCAAAGTCCGAGAGATGGCACCACCGGCGCGTATCGAGGTCGGTCTATTTCTTTGTGTTTGGCATTCGTGTGAATCAAGGAAGTCGAATTATTGACAAAGAATGGAAGAAACTTTATTTCGTGTGGTGATTAAACATTACTTTATGAAAGGCAAAACGCCCCAGGAAACTAAAGAGAAAATTTATAAACTTTATGGTGACTCTGAACAGTTTATAAGTGGTTTAAAAATTTTCGGAGTGGCCATGTGGGCAAAAGTTAAGCTGAGCGTTCTGGACGCCCTGAGGAGGTTATGAGTCTAGAAATCATTGCTAAAATCCGTGATATGGTGATGGATTACAGAAGAGTTAAAGTGCGTGAGTTGCTAGTACTGTGGCATCTCGAATGAACGTGTACATAATATTTGGCATACACATTTGGACATAAGACTATCGGCTTGATCAAAAGCGGAATCGTGTGAAGCGTTGCAAGGAAGGTTTGCAGTTGTTCACGAAGAATCCGCAGGACTTTAAGCGTCGTTTCGTTGTTTCGTCACTGTAGATGAAACATGGATACATTACCATATTCTTGAGACAAAAAACAATCTAAACAATGGGTTACTAACGGACCTAGGGAGAATGTGCACCTTCGACCGGATAAGTTATTGTGATCGTCTTTTGGGATTCGCAAGAGATAATCCTCGTCGACTAACTGGAACAGGGTAAAACTGTTACAGGCGCATATTATTCATAGTTATTGCCACGTTTGAAAACCGAGCTGCAAGAAAAACGCCGGCGATTGGCACACAAAAAGTCCTTTTCCATCATAACAATGCACCCGCACACACCTCTGCACTTGCGATCGCAAAATTATTGCAAATAGGATTTGAAGAAACGAGGAGGTGACTGCAGAAACTAATAGCTATTTTGCAGGCGTGGACAATTCCTATTATTCGGAAGGAATTAACAAATTAGAACCGCGTTGGACGAAGTGTATAAGTCTAAAAGACTATGTCGAAAAATAAAAATTGTTTTCCCAAAACACGTTAGTGCATAGCAGCAAGGATTCTTTCACTTACTGTCCCACTCATCCGTATCAACTTTACCTCATTCAAGCGTAGCCGGATTTAACTAGTAAATGAAAAATTTTGAACGTTCATAAGTCAAAAAAGAAGAAATCTTTATTTATTTATTTTTTTATTTTTATTTATTTATTTATTTATTTATTTATTTTTTTTAGTGAAACGGTGCAATCCTCTGGATGGAAAGTGTCTTTACTAGCCTATTTCTACAGCGGTGCACATCTACTACAGAAGTCGCTCTTTGTGCGATCTTCAAGCAGGAGCCGATAAGCACCAGCATCCGGACCATAGGATATACACAGACTCTATCTTAAAGCATTATATAGCATTTATTATGGCCTATCAAATAAAACTGAAATAAGTGTTGTCCAATGTATAATAATTTTTAACATTTCAATGTATAATAATTTTTAACATTTCATCGTATTTTACAAATGGCAGAATTGTTTGAATGTTGTGTTAACCTAGAGGCATCGTTAAAATGAAGAAAACTGAGGAAATTTACGAACAAACTTCGTCAACTGCTAGATACTGTAATTAAATCATGCTTAGGTTGGGAGAAAGATTGTGATTTAACTTCCCATCACCAGCGTGCTCACTAGAGCATATTCTTCATAACTACTCTACGACACAGATGAAGACTAAAGAAATACGATTGCGACTCATTGTTCTATGCCAGGTATTTTTCGTCGCAGTCAGACGTTGGCAAGCTGCCCGCTGCGCCTTCGAAGAAACCACCTCCGCAGTGGCGAAGTGAAGCCACACGGAGCAAGCAAGATTTGCGAGAAGCACGCAACGCCTGCGGCCTGCTGGAGGGCTGCTTGCTGCACTGCGGGATTCTGGATGCAGCGCGTGTCCTATTATTCTCGCACGTTTTCGGAATGCTACCTGCACTGGCCAATCAGGATGCGCGTATGGCGTGTGAACTTGCGGCCAGCGAGGCGGGAACTCGAAGAGAGCACTCCAGGCGGAACGCAGTGCCACGCGCCCGCCAGCGAAGTGCAGTTTTTCTCAAACGATTATAGAGAAACTATTCGGTAAAAAAATATGATTCTCGCACAACTTCTAGATGCATTTTTCTGCTTCATGATGAAATGAATATTGTTTTGTTAGTGCTCACAGTTCTTGTGATATTTACGGATTTAGTACAGTACTACAAGGAATCCGAAAATTTTACATTGAAAAATAGAGGTCGCTATGTATTTGCGTTTGGTACATGTTAGGTCTTATGTTACTGCGGATGAAATGTAGCTGAAATATTGAATTAATCTTCCAAATTAGAAGGATGTCGTTATCTATAACCAATCTTGAGATAATGGGTTGTATGTAAAGCACTTGTTCCTGATCCCGTGCGTCAGCAAAAAAAAAAAAAAAAAAAAAAAAAAAAAAAAAAAAAAAAAAAAAAAAAACTGGACGAAATTTTCATATAATTCGTTATATCTCATAAATAATTGATGGTATAGAAGTAAGATTTTATCAAATGATAGTACTCAAAGAGAAGTTTATTTTGTCATGCTATTAATTTACGAAACTTGCATACGAAGCGTGTTATTTGAGCAACTACAGATTTTATTCAATGAAGTAATGGACTTTTAAGGAGTCACAGATATCTGATAAAACTAAATTTGCTTTGTCTTTATTTTTACAACTTAAGTAAGCAATTTATTTAATTTTATACCGCTTATGGTTATTTTCATAAACTACTAACTTGTCTTGCTCTCAGTGTTACTAAATACAGTTTAATATTATGTGGTAACTGCAAATGCATAAAAACATTAGGGAGAGAGTAAACTCTATTGTTTTTACAAGAGAAGCGGATTTTAGCATTACAACGAAAGTGTCTGCATATTAACGAAATCTCATCACTGAAATATTACTTTGTAAAAAAGGAAAAAAAGTAGTGCTGTGAAATAAATAGTTTCTTGATTTGAAATTACAGTGGGTGGAATACGATATCTCAGTATGTTTTTAAATGATATAGAACAAACCGATCAGGTGATTTTATATGTATACGTTCAAATTTCTGATAAATAAGGAAAATCTTTTAGAGTACATATGACATATTTTAGTTAGTGCCTCAACACAGAGAGATTTTTTTTTTAAATATCTTTCAGCTTGTCAAAAGAATTCAATTTAGACCATGGTGGCTGGTTTACAGGATTCCGGTAAGTTAAACGTTTTTGTATTTCTAAGATTGAGATACAAAAAGTAGATTTTTTCGCCTGTTTTTAAACAATTTTCACCATTAAAATATACTAGGGTATCGGATTCAGCGAGAGTTTCAATGTAACCACACATTTATGTGCCCTACCAGACTTTTCTTCTTCTTCAGACAAACATATTTTCACATCCTGTCCCTGTCAACGTAACTTCCCTTGTTCCGATGTTAAAATCCGCTTCTTTTGCCAAAACATAACAATGCTAACAAATATTATTTTCACTAACATTTTTATGCAGATAAAATAGCAACAGAACATTGAGTGTTCCGATTTGTACGGGGACTAAACGGCAGGGTAATCAGTCGTCCAGAATATTGAAACTAATAATACTGAGGGCAAAATAATTTGTACTTCATGAAAATGTCAATTCTAAAATTAAATGAGTAACTTCTTCACTTACATAGAAAAACAGCAATTTACGTTTCACCAGTTATTGATGGTCCTTAAAAAGCCCACCACTTCATTCATTAAAATCTGTACCTTGTTAAATATTGCGATTCATGTAAAAGTTTCGTCAATTGATCATATTAAAAAATAATCTTCCCTTTGCGTGCTATCGTTTGATAAAATCTTGCTTCGATACCTCCAATCATTTTGTATATATACGGGATTTTATGAAGATTTCTTTCCGTGATTGAGAACAAATACCTTACATACAACCAATTATCTCGAGATTGGTGATAGATAGCGACATCCCTCCAACTTCAAAGAATAATTCAGTATTTTAGCTACATTTCATCGGCAGTAGCATATGACCTAACATGCACCAAACGCAAATTCATAGCGCCCTCTATTTTTCAAATCAAAATTTTCGGATTTTTTGCAGTACTATACTGAATCCGTTAATATCACAAGAACTATAACCACAAACAGAATAGTAGATAGATCGTCATGAAGCTGAAGAATGCCGCTATGAGATGTGCGAGAATTTTTTTTTTTTTTTTTTTTTTTTGCCGAATAGTTTCTTCACAATCGTTTGATAAATAAAGCAGCTCGGCCGTGTTACGCATCTTGGCGTCCACCCAGCGAAGCCAGTCTGCACACTTCCGCGCCTAATCTTGAGTGGACGCTAAAAACCGAAAAGTGCCGCCGGAAGTTAACTACCGGAAGTCACCTACACTTCCTACCATATCTATGGTCACTTGTCGAGGGTAACGAACTGACATAAATCGACCAAATGCGTGGGTATATCGAAAGTAGTTGCTGAACCTTCAACTGTAGAACCGCGAACTTCATTCGAAAATGGAAAGTGGAAACTATGCGGTGTGCAGCTAAAGAATGTCGGAAATTGTGGATTATATTGTGTAATGAGCATAACGAGTATAAAACATAGCGGTTTTTTCAAGAGTAACTCCGAATTTTGCTGGAAATCTTGAAACAACGAGTTCGTAATTTTGCCTGCTTGTTGTTTCAAAATCAGTTCTGTAATTGAGGTTTGCATCTCCCAGAGAAGGAAACATCAGTTGAATCGAATAACATCGCCTGTACATAACACGAAAAATATTATGTTTGTTGAAATTTTAGAAATTTCACGCCTATGTTCATGAACAAAACATTACACCTTTTCCTGAAATTTGCTATTTAGGAAAATGATACAGGTTTCATTGTAAACAAGTGGGAGCAATGCTTGTGGTTGTGTTTCAGTGCTTTCTTGGACACTTAATACTACAAATATTTAGGTAGAGTAAAACGTCAAATGAAATAGAAGTAATAGGTGTATCTTGTATGAGAAATAAATTAGTCTGTGCTATATAGAATGGACACCACAAAGTTCGTTGTGTATGTCTATTTTCAATGTGCAGTGCTTGCAGAGCTTGAGATTTATTGCTTCTACCCCATTCATGTGCATTACAAAAAAAAAACATTTCCCATTATTTGCTACATGTTCCTGTACTACACATGTCCTGTACTTATCAAAATGAGATAAATATATTGAAAAGCAAGACAGCTGGTAATTATTTCTTTATTCAGCTGAAAGGTGACGTATTTCACATTTCATGATTGTGATCTCAAAAAAAAAAAAAAAAAAAAAAAAAAAAAAAAAAAAAAAAATACAATTTGAAACAAACATGTAAGTAAGAAGCAACATATGAAAAAAATTATGTAACAATTAGCCTATCAATTTTACAGCAGTTCAGATACATTTGATTTTAATAACGAAAAAGTGCTCCATATTAAGTGTTCCGTCTTCAGATTTCTGCATTTCTGCGTGATAGCAATTGTTTAACAAATATATTTTTGAGTTCCAAGAGAATGTCGGCCTACCGTAACTAATTTTTTTGTGTTCATGTTACACTATCTGTAGCCTACATGATAAACTGTTTTTCTTTATAAGTGAATGGTTTTTAAGCAACTGAATAAATATGGCACTATTTTTATATTGAGCTATATTTTCGTGAGACACCTCTAAAATACAAAAACACTGTAGAGGAATTCTTCATCTACACTTTTCTTTATTAAGCAAATCAAACTTCACTTAAATATACAAGAAGAAAACTAAACTAAAGCAAGGAACAAATATAACTAAGCGAACACTTTCACACCAAAGAGTATATTTAATCACAGCTGGGAATTAACTTATTCCCACACAGCCCCTCTTCCAAAGTGCGGAGCACCTGGGATGTAGGGGTATTTAAACTTGATCACTCTTCCTGCCCTTGTACGAACAATTGGTGTTGAGTCATGTCGAATGGTCACCTGCGAGTCCGGAATAACTTCTTCTAGGCCAATTGTATCTTCGTATGATTGATAATTTATGGTTTCTTCAAGTCCGTGTCCTTCTGTGCTGTTTGTCTGGTCATCTGACGTTGGTTCTGGCATCACCCAAGCTGGTTTCAGTCTTTCCACTGACACTTTACTGTTCTTCCCATTCTGAAGGATCTCAAATGTGTGTTGACCTCGTCTTAAAACTTGATAGGGTCTGTATATGGAGGCTGAAGAGGTGTCCGTGCAGAATCAGTGCGCAGCATTACATGTGTGCAGTCTGCCAGTGCCTTGTGTACAAAAACAGGGTGTTAACCATGATGTATAACTGGTGTTTGCCGAATCTTAGCCACATGATCTCGAATCCTCTGTACCAATAATGGTAATTCTGTCTGGTCTGGAAGCGGGGCAGCAGAAAGGAATTCAGATGGGATTCTTAAAGGTTTTCCATACACCATCTCAGCTACTGTATGCTGTCCGTAATCCCAAAAGTACCAGCGGAAGTGCTTCAGTCCAACTTTCTTGATGACACATAAGTGAAGCCTTCAGAGTTCGATGCCATCTTTCCACCATTCCATTGCTGGAAGGGTGGTAACTGTTAGTGTGGTGGTGCTGAAAACCACACAGCTTAGCCAGCTCGCTGAACAGAGTGGATTCGAATTGTCTTCCTTGGTCTGTTGTTATGTGCAAGGGACAACCGAAACGTGACAACCAGTGTGCGACGAACGCCTTTGCAACAGTCTCAGCTGATATGTCTGGAAGTGGTATGGCTTCAGACCATCTTGTGCATCTATCCACCAATGTGAGTAAATATCGGAAACCTTCAGAGACTGGTAGAGGACCTACGATATCGAGATGAATATGACCGAATCTTGGTGGTAGGCCTGAAAACTGTCTCACCTCAGGATGTACATGACGTCCCACCTTACACCGCTGACAGTGAAGGCAAGTGCGGGACCAACAACGGATGTCTTTCTTAATTGATGGCCAGACAAAACGTTCTGTTATCATTTTCACTGTGGTGTTTGCCCCTGGATGTGCGAGATTGTGCACACTGTCAAGCACTACCTTACGAAATTGTGGTGGGACATAGGGGCGCGGCAGCTTTTGAGAAACATCACACCATAACTTAACACCACCACCTGGAACCTCTACTTGTTGTAATTGCAGACTTGATGACTTATCCCTCATTAATTCTTGAAGCTGATGATCTGTCTTCTGAGCTTTGGTGAGGTCTTCATACTTGAATATTGTAACTGCCTCACATGCACGGGAGAAATAGTCAGCCACTATTCTGCACCACGAATATGTCGCACATCTGTAGTAAATTGGCAAACGAACTCAATGTATCTCAACTGACGAGGTGAGCACTTATCACTTGCATTTTGGAAGGCTGGCACAATTGGTTTGTGATCTGTATATATCGTTACTGGATGAGCTTCGACATGAGGACGGAAGTGTTTCACACTCTCATAAATAGCCAACAGCTCCCTATCGTAGGCACTCCAGTTTGTTTGTCGTGCCAGTAGTTTTTTCGAAAGGAAGCCTAGTGGCTGCCAACAATCGTTCACTTTCTGATGTAATGCTGCCCCGATCGCTGTTTGACTTGCATCATCTGCCATTACTAATTGCGCATCTCATACTGAGTGTGCAAGTGACACTGCTTGTTTCAAACTGTCCTTCAAAACTTGAAAAGCATTGTCCATTTCGGGTGTCCACTTAAGAAAACATTTCCCGTTTGTGTAGCGTCCGGCGAGTGCATCTGTAAGCGGAGCTTGGATAACTGCTGTTCCTGGTAAATGCCGACGATAAAAATTGATCATTCCTAACAAACGTCGAAGTTGTCGTTAAGTCTTTGGACGTGACAGTTCCTGCAGTGCAGCCAATTTTTCTGGCAAGAGAGAGATTACATCACGTGACATCTTATATCGGAGGAAAGCTACTTCACTTTTACCTAAAATGCACTTTTCTTCATTCAGCACCACACCAACGTCTTCTAATCTTTGTCGCACTTCAGCTACATGTTTGGTATGTGATTGTGCATCGTCGTCCTAGTTCGTAAGTAGTTCATAAGTAGTTTGTAAGTTTAGGGACTGATGACCCCCGTAGTTAAGTTCCATAAGCTTTACAAACATTTGAACATTTTGAACAGCTGCTAAGCGATGTTTCCCGCGTCGTCGGTGCCTTTTGAAGATTACGCGACCCATGGCACCTATTGTGGGCCGCCCTCGCCATTTGGGTAACTACACGGTTTCGTGCACTTCGTAGCCTATGGTCCGAACCGCCTATGGTACCAGCAGATGCCGGGATTGTCCTCTTGAGCTTCAGTGTGTTTCTCAGTCGATAGATTAGCGGAACGCCGTGCCCGCGGCCATTTGTTTGTCTCCATCCGACGTTCTAATGCTTGTAATCGGTCGGCCAAATTTTCCAACGTCGTTTGTAAATCTAGTTGCGCTCCTGATAAATTTGGAGTTCGTCGACTGGATCCTGCAACGTAAAGTTGCGTATGTTTATCTGTCACCTCTAAAACCTGGTTACTTTGAGCGTTCTCAGTATTTGTTGGTGTTAAAGATGCTACTGCTGCTGAGCCGACAGTGTCGTATGCGCGATCAGCTACACGTATCAGTTTATCTAAACACTGACCTTCATGTGCTATTAGCGTTAATTGCACTTCCAAAGGCAGCTGTCGTTGCCAGATGTGGAGCAACAACTCGTTTGAAACTACATTAACCTCTACCATAGACCGTAAGTGTCTCCAGTACTCTGATGGTGTTCTGTCGCCTCTTCTCTCATGATATAACAACTGTGTGATCTTCTGTGTAGGTGTCTTGGTACTACGAGTGATCAACGCTGTCTTGAGAGCGTGGTACGTGCGATGGCGTGGAGGTTGTTGAATAATAGCAGAGACTACGGCTGTAGCCCTCTGATCCAAATTGCTGACGGCTAACGTAAACTGTTCTTGGTCGTGTGTAATTTTCTGTTGTATGAAAATATTCTCTAAAATTGCGAACCATATTTCCGCTTGCGCTGGCGAAAACTGAGGGGCTCGTAACTGTAACCGCGGTGCGGACGGCGCTAATGTCATATTTTGTGTGTGGCCTTCCACTCTTGCATGCGTTTGCGGCATAGAGGATATCGCCAGAATTGGTAAATTCATTGTGGCTGAGCTCTCATCATTGCTTGGCGTAGAAACTTTCAGAACCTCTAGCTGCCGCTGTAGTTGCTGAATCTCTTCTTGAATTGCGAGAATCGATTTTCCGCCTCTTCCATTACTATTAACACGCTCTAAACAAGACTGTGATTATTGTACGTGGACTATTTTCGTCGTGAGGTCACCAATTATGTAGAGGAATTCTTCATCTACACTTTTCTTTATTAAGCAAATCAAACTTCACTTAAATAAACAAGAAGAAAACTAAACTAAAGCAAGGAACAAATATAACTAAGCGAACACTTTCACACCAAAGAGTATATTTAATCACAGCTGGGAATTAACTTATTCCCACAACACCTAAAGTAATGATGCCAAATCACCATAAAATTTAGGGGATAACTCACTGTAAAGACGACGAACTTTGAGCCGCCGACAGACACCAATGAAAGACACATACACACACAATTCTAATTTTTTGCTGCGGCCTTCCTCTGAAATAAAACACTCATCCACACAATCACTCAAGCATACTCATCCCCCTCACGTTATCCATCTCTGGCCGCCCAACACGGGAGAGCTTAAGTTCACGACTATGGGAGCCAGCTTGACGTCATTATGACGTGTACATGCTGTATCGAAGAGGCCACGTAGACACGTATCGACTTTTGTGAATTTCGAGATACTGTGTACTGCGTAGCGCCTCCTTCAATTCGTTGTTCTAGCGTTTTGCGTTTACTTCAGACGTTGTTACAGTTATCTTGTTTTAAATCGCTTTTCTTAGTATGTCGAGTTACTATGAGAGCACAATGAGAGAAAAGCTGAAAGATTTCAGCGTTAATAAAGACGGAAAATTGTGTGGCTACTGCGAAATACAAGAATAAGTTGATATGTTTCTTACGCAGTTGAAGTGCATCGGCTACTCTTACTCCGTGAGAGATAGCACACAGCATCTAGAATAAGCGGTGAAGCCAGAAGTAAGGTAATGTCTTTCTTTTCGTTTTCGTTACTGTAGCCCGTATATCGCTAAATTTTATTGTAATCTTTCCGTGTGATCACGAAAACGCATTTTGGAAGGTATACCAGTTGTACATAGCTAAGCAAAAGTAATTGTAACATATGTAGCCGATAAAATGTGTTCAGTTGTTTAATAAGTTCCTCTGCTTCGTTGTCTGTAAGAAAATAATTTTTCACAGTGTCATGTCAGATTCTTTGGCCGTCTCATTATAACCATTTTGTTTGTACATTTGCAGGTTGTCCAAAATTCTTCTTCACCCAAAGTAAAGGGAACGTTGAGATCCGATTTTACGGATTTCCATCTTCTATAGTAAGCACAAGTCACCGTAAATGTATTCTTGGACCTAAGTATTATAAAGACAAGGAGGCGGCAGTTCCAGATCACCTGGTTGGTATCTCATTACTTCCTTTCTTATCCGTCTGTAAATAATAAGTGTTCATTGACAGCGTAATTGAAGACGGGGTATATGCTGTCCTGCAATTCACTATTAATTTGGTATTATAAAAACCGGGGGAAAAGGGAGGTAACAAACCATCTCCCTCAACAAGTGACTTCTTCAATTCAAACGTTTTAGCTATCTCTCCCCCCTCCCCCACAGGTTTCTTTGGAAGTTGTTTCATAAAGTTGCTTTAATTATTTTAGTTGTTTTACTATCAAATTATAATTTGTTTGACATAAATCAGTGCATTTCTGTTAATTGACTCTTATGCTATTTTGAAGTCCATAAAAGTAAATATAGGTCTATATTAAGTTGCTACTTTTATTCCTCTGTAAATTAATTTCCCTTTCTAAATTGTGCCTGATGCTCTCCTCATTGTCTGTGTCGAGTATGTCTTCTGCCCCTTTTTAAAAACGCCTTGGATAAGAGCCTGTAGGTCACTGGTAGGAGGGAGAGTCTCCTATAGTTGTTAGCGTCTGTTTGCTTCTTTTATATATAGTGGATGTATTAGTGCAGATGTCCATACTAATGGTGAACTGTGTTTTCCAAATTTGATTGAATATTTCTTATATAGTATCAGGTGTCAGGTGCAGTAAATATATGCACTTCTCCAGATGAGTTATTGTTTTTGAGTAATTGTATTATTTCTCTTATTGTTGGTGGTTTTGACTTTAATGATGAAATCAAATCATAAGAAAGAAATTGTTGTTGCTCATAATCTGTGTAGCATGAAAATTTAAGATCTATTTATTTACCAACAATCTATTCCCTTGCAAATTTTTAAAGTGTCAGTTACAAAAATTAAACATAGTGAGCATAAATTTACCTGAATTGTTTGCATATTGCATGAGCAACTATTTGTACTAGCATAATTGAAACTTTTGTATTCTGTTGCAGATAATTTTAACATGAAGCAAAACATTGACTCGATGCTGATTTTTTGTGGCATTTCTGGCCATAAGATCCCAGCTGGGATCCTGTTCGGCCTGTCTGGTGCAAATTTTTTACGTGACACCACTGGGGCGACTTGTGATTGAGTCAATGAAGAATCACTAGATAAACTGATAAAGTAACTGAATAACTTAAAATATTGTATTAATTATCAACAACAATCAACCTTTCATAACTTCTTGAGAAGCAGGCCAGATCAAATCTCTCCCCCACCTCTGCCCCTAGCACCTACTAATTGCTCTTGCAGAATTACATATACCCAATGGAGGTGTGGTATCACTGCTGAAATGTGTTTCTATCTTTTTAAAAGTTGACGCCACTGCTAATGGAGGTCCATTGCCTGTAGGGTTTGATACCTTCACATCATGTTGTGAGATTTCAAGGTGTTCAGTCATTTTTGCAACTGTTTCAGTACTGCAATTATAAATCAGATTTATTAAGTTCTTACAGATCTCTCTTGCCTGTTACATGCTACAAAATTAGTGCTCAATGTTTCAGAAATGTTGAGCCATGCATTTGCTATAGATTTCTGCTAGTATTCTGTAACCCCTGTGCTGCAGTGTTTGTGTACTATAACTGCTTCTTGAACCAAACCCATATGTTTCATCTAAACAAATTGAGGATTAATCCTATAAGTGAAATTTAATTTGTCAAATCCCCATTCAGAGAAGAAACAAAAGATGGCACAAAAGTATTTGCACAGAAACTTAAACTTTAGGAAATGTGGACATGGACAATCAGGTTTTGCAAAATCTACTTTGTAAAAACATTCTTCAATTTCTGCACTGGTTACATGAAACAGTCCTGTAGCCACCATAGTTACTGATTCTGCACTTAAGTCAATTTTTTCATATCACATCATCACCTGCTTAACAAACTTTGGTGTCTTCCTATACAGGAATAAAGGAATGTCTTTGCTGTACAATTTAACTTGCAATACTTTTCAATGAGGCTAGGAAGGTAACTGTTAACTAAAACTGCAATGAGGCCTGTTAATTCTGTGTTGGTATTATGCTCTAGGTATGAATGTTTCACCCATTTGTTCATTACTTAAACAGCAAACATACTTTTGTACTTGAAAGCCTTCACCCACCTTTGATGCACTGGATCCCATTGTTCATCAAAGTACTGCAAAGCAGAATCATTTGGTTTATCGAAAACTTTGATTCTCAACTTTAGTAAATTATCAATATACTCTTGCATGAAAGAAGACTCTGCAATACCGTTCCACAGATTAAAAATTCTAGCTCGCATTTTTTGTTCCTTTGTGTGTGACCATAACCAACTTTTTCAAATCATTTCTGTTAAATGAACACAGATACACTTTGAAACAGGAAAACAAGGAGTGAATTGCATTTATTTTGGACTCGGAGAAATCAGTAACCCAGTATACAGGATTCATGTTTGTGTTCCACTCCTTGAAAATATTTAATGCTTCTGGAATTGACCATGTGTCTTCTATTTGAATGTAAAAAGAATCTACCACTAAATAGCACACATTTTTCTTTACTGTTACAAAGAGTAGTGGGTTATCACACTTGATGGTCTTTTACGTTGTATCAAGCAAACATACTGTCCCATACTTTCTCAGTAGTTCCCTTTGTCATGCAGTCTGATAGCAAAAGAAGAGTGGATGTACTTCTCCATCAACCTCTGTACAAGGTCTGAAAACAGGCACTGCCACCAATTGTTTTCCTTCATTAATTTACCTTCACTTGCAGCATATCCTGATCAATTGCTGTTTTCTACAAAATCAGTGTATTTAGTCATGGCTGTTAGGGATTTGCTTTGCAGGGGGGGGGGGGGGGGGGGAAGAGGAAATCTTACCAGCATTAAGATACTAGTAAAATAAAATTGTTACTAAGTTAGTATTATTGTAGGACAGACAAGTGTCCAAAAAATCCATCTGGCTTGTTGGATCCTGAGGCCTGCTTCCAAGGGCAAAACTGAACATCAAGTTACAACAGCCAAATCTGTTGACTAATCATGTTACTGAAGGATCTAACAGAATTATTAAACATGTAGGGCTTCTCCAAATGTTATTCTAAATGATTTATAGAACTTGAGAATTTGTTGATTACTGTTATAATTGATGTAGCCTGTGATTTGTCTTCTAGTATGACAGAATGTATTGTGTATTATTCCTTTCAGCCATCTGATTTTTCATGTAAGCTTTTTTTCTGTTCCGATTACTTTCCAAGAAATGCACGTGAAGAATCTTATTATTTTTGCACATTGTTATGTATTGAACAGAAGTAACAATTTGTTTCTCCTTTGAAGGGTGATGTGTTCTAGCAGAGTTTGGCCTTGTATTCTCATGTGTATTTCAAACAGAGCTGAAAATGAATAAAAATTTTCATACTTAGGATTTAATAGTGTCTCTTCTATGTATGTTTTGAATGTAAACTGGACATAAGTTGTAAATCATCTGGAATATTAACATGTAGTCATAAATTATACTGAATAAAATGCAATTAATTACCATTTACTGTATTTTTGTCTTTGTGCAAGATTTCAACAAAAATTGACAGCATTTGCAATACATTTTTAAAACAATAAGTTAAGATCAGAAATTGTGTAAACAGGGATGTGCATTTTTTATGTCTTCATGCCATGCAATACTTCTGTCTACATTTCTGCAGCATTTTAAATTTTTGTGCCCTACAAATTCCTACAATCTATTTTAGGTCTTTGATTTCTTCCAAAATGTTATCCTTGTCACAATTACACTGAAATTTTTCCGAAGTTCTAGAGAGGACTGTATATGTTGATAATGCCAGCATGCAATGATGGGAAACTAAAATGGCAGAACATCTTGTTTATTAGCTAATAACACTGTTTTACTCTCAGATATTGTACTTTGAAAATCATGCTTTACTACAACCAATTTTGCTGCTCTCACAAGTGACCAAACAACTATTATTTCAAAGATACTGGTAACTACGCTAAGCCAACAATATCTGAAAATCACTCAAACAGTTTTGCTACATCTAAACTGATATATAATTTCCAAACATTTTTAAATTTGAACAGAATTTCATAGTGTTAGACAATGTTCTATACATGTTGAGTAAATTAAAATGAGATGAAATATTAAAGTACAGTAGTTGGAAAAATTACAAACAGCATACTAGCCCTTCAACTTCTATGAACAGTGTCGCATGTTTTGTGTGCAAGGAAGACTACTTTTCTTAAGTACATTCTCATTAGTTACGGTGTAACTGTCACCCATCAGTAATGCCATATAAGAAACAATACCCACAGTGATTAATGCATTGCACTGTTTTAAATTACAATATTTATATCTTGGTTTTGAATGTAATTTCAATAAAAGGACTGAAAACTACCAAGGGGACCCTGTCTCCTTATCTCTCAGGAAAAGGAAAAAATTTAGTGCAGTCAGCAGTTTTTCTTCCCATAAACTTATTTTAAAGTATGCATTGTAATAACAGAACTAAGTTTTTAACAGGTTGGTACTTGAACTTCATTATGACTACTTAAAAGTAATTGCTTGCCTTGCAAACTGTTACAAATACTTTTCTCCCTGGTTTGGCTTTCCTTAGAAATTATCATATGGGCACTCTTCAGAACGTCCTAGCTCTTTGGCTGACATGATGCCATGTTGGGTTTGTGTACTGCTAGGATTTCTTATTGATTTATTTGCTGAGAGACTGGTAAAAGGTAAAGAAGTCAATACTCTGAAGACTGGTATGAATACCACAGTGGTTTACTAGGCATGGTCCTGTTGGACTTGGTGTGCCATTGCATTCCTCCGATCTTTGAAAAATTGACTTACCCAATCAGTTAAAGGGAAACTTACAGTTTACCTGAGCTCCAAATCATGATGCTACTCAGCATTTTTGCCGGAGGTGAAAGAAGTGAAGCGACATAAAAATCCTAGAATTGAGCAGGGATCAAACCTGCAACCTTTGGATTCATAGTCTAGCACTCGACTATGTTACCGAGAACCACCTGTGAGATTGAACTGAGATTATGAGATGCAGACAAGAAATATACCAATAATCTTTTTATCTAGTTGCTATTATGTGGAAGAAATTCAGAATGGATTTCATTACTTCCAGGATGCCTATCCTGGTTTTAAAGTTTTAAGAACAGCAGACAATTTAAATACAGAGAACATTTTCTTTAGTGTTATTTTTGAACAATATAAGTTTGCACATGATGTCGTGTATTTTATCCCTTGGTTCCTGGATATGGACAGTAAATGTAAATCTTGTTAGCTGATATGTTGTCCCAAACTTTTGTTTCCAATCAGGTTTCGTAATAATGGCCATGTTTCTCTACTTTGTGTTTGAAAATTTAGAGACTCAACAGTCTTAAACACAGTGGTAGATCCAGGATTTTGGCTTGGGAGGGGCTTGACCCAGTTGAGCTAAAACCAAGTACTTTTAGAGAGGGCTAAACCAAGTTGAAAATGGCCTTTATAAAGAGAAAATCCCCTCTGGATATGCTGCTGGTCCAATTACAGAAGCAGTCTTTACAAGATCTAAATCTATGTCATTTATGATATGATTTTAAATAGCAGATTCACATGTCATTAAAAAAAAGCAACACAGAAGAAAGTGCTTACACTACAGCCTATATTTACTTACACACATTTCTGCACAGTTAAATTTTTCTAACCACGTACGCAACAGGAGTGTACAAATATTGGCAATGAAATGTTTGCTTTGCAATGGTAATTATTATACTGGCTGGATAATTACATATTTCATAGTCAATATGAAAGGTTATTCCACTCATTCTTTCTGATGGGGTTTTCAAGGAGCATTCAATGGTCGTTGCCAACGTCAGCACAGTACACTGCAGATGTGGTAAGTACAATTTTACCTTCCAGGTAGGTTAACACTTTTGCTGCAGCTGATGCTTATAAGCGTCTGCGTTCACTGTAGGATAGCGTCAGCTGCAGCGAAAGTGTTAATTGCATACTTTTTCCAATTCTATCGTAAGGTAGAATAAATCAGTCAACACTTTAAAGATTAGGCTGAAGACTATAATGCTTTAGTAGATACGGTCCTTTTTTGCCGGCAGTATACCATTCAGTTTAAAATGAATATTGAACCATGGTGGAACTCTGCATTTTTCACACCAATAACTGTGTGAAAAGTTAAAAGTGACAGATAAAACTCTTTGGTTTGACTGGGGATTGAACCTGTGACAGTATAATATAGTCTGTGTTTGTGTAGCTGCCAGTTCAGTTGTGTGGTTTGAATCTATAAGGTAGTAGCTTCTTTTACAAAATGAAAGAGTGCAGTTTCTCTGGACCTACAGTTGAGAAACAATGGAGGAATCTTTGTTTTCACCCCTGTGCTGTGAATAGGTGAAAATTCTATCCAACTCTTTACCTGTTTTCATAAATAGGTTAGATTTTCCTGTCATCAGTTTGTATAGTTATACAGAAATAGATATCTAACAAAAAATGGATACTTATGATCTTCAACATCATCTCTTCGAGCCAATGTTCTGTTAAGTTCAGCACAGAAATAAATTGCAGTTAAGTCTCTTAACACATTTTGTTGAAGCACTTGGATATTTGCACACAACTCTTAAGCTTGTTACACCACTGGGTGGTTATTTCTCTATTGTGCTCTTTTCTTGAGTTGCAGGAGACATCATAAAGTAAGAATGCATGTGCTGCTAACTTCCTGTTTGATACATGCAGGGGTGATGTGCTTTTCATGTTTTTACCCATAATTGTTGCTCCTTTCTGTTGCTCATCTACCATCATTTTAGTTCCATTTCTTCTTGCACATTTTTTCGCCTCTAATTGAGGAATATGTGTAACCGTCTTTTTGCAAATGTAGACCATACAGACTGACTGCTTTTTTAACACCTCTCTCCTTACAATAGAGGTATCACCATAAAGCTTGTGAGACGTGTTCTACATTTTCAAATGAAAAATATTGACAATGGAAGGTCCAGATTGAAATGCCAGTGATATGGGGATAGATAATAACTTGTTGTAAAATTGATCACTGAACTGTCGACACACACACACACACACACACAAAAGACACTCACATTCACACTACTTAAATTTCGACTGCAGCCTTCATCAGAAAAAGAGTTAACTCATCCACACATGACAGCCATGGCACAGGTAGCGGATAAGTGATTGTGTGAATGTACTGTTTTCTGATGAAGACTGCAGCTAAAATTTTAAATATCTGGTTTGAATGTTTGTCTGTTGGCAGCTCAGTGACTTTCTTCTTACGAGTTGTAACCTACAGATTTCTTTGATAAGAAAAGCATTCTACAACATTTTCACTTTTCTATATGCTCTTAACGCTAGGTTCCAAAGTTGAATTGAGCATATGATAACCAAAATATGGCTTCCACAAGAATAAACAAGCTATAGCCTATTGGTACCATTTTCTTCATGCAACAAGATTTCGGCATAGTTTAAACTTTCCCGTCGTAATGAGAAGCAACACATATTTCACGTTATCTTGCTTTTGGAAGTAACTGTTGACATAAACTAAGTAATACAATGACATTATCTGTTACACTCTTCCATTTTAGAACTCTTGTTATTATTATATACAACAAGTCATTTGCTTTCGGTTATCACACTTATATGGACTTGTATAACAGCAACGGTCATATTTATACATTTAAATTAATCTTTGTAAACTACCTTTGAAATACGTTCTTTATTAGCTAACACATAAACACATGTAATGTTTATTCATTCATTCACAGTCGTACCCAGCAGAACATAAATTGTGTATCGATTTGCTACCAATTTCGTAGTATTACATGGCTAAACTGTTCCACATGACGTTTACAGTACGGCAACAACCCAGTCAGCAAATAGGTATGTTTTCTAATAAACGATTACTTCCTGAGTTTTTTCAGTGGTATGTCGGGAATATTTGTATTAAAATCTAGCTCCTTTTAATCCTGCTTTGACGAAATACGTAACTATATGCCGCGGTACTGTATATCTTTCTGAAGTTGGAGGCGTCAAAACAAAACTGTCAGTTAGTTCAGCATCTCGAATGTTAACCGAAGTCGAAAGGTCGATATATGGCTTCTGTCTTCTTCGATACAGCATGACTACGTCATAATGACGTCACATGGGTTTCCATGGTCGTGAACATAAGCTCTCCCGCCCAACACAGCCTGTGAGACTGTATTGGGCGGCCAGAGATGGCTGGCGTGTGTGGGTCAGCATGCCTGAGTGATTGTTTGGATGAGTGTTCTCTTTCTGAGGAAGGCCGCAACCAAAAATTTATAATTGTGTTAGTGTGTCTTTTATTTGTGTCTGTCAGCGGCTCAATGTTCGTCATTTTTCCCTGTCTACATTATTATTAACAGTCCTTACTGGACTTTCCATTGTCGTTAATATTTAGGTAACCTATACAATTGCTGTTAAGAAATGAACTTAGACAAAGTAGCCTGCTATGATATCTGAAACAGCACATAGTTGCTGACAACTGCATGCCGTCATGGTTATTTTTCTCATGGATCATTCCATGTAAAACAACCCTCTATACCAAAATAGTTCAAGTGTATCACAAAAATAACATTTCCGAAGCAGAAGGCACCTTCTCATTATTTAACAGCTTACAGTGTATATAAATAAATAATGAAGTAGCCTATTTTTAAACATATTTGAATTTAACCATTGTGGGTCAGCTCCATAAAGAGTGATTACAGATAGTAGGATGACTGTCTTGTTTTCTTATCGCAACCATTTCCCTCACTGGTTGATCAATTATTCAGATATTTCAGGGAAATTTTGAAGCAAATGAGGGGAGTTTTTCCATGTGTACTGTATCATATGAAAACATAATGAACTTTCATCACACATGCAACACACAACATGATTTTCTTTATGTTACACTAAATTAATTGAATTATCGATATGAAAACTTCTGTAAGTAAGGTAATGCACATGGTTTACATTTTTGTATACCGTAACAACTTTTCTTTATAGCAACACTTTTTTGTGCCAAAAATTGCATTGTGTGTATGACACTATAGACTCTTATTACTGTTCTGAAACAATGTTACACACTATGTAAACTAGGTTTATTTATTTATTTATTTATTTTAGCATTTACATTATTTCCTAGTTTTAAGAATGTCCCTACTGAGAATTATCATGTGTGTTTAGAGAGAAACATAAAGAACATCAGTTCAGTATGCAGATTACTGTTCAGTGGAGTATACAATGTTAAAATTATGAAGGCTGAAAAACAGACATAGCCAAAATCATCAGCCAGGGCAAAGTACCTCCAGGCAAGTTGCCTCATAACTTGAAAAGGGGGATAAAGTCTGAATAAAGAAACAAAAGCTAATGTGATGCAGTGTTGTCTTTGTGATATTAGTTGAAATGAACTAGGTGAAGAGGGGGGGCAGTTACCATAAAAGGTCACACTGAGGGGAAAGAAGTGGTGCCAAAATGTATGATGATAATAACACCTTCAAGCCTATGAAGAGATTGTGAAGTTATATACTGATTGTGTGATTCCAAAATCGCAAGCCTGGAAAACAATTTGTACTTCCTGTTTTCCATCTGGTCCATTACACAACAATTATATCTGTAGGTACTGTGCTGGAATATAGATTTTGGTGGAAATGGTAGGGAAAAAAAGTGTTTGCATATGGAATACAAAACTTTATAGCCCTCCTTGTATGTGACCCTGAAAACTTTGAATATGTTGCATGTTTGGAAGTCTTGTTGTAGTTATGCATATGGATTTGGCCAGTAAATGAAGAAAAGTCTTATTAAGACATATTGTTACAATACTGACAAATGTAATAGTGTTCATGTGGGGCTGTTTCAGCATTTTCGATACATGTCTATTAGCCAAGGCAGTGTTGCTGGCTGCGGTGGCCGAGGGGACTGAGGTGCTCCAGTCACAGTCTGCATGGCTACTACGGTTGGGGGTTCAAATCCCCCCTCGGGCATGGATATTTGTGCCGTCATAGTTCATAAGTAGTTTGTAAGTTTAGGGACTGATGACCCCGTAGTTAAGTCCCATAAACTATACATACATTCCTAGCAGGAAAATTATATATAAAAAGTAGATGAAGTTTACTTAACACGCGAAGGAGCACAGGTAGTGATAGTGACATAAATAAACACACACACACACACACACACACACACACACACACACACACACACACACACACACACAAACGCAAGCTTTCGCAACCCAGTTGCTTCTTCAGGCAGAAGGGAAGGAGAGGGAAAAGGAAATGATGAGGGTTTTAAGGGAGTGGGTAAGGAGTAGAGGTCCGCAAATCGCCGGTTTCGCTCGCTCGTACTCGGTCGAGTGCGCAACGCTCGGCAGCGCCGCGCCGAGTGTATACACTCGCAGCGAGTGTGTTGACACTCGAGCGAGGCTGCGTGGTGCGGGGCGAGCAGAGGCCGTACGGCGTAGTGCTGCCGCTGTACTCACAAGGAAACCTACCAAAATGAATCTCCGATTTTTATGAAATTAGCATATGTTATAATTCATGAAAAACTATGGGACAATTAATTCTTTTAGCGGCGGAAAAACATATTTAAGGGGTGAAACGGTCCCTCCAAAATTGGGGCTGAAATAGAAAAATGGCAATAAGTTTGAGATTAGTGAAAAGATTTTAATGATTTTTTGGTATGAAAGTATGTTTTAATAAAAGAAAAAAACATAGATTCTACATCTACATGGGATACTCTGCAAATCACATTTAAGTGCCTGGTAGAGGGTTCATCGAACCACCATTATACTATTTATCTCCCATTCCATTCTCGAATAGCGCGCGGGAAGAAAGAACACCTGAATCTCTCCCTTCGAGCTCTGATTTCTCGTATTTTTCTACCTATGCAAGTCTGAGTCAACAATATATTTTTGCATTCGGAGGAGAATGTTGGTGATTGGAGTTTCGTAAGTAGCCCACGCCGCAGCGATAAGCGCCGTTGTTGTAATGATTCCCATCCCAGATCCTGTATCATTTCCGTCACGCTCTCCCCTCTGTATTGAGACAATACAAAAGTAGCTACCCTTCTCTGGTCTCTTTCGATGTCCTCCGTCAAACCCACCTGATAAGGATCCCACACAGGGTGGCAATGCTCCAAAACTGGATGGACAAGCGTAGTGTATGCATTTTCTTTAGTAGTTCTATTGCATCTTTTAAGGGTTCCGGCAATAAAATGCAATATTTGGTTTGCCTTTCCCACGACACTATGCGTTCTTTCCAGTTTAAGTCTGAAGTAATAGTAATTCCTAGGTATTTTTTGGAGTTTACCGCATTCACTTTTGATTGATTTATCTTGTAAACAAAGTTTAACGGATTTATTTTCGTACTCATGTGGACGACTTCACACTTCTCAGTATTTAGACTCAGTTGCCAATTTTTACACCAACTTCTATTAAATCAAAACTATTTTTGAGCACAAAAAATTGGTGACTTTAGGGGTAGCTTCCCTTCCCCCCCCCCCTCCCCCCCCCCCGTAATTGCCACTCCCCCTGCAATGTACCTAGGCCGATCTCTTATCCAGCCATTCCGAAAACAGGCAGTTCATTCTTTTGGCTGGTGCACTCGGGTGACATTCTTCAGACGGCCCTAAATAAATATAACACAGATATCACTGTAACAACAGAAGCACCATAAATTCGTAAAGCTTTGTAAAGTAAACAATTGGAATAAGAGGATTTAAAACACGTACAGGATATATGAGCATTAGACCGTCATATGACCCTAACGACGGAAGACAGCGCGGATCCTATATATTGCACAAAAGCTTGCATGTGTTCTTTATTATGTAGATAAGAAAGACGACAGTGGCAGTGGAGATATATGAATGTTGTAGTTGGAAAAATTCCCGTTAAGGACTCACTCCGAAAAGGTAGAGGCATGGCAACCCCACACAGTGCCAAAATGCTACGGGAATATATATTACTCGGGTGCAACAGAGAGAGAAGCACAAACCTAATGGGTGTACATCAATATCGTGTATTTAATATCAATATAAAAGACAGATAAAGTATTCCAGGACTTTAGAGTGATGAGAGGAATGGATATAAAATACAGTCATTTCCTCGATAAGACGGCAAGTAACACCTACCACTAAACAGGCACTAACAGCCCACAAAATGGGAGCAAGAAAGAAAGATCATGGATAACTCATTTAGTAAATGATCTTAGAACAGAAACTTTATATTAATCATGTATAATAACGTGTATGGTAAAGTAATAAATGCGAAACTGACTGGCTAGTTCAAATGGATCCTGAGAACAGCTTTCGAAGCACCCGGGAAAGGAAACAATTCCAAATTTCGCAGTCAGGATTTATTCTCTAGTGTCTAGTTTGCTCTCGACACGTCTTGTACTCGAGTGGCGCTGTGGTGGGCGACCGAGTGGCGAGCGGGCAGTGTGGACGGTCGGGTCAGTCGAGCGTGCCCCGCTCGAACGAGCGTGGAGGAAGTCGAGCGCAGCCACATGCCTTGCCGCAAGCTGCAGCACCGACACCTGTCGGACTGTCATAGAACGACATGATCATGCGATTCGAGCGAGCGACCGAGCGAGGTGCAGACCTCTAGTAAGGAGCCATTCCAATCCCGGGAGAGGAAAGACTTAACATGGGAGAAAAAAAGGAAGGCAAACAAATACACACACACCTACACATATACCCAAACGCAAACACACCTAGGCAGACATACTGTAGAAAACTGGGTTGCGAAAGCTTGTGTTTGTGTGCATGTGTTTTATTTATGTTACTATCACTACCTGTGCTCCTTTGCCTGATAAGTAAACTTAATCTACTTTATATGCATGATTGCTTCAGAATAAGAAGAAACTTTACCAGAACTGTGAACATCTCTTATGGGAAAGAAGCTCTCTCTTATAACAAATTACCAACTTACTTTCCTGAAAGAACTGTCTTATATCTCAAATGATCTTACAGCCTAGGATATAACTGAAGACTGCAGTACCTCTCGTCAGCTTTGACCCACAATGTCAACTTGTCGGAAAACCCATATAAGGGATAATATTTTATGTATTGTAGATAATAAATAATGTGTGATTATCCTCACAAACTACAGATCGTACCATCAATCATAGGTCTCAGCCCAAAACTTCGTACCTTCACCATAAACTTGCAAAAGAAAAAAAAACTGTTAACCTATACCCCACTATCAGAGTGAAGCTACAGGTCACTTTTTAAACTCAAGAACTTAATTTATAATCTACCTGTAAACAAACTGTTGTCTTTAACTCAGCTATCAAATAATTACTTAAACCCCCTTTTTAGAGACACAAGAAGGGTCAAAGGTGACAGGCAGTATCCCTATCTTCACATGAGTCCAGCCTAGATGACAAGTAACCTCTAGTACTTTCAATACTGAGAGCTTGCATATATTGATTTATAAGAACGAAGCATGAATTTATTCATCCTATACTATATTTAGACACAGTCTCCTTTTGCTTTCATATGTGATACCAAACATGTGACGTAAAGCAAGCAGGTAAATTTGGCATTGTGTATGGACTCCTATTGGCAAAAAGCATGTTGTCTAAATTTAATTACGGATTTTTAATTCAGTGTATTTTTAATCTGCAATTGTAATTCTTTGACTCTTGTTAAAAGAGATTATCTGTAATTTGATTGTTTGCTTGCAGTCACAAGGAAAGCTGGGATTTTCATTTTTTTTTCTTTTTTTTTTTCTTTTTTTTTTTTTTTTTTTTTTTAAATGTCAACAATTGATACCTTGAATTTACAACATTGTTTGATGTCAAAATTACACCTCACTCTTCTCTTATTATGGTTCATTGTCTTTTTGTTCTAAAATTGGTAACCCATGTTCTGAAAGACAATGCTGAAATTTTAATTTGCACATTATTCTTCCACTCTTAAATTATGTTTTAAATCATGACAAATTGTAATGCATGGGATTCATGTTCACTACAATAAAGTTAATAAATAAGCTGGGGCTTCATTGCTTGTCAGTGCATAAATGGAGGTGGCATGACAGGCAATTTTAAAACAGGCAGAGAAAGAAAAAACTTGTTTTACATCTTATGCAAATGTGTTGTATTGGGAGGATGTTACACAAAATTAACCAACTCTAAAAGCAACACAAAAAGAAAATCACTGAAAAACCTTTTCCATTCCTGAACTAGACAGCTTTGTGCAGTAATATTTACATTGAAACTAGGGTTGCTTTTGAGTTCACTGACATAATTCATTTTTGGAAAGTATAGGAACTGGAAGGAATGAAATAAAGCATATACACTGGATACTGTATTCAGAATTTTATTTCAGAAAAAGAAACTGTTCTTGATTTGTTATTCAATTCTTGTACATTTGCTTTTTATTATCATACATAAAAATTATTACAATGTTACTCTTTTCAATTTTTCACAAGGTAGCACAGTTCAATGTGAAAAAATATCAGTTATATAAAATAGCAGCAGAAAGGTCCACATTAAAACAACTTTACTGAATAATGTGTGTCCACTATCAAATGTACTCCACAAAACAATAAAACAAACCATTCTGATGAAACTATGCAAGAAAAAACATTTTTTAGCATGAACCTCAGGGTTTCTATAGTAAATGGAAACAGTGAAACCAAGCATCAAAAAAGAAGAAGCGTGAGCATTGTTACACAAGCCGTATTCATATAATGGTAATTAGACTTCGATGACCAGTGTTATAAGTATTTCGCATGCATTCTGCTGAAGCATTGATGACCTCAGCAAAATAGTGTCACAAATGCAACATTCTGCAAACTACCTTCAGAGAGATAGTGAAGAAGTAGTTATGCTGCGTATATAAAAAAATTCACAACACTTTTGCAAAATAAAACCACTTAATATTATCAGAATCACAGCAATGATTAAAAGAAAATGGGTCATCTGAAGATGGGGATACTACCCGCTGGTTTTGACCCGTGATGTCATTGTTTGTAGTAATCTTGAGGTGCATGCATGTTTGCAGATTGCTTGTGTAATTATGTGGTGTTAAAGGCAGTAGTTTACAAGGAAACAGAGTAATATTTTGTGAGTTAATGTGTGATATTGGACCCAACCAGAAACCTTGTTTGTGGCGACACACTGATCTGTAGCACAGCCCGAGGTTTGGGTTAGAAGATAACATTTTACTTGTGAGCTGACAAAGCCAGCGAATGTGAAAGCCAAAGAATGATTGTGGTAACAAAATTAACAGGTATCAAAGTCTAATGTTAACGTTGCTGCCATATTGAAAAAATGACACGGGTTAAAGCCGACGGGTGGTATCCTGATCTTCATTTATGGTAACAAAATTCTCACAAATAGCCATGATTGCAGCCAGCATTCACTCAAATAAAGAATCTACTGTGAATGCATATGATTTGTCAGACCAGAAGTGTTATTCACCATAGTTTGTGAACCGACAAAGTTATCCCAAATCAGTAAACTATCATAACTTCTGTGGTTTGTATAGTTTTAGGATTCTATTTCTCATTAATATGTTATCACGAGGGGGAGGGGGACTTCATTCATCATAATACTGGCTAGAACAAATTAAATATAACATACTGTTGAATAATGGGTAATTATTTCCAGAAAGTTGGATGCACATGGAACACAAGTTACTGCAGATCAAGTACTGCATACTGGTATGGTCGAGTATTAATCTGTTAAAAACGATATCTAAAGCTGTTAATAATATTTACAATTGTGTGTGGAAGGTATATCCGAATGGTTTTAGACACAGATAAAATCATAATTCCCTTTAGTGTGTACTATTTATCAAATAGAAATTTCACAACCTCAGTTTGCCTCCAAAAACAACTTGCAGAAGTCAATTAAGATCACTAATTAAATTGAGAGCGTGGCATTAGACACCTGATTTACCGCACTTCAGAGTATAAATATCAGTTAAGCCTACTGTCCTTTAAATGGTGAAACTGCAGACTGTTGCCATGTTATTCGCATGGTGCATACGTTGGCAACTTTGCCGCAAGCGACTGTGGCAAACCATAAGATAAGATGAAGATTTAAAATCACTTGATCAATTCGTACAGATCATAGAATAAACAGAACATGCTATACCTGCTCTATGGTTGTCAGGTTCTTGTATGCACCCCGTACGGTCAGTAAAAGTAATTGGTCACCTAAAATGAAAATTTAGAGTCACTTCATTACAGTTTCATACATGCCATTGGATACTCGAAATGTACTACATTGCCAATCTAATATTGCTATGGACGCACTGCAATACTCCCCATGCCGTTGATCTAGACTAGCTGACAGCACTCAAAGAAGCCACGTTCTTCTTAAGTCGACGTTTAGACTGCTTGTAGAGTTTAAGGTCCTTCCCACCCCTCCTAAAGTGGTGTTCCGTCGCCCTCCCAACCTTCACAACATCCTAGTTCATCCTTATGCCACCCCGAAACCCAGCTCACTGCCACAGGGATCATATCCTTGTGGAAGACCCCGCTGCAAGACCTGTCCAATCCACCCACCCAGCACTTCCTACTCCAGTCCTGTCACAGGCTTATCCTACCCTATCAGAGGCCGGGCCACTTGTGAAAGCAGCCACTTAATTTACCAACTGTGCTGCAAGCACTGTACAGCTTTCTATATTGGCATGACCACCAACCAGCTGTCCATTAGGATGAATGGCCACCGCCAAACTGTGGCCAAAAACAAGGTGGACCACCCTGTGGCACAGCATGCAGCGGAGCACATGCTTGATTTCAATGGCTGTTTCACAACCCGGGCCATCTGGATCCTCCCATCCACCACCAGCTTTTCTGAACTGCACAGATGGGAGTTATCCCTACAATACATTCTCTGATCCCGAAATCAACCAGGAAGAAGGCCATGGCCGATAGCTGAATGTGTTGTATGTGTGTGTCTTTTGTTTGTGCCTGTTGCAGCTCGTCGCCACGTCTTTGCGGTGAGTAGAACAAATGGTTTCCATTGTATGAAGCTTCTCACCTGGCTTCATTGATTATGTTGGCTACAATGGTTAATAATGGCAACTCAGATGACCAATAAATGTTTTGTCTTGACAGCTTCAATTAAAATGATTTTTTTCCTGAATGGAAAAGGTACATACTACAACCTGTTAACCATAGATCAGGTACAGTATTAATTTTGCTGCGAGTGAAACAAGCTGCAATAACACTTACTCTGTAGCTTGTGAAAAATATTAATGCATTCCACACTTCATTGTTCATCTGTTGCCAACATAATCACTAGAGCCCAGCAAGAAGCATCGTAAAGTTTTACCATACGAAAGTTAATTTCTGTGACTTTAGCAAATAATTATACGAGAAAAGCTGTTGTTCAGCAATGTATTTCAACATGATGTGCCAAATAAACTCTTTATAATGTAATGTGTATAGGTAGAAACACCTTAGTGTTCCAGTATATCCCCTCTTAAAAGCCTGTATAAAGCATGAAATCATACCCAGCTAAAAGTTGTATGTAAGAAGCTAATGAGGTGGAAAATGAAATTAATTTATTTGAATGAACTGAAGGAATCCTTCCAAAATCAACACAGATAAAAAATTCAATTACTCGTTGGTCATTACAACCATTAAAAACAGTGCAATGAAAATGTATGCCCTTCTACAATTAAAATGACATGTTCAACCATTGGCTTAAATATTTGTGTAAATGAGAACATTTAATTTATTTCATATCTGTATTCACTTTCGGAATTATGACTGAATAACAAATGAAAAGTTGGCTATACCCACCTTCCAAGGACCCATACATAATGTACAGCAAACAGGTAAGGCAAGTTAAGTTACATTATGATACTGTGAAACAGTTATGTAATGTGAGTATTAAAGAATTAACAAGAATTGCAAATAGGCTAGTGCAGCCTTATTTAGACAGTTTTGCCACAAGACCTGAAGACAGCACTCCTGTAAGTATGATTGTAATTTTCGTTCCATGTTTAAAGAAGCTATGAGTGAGAACCCTTTTTTGGCCAATTGAGACATATGTGTGATGCACAGCAATCTATCCCTTTCAAAATATTTTTGAATCCTTCCTGGACTTTCCATCGTTTGATTCTCACCACATCTCCTACTCGAAATGACTTACAGCACCTTCAATTAGTAATCAACTGGTTCCTGAAAGTATTTTCAGGCCCTGCTTTTATTCACTGTTGGCACAGTGTAATTACTAAAAGCAGTATAGGTTCCGTTTAATTCAGAATTCGGACCTAATACTTAATATAGAATTATGTAATTTTAATATTCAAAATATTTCATATTTATTAAGCCAACATTTTTGTATTGTGGAATCTCTGCTATTCAGATATATGCTTGGGGTGGTTGTTTTATGGTAAAACTACTTCCTCCTGCTAGTGTTAACCCCCAAAGGGTTGTGATTTGTGAATCACAATTTGAAAAACAAAGCTCCAGTGTCAAAGGTTTTAATTAGGTCTAGGAAGTTACCTTTTCGATCTTCATCTGTCGTTTCTAGAACTGCTTCTGAAAATATCACAACAAATGTACATTTTATATCTACGAAGACAGTTCGTTGTTTACCAAAAAGTCTTCAATATTCATAAGGCTCTTTTTCAATAACTTTCATTACCTTTGTGACATATTTGAAAGTTACCTGAATTTTCTACAAATTCAGTGTCACCTAATTCGCTAAGAGGAAGAGCCTTAGATGTCTTTCAGGTGTGGTGGGCTGTAGTTGCATATCAGTGACTTATTGGTCACTTATAAAATCATTTATATTCAATTACAATGCACCACATCAAAAAGGACCTTCTACTATTGGCAATGAAATTAGTATCAATTTCCATTACTTACAGAAAATATAAATCTGACACACTAATTATCTCTGTTTCAACGCCCTAATGCTACATGTTTGGAAGTCATCACTGTAGATGTCAATAGAAATTCTATGGGAATACAAATTGCTACAAGACAATGATTCAGGAAAGTACATCTAGGGCCAGCCACTAAATGCGTGAAACAGTTTGTTTTATGTAATGTAAATGGACATTTATTTAATTACAAGATTTATTTGTTGTTAGTTACGAGACTTTTCAGCCAAAGCTGTGTAATTTAAAATAAACTCTTACATCCATGTAGTAATGAGTCCTCAGTGTACTTTTCTATAATTTATTCTGTGACAAAAGTGCAATGTGTAATTGTTCTTTGATAATGTCACGAATTTTCAATGTTACTCGTAAAAACAATAGACATTCGCAATGTTGATTTGTGTTCAAAGCATAAAATGTAAAGCCATTTCTCACTGTGGTTGCCTTCACCTATCATTCATTGTCACCACCTACAAACATCAAAACGACAAGCAGCAGCTCAGTTCATGCAAACTACAATTTAACCAAAGTAGGCTATTTGTTTGAAAAATTGCAAACTTCTTAGAATTAACTATAACATTTAATTTTTCCAGATTTTTGTGTTAAAGCTATTCTTAGTTTCTTTTTATGAGCGTCCTCCTAAACCTTATACCTTATTAACTGACATGTCAGACATTCCATGAATAATGTACAGGACATTTAGACCCAGAGGTATCAAAATACTGTGTTTTCTTTTTCTCTAAATAAATAAATAAAAAATATGTGGTTTCTCTCTGGAATCCAAACTTTATTTGGTATACAACATTAATGGTAAGTTTAAGTAATCCATCATTATTGTCAGAAATGTGGAAAAATAGTGGTTTGATGTACAGGACAAAGAATGAAGCTCAGGTGTTGCAGCTTGCAAAACACTGCATTATTTCTGTGATTTATGTATACATATAAAACTATTACATATGCTATAGGACCATTAATAAATTTGTTTCTCAACATTTTGAGACGGATAGGACAGGTAATGTGACGGATGAGACATGTGCAATGACCTGACTTACAAAATAATATGTAACTCCTTTCAGAGAGATAATGTTACAAAAATTGTATTAGTAACAGAAATAATGCTTAACTAAAAGTGTTTTAAAAACCATACACACATTAAACAACAAACTCAAAATTTGCTTTAGAAGATCTCAAACTTCAAAACAACTAGCTTCCCTGCTGATTGTACACTAATATTATTAAGATTTTCCTCAGTGATCCTGGGCTTGCCATTTTTAATTCGCCTATTCTGGTATATGGTTCTGGATTAGGGGAGAGCAGTGGCCACTTTATGATCTCATATAAAAAACGGCTTGACATTTTGAGAAGTTAAAATTATCACTGAATGTGGCACTTCAGAGAGACAACCCAGTGCTAATTTCAGAATTTTAATCTGACTATAAATGCACTTTTTTAAAAGCTTTATACCTTGGGCCACAGCCTTGTACCTAGAGCCATTACTCAGTTTTTACTTTCTATAATAGTATACATTTAGGAAATGGCATTTCATAAAAAGCATCGAAGTCACTTTTGGATAACAAAGTGAGAACTGAATTATTTACCAAATTACATCTGTAACTCTAAGTACACTGGTCTTCCCCCCCCCCCCCCCATACACACACTTTTTTTCAGAATTATTTTGTTTATCTTTTTAAGCAGGGGAAATTACTGTTTCCATAGGACGTTTCTTCTTTTTTCATAATGATGTCCTTTCTTTCTCTGTCATTTTTTTCAAACATTAACTCCTCAGTTTATTTCATATAAATTATCCTGTATATTACAAGCAGCATGTCACAGTGGTTTTTTATAAATAAAAATACTGAATTAAATATAATTATTTCAATAGCTCTTGTGCTTGCTCAACGAAATTAGAGTATTTCTTCACTAGCCAAAATATTAAGCTTATAAACAAAACTAATGCAAAATAAGTTAGAAATGCTTACCAGTTTTCAGATGTTGTACAGGTTTATTAGTCAGACTGCTTTGTTGTAGCTGTAACTTCAGTGGCTTAGGATTTTACTGAAACAACTCATAACCCTGACTTTGAGATTTTCAATTTTCACTCTCTAATGGAACGCGTGATGGACGGTACACTATGCAAATGAATTTCAGTTATTTCACCCAGCAAATCTGTATATGTATATAGTTTATGCACTATTTCATTTAATCTGTTGTTAATTAATGACATATAAATACGCCAGCCTATTTTACTGTTACTTATATTTCTAAATTTTTAATCGTGTACACTTTGCTATACATATATTGAAAATAAGTAATGTTTGGTTCATTCCGAGTGTTCTTAATTGCTGTTGTTGTGGTCTTCAGCCCAGAGACTGGTTTGATGCAGTTATCCACAATGCACTATCCTGAGCAAGCTTCTTCATCCCACATAAGAATGGCAACCTACATCTGTCTGAATCTGCTTACTGTATCCATCTCTTGGTCTTCCTCTGCGGTTTTTACCCCACACACTTCCCTCCAACGCTAAATTAACAATTCATTGATGTCTAAGAATGTGTCCTACCAATTTATCCCTTCTTTTAGTCAAGGTATGCCAGAAATTACTTTTCTCCCCAATTCTGTTCAGTACCTCCTCATTAGTTACACGATCCACCCACCTAATCTTCAGCATTCTTCTGTAGCACCACATTTCCAAAGCCTCAATCCTCTTCCTGTCCGCACTGTTTATCACCCATGTCTCACTCCCATACAATGCAACACTCCATACAAATGCCTTCAGAAAGGACTTCCTTAGGCTTAAATCAATATTCGATGTTAACAAATTTCTCTTTTTCAAGAACGCTTTTCTACCCATTGCCATTCTGCATTTTATAATCTCTGTACTGTGACCATCATTTGTTATTTTACTGCCCAAGTAACAAAACTCATCTACCTCCTTTATTGCTCCTTTATTGATTCGTAACCTAATTCCTTCAGCATCACCTGATTTTCTTACACTGCACTCCATTACCCTAGTTTTGCTCTTGTTAATGTTCATCTTATATGCACCTTTCAGCACACTGTCCATTCCATTCAACTGCTCTTCCAGGTCTCTTGCTGTCTCTGACAGAATTACTATGTCATCGGCAAAACATGTTTTTTTTTTTTTTTTTTTTTTTTTTTTTTTTTTTTTTTCACCCTGAACTTAAATTCCTTCTCCAAATTTCTCCTTGCTTTCATTTACAGCTTGCTCAATGTACAAATTGAACAACAGTGGAGAAAGACTACAACCCTGTCTTACTCCCTTTCCAACCACTGCATCCCTTTCATGCCCTTCAACTCTGACAACCGCTGTCTGGTTTTTGTACAAGTTGTAAATAACCTTACGCTCCCTACATTTTACTCCTGCTTGCTTCAGAACTTGAAAGAGTTTTTTCCAATCAACATTGTCAAAAGCCTTTTCCAAATCTACAAAAGCTAGAAATGTAGATTTGCCTTTTCTTAATCTATCTTCTAGGATAAGCCGTAAAGTGAGTATTGCCTCCCATGTTTCTACATTTCTCCGGAACCCAAACTGATCTTCCCCGAGGTCTGCTTCAACCATCTTTTCCATCCTTCTGTATAAAATTCGTGTGAATATTTTGCTACCATGACATATTAAACTGATGGTTCTGTAGTTTTCACACCTGTCTGCACCTGCTTTCGTAGGGATGGGGATTATATAATTTTTCTTAAAGTATGAGGGTACTTCGCCTGTCTGATACATCTTACACACCAGGTGAAACAGGTTTGTCATGGCTGGTTCTCCCAGAGACTTCAGTAGCTCTGAGGGTATGTCATCTACTCCAGGGGCCTTGTTTTGACTTAGGTCTTTCAAAGCTCTGTCAAATTCATCTCTCAGTATAGTATTCCTATTTCATCCTCATCTACTTCTTCTCCCCTTTCTACAATATTGCCGCTAAGTTCATTTCCTTCATAGATCCTCTCTATATACTCTTTCCACATTTCAGCTTTCCCTTCTTTGCTGAGATCTGGTTTTCCATTAGTGTCCTTGATATTCATAGAGCTGTTTTTCTTATCTCCAAATGTTTCTTTTATTTTCCTGTAGACTGTATCTATTTTCCCCCTATTTATACATTCTTCTACATCCTTGCATTTGCCTTCTAGCCACTCCTGCTTAGCCATTTTGCACTTCCTGTCAATCTCATTTCTTAGTCGTCTGTACTCCATTTTGCCTGTTTCATTTACTGAATTTTTATATTTTCTCCTTTCATGGATTAAATTTAGTATCTCCTGTGATATACAAGGATTTTTTGTAGGTCTTGCCTTCCTAACTATTTTGTCCTCTGCTGCCTTCACTATTTCATCTCTCAATGCTACCCATTCCTCCTCTACTGTTTTATTTCCCCCCGTTTCTGCCAGGTGTTGCCTAAAGCTCCCTCTGAAATTCTTAAGAACATCAGGTTCCTTCAATTTATACAGGTCCCATCTCTTTATTTTCCTACCTTTTTGTAGTTTCTTCAGATTAAGCCTACAGTTCATAAATAACAAGTTTTGGTCAGAGTCTATATCTGCCCCTGGTTATGTCTTACAGTTTAAAACCTGGTTCCGAAATCTATGTCTTACCATTATAAAATCTATGTGGTATCTCCTGGTGTCTCCTGGTCTCTTTCATGTATACAACCTTCTTTTGTGTTTCTTAAACCAGGTGTTTGTTATAACTAAATTATGTTCTGTGCAAAATTCTACCAGGCGGCTTCCTCTTTCATTCCTTTTGCCCAGACCATATTCACCTACTATCTTCCCTTCCCTGTCCTCCTACCAAATTCCAGTCTCCCATAACAATTAAGTTCTCCTCTTCCTTGATTGTCTGAATAATTTCCTTTAGCTCTTCATATATTTCTTCGATTTCCTCATCATCGGCAGAGCTAGTTGGCATATAAACCTGTACTACTGTTGTCGGTGTTGGCTTCATATCTATCTTGACAATGATAATGCGATCAGTGTGTTGCTCATAGTAGTTTACCCACATTTCTATTTTGTTATTCATTATCAGACCTACTCTTGTGATACCCCCAATTGATTTTGTATTTATAATCCTGTACTCACCTGACCAGAAATCCTGTTCTTCCTGCCACCGAATTTCACTAATCCCCACTATATCTAACTTCAACCTATCCATTTCCCTTTTTAAATTTTCTTACTCGATTAAGGGATCTAATATTACACGCTCCGACCCGTAGAATGCCAGTATTGTCTTTCCTGATGATCACATCCTCCTGAGTAGTCCCCGCCCGGAGATCCAAATGGGGGACTATTTACCTCCGGAATATTTTACCCGAGAGGATGCCATCATCATATGTTCATACAGTAGAGCTGCATGTCCTCAGGAAAAATAATGGCTGTAGTTTCCTTTGCTTTCAGCCATTCGCAGTAACTGTGTGGCAAATCCACATTAGCTGATGTTACAAGGCCAGCTCAATCAATCATCCGGTCTGTTGCTCCTGTAACTACTGAAAAGGCTGCTGCCCTTCTTCAGCAACCACACGTTCCTCTCCACAGATACCCCTCTGTTGTGATTGCACCTACGGTACGGCTATCTGTATCGTTGAGGCACGCAAGCCACCCCACCTCGGCAATGTCTGTGGTTCATGCCTGAAATACTTGTAATATTCTGATGACTTTGTTGGCTGTAGACTCTGTACTCCTGAACAATCCCACTAATTGTTCCATTAAAAGTTCCTAAAATATGTTTGAAAAATGGAATGTACTTCCAATTTGTACAGTAAAAACAACTCCTAATGTACCAATTTCTTACACAAAAGATAAAAGCTTCAATTTTTCAACGTAAGTTTGTGCTTTCTGAAATACATATTTCTTTTGCTAATAATTTTTATTTCTTGAAAATCTATGGAGTTATTTAAGGTGGGAACGGATAAAAGGTAGTTCCACAATATAAGCTCAGATTTAGCAAAAAATGTATGTAAATATTCACTGAAACATTATTTATTACAAATAAGGAAATAATTGGTTTCAATATAGTAAGTATACAAAGTGCAGCAACACCAAAATTATACTATAGGACACAGTACTGCAGCAAAAAGCATACAAATACAACACAAGACGCTAGGTAATGCCTACTAACAGCAGCAGAAGGAACACCAATTTTAATCGGGATACTGTTGCAATGCCGCAAAAAATTTGGGAACACAAGTTAGCCTGTCTCAAGATAATGAGTTAAAGAATTAAAACAGTCCTGAACTAACTCACCACAAATGTAGTAAACAATCTGATGGGTACTGCTTCAGGCCCATGAACTTCATATCTGCCTCATTCGTCTTGCATTGGAACCAGAACTACATTTAGGTAACTTAATGCTCCTTGATTTTCATTTGAAAGTAACATCTTAGGCCTATAACTAAGTTCAGTAGATCTGCTTTGCAATCTTCAATTTCAGTATCTCACTTGGCCATGAGTGTCTGGGTGCTAACTTCAGTCCCACTAAAAACAGTTACATATAATAAAGCTTCTTTATGTTTTGAGAGAGATCCTTACAAAAAATTCTGCTATGGCAGTCACTGGAGGCTTCACCCACTATTCTCTGGGCAGACAAGTATATTTCATTTAGCATATCACCACCAGTAGCTGTACTGTCAGATTTTATTTTACATCTGTTATGTAGTAGTATCTGCCTCCTCAGAAGTTTCATTACAGTGGCTGTACACAATGGAGGATCCCTCACTCCATTAACTGTTCTTCTAGGAACACGCCCATCAGGCACATGGTCCAGTATTTTTACAAACATGTGCCATAACACATCAATATGCTCTACTCTAATAAATTTATATATGACACCACTTCCTCTTTATCTAATTTGCTGAAGATATAAATCAAACTACTTGCTCTAATTTCTCGTTGTACTTTTGTAGTCACTAAAGAGGTCTGGTCTATTTGTTGACATTAGGAAGCCTTTTCCTGAGCAATTTATCAGGAGTGCAGTATTGTATGTAAGTGAAATATGGATGATTAACATTTCAAACGTGAGTGTAGAAGCTTTAGAAATGTGTTACTGAAAAATACTGAAGAATGGATGGGTAGTTCACATAATTAATGAGCAGCTATTGAAATCACTTAGAAAAGAAACTTATCTTCACCTCTGTTAAAATGTATGTTAGAAGGGCACATACTGTGTCATAAAATATTTCACAGTTCCGGATTTGGTGAGAAGTGTGGTGGGCTAAGTAAAGAGAGGGGGGTGGGGGGAAGAGAGGAAGGAATACAGTTAATAGCTTACAGTGGAAGTGGGCTGTCAGAGTACTTTTGAAATTAAGATGTTTGCATAGGAGAAACAAATGTTGAGGAAAGCACCAAACGTCTTCCGACTTTTTATTATGACAGCAGCATATTTCCATCATAAGTGGGATTCCAGTCAATATGTTCTGGGCACCTGAAGTTAATAGGTCTAATGTTTTGAATAAGTCCTGTCACCCCAATCACTTGCAAATCTGTAGTTTCCCCAACATAAAGTTGTATATTGAATATCACCTCCAATTGTGACAATACGATTGGGGAACGTACGAACTAAAGAACTTTGAAAAGTCTGAAGTTTCCAGGTGAGTCGATAGTAAGATGCAATTATAAGTTTGCGGCTGCACATAGAATTATGTCGTGCTGAGCTAGCCTCACAAACAGTTAAAATTTCTATTATGTGGATCTGATTTTATTGTCGGCTGTGGCAAACACACCTCGTCAATGATTTCTGCACAAATTGCTGAACATATTAAGGAAGTCCACAATGTATTACAAACACATGCGTCAATATTGACATTGATGGCTAAACTGCAGAGTCTGTTGCCCAAGCTCTGCAAATGTTGGCAACACCACAGCAGTCAACCATAGAGCAGGTATATGTTTTATTTATTTTGTGATCTGTACTAAACAGTGATAATTTTAAGTGAAAGTTAGTTTAGGTATAGGTTAAACAAGAAGTTGTTTTTTAGTATGTGAGGGCATGTAGCGCTCGAATCTCTGGTCCAGAAATGATCTATTTACAGTTGCCAACATACGCGCCATAATAAAAACACGAGCAACAGACAATGCAGTTTTACCACATTGACTTATAACTACAGTTAACGCCCAATTGTACACTCCAATTACTCCAACTCATAACGCCACAACATAAACTAATATAAACATGGCGTTAAGTGACATTAATTGACTGCGAGGTTCGACAGCAGCCGCTATCGACTTAAATTCACCCTCTGGTTACTTCCGGCAGCACTTTTCGGTTTTCAGGGCTGAGTCCAATCTTGCACCGTGTGAGAGAGAAGCAGTGTTTTTCAGCCGCATTCGTACTGTGCAGCCGACTGACGTGCGCGCCATCCAGGACACCTCTGGTGAACCATGCTCCGTGTCGGAGGGGCTTTACTGGCAACGTAACAGCGCCTTGAAGTAGTTTCCATGTGGCATGCTGTGCACCCGTTGCCGCTGCGTACCTGTCGCCTGTCATGGAATCGCTCTCCCGACCAGTAGCACACGGCAGCGACACAGCAGGCTATATGCAGATGACATATTTGGCGGCTATGTAAATTCAATGGAATGAGTTCAGACATGATTCCATGGTGGATGTCACAGTCGGAACGCAGTACCCTATGTAGGGGGGGGGGGGGGGAGGGGAAGGGGGGAATTAAAAAAAAAAAAGAGAAAAAAATTGCAGGAAGCGGAATTTTTGGTATGTTGTTAGGACATATTAGAGTAGTATGAAACCAAGTTTGCAGCTTCGAAATCCTTTAGCTTAACTTTTAAGAGACAAAATACCTCTAAATGTTTGGTCTTAAAGAAAAAAGTAGGAATTAATCACTGACGATGATTGTTAATGGATTGTATATAAATTAGGTGTAATTTATGTGTTAGTGCATACCAATATAATTGTGAAAGTAGATATTGCTGTAAAAACAACGAAGGAAAGACAAGGTACGAACATCTGCTACAGCTAAAGTGTGGAACAAGGTAGTCGCTATTGACCCTCTCACAATCTTCCAAAGGCTGTGCACTACGAAAAAGTCAGATCAAGACTTAAGAGAGCACTTTGCCTTCAAGTTGGCCCCCTATCCCATAGCACTATTTTCGGAGGAGTATATGTGGAAGGGCACAAAATCCACCTTCTTCAGTGTTTACACTTCTCTCATTGAAAACATCTCCATCACACAAAGTACGTTTCTTGTTGTCGATGGAGGGCATCTGTTACACACAGTTATCTGACAATGAAACAGCAGCATCCGTGAAATTGTAGCATCCTACATTTCCTACACCACTGTCCATCGCTATGGGAGGAATGTGGCTGCGGTGTTCAATGGGTACACAGAGGAGGGGGCTGGCAGTAGCACTAAAGCAGCTGAGCATCTACGCCATTATGCAGTACCTGCATTCAGCAAAATAATTTTCCAAGATTCTACTCTGATCAATGTGGCTCAGAAAAAAGTTTCTTTCCACCGGAAAGAACAAGCAGCGCTTGATCAAATTTATTCCCACTTGAATGGAGAGTGAAGAACTACAGACCAAGCAAGCTACCAATGCCGCTGACTGCCTTATCATCAGGACAGCGCTGGAGAAGAGCGATAACATGAACACGTCCTAATAGCTGGAGAGGATGTCAATTTGTTGGTTCTCCTCAATGGGTTGGGCTCCAATACAAGGAACATATTCCTCCAAGAAGGTGTAAGAGGGGGAGCTAGTTGTGAACACTTAACGTCAATATCCTTCAATCGAGGACAAATGTCGCTCCCTCCTGGATTAGAGCTGTTCCTGCACGAAATCACTGGTTGCGACATGGTATCTGCCATTTTCGGGCTGGGAAAAACAAAAATGATGAACATAATTAAGAAGAATCCGCAGCTGATTGGCGTGGCTGCCACATTCCTTAAGCCGTATGCCTCTAAAGAAGAGATAGCCTCTGTAGGCTGCAAGTGCTTGGTTGCCCTGTATGGTGGTGGAGAGGAAGACAACCTTCAAGCTCTCCGCTAAGAACTTTTCCTTAGGTCTGCTGCGAGTGCAAAAGTCCAGCTTGCTCGTCTTCCCTCAACCAAAGAAGCAGCAGCCCAGCAGTCCTACAGAACATACCACCAGGTTCAGATGTGGTTGGTTGTCGAGAAAGAGCCCTCTGACTGGGGTTGGACAAGAAGCCAGCAAGGGCTAACTCATATCACCACAATCCAAGACCCAGCGCCCTCAGCACTACTGAAGATTATGTGCAAATGTAGGAAAGGGTGTGGTGACGGGACCTGCTCATGTCCAGAGCAGGGCTCAGGTGCTCTGTTCTTTGCCGAATCTGGCAGGGCAAGACATGCCACAACACATGAACGTCTCAGCAGATTCGGAAGAGGAAGACGAAGGTGTGGAAACATGCGAAGAATGGCAGCTAGCTCTCAATGTAGAAAAATGTAAGGTGATGTGCATGAGTAGGAAAAACAATCCCATAATGTTCGATTACAGCATTAGTAGTGAGCTTCTTGATGCTGTCGCGCCGTTGAAATATCTAGGTGTAACATTGCAGAGCGATATGGAATGGAACGAACATGCAAGGACAGTTGTGAGTAAGGCGGACAGCCGACTTCGGTTTATTGGGAGAATTTTGGGAAGATGTACTTCACCTGTAAAGGAGACCGCGTATAAAACACTTGTATGACCACGTCTTGAGTATTGCTCAACTGTTTGGGACCCGCAGCAGATCAGTTTAAAGGAAGACATAGAGACAGTTCAGAGGCGAGCAGCTAGATTTGTTACTGGTAGGTTCGACCAATGCGCGAGTCTCACAGAAATGCTCCGGCAACTCAATTGGGGATTGCTGGAGGAAAAACGACGTTCTTTTCGTAAATTTCTGATGAGGAAATTTAGAGGGCCGCAATTTGAAGCTGAGTGTAGAACGAGCTTGCTGCTACCTACTTACATTTCACATGGTGCTCACAGAGACAAGGTAAGAGAAATTAGGGCTCGTACGGAGGCATATAAGCATTCTTTTTTTCCTCGTTCTACTTCGGAGTGGCATAGGAAAGGAATTGCCTAGTAGTGGTACAGTGTACCCCCCGCCACGCACCTTACGGTGAATTGCGGAGTCTGCATGTAGATGTAGACAAACCAACTTTGGTTACAGAGCTCCAACAGACAAAAGAAACAACGGAGCCCGATCCATAAAGGAAGAAACCCCGGCATTCTCGTTAAAACGAATGGTAAGAGACATTTTGATTAGGTACCTACTGCATTATATTTTAGTTTTTTAGTTCGTTGCAGCTTCAAAACTGAGAAGTAGTGCATTGCATTACTAAAAATTTATGTTGTGGTGTAAATCTGTTAAAGGAGTCACCGAGTTTTCCTTCGACGACCCCCCCCCCTCCCCCCTCCACAACGGCCACCACAACTCTCACCACGACGTACCACTTAAGGTTTTAGGTTTTACATGTACATTGTGTAATACGTACAGTGGAGTCACAAAAACTCGGTCTTATGTAAGACCGTAGTTTGGCCGAGTGTGTGAAAATCCGGGTTAAAAAAGTATAGGTAAGGATTTTTATTAAAAAAAAAATATATTGTATTGTTACTTTAGAAAGCAATACAAATGGTGGAATACAGTAACACAAAATAAATTTAAGAAATTACCTCAGAAATCATATTCATTGCTTACGATTACGTACTATAATGTACATTTAGAACACCAAATTAAGAAGGCATACAGGCTTGAATAATGAAAATTGTGGACAGCACTGATTTAATTAATAAAACATGTTCTAATAAAATTCCCATCTCATCTCACATGATTTTAAAAGACACTGAGAAAAAAGTGCACTTCCATAATTTTCATAACAATGGTTTTTTAATATGAACTACACTGTTTTTACATAAGTAGTTCACTGTATGTTATGGTTATAATATATAATGGCGTACACTGGTACTTGCTTGTATGTACAATGTTTTAGAGTAAGTAGTTCACTGTGAGTTATGGCTTTAATTTATACTGGTGTACAGTGGTATGTGCTTATAAGTACATTGTTTTAAAGTAAGTAGTTCACAATGGGTTATGGGAGTACAGGGGAAGGTGCTTGTAGGTACACTGTTTTAAAGTAGGTAGTTCACTCTGGGAAATGGTTTTAATTTATAATGGCACACACTAGTGCGTACTGGCAGGTACACTGTTATAAAGTAAGTAGTTCACTGATGGTAATGGTATTAATTTATAACTGTGTACATTGGTAAGTGCTTGTAGGTACACTGTTTTAAAGTAAGCAGTTCGCTGTAAGTTATGGTTTTAATATATACCTGTGTACAGTGGTATGTGCTTGTAGGTACACTGTTTTAAAGTAAGTAGTTCACTGTGGGTTTTGGTTTTAATTTATAATGGCTTACACTGGTACGTACATGTAGGTATACTGTTTGAAAGTAAGTAGTTCACTGGAGGTAATGATTTTAAGTTATAATGGCGTACACTGGTACGTGTTTATAGGTACACTGTTTTAAAGGAAGTAGTTGACTGTGCGTTATGGTTTTCATTTATAAAGGTGTATACTGGTATGTGATTGTAGGTACACTGTATTGAAGTAAATAGTTCACTGAGGGTTGTGGTTTTTATTTATAATGGTGTACACTGTTACGTTTTTGTAGGTACAATGTTTAAAAGTAAGTAGTTCAATGTGGGTTTTTAATTTATAGTGGCATACACTGGTATTTGCTTGTGGGTAAACTATGTAAATTAAGTAGTTCACAGTGGTTTTTGGTTTTAATTTATAATGGTTCACACTGGTACATACTTGTAGGTATACTGTTTGAAAGTATGCAGTTATCTATGGGTTATGGTTTTAATTTATAACAGCTAACACTGTGTACATTAGTATGTGCTTTCAGCTTTTAACGTAAGTAGTTCACTGTTCCCAGAATGAAACTTTCACTGTACAGACGACTGTGCGCTGATATGAAACTTCCTGGAAGAGTAAAATTCTTTAACCTGCCAGGAAGTTTCATATCAGCGGACACTTGAAGTTTCATTCCAAAAACATCACTTAGACTGTGGCTAAGCTATGTCTCCACCACAACTTTCCTTCAAGGAGTGTTAGTATTGCAAGTCTCGCAGGAGAGCTTCTGTAAAGGTTGGAAAGTAGCAGCCAAGGTACAAAAGAGAAGTTTGTGAGGCGGCATTGTCAGTCGTGTTGGAGTAGCTCAGTTGGTAGAGTGTGCACCCGCGAAAGGCAATATCCCAGGTTCGAGTCCTGGTTCCGGCACACAATTTTAGACTGCCAGGAAGTTTTGTTTAGTTCACTGTTGTTTGAGGTTATAATTTACATAGGCATACACTGGTACTTACTTGCAGGTACACTGTTTATAGTTAGTAGTTCATTGTGGGTTATGGTTTAAATTTATAGTGGCGTTCATTTGTACATCCTTGTTGGTTCACTGTTTTAAAGAAAGTAGTCACTGGGGGTTATGGTTTTAATTATAATGGCTTACACTGGTACGTGTTTGTACATACACTGTCTTCAAGTAAATAGTTCACTGAGGTTATGGTTATATTTTATAACGACATAAACTGGTATATGCTTGTAGGTACAATATTTTAAAAAATAAGTTAATTGAGGGTTAGGTTTTTCAGTTATATTGGTGAACACTGGTACTTGCTTGTAGCTATACTGTTTTAAAGAAAATAGTTCACTGTGGGTTATGGTTTTATTTTGTAATAGTGTACACTAGTAAATGCTTGTTCATACACTGTTTTAAAGTAAGTATTTCACTGTGTGTTTTTGGTTTCAATATATAAAGGTGTGTAAGTAGTTCAATGTGGGTTACAGTCTTAATTTATAACAACGTACACTGGAATGTGCTTGTAGGTAAACTGTTTTAAAGAAAACAGCTCACCCAGAGTTTATGGTTTTAAGTCATAACGGCTTAAACTGATATGTGATTGTAGGTACACCATTAAAAGTAAGTATATCACTGTTGGTTTTCTTTTTAATTATTATGGAGTACACTGGTATGTGCTTGTAGGTACACTGTTACATGATTGTAAGAACACTGTTTTAAAAAAGTGGTTCACTGTGGGTTATGGTTGTAATTTATAATGGTGTAAACTGGTACGTGCTTGTAGATACACTGTTTTAAAGTAAGTAGTTCACAGGGTGTTATGGTTTTAATTTATAACAGTGTACACTGGTACATGCTTGTGTATATGCTGTTTTAAAGTAATTAGTTCATTGTGGATTATGGTTTTAATTTATAACTGTGTACACTGGTATGTACATGTAGGAATACTGTTTCAATGTAAGTAGTTCACTGATGGTAATGGTTTTAACTTATGACGGCATAGACTGATACATGCTTGTAGGTACACTGTCTTCAAGTAAGTAGTTCACTGTGTGTTATGGTGTTAATTTATAACGGCGAACATTCGTAGCTGCTTGTAGGTACAGTGTTTTAAAGTAAGTGGATCAATGAGCTTATGGATTTAATTTATAATGGCGTACACTGGTACATGGTAGTAGGTACACTGTATTAAAGTAATTACTTAACTGTGGGGTTTGCTTTTAATTTATAATGGTGTATAACTGGTACACTGTGTGTAATGCTTTTATACTAGTGTACACTGGTGTACACTCCCATGAGCCACAGACATTGCTGAGGTGGGGTGGCTTGCGTGCCTCAACGATACAGATAGCTGTACCATAGGTGCAACCACAGCGGAGGGGTATCTGTGGATATGCCAGACAAACATGTGGTTCCTGAAGAGGGGCAACAGCCTTTTCAGTAGTTACAGGGGCAACAGTCTGGATGATTGACTGAGCTGACCTTGTAACGTCAGCTAATGTGGCTTTGCCACACAGTTACTGTGAATGGCTGAAAGCAAGGGGAAACTACAGCTGTTACTTTTCCTGAGGACATGCAGCTCTACTGTATGAACATATGATGAAGGCATCCTCTTGGATAAAATATTCCGGAGGTAAAATAGTCCCCCATTTGGATCTCCGGGCGGGGACTACTCAGGAGGATATGATCATCAGGAAAGACAACACTGGCATTCTACGGATCGGAGCATGGAATGTTAGATCCCTAGATCGGGTAGGGAAGCTAGAAAATTTAAAAAGGGAAATGGATAGGTTGAAGTTAGATATAGTGGGGATTAGTGAAGATCAGTGGAAAGAGGAATAGGATTTATGGTCAGGCAAGTACAGGATTATAAATACAAAATCGGTTGGGGGTATCACAGGAGTAGGTCTGATAATGAATAAGAAAATAGAAATGTGGGTAAACTACTATGAGCAACACACTGATCGCATTATCGTAGTCAAGATAGATATGAAGCCAACACCAACCAAAGTAGTACTAGTTTATATGCCAACTAGCTCTGCCGATGATGAGGTAATCGAAGAAATATATGAGGAGCTAAAGGAAATTATACAGACAATTAAGGGAGAGTAAAACTTAATTGTTATGGGAGACTGGAATTTGGTTGTAGGACAAGGAAGGGAAAGGAAGAGAATAGGTGAATATGGTGTGGGCAAAAGGAATGAAAGATAAAGCGGCCTGATAGAATTTTGAACGGAACATAATTTAGTTATAACAAAAACCTGGTTTAAGAATCACATGAGAAGTTTGTACACGTGGAGATACCAGATATTTTATAATGGTAAGACATAGATTTCGGAACCAGGTTTTAAACTGTAAGATGAACCCAGGGGCAGATATAGACTCTGGCCATAACTTGTTGGTTATGAACGGTAGGCTGAAACTGAAGAAACTACAAAAAGGTAGGAAAATAAGGAGATGGGACCTGGATAAATTGAAGGAACCTAAAGTTCTTAAGAATTTCAGAGGAAGCTTTAGGCAACAATTGACAGAAACAGGGGAAAATAAAACAGTAGAGGAAGAATGGGTAGCATTGAGAGATGAAATAGTGAAGGCAGCAGAGGACAAAATAGGTAGGAAGGCAAGAGCTACAAAAAATCCTTGGATATCACAGGAGATACTAAATTTAATCGCTGAAAGGAGAAAATATAAAAATGCAGTAAATGAAACAGGCAAAATGGAGTACAGACGACTAAGAAATGAGATTGACAGGAAGTGCAAAATGGCTAAGCTGGAGTGGTAGGAAGGCAAATGCAAGGATGTAGAAGAATGTATAAATAGGGAAAAAATTAATACAGCCTACAGGAAAATAAAAGAAACATTTGGAGATAAGAAAAACAGTTCTATGAATATCAAGGACTCTGATGGAAAACCAGTTCTCAGCAAAGAAGGGAAAGCTGAAAGGTGGAAAGAGTATATAGAGTGGCTCTACAAAGGAAATGAACATAGCGGCAATATTGTAGAAAGGGGAGAAGAAGTAGATGAGGATGAAATAGCAGATAATATACTGAGAGATGAATTTTACAGAGCACTGAAAGACCTAAGTTGAAACAACGCCCCTGGAGTAGATGATATTCCCTCAGAGCTACTGAAGTCTCTGGGAGAACCAGCTATAACAAAATTGTTTCACCTGGTGTGTAATATGTATGAGACAGGTGAAGTACCTTCAGACTTTAAGAAAAATGTTATAATTCCCATTCCAAAGAAAGCAGGTGCAGACAGGTGTGAAAACTACAGAACCATCAGTTTAATATGTCACGGTTGCAAAATATTAACACGAATTTTATACAGAAGGATGGAAAAGCTGGTAGAAGCAGACCTCGGGGAAGATCAGTTTGGTTTTAGGAGATATGTAGGAACTCAGGAGGCAATACTCACTTTATGGCTTATCCTAGAAGATAGATTAAGAAAAGGCAAACCTACATTTCTAGCTTTTGTAGATTTGGAGAAGGCTTTTGACAGTGTTGATTGGAATAAACTCTTTCAACTTCTGAAGCAAGCAGGAGTAAAATATAGGGAGTATAAGGTTATGTACAACTTGTACAAAAACCAGACAGTGGTTGTCAGAGTTGAAGGGCATGAAATGGATGCTGTGGTTGGAAACGGTGTAAGACAGGGTTGTAGCCTTTTTCCAATGTTATTCAGTTTGTACATTGGGCAAGCTATAAAGGAAAGCAATGAGAAATTTGGAGAAGGAATTAAAGTTCAGGGGGAAGAATTAAAAACCTTTTGCTGACGACATAGTAATTCTGTCAGATACAACAAAGGACCTGGAAGAGCAATTGAACGGAATGGACAGTGTGCTGAAAGGTGCATATAAGATGAACATTAACAAGAGCAAAACTAGGGTAATAGATTGCAGTGTAAGAAAATCAGGTGATGCTGAAGGATTTAGATTAGGTAACGAAGCAATAAAGGAGGTAGATGAGTTTTGTTACTTGGGCAGTAAAATAACAAATGATGGTCGCAGTACAGAGGATATAAAATGCAGAATGGCAATGGGTAGAAAAGCGTTCTTGAAAAAGAGAAATTTGTTAACATCGAATATTGATTTAAGCCTAAGGAAGTCCTTTCTGAAGGCATTTGTAGGGAGTGTTGCTTTGTATGGGAGTGAAACAGAGACAATAAACAGTGTGGACAGGAAGAGGATTAAGGCTTTTGAAATGTGGTGCTACAGATGAATGCTGAAGATTAGGTGGGTGGATCGCGTAACTAATGAGGAGAAAAGGAATTTCTGGTATACCTTGACTAAAAGAAGGGATCGACTGTTAGGACACATTCTTAGACATCAAGCAATTGTGAATTTAGCATTTGAGGGAAGTGTGTGGGGTAAAACCCGCAGAGGAAGGCCAAGAGATGGATACTGTAAGCAGATTCAGACAGATGTAGGTAGCCATTCTTATGTGGAGATGAAGAGCCTTGCTGAGGATAGGGTATTGTGGAGAGCTGCATCAAACCAGTCTCTGGACTGAAGGCCAACAACAACAACAACAACAACAACAACACTGGTATGTGCATGTAGGTACATGGATTGAAAGTAACTAGTTCACTTTGGGTGGGGATCTTAATTTATAATGGCAATATCTGGAACGTGTTTGTAGATACACTATTTTAAATTAAGTAGTTGACTGTGGGTTAGATTTGAATATATACAAGTGTACAGTGATATGTGCTTGTAGGTACCCTATTTTAAAGTAAGTAATTCACTGTAGGTTATGGGTTATATTTATAGCGGTGTACACTTGTATGTGCTTGTAGGTACAGTATTTTAAAGTAAGTAGCTCATTTTGGCTTATGGTATTAATTTGTAACTGTGTACATAGTTATGTGCCTGTTGGTACTCTGTTTTAAAGTTAGTGCTTCATTGTGGGGAAAGATAGATACCGCCTACAGGAAAATAAGAGATATATTTGGAGACAGGAAAAGCAACTGCATGAATATCAAGAACTCAGATGGAAAACCAGTACTAAGCCAAGATGGGGAAGTTGAACTGTGGAAGGAATATATAGAGGGCCTATACAAAGAAAATAAACTTGAAGGCAGTATTCTAGAAATGGAAGACCAAGTGGAGGAAGATGAGATAGGAGATATGATACTGCGAGAAGAATTAGACAGAGTGCTGAAGAACTTGAGTCAAAACAAGACCACTGGAGTAGATGATAATCCACTTGAACTGGTGATGTCATTAGGAGAGCCAGTCGTGAAAGAATTGTATCACCTGGTATGCAAGATGTTTGAGACAGGGGAAATACCCTCCGACTTCAAGAAGAATATTGTAATTCCAATTCCAAAGAAAGCAAGTGCTGATAAGTGTGAAAATTACAGAACTATCAGTCTCATAAGTCTTGGCTGCAAAATACTAACACTGATTATTTACAGACAAATGGAAAAGCTTGTGGAACCTGACCTGGGGGAAGTTCAGTTTGGATTTAGGAGAAATGTAGGAACACAGGAGGCAATACTCACAATACGACTTATCTTAGAAGATAGGCTAAGGAAAGGCAATCCTTCGTTTTTGGCGTTTTTAGATTTGGAGAGAGCTTTTGACAATGTTGACTGCAATACAGTCTTCCAAATTCTGAAAACATAGTAATTCTGTCAGAGACTGCAAAAGTTCTGGAAGAGAAATTGAATGGAAAGGACAGTGTCTTAAATGGAAGATATAAGATGAACATTAACAAGAGTAAAACGAAGGTAATGGAATGCAATGTCAGAAAATCAGTTGACGCTGAAGGAATTAGATTAGGTAATGAGACAATAAAAGTAGTAGATGAATTTTGTTATTTGGGTAGCGAGATAATTTCTGATGGCTGAAGCGAGGAAGATATAAAATGCAGAATGGCTACAGGCAGAAAAGTGTTTCTAAAGAAGCGAAACTTGTTAACATCCAATATTAATTTAAATGTTAGGAAGTCCTTTCTGAAAGCAATTGTCTGAAGTGTGGTATTGTATGGGAGTGAAAAGTGGATGAGAAGGAGTTCAGGTAAAAAGATGATAGAAGCTTTTGAAATGTGGTTCTACAGACGAATAATGAAAATTAGATGGGTAGACCATGTGACTAATGAGGAGGTGGTTAACCGAATCAGGAATAAAAGGAGTTTCTGGCATATCCTGACTAAGAGAAGGGATAGATTGGTTGGACACATTCTGAGACATCAAGGAATTGTCAACTTAGCATTAGAATGAAGTGTGTGCGGTAACAATCGTAGAGGGAGACTCAGGGATGAATATAGTACGCAGATTCAAAAGGATGTACGTTGTCGGATGTATTCTCAGATGAAAAGACTTGCATAGGACAGGGTAGCATGGAGAGCTGCATCAAACCATTCTGTGGACTGAAGACCACAACAACAACAGTTCTCCGTGGGTTATGGTTCTTAATTTATAACAGCGTACACTGGTACATGCTTGTTCATATTCTGTTTTAAAGTAAGTAGCTAGCTGTGGGTTATGGCTTTAATTTATAATGGTGTACACTGGGTCATGATTGTCATACACTGTATTAATGTAAATAGTTCACTGTGGGATATGGGTTTATTTTATAATGGCATACACTGGGGCATGCTTGCAAGTACAGTGTTTTAAAGTAAGTATTTCACTGTGGATTTTTGTTTCAATAAATAAAGGTGGGTAAGTCATTCACTGTGCGTTATGCTTTTAATGTATACCAGTGTACAGTGCTATGTGCTCATAGGTGCAGTGTTTTAATGTAAGTAGTTCACTGTGGGTTGTGGTTTTAATTTATAATGGTGTATACTGGTACATTCTTGTCTGTGCACTGTTTTAAAGTAAGAACCTTCTAAGAAAAGCTTCCGACCATCTTCGTAACTACTACCTTTTATGCTTTCGCCTTACTGCATGAAATGGCTTTGTTCTTCTATCCACTGACGATGTATCGCCAAGGGTGGTCGCACTTTGAGCCTTCGCCGTGAAGTCCTGCAACTCCTGCATCAGGGCACTGGGGTGTCACCCGTACCAAAACATTGGCACACAGACACGACTACTGGCCGGGCATTGACACCAACATTGCCCACATGGTTGCTGCGTGTGAGGCCTGCGCTTCCCAGGCGCAAGCTCGTAAGAGCTCCACTTCATTGTGGCCCAGCCCCGCAGGCCCATGGAAATGCATCCACATCGACTTTGCCGGGCGTTTTCTCGGCTCCTATTGCCTCCTTGTCATAGATGCCTACTCCAATTTTCTGTTTGTTGTTCCTGTCACCGCACCCTCTACAGCAGCTACCACAGCTGCACTAATGAAAATATTTGCTTTGCAAGGACTACCCACCACTATCGTATCTGACAATGGACCCCAATTTACATCCTCTCAATTTTCAACCTTTTGTAACACAAGGGGCATCAAACACATCACCTCTCCCCCATTCCATCCCCAGTCCAACAGGATGGTCGAATGAAGAAGCTCCTCACCTCTGCCTCCACCGATGAGGCACTCATTGGCTTTCTGGCTTCTTATCGCTTTACACCATTGGGCACTCACAGCCCCGCTGAGTTAATGCAAGGAGGACAGCTGCACATTGTACTTCATCTTATCAGACCTCCCACAAACCATCCCACTCCAGCCACCGCCAGAAACTATTCCTCCAGCTGTGTCATAGAAGCACACGGGTGCCACCTCTACACCATTTGCACAGCCAACGGAGATGTTGCCCGACACATAGATCAGATGTTGAGACGGGTTCTGTCCATGCACGTCTTGCCTCCAGCTGGCCAACCCAACTATGGATATGGAGGTAGACTTCACGCCACCCCTGGTGACCCAGTCCTCACCTGCACATCAAGCAGTGCTCCAGGGTGCAGCATCACCTCACACACTGGCTGCCGCATCACAGAATGGGGACGCCACACCACTATCACCGGTGTTTCCCCCTCTACACACCACACAGCTACCAACCCTCTCCAAAGACATGTCACCAATACTGATCTCTCGACATCTACAACGTGCCGGTCATTTCCGACCTTACTCCCGGGTCCTTCCACGAACCTTCACATCGGCAGCAGATAACACCATGGATGTCAGTGCAGTACAACGAGTGAAACACAGTGCAGTGGTTGAACCAAAGTTTTTTTCTTTTCTTTCTATCCTTCCAGCGTTCACAAATTTGAGTCGAGGAAAGACAAGGGTTTTTTTTTTTTTTTTTCCCCCGAGTTCTACATTCTGTTCTCCATTTGTGAGTGTGTGTGTATTTGTTTACCTTCCTTTTTGTCCCCTAAGGTAAGTCCTTCCACTCCTGGGATTAGAATGACTCCTTTTCCACTCTCACCGCCCACCTAACCTTCGTAACCTCCTAGTCCATCCCTATGAAACCCCCAAACCACCTTCCCTACCCTCTGGCTCCTACCCATGCAACCGTCCCTGTTGTAAAACCTGCCCTATGCACCCTTCCACCACCACTTACTCCAGTCCAGTAACCCGGAAGGTGTACACGATCAAGGGCAGAGCCACTTGCGATAGCACCCCCGTGATTTACCAACTAACTGTGAAGCATTCTATGTGGGAATGACCAGCAACAAACTGTCCATTCGCATGAACGGTCACAGGCAGACAGTGTTTGTTGGTAATGAGGATCACCCTGTGGCTAAACATGCCTTGGTGCACGGCCAGCACATCTTGGCGCATTGTTACACCGTCCGGGTTATCTGGATACTTCCCACCGACACCAACCTTTCAGAACTCCGGAGATGGGAACTTGCCCTTCAGCTTATTCTCTCCTCCCGTTGCCCACCTGGTCTCAATCTTCGCTAACTCAAATTCCCGCCCACTCTCTTTAGCATCTTTGCCTTGGTTCTGTGGACAGAGCATCTGCCTCAATTGGTATCTCTGTCCAACTTCTTTGCTGTACACAAATGTCTGTCTAGGTGTGTTTGCGTTTCGATATGTCTGAGTGTGTGTGTATTTGTTTACCTTCCTTTTTTTTCCCCTAAGGTAAGTCCTTCCACTCCTGGGATTGGAATGACTCCTTTTCCACTTCCTTAAATCCCATATCCTTCCCTTTTCCTCCCCTTTTTTCCTCTTTTTCCTGAAGAAGCTGCCAGTGGTGGCGAAAGCTTGTATGTGTGTTTGTGTGTGATTTTATTTGTTTCTCTCGACGAGCCGGTGCTTTTGGTAAGTCATCTCTTTTCTATTGTTAATATGATGATCAATCTATAATTTACTGTCTGACCAACCAAAAATTAGTGTAAATAATGTTATTTTGTAATATTTTCTGCATATTATTTGCATATTAGTCTAATATCATGTAACAGTAAAAAGAGACTTTGCTGATCTTTAATAATTGACTGAATAATCACTAATTTTGCTGATATAAGAAAACTTAGTCATTTCCAGATTCAAGTTAACTTTCGAGAGATAATCACTATAAAACTGAAGAAATAAAAACAGTACAATTTATGACTTCAATATTATTAGTTTATTTTTTGATGTACATGTGATTTGATGTTGTGTTCAAATCAGCGTACCAGGGGTTGACATATGAGTGATAAACTGGACATTTCAGCAACTTGGTCACGATTGGTTTGATTCAACATTTTACATTACAAAAATATTGACACAATTTTTGCTATTTCAGCTCAATCCTTGTTCTAGAAGATCGATTATTAATACAATCCTATTGTTAAACAATTCTGTAATTTATCAATTTCTTTTAGCATAAAGCTATTTTGTCTTACAGTTTCTATCCAGTTAAATATCCAGTATCAATTTTATAGTTTACATTTCATCAAACTATTGTATTTTGAAAATTTAATTATATACCAATAATTGCAAGTCATTTTTATGCCAATGTTAACTGTCATTAACTCTATACAAGTCAGACGTACAGATGGTTTTGGTTGGTTGTTGTTGACGAGTTCTGATGCTGAAGTTGTTGTACATTACCAATCTGTGATAGAAATAAAATTTCTTCAAAGTGAACGCATGTCTAAGTTTCAAATTAAATATTGTATGTATGACAGTGGACCAGATTAAATGGGGATTGTCATACAGTGAACGCTGTTATAATTAAAAATCATAATCCACAGTGAACTAATTGCTTTACAACAGTGTACCTACAAGCTCCTACCAGTGTACGCTGTTATAAATTAAAACCATAACCAACTGTTAACTACTTACTTCAGAACAGCATATACTGGTGTACGCCATTATAAATTAAAAACAAAACCCACAGTGATCTACTTTAATACAGTGTACCTGCAAGCACGTACCAGTATATGCCATAATGACTTAAAACCATAACCCCCAGTTAACTTCTTACTTTAAAACAGTGCACAGACAAGAATGTACCAGTATACACCATTATAAATTAAAACCACAACCGAAACTGATCTACTTACTTAAAAACCATGTACTTACAAGCATGTTCCAGTGTATGTCATTATAAATTAAAACCATAACCCACAGTGAACTACTTACATTAAAACACTACACCTATGAGCACATTGCACTGTACACTGGTGTACATTAAAACCATAACCCACAGTGAATGACTTACCCACTTTTATTTATTGAAACAAAAATCCACAGTGAAATACTTACTTTAAAACACTGTACTTGCAAGCTCGCCCCAGTGTATGCCATTATAAAATAAACCCATATCCCACAGTGAACTATTTACATTAATACAGTGTATGACAATCATGACCCAGTGTACACCATTATAAATTAAAGTCATAACCCACAGCCAGCTACTTACTTTAAAACAGAGTATGCAAAAGCATGTACCAGTGTACGCTGCTATAAATTAAGAACCATAACCCACAGAGAACTGTTGTTGTTGTGATCTTCAGTCCACAGACTGAAGACCTCAACAACAAAGAAGAACAAAGCCATTTCATGCAGTAAGGCGAAAGCATAAAAGGTAGTAGTTACGAAGATGGTCGGAAGCTTTTTTTAGAAGGTTGATCGGGCCAGCCGCGGATGATATGCTGGAGGACCTGCTGCAATATGTTCGTAATAGGAAAACCATCCACTACTCGTTGTTCTGTTTCATCCAGATGGAAACACAGAATTTCAATGCAGTCAAATGTTGGGTCAGGGCCCTTGGGAAGGCACAACAAAACATCGGCATTTGCATGCTCAGTCATGGGTCTAAAGTGAATGTTGTAATGAAAACGGGATAGATACAGAGCCCAACGTTGAAGTCTGTGGGCAGCCATGTCGGGAAGGGACACATGGGGTTGAAGAGAGACATTAAAGGTTTTTTTGTGTGAACATATGATGATGGCATCCTCTCGGGTAAAATATTCCGGAGGTAAAATAGTCCCCCATTCGGATCTCCGGGCGGGGACTACTCAGGAGGATGTGATCATCAGGAAAGACAATACTGGCATTCTACGGGTCGGAGCGTGGAATGTTAGATCCCTTAATCGAGTAGGAAAATTAGAAAATTTAAAAAGGGAAATGGATAGGTTGAAGTTAGATATAGTGGGGATTAGTGAAGTTCGGTGGCAGGATGAACAGGATTTCTGGTCAGGCGAGTACAGGATTATAAATACAAAATCAGTTGGGAGTATCACAGGAGTAGGATTGATAATGAATAAGAAAATAGAAATGCGGGTAAACTACTATGACCAGCACAGCGATCGCATTATCATTGTCAAGATAGATACGAAGCCAACACCGACAACAGTAGTACAGGTTTATATGCCAACTAGCTCTGCCGATGATGAGGAGATCGAAGAAATATATGAGGAGCTAAAGGAAATTATTCAGACAATTAAGGGAGAGGAAAACTTAATTGTTATGGGAGACTGGAATTCGGTAGTAGGACAAGGAAGGGAAGGGAAGATAGTGGGTGAATATGGTCTGGGCAAAAGGAATGAAAGAGGAAGCCGCCTGGTAGAATTTTGCACGGAACATAATTTAGTTATAACAAACACCTGGTTTAAGAATCACAAAAGAAGGTTGTAAACGTGGAAGAGACCAGGAGACACCGGGAGATACCAGATAGATTTTATACTGGTAAGACATAGATTTCGGAACCAGGTTTTGAAGTGTAGGACATACCCAGGGGCAGACATAGACTCTGACCATAACTTGTTGGTTATGAACTGTAGGCTGAAACTGAAGAAACTACAGAAAGGTAGGATAATAAGGAGATGGGACCTAGATAAATTGAAGGAACCTGAAGTTCTTAAGAATTTCAGAGGGAGCTTCAGGCAACAATTGACAGAAACAGGGGAAAATAAAACAGTTGAGGAGGAATGGGTAAAATTGAGAGATGAAATAGTGAAGGCAGCAGAGGACAAAATAGGTAGGAAGGCAAGACCTACAAAGAATCCTTGGATATCACAGGAGATACTAAATTTAATCGATCAAAGGAGAAAATATAAAAATGCAGGTAATGAAACAGGCAAGATGGAGTACAGACGACTAAGAAATGAGATTGACAGGAAGTGCAAAATGGCTAAGCAGGAATGGCTAGAAGGCAAATGCAAGGATGTAGAAGAATGTATAAATAGGGGAAAAATAGATACAGCCTACCGGAAAATAAAAGAAACATTTGGCGATAAGAAAAACAGCTCTATGAATATCAAGGACACTGATGGAAAACCAGTTCTCAGCAAAGAAGGGAAAGCTGAAAGGTGGAAAGAGTATATAGAGGGGCTCTACAAAGGAAATGAACTTCGAGACACTATTGTAGGAAGGGAAGAGGATGTAGATGATGATGAAATAGGAGATACTATACTGAGAGATGAATTTGACAGAGCACTGAAAGATCTAAGTCGAAACAAAGCCCCTGGAGTAGATGATATCCCGTCAGAGTTACTGAAGTCTCTGGGAGAACCAGCCATGACAAAATTGTTTCACATTGTGTGTAAGATGTATGAGACAGGCGAAGTACCCTCAGACTTTAAGAAAAATGTTATAATCCCCATTCCAAAGAAAGCAGGTGCAGACAGGTGTGAAAACTACAGAACCATCAGTTTAATAAGTCATGGTTGCAAAATATTAACACGAATTATATACAGAAGGATGGAAAAACTGGTAGAAGCAGACCTCGGGGAAGATCAGTTTGGGTTCAGGAGAAATGTAGGAACACGGGAGGCAATACTCACTTTACGGCTTATCCTAGAAGATAGATTAAGAAAAGGCAAACCAACATTTCTAGCTTTTGTAGATTTGGAGAAGGCTTTTGACAATGTTGATTGGAATAAACTCTTTCAAGTTCTGAAGCAAGCAGGAGTAAAATATAGGGAGCGTAAGGTTATTTGCAACTTGTACAAAAATCAGACAGCGGTTGTCAGAGTTGAAGGGCATGAAAGGGTTGCAGTGGTTGGAAAGGGAGTAAGACAGGGTTGTAGCCTTTCCCCAGTGTTGTTCAATTTGTACATTGAGCAAGCTATCAAGGAAAGCAAGGAGAAATTTGGAGAAGGAATTAAAGTTCAGGGTGAAGAATTAAAAACATTGCGTTTTGCCGACGACATAGTAATTCTGTCAGATACAGCAAAGGACCTGGAAGAGCAATTGAACGGAATGGACAGTGTGCTGAAAGGTGCATATAAGATGAACATTAACAAGGGTAAAACTAGGGTAATGGAGTGCAGTGTAAGAAAATCAGGTGATGCTGAAGGAATTAGATTGGGAAACGAAGCAATAAAGGAGGTAGATGAGTTTTGTTACTTGGGCAGTAAAATAACAAATGATGGTCGCAGTACAGATGATACAAAATGCAGAATGGCAATGGGTAGAAAAGCGTTCTTGAAAAAGAGAAATCTGTTATCATCGAATATTGATTTAAGCCTAAGGAAGTCCTTTCTGAAGGCATTTGTATGGAGTGTTGCCTAGTATGGGAGTGAAACATGGACGATAAGCAGTGTGGACAGAAAGAGGATAGAGGCTTTTGAAATGTGGTGCTACAGAAGAATGCTGAAGATTAGGTGGGTGGATCGCGTAACTAATGAGGAGGTACTGAACCGAATTGGGGAGAAAAGAAATTTCTGGCATACATTGACTAAAAGAAGGGATAGATTGGTAGGACACATTCTTAGACATCAAGGAATTGTGAATTTAGCGTTGGAGGGAAGTGTGTGGGGTAAAAATCGCAGAGGGAGACCAAGAGACGCGTATAGTAAGCAGATTCAAGTGGATGTGGGTTGTCGTTCTTATGAGGAGATGAAAAGGCTTGCTCAGGATAGAGTAGGGTGGAGAGCTGCATCAAACCAGTCTCTGGACTGAAGACCACAACAACAACAACAACGATCGGTGATAAGATGGAATTTGGACCCATATAGAAAAATGCAGAATTTTTGAATAGCATAACTGATGGTGAGGGCCTCTTTTTCTATTTGAGAGTATTTCTGTTGTGAGGCATTTAGGGTCTTTGAGGCATAGGCGATTGGGCGTTTGGTCCCATCCTGATATTGGTACACAAGTACCGACCCTATGCCATTTTGTGCGGCATCTGTAGCAAGTACAAGCATTTGACCTGGTGTATAGGTAGTCAGACATAGGGCAGTATGCAAGAGAGTTTTGAGGCGTTTAAATGCTGCTTCGCAATCTTCCAACCAATGAAAGGGAATGTTATTTTGGAGAAGATTGTGAAGGGGACGTGCAATGTCTGCCGAAAGACGGCAAGAACAGGTGATAGTAGGCAATGGCGCCCAGAAAGGCCTGCAACTCTTTGACATTCGTGGGGCGTGGGGCGAAGAAGAGCTTTGATTGCATCAATATCATCTTTGAGCGGCCGGATGTCCTCCCAGGACAGCTGAAATCACAGGTAGACTACAGGGGTTGGAAACATTTGAACATTTGAAAATTGCATATGATGCGGTTTCCTGGAGAACTGAGAATAGGGTGTGTAGGTTATTGATGTGTTGAGCCATGGTGGCACCCATGACAACGATATCATCCTGATAGTTGACGCAGCCAGGTACCATGGCGAGCAACTGTTCAGAAAACTGCTGGAAGATAGCAGGGGCTATTGCGATGCCAAACGGTAAGCGCTGGTATTGGTACAAACCGAAAGGGCTGTTCAGAGCAATAAATGTGTGTGACGCTCTGTCTAGGGGAAGCTGGTGATAAGCTACAGACAGATCAATTTTGGAAAAGAATTGTCCACCTGCTAACTTGACAAACATTTCTTCATGTCGAAGCATGGGGTATGTGTCAATGAGGCTTTGTGCATTTACTGTAACTTTGAAGTCACCACATAGTTGAAGAGAACCATTAGGTTTCCGCACGACAACAAGAGGCGCGGACCATTCGCTGGCAGAAATGGGTAAAAGGATGCTGGAGGCGGTGAGTCTATCAATTTCCTGTTTAACAGAATCTCGCAACATGACCGGAATGGGACGTGTGCAGAAAAATTTTGGTCGTGCTGCAGGTTTGAGAGCTTCAAACTTTTTCGCCCTTCCTAACCCCGGCAAGAAGAGATCTGAAAATTCGGCAGATAAGGAATCTAATTCTGAGAAGGGAATTTCATCAGACACTACATGAACAGTGTTGCCAACAGAGAAACCAAAGGTCCTAAAGGTGTCGTAACCAAATAAATTGTCTTTGCCGAACTAATCAACCACGAAAACAGTGATGTTTCAAACGACTGACTTGTAGGAGACATCCACATCCAGCTGTCCCAAGAGAGATATCTATTGCCAGTTATAAGTAGGCAAATGACATGTAACTGGAGACCGAGGTGGTGAACCCAAGGACACGTACGTCTGATAAGTGATGATGGTAGCGGCAGATCCCGTGTCGACTTGCATGTGAACATCGATGCCTAGCATTTTTGCGTCTGTGTACAATTTGTTTGAGGAAGGGAGTGTCGAGTTAACACAGAAGACTGAATCGTCTGCTACCTTGTCATCTTGTATAGCTTGGACAGTGTTGGACCTACACGACAAGAAGCAGCACAACGTGACCCTTCTTATTGCATTCTTGACATAAGGCCCATCACTGTGGGCAATCTTCTCGTGCATGCTGCCTGAAGCAGCGGGGACAAGAGAGCAGAGCCCATCTATTTTTGAGACTAGTTTTCTGCTTAAACTTCTTACAGGCATGCTGTGGTTGGATAGCAGCAACTTCCTCTTCTGCAGCGTGCGGTAAGTTGTCAACAAGGGGCCTATAGGACTGCATGTCACATATGTCACTCCATGAATCTATCTGTGCCCCTGTGGCTCTTGTGACTTCAAAGGTTTGAGCAATATTAAGAACATCATCTAATGAAGGATTGTCAAGTTGGAGAGCTTGTTGTCTGACTTCTTTGTCAGGGGCTGAGCAGAGGATTGGATCTCAAACTATGTGGTGGGCGTAGGATTACCAATGAACCTCAGTTATGAATTGGCACCTATGGCTAAGTCCCTGTAATTCTGCGGCCAATGCCCTATAGGTCTGTCCTGGTTTCTTTTTATTCTGGTAGAATGCCACACGGGGTGCTATGACATGCATCTGTTTGCTATAATAAGCCATCAACAAGGAACACATCTCGTCAAATGTGAGGGATGAGGGTTCTTTCAACGGTGCTAATTGAGTGAGAATTAGATACAATTTGGGAAAAATCTAAGATAGGAATAGAGACTTTTGAAGTTGATGATCATCAATGCTGAAAGCCAAGAAGTGCTGTTGCAGACGCTTCTCTTAGTCTGTCCATTCTTCCGCGGTGTCTTCGTAGGGTGCGACATCGGAATATTCAGGGCCGGCAGTCGGTTGTTGTTGTTGTTGGTGGCAGCGAGAAGTTGCTGTAAGGCAGTGGCAATGACTGTCAGAGGTTCTGCAAGTTGCTTGTGCTGTTTGTTGAGTAGCTTCTGCTGCTCCACCAAATTTGTGAGTATTTGTTCTAACACCGTCATGTTGTCACTAAGAGCATGTGCGGAACTTTGTAAAAATCTCTGACTTGTTGCCACAAAAAGTGTTGTAACTTAGAACACTTTATTGAATCACACATGCGGTACATAAACAAAAGTTGGCTACACCTTTCCGGTTGGGAACCAAACATATACTGCCCGCTGTCGCATCTCCGTCCACATCCATAACAAGCATTTGGGTGAGGAATTCCCCTTATCGTAAATGGACATCAAGCTTTAACAGGTGAGTTAAAGAAGTTTGTACTTGCGTCTGTGTAAATGTGTGGGTGTGTGTGTAGTTGTTTACCCTGTTTTTTCCCCCCTAGGTAAGTCTTTCCTGTCCCAGGAATGGAATGACTCCTTACCCACTCCCTTAAAACACTCATCATTTCCTTTTCCCTCTCCTCCCCTTCTGCCTGACGAAGCAGCTAGGCTGCGAAAGCTTGCGTTTGTGTGTGTGTGTGTGTGTGTGTGTGTGTGTGTGTGTCTGTGTGTTTATTTGTTGCTATCACTGCCTGTGCTCCTTCGCCTGGTAAGTGGACTTCATTTATTTTTTACGTATATTTTTCCTCTATATATATATATATATATATATATATATATATATATATTGCCGCGAGAGACCACGAACATCAACTGCCGGTGTGGCGCAAGGTATAGCGTCACGGACTGCGGAGCAGAAGGTCGCCAGTTCAATCCCGCCCACCGGCAAAAATTTATTTCTTTGTAATTATCACTTCCAGAAGATTATAAATCTTTCTTATGTTCACTTGTAAATTCTACTTGTTTCTTATGTTAACTGTTCTTCTGATTTCTGGTAAATTCTATCTGTGTATAAATAGCAGAGCACTCTGCCTGAAAGGCAGTCAGTGCTGCGTGTATGTTGAGTTTGTAATAAATGTGCTTCGAGTATAAATGCTGTGTTTAGTTGCCTTCGAAGTCAAGCCTACTTCCATTGCAACGTGACATTGTTTGGTGGAGGCGCCGGGTACACTGTGCAACAGCTGCATCACCGTGGCTCCGATTAGGCAACGTAAAAGCCGTCGCTTACACGGACTGGAACCGGAATACAAGGGATACACCGAGTACATCCTTCCAAAAGTCCGTATTATCAGAAGAACAATGGAGACGAAACCAGCAATAAGCCAGCTGCACATCAGACACCCGTTGGTGTTCTCTGGAGATGCGGGACAGGACCCCAACAAATGGCTAACAGGGTTCGACCGAGTCGCCAAGTACAACAGGTGGGATCATACGATGTGCTTGGCCAACGTTTATTTCTACCTGGATGGAACAGCCCAGCAATGGTTCGAAAACAACAAAGACAAGTTGAATGACTTTTGGAGACGTTTGGAGACCGCCAGCGTCAAATCCGCTCGGCGGAAGAACAACTGAAGAACCGGGCCCAACGACATGGTGAGCCAATACAATCGTACATACAGAGTGTTTTGGCCCTGTGTAACGTAATCAATCCGAACATGACTGAAGCGGAAAAAGTCATGCACCTGATAAAGGGAATTACAGAAGATATGTAGCAAGCTCTTCTGATAAAAGACGTCGTTACGACAGAAGAGTTCATGAAGTGGTGCCAGTGTATTGAAGAGATGCAACAAAGGAGGGTTGGACACAAGAAGTATGACAGACTCCCAAATGTAGACCCTATGGCCGTTGTGGAAGACCAGCAGGACTTGGCTTCTCTCATACGACAAATCGTGAGAAAAGAATTACAACAGTGCATGGCAGCCGGGACTATTAGTCAGAGCGAGCATCAGATTATAGCCATGGATGTGAGCCCAGTAAGTCACGAGGTAGCCGATGCCGCTGAGGACGAGGTATTTAAAACATTAGCTCCTGTCTGCCCCGTCAATCGCTCCCGACGTGAAGAACGGCGTCGCTCTGCTATGACTTACGCTGCAGCCGCCAAACGGCAGCCCATGAACCGACCAACGCCCCGCAGAAGAACAGACGTCTGGAGGACAGAAGACAACACACCACTGTGTTTCCACTGTGGACGTCCTAGACATGTTGTACGCTACTGCAGAGAGAGGAGGCGAGTATTCCATGATCATTTTGCTGCAAGACGTCAGCCGTCGGAGCAGTTCTATCCCAGGCAGTCACCTGCTGATGAATTCAGACGACCTATGGGAAGAAGCCCATTGCCATACCCTAGACGAGGTCACTCCCCGACGCGCCGCAGCCGTTCACCGTCGCTGTACAGAGGTACCAGCCGCTCCCCTAGCCACCGCGCCCAGGAAAACTAAGCGAGGCGACCGTCTATGGAGGTGAGGCCGCCACAGATGAAAATCCTCCATGGACAACAGTCGCCAAGATGTCGGGAAATCTCATCGACGTCATAATCGACGGCCAACCTGTCCGGGCACTTGTTGATTCAGGAGCCTCGTTGTCTGTATTATCGGATAATTACCGCCGCACACTAAAGAAGACAATGTTCTGTGATACGGGAGCAACTTGGCTGAAGGTCGCGAATGGAAAGTACGTCCATCCAGCAGGAACTTGTGTCGCAAGAATAACCATCAACAACAGGATGCAGCCATTTGAATTTGTCGTGTTAACAGAATGTAGTTACAATGTCATCCTTGGATGGGACTTCCTTCAGGCATCCCAAGCTATCATTGACTGTGGAAGATCTGAGCTGCAAATTGAAGAAGTTGTTCCACCAGTTACATGTAATACAGAAATTTCTGGGAAGTTATTCGTCATTGACAATGTGACGATACCACCGTTGACAATGAGAAGAGTTGCAGTCACAAACACAAATGACTGCCTAAAAAGTTCTTGTTGACAGTAAAAAGTTTATCAGGCTCACAAAAGAAATTTACATACCAGTGGCTATCATAAGCATTACCGGTGGTCAAGGAGAGATTTGTATCACAAATTGTCACAAGCAGTCACAACTTATCCCCAAAGGTATGTGTATCGGCACAGCTGAACCAATCCAGGACGGTGAGCTCAACGTCATCAATGAAGACCCATGCCCTGCTATTAGTACAGACAACACGCTGGAGGAAACAAATGTGAAAATGCCAATAGGGCCTGGGCTGAACAAGGAACAATGCCAGCGGGTGTTAGGTATATTACGCCAATTTTTGGGTGCATTCACACCTCAGCAGGGGAAAAGTCAGGCGAAACAACCCACGATAAAGCACCGTATCAATACTGGGGACCATTCGCCAATTAGCCAGCGTTCGTATAGAGTGTTGCCAGCTGAAAGACGGATAATTCGGGAGGAAGTGGAGAAGATGTTGCGAGATGACATTATTCAACCTTCGGAGAGTCCTTGGTCGTCTCCGGTGGTCCTCGTAAAGAAGAAGGATGGCATGTGGCGATTCTGTGTCGACTATCGGCGGCTGAACAGTTTCACAAATAAAGATGTCTACCCATTGTCGCATTTTGATGACACCTTAGACTGCTTGAAAGGAGCTACATACTTCTCAACTATGGACATGCAGACAGGTTACTGGCAAATCGAGGTTGACGAAGCTGACAGGGAGAAGACAGCTTTTATTACACCTAGACGGTCTCTATGAATTTAAAGTAATGCCATTTGGATTATGCAATGCTCCAGCCACATTCAAACGCATGATGGACAAGTTGCTTCGACACCTTTAGTGGACGACATGTCTCTGCTATTTAGATGACATTGTCGTTTTCTCAAAAACATTTGAACAACATTTGAGTCACCTGTCAACTGTGTTGAAGTGTGTTCAGGCTGCAGGTCTGGCTCAATCCAAAGAAGTGCCTCTTCGTCGCCAAAGAGATAAAAATCCTGGGGCACCTAGTCAACGGAGATGGTGTCCGTCCTGATCCAGATAAAGTAAGGGCAGTCACAGAATTTCAAACTCCTCAGGACATTCGTGATGTGAGAAGTTTTCTCGGGCTGTGCTCATACTACCAACGTTTCATAAAAGTATTTTGTAACAAGGCACTTCCATTACAAGAACTTCTGCTGGGAGACGCCAAATTTTACTGGGATGAGACAAAAGAAAAAGCTTTCCAAGCACTTAAGGAGGCTCTAACTTCCGCACCAGTGCTAGCCTTGTACGACGAGAATGCAGAAACGGAACTTCACACAGACACCAGTGGCTATGGGATTGGTGCAGTGCTTGTACAAGTTCAGGAAGATGCCGAAAAAGTGATAGCCTATGCGTCAAGAGTACTCTCAAAGTCCGAGATAAACTACTCTACAACTGAAAAAGAATGTCTCGCGGTTATCTGGGCTATCAACAAGTTCCGGCCGTATTTATTCGGCAAACCATTCACCGTCGTGACAGACCACCATTCTTTGTGTTGGCGGACTAGCTTGAAGGATCCATCAGGATGGCTAGTAAGATGGGCACTAAGACTCCAAGAGTACGATGTCACAGTGGTATTCAAGAACGGGTGTAAACACATGGATGCCGACTGCCTTTCGAGGAATCGATTAGTGGAACACAACAGCATTAATGAAATTTCACCTCTCACTGAATTCGATGACATTACAGCTGAACAGAGGGAAGATCCAACACTATTAAAAATGATAGAAGCGTTGGAGAAAGGAGAACTGACCAATGGAGAGTTCCAACTTATAAATGGAACATTGTACAAGAGCAACTATGATCCACTGGGCCCCAAATGGCTACTTGTTGTTCCAGCTCATCTCCATCCAGCTATTCTCAAATATTTCCATGATGCTACAATATCCGGTCATATGGGATTTGTGAAGACCCTAGACAGAATCAGACGCAGGTATTACTGGAAAGGTCTCTACCGATCTGTCAAGCATTATGTGAGTCACTGTAAAGAGTGCCAGCGATGGAAGCATGTGCCGCAATTACCTCCAGGACATCTCATACCGATTCCGCCGGCAGCAGCTCCATTCTACCGAGTTGGGATTGATCTTTTAGGGAGGTTACCGAAGTTGACAACCGGTAACCGTTGGATAATAGTCTGCACTGACTACCTCACACGCTACGCTGTCACCAAACCTGTGCCGACTGCAGAAGCTCCAGAGATCGCAAAATTCCTTGTAGAAGCATGGAGCACCACGTGTCATGATATCTGATCGTGGAAAAGTATTCCAGTCAAAACTAGTATCAGAGGTAATGTCACGGTGCAACATTGTCCACAGAATGACAACTGCATACCATCCTCAGACAAATGGTCTTACGGAACGTTTTAACAAAACGTTAGCCGACATGCTGTTGATGTACGTCGATGTTGAGCAGAAGGGTTGGGATGCAATTCTGCCAGTCGTGACATTTGCTTACAATACTGCAAGACAAGACACCACAGGCTTCACGCCGTTTTTCCTGCTCCATGGCCGTGAAGCTGAGATGACAATGGATACACTGTTCCCGTTCCAACCGGACAACACTCAGGATGCCTATGTTAAACAGCTCATCACCAGGGTCGAAGAAGCAAGACCGCTGGCTCGCATACGGACACTGGACGCCCAGGACAAGGACCGTCAGTGGTATAACGACAAGCACCGACCTGTTGTGTACAGCCCAGGAGATCTGGTATGGATTTTTACCCCTGTATGGAAGGTTGGACTGTCAGAAAAGTTATTGAAGCGATACTTCGGTCCGTATCATGTCATACGCCAACTGTCAGACGTCACATACGAAGTTGAGGATTATGAGCCGTCATCGAAATATCAAAAATGAAGAGACATTGTTCACGTCCTGCGCATGAAGCGTTACTACGATCCTGAAGAGCAGGTAGACATCAATGGCTTCTTGTTCAAGGATGGTGATGTTCCTGATGAAGCCACAACACGAATGTCTGTCGTCGATAATGTCGGAGAAGGGAAGGATTCTCTTGAACTGTCATACAGAGGGCCCATGACACGGTCAAGATCCAGGACATTGCAGCTGGCTCCACAGGGATCATAACAGTGGGTCGCTGTTTCTCCAGGAGAGGGAGCAATGCCGCGAGAGACCACGAACATTAACTGCCGGCGAGGCGCAGGGGATAGCGTCACGTACTGCAGAGCAGAAGGTCGCCGGTTCAATCCCGCACACCAGCAAAAATTTATTTGTTTGTAATTAACACTTCCAGAAGATTCTAAATCTTTCTTATGTTCACTTGTAAATTCTATTTGTTTCTTATGTTAACTGTTCTTCTAATTTCTGGTAAATTCTGTCTGTGTATAAATAGCAGAGCACTCTGCCTGAGAGGCAATCAGTGGTGCGTGTATTTTGAGTTCGTAATAAACGTGCTTTGCGTATAAGTGCTGTGTTTAGTTGCCTTCGAAGTCAAGCCTACTTCCATTGCAACGTGACAATATTACAGAAGGACGCTTTCCTGGTGGGAAAAATATGTATAAAATAAAGACTTTTGACTTACCTAAAGTACAGGCTCGTCGACAGAAACGTAAAACACACACAAAAACACAAACATTTGAGCTTTCGCCACTACTAGCAGCTTCTTCGGGAAAAAGAGGAAGGAAGGAGAGGAGAAAGGGAAGGATATGAGTTTATGGAAGTGGAAAAGGAGGCATTCCAATCCCAGGAGTGGAAGGACTTACCTTAGGGGACAAAAAGGGAGGTAAACGAATACACACACACTCACACATACCCACATGCAAACACACTCCTTCCTTCCTCTTTTTCCCGAAGACGCTGCCAGTGGTAGCAAAAGCTTGAAAGTTTATGTATGTTTTATGTTTCTGACGACGAGCCTGTACTTTAGGTAAGTCCAAAATCATATATATATATATATATATATATATATATATATATATATATATATATATATATATATTATAGAAGGAGACCTTCCAGGCAGGAAAATGGTATAAAATAAAGATTTTTGACTTACCTAAAGTACAGGCTGGTCGATAGGAACACTAAACACACACAAAAACACACAACAATTCGAGCTTTCGCCACCAGTGGTGGCTTCTTCGGGAAAAAGAGGGAGGAAGGAGAGGAGAAAGGGAAGGATACGGGTTTTAAGGAAGTGGAAAAGGAGCCATTCCAATCCCAGGAGTGGAAGGACTTACCTTAGGGGACAAAAAGGAAGGTAAACAAATACACACACACTCACACATATCCACATCCAAACACACTTGTGTGTGTTTAGTGTTCCTATCGACCAGCCTGTACTTCAGGTAAGTCAAAAATCTTTATTTTATATATATATATATATATATATATATATATATATAGAGGGGGAAACTTTCCCGGTGGGATAAACAAAAATAAAAATAGAAAAGAGATGACTTACCAAAAGGACCGGCTCGTCGAGAGAAACAAATAAAATCACACACAAACACACATACAAGCTTTCGCCACCACTGGCAGCTTCTTCAGGAAAAAGAGGAAAAAAGGGGAGGAAAAGGGAAGGATATGGGTTTTAAGGAAGTGGAAAAGGAGTCATTCCAATCCCAGGAGTGGAAGGACTTACCTTAGGGGGAAAAAAAGGAAGGTAAACAAATGCACACACACTCAGACATATCGAAACGCAAACACACCTAGACAGACATTTGTGAAAAGCAAAGAAGTTGGACAGAGATACCAATTGAGGCAGATGCTCTGTCTACAGAACCAAGGCAAAGATGCTAAAGATAGTGGGCGGGAATTTGAGTTAGCGGAGATTGAGTCCAGGTGGGCAATGGGAGGAGAGAATAAGCTGAAGGGCAAGTTCCCATCTCCAGAGTTCTGAAAGGTTGGTGTCGGTGGGAAGTATCCAGATAACCCGGACGGTGTAACACTGCGCCAAGATGTGCTGGCCGTGCACCAAGGCATGTTTAGCCACAGGGTGATCCTCATTACCAACAAACACTGTCTGCCTGTGACCGTTCATGCGAATGGACAGTTTGTTGCTGGTCATTCCCACATAGAACGCTTCACAGTGCAGGCATGTTAGTTGGTAAATCACGTGGGTGCTATCGCAAGTGGCTCTGCCCTTGATCGTGTACACCTTCCGGGTTATTGGAATTAGAATTTAGCGGAGGTTGAGACCAGGCGGGCAACGGGAAGAGAGAATGTGTTGAAGGGCAAGTTCCCATCTCCGGAGTTCTGAAAGATTGGTGTCGGTGGGAAGGTTTTACAATGGGGGTGGTTGCATGGGTAGGAGCCAGAGGGTAGGGAAGGTGGTTTGGGGGTTTCATAGGGAGGGACTAGGAGGTTACAAAGGTTAGGTGGGCGGCGGAAAGACACTCTCGGAGGAGTGAACCCCAGAAGTGCCCCTCTTGTCACCGGATACTTTCCGGGACTGGAGCGGACTCTGAATGTGGCTCTCCAGCAAGGATACGACTTCCTTAAATCCTGCACCGAAATGAGACCCATCCTTCATGACATCCTTCCCACTCCACCAAGAGTGTCTTTCCGCTGCCCACCTAACCTCCGTAACCTCCTAGTCCATCCATATGAAATCCCCAAACCACCTTCCCTACCCTCTGGCTCCTACCCTTGTAACCGCCCCCGTTGTAAAACCTGCCCTATGCACCATTCCACCACCACTTACTCCAGTCCCGTAACCCGGAGGGTGTACAGGATCAAGGGCAGAGCCACTTGCGATAGCACCCACGTGATTTACCAACTGACATGCCTCCACTGTGAAGCGTTCTATGTGGGAATGACCAGCAACAAACTGTCCATTCGCATGAACGGTCACAGGCAGACAGTGTTTGTTGGTAATGAGGATCACCCTGTGGCTAAACATGCCTTGGTGCACGGCCAGCACATCTTGGCACAGTGTTACACCGTCCGGGTTATCTGGATACTTCCCACCGACACCAATCTTTCAGAACTCCGGAGATGGGAACTTGCCCTTCAACACATTCTCTCTTCCCGTTGCCCGCCTGGTCTCAACCTCCGCTAAATTCTAATTCCCGCCCGCCATCTTTAACATCTTTGCCTCGGTTCTGTGGACAGAGCCTCTGCCTGAAGTGGCATCTCTGTCCAACTTCTTTGGTTTCTACAAATGTCTGCCTAAGTGTGTTTGGATGTGGATATGTGTGAGTGTGTGTGTATTTGTTTACCTTCCTTTTTGTCCCCTAAGGTAAGTCCTTCCACTCCTGGGATTGGAATGGCTCCTTTTCCACTTCCTTAAAACCCGTATCCTTCCCTTTCTCCACTCCTTCCTCCCTCTTTTTCCCGAAGAAGCCACCACTGGTGGCGAAAGCTCGAATGGTTGTGTGTTTTTGTGTGTGTTTAGTGTTCCTATCGACCAGCCTGTACTTTAGGTAAGTCAAAAATCTTTATTTTATACCATATATATATATATACTTATCTCTGACTTGTGTCTGTTCATATGTTATGTGTAATTATTCTTTTGTTGTTAATTAGTCTGTGCATATGTTACAGTTGAATGTAGTATGTCGTTAATAAGTTGTGTTTAATTACGCGACAAGGTAAGTTTTGAACTTTGAAAATCCCCAATAAATAACTAATAATTCCTTTTCAGTAATAGTATACATCCTTTCATGTTTTTACAAAGTTCTGTGAGTGAAAGCAATGGATTGCTGAATAGTTTCTTCATTTACCACTTTTTCCTGGAATAAATGTACGCGTACCCCATAATCACTGCTGTCTGTAGTAATACAAAATGGAAGGGTCATGTCAGGTCTGTACAACATTCTTACCTTACACAGTTTTTTATTTTTTGATAGCAATTAAGGCTTCCTGACAGTGACTGTCCCATAATCAAACTTTGTTTTTCTTGAATAAATTGGTGAGATAAGGGAAATTCAGAACCTGATTGCTTACATGCTTCCTATAATACCCACAAATTCCTAAAAATGGCTTTAATTGTTTCTTTGTTTTAGGTGCTGGAAAATTTTCAATCACTTCTAATTTTTCCTTGTCAGGTACAATACCATGTTTAGTTATGCTGTGACTCAGGAATTTCAGTTCTTTGACAGCAAACTTGCATTTTTTCAGTTTAAGGGACATACCCCCTTCTCTAAGCTTAGTGAAAACTTCCTCTACCAAATTTTGATGTTCCCCCCAAGATATTCCAGTTACTAAGATATTATTAACATAAACGACAAGCTTTCTGAGTAATTATTTCCCCAAAACAGAATCTAATGCTCTTATAATTCTGCAACGGATATGTTTAATCCGAATGGCACAACACAATACATGTAACATCTTTCACCATACAGAAATGCAGTATATTGTCTAGAATTGTATTCTAAAGGAACCTGATGAAACCCTGCATTCAAATCGAGGCTAAACATGTATTCTAAGTGGTCAAATTTATGCAAGAACTCCTCTATGTTTTCAGGATGATCTGTTTCCCTTTCTATGAACTTGTTTAGTTGTCTGGAATCAAGTACTAATCTTACCCCTCCTGTCTTTTTGGAAATTATGACAAACAGGTTATTTTACAGACTTTCTCCCCTTTGAATAATTCCCCAATCTTCCATTTGTTGTAACTCCTGCTCTACAATCTGTCTTTCTTAAAAGAGAATCCCATATGGTTTGATAAAGATAGGATTGTGTGGTTTCATTTTTATTTTACATTCATAATTCTTAAATTTTCCAAGTTTGTCACTAAATACATCACTATATTGCCACAGTATGTCCCTAAGTTTATCTTTTTCCCTATCATTGAGTTCATGAGCCTCTTCTATTTTTTGTCATCTAAATCTGTATAGTTACAAAATTCAGTACCCTCTTCAACATACTCCTCATCACACGCAGAAAATTCGTTTTTGCAACTTACTTTCCTAATCAAGTTACTGGTATCTACACAATTTCTAATTAGTAAATCATTTTTATACAGGTTTTGTTACTAGGTTTGGTTAAGACTATTTACTTTTTTTCCAATAAAAATTTAACTTTAGTTAACCAATCAGCTCCCATAAGTACAGATTCACTGAGTTCAGGAATAACTAGACAGCCTTGAGTGAATTTCACACTTTGTACACTAAAAGTCAGTAATACCTGTGACTGATAGTTTTGCTGTGTTTTCCAGTGGCTCCTTTAATTTTTACCCCCACAACAGGTACCTCTGCAAAGTCTTTAGTTTTTCATATTTTATCTCTGTCATTCAGATATTCCACAAATGGGACTACCTGTAACAAGCAAGCTTTCCCCTTCCCAATTTTCTAATTTGATAAACATATATGGGCTTCCTGATACTACATTTTCATTGTCAGACACCTTTTCATATGGTAAATCATGAATTACTTTATCAAAACTCATATCATTAACATGGTCACTTATTGTCCTATTACTACACTCATTATTCGGTTTTACTGCAATCATATGGCAAGTACTCGGTTTGTTAATATATTTATTACAGTTGAGATTGGTATTAGAATTACTACCACATGCACCTGGTTTCCTCTTATCTATTATTTTCATCACTTTGTCACAACTAATTACATCATTACATTCAACATCATCATTGAGCACATCTCTAATTTCTATACTAATTAGCTCCTTGCCAGATTCATTACATACATAAACTTCATCTTCACCACCTATTTCACATGACACACTATTGGATTCACTACCTACAACTTTTAATTTCACATGAATCTTACCATCGAATTCCTGAAATACATGAGAAAGAATACCGTCCTCCTCTACTTGGCTATCTGATAAGTCAATTTCTGAGTTGAAGTCATTGTAATTAGATTCTAGGTCACTCGTGCAGTTGCCACTGATACTTCTGATTGAATAGGGTCATTTTGGTTAAAATCTTTTTCTATGTCAAATAATTCCACAAGATCACACAGATTACTATCCCTGTTTTCAATACTACTGTGATTGTCATACAATTTAGCAATTGTGTCATTATCTAATTCAACTTCTTCACATATATTAGTCACACAATATGCTACATTATTACTACTATCGTTTACATATTTCCAAACTTTTCATCAAATACAACATTGTTCACAACATGATTTCTATTTTTATAATTGCAAAATTGTCCTCCTCTGCTGTGATTCCCAAAAGTGCTAGCCTGATTTTTTTCTCTACCTGGTAACCACTGACTGACAAGCACCAACCAGGACAGCTCTTAGTTTTCCTGCCTATGGTGTCTGTTTTCTGTGCCATTATAGTTTTGTGGTCTATCATTTCCCCACTCTCTATTCTGGTATTCTAAATTTCTACCATTAAATCCACGATTGTTATTGTTTCCATTATGTTGCCTGAAATTATCATTATTACTGCTATCACTTCTCCAACTACTTCTATTCATCATAAATATCCCTCTCATTAGGTTGATTCCACCCTCTAGTACTGGATCTATTCTGTTTATTTTGGTTAAATTCTTTTTCCCTTTCTACTCTACAATCTAGTTAGTCTACAAAGTTTGAAACAGGCCAATGGAGTCATCAGGTGCATAATCTAATCCTTTCTGAATTTTCCAAGGCAATTTTCTCTGCAAGGCATCAATAATAGTCACATCATCTAAGGGCTTATCAATATGCACTAATTTTCTGAGCTGTTTTTCGCCAAATTCTCTCATAGTCCCATCAGATTCTTTGTACATCGGCCCATTAAGAAATGCACTTTTGATACATGCTTGTTCCCTACTAGACCAGAATTTTTCAAAGAATTTTTCTCGAATTCTACATATGATAGGTCTGGTCAACAATTTTATTTGCACAGGAAAAAAACATCTTTATCAAGACATCTTTTGACAAGCTTAATTTTTGTATTATCTATCATATCAAGAGTAAAATTGTCAGTACATGACTCAATAAAATCTTTAGGATGGATGTTTCCATCACCAGGGTAACATTTCATGTGAATACTACTAAAATTAAGGGGATTGGAATTTAACATTTTAGTTACATTATCCTGTAAGTCTGACACCTTTCTACTTAAATCTAGTACATGCTGATCACACTTTTATACACATTATAGTACTCCTTTTTCTATGTTAGTGATTTTTACATCTAAATTATCAACTTTAGACTGAGTTTCTTGTCTATGAACCTGAAACTGTTGTTCAATGTCTACTTTGTGCTCTTGCATCAGATCACATTCGGTTTTGATAACCCTTTCTAAAGCAACTATATGTTCAGTGTTATCAGTGATGCTTTTGGTCAGTTTGGTTTCTACTTCACTGATTTTACACTCTAAGTTGCTCATTTGAACGTCAACTGGTCATGTTTTGACTCAACTGATATTTTAAATTCAGCAATTTCATTTGTTAATTGTTTCAGTTTTGGGTCAAATTTGACATCTATGCCTTTTATCTGTTTAGAAAGTTTAATCTTATTTCTTCCTAAATTTTCTGAACATTCACAAGTATTTCTATCCACCATAAAGTTTCTTCTGAAGTTTCACTTAGTACCACGAGTTTCCTCAGTATTTCTGGAGCTGGATCGACTTTGATTTCTTGCATGTTTTCGTCCCTACTCACGTTACTAGCATTTTCCTCAAAACATACACTTTCTTGCTCTAATTTGATGTCATCTTTTCCTGTGACTGACATTTTGGATAATGAGTCTACTTTCTGCACGTCACACACAAATGATACAACAGTTTTCACCACACTAATGAAGGAAAGAAAGAAAAATAAAGTTTGTCTACTTATCTTTTCTGCAGTCCAGATGACAAGATCCTTCGCTGTTATTTTATAGTGCTGTTATCGTATTTTTAACAGGTTCACCTTTGTTACTTGATCTTTCTTGCAGCGACACAGTATGTAGGCACTGTTTTCTATTCATTTGTCCATAGTTAATTTTTTACATTTACCAATTTTTCAGTTCACAGTTCTTCTTTGATATTCTGTCATCTGCTTCAACATGGGACAGATAGTCTTTAATATTTTTGTTCACAATCCCAGCTCTTCCACCAATTATAATGATCCCCATTTAATCTGGGCTACCATCACGACTATGATATTTAATTTGAAACTTAGACACGAGTTCCCTTTGAAGAATTTTTATTTCTATCACAGATTCATAATGTACAACAACTTTAGCATCAGAACGCATCAACACAACCAACCCAAACCATCTGTTTGTTTGACTTGTATAGAGTTGATGACAGTTAACATTGGCATAAAAATGACTTGCAGTTATTGGTATAATTAAATTTTTCAAAATACAATAGCTTAATGAAATGTAAGTTATAAAATTGATACAGGAGCTTTAACCAGATAGAAACCGTCAGACAAAATAATTTTATGTTACAAAAACTTGAAAAATTACAGCATTATTTAACAATAGGATTGTATTAAATAATTGAACTTCTAGAACATACTATATTGTTACTTACAATTTGTAAATAATGCTTGACAATCAATCATGAAAAATTGTTTAATTTACTAGAGGTACTTAAATCTGGTCAGGCCATAAATACTATGAATTTTATTGGAATTTAATAAAGGGAATGAATGGAAAGGGTTTCTTAGAGGTAGAAACAATGTAGTTGATATAATGTAGAAAGGAAGAAAACTGGTATCCTGAGCTTGACTATAGGAAAAAGGTATCCTGTAATTCAGTGCACCGTGTCTCATGTTTTTACATTACAACTGTTAGATGAGTCTAAGTACACTGTTATTATGGAAGTAGTTCACTGTGGGTTACAGTTTTACTTTATAATAATGTACACTAGTACATGCTTGTTCATTCATTGTTATAAAGTATGTAGTTCACTGTGGGTTATGGTTCTGATTTGTAATGGCATACACTGGTACGTGCTTGCCACAACTGTTTTAATGTAAGTAGTTCACTGAGGGTCATGGTTTCAATTTATAATGTTGTGCACTGGTACATGCTTGTCGTACACGGTTATAATGGAAATAGTTCACTGTAGGTTATGGATTTATTGTATAATGGCGTACTCTGGTACGTGCTTGTACGTACAATGTTTTAAAGTAAGTATTTCACTGTGGGTTTTGGTTTCAATATATAAAGGTGTGTAAGTAGTTCACTAAGAGTTATGGTTTTAATGTATACTGATGTACAGTCGTATGTGCTTGTAGGTACACTGTATTAAACTAAGTAAGTCACTGTGGGTTATGGTTTTAATTTATAATAGTGTAAACTGTTTTAATGTAGCAGTTCACTGTGGATTATGTTTTACTTTATAATGGTGAATAAGTAGTTCATTGTGTGCTATGGTTTTAATTTATACCGGTGTACACTGGTATGTGCAAGTAGGTACACTGTTTTAAATTAAGTATTTTACTTTGGGTTTTGGTTCTCATTTATAATGGTGTACACAGATACCTGCTTGTACGTACACTGATTTAAAGTAAGTAGTTCACTATGTGTTATGGTTTTAATTTATAACGGTGTACACTGGTCCATGCATGTAGGTACATTGTTTTAAAGTAAGTAGTTCACTACAGATTATGGTTTTAAGTTATAACAGCAAACACTGGTACGTACTTGCAGGTAATTTGTTTTAAAGTAAGTACTTCACTGTGGGTTATAGTTTTAACTTATAATGGCATAAACTGTAGGTACACTGATTTAAAGTAAGTAGTTCACTGTGGCTTATGAATGTAATTTATAACGGCGTACACTGGTATGTGCTTGTAGGTACACTGTTCAAAGTAGGTAGATCACTGTAGTTTTTGTTTTTCATTTATAATGCAGTACACTGATATGTGCTTGTAGGTACACTGTTTCAAATTAAGTACTTCACTGCGACTTATGGTTTTAATTTATGATGTCATAAACTGGCATCTGCTTGTATGTTCATGGTTTTAAAGTAAGTGATTCACTGTAGGTTATGGTTTTAATTTGTAACAGTGTGTAAGGAGTTCATTGTGTGGTATGGTTTTTATTTATATTGGTGTGCAGAGTTATGTGCTTGTAGGTACAATGTTTTAAAATAAGTAGTATACCTGCGCAATTGACCTGCGCAAATTCCTGGGCAAATGGCATACGCCAATAACCTGTGCAAATGGCCTGCGCAACCAACCAGCTCAAATGACCTTCACAAGTGACCTGCACAAACTACCTGTTCCAAATACCTGTGCAAAAGACCTGTTCCATATACCTGTGCAAACGACCTGCGCAAACTACCTGTTCCAAATACATGTGTATCGGGGGCATTGGGGTATGTCATGTATGAAATCCCTGGCAAGGAGACATGTTTATTGGTTATGTCTAAACAAAGATGTGGAGGCCGCCGTCCACCATTGCTCCACTTGTGCTAAGCACGAGGCTGCTCCAGCCCAATCTTTCTCTCCCTGGCCTGCTCCACGTTGCCCATGGGACCGCATCCATCTTGACTTTGCGGGCCCCTTTCTGGTCTCTATGTGGCTTATTGTCATCGATGCCTATTTCCACAACCCATACTTAGTCAGCATGGCGACCACCACGACTGCCACACTCAATACCCTCACACAATCCTCGCTATCGAGGGTCTATCCCGTACCATCATCTCGGACAATAGGCCCCAGTTTATGGTGATGGCCTTTGAGCAATTTTGTGATGCCAATTGGCATCAAAAACCTGTTTAGTCCTCCATTCCACCCAGCCTCCAATAGTGTTGCTGACCGGCTAGTGCGAACATTCAAACAACAAATGCTTAAATCTGTGGGCACATCCACCACCACAGCAGCCCTCACATTGTTCCTGAATACCTGCAGAACTATTCCAATCCAGGATCGTAACCCGGCAGAACTCCTCCATCGCCAACAGCCATGCACCCTTCTCCATCTCTTGGCCCCACAGCCTTTGGACCTAAGACCCGGTACACTGGGGCGATATGTGCCAGGTTCCACTGTGTGGGCCCATTCCTATGGTACAAAGCCCTCATGGGTGCCGGCTACAGTAGTGGCCACTCAAGGGCGACGACTCTTCTCTGTTATCACTCAGAAAGGGCTTGGAGTGCTGACATACTAACCAGCTGAGTCCTTGTTTCCCTCCATCAACCCACAGTGAAATACTTACTTTAAAACAGTGTACGTAAATCACCTATCAGTGTAAAATGTTATAAATTAAAACCATAACCCACAGTGAACCAATTACTTTAAAACTGTGTACCTTCAATCACATAACACTGTATGACATTGTGAATTAAAACCATAACCCACAAAGAACTACTTACTTTAAAACAGTGTACATACAAGCACGTCCCAGTTTTTGCCATTATAAACCTCAGATAACTACTTACATTAAAACAGTGTATGACATGTTCATACTAGTAGTCACCATTATAAATTAAAACCATAACCCACAGTAAACTACATACTATAAAACAATGTACCTACAAACACGTACCAGTGTAAGCCATTATAAATTAAAACCAAAACCCACTGTGAACTGCCAACAATCCAAAGATTGGTTTAAACACCACAGCGCTTTACTAGGCATGGTCCTGTTTGGAGGTGGTATGCCGTTGCCTTCCTCCGCCCTTCGAATTGACTTACCCAGCCATTTATAGGGGGACCTACAATTTAACATGGTTTCCGAACTATGGGCCTACTCAGTATTTTTTACATCAGCAACACTGACAGAGGGGAAAGAAGTGTAAAGTGACAGATAAAAATCCTAGGATCTGGTGGGGATCGAACCCAAAACCTTTGGATTTGTAGTCTGGCACTCTACCACTGTGCTACATAGTCGCACCCACAGTGAAGTACTTACTTTAAAACAGTGTTCCTACAGTGTTCCATAACTCAAATGCAACTACTTACGTTTAAACAGTGTACCTACAAGCACCTAACCAGTGTACACTGTTATAAATGAAAACAATAACCCACAGTCAACTCTTTACTTTATAACAGTGTATGTACAAGCATGTACCAGTGTATGCCGATATAAATTAAAACCTTTACTCACAGTGAACTACTAACTTTAAAACAGTGTACCTACAAGCACTTACCAGTGTACACCATTATAAATTAAACCCGTAACCCACAGTGAAGTACTTGATTGATTGATTGATTGATTTTCTCAGGTAAGCCAAAACAGTCTTGGTCCAGCCCACCACTGCCCGCACCAAAACTAAGTTTATTGTGCGCTATCACTACCTGTATATCTAGTAAAGCCAATCAATGCCCTTGAACAGTGCAAGGAGTCCCTTTACCAGTTCTTTAGTAGACACAATTTCTTCGGGTCTGGTTGTCCCAAATGTTCTGTGCCTTCTAATCTCCAATGCAATGTATTCGAAGATTATATGTGATGCAGTTTCATCACTGTCATCACAGATCCTACATTTAGGGTCCTCTTCTGTTATTCCCATTGTATGTAGGTGTTTTTTGAAATTCCCATGGCCTTCGGCAATCCAACCATGAGTCTAATGTTTCTCCTGTTCAGGTCCAGGATTGCAGAGCTTCTTTTAAAACATGGCTTTGGCATCATTACCTTGCCATGTTTTTGTTGATAGACTTTGGTCCAATATTCTATGTGCTGTCTTCTGAGCCAGTTACATAGCTCCAATTTGACCATTGCCTTGGTGATTGTCAGGACAGGTTCTGGTCCAATAAATGGAGTCTCTGCCCCCATCCTGGCTAATCTGTCAGCATGATCGTTGCCACTGATCCCTGAGTGGCCAGGGACCCACAACAGGTTTACCATAGCTCCACCAGAATCTTGTGACACTCTGCAACAATTTTAGACCTCGTTGCAGGAGCTGCCAGTGATCTCAGGGCGCCTGGCTGTCTGAATAGATATAGATGCTACGGTCTTTGTAGCACCTACGCAAATTCTCCTCCACACACACCCTGATGGCAGTGATTTCAGCCTGGAATACTGAGGCCAGTTTTCCTAGAGAGATGACGCCCTCCAGTCTTGGCTGCACCTCATATACCCTGGCCCCAACGCCTTGGTCTGATTTTGTCCTGTCAGTGAACCAGACAATATCCCCTGTACAGTCTCAAACTATTTTCTCCCACTGCTCCTTACTGCCAATTGTTATATTGAAAGGCTTGTTGAAGCAGTATGGGGTTATAATATAGTCGGCTGGCATTTCCCCAACCTTTCCTATATTTACCTCACTCACTACTGTAGTGTGTGATTCTGGATATCCCAAAGAGTTCCAGTTTGTGCCAGTTTTGAGTCTGTATGGAGCAGCCGCTGTCTCCATCTTGACCCAAAGGTGTAATGGGGCATATCCAACATGGTTTCCATCCCAGCAGTTGGTGTGCTGCTAATTTCGCCTGTTATGGCTAAGCAGGCTAATCTCTGCTTCTTACCAAGCTCCTTAGCAGCAGCCTGCTGTCCTACCTTCTACCACCACACGACTGCCCCATAGGTGATCCTGGGTCTAATCACCATGGTGTATATCCAGCGCATACCCTTGGGACTCAGGCCCCAATTTTTGCCACAAACTCTCCTGGTACTTACCAGAGTACCCTTTGCCTTGGAGCAAATATTCCTAATGTGAGGGGTCCATTTCAGTTTAGGGACTGATAACCCCGTAGTTAAGCCCCATAAGCTATACAAACATTTTGAAACAAACATGTCAGTTTTTCATCTAAGGTAACCCCTAGATATTTCACTGTCCCCTTCACAGGTAGGGCTTCATTGAAAAGCTTTAGATTCCAATTTGAATGTTGGATATGCTTCTTTGTGAGCGGTACAACAACAGTCTTCTTAGGACTATCCCCTAGATCCTGTTTTCTGCGCCAGTCTTGCACAATGTCCAACGCACCTTGTGCCATATTCTTGACTGTGTCAGCAAATTTGCCAAGTATTACTATGACAGGATCATCTGCATATCTTTGGCAAAAGTACTGCCTAGAGTTTAATTCTCCAATGAGATCATTCACCACTAGATTTCACAATAAAGGGGAAAGATCTCCTCCTTGCGGGCAACCCCTAGTGGTGTTGATACCATTTTGTCATTCATCATGGTAGCCTCTACCTTTCTTCCACTGCGCATGGCCCTAGTCCACCTACATATAGTGGTCCCTAGGACATGCACCTCTGCTGCCCTAACCATGGAATCAAAAGTCATATTGCTATAAGCCCCCTCGATGTCCAGGAAGATACAGAGGGCTATTTCCTGAAAGTGTTGTGCTTTCTCCACCTTCCCAACGAGTTGGTGGAGAGCTGTCTCGCATGATTTACCTGGCTGATATGCATGTTGGTTTGAATGTATAGGAGCCCTAATTTACCTCCTTTCTCCAACACGCACATTAACCAGCTTTTCCAATGTCTTAAGAATGAAGGACGACAGGCAGATTGGTGTCATATCGTTGGCATTGGTATGATAAATTCTCCCTGGTATTGGAATGAAGACAACCTTCATTGCCCTCCAGGCATTGGGAATGATTTCTGCTGCTAGGCTAACCCTGAATAACCTGCATAGGAATCTAATAAGATTTTCTCCCGCTTGTTGCAGGAGAGCTGGAAAGATTCCATCGGGGCCAGGTGACTTGAATGGTTGAAATGTTCCCACTGCCCATCAGACCTTACTGAATTTGACACACTCCTTGGCCAAATCCCAGTCCTCTTTGTGAATACATGAGAACCACTGTCTCTCAGGAATCACATTCTGGTCTGAGTTATCCACCAGAGTATATTGAGGAAAGTGAGTCTTGAGGAGCAGTTTCAGTGTTTCATATGCTGTCTTTGTATACTGCCAATCCTCCTTCCACAATTTTCCTCCTGGATTAGTTGGTACCCTAGTGAGGATTTAATGAACTCTCACTTGAGCAGCCGTGCCCACCACTTCCTCACAGAATACCTTCCAGGATGCCTCCTTTGCCCGTCTGATGCCAAGGTTGTAATGGACAAGGACCTCACTATACTTTGCCCATTGTCCTTTGCTCCTCGCAAGGTTAAACAGTCATCGTACCGGTTTCCTTTGCATTTCCAGGTTATTATTCCACCAAGGCATACTCCTATTTGTGCACTTCTTGGTAAAGTACTTACTTTCAAACAGTGTACCAACAAGCAAATACCACTGTACACTGGTATACATTAGCTCCATAACTAACAGTGAATTACTTACTCATCATTATATATTGAAACCAAAACCCACAGTTAACTGTTGTTGTTGTGGTCTTCAGTCTGCAAACTGGTTTGACGCAGTTCTTCATGCTACCCTGTACTGTACAAGTCTCTTCATCTGAGAATACGTTCGGCAACCTACATCCTTTTGAATCTGCTGACTATATTCATACCTCGGTCTCCCTCTACAATTTTTAGCCCACACGCTTCCTTCTAATGCTAAGTTGACAATTCCTTGATGTCTCAGAATGTGTCCAACCAATATATCCCTTCTCTTAGTCATGAAAATGCCAGAAACTCCTTTTCTCCCTGATTCGGTTAAGCACCTCATCAACAGTTGCGTGATCTACCCATCTAATTTTCATCATTCATCTGTAGCACCAATTTGAAAAGCTTCTATCATCAATTTATCTGAACACCTTATCATCCAAGTTTCACTCCCATACAATGCTACACTCCAGACTAATGCTGTCAGAAAGGATTTCCTAACATTTAAATTAATATTGGATGTTAACAAGTTTCTCTTCTTTAGAAATGCTTTTCTTCCCATAGCCTTTCTGCATTTTATATCCTCCTTAATTCGGCCATCAGAAGTTATCTTGCTACCCAAATAACTGAATTCATCTACTACTTTTATTGTCTCATTACCTAATCTAGTTCCTTCAGCATCGCCTGATTTTCTGACATTGCATTCCATTACCTTCATTTTAGTCTGTTTATGTTCATCTTATATCTTCCTTTCAAGACACTGTCCATTCCATTCAATTGCTCTTCCAGAACTTTTGCAGTCTCTGACAGAATTACTATGTGCAATGTTTTTATTTCTTCTCCTTGCACTTTAATTCCCTTTCCAAATTTGTCCTTCCATTCCTTCACTGCCTGTTCAATGTACAGATTGAACAACATTGGGGAAAAGCTACATCCCTGCCTTACTCCCTTTCTTGCCCTTCGACTCTAATAACCACAGTATTGTTTTTGTATAGCTTGAATATAACTCTTCACTCCCTATATGTTACCTCTGCTGCCTTCAGAATTTGGAAGAGTGTAGTCCAGTCGACATTGTCAAAAGCTTTCTCCAAATTGACAAAGCCTAAAAACGTAGGTTTCCCTTTCATGGCCAACCGCGGTGGCTGAGGAGACTAAGGCACTCCAGTCACGGTCTGCACGAGGGTTCGAATCCCCCCTCGGGCATGGATATTTGTGCCGTCCTTAGGGTAAGCTAGTTCGTAAGTAGTTTGTAAGTTTAGGGACTGATTACCCCGTAGTTAAGTCCCATAGACTCTACAAACATTTGAACATTTTCCCTTTCATGAGGCTATCTTCTGACATAAGTCGTAATGTGAGTGTTGCCTCCCATGTTCCTACATTTCTCCTAAATCCAAGCTGGTCTATCCCGAGGTCAGATTCTATGAGTTTTCCATTCATCTGTAAATAATTCGTGTTAGTATTTTGTAACCATGAATTATTAAACTGATAATTCTGTAATTTTCGCACTTGTCTACATTTGCTTTTTTTGGAATTGGAATTATGATATTCTTCTTGAAATCGGAGGGTATTTCCCCTGTCTCATACATCTTGCATACCAGGTGATACAATTTTTTCACGACTGGTTCTCCTAACAATATCAGCAGTTCAGACGGAATATCATCAACTCCAGGGGCCTTGTTTCGACTGAAGTCCTTCATCACTCAGTCAAATTCTTCTCACAGTTTGAGATCTCCTCTCTCATATTCCTCCACTTCATCTTCCATTTCTAGAATATTGCCTTCGAGTTTATTTCTTTTGTATAGGTCCTCTATATATTCTTTCCACAGTTCAGCATTCTCCTCTTTGCTTTATATTGGTTTTCCGTCTGAGTTCTTGATATTCATATCTCTTTTATTTTCCTGTAGGCGGTATCTATCTTTCTCCTAATTATGCATTCTTCTACAGTTCTGCATTTGTCCTCTAGCCACTCCTGCTTAGCCAGCCTGCACTTCCTGTCAATCTAATTTTTCAGATGCTTGTACTACCTTTTCTTCTGTTTCACTTGCTGAATTTTTATATTTTCTCCTCTCATCAATTAAGTTCAGTATATCCTATGTTATCCAGGGATTTTGATTAGGCCTTGTCCTTCTGCCGCCTTCACTACCCTAGCTCTCAGAGCTACCCATTCTTCTTCTACTGTGTTACTTTCCCCCGTTTCAGCCAATCCTTGCCTAATGCTTCCTCTGAAACTCTCAACCACTGCTGGTTCCTTCAATTTGTCCATGTTCCATCTCCTAACCTATCTACCATTCTGCAGTGTCATAAGTTTTAGTCTGCAGTTCATAACCAATAACTTATGATCAGAGTCTACTTACTTTAAACCATTGTACCTACAAGCAAGTACCAGTGTACGCTGTTATAAAATATAACCATAAACCACAATGAACTATGTACATTAAAGCAGTGTATGATAAGCACATACCAGTATACACCATTATAAATTAAAACCAATAACAGCAGTAAACTGCTTACATTTAAACTATGTACGACAAGTGCATACAAGTGTACAACATAACCCACAGTTATCTATGTACTTTAAAAGAATGTATGTACAAGCATGTATCAGTGTACACTATTATAAATTATACCATAACCCAAAGTGAACTACTTACTTTACAACAGTGTACCTACAAGCACGAACCAGTGTACACTGGTTTAAAATGAAACCTTGACACACAGTACACTACTTACTTTAAAACAGTGTACCAACCAGCACGTACCAGTGAACACCGTTATAAATTAAATCCAAAGCCCATAGTGAAATACTTATTTTAAAAAATTGTACTAACAAGCAGCTTCCAATGGAGGCCATTATAAATTCAAACCATGACACAGTGAGCTACTTACTTTATGACAGTGTACCTACAAGCATGTATCAGTTTATGCCATTATAAATTATAACCATTACCTTCAGTCAACTACTTACTTTAAAACAATGTACCTACAAGTATGTGCCAGTGTAGGCCATTATAAATTAAAATCATAACCCACAGTTAACTACTTTCTTCAGAACAATGTACCTGTAAGCACATACTTTTGTAAATGAAGACCATAACTCAGAGTGACATGGGTTTGTGGTTGTACACGATTCTAAAGTAAGTAGTTCACTGTGCATTATGGTTTTAATTTATAAGGGTGTGTAAGAATTTCATTGTGTTATGGTTTTAATTTCTACTGCTGGACAGTGGTATATGCTCTTAGGTACACTTTTTCAAAACAGTGTACACCTTTATAAATAAAGAACATAACCCACAGTGAACTGCTAACTTTAAAACTGTGTACCTATAACAGGGTGGCCACCGAACCTTGAAACCGGAAAAACCGGGAAAAAACCTTGAATTTGAAAAAACCAGGGAAAACTGGGAAAAAACCTTGAATTTCAGCCAGGAAACAGGATTTTTTACCCATGTTATCTTGTGGCTTTAAGAATTAAACGATTGTTCGCGTGTATAGCCTTTTGCTAAGATTACACGACCAGTTCGAAATGTACTTAATAAGTGTAAACAAGTAATTCCTGTAGTTTTAGTAAGAAAACACCTCAAAGTTTAATATTTAAAAGTAACAAAATGCCAGTCGTTTAAAAATTATGGTGACCTAAATGCTCAGATCCCTAGTGCCCGCGGAATAAATAATATTCATCGCTTCATTTTTGTGTACAAAACATTTTCAAATATATTTCTGGGTGGTTTAACAAGTTTTATAATTATAGGTTACTTATTCCATTATCTATTTCTGTATTTATTTCAGTGTTTTTCAACCACACGACTCAATTCCTCACGATGTACGTCGAAGATACGCGATGTTATCGTAAGGCGCGAATACAAAATCGCAGCTAGAATGAAAGGCTATATTTATTTGTACTACATTTGAGCAATCTTCGTAATTGACACCCCCCCCCCCCCCCATGATACTCGTCAACACAGATCTCATTTGTGTGATTCTGTGTTAAAAAATCTCTTCACGGAAGTATTTTGTTCATTTTAACTATAAACTCTGTAAAAGTTGGTATTATGATGCTTCGATAGCATAGGCGCCGACTACGGGTATGCTCGGTTGCTCATGCTTACCCCAAAATTTGAATGGATATGCCAGGCATAACCCACTGAAGATTTTGCTATCATTTTTTCTTTTCTTTATATTTCTTGCCTGTTATTAAAATCGACTCTCTCATCCCATTGATGGCCGGCTGGCTTTTGTAATACACCACTCTAAATAAATTATTTTAAACAGGTAACTGAATTCGTAAGCATTAATATCCAAGTTCACATGTGAGTGAAGTGACCGTTTTCTAAATAGTCCGAATGTTAATGGAATGCTACTTGTTAAGTCAATATTGTAAACTGAAGGTGGCAACCTTTAATTTTATTAAATAACTAGAAATGAAGTGGGTTTGGTACTATACACTGAAAATGTTTACACTACAAATTTAATTTCCGGTATCTTTTGAGATAACCTTTTGACAACCACATATGTTACCAGTGAGTCGACATACTTGCTGAAAAGACTGCCCTATGCCTTCTAGCTAAAACATTCTGTAAACAGACAGTCTTGATAACTTGTGAAGGTCTTTGTGTTTTAATCAGCACCTCTACAAAATTCTCCAAACGCAACAGCTAGTAATAAATATTTTTCTGAATTTGAATTTTCAGGCTTCAACAATTTGTCAACAACTGAAAGTAGTAGTCAGACTCTAGTTTCTGCTCTTTTTGACCTGTGTCACCTGTGCATGGAATTACGTCTTAACCCTTTCCCTCCCCTCATCTTTATCTGTCTGTCTAGCCACAACCATTTGTTCAAAGATTGTAAATAACATTGCAGGGCTTCTAATAATTGAGGAAACAAAAAGAATTAGGCTACAATGCATTGTCAAAATATATATCGTTGCTTGATGTCTAAGTTGGAGTAAATGCAACAATAATTTCAAATAATTGTATCAAGGTTAAGGAAACAAAATAATTTAAAAACTTTATTACTAAATAATTGTCCGATGTCCAAATTAGTAGTAAACAGTTTGGAAATGTTATTAGTTGTGATAAAGGAAACATTTCTGCACACTGCCATCCCAAAGTTCCATCGAGAACTAAAAATAATCAAAAATTCTGTCAAATATACATAATCCAATCATTATTTATAGATATATGCAAAGACATATTTTTATTCATAAATCAATAAAATTTGTGGTTAAAAGGGTTAATGTCTTGCATGTGAACATCATTAAAATGGATAAGTATATAGTAAAATACAAAAGGACTTCGACTTACAATCGTGATGGTGATGGTGACATGGAATCGATAGTGTGCATGTTTTTTGCAAGTTTTTGGCTTTGCTATGTATTTATTTATATATTTTTCTTTAGAAATACGTGGGTACGCCACTGAGCATACCCCAAGATTTTCAAAAGTCGGCGCCTATGTTCGCTAGTAATAATTATAGACGATTCCTGTGACTGACGTAACATTGGTAATATATAAATAGAAAACAGTCATGATGTACATATTGTTGATAACAGCTTAACTGTTTCACGCGAGGCCGGCTAGCGCCAATGAGGAGTCGTGGTAACAATTACGAGGATAATTACTTTACTTAGCGGACAAGGGTACATCGAGAACCTGTCAAACATAGAGCAGGAACAGCATTAATTACTTTTTGGTCAACACAAAAGATTATTCCCCTCATTATATGTTAATGGGTTTTCAAAAAGCATACGTACACACAATGCCACCTAGTGAGCCCGTATGAAATACAGTTATAACATTGTTGACTGCAACTTTTTGACATGCTAATTGTCCTCCAAATTTTGCAAAAAGGGAATTTCTTTCAGTTGTAGTTTCAACAGCTGTCTTATAACAATCATTCAAAATATATTTAGAGACTAACACCACCTACATCTTTCTGAGATGGAACAGAGTGAAACAATCGTTGCAGAGAACAATATAGTGAATCAAAGAGTGAATCGACCTTACCTGTGCCCGCACAGATTAAGTAATTCAACGTGTTTTAGAGTGAAGTGTTTGTCCGTCATGTCAAAACAGAGTATAACTCGATTTCAGAGCTCATACGAGAAGGTGTATCCGTGGGTTACATGTGATCCCAAATCACAAACGAATGCATTAAGCTCTTGGTGCAACACAAAGATAAATATTTCTTCAACGGGGAAGGGTGCTTTGAACAGACACGCAAGAAGCAAAAACATAAACTTTCCATAAACAAATGGAAGTCTGTTGCTTTCCACAACATATATTTCACTGTGTGTTTAGTACTACAAGAATTTAAAAAATGAAACAAATTCATTAAAACAAAATAATGTTTTCATTATAATCTGCTGTTGAGTGTTATTTTACCAGATGACACTAGAATGCAAATACCACACAGTTGTTGCTCCAGATATGTTTTTGCATTCTCGATTTCATTCTCAAAGTTCAAGAACTCGCCAACACCATTGTGCATTATTACGCATGCTGGGTCATTAACATTCATTAATCTTTTAGCTAGAGTATTTCAGGGCTAAACTTATATGACTGTATGGGCTCTGGAAACTGAATACCATCATTGGGAACAATCTAAATGAAAACGTGAAAGAGGTGAAAATGTTGTTCATATCTTGAAGAAAAAGTAAATCATAATATATGTATTGAGTTCTCGGTCACTAGTTCAAGAGATGTGACTGTATTTAAATGTATCAGAAAGTCTAGTATAAATGAACGGGCTATGTTACATAAACGAATGGAATTCACATTAAAATGTACAGTATTCTCCAACTACTTGGAACTCAACTTGGTCCATTATACAGGGTGTAAATTTTAAGTTGACAAACCGGCATACTCGGAAAAACAGTAGATGTTAAAAAATGGTTTTCATCAGCATGTGCGGATGGCAGAGGCTTAGGAAATAATACTAGACCTGAACCGTTTCCACCGTTTGTGGGGGGTGGGGAGTGTCAAGTGTAAAATTTTAAATGGGATCCCTGACTTTTTTTATTGCAGATTCGGATTCTAAGGCCCACATCATGGGTAAAATTGCAGTTTATGCGGCAGTGGCTAACCATCACGCTCGCTTTGTTAGGAACAGCACAGCAGCCAATCAGGAGTCACGATGTTGTCGCCAATAAGAAACAGCATTACAATTGTCCAATGTAAACAAATCGAAGCAGTGTATGCAAAAGTTTTTGACGATCAACAAGTTACAGCTGCTATCAGTATGGATGCCACTTGATCACTGTTTCGAACATACCTTAAATAAAACATAATATACCTACCCTGTGGTTGATAGGTTCTTATATGTACCCTTGTCCGGTCAGTAAAAGAAATTGTGGTAATTTCCAAGAATGCTTGCAATCGAGATAGCTCAGACTGAGCGTACAACTGTAAATCGATGGAGTGTTTCTGAACCGGAGATTCTGGCGCTACGCGCCCTCACATACTAAAAATAAAAACTTCTCGTTTAACCTATACCTAACTTACACTTAAGATGATTACTGTTTCGTTCAGATCATAAAATAAATAAAACATGCTATACCTGTTCTATGGTTGACTGGTGTAGTGTATTAATAATAGGTCACTTATGGGGGTAATAAAATAATTATCTAAAAATCTATATCTATAAATGTGAATGTCTGTACGGTGTACGTTTATCACGTCTGAACCACAAGACATAAAGAGCTAAAAAATTTTACAGTTATTAATGTCTACCCAGGGAAGGCTTTAGGCACGGTTTTATAGCGATCCGATAGCTATTTATCTATATATACTACTATGAATATCTGTTTGGTGTACACTTATCACGTCTGAACGACAAGACACAGAGACTTAAATATTTGTACAGTTACTAATTTATACCTGAGGAAGGTTTTAGACATGGTTTTATAGTGATCTGATAGATATTTAGTAATTTGAAGAATATAAAGCGAAATCCGGAACAATAAGTAATCTTTGCAAATGGTTTTAGTGGTTGCATTGTTGCTTGAGGGTTGATAATGATAAAAGGGTGGAGTATATTGGGATGGAAAGTTATCGGTGTATATAAAATTCTCTCTCTCTCTCTCTCTCTCTCTCTCTCTCTCTCTCTCTCTCTCTCTGTGTGTGTGTGTCGTTGTGTGTGTGTTTGTGTGTGTGTGTGTCAATATTTTGCTTTGCAGCGTAAACTACAGAACACAAACGAATGGTCTGTGTTTAATTGTTGTCCGAAGTCTCCCGTTGTACACCATAGCAGTTCCATGCTGATAGCTGTACTGAAAGATAGCTTATCTGTCATAATCAAACAACACGCGATTTGAGTCGTGGGTTTAAGCTAGTCCCTTATAAATGGAAAATCAATTACAATCACACAAACGCCGAACCGAAATCGTCGAATAAACTTTGAAATTGACGCCAAATTTACTCGTCAGGAAACACGCAGTCTTATTGGCCGGCATAACTCGACTCCTGATTGGCTCCTCTGCCAGTCCTAATCTAGCGAGAACTACGGCTAGCCTCTGCCACATAAACTACACTTTAACCCATACATGTATGGTCTGGTGAATATTCTTTTTTATGACAGATGGCACTGTAAGAGTAAGAAATACTTGTTATACTGGTGAAGAAATGTACTAAACAGGAAATAAAATAAATGAAAACCGTATTCATGATACTTCAGAACGATACGAAATGATCCCCAAAGTGATCCTTCCCTCTCCCCACAGTGGACAGGGTAGTCTTCCGAAGTGATACCTTAGTCCAGATTGCCCTTGTCTGAATACCAGTTATGAATTGCCAACAAAACATTTAATTGAACTAGCCAGGAAGAAATGTACATCTGGTGTCATTTGGTTGGGTTCTGAAGCATCATCAATATTGTCGCGTTGCAATGGGAGCAGGCTTGACTTCGAAGGCAACTGAACACAGCACTTATACTCAAAGCACGTTTATTATGAACTCAACATACACGCAGCACTGACTGCCTCTCAGGCAGAGTGCTCTGCTATTTATACACAGACAGAATTTACCATAAATTAGAAGAACAGTTAACGTAAGAAACAAGTAGAATTTACAAGTGAACATAAGAAAGATGTAGAACCTTCTGGAATTGTTAATTACATAGAAATAAACTTTTTGCCGGTGGGTGGGATTGAACTGGAGACCTTCTGCACCGTAGTCCGTGACGCTATCCCCTGCGCCACGCTGGCAGTCGATGTTCGTCGTCTCTTGCGGCAATATGATTAACCTTTCCTCGGTGGTACATATCTTCAGCAGCATGGCAAATAATTCTTACCATTACAGTGCTACATGTTGCCAATTGAAAGAAACAAAATTCAACCAAACTACAAATGATTTGTGGTCTGTAGAATCTGACGCTGCAATTAACAATGGGAGTTTCCATTTAAAATTTTACACTAGCCTCCCACACCGCTCCCAATTGGTGGAGGCAGTTCAAGTTTAGTATCATTTCCTAAGCCTCTGCCGTCCGTTCATAATGGTGAAAACCGTTGTTGAATGTATACTGTTTTTTCTAGTTATTCCGGTTTGTCAACTTAATATGTACACCCTGTACTACACATTGTGTCAGTGTCTAATCTGGGGTGCGGGGGAGGGGGACTAAGGGGTTGCAGATCCCCTAAAACCATGAGGAAAACTTCATAATATGAGCTGGTTTTTTTTAGATCAGTTTGAGGTACAATGCCACAATTTTTATGAGCTCTGCTCCCCCCCCCCCCCCCCTCCCCAACACAAATTCTGGATTCACCACTGCTTGGTGTATATTACAACGTGACATGGTTCAACTTGGATGCCATGTTTTTTAAAAATATGTAACTAGTTTCTTTACGATATAGTTGTTTGCTAACCCGTTTGAGCAAAATTAAGTTTCGTGAAAACCTGGAAAATAATTGTTTTTAACCTGGAAAACCTGGAAAAAACCTTGAATTTGAAAATGAAGATTTGGTGGCCACCCAGTATAAACACATATCAGTGTAAGCTGTTATAACATAAAACAATAAACCCCAGTGAACTACCTACTTTAAAACTGTGTACCAACATCCATGTACCAGTGTACACCATTATCAATTAAACCCACAACCTACTGTGAACTACTTACAATAAAACAGTGTAGCTACAACCATGTACAAGTGTACACCATTATAGATTAGACCCATAACCCACAGTGAACTTCTTACTGTAATATAGTGTACCTACAAGCACATAACACAGTACATGGGTATATATTAAAACCATAACCCACAGTGAACCATTTACTTTAATACCATAGCCAGTCTAGGAATCAGTGTAGGACAGTTTATCGGTGATACTGCAATTAGTTAATAAGTTATAAATTTCATTAATTAAGAGATTCATGTGTGTGCTTTCCAGACAGTTCTATAAACAATAGTTTCGTCATTGTACATTATTTCAAGAACTAGACAGACGAATTGTAGAAACTTTATGTATATCCAAAAGACATGAAAATAAGTAGCATTGTATATAAGCGTCATAAACAAGTTGTGTTGACCATCTAATTACGTTAATTAATGTAATAGTCGAGATTTTAATATTGTAATTCTTTGTATATATGGACTGAGCTGAGATTTTGAGTCAATTTTGAGAATTTCCAAGATATAGTTCAATGTATGTTAGGAACTTGTATGATGTACTAATTATCTAATTAATTGACATTTAACATGGTCCTTTTTGTTGAATAAAAAAGCACTGAGATTAAGACTTAAAAAAATATGTCCCATCTAAAATTGTTGTATGTATAGTTTTCTTATATTGTGATTATTTTTGTGTACATGAAATGTTTTACTTGTGTGTTTGTTAATTGTAAATTAGTATATTCAATTGTCATGAAAAATGCATAATGTAATGTCATTATTGTTAATGTTATATATTTGCCTCTCCGCCTTGCATGCAGGAGTTCGAGTTTTGGCATTTGTAAAGTGCTCTGGAAAATATGTCAATCTGTGTTTTAAAATGGATGTACTATGTTAAGTTCTGGTGAATTGTGTCCGCAGATATGAAGTTGTAATGTTTTGCTGGAATAAGAAGCGGTTTGATTGCAAATTAAATAATAAGTGAAAAATTGTACCTATGAGTATTTATTTCTATCAGGACACCCCAGGTGAATAATTTTGCAGCGAGCAGAACCTCCATACATCACAATGTTGAAAAGCTAAGTATCATTTTTGATATGTTTGAAATTGGTAGAATGACTGAACAGTAATTACTTAATAACCTAGCATATAACATGTCACACTGGTATAAATTAAATCATAATTCACAGTGAACTACTTAAACACGGTTATTAATTAAAACCATAAACCACAGTGAACTACTTACTTTAAAACAGTGTACTTAAGTCATGTACCTGTGTACACAATTTTAAATTAAAACCTGAACTCAAAGTGAATTACTTACTTTAATCAGTGTACTTTGATAAAACCCAGTATATACAGTTTCATACAGTAAATGGCATGACACCATTAATAAATTTAGACTTTGAACATAAATCTGTAGCTAAGGTAGAATATTCGAAATTTTTAGGTGTTTGCATTGACGAGGGACTGAATTGGAAGAAACATATTGAAGATCTCCTGAAACGTTTGAGTTCTGCTACTTATGCTATCAGAGTCATTGCAAAATTTGGTGATATACATCTCAGTAAATTAGCTTATTAAGCCTATTTTCATTCATTACTTTCATATGGCATCATATTCTGGGGCAATTCAACATTGAGTAAAAAAGTATTCATTGCACAAAAGCTTGTAATCAGAATAATCGCTGGAGCCCATCCAAGAGCATCCTGCAGCCATTTATTTAGGGATCTAGAGATCCTTACTGTAGCTTCACAATACGTATATTCACCCATGAAATTTGTTGTTAATAATCTGAGCCAATTCAAAAGTAATAGCAGCATGCATAACTACAACACTAGGAGAAAGGATGATATTCACTATTCAAGGTTAAATCTAACTTTAGATCAGAAAGGTGTGAATTATGCTGCCACAAAAGTCTTTGGTCACTTGCCAAAACTCTGACATAGAGCCAACTAGTATTTAAAAAGAAATGAAAGGAATTTCTAAATGGCAACTCCTTCTTCAATGTAGATGAATTTTTAGATTTAAAAAAAATTAAAAATAAAAAACAACAAAAAAAGTAATAAAAATCCTTAAAATATAGATTGTCAAGTGTAGAGCAACATTTACTAGACTGTACCAGTTTACCCCATTATAATTTAAAACCATAACCCCCAGTGAACTAATTACTTTACAACAGTGTACCTACAAGCACATAATGGTGTACAATATTATAAATTAAAACCATGACCCACAGTGAACTACATACTTTAAACATTGTTCCTACAATCACATACCAGTGTAAATTGTTATAAATTGAAACCATAGCCCACAGTTAACTACTTACATTAAAAAAGTGTACCTAAAAGCACACTTCTGTGTACAGCGTTTTAAATTAAAACCATAACCCACATTGAAATACTTACTAGAAAACAGTGTACTTACAAGCACGTACCAGTGTACACCATTAGAACTTAAAACCACAACCCCCAATGAACTACTTACATAAAACAGTGTACGGCATTATAAATAAAAACCATAACCCTAGTCAACTACTTATTTTAAAACAGTGTACCTACAAGCATGTACCAGTGTACAAAGTTATAAAATAAAACAATAACCCTCAGTAACCCACTTGCTTCAAAACAGTATACCTACAAGCACGAACCAGTTTACGCAGTTGTAAATTAAAAATTAACCCATAGTAAACTACTTACTTTAAAAGAGTACCTAGAAGCTAGGACCAGTGTATGCCATTATAAAATAAAACCAGAACCCACAGTCAACTACTTACTTTAAAACAGTGAACCTACAAGCAAGTATCAATGTACGCAGTTTTAAATTAAAACCATAACACACAGTAAACTACTTACTTTAAAACAGTGTACCTTCAAGCAGATAACACTGTACATTGGTATAAATTCAAACTATAACACCCAAGGAACTTCTTATTTTAAAATAGTGTACCTACTAGCAACTACCATTGTACGCCAATGTAACTTAAAAAACCAAAGCTCCCAGTGAACTTCCTAGTTTAACACAGTATACCTACAAACACGTACTAGTGTATGCTGTTGGAAATTAAAACCATAACCCACAGTGAACTACTTACTTTAAAACAGTGTACCTACAAGCACATAACACTGTACATGGATATAAATTTAAACCATAATACACAGTGAACATCTTATTTTAAAATTGTGTACCTACTAGCAACTACCATTGTACACCATTGTAACTTAAAACCAAAGCTGCTAGTGAACATCCTAGTTTAAACCAGTATACCAAGAAGCATGTTATTATAAATTAAAACCATAACCTACAATGAACTATTTACTTTAAAACAGTGTACCTACAAGTACATACCAGTTTACAAAGTTATAAAATAAAACCTTAAGTCACAGTGAACTACTTACTTTAAAACAGTGTACCTACAAGGAAATACCAGTGTACACCCTTAAAACATCATACTATAGCCCCTAGTGAACATCTTACTTTAAAACAAGAATGGACCAGTGTACGCCATTATATCTTAACCCTTTCACGGCTATGGGCATACATGTACGCCCAGCAGGTGGAGAGGCCAGACGTCTACCGGCATACATATATGCCCGGCAGGTACAAACCCCAGGTGGCTATAAACACCCGCAGGTAGAGTGGCCTGATGGCTGGCGGCATACATCTACGCCTGGATGCAGTGAGAGGTACAGGGCCACAATAGAGCGCTGAGCCAACCCACTGCTGCCCACCGCTGCTGCCGCTTTTCCCAGTTTCCAGTCAGCACTGTCATATTTTCTTCTTTGTAATCCTGGAAAATCCTAGAGCTTCCTGCGCTTCCTGCGCTCTTTATGCGTACAAGTCGAGTGCTGCGACAGTTCTGTTTCCACGTTTGGTGAGATGACAGCATTTGAGTCTATTGCCATTACAATGACGGGATTTGTCTTATCAGACAAGGAAATCATGGATATACTCATGAACAGTAGTGACGAAGATGACAGTGTGTCTTCGGACATTTCTTCAGGTGAAGCCTGGATATGTCTGAAGCTTCTGCAGAACCTTAACCATTACAAGATTCTTCTCCTGAATAAGGAAAAGAAGAACTGGGATGTACAACTCTGTCCAGAAAAAGAGTGTCGGAAGATTATCCTGTGATGAAACGTCACAATTTCGTCAACACATCTAGCAGTGTAAAGATAGACTTCTAAGATTCGATGAATCATTTGGATTCCTTTTTATACTTCATGTCACTCAAATTTGTGTCTGCCATTTGTACAGAAAATAATAATTATTATGTATTTATCATGGTGAAAATGTCAACACTACCCAGCAGATTGGCGCGATGGAAGCCTGTAGAACCTGCAGAATTTTACTGTTTTATGACCTGTTCCTTACTTATGCCAAGAACTAAGAAATCAGAACTAAATGAATATTGGGCTACAGATTCTCTACTGCAAACACCAATATTTTCTCAAATAATGGGCAGGGATTGATACAAACTTATTTTACATCTATTGCACTTTAGTGACTGTTCGGCTTTGTCTTAGGATATTCTTGTGAAAATACGACTCATTGTGGATCACACTAGAGAAAAATTTCGACAGGCCATAGTTCCGTTTGAAAACTTAGTGATAGGTGAAAGTCTGCTTCTTTTCAAATGAAGGCTCCGATTCAAGCAGTACATACCAAGTAAAAGAAGTCATTTTAGTATTAAAATTTTCGTCCTTTGTGACTTAGAAAGTAATTTTATTTTGGATTACATTGTTTACATTGGTGCTACTATGGAGATAGAATCCAGAAATTCTGACTAAGGAAAGTCTGGTGACATGGTTGTGAGCTTGTTACTGCCATATCTAAACAAAGGTCATACCATCTACTTAGATAATTGGTACTCGAGCCCAGAATTTTTCCTATGGCTACATGACAAAAGTACCAATGTTGTCGGAATAGTGTGCAAAAACAGGAGACATTTACCACCGTTGTTTGATAAAATGAGAAAAGGTGAAATATAATTCAAGTCATGTGGAACACCGTTGGTATTAAAGTGGATGGACAACAAAGAAGTCTGGATGCTTTCCACCATAAAAAGACTACATTTTGGAGAGACAGAAGAAAAATCATAAAACAGGCCAAAATAAATTGAAACCCAGTTGTGTAGTCAGCTACAAGTCCATGGGTGCTGTTGATAAGGCAGACATTATGCTAAGTTCAGTACAATGCATTCAAAAGACAATGAAGTGGTACAAAAAAGTGTTCTTGTGTGTGCTAAATTCAAAACACTTTTTGAAATAAGAAAGCAATAGTAGTTGCCACTAGCCAGATTCCAATTGGAACTAATCTGGCAGTTGGTTGAGAAATTTCATGGTCAAAACAATAAGAAAGAGTTGCCATGGACACCAAAAAAAGAAACTCCACTTTGGCTGCAGAATAAAGGACATTTTCCAGGATTTCCGGGCACAACAGAGAAAAAGGATAGTTCCCAGAGACGCTGTGTAGTTCATGCTTCTAACTCGTGGCGAGAAACGCCACACATTAAGTGCAAAAAGTGTGATGTTGCTCTTTGCATGGTTCCATGCTTTGAAAGTTACCACACACTTAAAAAATATTAGTTATCCTAAGTAAATGTGTATGTTTTAAGAAGACGAAATAAAAAATATAAAAGAATAAAAAATATAAAAAATAAATAAAAAAAGAATCAAAAAGAAAAGAAAAAGGGGGGGGGGGAGATGGTTTGTAGCTCAGCCAGCAGCAGTCCAAAGCCTGCGTCAAAAATGAGGATGGGAAACCACTATATCAGATCATACTGAAGGTGTTGATCAAGCAACAAACTGGCAACATTTAGACAATCGCTGCCGGTCTTTGTACTGTGGATAAACAAATTTAGGGTTAAATTACAAACTAGCTAGACAGTTATTTTTCTTGTTTGATTTTGCGTCAGGCTAAATGACACTCATCGGTTTTCAAGTTCAGTAATTCTTATCTATGATTTTAAAGAGATTTGTGATAGTTTTGAAAGTCTTCACTAACAACTGCTCATTTTAAATCTACATATCTTTAAACAAATTCTTCCAGTCTTAATGAAAATTTATCACATTACAGGTGCATGTATTGGTAGCGCTAAACGCATGTTCTACTATTTTTCTATTCGTGTTGTTGTTGTGGTCTTCAGTCCAGAGACTGGTTTGATGCAGCTCTCCACCCTACTCTATCCTGAGCAAGCCTTTTCATCTCCTCATAAGAATGACAACCCACATCCACTTGAATCTGCTTACTATACGCGTCTCTTGTTCTCCGTCTGCGATTTTTACCCCACACACTTCCCTCCAATGCTAAATTCACAATTCCTTGATGTCTAAGAATGTGTCCTACCAATCTATCCCTTCTTTTAGTCAAGGTATGCCAGGAATTTCTTTTCTCCCCAATTCGGTTCAGTACCTCCTCATTAGTTACGCGATCCACCCACCTAATCTTCAGCATTCTTCTGTAGCACCACATTTCAAAAGCCTCTATCCTCTTTCTGCCCACACTGCTTATCGTCCATGTTTCACTCCCATACAAGGCAACACTCCATACAAATGCCTTCAGAAAGGACTTCCTTAGGCTTAAATCAATATTCGATGTTAACAAATTTCTCTTTTTCAAAAACGCCTTTCTACCCATTGCCATTCTGCATTTTATATCATCTGTACTGTGACCATCATTTGTTATTTTACTGCCCAAGTAACAAAACTCATCTACCTCCTTTATTGTTTCGTTACCTAGTTTAATTCCTTCAGCATCACCTGATTTTCTTACACTGCACTCCATTACCCTAGTTTTACTCTTGTTAATGTTCATCTTATATGCACCTTTCAGCACACTGTCCATTCCATTCAATTGCTCTTCCAGGGCCTTTGCTGTATCTGACAGAATTACTATGTCGTCGGCAAAACGCAATGTTTTTAATTCTTCACCCTGAACTTTAATTCCTTCTCCGAATTTCTCCTTGCTTTCCTTTATAGCTTGCTCAATGTACAAATTGAACAACATTGGGGAAAGGCTACAACCCTGTCTCACTCCCGTTCCAACCACTGCAACCCTTTCATGCCCTTCAACTCTGACAACCGCTGTCTGGTTTTTGTACAAGTTGCAGATAACCTTACGCTCCCTATATTTTACTCCTGCTTGCTTCAGAACTTGAAAGAGTTTATTCCAATCAACATTGTCAAAAGCCTTCTCCAAATCTACAAAAGCTAGAAATGTTGGTTTGCCTTTTCTTAATCTATCTTCTAGGATAAGCTGTAAAGTGAGTATTACCTCCCGTGTTCCTACATTTCTCCTGAACCCAAACTGAACTTCCCCGAGGTCTGCTTCTACCAGCTTTTCCATCCTTCTGTATATAATTCGTGTTAATATTTTGCAACCATGACTTATTAAACTGATGGTTCTGTAGTTTTCACACCTGTCTGCACCCGCTTTCTTTGGAATGGGGATTATAACATTTTTCTTAAAGTCTGAGGGTACTTCGCCTGTCTCATACATCTTACACACAATGTGAAACAATTTTGTCATGGCTGGTTCTCCCAGAGACTTCAGTAACTCTGACGGGATATCATCTACTCCAGGGGCCTTGTTTCGACTTAGGTCTTTCAGTGTCCTGTCAAATTCATCTCTCAGTATAGTCTCTCCTATTTCATCATCATCTACATCCTCTTCCCTTCCTACAATAGTGTCTCGAAGTTCATTTCCTTTGTAGAGCCCCTCTATATACTCTTTCCACCTTTCGGCTTTCCCTTCTTTGCTGAGAACTGGTTTTCCATCAGTGTCCTTGATATTCATAGAGCTGTTTTTCTTATCGCCAAATGTTTCTTTTATTTTCCGATAAGCTGTATCTATTTTTCCCCTATTTATACATTCTTCTACATCCTTGCATTTGCCTTCTAGCCATTCCTGCTTAGCCATTTTGCACTCCCTGTCAATCTCATTTGTTAGTTGTCTGTACTCCATTTTGCCTGTTTCATTTACTGCATTTTTATACTTTCTCCTTTCATCGATTAAATTTAGTATCTCCTGTGATATCCAAGGATTCTTTGTAGGTCTTGCCTTCCTACCTATTTTGTCCTCTGCTGCCTTCACTATTTCATCTCTCAATTTTACCCATTCCTCCTCTACTGTTTTATTTTCCCCTGTTTCTGTCAGTTGTTGCCTGAAGCTCCCTCTGAAATTCTTAAGAACTTCAGGTTCCTTCAATTTATCTAAGTTTTCTATTCATAAAGACCAAATTTTCATCAGTTTACTGAAGTACTTTTTTTTTTCCAAGCCCACAACCCAAATTTAACACAAAACATGGGTTTGTTTTGAAGATCTCTTTCATGTTTATCAGGAAGTAGAAGTGCTGTGACATACATGATGTTAGAATGTTGGTCTAGAGCACCTACACGCTTGTTGGAACGTACAGACGGACTGCAGCGGTCAGAGGCCAGTCCAGCCAGCTGATTGGCAGGCGCAGCTCCTCTGCTCAGCCGGCCAGGGAGGCAGCCGCTCCACTGTCTCATCCGCAAAAAGGTTAAAATCATAACCCCTAGTGAACTATGGAATTTAACAAATTCTGCCTATAAGAATGTACCAGTGTACGTTGTTAGAAATTAAAACCATAACAAACTGTTAACTCTTTACTTTAGATCAGTGTATCTACAGCTATAATTTAAATTCATAACAGACAGTGAACGACTTACTTTAAAACAGTGGACCTACAAGCACCTATCAGTGTACCCAATTATAAATAAAAACCATAACCCATAGTGAACTACTTACCTTAAAACAGTGTACCACAAGCACATACCACTGTAAACCAGTATGATTAAAAACATAACTCAAGTGAACTACTTTGACAATGTTATAAATTTTAACCATAACGCTCAGTGAACTACTTACTTTAAGACAATGTACCTACAAGAACATACCAGTTTATGCTGTTATAACTTAAAACCATAACCCACAGAGAACTAATTCCTTTAAAACAGTGTACCTACAAACATGTACCAGTATACACAATAATAATTAAAACCATAACCCACATTGATGTACTTACTAGAAAACAGTCTGCTAACAAACACGTACCAGTGTATGCCATTATAACTTAAAACTATAACCCCCATGAACCTCTTACTTTAAAACAGTAGACCTACAAGCATGAACCAGTGTATGATGTTGTAAATTAAACAATAACGGTGAACTACATACTTTTAAACAGTGTACCTACAAGCACATACAAGTGTACTCAAATATCAATAAAAACCGTAACCTACAGTGATCTACGTACTTTAAAGGAGTGTACTTATAAGCACATACCAGTTTATGCAGTTATAAATTAAACCAATAACCCACAGTGAACTCCTTTTTTAAAACAGTGTACTGACAAGCATGTACTGGTGAACGCTGTTGTAACTTAAAACCATAACACCCAGTAAACTTCTTACTTTCGAACAGTGTACCTACAAGAAGGTACCAGTGTATGTCGTTATAACTCAAAACCATAACACCCAGTGAACTTCATACTTTAAAGGAGTAGAGCTACTAGCACAAACCAGTGTAAGCTGTTTTAAATTAAAATCGTAACACACAGTGAACCACATCATTTAAAACACTGTACCAAGATGCACATAAAAGTGTACACTGTTATAAATTAAAAGCATAACCCACAGGGACCTTCTTTCTTGTAAACAGAATAACTACAAGCACATGCCAGTGTACACCATTATAAATTAAATCCATAACTCACAGTGAAATACATACTTTAGAACAGTGTAATTAGAAGCATGTACCAGTGTATGCCATTATAACTTAAAACCATAACCCCAGTGAACCACTTACTTTAAAACAAGCACATACTTGCGTATGCTATTATAAATTAAAACCATAACCCACATCTAACTACTTACTTTAAAACAGTGTACCTACAAGCAAGTAATAGTGAAAGAGATTATAATTTAAAACCATAACACACAGGTAGCTACTTACATTAAAAGAGTGTACCTACAGGAACATACAAGTGTACACCATTATAACTTAAAACCAAAGCTCCCAGCGAACTTCCTACTATAAAACAGTATAACTACAAGCACATACTATTGTATGCTGTTATAAATTGAAACCAAAACCCGCAGAGAATTACTTACTTTAAAACAGTGAACCTACAAGAACATACCAGTGTACGCTGTTGTAATTTAGAAACATAACCAACACTGAACAACTTACTTTCAAACTGTTTCCCAACAAGTATATACCACTGTGCACCATAATAAATTAAAACCTTATCGCAGAATGTACTACTTACTTTAAAACAGTGTACCTATAAACACAAACCTGTGTACGCTGTTATACATTAAAAACATAACCTACACAGAACCACTTACATGAAAAAAAAAATGAACCTACTAGCATCTACCAGTGTACACTGTTATAAACTAAAACCATAACCCACACTGTAATACTTACTAGAAAACAGTGTACTTACAAGCACGTACCAGTGTATGCCGTTATAAGTTAAAACAATAACCCCCAGTGAACCACTTACTTTAAAACAGTAGACCTACAAGCACGAACCAGTGTACGCTGTTGTAAATTATACAATAACTCACGGTGAACTACATACTTTAAAACAGTGTACCTACAAGCAGATAAAGTGTACGCCCTTATAAATTAAATCATAACCCACAGTTAACAACTGACTGTTAAACAGTGTACGTAGAAGCATGTACAAGTGTACGCCAGTATAAATAAAAACCGTAACCTACAGTGAACTACTTACTTTAAAACAGTGTACCTATAAGCACATACCAATTTACAAAGTTATAAAACCATAACCCACATTGAACTTCTTACATTAAAAAATTGTACCTGTAAGCATGTACCTGTGTACATGATTATAAATGAAAACCATAACCTACAGTCAAGTACTTACTTTAAAATAGTGTAGCTACAAATGCGTACCAGTGTATGATGTTATAAATTAAACAATATCACACAGTGAACTACTTACTTTAAAACAGCATACCTAGAATCATGTACCAGTGAACACTGATATAAAAAACATCGGTAACCCACAGTGAACAACATACTTCAAGAAAATGTTCCTATAAGCAGGTACCAGTGTACGCTGTGTTAAATTAAAACCATAAACCACACAGAAATACTTACTTCAAAACAGTGTACTTTCAAGCACGAACAAGAGTATGCCATTATAACTTAAAACCATAACCCACAGTAAAACCACTTACTTTAAAACAGTATACCTATAAGTACAAACCAGTGTACAACCGTTATTAATTAAAGAATAACCCACAGTGACTGACTTACTTTCAAACAGTGTACATAGACACATGTACCAGTATTTGCCGATAGAATTGTAAACCGTAACCCCAAGTAAGCTATATACTATAAAACAGTGTACCTATAAGCATGTACCAGATACGACGTTATAAAATAAAACCATATCTGACAGGGGACTGCTTCATTTTAAACAGGTACCTATATGCACTTACCAGTGTATGCCATTGTCAATGAAATCCATAACCCACAGAGAACTACTTACACACACACACACACACACACACACACACACACACACAAAATGCAGCTATTAGCATGTACCAGTGTACGTTATCCTCAGTGACCTACTTACATTAAATTACCTACAAGCATGAACCAGTCTAAGCCATTATAAAATAAACCATAACCCACAGATGTTTACTTACTTTAAAACTGTGTATCTAGAGGCAAGTACCAATGTACACTGTTATAAATTGAAACCATAACCCACAGTTAATTACTTACTTTAAACAGTGTACTTACAAGCATGTAACTGTGTACACCATTATGAATTAAAACTGTAACAGTGCACTACTTACTTTAAAAGAGTGTATCTACAAGCACACACCACTGTACACTGTGTGACGATACTGCTGGCCCTCTCATCTCAATGTTATCGTATGATACCATCTGCGTCAGACCCAGAATCGAGTGGTTCAGTAGTGATATATTTTGAGTGTGAAGTTACAAATGAAATAGCAAGCCTAGGAATCAGTGTAGGACAGTGTCTCGGTGATACTGTGATTAAAAAAAGTGATAGATTTCATTAATTAAGAGATTTGTTTAGATGCTTTCCAGAGCGTAGTATAAACAATAATTTTGTCATTGTACATTATTTCAAGAATTAGAAAGAAAAGACATGAAAAACTTTATGTAATTGAAAATAAATAGAATTGTATATATGTCAGGCTCATAAACAAGTTGTGTTGACCAGCTTATTGTGTTAATTAATGTAATAGTTAAGATTTGTGTATTGTATTTCTTTGTGTATATTGACTGATGTGAGATTTTGAACCTATTTTCAGATTTGCGAAGATAATTGTTTTGAACGCGCATCAGAAGAGAGAAGAGTTTAATGGTCATGATAAATTTTCACAGCAATGGTGTTGGTATCATAGACGTTTCGGTGAGGCAGCCCGTCGATGTGATACACCTTGCAGTTACCCAAACGCTGCAGACGGTCATTAGAGGACGCCGACGATCGTCACATAAGAGATAGGCGTCCACATAATATGAATGTGATTTACAAAGCCAGTGCAACACTGACAACAGTAAAGCAAATACGGAGATTGTATGTTTACGACCACATAACAGGACAAAATTTTCTGGTAGACTCTGGTTCAGAAGCAAGTGTGTACCCCAGGAAACTATGCACTATAAGAATTAATCTGACTCAACATAGACTCACAGCAGCAAATAACTCCATCATCACTACATATGGTGAATGTACAATGAAACTGGATTTTGGACTCGCATACAATATTACATGGACATTTATTGTAGCAGATGTTGCTGAGCCACTATTAGGAGCGGACTTTTTGCTACATTTCCGACTCGCTCCTGATTTAGTAAATCGCTGATTAAGTGAGGTGTTGAGAGAGAAAGAGACTGTGGGGCAAGGTCAGATAATAAATGCGATAGGAGAAGATAACCCATTTGATACATTGTTATTGGAATTCCCTTCGTTTAATCGACAAAACGTGGTCGACAAAAGAAGACATCATACAACAGTACATCATATCAACACCACTCCAGGACAGCCAGTAGCATTTCGACCAAGGAGACTACCACCACACAAACTTCTTGCAGCACAAGAGGGCTTTGAAGAGATGCTTCGAGCAGGTATTGTGTCCAGGTCCAGCAATCCCTGGGCTTCTCCTCTGCATATGGTGAGTAAAAAAGATGGTTCTTGGAGATTGTGTGGGGATTATAGAGCACTAAATGCCAGAACAATTCCAGATTGTTATCCTGTTCCACTTGTTACAGACTTTAATTTTGCCATTGCCAAGGCACAAGTGTTTAGTGTTGTTGATTGCAAAAAAGCATATTTGCAAATTCCAGTAGCACAGGAAGATATTAAGAAGACAGCTGTCATAACGCCTTTCGGTTTGTTCGAACAAAATTTTATGCCGTTCGGGTTAAGAAACGCAGCACAAACTTGTCAGCGTTTCATGCATGAGATGCTACATGGCCTGACTTTCCTGTTTTGTTATTTGGATGACATATTTTCGTCCAACATTACAGAACATGTAAAACATTTGCGCCAACTTTTTCAAAGAGTAGAGAAATTCAACATAATTATTAATAAAGATAAATGTGTTTTTGAAAAAAAAGAAGTGCAATTTTTAGGATATGTAGTCTCAGCAAAAGGGATAGCACCCCTTCCAGAACGTGTCACTGCCATTCAAAACATGCCATTTCCAACAACATTTAAAGGTTTACGCAGATTTATTGGGATGATAAATTATTACCGTAGACATATTCCTGGTTTAGCACATCATCAAGAACCACTCACTACATTGCTTATAGGAAAACATACTACTGGCAATAGGAGGATTACTTGGAATAAAGAGGCTGAGGCAGCATTTCACAGTGTCAAACAGCAATTAGCACAAGCAACACAGCTTACTCATCCACAGTTGGAAGCCCCTCTCGCATTAATGGTAGACGCTAGTCAGAATGCTATTGGGGCAGCCTTACAACAGAAAGTTCAGGGAGCATGGCAACCGCTTGCCTTTTATTCACAAAAGCTCACACCACAACAAAAGAATTGGAGCGCAATCGATAGAGAGCTACTGGCGATACATGAAGTAGTCAAACATTTCAGATCGTCAGTGGAAGAAAGACATTTTACAATTTACACAGATCATAAACCACTAGTTAGCTTTTTCCAGAAGGCTACAGAATTAGGTTCGCCGTGACAGTGTAGACAGGCGGAATTTGTGGCACAGTTTACGACAGACGTGCAACACATTTCAGGAAGCAAAAACATTGTGGCTGATTGTTTGTCGTGTAACTGTGCTAATATAAAGGCTGTACCTTGGAAGGAGATAGCGCTAAAACAACAACATGACACACAATTACAGGAGCTACTGCAGGACGAACACACTGCATTACAAATGGTAAAAATTCACGCTTCTTATTGCTCTACAGATATGAAGGAAAGCAAGGAGAAATTTGGAGAAGGAATTAAAGTTCAGGGTGAAGAATTAAAAACATTGCATTTTGCCGACGACATTGTAATAATCTCAGAGACAGCAAAAGACCTGGAAGAGCAGTTGAAGGGAATGGACAGTGTGCTGAAAGGTGCATATAAGATGAACATTAACAAGAGCAAGACTAGGGTAATGGAGTGCAGTGTAAGGAAATCAGGTGATGCTGAAGGAATTAGATTGGGAAACGAAGCAATAAAGGAGGTAGATGAGTTTTGTTACTTGGGCAGTAAAATAACAAATGATGGTCGCAGTACAGAGGATATAAAATGCAGAATGGCAATGGGTAGAAAAGCGTTCTTGAAAAAGAGAAATTTATTAACATCGAATATTGATTTAAGCCTAAGGAAGTCTTTTCTGAAGGCATTTGTATGGAGTGTTGCCTTGTATGGGAGTGAGACATGGGTGATAAACAGTGCGGACTGGAAGAGGATTGAGGCTTTTGAAATATGGTGCTACAGAAGAATGCTGAAGATTAGGTGGATGGATCACGTAACTAATGAGGAGGTATTGAACAGAATTGGAGAGAAAAGAAATTTCTGGCATACCTTGACTAAAAGAAGGGATAGATTGGTAGGACACATTCTTAGACATCAAGGAATTGTGAATTTAGCATTGGAGGGAAGTGTGTGGGGTAAAAATTGCAGAGGAAGACCAAGAGATGGATACAGTAAACAGATTCAGACAGATGTAGGTTGCCATTCTTATATGGAGTTGAAGAGGCTTGCTCAGGATAGGGTATTGTGGAGAGCTGCACCAAACCAGTCTCCGGAATGAAGACCACAACAACAACAACAACAACATTGCTCTACAGGCATTTGGTGTGATACAACGAATAACAAACAGCGACCATACATTCCGAAAGAGTTTCGGCAAATAGTATTCCAGGCATTTCACAATTTAGCACATCCTGGAATCAGAGCATCGGCTAAACTTGTTGCAAGTAAAGTAGTATGGCCGGGAATCCAGAAAGACTGCAGAGAGTGGGCACGTACATGTTTGGACTGTCAACGTAATAAGATTAATAGACACACACACCCACCAATAGCATCCTTCCCAGTTCCATCACGTAGATTTTCACATATACATGTGGATATAGTGGGACAACTGCCGTATTCAAATGGACATCGTTATTTACTTACGATAATCGACCATTTTACAAGGTGGCCAGAAGCCATTCCAGTATCAGATACTACAGCAGATACAGTGGCCAAGACACTAATTGGTAGCTGGTTTACAAGGTTCGGAGTTCCACAGATCATTACAACTGACAGGGGTAAACAATTCGAAGCACAGTTGTTCCAAGAGCTTATGCAGATTTGTGGATGTAACCACTTACGTACAACCAGTTACCACCCTTCAAGCAACGGCATGGTGGAAAGATTACATCGCACTTTAAAAGCAGCCCCAATGTGTTATGACTCTACATGGTCAGAAGCTTTACCACTGGTTCTACTACGACTGAGAACTACAGTAAAAGATGATTTACAATGCTCACCAGCTCAGCTGGTGTATGGAGAACAGTTAAGAGTTCCAGGAGAGTTTTTAGTACCAAGAGAACATAAAGAACTTTCAAAACAGACTGTTACAGAATTTGCACGTCAATTGAGCAGGCAAATGTCTCAGTTAAAAACTGTGCCACCACACAGACATGGTGACAGGAAAGGATTCATACACAAAGATTTAGCTACTGCCTCCCATGTTTGGCTCAGAGATGACTCTGTCAGGCCGCCACTACGTTCACCATTCATGGGACCATACAAGGTGCTAGCAAGAAGTCAGAACACTTTTACAATTGATCAGAATGAAAGACAAGAAATAGTATCATCAGAAAGAGTTAAACCAGCATAGTTGGCCTTAGAAGAGACACACTGGAGAACCTCACCTGGTACATCAGTGAACATGCAAGAGAGGAGTCAAGGGAAGAGTTCACACCACTGGTAGAAGACAACACCAAGCAGTCACTGCTGCCATTCATCACCCAAGCAGGTACAAGGGTCAAACATCAGTACTCCAACATTCCGGGAGCACCCAGCTTTAAAAAAGGGGCGGCTGGTGTGGCGACGTTAGACACTGTGCAAAAGGAAGAAAAGAGAATCTTTCCGAAAGCAAGGAAATTATACATTAAATATATAGTCTCTGTTGTTGATTTTGTGAGTTTTGCATTTCATGGTTCGTGAATAAAGTGTTCAGTTTTCTCTAACATCTTTCGTCGCATTTTAGTAGTTAGTTATAGCAGAACTAACCACAAGTGTATGCCAATATAAATGAAAATCGTAACCCACAGTAAACCACTTATATTAAAAAATGCACCTACTAGCATGTACCAATGTACGCCATTATAATTTAAAACCAAAACCCAAAGTGAAATAGTTCTTTTAAAACAGTGTACATTGTAACGATACTGCTGACCCCCTCATCTCAATGTTATCGTATGATACCATCTGCCTGGTCCTCTCATCTCAATGTCATCCTACGATACCGTCTGCGTTGGATCCGGAATCGTGTGGTTCAATAGTGATAAAAGTTGCGTGTGAAGTTAGTTAAAAACGATATAGCCAATCTAGGAATCAGTTTAGGACAGTGTCTCGGTGATACTGTGATTAAAACAAGTGATAATTTTCGTTAATTAGGAGATTCATGTATTTGCTTTACAGACAGTTCTATAAACAATAGTTGCGTCATTGTATGTTATATCAAGACTTAAACAGACAAATTGTAAAATCTTTTGTAATAAACATAAAGAAATGAAAATTAACAGCATTGTATGTATGTTAGGCTCATAAACAAGTTGTGTAGATCAGCTAATTGTTTTAATTACTGTAAAGTCGAAATTTGTAAATTGTGTTTCTTTGTATATATTGACTGACGTGACATTTTAAACCTAGTTTCAGAACTGACAATATAATTGATAGCTCAATATATGTTAGGAACATGTATGATGTACTCTTTAAATAATTAACATTTAACATTTTGGTTTGTTGTCAAACAAAGAGTAGCATGATTAAAACTTAAAAATATAGGTGCGATCTAAAATTATGGTATGTATAGTTTTCATTTTATGTTGTGATTATTTTTGTATACATGAAATGTTTTACTGTTGTGTTCGTCAATTGTAAATTACTATATTCAATTGTTATGAACAATGGACAATGTAACGTCATTATTGCCGATGTTATATATTTGCCTCACCGCCTTGCTTGAGGGAGTTTGAGTTTTAGTCGGTTGTTAAGTGCTCTGGAAGCTATGTCAGTCTGCATTTTAAAGTGGAAATACTGTCTGCTCTAAGTTCTGTTGTTTGTTTATGTTTTGGAAGCTGTAATGTTTGGTGGAGGAAAAGTTTGATTTAAATTAAAGAAGAAGTGAAAAATTGTATATACGAGTATTTATTTCTATCATGATGCCCCAAGAGAATAATGTTGTAGCGAGCAGAACCCCCATACATCGAAATATTGAAAAGATGAGTATCGGTAGAATGAAACTGTATTTGACTTAAAATATGTTAATATGTTACAATTGGTGGAGTTAGCTGGGATTGCGTCATATATAGTGTCTACAGAGTGTTTATGTTGCAAAAGAAGTCTGGATGTACATAATCGATGTTTGAAAAACCAAGGAGGACGTGAATCTTGAATTATACGGCAAAGAAAAACAGAGCTCTTAACCTGGAAATTGGATGCTTGGGCCCGGATCGTCACATTGATGGACACTGAATAACAAGATAAGTACAGCAGCGCTTATTAGTTTGTATTTGTAGTCTGGGTTGTTTGGCACTGTAAAAGACGATGTCAACAGAGAATAGGAAATCTAGTGCAGACATGTCAGAACTGAATGTGACAGCCAGTACACCTCGTAGCAATGTGTCAAATAGTGAAGAAATAATTCTTGCATCACCAGGTCTTATAGAGTTGTGAAATCAATTAACTGAACATATTGACAAGGGAAATCATGAAGTGAGTAAACAAGTAGAATCTGTTAGCAAAAAGTTAGATGACGGTTTAGCAGATTTAAAGTCTCAGTTGAGCGAAACAAACAGGGCAGTTGACGAAGTGAGGAAACGAACATGTGATCTTGAGATGGCAATGAAGTTAGGACATGAACAGCTGGACACTAGAGTGACTGTAGAAGAAAATAAAATCAGTAATGTTGAGTCTGACCTTGAAAACAAAATTAGTACTATAGAAAAGTATTTTGATGAGGAAAATAAACTTAGAAAAACTGAAATTCAGGAAGTTAGTGTCATTAAAAAATAAAATTCGTGAAAGTCTGTCAAATTCTGAAAGGGTTATTAAGAATGATGTGTATAACCTCAGTGAAAGGGTCAATTCATTGCAAGAAAGTGTAGTAAATAGCAAAATTTTGATCTTTGGTGGGTTTAATAGGGCAAATGTAGTAATTAAAACATACCCTGGGGAAGGTAAAGTCCATCCTAAAGACTTTTTACATCATTGCTCTGACAACTTCACTGTAGAAACGACCGATGCAATGAAATTAAATTTGTAAAGAGATTTTTAGACAATGAAGCTTATACTTGGGTCAATCAATTAGATACAGAGGATATGTCGTATAGTGAGTTTGAGAGGTGTTTTTTGAATAAATTCTGGTCAAAAGCAAGCAGGCTAGAGTAAGGAGTGATTTCTTGCAGGGAAAGTTATGGCAGTATGAGGGTCTTTTGTGAGGCTGAAATCAGAAAATTCGTGCATCTTGACTTACCTTTAGATGAAATAACATTTTTGGACACCCTACGTAGAAGATTACCAGGAAAGATACAGCAAGCATTAGATTGTGGACACCTCCGTCAACCTGGCACCCCACTTTACGAAATCGATTTTTACTTTATACAATCTTAAAGAGCTTCGTTTTTAGTGGATTGTAGTACCAAAATTTTTGTTTGTAGTTTTTCGAAAAAAAAAAAAAAAAAAAAAATTATGACTCACTCAAAAAATAGCCAGCACCCCACTTTTACGAAATAAAATTCTAATGGTTGATATGTGTGGGGAATCGTTTGTAGTGAACGAATTTTCGTTTGTAGTAACTTGTATATCCCACAAAACGTTTTCAAAATGGAAGGCGCGAGGCTCATACTGCTGTCTACGGCACCCACTGGCAGCACCCCACTTTCAAGAAATTTAATTCTGATGGATGACATGTGCAGGAAATAGTGTTTAGAGGTTTGTAGTGAACGAATTTTCGTTTGTAGTAACTTGTATATCCCACAAAACGTGTTCAAAATGGAAGGCGCGAGGCCATACCGCTGTGCACGGCACCCACTGGCAGCACCCCACTTTCAAGAAATTTAATTCTAATGGATGATATGTGTAGGAAATAGTGTGTAGAGGTTGATAGTGAACGAATTTTCGTTTGTAGTAACTTGTATATCCCACAAAACGTGTTCAAAATGGAAGGCGCGAGGCTCATACTGCTGTGTACGGCACCCACTGGCAGCACCCCACTTTCAAGAAATTGCATTATAATGGATGATATGTGTAGGAAATAGTGTGTAGAGGTTTGTAGTGAACGAATTTTCGTTTGTAGTAACTAGTATATCCCACAAAACGTGTTCAAAATGGAAGGCGCGAGGCTCATACTGCTGTGCACGGCACCCACTGGCAGCACCCCACTTTCAAGAAATTTCATTCTAATGGATGATATGTGTAGGAAATAGTGTGTAGAGGTTTGTAGTGAACGAATTTTCGTTTGTAGTAACTTGTATATCCCACAAAACGTGTTCAAAATGGAAGGCGCGAGGCCCATACTGCTGTGCACTGTAACCACTGGCAGCACCCCACTTTCAAGAAATTTAATTCTAATGGATGGTATGTGTAGGAAATAGTGTGTAGAGGTTTGTAGTGAACGAATTTTCGTTTGTAGTAACTTGTATATCCCACAAAACGTGTTCAAAATGGAAGGCGCGAGGCCCATACTGCTGTGCACTGTAACCACTGGCAGCACCCCACTTTCAAGAAATTTTAATTCTAAGGGATGATATGTTTTGGAAATTGTACGTAGAGGTTTGTAGGGAACTAATTTTTCTTCTTTAGTGACTTGTAGAACCCACAGAACTACAGTAAGCAGGAGAAGAATGGATAGCTCTGAGAGATAAAAGCCGCTGAAAATTATATCGCCAGTAGAACAAGGCGTTAATCCCTGTATGTCACAGGAGATACTAAACGCAACTGGTGAAAGGAGAAAATGTAAAAATGCAGCAAATTGTTGCACATAAAAAGGATTATAGTCGGCGGAGAAATGACGTTGACAAGAATTGCATATTGTCTAAGCTGGATTCGCTAGATAACATATACAACTTCGTTGAAGAATGTATAAGGAGGTGAAAGTTAGATATCGCCTACAGGAACGTAAGAGACATTTCGAGGCCCATAAAAGGAGCTGCATGAATATCAAGACCTCAGATAGAAAACCAGTACTAAACAAAGAGAGGAAATCTGAAATGCGGCAGGTATATGTAGAGGACTTAAATAAAGGAAGTAAATTTGTAAGTAGAATTCTAGAAGCGGAATATGAAGTAGAGGAAGATAAGAGTTATGATGCTGAAAGAAGAATTTGATAGAGTACTGAAAGATCTAAATCGAAAAAAGGCTTCTGAGTTGATGATAATATCTCTCAACTACTGATATCGTTAGGAGAGCCAGTAATGCAGAAATTGTTCCACTTGGTATGCAAGATGTATGAGACCGCGGAAGTGGCCTTACCCTTCGAGAAGAATATCGTAATTCCAATACCAAGTAAAGCAAGTTCAGCCAATTACAGATCTATCAGGTTAACAAGTCATTGCTGCAAAATACTAACATGAATTATTTGCAGACGAATGGAAATTGGTTGAATCCGACCTTGGGGAAGATCGGTTTGGATTTAGGAGAAATGTAGGAACACCGGAGGCAATACTTACATTATGACTTACCTTAGAAGGTAGGTTAAGTGAAGGCAACCTACGTTTATAGCATTTGTAAATCTGCAGAATGCTTTTGACGATGTTAACTGGAATACACTCTTTCAGATTCTTAAGGTAACAGGGGCAAAATACAGGGAGCGAAATCCAGACAGCAGTCAAAGTTGAAGTACATGAAAGGAATGTAGTTGTTGGGAAGGGAGTAAGACAGATTTGTAGCCCTTCTCCAATGTACATTGAGGAAGCTCTTTAGGAATGCAAGGTGAAATTTGGAGGAGAAATTAAAATTCAGGGACACTAATTCTGTCAGAGACAGCAACGAACGTGAAAGAGCAGTTGAACGGAATGGACACTGTTTTGAAAGGAGGGTATAAGATTAACATTAAGAAGAGTAAAACAGGGATAATGGAATTGTAGTGTTAGAAAAACAGACGATGCTGAAGACATTAGGTAATGAGACAATAAGAGTAGTAGATGAGTTTTCTTATTTGGGTAGCAAAATAATGTCAGATAGCCAAAGTAAGGGAAATATAAAATTCAAAATGGTTGTGGGAAGAAAAGAGTTTCTGAAGAAGAGAGGTTTTTGACATCCAGTGGTAATATAAATGTTACTAAATTTCTAAAAGAATTTGTCTTGAGTATAGCATTGTATGAGAGTGATATTTGGAGGACAAGGAGCTCAGACAAAAGGTTGATAGAACCTTTCGAAATGTGGTGCTACAGACGAATGATGAAGATTAGATGGGTATATCATGTAACTAATATGCTGCATAAGAGCACTGGGAAGAAAAGAAGTTACTGGCATGTCCTAAGAGAAGGGATCGGTTGGGGGGATACATTCTGAGGCATCTCCAAATCTTAAACATTAGTATTAGAAGGACGTATGGGGTATAAATCATAGAGGGATACCGAAGGACGAATGCAGTAAGCAGACTGAAAAGGATGTGGGTTGCCGTTCATATTCTCAGATGAAGGGGCTTTCGACAGTTTAACGTGGAGAGCTGCATCAAGCCAATCCGTGAACTGAAGACCACAGCTGCAACAACAATGAGAACTTGAGGTATATTTGGTCATTCTTCCAGGAACGCAATAACTAGGTCTGCAGCCGTTGTGGGAGGTGCTGGTCTGACTGCAACGCATCCGCCAAGTGATTCCAGACATGTCTATTCCTGTTAAAGTCAGGTGAAAAGCCGGCCCTCCATTCGTTCAATTCCCTCAGCTTCAAAGATGTTGTCCACCAGTGCAACTCGGTGGAGATGAGCATTATCGTCCACCACACAAGAAGGAACCCATCTCCTATGGCACCAGTATAGGGCATAACATAGATCGATGGATCTTGTCTCTGTGAGTTTGAACAGTCAAAGCGCTATTCTGAACGACATAGAGGTCCGTATGTCCGCCAATACTGACTCCTGTCCACACCATTCGTTCACCACCATGATATGGTGATGTTTCGCAAGATTGTTGCGAGTTCCACGTTCTCTTCAGATGAGGAAACGACGATTGTCCGCCGGAAAACATCTTGACTCATATGTGAAATGAACACTGCTCCATTTTTACGGTTCCAATTCTGATGGTCCTCCGCCCAGTTTCTGCCGGGTTCCTGGTTTGAATGGGACACGCACCATAGCGCTCTGTGTGTAGAAGCCTCATTCTCGAAGGCGATTTCCGTACTGTGTGTTGATATTGAGTGTCCTATCGTTTTTGGAGGGTGCGTTGCAACAGCCTCCTGTCTTGACGGGCTGTTTGTTAACTGGAGATAATGGTCCTCTCTAGCTGATGTTACCCGTGGACGACCTTGGCCTTGCCTTTTTTTAGTGGGTCTTGTCTGAAATCGCGTCCAGGTCATGGAAACTACACTTTGGGACATTGCAATAGTTGCAGCTGTGGCTGTTTCGCTTCGAAATTTAGCGACAACATTGCTACTTTGGTCACCCTGGACGTATGCACGTAGCCGAGTCGAAACTGACAATGTTTGCGTCACCAAATACTTTTCGCCTGTTCCGGTACATAAAAGAAAGCCCATCCTTGGCACGCATTCACGCACTGCATATGTTTCTTAACGTTTCAGATATTTCCTTTTTGAATACTTTGAAATTATTCATAAAAGTAGACTTCTCAACTTCTTGAAGAAGGAAAGACATGATCCTGGCACTTTAAAAATAGAATAAGAAATGGGATCCAGAAATTCCTTGTTGAAAACGGGTCTTTAAAATAATCCCGCCAGATGGATTTCAAAATCTCGTGGTTTACAATAAGAAGCTCTAAATTTTTAATTCAGTTTTTGTAATAATAGTAATATGGAAAAGAGTAATTTCCTAGTTGATGTGGGTACAACACTGACTGTGCAGCTGCTCGTCTGTATTCCTCAGTATTGACGTCACTAACAAAACTATCGCGTACAGTAATGCACAGAAATGAGTATTTTTGATAGTGCAAGCTTTGGAAAATGGCAAATTATTGTTTTGCCTTACTGTGACGTTTAACCGAAGTTACGTCCTGAGATCTGAAAGTCCTAGCATAGCGATACAGATTTCCGAAAGCTTGCCATAGCGAAAATACTTCTCAGTCGCCGGGTGTACTACTGGTGAACAAAGATATTAAGGCAAGAGCAGTATTTATTTAAAATTGTTTTCTCCAGAACCTCGCGCTGGAGTCTTTAATTTGCATTTCGCTTAGCCACTTATTCCGAAAATGTTGCTAATATTGAGGTGCCATATCATAAAATGTTATAAATAAAGAGCACAATGATATTGTAAATACCGTATCGCACTACATATTGTAATATTTAACACTGTCGCGTAACACGTCTTTCTGAGAGTAACACCCTGTAAAGAAGTAAAATAAATGTTAATTTCTAATAAAACATAGTCTTGGTTGCAACGATTTATTTTTAAACGCTTTTCGCCTTTTCGGGACAGCATCAGAATCTGGAAATTTTGTTTGGGGATACTTTACAGTCTTATAATGTACAGCGATAGTACGAAAACAGATTATTACTGACGTTGTAATAATGCTTTACATCGCGCCAAAGCCTAGCAGCAACAGTAATTGGTTATGGGCATCCGTGAAATTCAAATGGTTAACTACGTTGATCATTAGTCCCTACGCTTAAAAACCATTATACTGACTTAAAGTAACTTATGCTAAGAACGACAACAAACACGCATGCCCGAGAGAGGACTAAGCTCAGACAACGGGCAGCCGTGAAAATCCTATATAAACAACAAAATAGAAGACAGCTTAATCACGTAAAATATTAGTCCAAGACAGCTGCAAGTGTTCAATTTTTATGGTCTGAATAAAAACCTACCAAGATTACGTTTTATTATTGTCCGATTGCTAGAATCGGCCAGTACTAAATTTACGAAAATACATTAAGGATGAAACATGATGTCATTTAAGAAACATTAATTGAACGTGGAGGAACAAAGTATACAATCTATTATTCTCATCAACAATTCTGTGTGTTCACAAGATACTGATGTTCAACAGATGAACAAAATTCCGAATCGTAGAATGTTCACTCCAATAGATAAGATTTTAACTAAATATTTCCAAACTACTCCACATAATTCTGTGGCTACCAATATTTATAGACCGTTGTCCATGAACTATAAACTTCCATAAAAACCACTATCAAACATCTATATCTATTTAGAAAATTAATTATAAACAAAATCTTTAATACGAAGAACGTGTTGGCCCACTTCTAGATTCCCTAGCCAGTGAGGGAGGCAAGCTACCCTATACCTAGAGGCCTGCGCGGATAAGAAAAGTGTTATCCGCACCACATCCGCAAGGCACATATCCGCATCCGCGGCACTTTATCCGCATCTGCAAACATTAAAGTTTTGAATGGGTAACAGTAACAGATGGCATTATTTAAAACCATGATATAATTATTGTTAGAGTGTCATTTCTGTGACAACTATTTCTGACTTCTCGAATCATGGTAACTGTTCCATACCTACTCCAAAACAGGCTATTCCAAACAGGAGCCGCGGCGGAGAGGCCGAGCGTATAGAGGGATTACGCTCCGCTGTGCGAGGCCGTTCCCCGTCGGGGGTTCGAATACCCACTTGGGCATGGATGCTTCTGCTCTCATTAGTATCAGTTAGTTCATAAGTAGTTTGTAAGTTTAGGGACTGATGACCCCACAGCTAAGTCCAATACGCTTAACAAACATTTGAACATTTGCAGAATGAAACTTCACTCTGCAGCGGAGTGTGGCTGATATGAAACTTCCTGGCAGATTAAAATTATGAGCCGGAACCGGGACTCGAACCTGGGACCTTTGCCTTTCGCGGGCAAGCGCAAAACCAACTGTGCTATCCCGACACAACTCACGATGCCGCCGCACAATGTTACTTCCGCCAGTACCTCGTCTCCCACTTTCCAAACTTCACAGAAGCTCTCCTGCAAACACGCAAGACTAGCACTCCTGGAAGAAAGGATATGGTGGAGACATGGCTTAGGCACAGCCTAAGGGATGTTTCCAGAATGATACTTCACTCTGCAGCGGAGTGTGCGCTGATATGAAACTTCCTGGCAGATTAAAATTTCCTACACATATCATCCATTAGAATGAAATTTCTTGAAAGTGGGTGCCGTGCACAGCAGTATGGACCTCGCGCCTTCCATTTTGAACACGTTTTGTGGGATATACAAGTTACTACAAACGAAAATTCGCTCACTACAAACCTCTACACACTATTTCCTACACATATCATCCATTAGAATTAAATTTCTTGAAAGTGGGGTGCTGCCAGTTGGTGCCGTGCACAGCAGTATGGGCCTCGCGCCTTCCATTTTGAACACGTTTTGTGGGATATAGAAGTTACTACAAACGAAAATTCGTTCACTACAAACCACTACAAACGATTTCTTACGCATATCATCCATTAGAATTTAATTTCTTAAAAGTGGGGTGCTGGCTATTTTTTGAGTAACCCATAACTTTTTTTACGAAAAACTACAAACAAAAATTTTTGCACTGCAATCCACTACAAACGAAGCTCTTTATGATAGTATAAAGTAAAAAACAATTTCTTTAAGTCGGGTGCCAGGTTCACGGAGGTATTGTGGACCTGATGATTCAGTTGAGGACTTCTTAAGATTTGTTGGAAGATTAGACAGAGGTTATGAGAGAGAAAGGGATAGAAACCGGTACCGAGAAGACCATCATGGAAGAGACAGAAGAGATGATCACCAAGAAGATAGTCGTGAGAACCGAAGGAGACAGCAAGGTGGGAGTATGGATTATAGGAACAGAAAGGAAGAAACGACAGGAACCAAGGTTACTACAAGTCTAATGGAAAAGGGCAGGAAAACTGAATGTCGCCCCTATGGAAGCCTGTCAGGTTGGGGTGAGAAATAGGACAAGAAATCAGGCTACCATAAATAGGATCAGATTTGGACACAACTGGGAAAATAAGCAATATAGACAGGGACAGAAGGTAACATACAGGGTAAATCGGCTCAAGTTTGACAAAGAACTATGGGAAGCCATTAATAAGCAGGTTTGGAAAGAAGAGGACAAGTGTATAGAACCAGAAGAGGTCATACTAGATGATGATACTGTAGCCAATATGTGTAATGCAAGTGAAGATCTGACTGTAGAAGAACCCAAAATAAGTGAAGAAAATGATGTGTTTGGACTGTGTAATTTGTTGAGTGATAAGGCTGAAGAATGAATGTTACTGCTCATGAAACTGTGAAGACTGAGGATCATGAAGATGTTGATGTTTTGTCTAGTGTGAGTCCAGAGAAGTCAGAGGATGGCAGTGTTGAAGATAGCGAAGAAGATGTGGAGGTCATGGAATTTGAAGAGTTGGAGAAGGAACTAGATGGGATGATTTATGTTGAAGTCAATCGGTTGCAGTGTGTGTTGTAGATGATGTTAAGTCTTGTGAGAATCAAGTCGTACCAGTGAAATTGAGCAGTACTGAAGGTTGTGAAAGCAGAAACAGACAAGAAGAGGTAGGGAAAGAAATCTTGCATTGTGTTATACAGAGCTACATTGATAAGAAAGAGAAAGCCAATGTTCTGGATAAGTTACTATGCAAATATCATGAGCTAGAAGATAATGTGCCCAGATTAGAGCAGTGTGTTACCAATGATAATTGTGTTGCTAATGGATGTATGGTTCGTCAACTTGTTGAAAGTAACATGTCCCTGAATCATGTACAAGCTAATGACGGTTCCTATACTATGAAATATGAAGATATTATTGAAGATATTACTCATGAAGAAGAGGAAGATATACATTATGATGTTACTGGATGCCCATATATTACTGTGTTTATTGGTGGAAAAGTCAAGGAAGCATTAGTTGATACAGGTAATCCAATCAGTGGAATTTATGAACAATTTAGAGATTGTGTGAAACATGTACCGGACTATTTGGAGATGCCTGTAGTAGGAATCAAGGTCACGGGTGCTACCGGCAGACACAGCATGTTAGTTAACCGGCAAGCCTTGTTGAGCTTCAGTGTGAATGATGTGAATCTTTGTCAAGGATGTCTAGTAATACCTAATCTGTCTGAGGATATCTTGCTAGGAACTGACTGGATCATGAAAGTGAATGCTGTATTTGACTGGGGAGGAAGAAAAGTTATGTTTGTGGACCCAAAGACTGGTGTTTTACATTGTACTGCTATGGTATTGAAAAATGGGAATAGCCTGAGTAAGCAGAGTGTAGAATTAGATTTATTAGATCCTAATAGAGATGTAGAAGACATGCATCAAGAGCCTGAAGAAACCATGGAGGATATAAACTATCATGAACTTGTAAATGCCAAGGTGGAGGAAGCCAACAAATTAGACGAAGAACACACAAGCTTACTGGAAGAAGTGTGCAGTAGATTAAGAGCAGGAGGGATGTCTCTTAAGCTAGAAAAATGTAAATTTGCTGTGGAATATATTAACGGCAAGGAAATTCTTGTTGCTGATTCACTCTCTCGTTTGCCAGTGGGGGGTGAATTTGAAGATAACAGAACTCAAGCCATACCGACAGTAGTGTGTAATAATAAGACTTTGTACAGGTGGTATTTTTGTAAAATTTATTGCAGCTATGATTTTTGTATATATGTATTCTTTGATGAAATATCTTGGAACTTGTATTTTCAAAATGTTGGATATTAACGTTTGTAACCTCAGGAAAGTACACATTTGTGTGTGCTAAGTGCGTTGGCAAGCATTGGGTTTCCAGCTATGTAGTAGCATACTTCTGATTTTGGTTTCTGGTGCCACACTCCTACTCATTCTGTAACCTGTTCAAATTATCTCATATCTATCATTCTATATTTCTTCTTTAGTGCTAAGGTATGAAATGTGTGTGTGTAATTTTTTATGTTAATAAGAATATTGAATTCAATAGAGGTTGTTCAGTTAGACTTTGTAATGTATTAGTTTTTGTCGCAGTTAAAATTTGAATTCAAATTGTTGCCTGAGTATTAAAGAGTTAAAGTACTTGAGATATTGATGGAAGTCATGATAGAGTCAGTTGATTAATGTTAGTGTCTAATGATTTTGTAAGATATTAAGTTTCAAGTTTTTAAAAACTCAGTTCAGAATGAGAGAACGGTAAATTTTACAGCATAGTTATGTGGATACTTTTTATAAATAAATGAAATGCAGCAACCAGTTGCTTGTCATTATTTATTTTGAACTTCAACGACCGGTTTCGGGCGCTTGAGTGCCCTTCTTCTGGTCTCTATACAGACAAACAGGTGCATTTGTATATAATAAGGCTATAGAACGTATAAAAGTCGATTACAGAAATATGTAGCAGTTTAGAACCAAATAGAATGTAATAAAGATAAGTTCATATAATGGGATGAAATTAACACTTACATTTTTGTACTGTTGCTTAATAGATAAACATGCTACTAGTGGAATCAACGCTAAGTGCAAAGATTATGGAATGAATAACAGTCAGTTGGTAACAAAGTATCTATCGATGAGGCTTATAGTAAAGGAGTAACGATAAAAAAGGAAAAGAAGGCTATGGGGAAACAGTAATACTCAAAGTAGTTGAAGAAAAGCATAAAGAGAGGAGCAGGTGACTGATAAATCAGTCGCTTAGCAGATTAAAATTCAGTAGTCTAGAAGTACAATGATAAGTGGCGCCATAGGCGGAATATTTCAGAACTACCAGCTGACACAGTAGTAGGATGCTTAGAATGTCACTGTCAGGGCATCTGTCAATATAATGAATTTGTCATTGTGTCTATGGCTTCAAAATTTAATGGGGATAGATTGATGAAGTAATTATCATACAACGAATAAGTTAAGGATGTAGGTTATAAGTTTTAAGATGTGTGAACTAATGTGCAAAGAAATGTGAATGGTTACAGTAATATTAACCTAGTGTTACAATTGGTACATCTAGTCAGGCAACTGAAGAAACTTAAACAATGAAATTGCTAGGAATATACCAAAGAGGATAATTTTAATGTAGTTGTACTGCAGAGGAAGAATGGTATTATGAGAGTTACTTAATGTAGTATGTGGGGGGATGGGGAATATATTAAGTTTATAAGTAAATAGCAGGTAGCAGGTGGAGAGTGGTGTGTGTGTGTGTGTGTGTGTGTGTGTGAGTGTGTAATTGATGAATAGGATAGTGTGATTGTGGAGATAGGGTATGTAAGGTGTGACTGTGGGTGTGCACAAAGTTGTTATTTGTTAGGGATAGTTTTATAGAAGAAGGAGAATAGCTGATTATTGTATGGGATGGGGGGATGGAGTGTAGCAGAAATTGTGCAAAGACAGATCCATATGCAATGCCCCACAAGTGTATGCTCTGTGACTGTTGATAAAGTTATATATGGTCTATAACTGTAATGTGGGGTGGCTACTACTTTCAATCTTAAGATAGGCAGAAACATAAGGGACTAGTTCAGTGTCTGTGTAGAACTGGTTATGCATTAATGTGCAGTATTAGGGTGGGTTGGTCAGAAAAGTTATGGCTGTAAAACATGTGCAATATGTGAAAGGGGCTGATGGAAAGCAACATAATGAATACTACAGTGACTTATGCAAAGAAGAGCTAATCAGTTAATGAGGAACTGTATGGGTACAGCATATATTACTTATGGTTTGTTGAAATTAACTTTTGATTTAATTGTTTTATTACATCTTTATCAATCTTGAAAGCCTATGGAGCAGGTATACTATGAAAGGTACTAGGATGGGTTAAAACTCAAAACAGTAGGGGGGGGGGGGAGGTGGTTGTTGGAGGCAACTACAACAGATAAGTGAAGCCAGTGTGAGTAATCAGCACACTGGAGAAAACAGTGAAAGACTGGAGTTTAATTTGTGACTTTTATATAAAGTAGAGCAATTGAAGGGTTGGGCAAAGGTGAACAAGTTCAAACAATAATATCTGCACTTAGTGTTTTACAGAGACAAGTACAATTAAGAAGCAACCATTATACTGTATGAACACATAGTACATTTTCAATGATCATCCAAGAGTGTGGCTAAACAATCAAGGAAAACCTTGTTTCTTAACACAGTTTGTTCATTTAATAGATTACAGTCTTGTGATTTAGAATGCTTATATATTTCTAGCTCTTCAAGAAAGTTTATTTTAGCTCTTTTATTTACAAAGTGTAAGATGTCTAACTTATCAATACTTGGAGCTGTATGTTTTTCATGTATTAGGTGTTGGGCAAAAGTGGATCTAGATCTAGTTTTAAATGGTCTGCCAGTCTGGCCAATATAACTTGCTGGACAGTTTTCACAATTTATTTGGTAGACCCCAGATTTAAGTAGTGCATTACTGCTACCTGTTTGTTGCTCATTGTGTAGGAGTAGTTGGCTCTTTTTACTCTTAGTACAGAAAGCTGCTGTGATGCCATATTTCTTAAGCAAATTTGCAAATTGGAAAGAGATGTTGCCAAAGAAAAGCATCTTAATATAACTAGGTTTCTCTACATTGCATAGTGAAGTCAAAGGTTTTGACTTGTCAGTTCTCTGTTTAAATACTCTCTTTATTAAACAAGGGTCATAGCCATTGGTATTTGCCACATACTCTAAGATTTGCAACTCTCTCTGAACCACTTGATCAGACAGTGGAGTTTGAACAATTCTGTTAATCATAGATGTGAAGTAACTATGTTTCTGGCTAACTGGGTGACAAGAGGAACAGTGAACAATAATATCGGTGGTAGTAGGTTTCCTAAATATATCAAAGGACACTTTATTGTCTACGATTTTGATAGACAAATCCATCTTGTAATTCATAGGTGAAACTGATGTTATTATGTAAACTGTTTAAGAGGTCCTGAATGTAAGGAATGTCTGCTGGTGTCCCTTGATATATGAGGAACATGTCATCCACGTATCGTGTGTAGAACATAATATTCTTATGGATGTTGGGAAACTTTCTGAAAAATTCATTTTCAAAAGTGTTAATAAAAATGTCAGCCATGCTACCTGCTAGGCAGTTGCCCATGGCTAATCCCTCTACCTGTTGGTACAGCTTATTGTTAAATGGGAAAATATTGTACTTAAGTGCAGTGTGCAGTAGTCTAACAAATTCATCTATTTCTTCATTATTGAGGATATTTTGATCTTTGAAGTTATCTTCGATGATACGAATAGTTTCTACAACAGGTACATTCGTGTACAAATTTACAATATTGAATGATACCAAAATACAGTTATTGGGCCATTTCATGTCAACAAGATCATCAATAAATTCTTTGCTGTTTTTGATGGTGTAAGTATTTTCATATTTGTAAAACTGATCTAGGAATATTTTTAGTTTTTTACAATGATGGTAGGATGCTGTGTCAATTTAGTTCACTATTGGTCTAATAGGATTCATAAGGATGAGCTTTTGTTTATCTTTAGGCTGGATAATGTGATCACTAGCATTGATTGCATCTTTAATTTCTTTGTTATAAGTATCTACCTGGTTACTTTTTACAGGTATAATGTTATTAGTTACAAAAAATTCTTCAGTTTTTGCTACGTAATCTCCCTTGTACATGATAACAGCTGTATTTCCTTTATCAGCTTTAACAACTATTGCATCATTATTTCTAAGTTTCTTATTAATTTCATTAAGAGTCTTTTGGTCAGAGGAGAAATTCTTACTTCTATAGTTTATATTTCTATCTATAATGTCATTCATTTTACATGCTACTTTTGTCTGTTCCTTTCTACCACTTTTAAGTGAATCAAGCCCTAGTTTGACACTAGAAATCAGTTCTACAATGTTGTTTTGATCGACTGCAGGTTTGATGTTATATTTTAACCCTTTTTCTAGCAAATCTGATTCATTGTCATTAAAAACAATGTCAGTTTTATTGACAGTTCTACTATAAAATTCAAAGCTTGGGGCAACCACATTAACAGAGCTGGAGTTCGTTTGTTTTGATATAATAACTTTAACTTTTTTTCATGTCTCTGTTGAATAGGAATTTTTTCTTTCTGTAACCTTTCTTCAATATAAGAAAAAACACTGTCTAGTTGGAGGTTGGACTTTTTGTCATATGTTTTCTTGTGTATTTGGTTTTGATGCATAAAAAGGTCAGACAAGTTCAGAGTGGCAGATTCTTGAGTGTCAGCTGTTCCCAATTCTGCCCTCTGCTCTTGGGAGGCCATACCCTTGTCGCCTACTTACTGCACTTGGAACTTTCAGGATCTGGTGATGGTGTGTGCGTGGACTGTGCTGTGCCAACACCAGACAGGACTACCGCTTATTGCAGTACTGTACCCTACTACTCGGCTGCATCGCTTATTGCAGTACTGTAGACCACTACTCAGCTGCATTGCTTATTGCAGTACTGTAGCCTACTACTAGGCTGCAACGCTTATTGCAGTGCTGTAGCCTACTACTCAGCTGCAACGCTTATTGCAGTACTGTAGCCTACTACTCGGCTGCAACGCTTATTGCAGTACTGTAGCCTACTACATGGCTGCACTGCTTATTGCAGTACTGTATCCTACTACTCAGCTGCATCACTTATTGCAGTACTGTAGCATACTACTGGGCTGCACCGCTTATTGCTGTACCTTAGCCTACTACTCGGCTGCATCGCTTATTGCAGTACTGTAGCCTACTACTCGGCCGCATCACTTATTGCAGTACTGTAGCTTAATACTCGGCTGAACCACTTACTGCAGTACTGTAGCCTACTGCTTAGCTGCACCGCTTATTGCTGTACTGTAGCCTACTACTCGGCTTCACCGCTTATTGCAGTACTGTAGCCTACTACTCGGCTGCATCGCTTAATGCAGTACTGTAGCCTACTACTAGGCTGCATCGCTTATTGCAGTACTGTAGCCTACTACTCGGCTGCAACGTTTATTGGAGTACTGTAGCCTACTACTTGGCTGCACTGCTTATTGCAGAACTGTAGCCTACTACTCGGCTGCACCGCTTACTGCAGTACTGTATCCTACTACTCGGCTGCATCACTCATTGCAGTACTGTAGCCTACTACTCAGCTACAACGCTTATTGCTGTACTGTAGCCTACTACTCGGCTGCAACGTTTATTGGAGTACTGTAGCCTACTACTCGACTGCAACGCTTATTGCAGTACTGTAGCCTACTCCTTGGCTGCACTGCTTATTGCAGAACTGTAGTCTACTACTTGGCTGCAACGTTTATTGGAGTACTGTAGCACCACTTCTTGCTGTATTGTAGCATACGACTCGGCTGCACCGCTTATTGCAGTACTGTATCCTACTACTCAGCTCCACTGCTTATTTCAGTACTGTAGCCTACTACTCAGCTGCATCACTTATTGCAGTACTGTAGCCTACTACTAGGCTGTACCACTTATTGCAGTACTTTTGCCTACTACTTGGCTGCTCCGCTTATTTCAGTACTGTAGCTAACTACTAAGCTACAACGCTTATTGCAGTATTGTAGCATGCTACTCGGCTGCAACGATTATTGCAGTACTGTAGCCTACTACTCGGGTGCAATGCTTATTGCAGTACTGTAGCCTACTACTTGGCTGCACTGCTTATTGCAGAACTGTAGCCTACTACTCGGCTGCACCGCTTACTGCAGTACTGTATCCTACTACTCGGCTGCATCACTCATTGCAGTACTGTAGCCTACTACTCAGCTACAACGCTTATTGCTGTACTGTAGCCTACTACTCGGCTGCAACGTTTATTGGAGTACTGTAGCCTACTACTCGACTGCAACGCTTATTGCAGTACTGTAGCCTACTCCTTGGCTGCACTGCTTATTGCAGAACTGTAGTCTACTACTTGGCTGCAACGTTTATTGGAGTACTGTAGCACCACTTCTTGCTGTATTGTAGCATACGACTCGGCTGCACCGCTTATTGCAGTACTGTATCCTACTACTCAGCTCCACTGCTTATTTCAGTACTGTAGCCTACTACTCAGCTGCATCACTTATTGCAGTACTGTAGCCTACTACTAGGCTGTACCACTTATTGCAGTACTTTTGCCTACTACTCGGCTGCTCCGCTTATTGCAGTACTGTAGCTAACTACTAAGCTACAACGCTTATTGCAGTATTGTAGCATGCTACTCGGCTGCAACGATTATTGCAGTACTGTAGCCTACTACTCGGGTGCAATGCTTATTGCAGTACTGTAGCCTACTACTTGGCTGCACTGCTTATTGCAGAACTGTAGCCTACTACTCGGCTGCACCGCTTACTGCAGGACTGTATCCTACTACTCGGCTGCATCACTTATTGCAGTTCCGTAGCCTACTACTCAGCTGCACCGCTTATTGCAGTACTGTAGCCTACTACTCGGCTGCATCGCTTATTGCAGTACTGTAGCCTACTACTTGGCTGCAACGCTTATTGCAGTACTGTAGCCTACTACTCGACTGCAATGTTTATTGGCGTACTGTAGCCTACTACTCGAATGCAACGCTTATTGCAGTACTGTAGCCTACTACTTGCTGCACTGCTTATTGCAGAACTGTAGCCTACTACTCGGCTGCACCGCTTACTGCAGTACTGTATCCTACTACTCGGATGCATCACTTATTGCAGTACTGGAGCCTACTACTCGGCTGCACCGCTTATTGCAGTACTGTAGCCAACTACTCAGCTGCAACGATTATTGCAGAACTGTAGCCTACTACTCGGCTGCAGCGATTATTGCAGTACTGTAGCCTACTACTCGGCTGCATCGCTTATTGCTGTACTGTAGCCTACTACTTGGCTGCAATGCTATATTGCAGTAGAGTAGCCTACTACTCGGCTGCAACGTTCATTGGAGTACTGTAGCCTACTACTTGGCTGCACTGCTTATTGCAGAACTGTAGCCTACTACTCGGCTGCATCACTCATTGCAGTACTGTAGCCTACTACTCAGCTACAACGCTTATTGCTGTACTGTAGCCTACTACTCGGCTGCAACGTTTATTGGAGTACTGTAGCCTACTACTCGACTGCAACGCTTATTGCAGTACTGTAGCCTACTCCTTGGCTGCACTGCTTATTGCAGAACTGTAGTCTACTACCCGGCTGTACCACTTATTGCAGTACTTTAGCCTACTACTCGGCTGCACCGCTTATTGCAGTACTGTAGCTAACTACTAAGCTACAACGCTTATTGCAGTATTGTAGCCTGCTACTCGGCTGCAACGATTATTGCAGTACTGTAGCCTACTACTCGGGTGCAATGCTTATTGCAGTACTGTAGCCTACTACTTGGCTGCACTGATTATTGCAGAACTGTAGCCTACTACTCGGCTGCACCGCTTACTGCAGGACTGTATCCTACTACTCGGCTGCATCACTTATTGCAGTTCCGTAGCCTACTACTCGGCTGCACCGCTTATTGCAGTACTGTAGCCTACTACTCGGCTGCATCGCTTATTGCAGTACTGTAGCCTACTACTTGGCTGCAACGCTTATTGCAGTACTGTAGCCTACTACTCGACTGCAATGTTTATTGGCGTACTGTAGCCTACTACTCGAATGCAACGCTTATTGCAGTACTGTAGCCTACTACTTGCTGCACTGCTTATTGCAGAACTGTAGCCTACTACTCGGCTGCACCGCTTACTGCAGTACTGTATCCTACTACTCGGATGCATCACTTATTGCAGTACTGGAGCCTACTACTCGGCTGCACCGCTTATTGCAGTACTGTAGCCAACTACTCAGCTGCAACGATTATTGCAGTACTGTAGCCTACTACTCGGCTGCAACGATTATTGCAGTACTGTAGCCTACTACTCGGGTGCAACGCTTATTGCAGTACTGTAGCCTACTACTCGGCAGCACTGGTTATTGCAGTACTGTACCCTACTACTCGGCTGCACCGCTTATTGAAGTACTTTAGCCTACTACTTGGCTGCAACGCTTATTGCAGTACAGTAGCCTACTACTCGGCTTCACAGCTTATTGCAGTACTGTAGACTACTACTCGGCTGAATAGCTTATTGCAGTACTGTAGCCTACTACTTGGTTGCATCGCTTATTGCGGTACTGTAGCCTACTACTCGGCTACAACGCTTACTGCAGTATTGTAACCTACTTCTCAGCTGCACCGCTTATTGGAGGACTGTAGCGTACTGCTCGGCTGCATCACTTATTGCAGTACTGTAGCCTACTACTCAGCTGCACCGCTTATTGCTGTACTGTAGCCTACTGCTCGGCTGCATCACTTATTGCAGTACTGTAGCCTACTGCTCGGCTGCATCACTTATTGCAGTACTGTAGCCTACTACTCGGCTCCACCGTTTATTGCAGTACTGTAGCCTACTACTCGGCTGCAACGCTTAATGCACGGCTGTAGCCTACTTCTCGGCTGCAACGCTTATTGCACGCCTGTAGCCTACTTCTCGGCTGCAACGCTTATTGCAGTACTGTAGACTACTACTCGGCTGCAACACTTATTGCAGTACTGTAGCCTACTACTCGGCTGCACCGCTTACTGCAGTATTGTAACCTACTTCTCAGCTGCACCGCTTATTGGAGGACTGTAGCGTACTGCTCGGCTGCATCACTTATTGCAGTACTGTAGCCTACTACTAGGCTGCACCGCTTATTGCTGTACTGTAGCCTACGGCTCGGCTGCATCACTTATTGCAGTACTGTAGCCTACTGCTCGGCTGCATCACTTATTGCAGTACTGTAGCCTACTACTCGGCTGCACCGTTTATTGCAGTACTGTAGCCTACTACTCGGCTGCAATGCGTTTTTCAGTACTGTAGCCTACTACTCGGCTGCATCACTTATTGCAGTACTGTAGCCTACTACTTGGCTGCACCGCTTATTGAAGTACTTTAGCCTACCACTTGGCTGCAACGCTTATTGCAGTACTGTAGCCTACCACTCGGGTACACAGCTTATTGCAGTACTGTAGCCTACTACTCGGCTGCATAGCTTATTGCAGTACTGTAGCGTACTACTTGGCTGCATCGCTTATTGCAGTACTGTAGCTTACTACTCGGCTGCAACGCTTATTGCACTGCTGTAGCCTACTTCTCGGCAGCAACGCTTATTGTGGTACTGTAGCCTACTACTCGGCTGCAACGCTTATTGCAGTACTGTAGCATACTACTCAGCTGCACCGCTTATTGCAGTACTATAGCCTACTACACGGCCCACCGCTTATTGCAGTACTGTAGCCTACAACTCGGCTGCATCGCTTATTGCAGTACTGTAGCCTACTACTCGGCTGCATCGCTTATTGCAGTACTGAAGCCCGCTACTCTGCTGCATTGCTTATTGCAGTACTGTAGCCTACTACTCGGTTGCAATGCTTATTGCAGTGCTGTAGCCTACTACTCGGCTGCACCGCTTATTGCAGTACGTAGCCTCCTACTCGGCTGCACCGCTTATTGCAGTACTGTAGCCTACTACTCAGCTGCACCGTTATTGCAGTACTGTAGTCTACTACTTGGCTGCACCGTTATTGCTGTACTGTAGCCTACTACTTGGCTGCAACGCTTATTGCTGTGCTGTAGCCTACTACTCGGCTGCAACACTTATTTCAGTCCTGTTGCCTACTACTCGGCTGCACCGCTTATTGCAGTACTGTAGCCTACTACTCGGCTGCAACGTTTATTGCAGTACTGTAGCCTACTACTCGGCTGCATCGCTTATTGCAGTACTGTAGCATACTACTCGGCTGCATCACTTATTGCAGTACTGTAGCCTACTACTCGGCTGCACCGCTTATTGCAGTACTGTAGCCTACTTCTTGGCTGCACCGCTGATTGCTGTACTGTAGCCTACTACTCGGCTGCACTGTTTATTGCAGTACTGTAGCCTACTACTCGGCTGCAACGCTTATTGCAGTACTGTAGCCTACTACTTGGCTGCACTGCTTATTGCAGTACTGTAGCCTACTACTCGGCTGAACCGCTTATTGCAGTACTATAGCCCAATACTCAGCTGCAACGCTTATTGCAGCACTGTAGCCTACTACTCGGCTCCAACGCTTATTGCAGTACTGTAGCATACTACTCGGCTGCACCGCTTATTGCAGTACTGTAGCCTACTACTCGGCTGCATCACTTATTGCAGTACTGTAGCCTACTACTTGGCTGCACCGCTTATTGAAGTACTGCAGCCTACTACTTGGCTGCAACGCTTATTGCAGTACTGTAGCCTACTACTCGGCTTCACAGCTTATGGCAGTACTGTAGCCTACTACTCGGCTGCATAGCTTATTGCAGTACTGTCGCCTACAACTTGGCTGCATCGCTTATTGCAGTACTGTAGCCTTCTACTCGGCTGCAACGCTTATTGCAGTACTGTAGCCTACTACTCGGCTGCATCGCTTATTGCAGTACTGTAGCCTACTACTCGGCTGCAACGCTTAATGCAGTACTGTAGCCTACTACTTGGCTGCACCGCTTATTGCAGTACTGTAGCCTACTACTCGGCTGCACCGCTTATTGCAGTACTGTAGCCTACTACTCGGCTGTACCGCTTACTGCAGTACTGTAGCCTACTACTCGGCTGCATCTCTTATTGCATTACTGTAGCTTACTACTCGGCTGCACCGCTTATTGCAGTACTGTAGCCTACTACTCGGCTGCACTGCTTATTTCATTACTGTAGCCTACTACTCAGCTGCATCACTTATAGCAGTACTGTAGCCTACTAATCGTCTGCACCACTTATTGCAGTACTGTAGCCTACTACTTGGCTGCACCGCTTATTACTGTACTGTAGCCTACGACTCGGCTGCATCGCTTATTGCAGTACTGTAGCCTACTACTCGGCTGCGTCGCTTATTGCAGTACTGTAGCCTACCACTCTGCTGCAACGCTTATTGCAATACTGTAGCTTACTCCTCGGCTGCACCGCTTATTGCAGTACTGTAGCCTACTACTCGGCTGCACTGCTTATTTCATTACTGTAGCCTACTACTCAGCTGCATCACTTATAGCAGTACTGTAGCCTACTAATCGTCTGCACCTCTTATTGCAGTACTTTAGCCTACTACTTGGCTTCACAGCTTATTACTGTACTGTAGCCTACTACTCGGCTGCATAGCTTATTGCAGTACTGTAGCCTACTTCTCGGCTGCATAGCTTATTGCAGTACTGTAGCCTACTACTCGGCTGCACCGCTTATTGCAGTACTGTAGCCTACTACTCGGCTGCAACGCTTATTGCACTGCTGTAGCCTACTACTCGGCTGCACTGTTTATTGGAGTACTGTAGCGTAATATTCGGCTGCACCGCTTATTGCAGTGCTGTAGCCGCCTACTCGGCTGCACCGCTTATTGCAGTACTGTAGCCTACTACTTCGGTACACCACTTATTGCTGTACTGTAGCCTACTACTCGGCTGCATCGCTTATTGCAGTACTGTAGCCTACTACTTGGCTGCACTGGTTATTGGAGTACTGTAGCGTAATATTCGGCTGCACCGCTTATTGCAGTACTGTAGCCTCCTACTCGTCTGCACCGCTTATTGCAGTACTGTAGCCTACTACTTCGGTACACCACTTATTGCTGTACTGTAGCCTACTACTCGGCTGCAACACTTATTGCAATACTGTAGCCTACTACTTGGCTGCACTGGTTATTGGAGTACTGTAGCGTAATATTCGGCTGCACCGCTTATTGCAGTACTGTAGCCTCCTACTCGGCTGCATCACTTATTGAAGTACTGTAGCCTACTACTCGGCTGCATCGCTTATTGCAGTACTGTAGCCTACGACTCGGCTGCACCGCTTATTGCAGTACTGTAGCCTACTACTTGGCTGCACCACTTATTGCTGTACTGTAGCCTACTACTCGGCTGCACCGCTTATTGCAGTACTGTAGCCTACTACTCGGCTGCATAGCTTATTGCAGTACTGTAGCCTACTACTCGGCTTCATAGCTTATTGCAGTACTGTAGCCTACTACTTGGCTGCATCGCTTATTGCAGTAATGTAGCCTACTACTCGGCTGCAACGCTTATTGCATTGCTGTAGCCTACTACTCGGCTGCACTGGTTATTGGAGTACTGTAGCGTAATATTCGGCTGCACCGCTTATTGCAGTGCTGTAGCCTCCTACTCGGCTGCACCGCTTATTGCAGTACTGTAGCCTACTACTTCGGTACACCACTTATTGCTGTACTGTAGCCTACTACTCGGCTGCATCGCTTATTGCAGTACTGTAGCCTACTACTTGGCTGCACTGGTTATTGGAGTACTGTAGCGTAATATTCGGCTGCACCGCTTATTGCAGTACTGTAGCCTCCTACTCGGCTGCACCGCTTATTGCAGTACTGTAGCCTACTACTTCGGTACACCACTTATTGCTGTACTGTAGCCTACTACTCGGCTGCAACACTTATTGCAATACTGTAGCCTACTACTTGGCTGCACTGGTTATTGGAGTACTGTAGCGTAATATTCGGCTGCACCGCTTATTGCAGTACTGTAGCCTCCTACTCGGCTGCATCACTTATTGAAGTACTGTAGCCTACTACTCGGCTGCATCGCTTATTGCAGTACTGTAGCCTACGACTCGGCTGCACCGCTTATTGCAGTACTGTAGCCTACTACTTGGCTGCACCGCTTATTGCTGTACTGTAGCCTACTACTCGGCTGCACCGCTTATTGCAGTACTGTAGCTTACTACTCGGCTGCATCGCTTATTGCAGTACTGTAGCCTACTACTCGGCTGCATCGCTAATTGCAGTACTGTAGCCTACTACTCGGCTGCAACGCTTATTACAGTACTGTAGCCTACTAATCGGCTGCAACGCTTATTGCAGTACTGTAGCCTACTACTCGGCTGCACCGCTTATTGCAGTACTGTAGCCTACTACTCGGCTGCACTGCTTATTGCAGTACTGTAGCCTACTACTCGGCTGCATCTCTTATTGCAGTACTGTAGCTTACTACTCGGCTGCACCGCTTATTGCAGTACTGTAGACTACTACTCGGCTGCACTGCTTATTTCATTACTGTAGCCTACTACTCAGCTGCATCACTTATACCAGTACTGTAGCCTACTAATCGTCTGCACCTCTTATTGCAGTACTGTAGACAACTACTTGGCTGCACCGCTTATTGCTGTACTGTAGCCTACTACTCGGTTGCATCGCTTACTGCAGTACTGTAGCCTACTACTCGGCTGCAAAACGTATTGCAATACTGTAGCCTACTACTCGGCTCACTGGTTATATGAGTACTGTAGCGTAATATTCGGCTACACCGCTTATTGCAGTACTGTAGCCTACTACTCGGCTGCACCACTTATTGAGGTACTGTAGCCTACTTCTCGGCTGCACCACTTATTGCAGTGCTTTAGCCTTCTAATTGGCTGAACTGCTTATTGCTGTACTGTAGCCTACTACTCGGCTCCCCTCAGGGGCTCAGCATTAATTTGCTCAGTACGGGCTTGGCGAACCCGGGGTCCTGAGCTGTGGGCTGTGTCGCGCCAACAGTCCGCTACACCGTAAGCTCTGTGCGTGCTTCAATGACCATCGTTCGGCGCGACGGTGGAACGTTGTACGTTTCAGAGTCCGGGGATCTTGGCTTAATCGCCTGGGTCGCGAGGATGGTACAAACCTCTATAAAAAACCCCTCAATCTCAAGGTGTGCTACGTGTCGAGGAGATGCATGGCTGTTGAGGTTGAACAGCCGCTAGCGAGCAACCTCTGAGGAACCTGCCGCACCTCAGTTGTACAAGGCTTACCCAGGCAAGCGGGGCTCTGCCTGGGTGGACGTTTAGATCCCTAGCTGCTCGTGGGACCACAATGAAACAAGCAAAAGAACACGTTGGTGGACGTACAACCACCGTCTCTAAGCGTGGTAAAAGGGACTACAATGCTGCAGATTATGATCCCCAAACGTTTCCTTCTATGGCTACACCTTGGGAAGAACGTCAGGGACGACAGAAGGGTGAGGCCTATGCCCCTAAGTATTTGGTCTGTAGCCGTAGTGATGGGGAATCTTTTAAGAATACTAAACCACTGTTTTTTGTTGAGAACCTTGAGGACATGTACGGAGAGGTGGAAGGCATGTCGAAGATGCGGTCGGGATCAGTATTAATAACGACGTCATCCCCGGCTCAATCACGGGCACTGCTTTCCTGTGACAAGCTAGGTGATGTTTCCGTTACCATTACGCCGCACAAGACCCTAAATATGGTGCAGGGTATCATCTTTCACAAAGACCTCTTGCTGCAGTCAGATGACGAATTGCGTGCAAACCTAGAACGGCGGGGAGTACATTTTATTCGGCGAGTCCATAGGGGTCCGAAGGACAATAGGGTAGCCACCGGTGCCTTCATCTTGGCTTTTGAGGGTGATTCATTGCCCGAGAAGGTCAAGGTGATGGTTTACCGGATGGACGTAAAGCCCTACGTTCCTCCCCCTATGCGCTGTTTTAAATGCTGGAAGTTTGGCCATATGAGCTCCCGATGTGATGCCAACCCAACATGTCAGGAGTGTGGACGTGCAGTTCATCCGAACATCCCTTGCTCGCCGCCTCCAGTATGTGTCAACTGCGGCCAGAATCACTCCCCTTGCTCGCCTATGTGTACAGTCCTGCAGCAAGAGAGGAAAATCATGGAATACAAGACCAGAGATCGACTAACTTATTCAGAGGCCAAACGGAAATATCAGAAGCTCCATCCTGTCCGCCTGGTAACTACCTATGCCACGGCAGCCTCATCGTCCTCGTCCACTGTGCCTGCTGTTCCACCTGTTCCGTCAACGATAGCGCGCCCCCCGACCCAATCGACTGACCCAGCCCCCCTACCAGCAGGGGGCACCTCATCTTCGGTGGCTCCCACTCTTTTCACAGTGGGAGCATCACCTGCTACAACACCGGGGACTCCAGTCCCCACCTCTAAGCCGGGGAAGGAGAAGCCTTCTCCGGCCCCTCTCGCTCGGAAGGGGTCCTTAGAGACAACCCCTTCTGCAGCTTCCCAGAGTGCTCCGGAGGATCCTGGCTGCAGTCTTCAGGATCTCCAACCTGCCGGTCGAAGAGCTTCCTGCTCTTCCTCCATCCCGGATGCCACTTCTGGGAAGCCCCCTCGGCCCTGCAAACCAAAGGGCCAGCGAGAGGACAAGAAGAAGAGACATAAGAAGAAAGAATGTTCAGTGGCTTCAAAGCCACAACCACCCACATCCTCTTCTTCGGAGGATGAGGTCGAGATCCTCGCATCTCCTGAGGATCTTGCAATTACCGATTCCCCAGAAAATAAGATCTCTGGTTCCGTGGATTCCAAGCACATGGTAGCAGACGATCCGATGGAGTGATCTGCTTTTTATTCGTCATGGCATACAGCCAGAAGGAAACATCATCCAGTGGAATTGTAGTGGCTTTTTCCATCACCTGCCTGAGCTACGACAACTTCTCAGCCAAACACCTGCCTTTTGTATCGCTCTTCAAGAGACCTGGCTCCCAGCGACGTGGTCCCCTGCCCTTCGAGGCTACAGGGGCTATTTTAAAAATCGGCCTATGTATGACAGAGTTTCTGGTGGAGTTTGCATCTATGTTCTAGCCACTGTCCCGAGCGCTCCCGTGCCTCTTCAAACGCCCCTAGAGGCGGTTGCTGTTCGGCTCCGGGCAGTGCAAGATGTTACAATCTGTTCAATCTATCTCCCACCAGATGAGGCTGTCTCTCCTGTGGACCTCGCTGCGTTGGTCGCCCAACTTCCCCCACCCTTCCTTCTTTTGGGGGATTTCAATGCCCACCACACTTTGTGGGGTGGCATGCAGACCTCGGCACGGGGTAGGGATGTTGAGACACTACTGAACCAGCTGAACATCTGCCTCCTGAACACTGGTCCTGCTATGCACTTTAGCGTGGCACACAGTACATTATCCGCCATAGACCTGTCTGTCTGTAGCCCAAGCCTACTTCCGCACTTCACTTGGAGGGTCCACGATGACCTGTGTGGCAGCGACAATTTTCCTATCTTCCTGTCGCTCCCACAGTGTCCACCTGCTGACCGTCTGCCTCGCTGGTCCCTCCGTAGGGCCGACTGGCCAGCATATTCCATAGCCGCCGTGCTTCCCTCTCCTCTTCTGGCTGATATCGATACCGCTGTCCAGCAGGTCACACGTGCCATCATTTCTGCTGCCGAGAACACCGTACCCGTCTCACTTGGATCACTCCACCGTAAGTCAGTGCCCTGGTGGACGCCGGAGATAGCTGAGGCCATCCGGGAACGTCGGCAAGCACTACAGCGCCACCGACACCACCCTTGTGTTGAACATCTTGTTGCCTTCAAGCGTCTCCGTGCACGGGCGCGGCGATTGATCCAGCAAAGCAAGAGGGCCTCCTGGGAGCGCTATGTCGCCTCCATTGGCTCCCGAGCATCGCCTTCACAGGTATGGTCGCAAGTTCGACGCCTCTTTGGCCACCGCCCACCAGTGGGAATTCCGTGCCTGAGCATTCAGGGTACATTTTGCACTGACCCTCACACAATAGCAGAGCATTTGGCACACCACTATGCTCGCACCTCAGCGACCGCTGCATATGATGCGGATTTCCGCGCCCTTAAGGAGCGCACAGAGCGAAAGCAGATGTCCTTTCGAACGCAACGCCAGGAAATCTACAACATCCCTTTCACCGAATGGGAGTTCGAAAGTGCACTTGCCGCATGCCCAGCCACGTCCTCTGGACCCGACCGCATCCATAGTCAGTTCCTCCGAACCCGGGTGATGCATTTCTGTCGGCGTCGGGCGGTCCATACTGACCCCGAACTGTATCTCGCTGATGACCTGCTGCGTGTCGAAGAGACGCACCGTTTCTTAGGCATGTCATTCGACAACCGTCTCACCTGGGTGCCACACCTTCGCCAGCTCAAACAAAAGTGCTGGCGATACCTTAATATTCTACGTTGTCTAAGCCATACAGTTTGGGGAGCGTCACGCCCAACACTCCTGCAACTTTATAAGGCGCTCATCCAGTCACGCCTAGACTATGGCTGCATAGTCTACGATTCGGCTGCGCCATCAGCACTGCAGGCGTTGGACCCAATTTTACACTGTGGTGTCCGTTTAGCTTCGGGGGCTTTTCGCACGAGCCCGGTGACAAGCCTCCTTGTAGAAGCTGGAGTCCTCCCGCTGCGGTTCCGTAGGCAACACCTGCTGGCATCCTATATTGCTCGTGTTCAGGCCTCACCCTTCCACCCGAACCGCCGGCTCCTATTTCCAGACGCTGCACTCCCTATCCCTCCACGACGGCCAAGGTCGGGATACCCGATCTCGGTCCGTGTTCGTATCCTTCTTTCGTCTCTCACATCCTATCCACTTCCAACCACTTTCCACTATTCCTTTCACACCCCTCCTTGGTCCATTCCTCGTTTGCAGCTCCGTCTGGACCTGTCCCATGCGTCGAAGGCCTCTGTTTCTCCCGTACATCTCCGTCACCAGTTTCTGCAAGTGCTCGAGCAGTTCCGTGCCGCAGACGCCATTTACACAGATGGTTCCGTAGTAGATGGCCGTGCTGGGTACGCGTTTCTACATCACAACCACGTACAACAGCATTCTCTGCCCGGTGAGAGTAGCATTTTCTCCGCCGAGCTGATCGCTATTCTCAGAGCTCTACAACATCTCAAAGCCTGCCCCAGGGGGGCATTCGTCATCTGTACTGACTCCCTGAGTGGCTTACAAGCGATCGACCAGTGTTTCTCTCGGCACCCAATAGTGCGGTCGATCCAGGACACTGTTCACTCCCTATGCCAATCAGGCCGTTCTGTGGTCTTTGTGTGGACCCCAGGTCATGTTGGCATACCAGGGAATGAGCATGTAGATCGATTGGCCAAGCAGGCCACTATGGGACCACCTCTGACATTTGGTGTCACGGAACACGATTTTAAACTGGTGTTGCAACGGAAGGTACGCGAAGCTTGGAGTACCGAGTGGGCTACGGCGACTGCACCGAATAAGCTTCGGGCAATGAAGCTCTCCACAGTTTTGTGGAAATCTTCACTGCGGCCGACTCGCTGAGAGTCAGTTGTCCTCTGTCGCCTCCGGATTGGACATACGTGGCTCACCCATGGGTATCTCCTTCGGCGCGAGGCTCCACCCGTGTGTCGATGTGGCACTGTATTGACAGTGGCCCATCTTTTCATGGCCTGTCCGCTTTTAGCCGACCTGCAGCATTATTTTAATCTTCCTGACTCGCTACCCTTAGTTTTAGGTGACGACGCCTCTACGGCTAACAAAGTTTTACGTTTTATCCGCGCTGCTGGTTTTTATGACTCGATCTAACGGTAGGTGCTGTGGCCTGACATCTTAGGCTGCCACCAACCCAGCTTTTTAACTTTTCACGTCCTTTGGAGTTCTTAGTGTCTGCAGTGTGGCTGGCTCATCCTGTTTTTTCTTTGTGAACAGCCAGCCAATGACCTCTGCTATGCAGTTTTATTCGTGACATTCTTTTACTAATTGTGTGTCTCTGTTTTGTATTGTCAGTGACTTGTCTATTATTAACTTGCCCTTTTGTGCAGTGTCATTTTCAGGGCGTTGTTTTATCTTTGACAGTTGACTCTCAGCTAGGAACAGGGGTCTGATAACCTAGCTGTTTAGTCCCCTTAAAACAACCAACAACAACGACAATACTACTCGGCTGCAACGCTTATTGCTGTACTGTAGCCTACTACTCGGTTGCATCACTTATAGCAGTACTGTAGCCTACTACTCGGCTGCAAAAAGTATTGCAATAATGTAGCCTACTAATTGGCTGCACTGGTTATTGGAGTACTGTAGCGTAATATTCGGCTACACCGCTTATTGCAGTACTGTACCCTACTACTCGGCTGCACTGCTTATTTCAGTACTGTAGCCTACTACTCTGCTGCAACGCTTATTGCAGTGGTGTAGCCTACTACTCGGCTGCAACGCTTATTGCAATACTGTAGCCTACTACTCGGCTGCAACGCTTATTGCGGTAATGTAGCTTACTACTCGGCTGCAACACTTATTGCAGTACTGTACCCTACTACTCGGCTGCACTGCTTATTGCAGTACTGTAGCCTACTACTTGGCTGCATCACTTATTGCAGTACTGTACCATACTACTCGGCTGCAACGCTTATTGCAGTACTGTAGCCTACTACTCGGCTGCATCACTTATTGCAGTACAGTAGCCTACTGCTCGGCTGCACCGCTTATTGCAGTACTGTAGCCTACTACTTGGCTGCACTGCTTATTGCAGTACTGTAGCCTACTACTTGGCTGCAAAGCTTATTGCAGTACTGTGGCCTACTACTCGGCTCCACCGCTTATTGCAGTACTGTAGCCTACTACTTGGCTGCAAAGCTTAATGCAGTACTGTGGCCTACTACTCGGCTCCACCGCTTATTGCAGTACTGTAGCCTACTACTCGGCTGCATCACTTATTGCAGTACTGTAGCCTACGACTCGGGTGCAAAGCTTATTGCAGTACTGTGGCCTACTACTCGGCTGCACCGCTTATTGCTACTACTCGGGTGCATAGCTTATTGCAGTACTGTAGCCTACTAATCGGCTGCAACGGTTATTTCAGTACTGTAGCCTACTACTCTGCTGCAACGCTTATTGCAGTGGTGTAGCCTACTACTCAGCTGCAATGCTTATTGCAATACTGTAGCCAACTACTCGGCTGCAACGCTTATTGTGGTACTGTAGCCTACTACTCGGCTGCAACGCTTATTGCAGTACTGTACCCTACTACTCGGCTGCACTGCTTATTGCAGTACTGTAGCCTACTACTTGGCTGCACTGCTTATTGCAGTACTGTAGCCTACTACTTGGCTGCATCACTTATGGCAGTACTGTACCCTACTACTCGGCTGCACCGCTTATTGCAGTACTGTAGCCTACTGCTCGGCTGCATCGCTAATTGCAGTACTGTGGCCTACTACTCGGCTGCACCGCTTATTGCAGTACTGTAGCCTACTACTCGGCTGCATCACTTATTGCAGTACTCTAGCCTACTACTCGTCTGCATCGCTTATTCAAGTACTGTAGCCTACTACTCTGCTGCAACGCTTATTGCAGTGGTGTAGCCTACTACTCGGCTGCACTGCTTATTGCAGTACCGTAGCATACTACTTGGCTGCATCACTTATTGCAGTACTGTACCCTACTACTCGGCTGCAACGCTTATTGCAGTACTGTAGCCTACTACTTGGCTGCATCACTTATGGCATTACTGTACCCTACTACTCGGCTGCACCGCTTATTGCAGTACTGTAGCCTACTGCTCGGCTGCACCGCTTATTGCAGTACTGTAGCCTATGGCTGGGCTGCATCGCTTATTGCAATACTGTATCCTACTACTCGGCTGCAACGCTTATTGTGGTACTGTAGCCTACTACTCGGCTGCACCGCTTATTGCAGTACTGTAGCCGACTGCTCGGCTGCAACGTTTATTGCAGTACTGTAGCCTACTACTCGGCTGCATCACTTATTGCAGTATTGTACCCTACTACTCGGCTGCAGCGCTTATTGCAGTACTGTAGCCTACTACTCAGATCCAACCCTTATTGCAGTATGGTAGCCTACTACTCGGCTGCAACGCTTATTGCAGTACTGTATCCTACTACTCGGCTGCAACGCTTATTGCAGTACTGTAGCCTATTACTCGGGTGCATAGCTTATTGCAGTACTGTAGCCTACTACTCGGCTGCAACGCTTATTGCAGTACTGTAGCCTACTACTCGGCTGCAACGCTTATTGCAGTACTGTAGCCTACTTCTCGGCTGCATTGGTCATTGCATTACTGTAGCCTACTACTCGGCTGCAACACTTATTGCAGTACTGTAGCCTACTACTCGGCTGCAACGCTTATTGCAGTACTGTAGCCTACTACTCGGCTGCAACGCTTATTGCAGTACTGTAGCCTACTACTCGGCTGCATCGCTTATTGCAGTACTGTAGCCTACTACTCGGCTGCATCACTTATTGCAGTACTGTAGCCTACTACTCGGCTGCATCACTTATTGCAGTACTGTAGCCTACTACTCGGCTGCACCGCTTATTGCAGTACTGTAGCCTACTATTTGGCTGCAAAGCTTATTGCAGTACTGTAGCCTACTACTCGGCTGCACCGCTTATTGCAGTACTGTAGCCTATTACTCGGGTGCATAGCTTATTGCAGTACTGTTGCCTACTACTCTGCTGCATCGCTTATTTCAGTACTGTAGCCTACTACTCTGCTGCAACGCTTATTGCAGTGGTGTAGCCTACTACTCGGCTGCAACGCTTATTGCAATACTGTAGCCTAATACCTGGCTGCAACGCTTATTGTGGTACTGTAGACTACTACTCGGCCGCAATGCTTATTGTAGTACTGTAGCCTACTACTTGGCTGCACCGCTTATTGCAGTACTGTAGCCTATTACTCGGGTGCATAGCTTATTGCAGTACTGTTGCCTACTACTCTGCTGCATCGCTTATTTCAGTACTGTAGCCTACTACTCGGCTGCATCACTTATTGCAGTACTGTAGCCTACTACTCGGCTGCATCACATATTGCAGTACTGTAGCCTACTACTCGGCTGCACCGCTTATTGCAGTACTGTAGCCTACTATTTGGCTGCAAAGCTTATTGCAGTACTGTAGCCTACTACTCGGCTGCACCGCTTATTGCAGTACTGTAGCCTATTACTCGGGTGCATAGCTTATTGCAGTACTGTTGCCTACTACTCTGCTGCATCGCTTATTCCAGTACTGTAGCCTACTACTCTGCTGCAACGCTTATTGCAGTGGTGTAGCCTACTACTCGGCTGCACTGCTTATTGCAGTACTGTAGCCTACTACTTGGCTGCAACACTTATTGCAGTACTGTAGCCTACTGCTCGGCAGCACCGTTTATTGCAGTACTGTAGCCTACTACTCGGCTGCATCACTTATTGCAGTACTGTACCCTACTACTTGGCTGCAATGCTATATTGCAGTAGAGTAGCATACTACTCGGCTGCAACGTTTATTGGAGTACTGTAGCCTACTACTTGGCTGCACTGCTTATTGCAGAACTGTAGCCTACTACTCGGCTGCAACGTTTATTGGAGTACTGTAGCCTACTACTTGGCTGCACTGCTTATTGCAGAACTGTAGCCTACTACTCGGCTGCAACGTTTATTGGAGTACTGTAGCCTACTACTTGGCTGCACTGCTTATTGCAGAACTGTAGCCTACTACTCGGCTGCACCGCTTACTGCAGTACTGTATCCTACTACTCGGCTGCATCACTCATTGCAGTACTGTAGCCTACTACTCAGCTACAACGCTTATTGCTGTACTGTAGCCTACTACTCGGCTGCAACGTTTATTGGAGTACTGTAGCCTACTACTCGACTGCAACGCTTATTGCAGTACTGTAGCCTACTACTTGGCTGCACTGCTTATTGCAGAACTGTAGTCTACTACTTGGCTGCAACGTTTATTGGAGTACTGTAGCACCACTTCTTGCTGTATTGTAGCATACGACTCGGCTGCACCGCTTATTGCAGTACTGTATCCTACTACTCAGCTCTACTGCTTATTTCAGTACTGTAGCCTACTACTCAGCTGCATCACTTATTGCAGTACTGTAGCCTACTACTAGGCTGTACCACTTATTGCAGTACTTTAGCCTACTACTCGGCTGCTCCGCTTATTGCAGTACTGTAGCTAACTACTAAGCTACAACGCTTATTGCAGTATTGTAGCCTGCTACTCGGCTGCAACGATTATTGCAGTACTGTAGCCTACTACTCGGGTGCAATGCTTATTGCAGTACTGTAGCCTACTACTTGGCTGCACTGCTTATTGCAGAACTGTAGCCTACTACTCGGCTGCAACGCTTATTGCTGTACTGTAGCCTACTACTTGGCTGCAATGCTATATTGCAGTAGAGTAGCCTACTACTCGGCTGCAACGTTTATTGGAGTACTGTAGCCTACTACTTGGCTGCACTGCTTATTGCAGAACTGTAGCCTACTACTCGGCTGCAACGTTTATTGGAGTACTGTAGCCTACTACTTGGCTGCACTGCTTATTGCAGAACTGTAGCCTACTACTCGGCTGCAACGTTTATTGGAGTACTGTAGCCTACTACTTGGCTGCACTGCTTATTGCAGAACTGTAGCCTACTACTCGGCTGCATCGCTTATTGCTGTACTGTAGCCTACTACTTGGCTGCAATGCTATATTGCAGTAGAGTAGCCTACTACTCGGCTGCAACGCTTATTGCAGTACTGTAGCCTACTACTCGGCTGCAACGCTTATTGCAGTACTGTAGCCTACTACTCGGCTGCAACGTTTATTGGAGTACTGTAGCCTACTACTTGGCTGCACTGCTTATTGCAGAACTGTAGCCTACTACTCGGCTGCAACGTTTATTGGAGTACTGTAGCCTACTACTTGGCTGCACTGCTTATTGCAGAACTGTAGCCTACTACTCGGCTGCAACGCTTATTGGAGTACTGTAGCCTACTACTTGGCTGCACTGCTTATTGCAGTACTGTAGCCTACTACTCGGCTGCAACGTTTATTGGAGTACTGTAGCCTACTACTTGGCTGCACTGCTTATTGCAGAACTGTAGCCTACTACTCGGCTGCAACGTTTATTGGAGTACTGTAGCCTACTACTTGGCTGCACTGCTTATTGCAGAACTGTAGCCTACTACTCGGCTGCAACGTTTATTGTAGTACTGTAGCCTACTACTTGGCTGCACTGCTTATTGCAAAACTGTAGCCTACTACTCGGCTGCACCGCTTACTGCAGTACTGTATCCTACTACTCGGCTGCATCACTCATTGCAGTACTGTAGCCTAATACTCAGCTACAACGCTTATTGCTGTACTGTAGCCTACTACTCGGCTGCAACGTTTATTGGAGTACTGTAGCCTACTACTCGACTGCAACGCTTATTGCAGTACTGTAGCCTACTCCTTGGCTGCACTGCTTATTGCAGAACTGTAGTCTACTACTTGGCTGCAACGTTTATTGGAGTACTGTAGCACCACTTCTTGCTGTATTGTAGCATACGACTCGGCTGCACCGCTTATTGCAGTACTGTATCCTACTACTCAGCTCTACTGCTTATTTCAGTACTGTAGCCTACTACTCAGCTGCATCACTTATTGCAGTACTGTAGCCTACTACTAGGCTGTACCACTTATTGCAGTACTTTAGCCTACTACTCGGCTGCTCCGCTTATTGCAGTACTGTAGCTAACTACTAAGCTACAACGCTTATTGCAGTATTGTAGCCTGCTACTCGGCTGCAACGATTATTGCAGTACTGTAGCCTATTACTCGGCTGCAACACTTATTGCAGTACTGTAGCCTACTACTCGGCTGCAACGCTTATTGCAGAACTGTAGCCTACTACTCGGCTGCAACGCTTATTGCAGTACTGTAGCCTACTACTCGGCTGCATCGCTTATTGCAGTACTGTAGCCTACTACTCGGCTGCATCACTTATTGCAGTACTGTAGCCTACTACTCGGCTGCATCACTTATTGCAGAACTGTAGTCTACTACTTGGCTGCACCGCTTATTGCAGTACTGTAGCCTACTATTTGGCTGCAAAGCTTATTGCAGTACTGTAGCCTACTACTCGGCTGCACCGCTTATTGCTGTACTGTAGCCTACTACTCGGCTGCAATGCTATATTGCAGTAGAGTAGCCTACTACTCGGCTGCAACGTTTATTGGAGTACTGTAGCCTACTACTTGGCTGCACTGCTTATTGCAGAACTGTAGCCTACTACTCGGCTGCAACGTTTATTGGAGTACTGTAGCCTACTACTTGGCTGCACTGCTTATTGCAGAACTGTAGCCTACTACTCGGCTGCACCGCTTACTGCAGTACTGTATCCTACTACTCGGCTGCATCACTCATTGCAGTACTGTAGCCTACTACTCAGTTACAACGCTTATTGCTGTACTGTAGCCTACTACTCGGCTGCAATGTTTATTGGAGTACTGTAGCCTACTACTCGACTGCAACGCTTATTGCAGTACTGTAGCCTACTCCTTGGCTGCACTGCTTATTGCAGAACTGTAGTCTACTACTTGGCTGCAACGTTTATTGGAGTACTGTAGCACCACTTCTTGCTGTATTGTAGCATACGACTCGGCTGCACCGCTTATTGCAGTACTGTATCCTACTACTCAGCTCTACTGCTTATTTCAGTACTGTAGCCTACTACTCAGCTGCATCACTTATTGCAGTACTGTAGCCTACTACTAGGCTGTACCACTTATTGCAGTACTTTAGCCTACTACTCGGCTGCTCCGCTTATTGCAGTACTGTAGCTAACTACTAAGCTACAACGCTTATTGCAGTATTGTAGCCTGCTACTCGGCTGCAACGATTATTGCAGTACTGTAGCCTACTACTCGGCTGCAACACTTATTGCAGTACTGTAGCCTACTACTCGGCTGCAACGCTTATTGCAGTACTGTAGCCTACTACTCGGCTGCAACGCTTATTGCAGTACTGTAGCCTACTACTCGGCTGCAACGCTTATTGCAGTACTGTAGCCTACTACTCGGCTGCATCGCTTATTGCAGTACTGTAGCCTACTACTCGGCTGCATCACGTATTGCAGTACTGTAGCCTACTACTCGGCTGCATCACTTATTGCAGAACTGTAGTCTACTACTTGGCTGCACCGCTTATTGCAGTACTGTAGCCTACTATTTGGCTGCAAAGCTTATTGCAGTACTGTAGCCTACTACTCGGCTGCACCGCTTATTGCAGTACTGTAGCCTATTACTCGGGTGCATAGCTTATTGCAGTACTGTTGCCTACTACTCTGCTGCATCGCTTATTTCAGTACTGTAGCCTAATACTCTGCTGCAACGCTTATTGCAGTGGTGTAGCCTACTACTCGGCTGCAACGCTTATTGCAATACTGTAGCCTAATACTTGGCTGCAACGCTTATTGTGGTACTGTAGACTACTACTCGGCCGCAATGCTTATTGTAGTACTGTACCCTACTACTCGGCTGCACTGCTTATTGCAGTACTGTAGCCTACTACTTGGCTGCACCTCTTATTGCAGTACTGTAGCCTACTGCTCGGCAGCACCGTTTATTGCAGTACTGTAGCCTACTACTCGGCTGCATCACTTATTGCAGTACTGTAGCATACTACTGGGCTGCACCGCTTATTGCTGTACCTTAGCCTACTACTCGGCTGCATCGCTTATTGCAGTACTGTAGCCTACTACTCGGCCGCATCACTTATTGCAGTACTGTAGCTTACTACTCGGCTGAACCACTTACTGCAGTACTGTAGCCTACTGCTTAGCTGCACCGCTTATTGCAGTACTGTAGCCTACTACTAGGCTGCATCGCTTATTGCTGTACTGTAGCCTACTACTTGGCTGCAATGCTATATTGCAGTAGAGTAGCCTACTACTCGGCTGCAACGTTTATTGGAGTACTGTAGCCTACTACTTGGCTGCACTGCTTATTGCAGAACTGTAGCCTACTACTCGGCTGCAACGTTTATTGGAGTACTGTAGCCTACTACTTGGCTGCACTGCTTATTGCAGAACTGTAGCCTACTACTCGGCTGCAACGCTTATTGGAGTACTGTAGCCTACTACTTGGCTGCACTGCTTATTGCAGAACTGTAGTCTACTACTTGGCTGCAACGTTTATTGGAGTACTGTAGCACCACTTCTTGCTGTATTGTAGCATACGACTCGGCTGCACCGCTTATTGCAGTACTGTATCCTACTACTCAGCTCTACTGCTTATTTCAGTACTGTAGCCTACTACTCAGCTGCATCACTTATTGCAGTACTGTAGCCTACTACTAGGCTGTACCACTTATTGCAGTACTTTAGCCTACTACTCGGCTGCTCCGCTTATTGCAGTACTGTAGCTAACTACTAAGCTACAACGCTTATTGCAGTATTGTAGCCTGCTACTCGGCTGCAACGATTATTGCAGTACTGTAGCCTACTACTCGGCTGCAACACTTATTGCAGTACTGTAGCCTACTACTCGGCTGCAACGCTTATTGCAGTACTGTAGCCTACTACTCGGCTGCAACGCTTATTGCAGTACTGTAGCCTACTACTCGGCTGCATCGCTTATTGCAGTACTGTAGCCTACTACTCGGCTGCATCACGTATTGCAGTACTGTAGCCTACTACTCGGCTGCATCACTTATTGCAGAACTGTAGTCTACTACTTGGCTGCACCGCTTATTGCAGTACTGTAGCCTACTATTTGGCTGCAAAGCTTATTGCAGTACTGTAGCCTACTACTCGGCTGCACCGCTTATTGCAGTACTGTAGCCTATTACTCGGGTGCATAGCTTATTGCAGTACTGTTGCCTACTACTCTGCTGCATCGCTTATTTCAGTACTGTAGCCTAATACTCTGCTGCAACGCTTATTGCAGTGGTGTAGCCTACTACTCGGCTGCAACGCTTATTGCAATACTGTAGCCTAATACTTGGCTGCAACGCTTATTGTGGTACTGTAGACTACTACTCGGCCGCAATGCTTATTGTAGTACTGTACCCTACTACTCGGCTGCACTGCTTATTGCAGTACTGTAGCCTACTACTTGGCTGCACCTCTTATTGCAGTACCGAAGCCTACTGCTCGGCAGCACCGTTTATTGCAGTACTGTAGCCTACTACTCGGCTGCATCACTTATTGCAGTACTGTAGCATACTACTGGGCTGCACCGCTTATTGCTGTACCTTAGCCTACTACTCGGCTGCATCGCTTATTGCAGTACTGTAGCCTACTACTCGGCCGCATCACTTATTGCAGTACTGTAGCTTACTACTCGGCTGAACCACTTACTGCAGTACTGTAGCCTACTGCTTAGCTGCACCGCTTATTGCAGTACTGTAGCCTACTACTAGGCTGCATCGCTTATTGCTGTACTGTAGCCTACTACTTGGCTGCAATGCTATATTGCAGTAGAGTAGCCTACTACTCGGCTGCAACGTTTATTGGAGTACTGTAGCCTACTACTTGGCTGCACTGCTTATTGCAGAACTGTAGCCTACTACTCGGCTGCAACGTTTATTGGAGTACTGTAGCCTACTACTTGGCTGCACTGCTTATTGCAGAACTGTAGCCTACTACTCGGCTGCAACGCTTATTGGAGTACTGTAGCCTACTACTTGGCTGCACTGCTTATTGCAGTACTGTAGCCTACTACTCGGCTGCAACGTTTATTGGAGTACTGTAGCCTACTACTTGGCTGCACTGCTTATTGCAGAACTGTAGCCTACTACTCGGCTGCAACGTTTATTGGAGTACTGTAGCCTACTACTTGGCTGCACTGCTTATTGCAGAACTGTAGCCTACTACTCGGCTGCAACGTTTATTGTAGTACTGTAGCCTACTACTTGGCTGCACTGCTTATTGCAAAACTGTAGCCTACTACTCGGCTGCACCGCTTACTGCAGTACTGTATCCTACTACTCGGCTGCATCACTCATTGCAGTACTGTAGCCTAATACTCAGCTACAACGCTTATTGCTGTACTGTAGCCTACTACTCGGCTGCAACGTTTATTGGAGTACTGTAGCCTACTACTCGACTGCAACGCTTATTGCAGTACTGTAGCCTACTCCTTGGCTGCACTGCTTATTGCAGAACTGTAGTCTACTACTTGGCTGCAACGTTTATTGGAGTACTGTAGCACCACTTCTTGCTGTATTGTAGCATACGACTCGGCTGCACCGCTTATTGCAGTACTGTATCCTACTACTCAGCTCTACTGCTTATTTCAGTACTGTAGCCTACTACTCAGCTGCATCACTTATTGCAGTACTGTAGCCTACTACTAGGCTGTACCACTTATTGCAGTACTTTAGCCTACTACTCGGCTGCTCCGCTTATTGCAGTACTGTAGCTAACTACTAAGCTACAACGCTTATTGCAGTATTGTAGCCTGCTACTCGGCTGCAACGATTATTGCAGTACTGTAGCCTACTACTCGGCTGCAACACTTATTGCAGTACTGTAGCCTACTACTCGGCTGCAACGCTTATTGCAGTACTGTAGCCTACTACTCGGCTGCAACGCTTATTGCAGTACTGTAGCCTACTACTCGGCTGCATCGCTTATTGCAGTACTGTAGCCTACTACTCGGCTGCATCACTTATTGCAGTACTGTAGCCTACTACTCGGCTGCATCACTTATTGCAGAACTGTAGTCTACTACTTGGCTGCACCGCTTATTGCAGTACTGTAGCCTACTATTTGGCTGCAAAGCTTATTGCAGTACTGTAGCCTACTACTCGGCTGCACCGCTTATTGCTGTACTGTAGCCTACTACTCGGCTGCAATGCTATATTGCAGTAGAGTAGCCTACTACTCGGCTGCAACGTTTATTGGAGTACTGTAGCCTACTACTTGGCTGCACTGCTTATTGCAGAACTGTAGCCTACTACTCGGCTGCAACGTTTATTGGAGTACTGTAGCCTACTACTTGGCTGCACTGCTTATTGCAGAACTATAGCCTACTACTCGGCTGCAACGTTTATTGGAGTACTGTGGCCTACTACTTGGCTGCACTGCTTATTGCAGAACTGTAGCCTACTACTCGGCTGCACCGCTTACTGCAGTACTGTATCCTACTACTCGGCTGCATCACTCATTGCAGTACTGTAGCCTACTACTCAGTTACAACGCTTATTGCTGTACTGTAGCCTACTACTCGGCTGCAATGTTTATTGGAGTACTGTAGCCTACTACTCGACTGCAACGCTTATTGCAGTACTGTAGCCTACTCCTTGGCTGCACTGCTTATTGCAGAACTGTAGTCTACTACTTGGCTGCAACGTTTATTGGAGTACTGTAGCACCACTTCTTGCTGTATTGTAGCATACGACTCGGCTGCACCGCTTATTGCAGTACTGTATCCTACTACTCAGCTCTACTGCTTATTTCAGTACTGTAGCCTACTACTCAGCTGCATCACTTATTGCAGTACTGTAGCCTACTACTAGGCTGTACCACTTATTGCAGTACTTTAGCCTACTACTCGGCTGCTCCGCTTATTGCAGTACTGTAGCTAACTACTAAGCTACAACGCTTATTGCAGTATTGTAGCCTGCTACTCGGCTGCAACGATTATTGCAGTACTGTAGCCTACTACTCGGCTGCAACACTTATTGCAGTACTGTAGCCTACTACTCGGCTGCAACGCTTATTGCAGTACTGTAGCCTACTACTCGGCTGCAACGCTTATTGCAGTACTGTAGCCTACTACTCGGCTGCAACGCTTATTGCAGTACTGTAGCCTACTACTCGGCTGCATCGCTTATTGCAGTACTGTAGCCTACTACTCGGCTGCATCACGTATTGCAGTACTGTAGCCTACTACTCGGCTGCATCACTTATTGCAGAACTGTAGTCTACTACTTGGCTGCACCGCTTATTGCAGTACTGTAGCCTACTATTTGGCTGCAAAGCTTATTGCAGTACTGTAGCCTACTACTCGGCTGCACCGCTTATTGCAGTACTGTAGCCTATTACTCGGGTGCATAGCTTATTGCAGTACTGTTGCCTACTACTCTGCTGCATCGCTTATTTCAGTACTGTAGCCTAATACTCTGCTGCAACGCTTATTGCAGTGGTGTAGCCTACTACTCGGCTGCAACGCTTATTGCAATACTGTAGCCTAATACTTGGCTGCAACGCTTATTGTGGTACTGTAGACTACTACTCGGCCGCAATGCTTATTGTAGTACTGTACCCTACTACTCGGCTGCACTGCTTATTGCAGTACTGTAGCCTACTACTTGGCTGCACCTCTTATTGCAGTACTGTAGCCTACTGCTCGGCAGCACCGTTTATTGCAGTACTGTAGCCTACTACTCGGCTGCATCACTTATTGCAGTACTGTAGCATACTACTGGGCTGCACCGCTTATTGCTGTACCTTAGCCTACTACTCGGCTGCATCGCTTATTGCAGTACTGTAGCCTACTACTCGGCCGCATCACTTATTGCAGTACTGTAGCTTACTACTCGGCTGAACCACTTACTGCAGTACTGTAGCCTACTGCTTAGCTGCACCGCTTATTGCAGTACTGTAGCCTACTACTAGGCTGCATCGCTTATTGCTGTACTGTAGCCTACTACTTGGCTGCAATGCTATATTGCAGTAGAGTAGCCTACTACTCGGCTGCAACGTTTATTGGAGTACTGTAGCCTACTACTTGGCTGCACTGCTTATTGCAGAACTGTAGCCTACTACTCGGCTGCAACGTTTATTGGAGTACTGTAGCCTACTACTTGGCTGCACTGCTTATTGCAGAACTGTAGCCTACTACTCGGCTGCAACGCTTATTGGAGTACTGTAGCCTACTACTTGGCTGCACTGCTTATTGCAGAACTGTAGTCTACTACTTGGCTGCAACGTTTATTGGAGTACTGTAGCACCACTTCTTGCTGTATTGTAGCATACGACTCGGCTGCACCGCTTATTGCAGTACTGTATCCTACTACTCAGCTCTACTGCTTATTTCAGTACTGTAGCCTACTACTCAGCTGCATCACTTATTGCAGTACTGTAGCCTACTACTAGGCTGTACCACTTATTGCAGTACTTTAGCCTACTACTCGGCTGCTCCGCTTATTGCAGTACTGTAGCTAACTACTAAGCTACAACGCTTATTGCAGTATTGTAGCCTGCTACTCGGCTGCAACGATTATTGCAGTACTGTAGCCTACTACTCGGCTGCAACACTTATTGCAGTACTGTAGCCTACTACTCGGCTGCAACGCTTATTGCAATACTGTAGCCTACTACTCGGCTGCAACGCTTATTGCAGTACTGTAGCCTACTACTCGGCTGCATCGCTTATTGCAGTACTGTAGCCTACTACTCGGCTGCATCACGTATTGCAGTACTGTAGCCTACTACTCGGCTGCATCACTTATTGCAGAACTGTAGTCTACTACTTGGCTGCACCGCTTATTGCAGTACTGTAGCCTACTATTTGGCTGCAAAGCTTATTGCAGTACTGTAGCCTACTACTCGGCTGCACCGCTTATTGCAGTACTGTAGCCTATTACTCGGGTGCATAGCTTATTGCAGTACTGTTGCCTACTACTCTGCTGCATCGCTTATTTCAGTACTGTAGCCTAATACTCTGCTGCAACGCTTATTGCAGTGGTGTAGCCTACTACTCGGCTGCAACGCTTATTGCAATACTGTAGCCTAATACTTGGCTGCAACGCTTATTGTGGTACTGTAGACTACTACTCGGCCGCAATGCTTATTGTAGTACTGTACCCTACTACTCGGCTGCACTGCTTATTGCAGTACTGTAGCCTACTACTTGGCTGCACCGCTTATTGCAGTACTGAAGCCTACTGCTCGGCAGCACCGTTTATTGCAGTACTGTAGCCTACTACTCGGCTGCATCACTTATTGCAGTACTGTAGCATACTACTGGGCTGCACCGCTTATTGCTGTACCTTAGCCTACTACTCGGCTGCATCGCTTATTGCAGTACTGTAGCCTACTACTCGGCCGCATCACTTATTGCAGTACTGTAGCTTACTACTCGGCTGAACCACTTACTGCAGTACTGTAGCCTACTGCTTAGCTGCACCGCTTATTGCAGTACTGTAGCCTACTACTAGGCTGCATCGCTTATTGCTGTACTGTAGCCTACTACTTGGCTGCAATGCTATATTGCAGTAGAGTAGCCTACTACTCGGCTGCAACGTTTATTGGAGTACTGTAGCCTACTACTTGGCTGCACTGCTTATTGCAGAACTGTAGCCTACTACTCGGCTGCAACGTTTATTGGAGTACTGTAGCCTACTACTTGGCTGCACTGCTTATTGCAGAACTGTAGCCTACTACTCGGCTGCAACGTTTATTGGAGTACTGTAGCCTACTACTTGGCTGCACTGCTTATTGCAGAACTGTAGCCTACTACTCGGCTGCAACGCTTATTGGAGTACTGTAGCCTACTACTTGGCTGCACTGCTTATTGCAGAACTGTAGCCTACTACTCGGCTGCAACGTTTATTGGAGTACTGTAGCCTACTACTTGGCTGCACTGCTTATTGCAGAACTGTAGCCTACTACTCGGCTGCAACGTTTATTGGAGTACTGTAGCCTACTACTTGGCTGCACTGCTTATTGCAGAACTGTAGCCTACTACTCGGCTGCAACGTTTATTGGAGTACTGTAGCCTACTACTCGACTGCAACGCTTATTGCAGTACTGTAGCCTACTCCTTGGCTGCACTGCTTATTGCAGAACTGTAGTCTACTACTTGGCTGCAACGTTTATTGGAGTACTGTAGCACCACTTCTTGCTGTATTGTAGCATACGACTCGGCTGCACTGCTTATTGCAGTACTGTATCCTACTACTCAGCTCTACTGCTTATTTCAGTACTGTAGCCTACTACTCAGCTGCATCACTTATTGCAGTACTGTAGCCTACTACTAGGCTGTACCACTTATTGCAGTACTTTAGCCTACTACTCGGCTGCTCCGCTTATTGCAGTACTGTAGCTAACTACTAAGCTACAACGCTTATTGCAGTATTGTAGCCTGCTACTCGGCTGCAACGATTATTGCAGTACTGTAGCCTACTACTCGACTGCAACACTTATTGCTGTACTGTAGCCTACTACTCGGCTGCAACGCTTATTGCAGTACTGTAGCCTACTACTCGGCTGCAACGCTTATTGCAGTACTGTAGCCTACTACTCGGCTGCATCGCTTATTGCAGTACTGTAGCCTACTACTCGGCTGCATCACTTATTGCAGTACTGTAGCCTACTACTCGGCTGCATCACTTATTGCAGAACTGTAGTCTACTACTCGGCTGCACCGCTTATTGCAGTACTGTAGCCTACTATTTGGCTGCAAAGCTTATTGCAGTACTGTAGCCTACTACTCGGCTGCACCGCTTATTGCTGTACTGTAGCCTACTACTTGGCTGCAATGCTATATTGCAGTAGAGTAGCCTACTACTCGGCTGCATCGTTTATTGGAGTACTGTAGCCTACTACTTGGCTGCACTGCTTATTGCAGAACTGTAGCCTACTACTCGGCTGCAACGTTTATTGGAGTACTGTAGCCTACTACTTGGCTGCACTGCTTATTGCAGAACTGTAGCCTACTACTCGGCTGCAACGTTTATTGGAGTACTGTGGCCTACTACTTGGCTGCACTGCTTATTGCAGAACTGTAGCCTACTACTCGGCTGCACCGCTTACTGCAGTACTGTATCCTACTACTCGGCTGCATCACTCATTGCAGTACTGTAGCCTACTACTCAGCTACAACGCTTATTGCTGTACTGTAGCCTACTACTCGGCTGCAACGTTTATTGGAGTACTGTAGCCTACTACTCGACTGCAACGCTTATTGCAGTACTGTAGCCTACTCCTTGGCTGCACTGCTTATTGCAGAACTGTAGTCTACTACTTGGCTGCAACGTTTATTGGAGTACTGTAGCACCACTTCTTGCTGTATTGTAGCATACGACTCGGCTGCACCGCTTATTGCAGTACTGTATCCTACTACTCAGCTCTACTGCTTATTTCAGTACTGTAGCCTACTACTCAGCTGCATCACTTATTGCAGTACTGTAGCCTACTACTCGGCTGCAACGCTTATTGCAGTACTGTAGCCTACTACTCGGCTGCATCACTTATTGCAGAACTGTAGTCTACTACTTGGCTGCACCGCTTATTGCAGTACTGTAGCCTACTATTTGGCTGCAAAGCTTATTGCAGTACTGTAGCCTACTACTCGGCTGCACCGCTTATTGCAGTACTGTAGCCTATTACTCGGGTGCATAGCTTATTGCAGTACTGTTGCCTACTACTCTGCTGCATCGCTTATTTCAGTACTGTAGCCTAATACTCTGCTGCAACGCTTATTGCAGTGGTGTAGCCTACTACTCGGCTGCAACGCTTATTGCAATACTGTAGCCTAATACTTGGCTGCAACGCTTATTGTGGTACTGTAGACTACTACTCGGCCGCAATGCTTATTGTAGTACTGTACCCTACTACTCGGCTGCACTGCTTATTGCAGTACTGTAGCCTACTACTTGGCTGCACCTCTTATTGCAGTACTGTAGCCTACTGCTCGGCAGCACCGTTTATTGCAGTACTGTAGCCTACTACTCGGCTGCATCACTTATTGCAGTACTGTAGCATACTACTGGGCTGCACCGCTTATTGCTGTACCTTAGCCTACTACTCGGCTGCATCGCTTATTGCAGTACTGTAGCCTACTACTCGGCCGCATCACTTATTGCAGTACTGTAGCTTACTACTCGGCTGAACCACTTACTGCAGTACTGTAGCCTACTGCTTAGCTGCACCGCTTATTGCAGTACTGTAGCCTACTACTAGGCTGCATCGCTTATTGCTGTACTGTAGCCTACTACTTGGCTGCAATGCTATATTGCAGTAGAGTAGCCTACTACTCGGCTGCAACGTTTATTGGAGTACTGTAGCCTACTACTTGGCTGCACTGCTTATTGCAGAACTGTAGCCTACTAATCGGCTGCAACGTTTATTGGAGTACTGTAGCCTACTACTTGGCTGCACTGCTTATTGCAGAACTGTAGCCTACTACTCGGCTGCAACGTTTATTGGAGTACTGTAGCCTACTACTTGGCTGCACTGCTTATTGCAGAACTGTAGCCTACTACTCGGCTGCACCGCTTACTGCAGTACTGTATCCTACTACTCGGCTGCATCACTCATTGCAGTACTGTAGCCTACTACTCAGCTACAACGCTTATTGCTGTACTGTAGCCTACTACTCGGCTGCAACGTTTATTGGAGTACTGTAGCCTACTACTCGACTGCAACGCTTATTGCAGTACTGTAGCCTACTCCTTGGCTGCACTGCTTATTGCAGAACTGTAGTCTACTACTTGGCTGCAACGTTTATTGGAGTACTGTAGCACCACTTCTTGCTGTATTGTAGCATACGACTCGGCTGCACCGCTTATTGCAGTACTGTATCCTACTACTCAGCTCTACTGCTTATTTCAGTACTGTAGCCTACTACTCAGCTGCATCACTTATTGCAGTACTGTAGCCTACTAGTAGGCTGTACCACTTATTGCAGTACTTTAGCCTACTACTCGGCTGCTCCGCTTATTGCAGTACTGTAGCTAACTACTAAGCTACAACGCTTATTGCAGTATTGTAGCCTGCTACTCGGCTGCAACGATTATTGCAGTACTGTAGCCTACTACTCGGGTGCAATGCTTATTGCAGTACTGTAGCCTACTACTTGGCTGCACTGCTTATTGCAGAACTGTAGCCTACTACTCGGCTGCACCGCTTACTGCAGGACTGTATCCTACTACTCGGCTGCATCACTTATTGCAGTTCCGTAGCCTACTACTCGGCTGCACCGCTTATTGCAGTACTGTAGCCTACTACTCGGCTGCATCGCTTATTGCAGTACTGTAGCCTACTACTTGGCTGCAACGCTTATTGCAGTACTGTAGCCTACTACTCGACTGCAATGTTTATTGGCGTACTGTAGCCTACTACTCGAATGCAACGCTTGTTGCAGTACTGTAGCCTACTACTTGGCTGCACTGCTTATTGCAGAACTGTAGCCTACTACTCGGCTGCATCACTCATTGCAGTACTGTAGCCTACTACTCAGCTACAACGCTTATTGCTGTACTGTAGCCTACTACTCGGCTGCAACGTTTATTGGAGTACTGTAGCCTACTACTCGACTGCAACGCTTATTGCAGTACTGTAGCCTACTCCTTGGCTGCACTGCTTATTGCAGAACTGTAGCCTACTACTCGGCTGCACCGCTTACTGCAGGACTGTATCCTACTACTCGGCTGCATCACTTATTGCAGTTCCGTAGCCTACTACTCGGCTGCACCGCTTATTGCAGTACTGTAGCCTACTACTCGGCTGCATCGCTTATTGCAGTACTGTAGCCTACTACTCAGCTGCAACGATTGTTGCAGTACTGTAGCCTACTACTCGGCTGCAACGATTATTGCAGTACTGTAGCCTACTACTCAGGTGCAACGCTTATTGCAGTACTGTAGCCTACTACTCGGCAGCACTGGTTATTGCAGTACTGTACCCTACTACTCGGCTGCACCGCTTATTGACGTACTTTAGCCTACTACTTGGCTGCAACGCTTATTGCAGTACCGTAGCCTACTACTCGGCTTCACAGCTTATTGCAGTACTGTAGACTACTACTCGGCTAAATAGCTTATTGCAGTACTGTAGCCTACTACTTGGTTGCATCGCTTATTGCAGTACTGTAGCCTACTACTCGGATGCAACGCTTACTGCAGTATTGTAACCTACTTCTCAGCTGCACCGCTTATTGGAGGACTGTAGCGTACTGCTCGGCTGCATCACTTATTGCAGTACTGTAGCCTACTACTCAGCTGCACCGCTTATTGCTGTACTGTAGCCTACTGCTCGGCTGCATCACTTATTGCAGTACTGTAGCCTACTGCTCGGCTGCATCACTTATTGCAGTACTGTAGCCTACTACTCGGCTGCACCGTTTATTGCAGTACTGTAGCCTACTACTTGGCTGCAACGCTTATTGCACGGCTGTAGCCTACTTCTCGGCTGCAACGCTTATTGCACGGCTGTAGCCTACTTCTCGGCTGCAACGCTTATTGCAGTACTGTAGACTACTACTCGGCTGCAACACTTATTGCAGTACTGTAGCCTACTACTCGGCTGCACCGCTTACTGCAGTATTGTAACATATTTCTCAGCTGCACCGCTTATTGGAGGAATGTAGCGTACTGCTCGGCTGCATCACTTATTGCAGTACTGTAGCCTACTACTAGGCTGCACTGCTTATTGCTGTACTGTAGCCTACTGCTCGGCTGCATCACTTATTGCAGTACTGTAGCCTACTGCTCGGCTGCATCACTTATTGCAGTACTGTAGCCTACTACTCGGCTGCACCGTTTATTGTAGTACTGTAGCCTACTACTCGGCTGCAATGCGTTTTTCAGTACTGTAGCCTACTACTCGGCTGCATCACTTATTGCAGTACTGTAGCCTACTACTTGGCTGCACCACTTATTGAAGTACTTTAGCCTACCACTTGGCTGCAACGCTTATTGCAGTACTGTAGCCTACCACTCGGCTACACAGCTTATTGCACTGCTGTAGCCTACTTCTCGGCAGCAACGCTTATTGCAGTACTGTAGCCTACTACTCGGCTGCAACGCTTATTGCAGTACTGTAGCATACTACTCAGCTGCACCGCTTATTGCAGTACTGTAGCCTACTACACGGCCCACCGCTTATTGCAGTACTGTAGCCTACAACTCGGCTGCATCGCTTATTGCAGTACTGTAGCCTACTACTCGGCTGCATCGCTTATTGCAGTACTGAAGCCCGCTACTCTGCTGCATTGCTTATTGCAGTACTGTAGCCTACTACTCGGTTGCAATGCTTATTGCAGTGCTGTAGCCTACTACTCGGCTGCACCGCTTATTGCAGTACGTAGCCTACTACTCGGCTGCACCGCTTATTGCAGTACTGTAGCCTACTACTCAGCTGCACCGTTATTGCAGTACTGTAGTCTACTACTTGGCTGCAACGCTTATTGCTGTACTGTAGCCTACTACTTGGCTGCAACGCTTATTGCTGTGCTGTAGCCTACTACTCGGCTGCAACACTTATTACAGTCCTGTTGCCTACTACTCGGCTGCACCGCTTATTGCAGTACTGTAGCCTACTACTCGGCTGCAACGTTTATTGCAGTACTGTAGCCTACTACTCGGCTGCATCGATTATTGCAGTACAGTAGCATACTACTCGGCTGCATCACTTATTGCAGTACTGTAGCCTACTACTCGGCTGCACCGCTTATTGCAGTACTGTAGCCTACTTCTTGGCTGCACCGCTGATTGCTGTACTGTAGCCTACTACTCGGCTGCACTGTTTATTGCAGTACTGTAGCCTACTACTCGGCTGCAACGCTTATTGCAGTACTGTAGCCTACTACTTGGCTGCACTGCTTATTGCAGTACTGTAGCCTACTACTCGGCTGAACCGCTTATTGCAGTACTATTGCCCAATACTCAGCTGCAACGCTTATTGCAGCACTGTAGCCTACTACTCGGCTCCAACGCTTATTGCATTACTGTAGCATACTACTCGGCTGCACCGCTTATTGCAGTACTGTAGCCTACTACTCGGCTGCATCACTTATTGCAGTACTGTAGCCTACTACTTGGCTGCACCGCTTATTGAAGTACTGCAGCCTACTACTTGGCTGCAACGCTTATTGCAGTACTGTAGCCTACTACTCGGCTTCACAGCTTATGGCAGTACTGTAGCCTACTACTCGGCTGCATAGCTTATTGCAGTACTGTCGCCTACAACTTGGCTGCATCGCTTATTGCAGTACTGTAGCCTTCTACTCGGCTGCAACGCTTATTGCAGTACTGTAGCCTACTACTCGGCTGCAACGCTTATTGCAGTACTGTAGCCTACTACTCGGCTGCACAGTTATTGCAATACTGTCGCCTACTACTCGGCTGCACTGGTTATTGGAGTACTGCAGCGTAATATTCGGCTGCACCGCTTATTACAGTACTGTAGCCTACTACTCGGCTGCATCACTTATTGCAGTACTGTAGCCTACTACTCGGCTGCATCGCTTATTGCAGTACTGTAGCCTACTACTTGGCTGCATCGCTTATTGCAGTACTGTAGCCTACTACTCGGCTGCAACGCTTAATGCAGTACTGTAGCCTACTACTTGGCTGCACCGCTTATTGCAGTACTGTAGCCTACTACTCGGCTGCACCGCTTATTGCAGTACTGTAGCCTACTACTCGGCTGTACCGCTTACTGCAGTACTGTAGCCTACTACTCGGCTGCATCTCTTATTGCATTACTATAGCTTACTACTCGGCTGCACCGCTTATTGCAGTACTGTAGCCTACTACTCGGCTGCACTGCTTATTTCATTACTGTAGCCTACTACTCAGCTGCATCACTTATAGCAGTACTGTAGCCTACTAATCGTCTGCACCACTTATTGCAGTACTGTAGCCTACTACTTGGCTGCACTGCTTATTACTGTACTGTAGCCTACGACTCGGCTGCATCGCTTATTGCAGTACTGTAGCCTACTACTCGGCTGCGTCGCTTATTGCAGTACTGTAGCCTACCACTCTGCTGCAACGCTTATTGCAATACTGTGCTTACTACTCGGCTGCACCGCTTATTGCAGTACTGTAGCCTACTACTCAGCTGCACTGCTTATTTCATTACTGTAGCCTACTACTCAGCTGCATCACTTATAGCAGTACTGTAGCCTACTAATCGTCTGCACCTCTTATTGCAGTACTTTAGCCTACTACTTGGCTTCACAGCTTATTACTGTACTGTAGCCTACTACTCGGCTGCATAGCTTATTGCAGTACTGTAGCCTACTTCTCGGCAGCATAGCTTATTGCAGTACTGTAGCCTACTACTCGGCTGCACCGCTTATTGCAGTACTGTAGCCTACTACTCGGCTTCTTCACTTGTTGCAGTACTGTAGCCTACTACTCGGCTGCACTGCTTATTGCTGTACTGTAGCCTACTACTTGGCTGCACCGCTTATTGCAGTACTTTAACCTACTACTTGGCTTCACAGCTTATTACTGTACTGTAGCCTACTACTCGGCTGCATAGCTTATTGCAGTACTGTAGCCTACTACTCGGCTGCATAGCTTATTGCAGTACTGTAGCCTACTACTCGGCTTCATAGCTTATTGCAGTACTGTAGCCTACTACTTGGCTGCATCGCTTATTGCAGTACTGTAGCCTACTACTCGGCTGCAACGCTTATTGCACTGCTGTAGCCTACTACTCGGCTGCACTGGTTATTGGAGTACTGTAGCGTAATATTCGGCTGCACCGCTTATTGCAGTGCTGTAGCCTCCTACTCGGCTGCATCACTTATTGAAGTACTGTAGCCTACTACTCGGCTGCATCGCTTATTGCAGTACTGTAGCCTACGACTCGGCTGCACCGCTTATTGCAGTACTGTAGCCTACTACTTGGCTGCACCACTTATTGCTGTACTGTAGCCTACTACTCGGCTGCACCGCTTATTGCAGTACTGTAGCCTACTACTTCGGTACACCACTTATTGCTGTACTGTAGCCTACTACTCGGCTGCAACACTTATTGCAATACTGTAGCCTACTACTTGGCTGCACTGGTTATTGGAGTACTGTAGCGTAATATTCGGCTGCACCGCTTATTGCAGTACTGTAGCCTCCTACTCGGCTGCATCACTTATTGAAGTACTGTAGCCTACTACTCGGCTGCATCGCTTATTGCAGTACTGTAGCCTACGACTCGGCTGCACCTCTTATTGCAGTACTGTAGCCTACTACTTGGCTGCACCACTTATTGCTGTACTGTAGCCTACTACTCGGCTGCACCGCTTATTGCAGTACTGTAGCCTACTACTCGGCTGCATAGCTTATTGCAGTACTGTAGCCTACTACTCGGCTTCATAGCTTATTGCAGTACTGTAGCCTACTACTTGTCTGCATCGCTTATTGCAGTACTGTAGCCTACTACTCGGCTGCAACGCTTATTGCACTGCTGTAGCCTACTACTCGGCTGCACTGGTTATTGGAGTACTGTAGCGTAATATTCGTCTGCACCGCTTATTGCAGTGCTGTAGCCTCCTACTCGGCTGCACCGCTTATTGCAGTACTGTAGCCTACTACTTCGGTACACCACTTATTGCTGTACTGTAGCCTACTACTCGGCTGCAACACTTATTGCAATACTGTAGCCTACTACTTGGCTGCACTGGTTATTGGAGTACTGTAGCGTAATATTCGGCTGCACCGCTTATTGCAGTACTGTAGCCTCTTACTCGGCTGCATCACTTATTGAAGTACTGTAGCCTACTACTCGGCTGCATCGGTTATTGCAGTACTGTAGCCTACGACTCGGCTGCACCGCTTATTGCAGTACTGTAGCCTACTACTTGGCTGCACCGCTTATTGCTGTACTGTAGCCTACTACTCGGCTGCACCGCTTATTGCAGTACTGTAGCCTACTACTCGGCTGCATCGCTTATTGCAGTACTGTAGCCTACTACTCGGCTGCATCGCTAATTGCAGTACTGTAGCCTACTACTCGGCTGCAACGCTTATTACAGTACTGTAGCCTACTAATCGGCTGCAACGCTTATTGCAGTACTGTAGCCTACTACTCGGCTGCACCGCTTATTGCAGTACTGTAGCCTACTACTCGGCTGCACTGCTTATTGCAGTACTGTAGCCTACTACTCGGCTGCATCTCTTATTGCAGTACTGTAGCTTACTACTCGGCTGCACCGCTTATTGCAGTACTGTAGACTACTACTCGGCTGCACTGCTTATTTCATTACTGTAGCCTACTACTCAGCTGCATCACTTATACCAGTACTGTAGCCTACTAATCGTCTGCACCTCTTATTGCAGTACTGTAGACAACTACTTGGCTGCACCGCTTATTGCTGTACTGTAGCCTACGTCTCGGCTGCATCGCTTATTGCAGTACTGTAGCCTACTACTCGGCTGCGTCGCTTATTGCAGTACTGTAGCCTACTACTCGGCTGCAACGCTTATTGCAGTACTGTAGCCTACTACTCGGCTGCATCTCTTATTGCAGTACTGTAGCTTACTATTCGGCTGCACCGCTTATTGCAGTACTGTAGCCTACTACTCGGCTGCACCGCTTATTGCAGTACTGTAGCCTACTACTCCGCTGCAACGCTTATTACAGTACTGTAGCCTACTAATCGGCTGCAACGCTTATTGCAGTACTGTAGCCCACTACTCGGCTGCACCGCTTATTGCAGTACTGTAGCCTACTACTCGGCTGCACTGCTTATTGCAGTACTGTAGCCTACTACTCGGCTGCACTGCTTATTGCAGTACTGTAGCTTACTACTTGGCTGCACCGCTTATTGCAGTGCTTTAACCTACTACTTGGCTTCACAGCTTATTGCTGTACTGTAGCCTACTACTCGGCTGCATAGCTTATTGCAGTACTGTAGCCTACTACTCAGCTGCTCCGCTTATTGCAGTACTGTAGCCTACTGCTCAGCTGCATCACTTATTGCAGTACTGTAGCCTACTACTCGGCTGCACCGCTTATTGCAGTACTGTAGCCTACTACTTCGCTGCACCGCTTATTGCTGTACTGTAGCCTACTACTCGGTTGCATCGCTTACTGCAGTACTGTAGCCTACTACTCGGCTGCAAAACGTATTGCAATACTGTAGCCTACTACTCGGCTCACTGGTTATATGAGTACTGTAGCGTAATATTCGGCTACACCGCTTATTGCAGTACTGTAGCCTACTACTCGGCTGCACCACTTATTGAGGTACTGTAGCCTACTACTCAGCTGCACCACTTATTGCAGTGCTTTAGCCTTCTAATTGGCTGAACTGCTTATTGCTGTACTGTAGCCTACTACTCGGCTCCCCTCAGGGGGTCAGCATTAATTTGCTCAGTACGGGCTTGGCAAACCCGGGGTCCTGAGCTGTGGGCTGTGTCGCGCCAACAGTCCGCTACACCGTAAGCTCTGTGCGTGCTTCAATGACCATCGTTCGGCGCGACGGTGGAACGTTGTACGTTTCAGAGTCCGGGGATCTTGGCTTAATCGCCTGGGTCGCGAGGATGGTACAAACCTCTATAAAAAACCCCTCAATCTCAAGGTGTGCTACGTGTCGAGGAGATGCATGGCTGTTGAGGTTGAACAGCCGCTAGCGAGCAACCTCTGAGGAACCTGCCGCACCTCAGTTGTACAAGGCTTACCCAGGCAAGCGGGGCTCTGCCTGGGTGGACGTTTAGATCCCTAGCTGCTCGTGGGACCACAATGAAACAAGCAAAAGAACACGTTGGTGGACGTACAACCACCGTCTCTAAGCGTGGTAAAAGGGACTACAATGCTGCAGATTATGATCCCCAAACGTTTCCTTCTATGGCTACACCTAGGGAAGAACGTCAGGGACGACAGAAGGGTGAGGCCTATGCCCCTAAGTATTTGGTCTGTAGCCGTAGTGATGGGGAATCTTTTAAGAATACTAAACCACTGTTTTTTGTTGAGAACCTTGAGGACATGTACGGAGAGGTGGAAGGCATGTCGAAGATGCGGTCGGGATCAGTATTAATAACGACGTCATCCCCGGCTCAATCACGGGCACTGCTTTCCTGTGACAAGCTAGGTGATGTTTCCGTTACCATTACGCCGCACAAGACCCTAAATATGGTGCAGGGTATCATCTTTCACAAAGACCTCTTGCTGCAGTCAGATGACGAATTGCGTGCAAACCTAGAACGGCGGGGAGTACATTTTATTCGGCGAGTCCATAGGGGTCCGAAGGACAATAGGGTAGCCACCGGTGCCTTCATCTTGGCTTTTGAGGGTGATTCATTGCCCGAGAAGGTCAAGGTGATGGTTTACCGGATGGACGTAAAGCCCTACGTTCCTCCCCCTATGCGCTGTTTTAAATGCTGGAAGTTTGGCCATATGAGCTCCCGATGTGATGCCAACCCAACATGTCAGGAGTGTGGACGTGCAGTTCATCCGAACATCCCTTGCTCGCCGCCTCCAGTATGTGTCAACTGCGGCCAGAATCACTCCCCTTGCTCGCCTATGTGTACAGTCCTGCAGCAAGAGAGGAAAATCATGGAATACAAGACCAGAGATCGACTAACTTATTCAGAGGCCAAACGGAAATATCAGAAGCTCCATCCTGTCCGCCTGGTAACTACCTATGCCACGGCAGCCTCATCGTCCTCGTCCACTGTGCCTGCTGTTCCACCTGTTCCGTCAACGATAGCGCGCCCCCCGTCCCAATCGACTGACCCAGCCCCCCTACCAGCAGGGGGCACCTCATCTTTGGTGGCTCCCACTCTTTTCACAGTGGGAGCATCACCTGCTACAACACCGGGGACTCCAGTCCCCACCTCTAAGCCGGGGAAGGAGAAGCCTTCTCCGGCCCCTCTCGCTCGGAAGGGGTCCTTAGAGACAACCCCTTCTGCAGCTTCCCAGAGTGCTCCGGAGGATCCTGGCCGCAGTCTTCAGGATCTCCAACCTGCCGGTCGAAGAGCTTCCTGCTCTTCCTCCATCCCGGATGCCACTTCTGGGAAGCCCCCTCGGCCCTGCAAACCAAAGGGCCAGCGAGAGGACAAGAAGAAGAGACATAAGAAGAAAGAATGTTCAGTGGCTTCAAAGCCACAACCACCCACATCCTCTTCTTCGGAGGATGAGGTCGAGATCCTCGCATCTCCTGAGGATCTTGCAATTACCGATTCCCCAGAAAATAAGATCTCTGGTTCCGTGGATTCCAAGCACATGGTAGCAGACGATCCGATGGAGTGATCTGCTTTTTATTCGTCATGGCGGTACAGCCAGAAGGAAACATCATCCAGTGGAATTGTAGTGGCTTTTTCCATCACCTGCCTGAGCTACGACAACTTCTCAGCCAAACACCTGCCTTTTGTATCGCTCTTCAAGAGACCTGGCTCCCAGCGACGCGGTCCCCTGCCCTTCGAGGCTACAGGGGCTATTTTAAAAATCGGCCTATGTATGACAGAGTTTCTGGTGGAGTTTGCATCTATGTTCTAGCTACTGTCCCGAGCGCTCCCGTGCCTCTTCAAACGCCCCTAGAGGCGGTTGCTGTTCGGCTCCGGGCAGTGCAAGATGTTACAATCTGTTCAATCTATCTCCCACCAGATGAGGCTGTCTCTCCTGTGGACCTCGCTGCGTTGGTCGCCCAACTTCCCCCACCCTTCCTTCTTTTGGGGGATTTCAATGCCCACCACACTTTGTGGGGTGGCATGCAGACCTCGGCACGGGGTAGGGATGTTGAGACACTACTAAACCAGCTGAACATCTGCCTCCTGAACACTGGTCCTGCTATGCACTTTAGCGTGGCACACAGTACATTCTCCGCCATAGACCTGTCTGTCTGTAGCCCAAGCCTACTTCCGCACTTCACTTGGAGGGTCCACGATGACCTGTGTGGCAGCGACCATTTTCCTATCTTCCTGTCGCTCCCACAGTGTCCACCTGCTGACCGTCTGCCTCGCTGGTCCCTCCGTAGGGCCGACTGGCCAGCATATTCCATAGCCGCTGTGCTTCCCTCTCCTCTTCTGGCTGATATCGATACCGCTGTCCAGCAGGTCACACGTGCCATCATTTCTGCTGCCGAGAACACCGTACCCGTCTCACTTGGATCACTCCACCGTAAGTCAGTGGACGCCGGAGATAGCTGAGGCCATCCGGGAACGTCGGCAAGCACTACAGCGCCACCGACACCACCCTTGTGTTGAACATCTTGTTGCCTTCAGGCGTCTCCGTGCACGGGCGCGGCGATTGATCCAGCAAAGCAAGAGGGCCTCCTGGGAGCGCTATGTCGCCTCCATTGGCTCCCGAGCATCGCCTTCACAGGTATGGTCGCAAGTTCGACGCCTCTTTGGCCACCGCCCACCAGTGGGAATTCCGTGCCTGAGCATTCAGGGTACATTTTGCACTGACCCTCACACAATAGCAGAGCATTTGGCACACCACTATGCTCGCACCTCAGCGACCGCTGCATATGATGCGGATTTCCGCGCCCTTAAGGAGCGCACAGAGCGAAAGCAGATGTCCTTTCGAACGCAACGCCAGGAAATCTACAACATCCCTTTCACCGAATGGGAGTTCGAAAGTGCACTTGCCGCATGCCCAGCCACGTCCTCTGGACCCGACCGCATCCATAGTCAGTTCCTCCGACACCTGTCAGCAGACTCTAAACGCCAACTTCTCTCCTTGCTGAATCGTCTCTGGGTTGAGGGTGTCTTCCCGTCCCAATGGCGGGATAGCATCATCATCCCAGTGATGAAGCCTGGGGCTGATCCACAGGTGGCTGATAGTTACCGCCCAATCAGCCTCACCAACGTTCTGTGTAAACTCCTCGAACGGATGGTGAGTAGGAGGCTTATGTGGATCCATGAGGACCGGGGACTCCTGTCCCCACAACAGAGTGGGTTCCGTCGTGGCCGCTCCACTATCGATAATCTCGTGTCACTGGAGTCGGCCATCCGTACAGCCTTTACACGCCGCAAACATCTGGTTGCTGTGTTCTTTGACCTGCGAAAGGTGTACGACACCACCTGGCGCCATCACATACTGTCTACGCTGTATGACTGGGGCTTACGCGGTCCGCTTCCTGTATTCATACAGAATTTTCTCGCGCAATGTTCTTTTCGAGTTCGTATTGGTTCCTGTTTCAGCTCCCCTCACTATCAAGAAAACGGTGTCCCACAGGGATCCGTTCTAAGCGTCCCTTTATTTTTGGTCGCTATCAATGGCCTTGCTACTGCTGTGGGGTCATCGGTTTCCACCTCGTTGTATGCCGATGACTTCTGCATGTATTTCAGCTCCACTAGCATCGGCGTTGCTGAACGGCGGTTGCAGATAGCTATTCGAAAGGCGCAGTCGTGGGCGTTTACTCATGGTTTTAAATTTTCCGCTACGAAAACCCGGGTGATGCATATCTGTCGGCGTCGGGCGGTCCATACTGACCCCGAACTGTATCTCGCTGATGACCTGCTGCGTGTCGAAGAGACGCACCGTTTCTTAGGCATGTCATTCGACAACCGTCTCACCTGGGTGCCACACCTTCGCCAGCTCAAACAAAAGTGCTGGCGATACCTTAATATTCTACGTTGTCTAAGCCATACAGTTTGGGGAGCGTCACGCCCAACACTCCTGCAACTTTATAAGGCGCTCATCCAGTCACGCCTAGACTATGGCTGCATAGTCTACGATTCGGCTGCGCCATCAGCACTGCAGGCGTTGGACCCAATTTTACACTGTGGTGTCCGTTTAGCTTCGGGGGCTTTTCGCACGAGCCCGGTGACAAGCCTCCTTGTAGAAGCTGGAGTCCTCCCGCTGCGGTTCCGTAGGCAACACCTGCTGGCATCCTATATTGCTCGTGTTCAGGCCTCACCCTTCCACCCGAACCGCCGGCTCCTATTTCCAGACGCTGCACTCCCTATCCCTCCACGACGGCCAAGGTCGGGATACCCGATCTCGGTCCGTGTTCGTATCCTTCTTTCGTCTCTCACATCCTATCCACTTCCAACCACTTTCCACTATTCCTTTCACACCCCTCCTTGGTCCATTCCTCGTTTGCAGCTCCGTCTGGACCTGTCCCATGCGTCGAAGGCCTCTGTTTCTCCCGTACATCTCCGTCACCAGTTTCTGCAAGTGCTCGAGCAGTTCCGTGCCGCAGACGCCATTTACACAGATGGTTCCGTAGTAGATGGCCGTGCTGGGTACGCGTTTCTACATCACAACCACGTACAACAGCATTCTCTGCCCGGTGAGAGTAGCATTTTCTCCGCCGAGCTGATCGCTATTCTCAGAGCTCTACAACATCTCAAAGCCTGCCCCAGGGGGGCATTCGTCATCTGTACTGACTCCCTGAGTGGCTTACAAGCGATCGACCAGTGTTTCTCTCGGCACCCAATAGTGCGGTCGATCCAGGACACTATTCACTCCCTATGCCAATCAGGCCGTTCTGTGGTCTTTGTGTGGACCCCAGGTCATGTTGGCATACCAGGGAATGAGCATGTAGATCGATTGGCCAAGCAGGCCACTATGGGACCACCTCTGACATTTGGTGTCACGGAACACGATTTTAAACTGGTGTTGCAACGGAAGGTACGCGAAGCTTGGAGTACCGAGTGGGCTACGGCGACTGCACCGAATAAGCTTCGGGCAATGAAGCTCTCCACAGTTTTGTGGAAATCTTCACTGCGGCCGACTCGCTGAGAGTCAGTTGTCCTCTTTCGCCTCCGGATTGGACATACGTGACTCACCCATGGGTATCTCCTTTGGCGCGAGGCTCCACCCGTGTGTCAATGTGGCACTGTATTGACAGTGGCCCATCTTTTGATGGCCTGTCCGCTTTTAGCCGACCTGCAGCATTATTTTAATCTTCCTGACTCACTACCCTTAGTTTTAGGTGACGACGCCTCTACGGCTAACAAAGTTTTACGTTTTATCCGCGCTGCTGGTTTTTATGACGCGATCTAACGGTAGGTGCTGTGGCCTGACATCTTAGGCTGCCACCAACCCAGCTTTTTAACTTTTCACGTCCTTTGGAGTTCTTAGTGTCTGCAGTGTGGCTGGCTCATCCTGTTTTTTCTTTGTGAACAGCCAGCCAATGACCTCTGCTATGCAGTTTTATTCGTGACATTCTTTTACTAATTGTGTGTCTCTGTTTTGTATTGTCAGTGACTTGTCTATTATTAACTTGCCCTTTTGTTGCAGTGTCATTTTCAGGGCGTTGTTTTATCTTTGACAGTTGACTCTCAGCTAGGAACAGGGGACTGATAACCTAGCTGTTTAGTCCCCTTAAAACAACCAACAACAACGACAATACTACTCGGCTGCAACGCTTATTGCTGTACTGTAGCCTACTACTCGGTTGCATCACTTATAGCAGTACTGTAGCCTACTACTCGGCTGCAAAAAGTATTGCAATACTGTAGCCTACTAATTGGCTGCACTGGTTATTGGAGTACTGTAGCGTAATATTCGGCTACACCGCTTATTGCAGTACTGTACCCTACTACTCGGCTGCACTGCTTATTTCAGTACTGTAGCCTACTACTCTGCTGCAACGCTTATTGCAGTGGTGTAGCCTACTACTCGGCTGCAACGCTTATTGCAATACTGTAGCCTACTACTCGGCTGCAACGCTTATTGCGGTAATGTAGCTTACTACTCGGCTGCAACACTTATTGCAGTACTGTACCCTACTACTCGGCTCCACTGCTTATTGCAGTACTGTAGCCTACTACTTGGCTGCATCACTTATTGCAGTACTGTACCATACTACTCGGCTGCAACGCTTATTGCAGTACTGTAGCCTACTACTCGGCTGCATCACTTATTGCAGTACAGTAGCCTACTGCTCGGCTGCACCACTTATTGCAGTACTGTAGCCTACTGCTCGGCTGCACCGCTTATTGCAGTACTGTAGCCTACTACTTGGCTGCACTGCTTATTGCAGTACTGTAGCCTACTACTCGGGTGCATAGCTTATTGCAGTACTGTAGCCTACTACTCGGCTGCATCACTTATTGCAGTACTGTAGCCTACTACTCAGGTGCATAGCTTATTGCAGTACTGTAGCCTACTACTCGGCTGCATCACTTATTGCAGTACTGTAGCCTACTACTCGGCTGCACTGCTTATTGCAGTACTGTAGCCTACTACTTGGCTGCAAAGCTTATTGCAGTACTGTGGCCTACTACTCGGCTCCACCGCTTATTGCAGTACTGTAGCCTACTACTCGGCTGCATCACTTATTGCAGTACTGTAGCCTACTACTCGGGTGCAAAGCTTATTGCAGTACTGTGGCCTACTACTCGGCTGCACCGCTTATTGCTACTACTCGGGTGCATAGCTTATTGCAGTACTGTAGCCTACTAATCGGCTGCAACAGTTATTTCAGTACTGTAGCCTACTACTCTGCTGCAACGCTTATTGCAGTGGTGTAGCCTACTACTCAGCTGCAACGCTTATTGCAATACTGTAGCCAACTACTCGGCTGCAACGCTTATTGTGGTACTGTAGCCTACTACTCGGCTGCAACGCTTATTGCAGTACTGTACCCTACTACTCGGCTGCACTGCTTATTGCAGTACTGTAGCCTACTACTTGGCTGCACTGCTTATTGCAGTACTGTAGCCTACTACTTGGCTGCAACACATATGGCAGTACTGTACCCTACTACTCGGCTGCACCGCTTATTGCAGTACTGTAGCCTACTGCTCGGCTGCATCGCTAATTGCAGTACTGTGGCCTACTACTCGGCTGCACCGCTTATTGCAGTACTGTAGCCTACTACTCGGGAGCATAGCTTATTGCAGTACTGTAGCCTACTACTCGGGTGCATAGCTTATTTCAGTACTGTAGCCTACTACTCGGCTGCATCGCTTATTACAGTACTGTAGCCTACTACTCGGCTGCACCGCTTATTGTAGTACTGAAACCTACTACTTGGCTGCAAAGCTTATTGCAGCACTGTGGCCTACTACTCGGCTGCAACACTTATTGCAGTACTGTAGCCTACTACTCGGGTTCATAGCTTATTGCAGTACTGTAGCCTACTACTCGGCTGCATCGCTTATTTCAGTACTGTAGCCTACTACTCTGCTGCAGCGCTTATTGCAGTGGTGTAGCCTACTACTCGGCTGCAACGCTTATTGCAATACTGTAGCCTACTACTCGGCTGCAACGCTTATTGTGGTACTGTAGCCTACTACTCGGCTGCAACGCTTATTGCAGTACTGTACCCTACTACTCGGCTGCACTGCTTATTGCAGTACTGTAGCCTACTATTTGGCTGCATCACTTATTGCAGTACTGTACCCTACTACTCGGCTGCACCGTTTATTGCAGTACTGTAGCCTACTGCTCGGCTGCATCGCTTATTGCAGTACTGTGGCATACTACTCGGCTGCACCGCTTATTGCAGTACTGTAGCCTCCTACTCGGGTGCATAGCTTATTGCAGTACTGTAGCCTACTACTCGGCTGCATCACTTATTGCTGTACTGTAGCCTACTACTCGGCTGCACCGCTTATTGCAGTACTGTAGCCTACTACTTGGCTGCAAAGCTTATTGCAATACTGTGGCCTACTACTCGGCTGCACCGCTTATTGCAGTACTGTAGCCTACTACTCGGCTGCATCACTTATTGCAGTACTCTAGCCTACTACTCGTCTGCATCGCTTATTCAAGTACTGTAGCCTACTACTCTGCTGCAACGCTTATTGCAGTGGTGTAGCCTACTACTCGGCTGCACTGCTTATTGCAGTACTGTAGCAACTACTTGGCTGCATCACTTATGGCATTACTGTACCCTACTACTCGGCTGCACCGCTTATTGCAGTACTGTAGCCTACTGCTCGGCTGCACCGCTTATTGCAGTAATGTAGCCTATGGCTGGGCTGCATCGCTTATTGCAATACTGTATCCTACTACTCGGCTGCAACGCTTATTGTGGTACTGTAGCCTACTACTCGGCTGCACCGCTTATTGCAGTACTGTAGCCGACTGCTCGGCTGCAACGTTTATTGCAGTACTGTAGCCTACTACTCGGCTGCATCACTTATTGCAGTATTGTACCCTACTACTCGGCTGCAGCGCTTATTGCAGTACTGTAGCCTACTACTCAGATCCAACCCTTATTGCAGTATGGTAGCCTACTACTCGGCTGCAACGCTTATTGCAGTACTGTATCCTACTACTCGGCTGCAACGCTTATTGCAGTACTGTAGCCTACTTCTCGGCTGCATTGGTCATTGCATTACTGTAGCCTACTACTCGGCTGCAACACTTATTGCAGTACTGTAGCCTACTACTCGGCTGCAACGCTTATTGCAGTACTGTAGCCTACTACTCGGCTGCAACGCTTATTGCAGTACTGTAGCCTACTACTCGGCTGCATCGCTTATTGCAGTACTGTAGCCTACTACTCGGCTGGAACGCTTATTGCAGTACTGTAGCCTACTACTCAGCTCCAACCTTTATTGCAGTACGGTAGCCTACTACTCGGCTGCAACGCTTATTGCAGTACTGTAGCCTACTACTCGGCTGGAACGCTTATTGCAGTACTGTAGCCTACTACTCAGCTCCAACCTTTATTGCAGTACGGTAGCCTACTACTCGGCTGCAACGCTTATTGCAGTACTGTAGCCTACTACTCAGCTCCAACCTTTATTGCAGTATTGTACCCTACAACTCGGCTGCAGCGCTTATTGCAGTACTGTAGCCTACTACTCAGCTCCAACCTTTATTGCAGTACGGTAGCCTACTACTCGGCTGCAACGCTTATTGCAGTACTGTAGCCTACTACTCGGCTGCAACGCCTATTGCAGTACTGTAGCCTACTACTCAGCTCCAACCTTTATTGCAGTACGGTAGCCTACTACTCGGCTGCAACGCTTATTGCAGTACTGTAGCCTACTACTCAGCTCCAACCTTTATTGCAGTACGGTAGCCTACTACTCGGCTGCAGCGCTTATTGCAGTACTGTAGCCTACTACTCAGCTCCAACCTTTATTGCAGTACTGTAGCCTACTACTCGGCTGCAGCGCTTATTGCAGAACTGTAGCCTACTACTCAGCTCCAACCTTTATTGCAGTACGGTAGCCTACTACTCGGCTGCAACGCTTATTGCAGTACTGTAGCCTACTACTCAGCTGCAACGCTTATTGCTGTACTGTAGCCTACTACTCGACTGCACCGGTTATTGCAGTAATGTCGACTACTTCTCGGCTGCATCGCTTATTGCAGTACTGTAGCCTAATACTCGGCTGCATCACTTATTGCAGTATTATAGCCTACTACTCGGCTGCACCGCTTATTGCAGTACTGTAGCCTACTACTCGGCTGCATCGCTCATTGCAGTACTGTAGCCTACTACTCGTCTGCACCGCTTATTCCAGTACTGTAGCCTACTACTCGTCTGCAACGCTTATTGCAGTACTGTAGCCTACTACTCGACAGCATCACTCATTGCATTACTGTAGCCAACTACTCGGCTGCAACGCTTATTGCAGTTCTGTATCCTACTACTCGGCTGCAACGCTTATTGCTGTACTGTAGCCTACTTCTCGGCTGCATCGCTCATTGCATTACTGTAGCCTACTACTCGGCTGCAACGCTTATTGCAGTACTGTAGCCTGCTACTCGGCTGCAACGCTTATTGCAGTACTGTAGCCAACTACTCGACTGCACCGGTTATTGCAGTAATGTCGCCTACTACTCGGCTGCATCGCTTATTGCAGTACTGTAGCCTACTACTCGGCTGTATCACTTATTGCAGTACTGTAGCCTACTACTCGGCTGCACCGCTTATTGCAGTACTGTAGCCTACTACTTGGCTGCAAAGCTTATTGCAGTACTGTGGCCTACTACTCGGCAGCACCGCTTATTGCAGTACTGTAGCCTACTACTCGGGTGCATAGCTTATTGCAGTACTGTTGCCTACTACTCTGCTGCATCGCTTATTTCAGTACTGTAGCCTACTACTCTTTTGCAACGCTAATTGCAGTGGTGTAGCCTACTACTCGGCTGCAACGCTTATTGCAATACTGTAGCCTAATAACCGGCTGCAACGCTTATTGTGGTACTGTAGCCTACTACTCGGCTGCAACGCTTATTGCAGTACTGTACCCTACTACTCGGCTGCACTGCTTATTGCAGTACTGATCCTACTACTTGGCTGCACCTCTTATTGCAGTACTGTAGCCTACTGCTCGGCAGCACCGTTTATTGCAGTACTGTAGCCTACTACTCGGCTGCATCACTTATTGCAGTACTGTACCCTACTACTCGGCTGCAGCGCTTATTGCAGTACTGTAGCCTACTACTCAGCTGCAACACTTATTGCAGTACTGTAGCCTACTACTCGGCTGCAACGCTTATTGCAGTACTGTATCCTACTACTCGGCTGCAACGCTTATTGCAGTACTGTAGCCTACTTCTCGGCTGCATCGCTCATTGCATTACTGTAGCCTACTACTTGGCTGCAACGCTTATTGCAGTACTGTAGCCTAATTCTCGGCTGCATCGCTCATTGCATTACTGTAGCCTACTACTCGGCTGAAACACTTATTGCAGTACTGTAGCCTACTACTCGGCAGCAACGCTTATTGCAGTACTGTAGCCTACTACTCGGCTGCATCGCTTATTGCAGTACTGTAGCCTACTACTCGGCTGCATCACTTATTGCAGTACTGTACCCTACTACTCGTCTGCAGCGCTTATTGCAGTACTGTAGCCTACTACTCAGCTCCAACCCTTATTGCAGTACGGTAGCCTACTACTCGGCTGCAACGCTTATTACAGTACTGTAGCCTACTACTCGGTTGTAACGCTTATTGCAGTACTGTAGCCAACTACTCGACTGCACCGGTTATTGCAGTAATGTCGCCTACTACTCGGCTGCATCGCTTATTGCAGTACTGTAGTCTACTACTCGGCTGCATCACTTATTGCAGTACTGTAGCCTACTACTCGGCTGCACCGCTTATTGCAGTACTGTAGCCTACTACTTGGCTGCAAAGCTTATTGCAGTACTGTGGCCTACTACTCGGCAGCACCGCTTATTGTAGTACTGTAGCCTACTACTCGGGTGCATAGCTTATTGCAGTACTGTTGCCTACTACTCTGCTGCATCGCTTATTTCAGTACTGTAGCCTACTACTCTTCTGCAACGCTAATTGCAGTGGTGTAGCCTACTACTCGGCTGCAGCGCTTATTGCAGTAATGTAGCCTACTACTCAGCTGCAACCCTTATTGCAGTACTGTAGCCTACTACTCGGCTGCAACGCTTATTGCAGTACTGGTCCTACTACTTGGCTGCACCTCTTATTGCAGTACTGTAGCCTACTGCTCGGCAGCACCGTTTATTGCAGTACTGTAGCCTACTACTCAGCTGCATCACTTATTGCAGTACTGTACCCTACTACTCGGCTGCAGCGCTTATTGCAGTACTGTAGCCAACTACTCAGCTGCAACCCTTATTGCAGTACTGTAGCCTACTACTCGGCTGCAACACTTATTGCAGTACTGCATCCTACTACTCGTCTGCAACGCTTATTGCAGTACTATAGCCTACTTCTCGGCTGCATCTCTCATTGCATTACTGTAGCCTACTACTCGGCTGCAACGCTTATTGCAGTACTGTAGCCTAATTCTCGGCTGCATCGCTCATTGCATTACTGTAGCCTACTACTCGGCTGCAACACTTATTGCAGTACTGTAGCCTACTACTCGGCTGCATCGCTTATTGCAGTACTGTAGCCTACTACTCGGCTGCATCACTTATTGCAGTACTGTACCCTACTACTCGGCTGCAGCGCTTATTGCAGTACTGTAGCCTACTACTCAGCTCCAACCCTTATTGCAGTACGGTAGCCTACTACTCGGCTGCAACTCTTATTGCAGTACTGTAGCCTACTACTCGGCTGCAATGCTTATTGCAGTACTGTAGCCTACTACTCGGCTGCAACGCTTATTGCAGTACTGTAGCCTACTACTCGACAGCACCGGTTATTGCAGTAATGTCGCCTACTACTCGGCTGCATCGCTTATTGCAGTACTGTAGCCTAATACTCGGCTGCATCACTTATTGCAGTATTGTAGCCTACTACTCGGCTGCACCGCTTATTGCAGTACTGTAGCCTACTACTCGGCTGCATCGCTCATTGCAGTACTGTAGCCTACTACTCGTCTGCACCGCTTATTGCAGTACTGTAGCCTACTACTCGTCTGCAACGCTTATTGCAGTACTGTAGCCTACTACTCGACTGCATCACTCATTGCATTACTGTAGCCTACTACTCGGCTGCAACGCTTATTGCAGTACTGTATCCTACTACTCGGCTGCAACGCTTATTGCTGTACTGTAGCCTACTTCTCGGCTGCATCGCTCATTGCATTACTGTAGCCTACTACTCGGCTGCAACGCTTATTGCAGTACTGTAGCCTGCTACTCGGCTGCAACGTTAAAAGCAGTACTGTAGCCAACAACTCGACTGCACCGGTTATTGCAGTAATGTCGCCTACTACTCGGCTGCATCGCTTATTGCAGTACTGTAGCCTACTACTCGGCTGCATCACTTATTGCAGTACTGTAGCCTACTACTCGGCTGCACCGCTTATTGCAGTACTGTAGCTTTCTACTTGGCTGCAAAGCTTATTGCAGTACTGTGGCCTACTACTCGGCAGCACCGCTTATTGCAGTACTGTAGCCTACTACTCGGGTGCATAGCTTATTGCAGTACTGTTGCCTACTACTCTGCTGCATCGCTTATTTCAGTACTGTAGCCTAATACTCTGCTGCAACGCTTATTGCAGTGGTGTAGCCTACTACTCGGCTGCAACGCTTATTGCAATACTGTATCCTACTACTCGGCTGCAACGCTTATTGCAGTACTGTAGCCTACTTCTCGGCTGCATCGCTCATTGCATTACTGTAGCCTACTACTCGGCTGCAACGCTTATTGCAGTACTGTAGCCTAATTCTCGGCTGCATCGCTCATTGCATTACTGTAGCCTACTACTCGGCTGCAACACTTATTGCAGTACTGTAGCCTACTACTCGGCTGCATCGCTTATTGCAGTACTGTAGCCTACTACTCGGCTGCATCACTTATTGCAGTACTGTACCCTACTACTCGGCTGCAGGGCTTATTGCAGTACTGTAGCCTACTACTCAGCTCCAACCCTTATTGCAGTACGGTAGCCTACTACTCGGCTGCAACTCCTATTGCAGTACTGTAGCCTACTACTCGGCTGCAATGCTTATTGCAGTACTGTAGCCTACTACTCGGCTGCAACGCTTATTGCAGTACTGTAGCCTACTACTCGACAGCACCGGTTATTGCAGTAATGTCGCCTACTACTCGGCTGCATCGCTTATTGCAGTACTGTACCCTAATACTCGGCTGCATCACTTATTGCAGTATTGTAGCCTACTACTCGGCTGCACCGCTTATTGCAGTACTGTAGCCTACTACTCGGCTGCATCGCTCATTGCAGTACTGTAGCCTACTACTCGTCTGCACCGCTTATTGCAGTACTGTAGCCTACTACTCGTCTGCAACGCTTATTGCAGTACTGTAGCCTACTACTCGACTGCATCACTCATTGCATTACTGTAGCCTACTACTCGGCTGCAACGCTTATTGCAGTACTGTATCCTACTACTCGGCTGCAACGCTTATTGCTGTACTGTAGCCTACTTCTCGGCTGCATCGCTCATTGCATTACTGTAGCCTACTACTCGGCTGCAACGCTTATTGCAGTACTGTAGCCTGCTACTCGGCTGCAACGTTAAAAGCAGTACTGTAGCCAACAACTCGACTGCACCGGTTATTGCAGTAATGTCGCCTACTACTCGGCTGCATCGCTTATTGCAGTACTGTAGCCTACTACTCGGCTGCATCACTTATTGCAGTACTGTAGCCTACTACTCGGCTGCACCGCTTATTGCAGTACTGTAGCCTTCTACTTGGCTGCAAAGCTTATTGCAGTACTGTGGCCTACTACTCGGCAGCACCGCTTATTGCAGTACTGTAGCCTACTACTCGGGTGCATAGCTTATTGCAGTACTGTTGCCTACTACTCTGCTGCATCGCTTATTTCAGTACTGTAGCCTACTACTCTTCTGCAACGCTAATTGCAGTGGTGTAGCCTACTACTCGGCTGCAACGCTTATTGCAATACTGTAGCCTAATAACCGGCTGCAACTCTTATTGTCGTACTGTAGCCTACTACTCGGCTGCAACGCTTATTGCAGTACTGTACCCTACTACTCGGCTGCACTGCTTATTGCAGTACTGGTCCTACTACTTGGCTGCACCTGTTATTGCAGTACTGTAGCCTACTGCTCGGCAGCACCGTTTATTGCAGTACTGTAGCCTACTACTCGGCTGCATCACTTATTGCAGTACTGTACCCTACTACTCGGCTGCAGCGCTTATTGCAGTACTGTAGCCTACTACTCAGCTGCAACCCTTATTGCAGTACTGTAGCCTACTACTCGGCTGCAACGCTTATTGCAGTACTGTATCCTACTACTCGGCTGCAACGCTTATTGCAGTACTGTAGCCTACTTCTCGGCTGCATCGCTCATTGCATTACTGTAGCCTACTACTCGGCTGCAACGCTTATTGCAGTACTGTAGCCTAATTCTCGGCTGCATCGCTCATTGCATTACTGTAGCCTACTACTCGGCTGCAACACTTATTGCAGTACTGTAGCCTACTACTCGGCTGCAACGCTTATTGCGGTACTGTAGCCTACTACTCGGCTGCATCGCTTATTGCAGTACTGTAGCCTAATACTCGGCTGTATCACTTATTGCAGTACTGTAGCCTACTACTCGGCTGCACCGCTTATTGCAGTACTGTAGCCTACTACTCGGCTGCATCGCTCATTGTAGTACTGTAGCCTACTACTCGTCTGCAACGCTTATTGCAGTTCTGTAGCCTACTACTCGGCTGCACCTCTTATTACAGAACTGTAGCCTACTGCTCGGCTGCACCGCTTATTGCAGTACTGTAGCCTACTACTCGGCTCCATCGCCTATTGCAGTACTGTAGCCTACTACTCGTCTGCAACGCTTATTGCAGTACTGTAGCCTACTACTCGACTGCATCACTCATTGCATTACTGTAGCCTACTATTCGGCTGCAACGCTTATTGCATTACTGTATCCTACTACCCGGCTGCAACGCTTATTGCATTACTGTATCCTACTACTCGGCTGCAACGCTTATTGCAGTACTGTAGCCTACTTCTCGGCTGCTTCGCTCATTGCATTACTGTAGCCTACTACTCGGCTGCAACGCTTATTGCAGTACTGTAGCCTACTTCTCGGCTGCATTGCTCATTGCATTACTGTAGCCTACTACTCGGCTGCAACGCTAATTGCAATACCGTAGCCTACTACTCGGCTGCAACGCTTATTGCAGTACTGTAGCCTACTACTCGACTGCACCGCTTATTGCATTACTGTAGCCTACTACTCGGCTGCAACGCTTATTGCAGTACTGTATCCTATTACTCGGCTGCAACGCTTATTGCAGTACTGTAGCCTACTTCTCGGCTGCATCGCTCATTGCAGTACTGTAGCCTACTACTCGTCTGCAACGCTTATTGCAGTACTGTAGCCTACTACTCGGCTGCACCGCTTATTGCAGTACTGTAGCCTACTACTCGGCTGCACCGGTTATTGCAGTACTATAGCCTACTACTCGGCTGCACCGCTTATTGCAGTACTGTACCCTACTACTCGGCTGCATCACTTATTGCAGTACTGTAGCCTACTACTCGGCTGCACCGCTTATTGCAGTACTGTAGCCTACCACTTGGCTGCAAAGCTTATTGCAGTACTATGGCCTACTACTCGGCTGCACCGCTTATGGCAGTACTGTAGCCTACTACTCGGGTGCATAGCTTATTGCAGTACTGTAGCCTACTACTCGGCTGCATCGCTTATTTCAGTACTGTAGCCTACTACTCTGCTGCAACGCTTATTGCAGTGGTGTAGCCTACTACTCGGCTGCAACGCTTATTGCAATACTGTACCCTACTACTCGGCCGCACTGCTTATTGCTGTACTGTAGCCTACTACTCGGCTGCATCGCTTATTGCATTACTGTAGCCTACTACTCGGCTGCAACGCTTATTGCAGTACTGTATCCTATTACTCGGCTGCAACGCTTATTGCAGTACTGTAGCCTACTTCTCGGCTGCATCGCTCATTGCAGTACTGTAGCCTACTACTCGTCTGCAACGCTTATTGCAGTACTGTAGCCTACTACTCGGCTGCACCGCTTATTGCAGTACTGTAGCCTACTACTCGGCTGCACCGGTTATTGCTGTACTATAGCCTACTACTCGGCTGCACCGCTTATTGCAGTACTGTACCCTACTACTCGGCTGCATCACTTATTGCAGTACTGTAGCCTACTACTCGGCTGCACCGCTTATTGCAGTACTGTAGCCTACCACTTGGCTGCAGAGCTTATTGCAGTACTATGGCCTACTACTCGGCTGCACCGCTAATTGCAGTACTCTAGCCTACTACTCGGCTGCAACGCTTATTGCAGTATTATAGCCTACTACTTGGCTGCATCACTTATTGCAGTACTGTACCCTACTACTCGGGAGCTCCGTTTATTGCAGTACTGTAGCCTACTGCTCGGCTGCATCGCTTATTGCAGTACTGTAGCCTACTACTTGGGTGCATAGCTTATTGCAGTACTGTAGCCTACTACTCGGCTGCATCACTTATTGCAGTACTGTATCCTACTACTCGGCTGCAACGCATGTTGCAGTACTATAGCCTACTACTCGGCTGCACCGCTTATTGCAGTACTGTAGTCTACTACTCAGCTGCACCGCTTATTGCAGTACTGTAGCCTACTACTCGGCTGCAATGCTTATTGCAGTACTGTAGCCTACTACTCTGTTGCACCGCTTATTGCAGTACTGTAGCCTACTACTCGGCTGCATCACTTATTGCAGTACTGTATCCTACTACTCGGCTGCAACGCATGTTGCAGTACTATAGCCTACTACTCGGCTGCACCGCTTATTGCAGTACTGTAGCCTACTACTCAGCTGCACCGCTTATTGCAGTACTGTAGCCTACTACTCGGCTGCAATGCTTATTGCAGTACTGTAGCCTACTACTCTGTTGCACCGCTTATTGCAGTACTGTAGCCTACTACTCGGCTGCATCACTTATTGCAGTACTGTATCCTACTACTCGGCTGCAACGCATGTTGCAGTACTATAGCCTACTACTCGGCTGCACCGCTTATTGCAGTACTGTAGCCTACTACTCAGCTGCACCGCTTATTGCAGTACTGTAGCCTACTACTCGGCTGCACCGCTTATTGCAGTACTGTAGCCTACTACTCTGTTGCACCGCTTATTGCAGTACTGTAGCCTACTACTTGGCTGCATCACTTATTGCAGTACTCTAGCCTACTACTTGGCAGCAACGCTTATTGTAGTACTGTAGCCTACTGCTCAGCTGCACCGCTTCTTGCAATACTGTAGCCTACTTCTTGGCTGCAACGCTTATTGCAGTACTGTAGCCTACTACTCGGCTGCAATGCTTATTGCAGTAATGTAGCCTACTACTCTGTTGCACCGCTTATTGCAGTACTGTAGCCTACTACTCGGCTGCATCACTTATTGCAGTACTGTAGCCTACTACTCGGCTGCACCGCTTATTGCAGAAATGTAGCCTACTTCTTGGCTGCACCGCTTATTGCTGTACTGTATCCTGCTACTCGGCTGCACCGCTTGTTGCAGTACTGTAGCCTACTACTCGGCTGCACCGCTTATTGCATTACTGTAGCCTACTACTTGGCTGCAACGCTTATTGCAGTACTGTAGCCTACTACTCGGTTGCACCGCTTATTGCAGTACTGTAGCCTACTACTGGGCTGCACCGCTTATTGCAGTACTGTAGCCACTGACCCCCAGCGGCCGCCGGTGCTCCACCTGCTGCGTGTTTCGTCATACCTGCTCGTCGCATCTGCTGCGTTACTCTGTACCATGTCTCTGTTAGTACTTAATAACAGCCCATTTGTGTATTGATCAAGACTGATACAGATGATTAATCCATCTCAGTTCTTCTTATTTTATGCATAGTGAACGAAAATATAGCATCCAAGACAATGAAGAAATTATGCTGGCTTTACGTTATGTTGATGTATAAAAAATTACGTTTTCATCAACATCAGATTAATAACGATAATTTTGCATTTATTTTATATAAGACAAAAGTCTGTCAAGTTTACAAATTCATATGAAACTAGCTTATATGCCCGTGCTTCGCAACGGTTTTTAATCAGGGACCTGTATATATCATGGTTTTTTTATGGTTCCGTACCTATATCTGCAAAAACAGAGTCGTTGTTGGATTTCTCTGTCAGTAAACTCATTTCTTCTAGTAAAGATGTCAAATTTATGTACAAGTCATTGTCGAAAAAATGAATGTCCATAAAGGTTTCATACAGAAAGTGAAATTTATTTAATTCCTTACTCCGGAACGATGTAAATCAATGTTAGCTTGTTTTCATAAATTTAAGACTGCTGTGTGTAATTGTCTGTTTGGCGGAAAGGAGGTGAGGTTTCTTTCCAGCCAATGCGCTACAAACAAATCGTAAGAGCAAATAAATGTGTATAAAGAATGGATTTATTGCAGTATCACTTGGTAATGTCGAGAAGATGCAACAGAATCCAATGCTCACTCCATAGATATTTGTACTCTATGTATAATTTAGTGGTTGTACCAGTCAAAAGATGCACTTCTTTTCTTTCCATTACGTTGCAAAGCATATGGGATACAGCTAGGAAGAAAAAATTTTTTGTTGTCCTACCTGGCTAAATTGTACTTGTAGTGGCAGCAGTTGAGTTTGCTATTGTTGACAACGAACTTTCGCCTTTAGGAGGACGATTAATTTACTGACCAAAACAGCATGAATTATTTATTTCATCTTGAACATAAAGAATTATTCCCCTTATTCTGCGTTACTGATTTTTGAAAAATGACTCAACGGCCGTTGCCAACATCAGCGCACGACGGCTCCGCCATGAGTAAAATTGTATCTCTTTCACTAGTGTATTGCATCATAGTTATGAGAATGAAAAAAAATAATAAAATAAATAAACCTGCTATGCCGTAATTATTTATTTGGTGTACTATGCAACTAACGTCGCCTCGTTTTGTCCTTTCCTATACTATGGCGTTTTCGAGGCATTCCTAAACAGAACGCACTCAAAATATAATGAGCATACTCCGAAATCAGAAAGGGAACTTGCGAGTGGTCTATATTCAATTGGATTTAAAATTTGTAATATTATGTTGGTATTAGTATTTTGTGAATGAGATTCCTGTAAGTCAAAGAGTATATACTGTAGAGTATATACTGTAGAGTATATACTTCCTTGGTCAGAGAGGTAGCTTTATTGCTCTGTCTGGTAATGGTGGCGCGAATGACGCGCGGGGTGTCGCAGTGTAATGGTGGGAATGGGCAGTTGTGTCTTGTTGTTGTGAGCTGTGGGCAGATGTTGTCTGTTAGTTCGACTGCTGGATAGGATGAAGATGTTCAGACTAAGAATGTATAATGTAATATATACATGTTTATGTAATGATGTTACTTTTTAATTTTCAATATAAGTGTGATACTGAAATTTCTCTTCCATTTTTGTAGTGTGTACAAACTTCCATTTTTCCTCCAATACGTTTTACGACCAGTTAATTGATGTGAGTTGTTTTGAAGTGAAGTAAAAGTGTTGATGTCAAATTTACTTGCAAGTGGTGGCTCTGTGAGTGTATGTTTTAACAGATAACTTCCACTAAAATAATTAGGATCCAGGTTAGGATTGTTGAAAACTATGTTAATGATGAGGAAGTTACAATGAGTGAAATATCATAGGTAGAGTGCTTATGTGTGGGTTAATTCATATTTTCTGTGCTTGTATTAACTGTGAGTAGAAAATTCAAGACATCATTTGATGAATTAATTAGGTGATTAACAAAGCTGGATAATGAAGTGTTTGACTAAGTGTGATGAGCCAATCACAGTACGTTTCAACTGTTACAAAAATTCAATTTACTGCTCAATAAAGGTATTGGCATCTTTGAAATGTCACAAGGATTCACTTCATTTCACAGTAAAATATTTATGTGCACTCTCAGTTGCTTTTCTGAAACGATAGCTTAACTTCACTATACACAATAGTTGAGGTTTTGCATTTTCGATACTGATGTTGAGAAATTACAACACGGCATTAAAGTGCTGCATTCATTTTGAAGTAATTTATGGAAGTAATTAACGGATCAGTTAGAGCTTCTTTTCATAGCAATGCACGACTCAGTTATCCGTTTCGCCACATAATTTACCATCAGGGCTTAGTTTTTGTTCTAGTGCGTGGAACAGTCACAAATAATTTGATGTGCTTTTCTTATGTGTGGAAAATCTGAATTTTACTTAACCTATCGTTTGTTATCAACAGAAATCACTGCTAGTCAAACAAAGTCACACATACACACTCAAATGGTCAGATAGCAAATCCCAGATCCATCTCCACAACCAATCCAAAAAAATAAAATATATTTAATAAATATCATCAAGCAGATAATTTTCAAACTACATAAATTCAATTTTCCTTCCAAATAATTCTTCACAGGATGGGTGTGAACGATTGTCGTTATGTGTGTACGGTATCGTCTCTGTGGGAACTTTGATCGTGTGGGAGGAGCTTGTAGGGTCGTCTGCAGAATGCTCTGTGACTCGCCAAAGCTTAGGATTGTGACAGTTTTCTAATTTGTCAGCAGCTTCTCGCGATTTAGTTGGGCAGCCTACTAGCTGTTAGGCGCGGTCGTGGGTCGTGACCAGGGACGTTGGCGTGGAGAGATACATTTTTTGAGGTTTCGGCGGTAGTTCTCCGCAGTCTGCGGATCGACTTAGCTCTCGCGGTTTACTCGTCCTGTTGACTGAACTTTTTGTCCTGTAGATTCGCTTCCGGCGGCCGCAGTTGACATACATATTTTGAAAGTCTCACTTTGAGCATTCGCACTTGGATGATCACGCATATATTAAGATTTTGTGTCGCATGTTTGACTTGGTGATTTGCACTTGTGAACAGTCATCAGCTGCCACTGCCGACTCCTGTGCATAGCCATCTTATTCTCTAAATATTTGGTAATGTGTCGCCTGCATCATTGCTAGGGCCAGTATATTGCTGTTATGAAGGATTTTCTCTTTATTTTTATAACTGGGGTTATTTGTTCAAATTGGGAACCTTCATCTGCCCTTTGAGTTTGTGTATCTGCGGTAGTAGTTTGAATAATTATTCTTCCTGTGTAGGTTTCCTTCTTCCTTGACTCAGCCAGTCACGTTACTTCATGTTGTTAACTGTCAATTCTGTTTAACTGTTGCGTATAGGATATCATTTTATTTCAAAGTATGTGTAATGTTTCATTAGCTTTGTCATGTGACAGAATGAATTATTTATCGTAAATTAATAGCACCTGAAATACGCATATTCTTTCAATTGAAAACTTCCCTATCATTTATGCTTTTGGAAAGGCAAACAGATATTAGTTAACGTGGGAGTGTACCGAGTACATTAGGTTAAAATATTGCGATGTTGGTTAGGAATTTATAAAAGAAATGTGTTCGACCATATAACACGCCACCGAGCAAGTGAGGTCAATAAAAAAATATTTTTCCGTTTCTCATAAATATAGTGGCGGCCCAAGTTTAACTGTCAAAATATTATGATATCACTTTGATATTTAAAAATTACAGAATTAATTAAATTATTTTAACAAGTGGGCATTTTCATGCTGAGTAATGTCACAGTCGACCATACTCACACACATAGTAAAGACTTTTCAAAAAACGGAGCTAACAGTTTTCAGTGCGCCGCGGTTGCACAGTGGTAGAGTGCCTGACTACAAATCCAAATGTCGCGTGTTCGATCCCCGCCAGGTCCTAGGATTTTTATCTGTCACTTTCCACTTCTTTCACCTCTGGCGGTATTGCTCATGTGAAAAATACCGAGTAGCACCGTGGTTCGGCTAATCATTTAGAAAAGCGAAGATTATATCCATTTCCACGAAAGAAGTCAGTGTTTTCATTCCCTAGGGAAGAGCCTGAATGTTGCATATTATAATGTTTTCTTGATTTTAAGTAATTACATTTCATTCATTCTAACACTTCCAACAGATACTCATCTTTTCAACATTACGATGTATGGGATTCTGCACGCTGCAAAATTATTCTCCTGGGGCGTCATGGTAGAAATAAATACTCGCAGGTACAATTTTTCACTTCTTTAATTTCCAATGAAACTGCTTCTCCACCAAAACAGTATAACTTCACATAACACAACAGAGCTTAGCTGACAGTACTTCCATTTTAGAACACACTGACATAGTTTCCAGAGCACTTGATAAACGACAAAACTCGAACTCCCTCACGGAAGGCGGTTAGGCAAATATATAACATTGACAATTATGACGTTACATTACGCATTGTTCATGACAATTGAATATACTAATTTAGAATTACCGAACATACAAATAAAACATTTCATGTACACAAAAATAATCACAATATAAAATGAAAACTATACATTCAATAATTTTAAATGGCGCATATCTTTTTAAGTCGTAATTTTGGTTCTTTTTGTTTCATAACAAAGAGTAATGTTAAATGTCAATTAATTAGTCAATGAGTACATCATACATGTTCCTAACATATATTGAACTATCAAATATCTTGCCAATTCTGAAAATATACTCAAATATTAAGTCAGTCAATCTATACAAAGACTTACAATATAGAAATTTTGACTATTACATTAATTAATATAATTAGCTGGTCAATACCACTTGCTTATGAGCCTAACCTATATACAATGCTATTTAATTTCATGTTTTTATGTTTTACAAGAGTTTTCACAATTCACCAATTTAGTTATTGAAATAATGTGTAATGACGAAACTATTGTTTATAGAACTGTCTGGAAAGAAAATATATGAATCTCTTAATTAATGAAATTTATAACATGTTAACTGACCACAGTATCACTGAAACACTGTCCTACACTGATTCCTAGACTGGCTATTTCGTTTGTAACTTACTTCACACGCGACATATATCACTATTAAATCACAAGATTCCGGGACCGACGCAGACGGTATCGAACGATAACATTGAGATGAGAGGGCCAGCAGTATCATCACAATACCCCCCCCCCCACCCCCCGCCCATCATCTCGACGATGCCCTCATTAGTCGAGGTGACGTAAGAGTAAAGCACCTACTTTGGATGGCTTGGGATGGCAGCTTCAGTACCTCACATAGTCCTGTCTGGGGTTGGCACAGCACAGTCCACACATGCAGCATCACCAGATCCTGAAAGTTCCAAGTGCAGTAAGTAGATGACAAGGGTATGGTCTCCCAAGAGCAGAGGGCAGAATCGGGAACAGCTGACACTCAAGAATCTGCCACACTGAACTTGTCTGACCTTTTCAAGCATCAAAACAAAATACACAAGAAACATATGACAAAAAATATCCACGTAACTATACTGTAAAATTTACTGCTATCTCACTTTCAGAACTGAATTTTTTAAAACTTTGAGGACATGAAACTTGGTATCTTATAAAATCCTTAGACACTAACATTAGTTAACTGATTCTATCATGACTTCTATCAATATCTCAAACACGTTATCTCTTTAATACTCAGGCAACAAATAGAATTCAAATTTTAACTGTGACATAAATTAATACATTAAATGGTCAACTGAACAGACTATATTGTAATCGATATTTATATTAACATAAAAAGAAATTACATACACACATTTCATACCTTAACATTAAAGAAGAAAGATAGAATGATAAATATGAGATAATTTGAACAGGTTATAGAATGAGTATGAGATGTGGCACCAGAAACCGAAATCAGAAGTATGCTACCACATAGCTAGAAACCCAGTGCTTGCCAACGCACTTAGCACACACAGAATGTGTACTTTCCTGAGGTTTACAAAAGTTTATATCCAACATATTGACAATATAAGTTACAGGATATTTCATCAAAGAATACATATATACAAAACTCTTATAGCTGCAACAAATTTTACAATAATAGCACCTGTACAAAGTTTTATTATTAGCCACTAGTGTTTGTATGGCTAGAGTTCTGTTATATTCCTTAGTCCAAATGGTTTTCCTGACTTGGGATACTCTAACCTGTAAGCATTAGGATGAGGGTTTCCCACAACTTTGAAAGGGCCGATATATATATATATATATATATATATATATATATATATATATATATATATATATATCAAAGAATTTTTTGAGTTCATGGTTGATAGCCTTAGATCTTTCTTGGGATTTCACCAAAACGATTTGTCCGGTATCGAATCTGGTGGTTTTCAAACTTCTGTCATGTCTTCTCTTCCTGGCTTCAGCTTGTTCCTCCTCTCTCTCTCTTGTTTGCTCAATTATTTACAATGTGGATAGCTGACGAGTTCACTGATTAGGTTAGGCGATGATTTTCCAAACATGATTTCGTAAGGGCAGAATTTCGTGGAAGTATGCTGAAGGCTGTTCGAAATCTCTTCAAATTCATACACATAATCTATCCATGATGCATGATTTTTGTTACAATATGTCCTGAACAATCTGCCAATTTCCCTCATTGACGGATTGCTGGATGGGTGATATGCCGAAATCAAAATGTGTCTGTTTTCATCTTGAATGGATGATTTCCAATGCTTCGAGGTAAACTGAGTTCCATTATCAGACAAGATTTTCTTAGGTTTGCCAACTGACTGAAAGTAGTCATTCCTGAATAGTTTGATTATGGTTTTGCTGGTGGCTTTCTTCACAGGGTACAATTTAATAAATTTAGAGAACAGACCTACGGCAACAAATATATGGCTATAACCACCTCTGGTCTTGGGAAGACTTCCATAAAATTCCACAGCTACAGTTTCAAGCCATTCTTGTGGCAAGATGTTCTGCATGAGACCTTTACATGTCTGATTGGACACCTTGACTCGTTAGCATCAGTTGCATGTAGTCACTAATTTCTTAACTCTCCTGGCAATGTTATAAAAATAGATGTTCTCTTGTATTTTTTGTATACACTTTTGAGTACCACAGTGGTCAAAACATTCGTGACATACTTTATTAATACATCAACAAATTTCTCGGGCCAACACAACCTCCATTTATCACTGTCGACACTCATATGTCTAAACAACATGCTCTTGTATGTCTTATAGTATTGCCCTATCTTGTCTCCCCCTTTTTGCCTAACAAGCTCTTAACTAATCTCCAATTATCATCATGATTTTTGTATCTCCTAATCTTGTCACAAATTTTTCGGATTTCTGCTTCTTCTTTAACACCTTTCAGGTACATGACTCTGAATTCCTTTTCACAGGCTTCATTGCTATCTTCAAATTCAGCCCACTCCTGAATGTAGGTCAAAGCCTTATGGTATGTGAATACAATAGTTTTGTAGCCTAACAAGTAGTTTCTCAATTTTTTTGAAAGACCAAAAAATTGCTAAAAGTTCCTTTTCTGTGACGGTGTATGCCTTCTCGTGTTTTTGTAATGTCCTGCTTGCAAATGCAATGGTCCGGTGTTCTGGCTGGTTATCAATTGTTTTCACTTGAAACAAATGAGCACCAATTCCATAATCACTACTGTCAGTACTTAAATAAAACGGTTACGACAAGTCCGGTCTGTAAAAAATATTGCTGTTACAAAGCTGCTTTTTTATCTCTTCAATGGCTTGTATGCATTCTTCTGACCAATTCCAAACAGTATTTTTCTTCAGCAGGTTATTCAAACAAGGGGCATTCGAGGCTTGAGTACTTATGTATTTGTGGAAAAATCCACACATGGCAAAGAAAGTTTTGAGTTGTTTCTTGGTCTTGGGCACCGGAAACTTTGCTATGGCTGCAATTTTCTCATTGTCTGGGAGTATACCTTCTTCAGTTACAATGTGACCAAGAAATTTTAACTGTTTCGCAGCAAATTTACATTTTTCTAGCTTAAGAGACATCCCTTCTGCTCTTAATCTACTGCACATTTCTTCCAGTAGGCTTATGTGTTCTTCCCAGGTTTGGCCAGTGACAAGGATATGATCCACATACACAATTATCTTTTCAAACAGATCTTTGCCTAATACCAAATACAAAGCTCTGATAAATTCAGCTACAGAAACATTTAATCCGAATGGGACCACGCAGTACTGATAGCTTCTTCCGTCATACAAGAAAGCAGTCTACATCCTTGAGTCTCTGGCAAGTGGCACCTGATGAAAACCAGAAGTCAAGTCCAGGCTAGTCATATACTTTATATGTTCAAATTTATACAAGAGTTCGTTGATGCTCTCAGGGTGGTCAGTTTCCCTTTCTAAAAACTTGTTCAGATGTCTGGAGTCAAGTACAATCCTGACATCTTCATTCTTCTTGGATATCACGATGATCGGGTTGTTGTATTCACTAGTACTCCTCTCAATTATGTTCCAGTTTTCCATCTTTCCCTACAGCTTTCCTTTTTGCAATAGGGACACTCTCCCCAGTCTGTCATCGAACATATGATAGTTCCACAAGACTCTTCTCAGCTCTTCTTTTCGTTCTTCGTCTAATTTGTTGGCTTCCTCCACCTTGGTATTTACGAGTTCATGATAATTAATATCCTCCATGGCTTCTTCAGGCTCTTCATGCATATTTTCTAAATCTCTATTATGATCTAACAAATCTAATTCCACACTCTGCTTAATCAGGCTCTTCCCATTTTTCAATACCATAGCAGTACAATGTAAAACTTCAGTCTTCGGGTCCACAAGCATAACTTTTCTTCCTCCCCAGTCAAATACAGCATTCACTTTCATGATCCAGTCAGTTCCTAGCAAGATATCCACAGGCAAATTAGGTATTACTAGATATCCTTGACATAGATTGACATCATTCACACTAAAGTTCAACAAAGCAAGCTGGTTAACTACCTTGCTGTGTCTGCTGGTAGCACCCTTGATCTGGATTCCTACTACAGGCATCTCCATTTAGTGCGGTACATGTTTCACACAATCTCTAAATTGTTCAGAACTTCCACTGATTGGACTACCTGTATCAACTAACGCTTCCTTGCCTTTCCCATCAGTAAACACAGTAATATATGGGCATCTAGTGACATCATATTGTATATCTTCCTCTTCTTCATGGGTAATATCGTCAATAATATCTTCATGTTTCATAGTACAGGAATCGTCATTAGCTTGTACATGATTCAGTTCGTGCAAATTTCTCCGTCATGCACCTTTTTCAGAATCAATGAGTGTAATTAAGCAACTTCCTCAGCAGGGGTCAGAAATGCTCGAACAATGAAGGGAGGCAGTTTCAGCACCTCCTTGCGTAATACAGGTGAGTAATAAACTTTTTGTTGTGTACGTCAGAAAAAACTTGCACGCCAACCCGTATTAAATTTAGTGTGGAGGTCGCGCGGCCGACTAAGCTGCCGTCGCCGGCAAGTCGCACGCAACACAGGCGGTTGCGATGAGGTTTGATCACCCTGTGTACGTAAGAAGCGTAGCGGCCAGTGTTGGCAACCTGCCCCCCCCCCCCCCCCCTGAGAATCGTGTATGTTCCGTGTTAGACCTGTTGGAGAAAGTGCTTGTTTACAGTGTTGCTTCTGAATGGATAAGCTTTGTTTTAAGCTTGGCAATAAAGCTAAGAAAACACATGCGATGGTGGTACATGTTTATGGAGATCAGGAACTGTCCACCAAGTGAGTGTACGCGTGGTTCGGCCGTTTCTGATGATCCCTGTAGCGGACGACCAGTGACCGCCATCAGTGACGAAAACATTGAGAAAGTGAGGACACTAACCACGAACGATCGTCGATTAACTGTGTGCATGATAGCGGATGAGCTTCACATTAACCGTGCATCTGTGCAACAAATCTTTAGCCAGATGTTCTGGAAGAGAAAAACGTGTTGTCTTGTGCCACATCACTGGACTAACAATCATTAGCAGCGAACTTTACACGCTTCACAGGCTTTTATCAAAACAGCGGGTGTGGCACTTTATTGGACTGCATTGTCCCTGACGATGAAACCTGGTATCTCTGATACGCACCTGAAAAGAAATGGCAAAGTGTCGAATGGCGTTCTCTGACATCACTTCGTCGGTAAAAAGTCAGAGACGAAAAATTACTCATCTGAACCGTGCTGATCACCTTTTTCCGTTGTGAAGTCCACAAGGAATTTCTACCTAAGAGAACGACGTTGAACGCTGCAAGGTAAGTTGAAATTTTGACGTGTTTCACGCAACGTTATTGAGGGTATGACCCAAGTAAGCAAAACATGGTTCCTGTTTTTTTTTTTTTTTTTTTTTTTTTTTTTTTTTTCTGACAACGCTCGCCCACATTCAACCAATATAGTCAAACAGATCCTGGCAAAAAAGTCCTACAGACTTCTTCTTAACCCCTCGACTCAAATTCGCTTTGAAAGGAAGGAGATTTGTCAATATTTCTGGCATGCAACGAAACGTGACGAGGCTTTTGAACACCATTCAAAACACTATTCATCAAACTATATTGTCAGTGGCTATATTATAAGAGCAGTTGCTGCCGTTTGCAGTTTGAAAACAATTTTACGTTGTTTATAATCCTCATTGTCAGGCCCACATCACTGTGATTAAAATTAAGTTGATTCCTCTGAAATTTGCAATTATTTATTCTATTCTGCTCAGGTGTGGTTACAGAAATAGGATACACACACTTGTAACACGACAACCACTGATATTTGCTAGACGGCATTAATTATTTCCTGCAAACTGATTACGTATAGAGGCATTCGTTCATACACACAGTTCTAATTTTGTTACATAACTATCATGTTTAATATCTTATGTAGTAGTTGTATTAATTTCCGTGCTGAATTTTATGTTGCAGAAAAGCCATTTTATTCAGGAAATTCTCAAATTAAAAACTTATATCCATAGTATTATTGTTTTACAATATTTTATTTCTCTGTCGTAAGCAGCTTTCAGCTTCTTACGCCATCGTCAGATAACTTAGTACTGAACACATAGTCCACACTTAACAAAAAATGTTCAAATCTTTGTAAATCTATCGGACCAAACTGCTTGGTCATCAGTCCGTAGCTTACAAACTACTTAAACCTAGGTAAACTAACCTAAGGACAACACACACACCCATGCCCCAGGGAGGACTCGAACGTCCACGGCGAACAATCGCGCGCTCTGCAGGGAGACGCTTTAGACCGCTGGGCTACTCCACCGCGGCCACACGTTACATTGACTTTCATATACAAAGATGTTTTTCAAAGATATGTGAATCTGTGAATATCTTATGGCTACGAATCGATAGGATAAGTGTACTATCAAACAAACGGATTATAAATGAATACATCTTAGGCTACAATTGTATTAAAATATTAAAAGTGTGGGATTGTATGAGAAAGTATCCACAGATAGGTGGACTTCTTTTTTTGATTATATATCACTACCAAGGCATGTGCAGAATATAAAATAAAAATGGGGTCAGAATGAGTATATCTTACATCACTTAAGGTTACAAATATTAGAAATGTCCTGGTGAGTGGTAAGTGATTGGACAAGCAAACTGTAAATCTCAGAAAAAACATTAGAGGGTGGAGGGAAGAATTATGGAAAGGAGAAGGTAAGGAATATGGAGTATTGGTATGGAACACATATTTCAAAATTATTTACACACAGTGAGAACAATATTAATAAGTTGACATTATTTTAATAAAGATGAACAATGGAATCGTGTCTGGTCATTAAGCACTAGGTCAGGATTCTTGGACTGGTGTGTGTTTGTTAATGGCCAGAATTTCCAACAATGTAAGTTTTCTGCCCTTTGCCCCTTTATGGAGAAAATCAAATGTAATATGATAACACTGACATTCCTGGTCAGAAAAGGCGGTAGCTTTCTTTTTCAAGTGTTAAGTTTTTCTGACGATCGCCTAAGAAGTTGAAAGCTGTTTATAACAAACAAATAAAATATATTGTGGAACAAAAATACTACGTATTTAAGTTTTTAATATGTCTTTGATCCTCCAACCACCGACGGAATATTCTCTAAACAAAATTCTCAAATATTAAAAAAATACCAGCTGAAGAATGTTCCTATCGGAGCGCAAACGGCAGACATGTCCCTCTTTAAAAGACTCATTCTGCCTTCACCACCGAGAATTGTAGCATGCGAGCATATTCACCACAAAACGCTAAACCATTGTTGCCAGTCTCCCATCGCACTGCCATACGTCTATTGTCTAGTATTCCTCCCAATGGTACTTTGCCCTCTCTGTCTCTCCCACCGTTTCTGTCTTCATCGCTTTCTCTCGATCTCCATTACCACTATCTTCTTCTCTTCCGTTTTCACTGCTTTTATGCAATGTCTATTTTCCTTTACTTTCCTTTAAAATTCCATACAGAAATAAGACAGTACTGTGGTCTAGAAGAGCAGATATTGTATACGCAACATGATGTGGAGAACTTTAAGAGTTTGTTATGCTGGAAATAAAAAGTGAAATTAAAGTACCTGAATGCTCTCGGCTAGAAGAGTTGCCAGAAGGCGCGGAACTGGTTATTAAAAACAAAAAGAGGTGGATTAAAGGAAGATACGAAGATGCGTAACACAGTTTGAAAACCTACCTTCCCTGTACCTGTCGAATTACTCGCTGCAGTAGGAAATAAAAGGTTCCAGTAACTATCTAAACAACAAGTTAAAAGTTACAGTAGACGTAATTATACAAAAAAAAAGAACAAATTCTTCTGTGTCTAAAAGATCAAGATCTGTTTTCTCTATGTAATCGTGTGTTCAAAATGTAATTAAAGGTTTGTACACTAATATTTGTGTGTTTATTTACTAATCTACCAAAAAGCTTAAGAAATCCCACATTTACTGTGATCTATGTGCATATATCTAGAGTGGAATAATAACTCATTTGTGGAACTTCTAAACATATATTTTACGAAGAATAACCACAGTAGTGTGGTGTAAAATAGATTCAGTAGGTGTGGTATGTAGGTGATAAATTATAATAGTGCAATGCAGGAAAGCTCTCGATGAAAATAATTACAAAAAATAATAGACGTATCTAGGGTGATCTACAAGTATATATTTCGGTAGTGGAATCTATTTGATTAGGTGAAAATGAAAAGTAGTTGAAACTAGTAGTTGAAAGGCACTGCGACCACATTTCTTACTTATATGTGGCTGTGGTGGAGACCCGCCAGAGAACGAGCTTTGGTGGTAGGTGCTGACTTAAGCAACAAATCCGCCCAGTATGATACTGACCTTGGGCCATAGCATCACATCTGCATTTCCCAAATTGGCCTTGTAGATTACTTTTCCTTGGGGGGGGGGGGGGGGTAGGTCACAAATCATGACATTTTTATAGGACTATTAATTATTCCCATTCCTGTACCCACCTAGTAGGGCTCCTAAGGATTTCCAGAAGCCGCCCTATATGTTACTGGATTTGGGGCATAACCGGACGTGGGGTCATAAAGCATGTCATTAATCACTCCTAAGGGTCCCATTAATTATGCAAAGAGTCATAAAAGATGTCATTTTTAATTAAGTCAATAATAATTCTGGTTTCCTCCATTTATGTGGCTCCCCCAAGAGCAGGTCATAAATCAAGTCATCATTTTTAATCAGTTTTGTCTGAATCCCTGGCCAGGACGCACACAATACTCCTACTGACGCGTGCCCCGCCTGACCCAAGCTTCCCCCCCCCCCCCCCGCCCCCTACTACGGCCACTGTTCTACATGGCTCACAGTGGGCCCTGTATTCCCTCCAGGAGTCCAATCCTCGTGACTATCTGCAATGAAATAAGCATCATGACTAGATGTACTGTACTATAATAGAGAATTGTGACATGTGTTATTTCAGTCCTTGGTAGCGCAGAGGCTCAGAGGACCTACATATGTCTCTGTTGTATCATTACAACATCTGCGTGTAGTCGAGACTCCAAAAGTGCAGTTAAGAATTTATATTTAGATGGATGCAGTAAATTCAGTAAAGAGACTGCCTAGTCTATCCTAGTCCGCCATTTACTGGAGTACTGCTACATTGCATGGGATTATTGGAGAACTTAGGAAACGTGCAATGAAGAGCAACTACTTGTGTATTCCACGAAATATTGGAGGCAATATAACCAATTTGAAATGTAGGTTCAAGTGGATATAATGGAAGCAAACATCTATTTATGTCATTTCAATCACCAACATTCTTCTCCAAATGAGAATATACATAGCTAATTTCTAGCAACATAAGGAGATGCAGCATGGTAACCACTGTGTGACCTGTAGAGCTAGGTAACGCGTTGCTTGGCCTTTCACATTGGAGGTTCGAGTCGTCCCTCGGGCATGGGTGTCCTTGGTCTCCTTAAAACATGTTAGTTTAAGCATTTCGTAATTCTAAGGACCGATGAACACAGAAGTTTGACCCTTAGGGTTATAAACATTTGAAGTCAGGGAGAAACTATCACAGAAAACAAGAGAAATGAGAGTTCGAATGGAAATATTTAAGTGTTAGTTTTTCTGATGTGCTTTTCGAGAGAAGAATGACAGAGAAAGAGTCAGAACATACGACGAACCTTCTGTCGCTATTTAAGAGTGAAAAGGAGACTAGTCACTTAAATTTACAGGTAGATGTGCATGAATTAAAGGGCGATATGGCTAAATAGACCTACTAAATACGGAGAAAATGGCTATTTAATTAGGTCAAGTGCATTTAACCCCTAACTATATTGCAACTGTAATATACGAGGGTTGTAACTTAAACAGTGGCAACTATTTATTCACAACTGGGAAAAAAGCGTTAAATTTTTTTGCACCTGTTGCTGTCCTTCAAAGTAGTCACCAGCATTGTACACAACCTGTTTCCAGCGACGTGGAAGGTATAGTATATCGTTTGCAGAGCCTGTTCTGTTTATGGTGCGAATGGAGTGTTCTACTGCTTGTCAAATCACTGGAACAAAGTGGTTCCTTCTTTTATATCTCCGGGATGCAGCTGTAGAAGGAGGTGGTGGATCATGGCTAGCAAGGATGTGGACAAGGTCTGCAATAAAGAAGTGATTAGTTCACATATACTTTTAGTACAGGTGAAAGGAATACTCAGCATCGGTGTTGTGTTTGTGGTACACTTTCTTCCTAGCTACAAAACAGTTCTGCACTGATCTCTTGATCAGTCAATAACAGTGCTAATGTAGAGTCCTGGCTCACTGTAGACTCCTGGCACTGTAGCACTACTAGCTCTGCTTCGTACTCTGTCACAATCCTGTACTGACTGCTGTGGCTGTGGTGCGGCCGCATGTTCTCCTATAGGCTGGGATGCAAAGCAGGCAGAGGAGGTACCGAGACTGCAGGCGCCTCCGGCGGCTGAAGTACTGTGGAGCGACGTATCACCTCTGCTGGAAGTGGCGTGGTGGCGAATTCCAACGCCACAACACCATCTTTGGAATCAAAGTCACGTGGACTTAAGTCCGGAGAGTGTGCTGGATGGTACAGTACTTCCCAATCCCATCGACTGAAGAGAGAAGCCACAGTTTGTGCTGTATGCGCCCGTGCATTTTCGTGGAAAATGACGGCTAGGTTGCAAAGATAGTGTTGCCGTTTCTTTCACAAAGCTGGTTGTAGGTGATGCTCCAGCGACGAACATTAATACCGTGCATTCATGGTCTGCTGTGGAAAAATGTAATGCATTAGGTTAACATCATCACAGTTGTACACGAGAATCAACATAACTTTCTCCATACTGGGGCTCTGATGCACTTTTGATTTTCGCGGTGACAATTTTTTGGATTGGCGTTTCAGTTTTGGCTCGTACGATGTGGCCCATGTCTCATTCACTGTTATGATACGGCGCAAGAAAGCCTCTCCTTCGGACTCAACGCGCTCCAAGTGCATCTGAGTAGTGCCGTAATGCATCCATTTCTGCATTTCCGTCAATTCCACGTGGAACCCATCGTGTTGCAGTTTTTCGTATGACCAAGCGTTCTTTCAGGATGCGAGGCACAGTCGTACGTGCTAGTCCAGTTTCGTGGGTGAGCTCACGAATCGTCGGTGGCGGCGCTAGGCGTCGGCGCCGACGGCCTCGTGCCTGTGAGGGCCTCGCAAAACATTATTAATTTATTTTATTTTATTTTTTTATGTTTAACGGCGCTTTTCAACTGCTAGGTTGTGTAGCGACGACCTACATCTTGCTCAACTTAAGAACGAACACAGCATCCGTTTAAACAATGAAAATAATCCAACAAATCACAACGACAGCCCAGCTCAGTTACAAATAAAACAAGGCAGACAACAATGCAGTGCCGCCAGGCTGTTATCACACGCTGTGCATTTGACAGCGAGCATCGTCACGCCAGCACTAATGCTGACGACTGTTACCGATCAGTTAAGGGAACACCTGTCGTGAATCTGCTCATGCGCACTAAACGACAATGACGAAATGACGCACAAAACGCAGTATCAAGGGGATTCGCACGTAGAAGTTTTTTGTCGTTACTGAATGAAAAATTGGTTGTTTATTGTAGATTATTACGTTTGTTTCTATACATCTATCACACTGTTGGGATTGATTTCATATTTGTAAGGTAAGTCAGTATTAGGATATATTTCTTAGTATAATTTATTTTACTCTCGTAAATTTTATGTAAGTGCTACGGTCTGATTAATATTACTGGATAATTGAAACAGTGGTGGACTGCCCGTTTGAGGCTTGGGCCGGCGTAGATAGCAAACTGAGGCCTCCCAGCGGTAAATGCCACAACGGCTACTATCTTCATTTGGTGTATGACAATATGGTTGTAACTGACTTCCGTCGTTACTTCTTCTCTGTTGTTCGGTTTTATTATTTATGTCTTGCGATGAAGCCGCTATATAGCGAATTATGGGCGCTGGCTATTACCGGTACTAGACAAAGATTCATGTGCAATGGGTATGTCCAGCAGAAAGTATTGGTGATCATGATGTCTACTGTTGGTAAAAAATCATTGATTAAATGTAGATGTCTCTATGTGTAAATTTGGAGAAAGTAATTGTAGAATGTAATACTAGAGCCGAAAATTAATAAATCTATGGCAAGCTCTTCGTTGCACTTACGTGCGTATTTTTATATTGTACTTATAGCACATCTGTGTAGATAGCACAGGCTTAAAAAACTTTGGATCAAATGCTTGATGTAGAATTGGTTGTTATTCTACACTGTTCCGTGTATTTGTTTACGAAACTAGTTGTTTCTGAAAATGTATCTTTAGGGACTTATGTCGTTCAGCAATAAAACAACTTAAGTCACTAAACAAAAATAAATCTTCCGGGCCAGATTGTATACCAACTAGATTCCTCTCAGAGTATGCTGATGCAATAGCTCCGTACTTAGCTATAATTTACAACCGATCACTCAGCGAAAGATCTGCACCAAAAGACTGGAAAGTTGCCCAAATTACTCCAATATTCAAGAAAGGCAATAGGAGTGATCCCCAAAATTACAGGCCTATCTCATTGATGTCGATTTGCAGTAGGATTTTGGAACATATACTTTGTTCGAATATTATGTACTACCTCGAAGAGAACGACCTATTAACCAATAGTCAGCACGGATTCAGAAAATATCGCACTTGCGAAACACAGCTTGCCCTTTATTCACATGAAGTGTTAACTGCCATCGACAAGGGATCTCAAATCGATTCCATATTTCTGGATTTCCGGAAGGCTTTTGATACTGTACCCCACAAGCGGCTTCTAATGAAATTACGTGCTTATGGAATATCTCCCCAATTGTGCGATTGAATTCACGATTTCCTATCAGAAAGGACACAGTTCGTTGTAATTGACGGTAAGTCATCGAGTAAACCAGAAGTGATATCTGGCGTTCCACAGGGAAGCGTTATTGGTCCTCTACTCTTCCTCGTGTTTATAAACGATTTAGGAGATAATCTGAATAGCTCCCTTAGACTGTTCGCGGATGATGCTGTCGTTTATCGGTTAGTGAAGTCAACAGAGGATCAAAAGCAACTGCAAAGCGATTTAGACAAAATTTCTACGTGGTGCGAAAATTGGCAATTGACACTAAATAAAGAAAAGTGACACTAAATAAAGAAAAGTAATACACATGACCACTAAAAGAAATCGGCTGAACTTCAATTACGCGATAAATCAGTCAAACCTTAAGGTCGTAAATTCTACCAAATACCTAGGAGTTACAATTACGAACAACTTTGACTGGAGAGAACACATAGAAAATATTGTGGGGAAGGCGAACCAAAGGTTACGTTTCATTGGCAGAACGCTACGAAGATGCACCAGCTCCACCAAGGAGACTGCCTACATCACACTTGTGCGTCCTCTCTTGGAGTACTGTTGCCCCTTGTGGGACCCTCACCAGGTGGGACTGACGGAAGATATTGAGAAGGTTCAGACAAGGGCAGCTCGTTTTGTTTTATCACGTTAAGGGGGGGAAAGCGTCACGGAAATGTTGCAGGAATTGGGGTGGAAATCATTAAAAGAAAGACGTTATTCATTGCGGCGTGATCTGTTTGCGAAGTTTCAATCACCGACTTTTAGTTCTGAATGTGAAAATATTTTGCTAGCACCCACCTACTTAGGGAGACATGACCATCCCAATAAAATAAGAGAAATCAGATCGAAAACGGAACGATTTAGGTGTTCTTTCTTCCCGCGCGCTATTAGAGAATGGAACGGTAGAGAAAAGTTATGAAGGTGGTTAATGAACCCTCTGCCAGGCACTTAAATGTGATTTGCAGAGTATCGATGTAGATGTAGATTCACGATTCATTTAAACGCATTTCCTCCATATATCGTGAAACAGAAGAAATCAAGAAACAGACTGGTGTAACTCATTTTGGATAGACCTACTGGTTCGCTTAAGCTTAAACTCGAGTCTTCATAATAAATCCTATAGAAGGAGGAGATGTGGAACACACACACACACACACACACACACTAACATCCATTTTATAGTATGTATAGATTTCTTAAGTAATTCTCATATTTTATTACTTGATGTTCTGGCTTCGTACATGGCCAAATATAAAAACTATGTTGCCATGTACGAAGATACCGCGCCCAATTCTTTCTGTACTGTAACACTGAGTACTTTTAAGCACCGCCAAATGAGGTAATATAGGACAGTATGGCATATTTGCTCTTTCGCGCTGCATGGCAACAATTTGCCGCTTACTTTCACTCTCGTACACTAATTATTTTAAGTGAGAAACTGTATTTTCGCATTCTGCGACTATTGTTTTGAATCTTTTGTAAACCTTGATATACATCCGATTTACAGTCTCGAGGTTGAAATTTCACGCAATATCGTGAATTGGAAACTTCGTATTGTCCCAACAACCGGAAAAACATTCTAACTGCATTTGTCATCCAGGTCATTAGCCACTTTTTTTAATGTGTCTCAGGCAAATAGCGGTGCACATCGACTTTTCTATTTTTAGGATTTGTATTCGTTCTACATACACTTCACTGACAAAGAATGAAATTTATACAACCTGTGGAAGTTATGGTGAAATCAACCTCAAACAGTCCGGAATCACCCCATTTGATGGAATTGCACTTATCAATGTACTTAACTAAAAAAAGAATTTTTAGATCGTCTGGAGGATCCTCAAGAGGAATAGACATACGGAGGAAATGGGAGTCCAGTGCATCAAAAAGTAGAAGAAAGGCTAAGACAGCTGCATCCTACCAAGCTATGAGTTTGAGCATGATGAAAATCTGAAGAGACCTACTTCAGGTGAATCTGCTCCAGATGCCTGAGATGAATCTGTCCTCTAAGTTTCTGTAGTCGCAGAAACAGATCCAGGGTCGAATGAATCTTACCCTTTCTGATACAGCAGTAGAATTGGGCGAAACTGCTGTTACCCAAAATTCTGAAAATTAGGATTTTTTTAAGGGGACTAAACAGCTAGGTTATCAGTACTCCCGAATTAGTAGTTAAAATTGTGATATTTGTGATTCAGAAAATCTAGAGGACATTGTTTATAAAACAGATTCATTTACAGAATTATATCCGGGAAAGTGGGTGTTTCGAGTATCAAATTCACAGCGTCATCACGTAATTCATAATATTCCCCAACAAAACCTCCAGAAATCTGATGAGAGCTTCCCCAAAGACGCAAATGAAAGACTTTTACTAAATTTCATTTTACTAGAAAATTGAGTAATTGTGAAGATCAACATCGCAGGTGGTTGGTTTACTCCAGATCTCAAAATACAATTTATTGCTTTCCATGTAGACTTTCTTCACATTTGCAGACACAGATGATAAAAGAAGGCTGTTGTGACTGGAAAGATCTGTGAAGGATATTGGAAAGACATGAACAAAGTCAACGATACATGCAGTGTATGATTAAATGGATGGAATTCCATAAAGGAATGAAATATGGGAAAACGATAGATAAGGAAAACGAGAGACAGATTAGGGAATCACAAAAGTATTGGTATAACTTGGTTGAAAGATTGATCGATATTATCAACTACTTAGCCTCACACAATCTGGCATTTACAGGTCATCGAGAATCCCTTAACTTGAATGATACTGGAAACAGTGGAAATTTTATAGACCTATTCAAACATTTATCCAAATATGATCTAACACTAAAAGAGCACTTGCAACGAATTAATGAAAGGCAACTTTCTCAGCATTATCTGAGGCACGTGATCCAAGATGAATTAATTTCATTACTGTCAAAATCTGCCATTAGCGAAATTGTAAAAAGGGTCAAAAAAGCTAAATATTATACCTTCAGGCTCGATTGTAGCAGAGATATGAGCCGTGTGGAACAAATGTCAATAATATTAAGATTTTTCAATTCCTCAGCTGGAGAGATAGAGGAACACTTTGTTGTGTTTATTGCCGTTGCAGAAACAATGGGAGACTACTTAACAAATGCATTTTTAAAGGAATTAGAAAATAATGATCTAGATATAAAAAAACTATCGAGGACAGGGATATGATAACGGCGCCAACAAGAATACTCAATATTAATCCATGACATTCTTCGCGCCATGCGGATGCCATTTTTGGCATTTGCTTCTCATAGATGCAGATAACTCATCTACAGCAGCTAAACATTTTTCGGCTTCATCAATAAAAATTTTGTACTCTCTACAAGGTCTAGAAAAAGTTGGGAACTTATAAAAAGTAAATGAAAATTGACATTGAAACCTCTGTCTGAAACAAGATGGGTTAGCAGAATCGGAGCACTAAAAGCTATATTATTCCAATTTGATGTCATCGAAAGCGTATTGACCTTAAAAGTAAAACTGTTGATTCTGAAACACTTAGTGACTGTGAAGCAGTCTTGAACGAAATGTTAACTTTCGAGATTACTGTTGGAACATACGTGTGGAACGATATTTTACTACATGTGAACAATATAAATAAACAATGGCAGTCGGTTCAAATGGACCTGAAAGTAAGTCATTTCGTGACTGGATTCGAGAATTCCGTATTATAGTATTATATGCGTTGTAAAAGCTCGATTGTTTAAAAAAAAGTAGTAGTTACGAAACTGAGTTTGTGAGTTTAAAAGGAAAATAATAGCACAGAATAAAACGAATGTTCGATTACGAAGAAATTGATGAACCAATACAATCAGCAGAAATGCAGTACAGAGTTAATTTTTTTTAACAAAATGATAGATATTGTAACAGTTGACAGTGAATGTTGATTCAAAGCGCTCGAAGAATATTCTGAGCGTTTTGGTTTTATTTATGATATCAATTATTTGACATCTCTGTCCAAGGAAGACCTTCTCAAGGGTTGTAATGATTTAGTTATGGTTCTCCGAGAAGGCGAAAATAGTGACATACAGCCTTTAGAACTTTACGAGGAACTCCAGCTTTTAAAATCCAATCCACTAGTCTCAACAAAGAAGCAAAACAACTTCTACAGTACATTTTAGAAAATAATTTGGAAGAAGTATATTTAAATGTTTACAGATCACGCACTGAAACGTGGCCCTGAGCGGAGAATGTTGGGAGCTGCGGCTTGCACTCAGCTCGTAGCGCACTGGCTGTTAGAACAAGCCCAGCCTCTTTCTCCCATTGCCGCCAGCTCACGTCGTATAGCTTTCAGGTTTTAAAAGAAACAGCATGTAAGGTGTTAACGTGTCACAGATGGAACACGAAATTATCATTTTACTGTTTGAGTAATGGAAAACTAGAACATATATCTACGAAATATTAATATTTTAAAGGGACTTATTAAGCGGGTGTAGCAACGCCATCTCTTTTTGCTGTCGTAACTGAGTAACAATTGGAATTAACATTTTTCGTACCACTTTCAAGGACAGCCTTCCTTTTTCTAAAAGAAGTCGTAGGGGTAAGTGGACTTATTTTAGCAAATAACAAAGTGGAAGATAATAATAAATACCAAGCACGAGGTCTCCGATGTAAAACACTGTTATGAGGTAAGGTTGGTAGAGAGCATAAACATTCCGTAGACGTACGAACTCAGCCGACTTCTGGCGATCACAGAGGGGGCACGAACAAGTGTATATAACAATTATAATGATGCTCACAATTCCAGTCAGTACAGCTTCGGTCGAGAAAAGCTTCTCAAAGTTAAAATTGATTAAGACTTACTTGAGAAGCACAGTGAGCCAAGAAAGACTATCTGCGTTGTCAGTACTATCAACCGAAACCGAAATAGCGGCTAGTATTAAGTATGATGTGATCTTGAAAAAATTAAGTTAGTTGAAAAGCCGAAAAGTTTCTCTATTTATTTTTGTGCTTATTGTAATTTTTGTCATTTCATTAATACTTGTATGTTATAATAATAAAATTTTAGTATAATGATGATTGGTGTATAACTTAATGTTTTCTTCCTTACTGAAAAAAATGAAAGGGGCCTCGCAAAAATGAGTTCGCCGACGCCCAGTTTTCGTCTAGCGCCGCCACTGCGAATCGTCTGGCTTCCATCACTGTCCAGTAATGCGGGAACAGTATGCACTTCTTCTTCAGAGACGCTACGACAACCTGTCCGATGCGTGTCTGCCACAGTTTGCCGACCATCGTTGAAGGCTTTTATCCAACGTGCCACTGTTGTGTACGGCAATGCCGATTCCCTGCAAGCCTCTTGAATACCTTGGTGACACTGTCGTGCTGTACGACCTCTGGCATATTCAATCTTGATCCAACTCCGTTGATCACGTTCAAAAACATAATGACTCCGTTATGTTAGACCACTCGCCCACAAGTGACGTTTCCCTCCACAAACCAGTGACGTGGAAACGGCGACTCCCTTTGCTTGGAGGTAAAGTATGTATGTTAACAAGTGTTATCAGTGGCAATAGTAGATTGCATTGCATTATGTCTCCACTATAGTATTGCCAGTATTTAAGTTCCCAACCTCGTATATTTATCTTATATAATGGCCATTTCGGCTACAATGTCATTTTCAGGTTTCAATGGTTGATTTACTAACCAAATGCGAAATTAGCAAGGTTTGGTTTGAGTTTCATTACGTTCAGTATTTTGAGTATACAATGTTTATTAAAGCAATAAGAAGTGCACAATTTCAATGACAAATATCTGATAGATAAACAAGGTATGGTATAAATTTAAACCATTAACAGAAATGCATTTATAATTTAAAATTTAAGAAAAGGCCTCACTTAGTTTTCATTAACATAACTTCACATGGGAGGCAAGAAGTTTAACATAATTTGGCCCGGTGAGCACACATTAAGAGATACAGAAATAAAATGACCACAGAATAAATTCAAAGACAAAGACTTGAAGAATTAGCCCACATCAACAACAGACATGATATCAAAGTGCGAATTCTTAAATAACTTGCGTGCAGGGTAAAATTTTTAATTATTAAATATTAATAAGAAAATTACAATTTCCCTTTTCTAGCAGTTTACAGTTGAATTATATATTTGTCAACAGTTCATAATAACTAACTGCGAAGGTCAACCATAGCAGCAGTACCACACACTTTAAGCAAATAACCAAGAACAATGGACAAATATATTAGAACTGACATGTGATTACATTTTCACGCAATTTGGGTGCATAGATACTGAGACATCAGTACCCAGATCATCCAACTCTGGCCGTAATAACGACTTTGATACGCCAGAGCATTGAGTCAAACAGAGCTTGGATGGCGTGTGCGGGTATAGATGCCCATGCAGCTTCAACACGATACTACAGTTCATCAAGACTAGTGACTGTCGTATTGCAACGAGCCAATTGCTCGGCATTATTGACCAGACGTTTTCAATTGGTGAGAGATCTGGAGAATGTGATGACAAGGGCAACAGTCGAACATTTTCCGTATCCAGAAAGGTCCGTACAGCAACATGTAGTCGTGCATTATCCTGCTGAAATGTAGGGTTTCGCAGGGATCGAATGAGGGGTAGAGCCACGGGTCATAATCACATCTGAAATGTAACGGCCATTGTTCAAAGTGCCGTCGATGCCAACAAGAGGTGACCGAGACGTGTAACCAATGGCACCCCATGCCATCACGTCAGGTGCTACGCCACTATGACGATGACGAATACACGCTTCCAAAGTGCGTTCACCGCGATAGTCTACAATTCGACCTTTACAAAGTCGGAAACATGATGGTACGCATGTCTCCTCCTTATACGAGGCATCACAACAACGTTCCCCCAGGCAACGCGGGTCAACTGTTGTTTGTGTATGAGAAACCGGGTGGAAACGTTCTTCATGTCAGCACGTTGTAGGTTTATCAAATAGGAGACACTATAGTGAGAGAAGTATTTGTCAGAGCACTGAAATATCTAAGTGGAAGCAAGACCCTTGTAGTGGACGACATTCCCTTAGAACTTCTGAAGTCTCTGGGAGAGCCAGCCATTACAAACGTATTTCACATGGTGCGTAAGATGTATGAGACAGGGGAAATATCCTCAGATATTAAGAAAAATGTAATAATCCGCATTCCAAAGAAAGCAGGCGCAGACAGGTATGAAAATTTCAGAACCATCAATTTAATCAGTCATGACTGCAAATCTTAGACAATAGATTATGGAAAGGCCAACCTACATTTCTAGCTTTTGCTGATTTGGAGCAAGCTTTTATCGGTGTTGGCTGAAATACACTCTTTCAAATTCTGATTTATTTACATGAGGATGGAAAAGCTAGTACAAGCCGACCTCGGGGAAAATCAGCTCGGATTCAAGAGAAATTCAGAAATACAGGAGGAAATACTCACTTTACGGTTTATCTTAAACAATAGGTTATGGAAAGGCCAACCTACATTTCTAGCGTTTGCGGATTTGGAGCAAGATTTTGACGGTGTTGGCTGAAATACACTCTTTCAAATTCTGTAGAAAACAGAATAAAATATAGGTAATGGAAGGTTATTTACAATTTGTACAAAAACCAGACAGCAGTTATCATAGTTGAAGGGCATGAATGGGATGCAGAGGTTGGGAAGGGTGTAAGACAGGGTTGTAGCCTTTCTTCAATGTTGTTCAATTTGTACACTGAGCTAGCTGTAATGGAAAGCAAGGAGAAATTTGGAGAAGGAATTAAATTGAAGAAATAAAACCATAGCGTTTTGTCAATGTTATATTAATTCTGACAACAAAGGACCTGGAAGAGAAACTGAACGGAATGGACAGAGTGTTGAAAGTTGCATATAAGATGAACATTAACAAGAGAAAAACAAGAGTAATGGAATGTAGTGTAAGAAAATCAGGTGATGCTGAAGGAATTAGATTAGATGACGAAATAATATAGGTGGTAGATGAGTTTCGTTACTTGGGCAGTAAAATAACAAATTATGGTCGCAGTACAGAGCATATAAAATGCAGTATGGCAATAGGAAGAAAATATTATTTGAGAAAGAGAAATTTGTTAACATCGAATATTAATTTACGCATAAGGAAGGCATTTGTGTGGAGTGTTGCCTTGTATGGGAGTGAATCTTGGACGATAAACACTGCGGGCAGGAAGAGGATAGAGTCTTTTGAAATGTCCCTGTATGTCCATCTCAGATGGAAGACGGGACGACGGCAATATATTAATTTAGCAAATGAAAAACCTTCAGTCCTTATTTCTTAAAATTTTTAATCAATTATATTTTTCGCGATTCCAATAATCTCATCTTCAGACCCTTGTAAGATCCATGCAGTAATACGAGAACTAGCCATCCATTTATAATCCTTTCACCACAAGATGTAGCCGACAAATTTGGTGCTACAGAAGAATGCTGAAGAATGTGGATGGATCCCGTAACTAATGAGGAGGTACTGAACAGAAATTGGAAAGAAAAGGTATATCTGGCACACCTTGACTAAAAGAAGGGATCGATTAGTTGGAAACAGTGTTAGAGATGCAGGTATCGTGTACTTAACGTTGGAGGGATGTGTGTGTGACAAAAATCGCAGAAGGAGACCAAGAGATGAATACAGTAAGCAGATTCAAATGGATGTACCTCACGTTGCCGTTCTTGTCAGGAAGAGGCTTGCTCGAGATAAATTAAGGGCTTACTGCCTTAATCTGAAAGGAAGCTCTAAAAGTCCCAAAAACTTGGCCCAAAATACGACTAGGGGTTGACATAATTTTCCCATGAGAGGAAAACACTTTGCCTATGATTACAGCTGTACCACAGACGGTCCATGAGGTAACAGAGGGGTAAATTGTACCAGGAAAAAACCCCAGAGACACTTACGTATGTTGCCATCGCTGAATGACAGTTACGAAAAACATAAAGAATTAAAATTCAAGGACGAAAAGTCGCTGAAACAGAAGACCTAGTTGCTATCAAGCACAACAATCCCTGTTAGTCATTGAAGTACACATATTCACAAGGAGATAAGCGTGGGAAATCGCTGGGGTTTAGCTAACCACTCTACACTACACGAGGACACAATGACAGGGGAGTACATGGCGAGTCACCTGTGAATAGGTGCCAGCTAATGCTGATAATTAGACATGGCCAAGCAAGCAACTACTTAACTTCAGAGTCCAGTAATAGTTGTACACTAAGTGCCGAGGTGCCTCGATAGGCTCTGATATTAATCCAAGTTGAAGACTCCTCTAAGGGCCTTCGCCGTCTCCTTACTCGGCGCCGAACTGCCATGCCTTGCACATGCACCACCGGATATACCCGCCGTTAGAGGCAACTAGCGCCGGCCGTGAGACAAATGACAAACCAAAACTTGCCATGCCACCTGAAGTGAAATAAAGAAGAGATTTGGATACGCGAGTTGGAGCGAGGTAACTGACGCCAATAGTTATAATCTCAGCCAGCACAGCTCAAGGTTATTGTCTGATTTGTGTGTTTTCCATCGAATATCGTTACTTATTCTGTCATGACACAAGTTTTTCTACAGATCGTTTGTACTGTGACAGTTGGTCAATGATGTTGTCAACTGTCACTATATCATCTAATTACACTACTAACGATCTGTAGAATACTTTGTGGCGTGACAGAATAAGTAACGATATTCGATGGAAAATATACAATTCAGAAAATTGGCCATTGTATTTAATAAATATATATTGCAGCTACAATCTGGTGAAAATATATTTAATGTGATTCCTAAAGTGACATTACAGCACTTGCAGTATCCATGGATTACAAACTAGGTAACGTGCATTTGGTCTGTGGAAGAAAGCGAATTGTAACTAGTGCGATTAGCTGATACCCTACGCCAAGTGCCGGATAATTAATAGCCTTTTGCGAAACTCGTCAATCATAGCAGAGAGACAATTACGTAGCAGCGCTGGGCACAAATACTGTGCCGCTGCGCGCTGCAGCAACTCATTTCCCCTAGCGACGTGATTATCGACCTATTTGGCGCAGTTTTCAGTCACTGGGAAGCAGGAAATTAGCCGCCATTAGCGGCGCTTCTCTGTGCACGTTCGGCTTAATCCCTGTTGGACCGTCGTGTGTGCGTCTGATTTCCCAAAAAGGTGCCTCAGTAACGCGACGTGCAACTGTTTCGATACGCCAGCACCAATCTGACCCCTAAATCTTCCTACCGTCATATGCACTTCCTTTCACAACACCTTGTGAAACATGTTTCTGAAAATAAATGTGTAAAAGACAATCAACAATAACAATGAATAAAATATGAACGTGGAATGGTTTAATGGCTTCTAAATCTACAAAATTCAACATTACCCAAACAATTTCATGTAAATTACATAAATTTAAATAATGGAGAATGTATTACGTTTGTAAAATAGTTGGCAAAGCAGTGCATTGTGGGTGTAGAGATTCGCAACAAGTGCGTCTGTAAACGGCACCCAACCCCAGCACACGCCAAGACACAAACAGGAAAACGTCGTCTTGGCTTTATTTGTGGAATTGCGGACATCGAATTTTTCTGGTGACTGAACGATGTATTAATTTACTTTCTACGGCACTAGCTGTAGCCGTCCACGCGTTGCTGTGGCTTGTTACAGATTAAATGGAAAAGAAAGATAAGATGAACCATACATTTATTTTATACGTAATTTCCTACTGCCTTATTGTGGGAATTGGATATACGTCCTACATTCTCTTCTCCCCTTATCTCTGTCCCCTCTCTCTGCACCTCTCCTCATTCACCTCTCTGTCCATAACATCCTCCCTTCTCACTCTGTCCATATCCTTCTCCCCCACTCCTCGTCCATCTTCTCCTTCCCATCTTCTCCCCCCTCTCATGGTCTGTCCGATTTTCCTCCCCCCTCTTTCTGTGCATCTGCACGTCCTCTCGCTTCATCTCATCATCACGCTTTTCCTATTCGTTTCCTCCTCACATCTGTTTCCTCTTAGAACTCTTTGTAACCTAGAGCCATGTTTAGTGTCTTGTTCAAGATCGTATATTTCCGAAAGTTCTTGACCTAAAGCTTTGAAATGTTGAAACAACGTTCTAATAAAATATGTGCATGTTTTCATATACCAAATTTTTCAATATGTGTTATATATATGAATTTATATAAACTTTAAAACTGGAAAAAGACTTATACTAAAAATCGCAAAAGTAACGCATTTATAGGTTATACATAATATATTGAAGAAATGTGTAGCTAAAAACCTTCCTGGGCTTGAATGCGACGTTGAGTCAGAATTCTAAAGCAATGGGCCCAGAACTTTCAGATATTAACGACTGTACGCCTAACATTTTTATACATATGCGTGGGGACATAAGGAGGGAAGTACACCCGCCCCCTCCTCTCATCGGTGAATATCGCTGTGCATGTGTTCATACATCACTGACTCACAGTTGCCACAACGCTTTACAGAATTAACGCAATTGTCAAATCATTCGACAGAAGATGGATTGTAATAAAATTGACGTTGCTTTCCGAACCATATTCATTCAAAAATTGAATATAACTTAAAACAGATCCAACAGTTACACTTGGATAATTCCTATGCTTTTAATTTGATAGCTGAAAGTGTTCGTTAGTGTGGTACTGCCTGGAATTTATGTAGAACTAACTTGTGACACAACAACACAGTGACCAACGGTGCTTTCCAGTCATGTGTGCGTACAGGGTGGTATATAAAACGATGCTTTATGCATTTTTCCTCATTATTTGTATTTTTTGTAATTTATTATGTATTTGTATATTTTGTTTCTGTGATATATTTGCATTGTTCTGCTAATTTCCATATTTGTCAAAAATATTGTAAATGTAGTAGACACGCTCGGTTAACAAGGGATTTGCTATTGTATAGAATCATCTTTGAGTAGGGAGTTTTTTATCGCTGGTAGCGCAGAGGCGCACAGCGAGAAGGAGTCGTTGTTGAGAAGTAGCGGTGGACAGACGCATTAGTGAGTGTTCTCAATGGTGTACGGCAAAAGTACTTAGATTGGCACTAGTGGAGGAGACGGCGAAGAGGCAATATCATTTATTCATACGGCCACAGCTTAAATAATTAATAAATGCATCAAGAGGAATGCTGTGGGCCCTAAATTGTAATTAACATTCGTCGCCAAGAAGAGCCTGTGTTTGTCAATTGTTAAGTGCCAACAGTCTTCAATCAGCAGCACCACGTCGCACACCAAATTCAGTAAGATCTGTCCAGTTTATCTTAGCATGTACAGCTAACCAGCGTATTAGTGATGATTGTTCAATAGCGAACACTGTTATTTGTGAACCTGTGTTTAAAAATCATTACCCATAGTCATTGTCTAGACAGGTTCCTTCCTCATCCATTGTTTTTCCGAGGATATTCACAAAGTTATAGAAAACTAAAAATCAGAGTCATTAAAGACAATGAGACAGTCGTTAATAAAAAAAAAAATGTGTTCAGAAAAGTATTACTAAACGTAGCTTATGCCAGTGTTGCTGATCAATAGGTTTGTTAAGTTGAACGAAACTGCTAGATTAACTTTCAATTTCAAAAGATATTTCAATAACAGTGTAAAAGATTAATTGTTTTCCACTGTATATTATTTGGAGGTAAAGTTGTTTTTACTTGCAAGTACTGACTAGTGAGAATAGTAATTGTTTACAAGTGCTTGAATGCTAATAATTCCTGGTTAAAGATAGAGCAAAAGTTAATCAGAAGGTTAAATGGTTCTTTTCTAAATATTCAGTGTTATCACGACAAGTCATTAATTAATGTTCTGAGCTTGGCATTAGTATAGTTAATAGTTCAGTTACAACTTGATTATTGCTAAAGTGCATGGCATACACGCTATAGAATAATTTCTGGTACTTATATAAACAATTAATTATTTGAAGCTGTAAATAGTAAGTATTAAGGTGAGAGTTTGGCATGATTTGCTGCATGTTGCATTTGCGCGGCTATGGCTTGCATTTTGCTGACTTACAATGAACCCTGTGTTAGTAAACTATTTCTCAGTAATTAGTATATTGTCAGTGTCTTTTGTACCGAATTTGACTCGCACACTCTGATTTTCTGCCCACCCAAATTTTACGTAATTTTTCACGTTTTTAATTAACTTTGCCATTATTGACATCCCACCAAATTATTTGCTGGAACATCGAGCTGGCGACCGTAAATCAATAAGTTATTCAGTTTTTCCAAATTAATCCCTGTGTTCCGTTTGTTCCGCAATTTTTTTCATTTAAACATTAATAATTTTATTCCAAATTTTACCTTCCACTTTCTTTATTCCTAACGATCGTTGTTGTCTACCAAAGAGGTGCAGCAACGTTCCGGTTATAGCCTCCGCTATATCATCGGCTTCATTACCGATAGCTTTTTCACCAAATTAAGATAATTAGGCACACGGGTCATTTTTCTAATTATCATATACTAACCGGTGGTATGGACGGATAGGGTTATAAACTCAAGAATCGAGGCATGCTGAAACAAAAATTCCAATCTGTAAGGCGCTTCTCACGTTTCGCGGCAAAGCATCAGCAGCAGTTTATTGCAGCCATCGCTAATGTTAGACAGTAGAATTTCTATATCAGAACCGTAGGGGTGCTTAGAGAGCGACACGGCTTCACGCTGTCAACCGTATTTACAACGTGGTAGTGCTGGTGTGCTTAATGTAACGCTGACATCGTGTCGGTGTCGTCTTTTCTTCTTATGACCAGCAGACCATCAAGAACATGCACAGAATGGAACCACGAACCTTTAACATTTGAAAGAAAACACTCGTTTGTCTGCTCCAGACCAATATACGATACACATATATGAATAGGAATAAGAAGAGATAAAGTTAAATCGTATGGTAAATAATGAATTCTGCAAATAATTGCTTAGGCAAATTACCGTCTGCTACGCAATTGAAATGGATACACAAGAATTCTACGAAACACCAGAGTTCGTAATCGTCAGATGACTTATAGAATTCGCCGCACTTGCCAGTTACTACTATAATATTTTTTACCTGTCAGAAACGAAATTGTCAGTAATTGAACTGCATTTTGATTGGTGGAGCTGTAAGAATGAAGGCGTTTATGTTTTCAGAATAAAAGTACAATAGACTCTCAAAAAAATAAATAAATAAATAAATAAAAATTTAAAAAATTAAACAGCTGACAAAACTGACAACGAGAAGCAGATAGGGTAGGTATGAAATTGACCCAGTGTGATATTTTATTTAACATCTCCGGTTGCAATTGTCATTGTACGGGAAGGGAGTGGGTGTGAAATATGATGTGCTGGACTGCAAAAATCGTTTTTCACTTCCAAAACGAGGTGACAGACTACTGCAAAACAGAAAACAGAAAAACGGAAAATATAGTCGCTGCCAGAAAGACACGGTCATATTGTATATTGTATTTGATAAACTGTAACATTATTTGTCTGGTTATGTGTGTGGTACCAGAATGTGAATGTTTATTTACCCACTGCTGAGAAACTCTTTCAAGGGCAGAAAATAAGTCCTACAATCCGACGTAGTTGAGCATCAAGAACCAGTAGCGCAAGGATAGTCTCTACAAGATCTGTCTGCCTGTCTGTGCCGTCGTACTAAATGCCTAGAATTCTCATTTGAATATTGTGACTGGGTGGACACATCGTTCGTAATTCGTACCGTCAGGGAGTCAGTTAACTACACCGTGCACCGACTCAGAAGCACTCTATGGTAAATGAGCTCAACGCTCAGTTAATTGAACGTATTGCAATCTCGGTAAGTCTCTGTTTTGAGCGCAGTGCAAGTTTGAGAGCTCTTTGGCACTGGCGTTACCGCCGAGCTACTTCCAGGATGGCACAGAGACATGATAAATTCACTTAATATTTACTTGTACGTTCGGTTGAATAATCTCAGTTACTATCTTTAACGGTGCGACATCGGCGCATTAATTTCTACTTCAAGTGCAAGGAGGTCATACCATACGGAAATTGGCGATTAGCTGTAGCCACCAGTGGAACAAGCAGGAGTGAGACGTAGCAGCGCGGCAGTAGCCCTGAGATGACGAGTCTACTTCTTAAGCGAAGGCTGCTTTGGGTCATGGTTCCAGTCTCTCTGTACGGACCCTATTGTGATAGAGCTACCAACCTTTTGAGAAGATAACAGAAAGGCTACAGAATAAGTCACTAATTACATCATTATACTTAATGAGTGAACTAATGACGTCTATGCAAAAACACAATAATTTGGATTTTGTCGCTTTGAAAGTGAGTGTGCAATACTCCTGCTTACAACTTTTGAATACTGTCTAGCCAGTGACATCGTCGTACGGTGGTCAACTCATCGTAGTTCATTACTTACGTGAGTTATCGAGTCTTCCTTCATGTATAAAGTTATGAATACCGGAAAGATCTCTCTTGAAACGGGAAATCTCTTTTGTGCGGTGATTTGCTCAAAAGTACTCGCACCATTCATACGTTTCGAGCTATCTCCACTGCTGTCATACCTATATGAGACCCAATGAGAACACGTTTTGAAAAACTTGAAGCATATTGAATATTATTTGCATAAATAGCCGAGGCGATTCATCCAGCTCGCTCGGCCACAGGAGTGACCGCATCTGTAATTTTTTGTTGTTGTCTTTCTTAAGAGAGGGAAACTGAGATCAATCTTACCAGTCAACATAGAACAAAAACAATCTAACGAAAGCAAAGAATAGCTTTACTAGGGAAAACAAAGCAGGATTCCAGTCCAACTGCAGCACAAATTTTCAGTATTACCGCTCTCTACCTGAATTCACTTTCCTGCAAGTTTAAAGAATTCGATTAATAAAAGGACGTCGTAAAGCCCCTTTAATCAGTCTCAAACAACGAATATCACACGGAAAATGATTGCCAACTGGATAACAATCGACGAAAATCCAGGACCTGTAATATTGTCGCATTGCAATGGAAGCAGGCTTGACTTCGAAGGCAAACAAACGGAGCACTTATACTGAAAGCACGTTTATTACGAACTCAACGTACACGCAGCACTGACTGCCTCTCAGGCTCTGCTATTTATACACAGACAGAATTTACCAGAAATTAGAAGAACAGTTAACATAAGAAACAAGTAGAATTTACAAGTGAACATAAGAAAGATGTAGAACCTTCTGGAATTGTAAATTACAAAGAAATGAATTTTTGCCGGTAGGCGGGATTGAACCGGGGACCTTCTGCTCCGCAGTCCGTGACGCTATCCCCCGCGCCACGCCGGCAGTTGGTGTTAGTTGTCTCTCGCGGCATTGCTCCCTCTCCTGGAGAAACAGCGACCCGCTGTTATGATCCCTGTGGAGCCACCTGCAATGTCCTGGATCTTGACCGTGTCATGGGTCCTCTGTATGACAGTTCAAGAGAATCCTTCCATTCTCCTCGATCATCGACGACAGGCGTTCCTGTCGTGGCTTCATCAGGAACATTACCGTCCTTAAAGTCCTTGAACAAGAAAGCCATTGTCGTCTACCTGCTCTTCAGGATCGTAGTAAGGCTTCATGCGCAGGACGGTAACAATGTCTCTTCGTTTTTGACGTTTCGACGACGGCTCACAATCCTCAACTTCGTATGTGACGTATGACAGGCGACGTATGACACGATACGGACCAAAGTATCGCTTCAATAACTGTTCTGATAGTCCAACCTTCCGTACAGGGGTAAAATTCCAAACCAGATCTCCTGGGCTGTACACAACAGGGCGGTGTTTGTCGTTATACCGCTGACGGTCCTTCTCCTGGGCGTCCAGTGTCCGTATGCGAGCCAGCTGTCTTGCTTCTTCGACCCTGGTGATGAGCTGTTTAACATAGTCATCCTGAGTGTCGTCCGGTTGTAACGGGAACAGTGTATCCATTGTCGTCTCAGCTTCACGGCCATGGAGCAGGAAAAACGGAGTGAAGCCTGTGGTGTCTTGTCTTGCGGTATTGTAAGCAAATGTCAAGACTGGCAGAATTGTATCCCAGTCCTTCTGCTCAACATCGACGTACATCGACAGCATGTCGGCTAACGTTTTGTTAAAACGTTCCGTAAGACCATTTGTCTGAGGATGGTATGCAGTTGTCATTCTGTGGACAATGTTGCACCGTGACATTACCTCTGATACTAGTTTTGACTGGAATACTTTTCCACGATCAGATATCATGACACATGCTTCAAAATAATGTCTTCTACAAGGAATTTTGCGATCTCTGGAGCTTCTGCAGTCGGCACAGGTTTGGTGACAGCGTAGCGTGTGAGGTAGTCAGTGCAGACTATTATCCAACGATTACCGTTTGTCGACTTCGGGAACCTCCCTAAAAGATCGATCCCAACTCGGTAGAATGGAGCTGCTGCCGGCGGAATCGGTACGAGATGTCCTGGAGGTAATTGCGGCACATGCTTCCGTCGCTGGCACTCTTTACAGTGACTCACATAATGCATGACAGATCGGTAGAGACCTTTCCAGTAATACCTGCGTCTGATTCTGTCTAGGGTCTTCACGAATCCCAGATGCCCGGATATTGGAGCATCATGGAAATATTTGAGAATACCTGGCTGGAGATGAGCTGGAACAACAAGTAGCCATTTGGGGCCCAGTGGATCGTAGTTGCTCTTGTACAATGTTCCATTTATAAGTTGGAACTCTCCATTGGTCGGTTCTCCTTTCTCCAAGGCCTTTATCATTTTTAATAGTGTTGGATCTTCTCTCTGTTCAGCTGTAATGTCATCTAATTCAGTGAGAGCCGAAATTTCATTAATGCTGTTGTGTTCCACTAATGGATTCCTCGAAAGGCAGTCGGCATCCTTGTGTTTGCGCCCGTTCTTGAATACCACTGTGACATCGTACTCTTGGAGTCTTAGTGCCCATCTTGCTAGTCGACCTGATGGATCCTTCAAGATAGTCAGCCAACACAAAGAATGGTGATCTGTCACGACGGTGAATGGTTTGCCGAATAAATACGGCCGGAACTTGTTGATAGCCCAGATAACCACGAGACATTCTTTTTCAGTTGTAGAGTAGTTTATCTCGGACTTTGAGAGTACTCTTGACGCATAGGCTATCACTTTTTCGGCACCTTCCTGAACTTGTACAAGCACTGCACCAATCCCATAGCCACTGGCGTCTGTGTGAAGTTCCGTTTCTGCATTCTCGTCGTACAAGGCAAGCACTGGTGCGGAAGTTAGAGCCTCCTTAAGTGCTCGGAAAGATCTTTCTTTTGTCTCATCCCAGTAAAATTTGGCGTCTCCCTGCAGAAGTTCTTGTAATGGACGTGCCTTGTTACAAAATCCCTTTATGAAACGTCGGTAGTATGAGCACAGCCCGAGAAAACTTCTCACATCACGAATATGCTGAGGAGTTGGAAATTCTGTGACTGCCCTTACTTTATCTGGATCTGGACGGACACCATCTCCGTTGACTAGGTGCCCCAGATTTTATCTCTTTGGCGACGAAGAGGCACTTCTTTGGATTGAGGCGGAGACCAGCAGCCTGAACACACTTCAGCACAGTTGACAGTCGACTCAGATGTTCTTCAAATGTCTTCGAGAAAACGACAATGTCATCTAAATAGCAGAGACACGTCGTCCACTTAAGGTGTCGAAGCAAGTTGTCCATCATGCGTTCGAATGTGGCTGGAGCATTACATAATCCAAATGGCATTACTTTAAATTCATAGAGGCCGTCAGGTGTAATAAAAGCCGTCTTCTCCCTGTCAGCTTCGTCAACCTCGATTTGCCAGTAACCTGTCTGCATGTCCATAGTTGAGAAGTATGTAGCTCCTTTCAAGCAGTCTAAGGTGTCGTCAATACGCGGCAGTGGGTAGACATCTTTCTTTGTGATTCTGTTCAGCCGCCGATAGTCGACACAGAATCGCCACGTGCCATCCTTCTTTTTTACAATGACCACCGGAGACGACCAAGGACTCTCCGAAGGTTGAATAATGTCATCTCGCAACATCTTCTCCACTTCCTGCCGAATTATCCGTCGTTCAGCTGGCGACACTCTATACGAACGCTGGCTAATTGGCGGATGATCCCCAGTATTGATACGGTGCTTCATCGTGGGCCGTTTCGTCTGACTTTTCCCCTGCTGAGGTGTGAATGCACCCGAAAATTGGCGTAGTATACCTAACACCCGCTGGCGTTGTTCCTTGGTCAGTCCAGGCCCTATTGGCAGTTCCACGTTTGTTTCCTCCAGCGTGTTGTCTGTAATAACAGCAGGGCATGGGTCTTCAATGATGACATTGAGCTCACCGTCCTGGATTGGTTCAGCTGTCCCGATACACATTCCCTTGGGGATAAGTTGTGACTGCTCGTGACAATTTGTGATCCAAATCTCTCCTTGACCACCGGTAATGCTTATGATAGCCGCTGGTATGTAAATTTCTTTTGTGAGCCTCATAAACGTTTTACTATCAACAAGAACTTCACAGTTTAACCAGTCATCTGTGTTTGTGACTGCAACTCTTCTCATTGTCAACGGCGGTATCGTCACATTGTCAACGACGAATAGCTTCCCAGAAAATTCTGTATTACGTGTATCCGGCGGAACAACCTCTTCAATTTGCAGCTCAGATCTTCCACAGTTAATGATAGCTTGGGATGCCTGAAGGAAGTCCCATCCGAGGATGACATTGTGACTACATTCTGTTAACACGACAAATTCAAACGGCTTCGTCCTGTTGTTGATGGTTATTCTTGCGACACAAGTTCCTGCTGGATGGACGTACTTTCCATTCGCGACCTGCAGCACAGTTGCTCCTGTATCGCAGAACATCGTCTTCTTTAGTGTGCGGCGGTAATTATCCGATAATACAGAAAAAGAGGCTCCTGAATCAACAAGTGCCCGGACAGGTTGGCCGTCGATTATGACGTCGAGGAGGTTTCCCGACATGGACTGCGACGGCCTCACCTCCGTAGATGGTCGCCTCGCTTAGTTTTCCTGGGCGCGGCGGCTAGGGGAGCGGCTGGTACCTCTGTACGGCGACGGTGAACGGCTGCGGCGCGTCGGGGAGCGACCTCGTCTAGGGTACGGCGATGGGCTTCTTCCCATAGGTCGACTGAACTCATCAGCAGGTGACTGCCTTGGATAGAACTGCTCCGACGGCTGACATCTTGCGGCAAAATAATCATCAAATACTCGCCTCCTCTCTCTGCAGTAGCGTACGACATGTCCAGGACGTCCACAGTGGAAACACAGTGGTGTGTTGTCTTCTGTCTTCCAGACGTCTGTTCTTCTGCGTGGCGGCATAGTTACCGGGGGAGTTGGCTGTGGTCGCGTCGGTCGGTTCATGGGCTGCCGTTTGGCGGCTGCAGCGTGAGTCATAGCAGGGCGACGCCATTCTTCACGTCGGGTGCTATTGACGGGGCAGACAGGAGCTAATGTTTGAAATACCTCGTCCTCAGCGGCGTCGGCTACCTCGTGACTTACAGGGCTCACATCCATGGCCATAATCTGATGCTCGCTCGGTCTAATAGTCCCGGCTGCCATGCACTGTTGTAATTCTTCTCTCACGATTTGTCGTATGAGAGAAGCCAAGTCCTGCTGGTCTTCCACAACGGCCATAGGGACTACATTTGGAAGTCTGTCATACTTCTTGCGTCCAACCCTCCTTTGTTGCACTTCTTCAATACGCTGGCACCACTTGATGAACTCTTCTGTCGTAGCGACGTCTTTTATCAGAAGAGCTTGGCACATATCTTCTGCAATTCCCTTCATCCGGTGCGTGATTTTGTCCGCCTCAGTCATGTTCGGATTTACTATGTTACACAGGGCCAAAACACTCTGTATGTACGATTGTGTCGGCTCACCATGTCGTTGGGCCTGGTTCTTCAATTGTTCTTCCGCCGAGCGGATTTGACGCTGGCGGTCTCCAAACGTCTTCTTCAGTTCCTCCTGGAACGTCTCCCAGTCATTCAACTTGTCTTCGTTGTTCTCGAACCATTGCTGGGCTGTTCCATCCAGATAGAAGTAAACGTTGGCCAAGCACATCGTATGATCCCACCTGTTGTTCTTGGCGACTCGGTCGAACCCTTTTAGCCATTTGTTTGGGTCTTGTCCAGCGTCTCCAGAGAACACCGACGGGTGCCTGATGTGTAGCTGGCTTACTGCTGGTTTCGTTTCCATAGTTCGTCTGATGATACGGACTCTTGGAGGACGTACTCGGAGTATCCCTTGTATTCCGGTTCCAGTCCGTGTAAGCGACGGCTTTTACGTTGCCTAATCGGAGCCATGGTGATGCAGCTGTTGCACAGTGTACCCGGCGCCTCCACCAAACAATGTCGCGTTCCAATGGAAGCAGGCTTGACTTCGAAGGCAACTAAACACAGCACTTATACTGAAAGCACGTTTATTACGAACTCAACGTACACGCAGCACTGACTGCCTCTCAGGCAGAGTACTCTGCTATTTATACACAGACAGAATTTACCAGAAATTAGAAGAACAGTTAACATAAGAAACAAGTAGAATTTACAAGTGAACATAAGAAAGATGTAGAACCTTCTGGAATTGTAAATTACAAAGAAATAAATTTTTGCCGGTAGGCGGGATTGAACCGGCGACCTTCTGCTCACGCCGGCAGTTGGTATTAGTGATCTCTCGCGGCAATATTATTCAAATATTCGCATGTTTTATCCCTTCTCTAGTGCAAGTGAAATGGACCAAAATAAAAGTAGGGACTAAGTAATGCATTTCTGTGAAATCCAAGAGTTTGTATTGCAGTGGTTTGTAGGTGAAGGATTGTATTTTTCATGTTCTTCGATGTAGTTTGTAAACATCCATTAACTGTTATTTTATTTTTATTTATTACGCTTTTTATTCGCTTAGTTCCAAATAACATATGACGGTCGCAGTACAGAGGATATAAAATGCAGAATGGCAATGGGAAGAAAAGCATTTTTGAAAAAGAGAAATTTCCTAACATAGAATATTAATTGAAGTGTAAGGAAGTCTTTTCTGAAGGCATTTGGGTGGAGTGTTGCCTTGTACGGGAGTGAAACATGGACGATAAACAATGCGGACAGGAAGAGAATAGAGGCTTTTGAAATGTGGTGATACAGAAGAATACTGAAGATTAGGTGCGTAGATCGCATAACTAATGAAGAGGTACTGAACAGAATTGGTGAGAAAAGGAATTTTTGGCATACCTTGAGTAAAAGAAGGGATCGCTTGGTAGGACACATTCTTAGACATCGGGGAATCGTAAATTTAGCATTGGAGGGAAGTGTGTGGGGTAAAAATCGCAGAGGGAGACCACACGACGCAAATAGTAAACAGATTCAAATGGATGTGGGTTGCCGTTCTTATGAGGAGATGACGAGGCTTGCTCAGGATAGAGTAGGGTGGAGAGCTGCATCAAACCAGTCTCCGGACTGAAGACCATAACACACAGTTCCACGGTTTTTTTGTTGTGGAACTGAAATGGACACCTCAGATATTCATCCAACTGAATATTAGTATTAACGTATAGTAATCATCTTCAGAACAATAGCAGTATACTGTTGGCAAAACTGACATCAACAACCCCCATATAGGTATAAACCTGTATTTTGTGTCATAATTTATTAGACCTCTACAGTGGGTGGGAGATGAAGAGCAGGAACTGGACGTAAACGATGAAGTGATACACTCATGCTAGTTGAACACATTCAGTAAGTAATAACACTGTGAAAGTAATTAAATCGTTCGTAGGAAAATCAAGTCCTGGACATTTAGCCGCGTATAATTGGCAACTGATGGGTTTGTGTTACATGCAGGGGTGTCTATCCTGTTCACCAACTGTTGAGCAATTCTTTCACAGACAGAAATTAATCTGGAATATATTGCGACATAGTGACAATTTGGCGCTATCGATTGGCACCATAAAACAGTCACTGCAATTTCTGTAATCATCTATCTGATCAACGGCCGATCTGTGCGTCTGCTACATACAATATTAGCATTATTCTCGGCTTCGGTAACGCATAGTTATTTTTGATTTGTGGTTCTTTATGCTCTGAATGTTCTGCACAGTCAAAAGGTTTTCAGTATATCTGTTGCTCGAATTTGTTATGGGGTATAATGGGACTCTAACCAGCAGGTGATACGTTTCATTTTTGCAATATTTGTTGACTGGATGACAGTTTGGCTTAAAGATAAATGAATCTATACATTACAGTCCCTAATCCTGTGTTTGGATAAGAAGAACTCCATGTTACGAAGCCTTCCCAGAAATGTTCACGTCTTGAAAACAATACTGCAATTATTTCTCTTCGTTTGTTTGCCTCTCTTCTTTCGTTTGTGTCACTGACAGCGATATCAAGAAAGATATTTTCTGAGTCTATAATTGTAGAGAAAACTAACGCTTACATGTAATGTTTTCAGTATAATCAATGGAGATGCTCGAAGAAATGTGAAACAGCACTGGTGAATGACTTTTGTTGTCATTTCACTTAAGACAGAATACGCAAATAATTGAGACACTATATTAGCGGTCGGTGCATGTGTATAAATTTTTAGTGACAACGATCGACTCATTAAAACTAGTTATGGAATTGCTAGCAGGGCTCCTTGACATATACTTTAGGTTTTAGGACCCCCAGCAGGCGTGCGAGGCGCGAGCTAAGTCTCTGTCGAGCTCGCTCGTCAATCACCTCGGGTGTTATCCTTCCTGTTGATAGTAGGAATGAAGCTTGGCAACATCGCAGTGAAAGTCTTTCAATGCTGGTACCGAGGTCTTACTTCCGGGTTGGCACAGAACTAGGCTCATAAAATCACTTAATGTTTCCTTTAATTTCGATTGAATGATCTGACTGGTTCCTCAGTCGACAGGCACAGAAGACTGTTAGTTCATACTTTTTGCTCCAGAAAATTGTTTACATGGCGAAATTCCAACTAATCTCGTCTCTTACGTTGCGAGTTCTAGTGATGTATGTGTCAGTAGAAAGTGCTGCGCATTCACAGCTCCTCACTAGCTGTGAGGTAAAGTAGTCGTCTACCACAGACAGGTGTCTTTGGTCAATGGTTCGGGTCTCCTTGTAGTAGAATGTTTTACCTGTTTTCCTGACAGGAGTTGCACGAATCCACATCGAAAACAACAAGAAACATCTTGTGGTTACTTGCTATATTCTCTCAGAGTATGGGAAAGCCTGACAACGTTCAGGTAGTTTACCAAGTCTGTCCCTGTAGAATCGAACTGATTCCAATCTAATTATGACGCCAACCGATGTTCGACGTGTATTTTCGTCTGGAAATAACTTTTGTCGAAGGTTATTCGACTAGGGGTAGAATAGGTAAACATTTGAGAACATATGGTCGAAAGAGGTGAGGAATGGTTAACTTCCAAAGCACGCTATTCGATGTTTTGTTTGTGAAATCAACTGGAATTATTATGGTGTTGTACTTACACATGATGTAGTTTTTTAGGTCGTTTGTCCTTACAGTGCGACTAAATAGTGTCTCAGTTGTTTACAATAAATGGGCGCACCCTGGCGTTGTGGTTGCACTCTGCTGAGTATAAAAATCTTTTAACAGTCATTAATTTCTTCTTAAGATGTCAGCATGGGGCCGGCCGCGGTGGCCGAGGTGGCTGAGGCGCTCCAGTCACGGTCAGCACGGCCACTACGGTCGGGGGTTCGAATCCCCCCTCGGGCATGGATATTTGTGCCGTCCTAGTTTGTAAGTAGTTCATAAGTAGTTTGTAAGTTTAGGGACTGATGACCCCGTAGTTAAGTCCCATAAGCTTAACGAACATTTGAACATTTGAATTTGTCAGCATGGGAGCATTATAACTCGTCACTAAAAACAATCGTGAGATTAAGCGGCCTGATGACATTCAAGAAAAATGTGACCCTTTATACCAATTATACTTTACGACGTTTAGATTATGTTCATATATCAGTCAGAAAAATTGTATACGTGACTGAATATAAGTAGTAGAACTTCAAGTAAGGCTATAACAGGCGGTAAATAGACTCAAAGGGCCGCTGTCACTGAGTTCGCAGGCGGCAGCTGGTGCCCACTCCTCCCGAGAGTAAACAGTTCCGTTTTGATGCAGCAGCGACCTCTTTTGCGTAATTATTTATGGGAGTTTTCGCTGTTATATTCGAGGTTCTTCCACACTGATAACAAAGACAGCCGTTATGCGGTAAAAAAATTTAAAACTTAAGATTGCTGGAATCGATCTCGCGACTGCTTACATTTACGCATGTAAACGCGACTTTTTCCACGAGACCACGCGATTATACAGAAGGGAGTTGCCTTGAGAAGGACATAGCAATTCTTTCTGATAGTACCGCAGTGCATATCGCCAGACTAATTCTCATTCGAGTGGCAGTCGTGGTGGACGAAGGACGTGTGGCGGCCTCGCTGGCGGTCCTGTTGTAAACAACGGCTGTGTCGCGCCTTACAAGGTTAGTCTTAACTGCCTTTTTGCGATTGTGGCTTTAGTTAACCCGATTAATAAGACAGAATGAATACGACAAAAGAGATGAGGAAAGACACGATCAAATTTACTTTTGACAGAAACTTTAACAGACCGAAAGCTTATGAGGTTAAACAGTGGTTAATCGAGAAAGTGAAGATTTCAGGAAATGAAGTAATTGGTGTACATTTATCGTTCGTTTCAAATGCTGCTTTTGTTAAGTTGACAAGTGCAGAATTATGTTATGCAATAGTTGATAAGTGTGGCGGTGTTCTGAAATTTAACCATTCAGACGGAACAGTGAGTAATGTCATTGTTACTCACGCAGGTTTAGGTATTCGGACAGTGAGGGTTTTTGAGTTACCTTTCGAGATGCCGGCGGAAGAAATAAATTCGGTTCTCAGCCCCTATGGTACCATTCTGTCCAATGTCGCCGAAAAGTGGTCGGAGGCACATATGTTCCCTGTATTGAACGGCGTTCGGCAACTTAAGATGGAACTGCAGAGACACATTCCTTCTTATATCAATGTGCTAGGATACCGGGCTATTGTTATCTATGACGGGCAGCCGCGAACATGTGCTCTGTGTAACTCAACAGAGCACAATCGCAGTGAGTGCGGTAGGAAACGCGTCGCGCAGCTGCCGGCCGCAGAGCCTGTGGTCCCGGGCCAGGCGGTCAGCCTCAGGCTGACTTACGCCGCCGCCACGAACCCGCGCCGCTCAGCGGGGCCGTCAACAGCGGGGCAGGAGGACGTCGCGCCGGAACAGCCGCTACCAGGAAACAGCGCGGGGCCGAGCGTGACCGATGACGAGCGAAGTGGTGAGGCGAGCCGGGCGCATCAGGAAACAGACGACACACACGGCGTGACTGAGCGTCGCGCTAATGAAGTGAAGCCAAACCCGAACATGATACCAGCAGATTTTGCGTCGAGTCCTCCGGCTTTTCAACATGAGGAGCTTGAGACCTCAGAATCGACACCCATGCTTATTGATGAGAACCACCAGCTGAATGTAGCGATACAAGGAGATCGCTTAGAAAATTCATCGCAAAGAGAAGGAAATCAAAAACCTCAAGAAAGTCAACGTAGTACCGAGAAAGACAAAAATAGGAATGAAGATCAACTCCAAAATGGGAAAGGAAAGAAGCTCAATGTCGACGAACAAAGCGGATCTCAGTATAATAAATTAGATCAATCGAAGGATTCGATACAACGCGAAAGATCTTCTACAGAATCGACGGACAAATCACCTGATTTGTCACCGGCTGCATCGCCAAAAAGAAAACGAAATAAGAAACGCAGACTGGCTCATGAGGCTGCGGAGACTGTTGCTCCCATTTTAAAGGACAAATTGAGAAACATTCTGCAAAAAGATAAGAAAAAAGCGGACACATCACAAGGACGCTCCGGAGAGTCTCCTGCAGGAAAAAGAACTTCTGAAATATCCGAATGTGCAATGCAGACGCTACATAGCGAGCTTGAACATTCATTATCTGACACAGAAGAAGCATCCCTAATGCGGAAAAGTACTTCAGCTGCGAGATCTGAATGGAGCGAAGAAGTCGAGAAAGGAGCGGATGAGGACATGGAAGAGGATGCATTACCCGACGAAGATATCTTTTATTAAGAGATTGTCTGACAGCGTAAACAATTTACACATACGGAGTACAAAAATGAAAGAAGGTACACGGAATAAACGAACAATTTCAGCCCTTTACGAAATCCTGTAAATTCCTCAATCATACTTCCTCATGGAACAAACATATAATGTGACCACCTTAAACATAAATAAAATTCAAAGTGAAATTAAAGTTGTAGCGCTTAGAGATTTTTTATATCAGTCCGACAGCGATATAGCTCTGCTGCAAGAGGTTAAAGTCAGAAATTTGTATGTTACTGGTTACAAAGAAATAGTAAACGTAGCTCCTGAGAACAGTTGCGGGACAGCTATTCTTGTACGGGAAGGTATCGAAATGGAAGACGCTGTTCTTTTAGAATCTGGGAGGGGCATCAAATGCAAAATTTTTAATACAACCTTTATCAACGTCTATGCCCCATCCGGAAACAATGCAAAACCAGAAAGAGCTGCTTTTTATAAAACTGACATTTTACCATTACTCTATGATAACCCTGTCGACGTTGTAATTGGTGGTGACTGGAATTGTGTAATACATGAAAAGGACCAAAGGCCAAATTTTAATAAATCAAGGGAACTCGAGGGACTAGTAACCAATATGAAATGGAAGGACGCTTGGGAAATAAAGTATCCCACCATCGTGAAGTTTACCTATATTACCAACACATCCCAAAGTCGAATAGACAGGATTTACGTATCCTCGACCTTAGAAAATAAAGTGGATGTCATTGAAGTGATACCCGCCATCTTTTCTGACCACCAAGCGGTAAAGTGTAGTATACGGCTAATGAGACAGAGGACGTACTGGGGTAGGCCCGCATGGAAATTGAATATTAACATGTTGCCAGAAAATGCTCTCGCTGACTTCATAGCAGAGACGTGGCGGGCCTCTTTAAGAACACGCTATAAATACAAATCCAGTATAGAATGGTGGAGCGCTGTTGCAAAGAAACGGCTAAGAGGCACCTTGATAGAATACGGGAAAGAGAGGGCGAGGTGGTTGCGGCATACTATAGAGTTTCACTACACCTGCTTACGCGAACTCTATGAGCAACCAATGTCACAAGACATTTTTCTGCAAATCAAGAGGACCAAAGCCGAAATCTTAAAGCTCAAACGGTCACAGATTGATGGTCTGAAAATCAAATCCCATACTCAGACTGTGGTTGAGGAGGAAAATACATCGATATATCATCTCATAAAGCATGAGCAACAAAGGAGAAGAACTTTTATTGCGTCTCTTAGGGCCGAGGATAACAGCGTCCTGTCAACTCACAAAGATATTATTAATGAAGCCTATAGATTTTATACTGCACTCTATACTGAAAATAGTACCGAGGAACAGGTCATAAGGGATTTTTTATCCGGATCTGAACTTCAGGGCACCATCACAGAAGAGGATAATGACCATATTACAGAAGAAATAAGCGAAGAAGAGGTTTTGGAAATAATAAAGACTTCTCCTTTAAAAAAGTCACCGGGCCCCGATGGTCTGCCTCTCGAGTTTTATAAAGTGTTTTGGCATATTATAGGCAGTACGTTCACTGAAATTGTCAACGAAACCTTAAAAGGAGAGGCTGTCCCAGCAGATTTAAAACAGAGTTTTACAGTGCTACTTCCAAAAGGCAAAAACACGGAAACAAAAGACATCAAGAAAATGAGGCCTATTACACTAATGAATTCTGAGTATAAAATAATAGCTAGAGTTCTGAAAGAGCGATTGCGGCCAGTCCTAGAAAAAATAATCGGAAGCCACCAGACGTGTCTCCCTGGGCGCATTATTCTGAAGACGGTCAGCGAGTACAGGGACATTGTCGGAATATTTTCAAACACTTCAGCATATGGCGGTCTTGCATTTTTAGATTTCGCAAAGGCATTCGATAAAGTCGGTCACAACTACCTTTTTACAACTTTGTCGCACTTGGGCGTTAGCGAGGGTAATCTGAGGATTTTTTATAACATTTTGAAAGGTATACATACGAAGGTAATTATTAATGGTCATTATACTAAGGACATTCGCATTGACAATGGAGTACCCCAGGGGAGCCCCTTATCAATGATGCTGTTTGTCGTGGCAATAGAACCACTCTTACGACGACTGAATAAAGAACTAGAGGGCATCTTCATATCGGGACTAAAAAAAGTTATTAATGCATACGCCGATGATGTAGGCGTCATAATAAGAAGCAGTGATGATATGAAAAAAACTTACAGTTAACCTGCACCTATACTGCAGAGCAACAGGCGCCGAAATTAATGACACGAAGAGTGCTTTTTTGAATCTCAATGGCCTCACCAATATACAGGTTCCTTGGGCACATTGCGTAGAAAATCATACAGCCTTGGGGGTAACCCTATACAGCTGCCCACTTAGGATGACTGCCGCTAACTGGAAAACAGTATTTGATAAGATGCGAGGCACCCTTAAATTACACGACATGAGAGACCTGAACCTGAAACAGAAAGTTAAGATCGTAAACTGTGTGGTACTCTCAAAAGCGACATACATGGGGCAAATTCTGCCTATCCCAAAACAAATAGCAAAGGCAATCATGAGAACCGTATGTCGGTATATCTGGCAAGGACAGATTTTTAAGGTAGCTTTAGAAACAATAACTCTGAAAACGGAAGAGGGTGGACTCGCACTTACTGACATTCAGCGGAAAACAACTGCACTATTCATAAAGAGGTCCCTTCAACTTATTGAAAGTCACCCAGACGGCATAACAGCGCAATTATTCAAATTGTTTCAACCTGAAAGCTTGCAGCCACCAGTCGATATCACCAAAATAAATTATAAACTGAAATACATTCGTCTCTATTATTTGGAATTAAGCTACATGAGGAGTATTGTCTTGGACAAAAAGAAGAGACACTACCACTATATCATCGACAGATTAAAATCAAACGAGAACAAAAACAGAATGGAGAGCAAGTTTCCAAACAGGAATTGGAAAGTCATTTGGAAAAATGTGAGTAATCGACTGCTCCCATTAGAAATACAGGTAGCGTGGTACAGAGTTGTCAACAATATCGTTAGTACCAATGAGAGATTGTATGCAATAGGATGTTGTGATACAAACAGATGCCCAAAATGCAACGCAATTGATACCTTGGAACACAGATTCGTATGTTTAGAATACGGCGCAATATGGCAGGAACTTAAGAAACAAATATCGTTCCTTAAGAGAAGCGACGGGAGAGAAATACATTTAAATCTAATTTTCTTCCCAGACAAGATATATTTTCCTGCCCAAAAAAATAATGCCATTTTGTGGTTACTGGGGAATCTTATACACTACGTCATTAATAAGAAAGGGACCGGTACTGTCCAGGAATTCAAAGAATTTCAGCTACAAGGATATTACAACATATTCCGGAAAAGAGATATGAAAAAGAATTATGGCAACATGTTGAAGATTCTCTTCGAGAGAGAGGGCGTAGGATGATTATTACAACCAATTCGTAACGCTAATAGAGGCATGCCAAAGTAGGGGATCGCTGTTGAGGGTGAAGTACGGTGGGGACTTCGTGGGCCCCGTGGCCGCTACGGTAGCCGAGAAGGCCTCAGCAGAACCCTGAAACAGCATGCCACCAACGGAAGCCGGAACACACTCCTTATTCTAAAGAAATAAACAGTTCACAAGCGGTCAAGAGAAAATAGAGAAAAAAGAATGATCACAAAATTTATTTATTTATTTTTATTATTTATATTTAGTTAGGAGAAACTTTTCTGTTAATCACGCTACAGAGAAAAATTTCTTTTCGTCACCAAATGACACTAAAGGATATGCCACAGAAGAGGCATCGCACTGTTTACTTCATTTTTATGATTCATTTCGTTTCCTTAACCAAATATCTGGTCAATATTTGATAGAAAAAAATTTAAAAAAAATGAAAAAAAAAATTAAAAAATATAAAAAATCAAATAACAAACAAGAATATAAAAAAAATCATGTGTGGTTCTTGCGCGGCATTGCTCTACAAAGTTAAGAAAAGTTCATCGAATGCAGACCACCTGTAAGCGAAGCAGAAGATAAAGTTCAGACATGAACGACACCACCGCCAGAGCAGTAAATTTTCGTGAAGACGAACGTTGCAGGCGAAGCCTGGCTGCATAACACGCATAAAAATAAAATAAAAAGTGGCTAAAGAAGCATACATGGGAAGATTTTTATTTTTCAGTATCGGACAGCAACCACTTTCTTTCTCAAAGGCAGAAGAAGCCGACGCCGATGAAGGCGATGTTGGCGAGCGGAAGGACGGGTTGAAGGGGAGGAAGGAGACCCGTAATAAAAAAAAAAGTGGTGTAGGGGTCAGCGCAACTGCCTAGAAAGCAGGAGACCCGGGTTCGAATCCCGGCTGGGTACTAAAAGAAAAAAAAAAAAAAAAAAAAATTCTCAGGGGCGATCGAATTTATTGTCCACGCTGCTCGACCGACTCGGACTTTGCCTCTGGGCTGGCCGGCCGATGATCAATTTTTTTTGTCTAAGACTGTACGTACACATGTAAGTATTATCTGTGGATCAGATTTATCAGCGACAGTATAAATATAAACGTTGGCGGAAATAATGACGTAATACTTGACGCCCTTGGTCAAAGCCGACGGGTGGTATCGGAGACTAGACTTGACCACCAACTTGTTTAGCGGACTTAAAGCCGATTGAGCTTGTCTGGGATGTGCACCACTCTGACATCATCGCAGCAGCCAATATGTTAAAGGTACTAAGAAACTGGCGACTGGTAAATTTCCCGGAACTCGAACGAACCTATTTTTTGAGGAAATGCATCAAGCCAATAGAAGGCAAACAAATGTCTCTGCCGAAAAGCATATCGAGTACTGCGACTTTTCCAGGGTTTTGTGAAAAACACAAAAATTCCCTGAGGTTTACGAAACAAAAAAATTCCCCATAGGTCCCCGCTTTTGAGAGTGAGACTCTCCAGACTTTCTAAACTAACAAAGTCAGTGTTGAAACTTCATGGCAGTTTAAAATTGTGTGCCGGACCCGGGACTCGAACGTGGGACCTCTACCTTTCGTGGGCAAGCGCTCTACCGACTGAGCTATCCCGACACGACTCAGAATGCCGCCTCACAGCTTCACTTGCACCAGTACCTCCCTCATACTTTCCAAATTTCACAGGAGCTCTCCTGCGAAATGTGCAAGACTAGCACTCCTGGAAGAAAGGATATGGTGGAGACATGGCTTAGCCGCAACCTGGTGAATTGTTAGTTTAGTAGATACTAATGCCTTAATTTGGAGATTTACGCGTTCATTTTAGCGAGGAGAAAAGTTTTGGTTTATAAAACTCCATTGCTTAATCTTTTAAAGATTTCAGTTCTGAGAGATAAAAGGATCTCAAGATGAAAATTCCGGTTTAATTATGTTCCTGTATCCAACGTCTGCGCTACGGTACGTCAGGCAGATATCAGCACTGATAACGCTAATGAAAGAAGTACAAACAGGCCAAACGGCCAACGTCGGCGAAGGCTATCGATGGTGAGGGAAGATGCAGTAGGTGAAAGAAATAAGAAATTCAAATGCGCCAAGTATAAGCTCTCGTTTAATAAAAGAGTATAAGAAACCATGCAGACTACCCAAAGAAACTACAAAGAGTACAAGAAACTATACAAAAATTATTGTTTGTATGTGCGAATACCGTATAATTTCCACACTTGATACAGACACATATTCCATACCGAGAGTAAACAATCTTTATAGGGGTTGCAACTACCAACGACATATAGTTCAGGAGATATGACATCATATGACTACCACGTTCATGCGACTATCATCCACTTTTCTTAAACTAAAAGACCTATTTCAATTACATTTAGTGCAAATATTCTTTACTGCCAGAAAACAATCACTACGGGGGTTAAAACCACATACGACACCTAGTTCAGGTAATATGACGCCGTAAAAAACGTGAGTCGCAGGTAACAGGCATATTATGTAACAGTGGAATAACAAAATACACTCGTGGCCATTAAAATTGCTGCACCACGAAGATGACGTGCTGCCAGGGCCGTCTGAAGCCATGCAGGGGCACCCGGGCACTCAGTATTTAGTGGCCCTTACAAAACTAAATGCATGCATCAGAATGGAGTACAATTATTTAGTGACTTAATTGGTTAAAATATTACAAACCAAATACTAATGATTATTTCCACACATTAGTCTTTCATTAAAATTAATGATTTCTTTAAAGATTTCCAGAATACAAAATACACAATTTTTGGAGTATGTCTGTTTTTGTGCAGATAACTGGCACACAGATTAGGGTACCCTACAACAAAACAGAATTTTCCTTTGAATGAACTCATCACAATGATGTACATTTGTTTAGTGAATTTATTGGTTGTTATGGTTAGAAACACACAAATAAAATATTAGTGATTACTGTTTTGCAAATTGGAATTACTTTACTGTTAAAGGTTTCTTTCGGGATTTCTGAAACGCAAAATCTTCTATTATGTCTTCAAAGTTCAATGATTGATAAATTAGTAAGTCGTTGCTGTAGCATAGTCGTTCGTAACTCATTATTGATTCTCATTAACTGGGAAAATGAATACTTTCCGCTGCAGTTGGTTACCATTAGACGAAGAAATATCCGGGTAGCAACTTCTACATTCTGAAAGGTTTCTTCTGTTTTATCTGCTTTTATTAAAGAATGTAAGGATGATATACTTAGCTCTGGAGATGCATTTGGAATGTTTTTCAAATATTGTTTTATATGAAAACATTCTGATATGAGGTCAATAGCATTAACGTTTGCATGATAAAATTCCGCAAATTCTTTGCACGTGTTTCTCAACTGTTCAGAATCAAATAAAATGGTCAAATGTTTGTATAACTTATGGGACTTAACTGCGGGGTCATCAGTCCCTAAACTTACAAACTACTTATGAGATAGCTAACACTAAGGACGGCACAAATATCCACGCCCGAGGGGAGATTCGAACCCCCGACCGTAGTGGCCGTGCAGACCGTGACTGGCGCGCCGCAGTCCCCTCGGCCACAGCGGCAGGCTGTTCAGAATCGATTTGTTTTAACTGGGATTGGAAACTAAAATGTTTCCTAACCACCTCGTATGCTTCTGAACGTCGCTTCAAACTAGTATCCAATGTGTCAATTATTGACAGAAAAACTCCTACATCAAATTTTTCTTTGGCACTCAGCTAGACAGTCTCTGACGAATCGTCGGAAAAAGTGATATGTTGCTGCAAATTCTCGTCCTTTGGAAATTACCCGTATAGTCAGAACCTGGATTTTTCTCTTTGGCTGAAGATTCATAGTGATCGAATCGACTGTGTGCTGATGTGATGAAATTGGAAATAGATGCAATACGTTTTGTTGCAACGTCTACTGAGTCGGTACCACTTTATAAAGTTACATTTGTGATGTTGATTGTTCTCAAAAGCTCATCCCATATCTCCGTTAGGAGAATGGTCTCGAGTTCTGTCTTTTTCTTGCAAAGGCTTTGAGCTTCATTTCTTGTTTCTACTGGCTGATCAGTGTTGCTACTAATTGACTTTAAAACTTCAAAAAAGCCGGCCGCGGTGGCCGAGGGTACTGAGGCGCTTCAGTCACGGTGTGCACGGCCACTACCTTCGGGGGTTCTAATCGCCCCTCGGGCATGGGTATTTGTGCTGTCCTTAGTTGTAGGTAGTTCATAAGTAGTTTGTAAGTGTAGGGACTGATGACCCCGTAGTTAAGTCCCTTAAGCTTAACAAACATTTGAACAAAACTTCAAAAATATCATTGTAGCCATTATTCAAAGCTTTAAGATCGTCAGCACGAGCAGACTATCTGGTTTCAGAGAGGGACTTCAGAACTTTAATTGCACCTAAACATTCTTTCAAAACTTTCCATCGATGGTTCGAAAGAGAAAAAAAGGGGAACAATTTTTGGACAAACTGAAAGTATGCTACTGCTTCAAAAAACATGAGGCCGCCTGAACATCACTAAATTTAGTGAATGTGTGGCACTTGGTACAAAAATAGCAAATTTACATTTTTCTTTTATTTTTGCCCGAAGACCTGAATACTTTCCAGCCATATTTGCTGTGTCCACGGCAGTGTTCTATTGAGCTATCCAAAAACTTCATAACAGTATCTTCTATACTTTACGGCTAAGCCCTATGCTCCTCCATAGGCAGAAATTGCAAAAATCTCTCTACAGGCTGGCTATCTTTTACGTACCTTCTCCACAAGTTAAGACTTCAGGTATGTCAGATCATTGTTTTTAATGCTCATTCATTGTTTACAAGTTGGAATCTTAGTACAAGTAACACTTCAGTTATTTACCAGATGTGCTCAAAGCAACAAAAAAAGGCACTATGCTTGTGAAACGTTTACATGTTTGTAGTAAATGCATTGACTAAGTAAAATAAAAATTTACTGTGAACAGGGTAGGTTTATCGTATATGTCAATGTCACATATTTGGGCAGTTCACATACTACACTCTATGAGTTTAGTACAACGTCTAATTTGAGCACGCGCAGGTAACAAAACCTAATTTACTTCCAATCGCCACAAACATTTTATAAATGCGTTAATGAAAATTGATGGAAATGTTCGTGTACCAAATTATTGGATTTCATTAAATGTAGTAGTTCTTGTGCTAAATAAGTTTTTAATTTTCAAATTCGGATCTAAATGGGAAGATAACCATGAAGAGACGAATGCTGCAAATTTTTCGAGTCAATCTTTTACTACCTGACAGAGATACACTCATAACGGTTACACATCGACGTAACAAATATATATATATATATATATATATATATATATATATATATATATATATATATTTTTTTTATCAGGTGCCCAGAAACTTGTCGAGAAAATCCGTTGTTGTTGTTGTTGTTGTTGTTGACGTTCGCTGTGAAAAACCAGCAATAATACTTACGGGAAAAGATGAAATGCCGTATTGACTACATGCCCATAATTTTCATTGTGACCAGGAAATCACAATGATATACAGTGAAACCTCGGTTATACGTTTTTGTAGGTGGATGCTAATATAAACGTACAGGTGAGATTAATGCTAAAATGAAACCTCCAGTACTGCGCTCGAAATAGGTTTGTTAGCTGCAAGCTTTGTCGAAATCAAGTCGGCAGGTATAATTCCACATCTGAAATCTTTCGTTTCTCAAGGTTTGGACTAGTTTTCAAAGCATTGTATCTTATGTGTGTTTCATTGGCAAGGATAGTAGTTACGGGAGAGTATGAGATTATGAGACCCTTTGCGTTGCTCACCAGGACTTCTTTTTCACTTCCTCAATCACGTTATTGGATACAATGTTTCGCGAAGTTGTATCTGAAACCGACTGCCACAAGATCTGTGTTCTATAGCTAAGGCCCGCAATAATAGCTACGATTTTGCATGCAGACAGCAAACCAAGTCAATTGCCACATCATATATGAGACAATTTCTGGAGCTTTATAATGAATAAGTGCGACAAAAATTTCCTTTAAAAGGTCATTGCCTAAGAGAAAGGAACGAGTTTCTCGGGGCCCCCATCGGGCCGGGGGCCCTGGGCCTGTGCCCTGGTAGTGCGTGCTGCAGACGCGAAATTTTATCGACAGGAAGAATATGCTGTGATATGCAAATAATCAGGTTGTCAGAGCATTCACACAAGGTTGGCGCCGGTGGCGACACCTCCAACTTCCTGATATGAGGAAAGTTTGCAACCGATTTCTCATACACAAACAGCAGTTGCCGGCGTTGCCTGGTGAAGCGTTGTTTTGATGCTTCGTGTAAGGAGGAGACATGCATACCATCAGGTTTCTGACTTTTGCGGTTCATCGTATCGCGACATTGCTACTCGTGTTGGTCGCGATCCAATGACTTTTAGCAGAATATGGAATCGGTGGGTTCAGGAGGGCAATAAGGAACGTCGTGCTGGATCCCAACTGCCTCGTATCACCAGTAGTCGAGATGACAGGCATCTTATCCGCATGGCTCTAACGGATCGTGCAGCTACGTCTCAATCCTTGAGTCAGCAGATGGGGACGTTTACAAGACAACAAACATTTGCACGAACAGTTCGACGACGTTTGCAGCAGCATGGACTATCAGCTCGGAGTCTATAGCTGCGGTTACCCTTGACGCTGCATCACAGACAGAGTAGCGCCTGCGATCGTGTACGCAACGATGAAGAACCCGAGTGCACGAATGCCAAAACGTCATTTTTTTCGGATGAATCCAGGTTCTGTTTACAGCATGATGATGGTCGCATCCGTATTTGGGGACATCACGGTGAACGCACATTGGAAGCGTGTATTCGTCATGGTATGGGGTGCTATTGGTTACACGTCTCGGTCACCTCTTGTTGGCATCGACGGCACTTCGAACAGTGGTCGTTACATTTCAGATGTGTTACGACCCGTGGCTCCACCCTTCATTCCATCCCTGCGAAACGCTACATTTCAGCAGGATAATGGATACGGAAAATGTTCGAGTGCTGTCCTGGCCAGCACATTCTCCAGATCTCTCACCAACTGAAAACGTCTGGTCAATGGTGGCCGAGCAACTGGCTCGTTACAATACGCCAGTCACTACTCTTGAACTGTGATATCGTGTATAAGCTGCATGTGCATCTGTAGCTGTACACGCCGTCGAAAATCTGTTTGACTCAATGCCCAGGTGTACCAAGCCCGTTATTACGACCAGAGGTGATTGTTCTGGGTACTGATTTCTCAGGATTTATACACCCAAATTGCGTGAAAATGTAATCACATGTCAGTTCTAGTATAATATATTTGTCCAATGAATACCCGTTTATCATCTGCATTTCTTCTTGGCGTAGCAATTTTAATGGCCGGTAGCGCATTATTCATCCATTAATATTCACAGAATATATGACATCCACTACGATTGGGCAAAGCTGAAAATGTGTACCCAGCCGGGATTCGAACCCTGGTCTACTACTTTCTAGGCAGTTGCGCTGACCCCTACACCACTGGGGACACAGTGATCACCGCACTTGCAAGGACTACCTAAGCACGCCTCCCGTCAGATACAACTTCCCAGCTTCGCCCTGCCCACAGTACTCAAACTCGTAGTTAGGCAGGGCGAAGCTGGGAATTTGTATCTGAAGGGAGGCGTGCTTAGGTAGTCCTTGCAAATGCGCTGATCACTGTCCCCCCAGTGGTGTAGGGGTCAGCGCAACTGCCTAGAAAGCAGGAGACCAGGGTTCGAATCCTGGCAGGGTACACATTTTCAGCTTTGTCCAATCACAGTTGATGTCACATATTCTGTGAATATTAAATAATAACAACTGCAGGATCAGAAGTGACTTCTCTTCTTTCGGAACAGACGCCACATGTATATATTCATGCATTAGTTGAGAAAGAGAGCAAAAAACTTTACACACAATTTTAAACGTCCATGAGACGTTTTTTCGGTAACAACCTCGAAAAAAAAATGTTTATTGCTTACTACTTTTCTAAATTAGAATTTCAGCGCCCGCATATAGATGAATAATTATGTCGGAGACTTGTCCGAAAGAACTGACGCCACAATTCTTAATTGTATTCCACCTTGTCGAGTTGATGTGCTTCTTTCAGTGCGGATGCACACGAGGAGCTGAGTTTTGGTGGGAATACAGGCCCAGTTGTCAGCCTTGGAGCATGGTGGTCGAAGCAGCAGGACATGAGCTTAGAGCGGGCGAGGGGCGCGCCGCGCCGCGGTGCTACTTGCAGTGTCCGGAGTCGATACTGCTTGCAGAGGTCCGGATTCTATTCCTGACGTCGCCACAGATTTTTATGTGTACAGTATGCACGTATGTTAATGAATATACCTTCGACGTTCAGTAATAATGGGATGAATTAACAACTGCTCCATCATCCATGAAATATTTTATTACGTTTTTACTACCAACCCTATTCGCAGCACATTTCACCGACAGTTGCCTAATATTCCAGCATATGCACCTGGAAAATTGTATTACTGTAGGACATATTATTCAGGAGATATGACTTCATAAGGATTGAGCTGAATATAAACGAAACTGAAAGGGACAAAGAGGTCGGAAGAAGGCCATGGACAGAAGAGAAGGAAGGAGCCTGACTAACAGAAGAATGTCATAAATATACATCTGGACAAAGCCGGAAATTAAGGACAGTATTAAATCAGAAGAAAAAAATTAAGAAGTGGGAACGTTATTGACGACTGCTCAAACAGTACTGAACGTTCGAATCTAGTGATGACGTAAAATTTTGAATATAACTCATCAGCAATGTGGACCGATGGCTTCCGGAATAAGAAGTCAGCCTCCTCATGTAGCGTGTGTAGAGGAAAAGAAAGAGAGGTTCAGGAATCTGTGTTATCCTCGAGTTACGAAACTACTCCTAAAGTGCGGAAGGATCAGCAATCATCAGTTAAACAGGATGTAAAATAGAAAGGAATTAGCTTGATACGTCATATACGTCATATACGTCATATATGTCCACAGGAAATGATTAAGTGACTCTCGCCCTCTCCACTAGCAGAATCACACAGGAAGACAATGCCAAGAGGGCGGTGACCATGAGAAAATGGCTGAATAACGAGCAACAGTCTATCACACTGTCAGCCGGAGCGTAGAAACATTATAAGGAAAAGTGGGAAGTGTCCTCCCTGTGGAAGACCCTTAAAATTATATTATTTTCCCATACATATTGCAGCACTACATGTGCTATCATCAGTAGGTATTTCTTGCTATATTTCTTTTACGTCTCCTTAGCTCATGGTTTCTCGAGGTTTCCTTATGGCGTCATGATTAATATTTTCACATATTTGCTGTAACAGTACATTACGCAACTGGTGTTAAATGTTCAAATGTTTGTTGAGCTTATGGGACTTAACTACGGGGTTATCAGTCCCTAAACTTACAAACTACTTATGAACTACTTACGAACTAGGACGGCACAAATATCCATGCCCGAGGGGGATTCGAACCCCCGACCGTAGTGGCCGTGCTGACCGTGACTGGAGCGCCTCAGTCACTTCGGCCACCGCGGCCGGCTACTGGTGTTATTTGACATGTAGATACATTTGTTAAAAAAATCAAATGCAATATAGCAAATCCCCCCTGATGATTGCACAGATAGTGCTGAAACATGTATGGGAAAATAATATAAAGAGACGGCGAAATATCCTCACCATTTATTTTGAGCAAGAATGGAAGAAAGAAGAAAATCAACACCCAAAAGATGATTGTCATTATAAGGAAGTTAGAAAATTATAATAGGAAAATGAAATTGTCATATGGATTTTATTGGCCGAATATGCAAGTATTTTCAACTGACGCCACTTCGGCGACTTGTGTATCGATGATGATCACAAACAACCAATACCCAGTTCCCCGCCGGGAATCGAACCCACATCCCCTAAATAGAGGTCAGCGACAATGCCACTGAGCTACGGGAAAAGAAAGCGTTCGATCGAGATACAGCGCGAGTAACTAAAGTGGAATAGAAAGAGAATAAGGATTGGTGAACACGCAGAACTGTGGTAGAATCTACACAACGCGCTATGGTACGAGGGCGTAGGTTTCATTACGAATAGGCAAGTGAGGCAGAGTAAGGGCGGGAATAATATTACACCCACGTTTAAAAGAAAAAAAAGTTGACTCACCAGAAGCTTTTTGTAGTGAAAGTAAAAAGATGGGTCTATTACTATTCCCGCCCTTACCCTTCTTAATGCCAAGTGTTTTACGTTTCCTGGATTTTGTTGTTTTAAGGAGATATGACGCAAACCTATTGATACAACCCATTCTCACTTCAGATTCAGGGGAGATACAACTCGCTCTCATCGTGCAGTTTAATAAAACATTTTAGGCAGTCAACATGGTTAGTAGCGCTGCTCTTGTTCCCCTTTCTTTAATGATCTCTCCCTCAAAATTCTGGCTCACGATGACTTTCTTATCAGCTAGGTATAAACAACTGTTCACTTCAGCCCTATAGACGACCACGTAAAGATGTCACATAAAAACCTATCTACCTTCTAAGAACTCTGAGGAGGAGCCCCACAAAACTCGGCATCCAACACGAATATTGGGACGTCGCAATAAATCTTTCCACCTCATGTATTAAGGAAGGTTTGTATAAAGCAGGTCTTTCTAATTTTGTAAATATTAGTTGTTATAAATCCTGTGTATAACAAGTTTTCTCAGTAATACAGGGATTCACCTTCAACGGTGCGAAACCGGTCGTGATGTAATAAAGGTATAAAAGAGAGCTCACGCGGATTATGAAAATTCATGGAAAGGAATCATACCTTAATTGTCTGTGTTATCTTCTAGAATTTCTTAACGATAATGATTTTCATCTCTCGATTCTCAAATTATAAAATAGTCTGTGGTAAAGTAGAAGAATTCTCAGGAAAAGATAGAAATACAGGGAGTGACGTTAGTGACGCTGTAGCACCGCTCATTGAAGGCCTTGTTACGCCAGAATCTGGAATAACTTTTGCAGTTAGGGCCGACGGTATTCTTAGGAGACGAACTTAATTCAAAGCGCAGAGCCACGTGGCTTCCGGCACCAGCTGACAAACGCTACCCCCACTGCCGGCGCCGTACATTGCCCGTTTCAGTCGGTACTTGTGAAAGGCATCTACTGATATTGTAATTCCTTCTAAGTGTTTGATGCTTAATGTTTTGTGTAATCGATATGTAAAAACTTTGATCTATTGATTTTACATTCGTCATGCGAAGAGTAGTGTATATTTCATTTCATTTCATTTGGGCCTGCAGCATTGTGTATGTCTTTTAAGGACATATTGTTAATCTAGGTAATGCCAAAATGCTGCTTCACTTTATAGATGTTAAAAACTGTTTATTATTATAGCAATAGGCCTATTTCGGCACTGCTAATCTGTCAGTTTGACATATCCTCCAACGATGCAAACTGACTGATTAGCAGTTAAGAATTAATACCTGATAAACGTAATATATATACCATCTAAAGAGCATATATACTGCAATTATATGCAATCATTGTAATAAATTATACCTCCACGATGCCATATGGAAATAGCCTGATGATGGCCACAGTGCCGAAATAGTCCTATTGCTATAATAATAAAAAGTTTTTAACATCTATAAAGTGAAGCAGCATTTTGGCATTACCTAGATTAACAGTAGTGTATATGTTTTGTAACGGCATTATTCGTTGTCTTAAAAATACTTGTATGTATCTTTCTTTGTTGTACAGCAATTTTATGGTAACATTTTTTGTTATGAATGTAATAAACCATAATCTGGTCCAAACGTAAGGTATATATTAAGATATGTTGTTGTTGTTGTGGTCTTCAGTCCGGAGACTGGTTTGATGCAGCTCTCCACCCTACTCTATCCTGAGCAAGCCTCTTCATCTCCACATAAGAACGACAACCTACATCTGTCTGAATCTGCTTACTGTATCCATCTCTTGGTCTTCCCCTGCGATTTTTTCCCCACACACTTCCCTCCAACGCTAAATTCACAATTCCTTGATGTCTAAGAATGTGTCCTACCAATCTATCCCTTCTTTTAGTCAAGGTATGCCAGAAATTCCTTTTCTCCCTAATTCTGTTCAGTACCTCCTCATTAGATACGCGATCCACCCACCTAATCTTCAGCATTCTTCTGTAGCACCAAATTTCAAAAGCTTCAACCCTCTTCCTGTCCGCACTGTTTATCGTCCATGTCTCACTCCCATACAAGGCAACACTCCATACAAATGCCTTCAGAAAGGACTTCCTTAGGTTTAAATCAATATTCGATGTTAACAAATTTCTCTTTTTCAAGAACGCTTTTCTACCCATTGCCATTCTGCTTTTTATATCCTCTGTACTGCGACCATCATTTGTTATTTTACTGCCCAAGTAACAAAACTCAACTACCTCCCTTATTGCTTCGTTTCCCAATCTAATTCCTTCAGCATCACCTGATTTTCTTACACTGCACTCCATTACCCTAGTTTTGCTCTTGTTAATGTTCATCTTATATGCACCTTTCAGAACACTGTCCATTCCGTTCAATTGCTCTTCCAGGTCCTTTGCTGTATCTGACAGAATTACTATGTCGTCGGCAAAACGCAATGTTTTTAATTCTTCACCCTGAACTTTAATTCCTTCTCCAAATTTCTCCTTGCTTTCCTTTATAGCTTGCTCAATGTACAAATTGAACAACAATGGAGAAAGACTACAACCCTGTCTTACTCCCTTTCCAGCCACTGCATCCCTTTCATGCCCTTCAACTCTGACAACCGCAGTCTGGTTTTTGTACAAGTTGTAAATAACCTTACGTTCCCTATATTTTACTCCTGCTTGCTTCAGAACTTGAAAGAGTTTATTCCAATCAACATTGTCAAAAGCCTTCTCCAAATCTACAAAAGCTAGAAATGTAGGTTTGCCTTTTCTTACTCTATCTTCTAGGATAAGCCGTAAAGTGAGTATTGCCTCCCGTGTTCCTACCTTTCTCCTGAACCCAAACTGATCTTCCCCGAGGTCGGCTTCTACCAGCTTTTCCATCCTTCTGTATATAATTCGCGTTAATATTTTGCAGCCATGACTTATTAAACTGATGGTTCTGTAGTTTTCACACCTGTCTGCACCTGCTTTCTTAGGGATGGGAATTATAACATTTTTCTTAAAGTCTGAGGGTACTTCGCCTGTCTGATACATCTTACACACCAGGTGAAACAATTTTGTCATGGCTGGTTCTCCCAGAGACTTCAGTAACTCTGAGGGAATATCATCTACTCCAGGGGCCTTGTTTTGACTTAGGTCTTTCAGGGCTCTGTCAAATTCTTCTCTCAGTACAGTATCTCCTATTTCATGTTCACCTACATCCTCTTCCCTTCCTACAATATTGTCTCGAAGTTCATTTCCTTTGTAGAGTCCCTCTATATACTCTTTCCACCTTTCAGCTTTCCCTTCTTTGCTGAGAACTGGTTTTCCATCAGTGATATGTGAAATGTAAAACCGCCTGTACTTCCCCGTTACTAACGTGGAAGGCGCCAAGCTATTGCGCGCACGTACAAGTACGCGGCTGAGACGCCGTCACTCAGTGAGTGAGTGCGCTTGTGTGCGACGAGGCGGGGCGAGGCAGCGCCTCGCAGAAAGTGGAGTGGAGGCTTTCGTCTGCGAAGCAGTCTCGGATGCTGGAATTATGGCCATTTCATCTTGGTACAGAATTTTGAGCACATAGCAAATAGCTGGCGACGCCAAGAAGAAAACAGTGTGACGTACAGCCGGTGACAGAATTCGCGAGACCCCTCGCCTAATCGCTATACACAACCGCAGAGTTCTGCTGCTTGGCGGGAAGTATATAAAGCTTGGCAACACGATCGTACATACTGTCGATTACCCATATGACACGAAATCTGGGAGGAAAAAAGTCATCTTCCAGTATCACAGCCAGTTCTAACAACACGCATTCTTTCTATGCGACGTGAAGGCGACTACGAAAACTGATTTTAGAAATTGCTTTGCGTATTAGTCCTTTCCACATTTCTTTTCTTATAGTTCAATGAACAAAGACAGCAATTAGAATTGAGATGCTTCAGTCCGTGTATATTTTCGGACGTTACTGACACATTCAAACGAAAAAATTGCATGCATATCACAGAATTAATTCAATTACATGACTGAAAGCAAATTATCGACATTAACCACTAATTAAGGTAACAATCACCCAAGTGCAAGTCGACAAATGTCTAGTGGGTGCTACAGCGGCACACTGGCTGGAGTCTCGCTACAACACTTATTCGATGAGAGAGCAGACAAAACAGATCCTGTTCTAAACACTTTGTTGTGAAGCTAAGGGTTACATCATGATGCATCAGATTCCGAGTATCGCTGAGTGTTTCCTCCGAGCACCTCGGTTGTGCTATAAAGACGACAACCGTTTGGCGAGGCAGATCATTGATGGTATTTCCGAGAGTGAAGGTATCGTATCATTTCCACTGGTTCTCTTTCGGTTGATGTTGCAACTAAGATATCAGCACAAATTTATTAAACATAAGCCAGCAGTGCCACAACAAATTACAGTTCTCCTCAGATGTTTGGTACTTTTCCAAGTCCATGTCTTATTGAAATACCTAATATTAAGCATTCGACAACATATTGGGCTATTATAATACCAGATACGATTATGTCAAATGAATGTGCAGAGAAGCAAACAAATGATAAAAATAAGCTTACTTATCTCGCCAACTACTGATCAACGAGCAACAGTTCGACAACTGACACTTTCAAATTTTTCTTCTATTTTGAAATATGGCTAATTATGTTTCTCACGTAACAATAATAAACGCACATAATTGAGTAACAATCTCTATCTGGCTTCCCCAGAGGTTACAGAGATCTTTTGGTGTGAGTTTGTCACTGGCGAGTATCGAAGACGATGTGATTCGCATACTAATCAAAAATATCAAACCGCCAAACCACCCGCACCCATGAATACATCATGCAGTAAGTAGACGTCTGAACAATCACCTTAGATTGAAGTCGGTCATCTATTCAAAGAAGCAGGCATTAATTTGATAATGCAAACAGCAAAAACAAGTAGATAGAATAATTTGTAAAATCTCGAACCTAAGAGTCGACTTTTGGTGATTCTCCATCGTAGCAATTAGAGGAGTGAAAGATTCTAAAGTTAATCCCTTGGTTTTAGAAGCCACAGCCGATTATTCTGTAGTAGGACACCATTTCACACCGGTGGGTTTCAGTTACTGTGCAGAATACAAAACCACGGTTTTTCGTCAAAAGCGTGCGTAGTTTCCAGCCACTTATGAATAGGTAGTAGGGCTATGGTCCTGCAGAGATTCGATAAACGGCTATGGTATAGTATGTGTGGGTGGCGCCGGCATAAATGCGTAGATGCGTAACAAGAGGTCCTAGGATCGATCTGACATCCGCAGCACTTTTTTTTTAATTATTCACTTATTTTCACGAGCTTCAATCCGTATTTTTACATACGTAACTTTTCTGCTCAGTAACAACTTTGGTAACGAATATAGTATCAAAAAGTTTTAAATCTTCATTCAGTCAGTTCGCATGATAACAAAGATAAGTTTTGGATGAATGAACGAAATAGACAGTCTATTTGCGTCAGATGTTCTGAGCAGATTGACACTGCCACCAAAAAAATGCAACAGATCTTGTGAGTCATAGTGTAAGCTTTTCCACAGACAGATAATAAACGTTGGTTTCAGGGCACATGTCGTATGGATTTATAAATATCAAACATTATAGTAGTCACAATTTATTAGCTGAGATATGTGCATACTGGAAAACGTTGGCTTTACGTGGGTTCAAAACTTGACAAGCACATACCAAGAGTGTAATAGCTACAACGACAATCTCCGAATGCGATTGTCTTGACAAAGGCTAATAATATCCCCTTATGCGTTTGTGTGTTGAAAGTCTCAACACTAGGGATCGCGAGATGGGTCTCACCTACTTGGCCCAATCTGTATGAGAAGAAACACGAATATGAACCTTTTAAATTCCTACAATATCTCCCCTTTGTAGGCCATAGGAAAAGAGAAAACTCACGCCAAATGATCCAACTACAGATAGGTGCAATATCAGCTAATATTGAGGCTCACCATTGCTGATGACGGTGTTTTCGGTGTTGCGAGTAGCTAAACGATTAGCTTTTGAATGAAATAGCACGGGTTTGAATCCCGTCCCTTCCAAAATACTTTTCTTATATCAACCCTTGTAGTTTTAATTATCAATTATAAAAATTTCAATGCATAGTATATATATTTGGTTTGGTGGCCGAGGTGACTGAGGCGCTCCAGTCACGGTCAGCACGGTCACTACGGTCGGGGGTTCGAATCCCCCCTCGGGCATGGATATTTGTGCCGTCCTAGTTCGTAAGTAGTTCATAAGTAGTTTGTAAGTTTAGGGACTGATGACCCCGTAGTTAAGTCCCATAGGCTTTACAAACATTATTATTATTATATTTGGTTTCGTTATAACTAATGTAATTAATCAATATATCTTATTTAATCATTTAATTTTCATAATTCGATGAGGTATTTAATGAAAATAATATTTCAAAAATTGTAGCACGTATTTATATGCCGAAGTTATATTACATTCCTTAGGGTGTTCATCGTCAAAGAAAAACTCCACACTGTGCAGACTTTACCAAAGTATTTTAAGCGAGTAATTTCATCCGAAATATGCTTCGGTGCAATGCATACTTTATTCAAGTTTTTAAGTATAATGGGAATTGTAGCACTGAACTGATGCTGTAGGATTGAATGTGTTTTAATTGAGACACCTCTTGACATCAACGTTCGTGACACACTGAAACGTTTATGTAAATTTAAATTTCATAAATAAAAGGTGTACATTGCGAGGGGTAAAATGAAATGAACAAAAATGTAAGGAGTACCGGGGAATCTAACCTTGGCCTCAAAATTTGCAATCCCAGCGCTTGTCCACTACGCTACTCACACTGTTCGCAGGCGAGGAGTCAGTAAGCAGCTTATATATCACCTATTTGTCTGTGAGAAATTTTCGCCACCGTATTCGTGGTCCCTTTGGCCAACTCGGACGGGATATTTTTGGAATTTCAAAGGTCTGTCAACTTCCTTCTCGCAGGGTTTGAACAAAATCGGTGAAAAGCATCCCGCAATCTACTGTCAGTCATAAACATTCTACAGTATAAACTGAAAGACAGAATCGCTGAGTAAATGTCTGCCCCCAGCCTTCCCAATCCTTGAAGGTTAAAATTCTAGGAGCAGGAACATCCTCATCTGGCATGCGTTGCTACAGCGGAAAGCTTCTTTATAAAGAGACAAACGACTCCATTCACTTTATTCACACACTTTTTACGACTGTAGCTGTAAGAGGACCCTGCGTTTCGCATTCATAATGCATCTCCTTCCGTGGACCATAGGCGAGGATGTTCTCAGTCCTGGAATTTCATTCACAAGGAGTCTTGCGAATTACCTACGAAATAAATCATTTTCAGTATATTTCTTTTAAAGTGGATGTAGTATGTTTTAACGTTCTAATCTATTATTTCATTTTAATATTGTGTATCTTTTTCAATGATGGAGAACAGTATTACTTTTATACATTAATTTATGGAATAAATAACATATTATGAACAATTATAGTACAGAAGACGAAGCAAGTATAAAAACGCGTTGTGGAAGGGGCAGGTTCGTCTGGAAGGGCGATGAAGGCCAAATAAAAAATAAAACACAATGAAACCCTTTATCATAACTATTGTTGATGGTAAGCAGCCATAAACGATATGTCTTTTTTCAGATCAGAGGTTTCCAGAGCATTTTTTTCTTTTTTTTTCGAAGTAGGTTGCAAAGCTCTTTGTACGATATATAGTAGTAATATTCCGGGTATATCGATAGTATACAAGGTAAGCGCCAATAACTTGGGTCGTGATGTAATGGATTTTCTATGACATTACTTTCAAATTCGTTTTGAAGCTGTGTATAAAACTCACTTCTGAACCAGCTGACAGATACAGAGACTATAACAGAGATTCAAAACTTTTGTATTTTTTGTTTATACATTAGCGTAGTTTGTTTTACCATTAGGTTTCCCGCAGGTTAGTTCTTTGCTTGCAGCTAAGACTATCGAAATGGTATTAATAACATTAAAAAAATCCTCAAAACCAACAAATAGTCCAGATGTTCAAATCAATACGTAACTGCCATGTCATGAAGAAAAAAAAAAGTCTAAATTTTTGTTAAGCTTATGGGATTTAACTGCGGGGTCATCAGTCCCTAAACTTACAAACTACTTATGAACAACCTTATACTGCAGACGGTACAAACATCCATGCTCAAGGGGGGATTCGAACCCCCAAGGGGGAACGGCCTCGCACATCGTAGCGTAGCGCCTCAATGCGCTCGGTCGTTCTTCCGCGGCCATGTCATTATTAAGATATAATTTGATAGTTGTTTCGAGTTTAATGTGTTACATATTCGACAGAATACAATTTTTATAGATCATACACACCTTTTTTTACATCGTCACGACATGTTAATGTTCAAATATAAAGAAGTTATTATAGACTTATTGTTTAATAAAGTAAGAATTGCCGATAAATATGGCAACTAATAGGCGGGCTATCTGAAACCATCCAATAATAAATTTTTTAATTCAGTGCACAATAATATAACCTAGAACGAGAATCCATTAGGAGATCGGTATCAGGATAACCAGGCCTCATAAGGCAAACAGTCCATTTAAGAAAAGACAGGTTCAGACACATCGGTGGGCAGTCGAGAAGAGGCGAGGCATGCCTCTACTCTGCTCAGTCGCAGCGAATGTCTCTTCCTCCAGTCAGTGCTTGTGGCCGGCCACAGGTTTGAACGGAAGTAAACGGGGCACTTCACAGCACGGCTAGCGCGTGTAAACAAACTTCCTTATACGACAATCTACTACAGCTAAATCTTACCATCTGTTATTCAACTGGTCTCAGACGTTTCATAAATGATTCTTGCGTTAGGTATGTTGTTAATTTGAAATTGTTCATTAAAGAAATCAGGGTGACAAAAATAAGACCACCTTTTTTTTCTTGGTAAATTGACCTGCTTCATTTATTAAAAAAACCGTACCGCTTTCAATAAAGTCAGAAGAAATAAAACAGCGATTGATAGTAGAATGAATACCCCAGAATACCAAGACCTTGCATGTGGGTGTTTAGTAGCGTGGTCGACATACGTCTCCCTCACATTTTGTTACAAATTTTTCGCAAAATTACTCTCAAGCTACCGCATGTGCCTTTGAACTTTAGAACACCCACGAGTCAAAATGCCGTCAGAAACACGTTCGTATTAATGATTTAGATTCGTTGCTGTTTCGTAGATCAGTCATTCGTAGCTACAGCGTAAAGTTTCTTTATAAATATTAACAGAAACTACTTCATAAACTTTATCCCCACATATTTTACGACTGTAGCTGTAACAGTACACTGAATTTCACAAAAATATCGCGACTCAGTCCGTGGATCATGGATGAGGATGTTCCTGCTCCTAGAATTTTAACCTTCAAGGATTGGGAAGGCTGGGGGCAGACATTTACTCAGCGATTCTGTCTTTCAGATTATACTGTAGAATGTTTATGACTGACAGTAGATTGCGGGATGCTTTTCACCGATTTTGTTCAAACTCTGCGAGAAGGAAGTTGACAAACCTTTGAAATTCCACGAATACGGTGGCGAAAATTTCTCACAGACAAATAGGTGATATATAAGCTGCTTACTGACTTCTCGCCTGCGAACAGTGTGAGTAGCGTAGTGGACAAGCGCTGGGATTGCAAATTTTGAGGCCAAGGTTAGATTCCCCGGTACTCCTTACATTTTTGTTCATTTCATTTTACCCCTCGCAATGTAGACCTTTTATTTATGAAATTTAAATTTACATAAACGTTTCAGTGAGTCACGAACGTTGATGTCAAGAGGTGTCTCAATTAAACACATTCAATCCTACATCATCAGTTCAGTGCTACAATTCCCATCTATTCACTTGGTATTCACAAAAATCAACAGTGAAAAGTTATTTACATAAAAACTTGAATAAAGTATGCATTGCACCGAAGCATATTTCGGATGAAATTACTCGCTTAAAATACTTCGGTAAAGTCTGCATAGTGTGGAGTTTTTCTTTGACGATGAACACCCTAAGGAATGTAATATAACTTCGGCATATAAATACGTGCTACAATTTTTGAAATATTATTTTCATTAAATACATCATCGAATTATGAAAATTAAATGATGAAATAAGATATATTAATTAATTAAATTAGTTATAACGAAACCAAGTCTATATACTATGCATTGAAATTTTTATAATTGATAATTAAAACTACAAGGGTTAATATAAGAAAAGTATTTTGGAAGAGACGGGATTCAAACCCGTGCTATTTCATTCAAAAGCTAATCGTTTAGCTACTCGCAACACCGAAAACACCGTCATCAGCAATGGTGAGCCTCAATATTAGCTGATATTGCACCTATCTGTAGTTGGATCATTTGGCGTGAGTTTTCTCTTTTCCTATGGCCTACAAAGGGGAGATATTATAGGAATTTAAAAGGTTCATATTCGTGTTTCTTCTCATACAGATTGGGCCAAGTAGGTGAGACCCATCCCGCGATCCCTAGTGTTGAGACTTTCAACACACAAACGCATAAGGGGATATTATTAGCCTTTGTCAAGACAATCGCATTCGGAGATTGTCGTTGTAGCTATTACACTCTTGGTATGTGCTTGTCAAGTTTTGAACCCACGTAAATGTTTGATATTTATAAATCCATACGACATGTGCCCTGAAATCAACGTTTATTATCTGTCTGTGGAAAAACTTACACTATGACTCACAAGATCTGTTGCATTTTTTTGGTGGCAGTGTCAATCTGCTCAGAACATCTGACGCAAATAGACTGTCTATTTCGTTCATTCATCCAAAACTTATCTTTGTTATCATGCGAACTGACTGAATGAAGAGTTAAAACTTTTTGATACTATATTCGTTACCAAAGTTGTTACTGAGCAGAAAAGTTACGGATTGAAACTCGTGAAAATGAGTGAATAATTAAAAATAAAAGTGCTGCGGATGTCAGATCGTTTATCGAATCTCTGCAGGAACATAGGCCTACTACCTATTCATATGTGGCAAGAAACTACGCACGCTTTTGACGAAAAACCGTGGTTTTGTATTCTGCACAGTAACTGAAACCCACCGGTGTGAAATGGTGTCCTACTACAGAATAATCGGCTGTGGCTTCTAAAACCAAGGGATTAACTTTAGAATCTTTCACTCCTCTAATTGCTACGATGGAGAATCACCAAAAGTCGACTCTTAGGTTCGAGATTTTACAAATTATTCTATCTACTTGTTTTTGCTGTTTGCATTATCAAATTAATGCCTGCTTCTTTGAATAGATGACCGACTTCAATCTAAGGTGATTGTTCAGACGTCTACTTCCTGCATGATGTATTCATAGGTGCGGGTGGTTTGGCGGTTTGATATTTTTGATTAGTATGCGAATCACATCGTCTTCGATACTCGCCAGTGACAAACTCACACCAAAAGATCTCTTTAACCTCTGGGGAAGCCAGATACAGATTGTTACTCAATTATGTGCGTTTATTATTGTTACGTGAGAAACATAATTAGCCATATTTCAAAATAGAAGAAAAATTTGAAAGTGTCAGTTGTCGAACTGTTGCTCGTTGATCAGTAGTTGGCGAGATACGTAAGCTTATTTTTATCATTTGTTTGCTTCTCTGCACATTCATTTGACATAATCGTATCTGGTATTATAATAGCCCAATATGTTGTCGAATGCTTAATATTAGGTATTTCAATAAGACATGGACTTGGAAAAGTACCAGACATCTGAGGAGAACTGTAATTTGTTGTGGCACAGCTGGCTGATGTTTAATAAATTTGTGCTGATATCTTAGTTGCAACATCAACCGAAAGAGAACCAGTGGAAATGATACGATACCTTCACTCTCGGAAATACCATCAATGATCTGCCTCGCCAAACGGTTGTCGTCTTTATAGCACAACCGAGGTGCTAGGAGGAAACCGTCAGCGATACTCGGAACCTGATGCACCATGATGTAACCCTTAGCTTCACAACAAAGTGTTTAGAACAGGATCTGTTTTGTCTGCTCTCTCATCGAATAAGTGTTGTAGCGAGACTCCAGCCAGTGTGCCGCTGTAGCACCCACTAGACATTTGTCGACTTGCACTTGGGTGATTGTTACCTTAAGTAGTGGTTAATGTCGATAATTTGCTTCCAGTCATGTAACTGAATTAATTCTATGATATGCATGGAATTTTTCCATTTGAATGTGTCAGTAACGTCCGAAAATATACGCGGACTGAAGCATCTCAATTCTAATAGCTGTGTTTGTTCATTGAAGCTTAAAACGCCATGACTAATACGCAAAGCAGTTTCTAAAATCAGTTTTCGTAGTCGCCTTCACGTCGCATAGAAAGAATGCGTGTTGTTAGAACTGGCTGTGATACTGGAAGATAACTTTTTTCCTCCCAGATTTCGTGTCATATGGGTAATCGACAGTATGTACGATCATGTTGCCTAGCTTTATATACATCCCGCCAAGCAGCAGAACTCTGCGGTTGTGTATAGCGATTAGGCGAGGGGTCTCGCGAATCTCTCACCGGCTGTACATCAAGTACTGGTGACGTTCAAAATGTTCAAATGTTAACTTAACTATGGGGTCATCAGTCCCTAAACTTAGGAACTACCTTATACTAAAGACGGCAAAAAAATCCATGCCCGACGAGGGATTCGAACCCCCGACAGCGAACTGTAGCGTGCACCGCGACACGGCGCTCCAGTGCGCACGGCTACTACACCGCGGCAGCTGGTGATTCTTGTGGCTCAACTTGCGCAATTACGGAACTGTAGGTCCACAGTACGGGATACTTAGCAAGGTTGTAAATCCCATGGATCAGGGAGAAAGCACTGCATTTGTTTGAAATAATCATTCACTTGAACTAAAATTTGTTGTTAGTGTAATGCACTTACATCCTACTTGCATTCTAGTGCTAAGATATCCGAGTGTCTTATATAAAATTATTGTTAGATCAAATTAATAATTTTGTTTCGGCAGTAAAATTAAAACTAGTGAATAACTTTTGCACTTGGCTTCAGTGTTAGTTCAAAATGTTTCAGAATAACTTCAGAGTTAAATAATGAAATGAAAGAATAACTAAAAAATAAGTAAGTAACTAAAATGTTTCAGTGTCAATACATTTGCAGTAATCAAATGTTCCGAAATGTTTAAGTTCATTATTGCAGCACAGTTTCCTATCATTTTTCGCAGGCGCAATTCACCAAAATTAATAAAAATGTTGAAAATAGCCTAAATTGTTTGGGTAAGTAATTGATATTGATTGGTATAATAAAAACTGAAATGTGTGTGTAACCAGTTTAAGGATCATCACTGTATTCAGAGAAAAGCTATCACTAAAATGATTCACATATTTAATCAAAAATAGGCTTTACATTGTAAATTTTGTGTAATTTCTGTGTATATATGGAAACTGACTGACTTAGCGGAATCTGTGCCCAAAATTTCTTTACCGTTTGCTGACAGTGAAAACAAAACACTGACTTTATCGTCAAAACCATAACTGTACAGTAAACAAAATAGTTTGGTTTACCTTGTCACTTAAACTGCTTTCTATAGAGATCGCAGATTTTTATATTACTACAAACATAACGTATTCTGCTTGTTCTTTTAAAGTAACAGTGATAGCAGGTTACAATCAACTTGATGGTAACAGCTTGCGTAATTATGCCTAATTATGCTAGTACCATATGAATACATTTAGTAATGTGATAAATTCTGTATACGTTATGCTTCCCAGCCTTCTATTAGTTCATCTATTCAAAGTTACATGCCTACAGGAGGTGCCTTATCCTCGGATGCACGCACGGTTGAATTAAAAAATCACACCCCGGGTGGTGATGTTACACTCACTTCTGACTCAGATTCCTGTTGTAATATAGGCGTGTAGTGGTTTATGGTGATTGATAGTATTTCTACGTTAAGTTTACATATGGTTATCTGGTGACAGTTATAAGCTGTACGGCTACTGTCTGGCAAGACTAAGTACGTTTACACACTCTCTGGACAACCGGGTACACCAAAAACATCGTGGCTGGTTTCCAACTCAAGGTTGCTTTGACTACTCATCAGACTGCCAACGACTTACATCGGGACAACTCCGTTACTTATGTCCATAAAAGCCGCAGTGGAGTAGCCGAGCGGTCTAAAGCGCCTCGCTGCGGAGCGCGCGGTTGCTCACCTTGGAGGTTCGAGTCCTCCCTGGGGCATGGGTGTGTGTGTTTGTCCGTAGGTTAATTTACCTAGGTTTAAGTAGTTTGTAAGCTACGGACTGATGACCACGCAGTTTGGTCCGATAGATTTACAGACATTTGAACATTTTTGTCCATAAAAAATAAAAATAAATGAGAAATGAAAAATTTAGCTCACTGAAAGACTAGATGTAGAAAGTTCTGCTGAAATGGCTAAACCATGGCCGTCCGCTGCTGCAAGATAAACATCGAGATCACGGAGAAAAATGTGCCTGCGGCTCTCTTTGCCGTTATAAACAGTAGACAATGGATCAATGTGAGTGGAGCAGACGTTGAAGATGTGCGGACAAACTGTACTGTCAACTTAGTGGGTTTGAAACAGGCCGCATTATTCGTATGAGAGAATTTGATTCAGGCCGCAGTGGCCGAGCGGTCTGCGGCGCGCCAGTCACGGTCTGCACGGACGCTGCGGTCGGGGGTTCGAATCCTCTCTTGGGCATGTGTGTTTGTGTTGTCCTTAGCATAACTTAGTTTAAGTTAGTTAAGTAATTATTGAGTAAGTCTAGCGACTGATGACCACGAAGTGTGGTCGCATAAGATCTCACACACATTTGAACAAAGTGCTACTCGTGTGGAACGAAGTGTTTCGCCAGTGCAACGGCTGCGGTTCACGGAATACCGTAGAGCAAGACGAGGTGGCCCTCGCCCGAATGGCGTTCAGAACAGATCTGCGTCGCCTCAGCACTGGCGCAACAGCGGAGCGCTCTAGCAAACTTTTGCAGAATGTATTACAGACCCGTTGTACCCCCGCCAACCTTTGACTCCAGTGAATGTATACGTGGAAATGAGCGTATGGCTTTCTTGGCCGGGAGATCCCTTACGGAATTGTTCGGCCGCCTGAGTGTAAGTCTTTCTATTTGACACCGCGTGGGCGACGTACGTGCCAATGATGATGAGATGTGATGATTAGGACAACACACAACACCCAGTCCCCTGATGGGAATCGAACCCGGACCCCCTGAGTGGTAGTCAGCGACGCTGCCACTGAGCTACGGAGGCGGACTGACTCATGAGCAGAAACATCATAGACGGCAATGGTGTGCTGAACGACGTCACTGAGGACAGGAATGGCATCGCTCTCTTCGGTCTAATCCAGATTCTGTTTGTAAATGGTAGCGTTATATTCGTTCGCTGGAGACAGGACGAGTGGCATCAGTACCTGCCTCGGAAAGACATACAGCGCCTAATCAAGCCCTTATGGTGTGAGGTGCTGGTAGGTCACTGCACGAAATTGTAACTTCTTATGTCACAGGATTTACTAGCCCCCCGGATCACCTGACTTGTTGCCAATCTAACATGTGTGGAATATGTCAAAACAACTGGTGCCGTGTTCTCCATTACCAATCACTACTGACGAATTTTTGAACCAGGTGAAAAAAGTACGGATGGGTACGATCCAGAACGCTACTCGCACCTCGTAGTTGTCAATGGCATCACGATGAAACGAGTTATCAGGGCACTTATTGGACGCTGTGCGTACTAGGAAACAGCACATATATTGAACCGAGGTCTCTCGCATGCCAGTCATTTCTCCAGAACTACTAAAGATGATGTTCTATAAATATGAGGTCTCGATGTCCCGATCCATAGATTGGAATCAATGTCGGCGCCTCCTATCCAACATGGTATGAAGACACATCAGATATACAGGAACGTATGGCTTTGTCTCTCAAGTACTTGACCATCAAAAGACACAACGCAGCCGGGATATTTCGAATGAAACGACGCTCGTGAGAGATCAAGTGTCTGTAAATGGAGCAAACCCCAGACTTACAAACCACTTAAACTATCCTACGTTAAGAACAACGCACACACGCGCACGCCCGAGGGAAAAAGCGAGCCTCAGAGGGGGAGCGTCCGTGCAATTCACGGTCAGGTGCCTTATACCGCACGGCCACTCCGGCGCAGCGATCGTCAGAGACCCCTACTGCCAACTGCAACCAGCGAGTCCGTAAAGAAATGTGCCACCCTCAAGGGCGATTATAGAGTCTCCGGCTCCCTGCCTGGTTATGAAGTTGCCTCGACACTTTATTTCGGCGACCCATCTCGCCACCGTCCTTAGGTGAGTGTGAGTCCCGGAGAGTTGGTATAGCAGACACACCTGTGAACAGTGGCCAGATGGATTGGCGAAGTATAGTGTCAAGAGATTTCATAATCTGTTAGAAAACCCGAGAACAGTATCATTATTTATCACGCTGGGAACGCCTACGTCATCACAAAGAGTCAACTGCTGCAGTGGCATCAGGAGGTGTGGCAGGATAAAATTTATGGCTTTTTCCTAGAAGATACGGAGAGCACTGAAGAATCCCCAACTCCCATCCCGGACAGTAGTAAGACGCCAATGCCTCAGATATGAGCCATTGATTATTGCGAGAACATTTACCGCATCCTTAGATGGAATCAACCCCTTGTCACAATTGCAACTCACTCAACAAGATCACAAAAAAAAAGAGAGGGCTGTGAACTACACGGTACAGCGGTTCCGACGTAGAGAGTGCAGGACACAGCTGTGACTTATTACGCCATCGTAAATGAAGAACATCGTTAAAAGACGGAATGGCAAGTCTGGTACCACCAATTATAGCCTTTAATATCTACCACGAAATCCCACAGTGCTCTCGATGCGAAAGTATAGAACTGAAACAAGCGAAAGTGGTTCCATTCCAGAAGATTAGGAGAGAGGAAACCGGCAGTTAGTTAACCGACCTATTAGTGTCCTCAGGACATTGAACACTAACTTCGAACAGCTTACAAGAATATAAGAGCCCCGACGGGAGCACGACGCACTACGAGTCTTAAGTAACAAACCTCCGGCTGTTTGGTTGAGCATATGACTCTTGGAAGATAGTTACTAATTGACAACTTCCTAATCCACCGCAGGTGTTACATCCCAGAGGGTGCTCTGGAACACAAAAAGTGAGAACGGTCATTCCCAGAGGCTTATTGTTATCACCTAGGCTTTTTGAAGTCCTTATTAATGACGTTACACTCGTCAACATCGTTTCCACCGCTCTACAGCTGTTTTCGGCAACATGCGGTAAACAGCGGCAACGGCAATCGACCGCTGACATTGTGTCACAGAAACTAAGTGTTCCTCGATCAGACTACAACTACACGGACAGTGTCTCAACGTGGCAAAGCCGCTGCTTCTATTTTTCACCCTTGACATTTCTACGGACTTGAAACTCTTTAAAGTCACAGTCCTTCAATCGCTAAACTGCAGATCATGCGCCATAGCGTCACGAGCTAACTCCAACTGCTGCAGGTTGTTCAGTATAGGGCACTGAAATGGATCCTACGAGCTCCAACTGGGGAAGCACCCGTGCCATTCGCCAGGGCAGGTAAATGGAAGATACAAATACGCATGCAAAATTTAAAAAGAGACAGAATACGCAAGACCAGCAGTCTTTTACTGAAACTCGCAACCTGGCGCGGACTTCAATGCGAGAATCTTATAGTAGTTACCACAACGAAATCCTGTCTTGTAATCTTGCAGAAAATCCAAAGAAATTCTGGTCATATGTGAAGTACACTAGTGGCAAAACACAAGCAATACCTTCACTACGCGATAGCAATGGTAATACTACCGATGAGAGTACTGTTAAGGCAGAATTACTAAAAACAGATTTCCGAAATTCGTTCACCAAAGAAGACGAAGTGAACACTACAGTATTCAATCCAAGAACAGTTGCCAGCATGCGAAACATAGAAGTAGATGTTCCTGGAGTGGTAAAACAACTGAAGTCATTAAACAAAAACAAATCTCCCGGGCCAGAATGTATACCAACTACATTCCTCTCAGAGTATGCCGATGCAATAGCTTCGTACTTAGCTATAATTTACAACCGATCTCTCAGCGAAAGATCCGTACCCAAAGACAGGAAAGTTGCCCACGTTACTCCAATATTCAAGAAAGACAATAGGAGTGATCCCCAAAATTACAGGCCAATCTCATTGACATCGATTTGCAGTAGGATCTTGGAACATATACGTTGTTCGAAGATTATGAACTATTTCGAAGAGTCAACACGGATTCAGAAAGTATCGCTCTTGCGAAACACAGCCTTTATTCACATGAACTGATAAGTGCCATCTCAAATCTTCAATTACGCGATAAATCAGTCAAACCTTAACGTCGTAAATTCTACCAAGTACTTAAGAGTTACAATTACGAACAACTTTGACTGGAGAGAACACATAGAAAATATTGTGGGGAAGACGAACCAAAGGTTACGTTTCATTAGCAGTACGCTTAGAAGATGCACCAGCTCCACCAAAGAGACTGCCTACATCACACTTGTGCGTCCACTCCTGGAGTACTGTTGCCCCTTGTGGGACCCTCACCAGGTGGGACTGACGGAAGACATTGAGAAGGTTCAGAGAAGGGCAGCTCGTTTTGTTTTATCTGTTTGCGAAGTTTCAATCACCGACTTTTACTTCTGAATGTGAAAATATTTTGCTAGCACCCACCTACCTAGGGAGACACGACCGTCCCAATAAAATAAGAAAATCATATCGAAAACGGAAGGATTCAGGTGTTCTTTCTTAACTGGAACGGTACAGAAAAGATATGAAAGTGGTTAATGAACCCTCTGCCAGGCACTTAAATGTGTTTTGCAGAGTATCTATGTAGATGTAGATTAGTTCTTAGTTTCCATACTTCTGTATTTCTTAGTGGACCAAGTATTTTTTGAATGATTTTTCTTTCTAGGACTTCAAGTTTATGTAATTTATAATTCAGTACTAATTATCCACTTGCATAAAGACATTCTGGCTTTACAACTGTGATGTATTGCTGTATTTTCATATTTTTAGATAGAGACCTTTTGTTGTAAATATTCTCGCTTGTACCATATGCTCTCTCCATTTTATGTACTCTTTCTTCTACATCAAATTTTTCTAAGCCATTTTCCTGAATAATTTCTCCCAAATATTAAATTTATTGACCCTCTTTATCGGACCAATATCTGTTAGTAGGATTTCTGAAGCATTTTTTATGTTTGTAATAAATTTTGTTTTCTCTGCAGAAATTCTTAAACCTGCTTTGTTGGTTATTTCTTCTAAGAGATTGATTTGGATTGCTGCATTTGTTAGGTTTTCAGAAAGAATGGCAAAGTCATCCGCAAATGCTAGACAGTGAATTTCAATACCTTTGTGTTTAGTCCCAGTCTGATTGGTGATAGCTTATCTTTTAGTTTTAGTTTCCATTCTCTTACTATTTTCTTTAGGACGCAGTTGAAGATGAGTGGAGACAGTTCGTCACCTTGCCTTACACCTGTTTTGATGTTGAATGCCTTGGAAATTTCACCCTGAAGCTTTACTTTAGATTTGGTGTCTGTGAGTGTTTCACGAATAAGGTTTGATAATTTAGATTTAATTCCAATTTCTCGGATCACTTTATCTAGTGTTTGCCTATCAACCAAATCAAACTCCTTTTTAAAATCCATAAATGTTACAATGATGTCTTTGGAGTTGGTAAGTTTGTGACGGATTATGGACATTAGGTTGAAAATCTGTTCTGAGCAAGATCTGCCTATTCCAAATCAATTCTGATATTCTCCCAATTGGTATCAAGTGTTGCTTCCACCTTATTTAGTATAATTGTTGAAAATATTTTATATCCCTCTGGTAACAAAAATATACCTGTATAGTTAATTACATCTCCTTTATCGCCATTCTTGTGTAAAGGATGGATAAGAGCCACTTTCCAATCTTCTGGAATCTTTTCAGTTACCCATATTTCTTCAAACATGAGATGAAGGTTAGATATAAATTTTGGTTGTGACCATTTTATAAGTTCTGCTGTGACAGAGTCCTCTCCACTGGCTTTGTTATTTTTCAAGGAATTTAATTTTTTTTTTTTTTTAATTTCTTTAGCTGTAGGTGGTGGATCTGTTTCTGTGTTTTCATGAAGATCTGGAAATTATAGCTTACAGTTCAAAAGTTGCTCAAAGTAATTTCTTAGTATTTCACAATAATGGGTGTTGCTTAGGCCTACTTCACCATTTTCGTCTCTGGAGCATATACTTGGAGCTTGGTAGCCCTTTAGATGATTTTTAAACATCTGATAGAAATTTCGGGAGTTATTTTTAACAAAATTGTTTTGCATGTCAAGAAGTTGTGACTTCTCGAAAGATCGTTTAGTACTCTTTACTGTTCTTGCTGTTTGTTTCCTTTGAATTTTAAATTCATCCAAGTGCTCAGTCTTCCCAGAACACTTCCATTTCTTCCGCCTTTTCGTTCTTTCTGCAACTGCTTCTCCACAGGATTCATTCCACCAGGTTTTCTTCGTAATTTTTGTTGCTCCAAATACATTCTTCGCTGCCCTGTTATTTCTTTGGATAATTCTTCCAAGTTCCGTGATTTACATATTTTAATTTCTTCTTGAAAATATTTGATTGCATCTTTTGTGATGGTGAGCCTGTTTGTGTTATATTTAATCAATCTTTGCTGTCTCTTTTGAATTTTGTTATGGAGATGTTTCATTTTAAATTTAGTCAGGTAATGATCAGAGTCAAATTCTCTGTTTCTTGTCACTTTTACATTCATGATTTCTTTAATATTGTGTTTAGAAATAGCCACGTTATGTAACTGAAACTCCCCTAGCACTGGATTGGGAGATATCCATGTTTTTCCCTCTCTTGGTAATTTTTGGAAGAAAGTTGACATTAATTTGAAGTGATATGTTTTACAAAGACCAATTAGTATTGTGCCATTTTGTTTGTTCTTTTATGAGCTGGATATTCTCCTACTATTTTTCGAAAAGTTTTTTGCCTTCCTATTTGTGCATTTTCTATCTATATAAATGATGTGATGGACAGATTAAGTTATAATTTGCGTCTGTTTGCTGATGATGCTGTGGTGTATGGGAGGGTGTCGTCTTTAACTGACTGTAATAACATACAGGATGACTTAAACAAAATTTCTAGTTGATGCGAAGAATCAAGCTTTCAATGTAGAAAAATGTAAGGTGATGCGCATGAGTAGGAAAAACAATCCCATAATGTTCGAATACAGCATTAGTAGTGAGCTTCTTGATGCTGTCGCGTCGTTCAAATATCTAGGCGTAACATTGCAGAGCGATATGAACTGGAACGAACATGTAAGGACAGTTTTGAGTAAGGCGGACAGCCGACTTCGGTTTATTGGGAGGATTTTGGGAAGAAGTACTTCATCTGTAAAGGAGACCGTGTATAAAACGCTTGTACGACCACGTCTTGATTATTGCTCAAGTGTTTGGGACCCGCAGCAGATCAGTTTAAAGGAAGACATAGAGGCGGTTCAGAGACGAGCAGCTAGATTTGTTACTGGTAGGTTCGACCATTGCGCGAGTGTCACGGAAAAGCTCCGGCAACTCAATTGGGGATCGCTGGAAGTAAAACGACGTTCTTTTCGTGAATTTCTGTTAAGTAAATTTAGAGGGCCGGAATTTGAAGCTGAGTGTAGTACGATCTTGCTGCCGCCTACTTACATTTTGCGTAAAGATCACAAACACAAGATAAGAGAAATTAGGGCTCGTACGGAGGCATATAGGCATTCTTTTTTTCCTCGCTTTATTTGGGAGTGGAAAACGAAAGGAAATGCCTAGTAGTGGTACAGTGTACCTTCCGCCACGCACCTTACGGTGGATTGCTGAGTGTGTATGTACATGTAAATTAAAATCCCCCAATAGTATCACAACATTTGATTTTGGAATTTTTGACATTTCGTCTCCCAAAAGTTCCCAAAATGCTTCTACGTTACTCAGATTTTTCTTATGGCATCATTAATTGGATCATGGCAATTAACAAAGGTATACTGTTTATTTTTGCATTTTATTGTGAGAAGAAAGAGACTTTCTGAACTGAATTTGAATTCTGTAATTTTATCTACTAATTTTTTATGAATGTAGAATGCGGTATCAAGTATTGGCATGCCTTTCATAATTTTTATTGCTGGTTTACCCTTAAAGATTCTGCGGTTTTTGGTTTCTGTAATATTTTCATGTAAAAATCTCGTTTCTTGCACAGCTAATATTTGTATTTCGTGCTTATCTAAGAGAATTTCAAGTTCTTTTTGAATACCATTTTTTAGTAATGAGTTTACATTCAAGGTGCCTGAAAAGAATTTACTGTTGAACTTAAGTTTGGAAGGATACCAAGAATACTTGGAACTCACCCTTAATGCAGATGTTGGGACTCCCAAGAACCCTAGGTCCCGATGCATTGCATAATGCAGTGGTGGATTCCTCATTTGAGTTACCACCTGGGGTATTGCTTACTTTTAGCGGACTTTCCATTCTGCAATTGAAATTGTACATTGTACATGATAGGAGATAAATTCTAAGATAAGATCGGATACTTAGTCCGATGGTTTTCTCCATCATGTTCTTCCGCTCTCTCTGCCGTTGGGAACTAAGGACTCCTCTTCCGCCTTTGAGACCGTTGACCAGGTTTGTACTTTATTGTACCCTTTTCGGTAATTTTATATTTTCTCCTTTCGTCAATTACATTTATTATATCCTGTGATATCCAAGGATTTTATGTAGGTCTTGCTTCCTACCTATTTGTCCTCTGCTGGCTTCACTATTTCATCTTCTATTGTGTCATTTCCTTCGTTTCTGTCAAATATTTTCTAAAGCTCCATCTGTACTCTTAGTAACCTTAGGTTCCTTCAGTTTATCCAGCTCCCATCTCATTTTCATACCGTTTCCTCGTTTCTTGATTTCCATCTACAGTTCATAACCAATAGGATATGGTCAAAGTCTACATATACCTCTAAATATGTTCAAAAACTGACTGCGAAATTTGTTTCTTCAAAGTAAAACGACATGCGATCATTGTGCTTTCGACAGAAGTTTATCCGCATATCTGTGTTCCTATGCATTATTACCCCTAACTGATTGTGTATTTCTATCCCTATATATTGACCTGGCCAGAAATCCTGTTCCTCCCATCGAACTGACTAATAACCACTATATCTAACTACATCTTGTTGAAACAAGCAAGAAATTTAATTTTAAAATAATGTCAACGTATTTAAAAAAGATACCTTCTAAACAAAGCTTGACAGGTACCCAATACATTTATTGGATAATTTCGAATCGATCATGTAGCAATTTCATTCACTAACTACGAAGAAATATTAAATGTCAAAGTTAGGAAAGGGGCCATTATTTAATGCGATTAGAAGTAACACTTCTAACCCAAAACAAATAACGTCATACCAAAATTTCAAACTGCTACCAAATCGAATTCTAACAAAATTAATAAACACAATTAAATAATTGGCAAAGTCTAAAATTAAAGTTCATCAAAACAGCACAAAATTTAAATTCCCTTGGAAAGAAACAAAAATACCCTGAGTCAAACGCGGATTGTGGAACAGTAATCTAGGCATGAGGCATTCAAAAATTGAGTGGTAACAAAATTTGAAAATACGTACACCTTTTTAACTGTAACAAAAGAAACATATAAATTAATCCGACAAAGTAAACGAAACTTATGACAATGCCCAACTTTCAGAAGTAGCAAAAGACTGCCAAAAGAACAACCCAAGAAACTTTTATGTGCATCTAAATAAATACTCTGCAACTCACAGTGAAGTGCATGGCAGAGGATTCATCGAAACGCTTTTTGATATCTCTCTACTGTTGCATTTTCTAGTAGCGCGGGTAATTGGAACACCTAAATCTTTCAGTTCTCGATCTGGTTCCTCTTATTTTATTGAGATGATCATGTCTCCTTATGCAGGTGAGTGCTAAGAAGATATTTTCACGTTCGGAAGAATAAATTGGTAAAAGAAAATTGTCAAATAAATTGCGCCGCAACTAATAACGACCTTCTTTTAATGATGTCCACCCCAACACTCGTGCATCATTTCCATGACACTCTCTCCCCTATATAGCAATAATAGAAAAAGAGCTGCCCTTCTCGGTACTTTCTCTATATAGTCCGTCAGTCCAACTTTGTGAGGATCCCACAGTGGGCAGCAGTACTCGAAAATTGGGCGCACAAATGTTGTGTAGGATCTTTAGTAGAACTGTTCTGATAATGAAACGTAGGCTTTAGTTCGTCTTCCCTAAAATATTTTCTATAAAACATTCAAAAAAAAAAAAAACCTAACCCGTTACTAAACTCAAGGTATTTGTTTCATAAATGAAAATGGCAGTTTGTGTCTTAACAAACAGGAAAACTGAAAGGTACTTCCAAATTATATCGAAAAACTATGAAACTGCACGGAACCTGCAAATAAATTTCGACTACAGCGTACTAGTAACACCACCCTAATTCTTAAAGTAAACTTTAAAAGAAACTCGAAATAACTTCACAAATTAAAACCATTAAAAGAATGAAGCAGCCAGTGAAGGCGGTATAATTGCAAAACTATTGAAATCGACTGGCCCTAACACTATGAAAGAGATCACTCGACTGATAGAACATATCTGGCAAACGGAGAAAATACCTGAAGACTGGAAACATGCCTTAATTCATCTACTATGTAAAAAAAGGAGACAGAACCGATGTTAGTAATTACCAAGGAAAATCTCTTCTTCCTGGTACATCCAAAATTATCTTGCTATATTAGTTGATCGATCTCAAGAACAGTTGGACTGCAAAATTTATGAATACCAAGCACGATTTAGAGCAGAAAGAACCTGTTCGTAACCAGTGATCAATTCAAAACTAATCTTTGGGCACCAAAGGATTTCTATTAACAATTTTGAATGTACATTTCTGGATTTTAAAAAGACCTGCTACTCAGTCGGTTGGGAATCTCTTTTCCATATATTAACGAACAAGAGCTAGATAATAAAACTTTAACACTGATTAAGGAAACGTAACCCACTCTAAAGTTAAATTAAGGGGGAAATCTCCGAACCATTTGATATAAAGATTGCTGTTCAACAGGGCTGTGGACTCTCCCTATTACTGTTCACCTCCGTTTTGGAAAAGATAATTACAGAATGGTGAGAGCCAAAGTCGAGTCAAGCTATAGATAAATAAATAACATTAGGTAAAAGTAGTTAGAGTGACTTGTCTTTGTAGATGTTTTAGCAATTTTTACTAGGGATATTATGATATCTAAAACAAAAATTAGAATACTTAAAGAAAATGCGGTAAAAGTAGGACTACAAATATCATTCGAAAGAACGGAGTTTCTTAACACGAAATACGGAAAAATAAGAAGGGCTTTAAACTTTAAATATCTGGGGGAATCACACAAGAAAACGATATGGAAAAAGCTACTAACAGTGATCGCTCTAAAAAGATTGCTACTGCATTCAAATTAACACAAAATATTTAAGAAAATATCACTGTCTAAATTTAGTAAACTTACAAGGTATCGGATTTTAGAATTTTCTTATATTTATTGTGCGTGAAATTCAGAACTCAGATAACAATCAGCCAAAGCCATTAGACGCACCTCTAAAATTATCGAGAAAATCGAATTTGAAGGTTTGCAAGTACATATAAGCACCAATAGTTAAAACACCTACACCATCTGTTGCCGTAGCTCAGGTTGTAGCATTCTGGTGTTAGAACCATACGAACCACACGGATCTCGCCGTAACTTTTTTTTTTTATTTTTTTTTTATTGTATTCGTTGTCTTCGAATACCTGCGCAGTTTTAATATCTAATTGTAATTTTTACGAAAAATGCACGTAGTTTTATTTATTAGTAACTTTCTATATTTTATAAAAGGTTGTTAATAATTATTTGAATGAAAGAAACATAACAAGTTACAATTTTCGCCGCGCGGGAGTAGCCGAGCGGTCTGGAGCGCTACGTTACGGATCGCGCGGCCTTCCGCGTCGGAGGTTCTAATCCTCCCTTGTGTATGAATGTATGCGTTGTCCTTAAGTTACTTTAACTATCATAAGTACTTTGTAATTATAGGGACTGATGACCAAAGTAGCTTGGTCCCATAGAATTACAAACATTTGAAAATTTTTGATTTGCTTCAGAACCACGGTTGAGTGCTCAGTTTGCGAAGAGCTACGACGCTGTTATTGGAAAGTCATCTTATAATAAAATTTAAAGAAAGTCTGTGACAGCAGGATTCGAACCAAAGACTCTATAGTTGTAAGGCCAGAACGCGGCGACCTGAATTACACGGTCACCACCGCAACAGCTTTAATTCCAGGTGCTTAAATGTACTGGCAACACTTCAAATTCGATGTTCTCGATTATTTTAGAGAGTTGCGTCGAATGGCTTTGGCTGATTGTTATTTGACTTCCGAACATCACGTACCAAAAATATAAAACAAACGTACCAAATGTCTAAAATCCGATACCCATGTGGTCTCCTTGTTAGACATTACAGGACTATAATCAAACCTGAATGTGTTTATGGAGTAGAGGGATATGAAAGAAATTCAATATTTATATATATATATATATATATATATATATATATATATATATATATATTAGGAAAATATTAGGCCTCAAATTTAACAATTGGGAAACTTATAAGCTGAAAAATACTAAGGAAAAGTAATATAAATGGCGACATAAGGAAACAATAAATTAGATTTTAAGGACAAGTTAAAGGAATGGCACCCACTAGGTTGAAAAAACGAATGGTGGAATTCCACGAAAATAGAAGTAAGACCAAAACTGAGCCAATTATAAGGATCGCTCTGACTAAGGAGGGTTTTAAACTAGCCGTTATAACTCAATGAGGCGGAAAACATTAAGACAGGAGATATTTCACTGGAACGTTGGTCAGAGGGAAATTAGAAATCAGCTTGGAACACCGAGTTCTGATGGAAGCAGGAGACTTCATTCTGAGAGGCTGAAACAAATGAGGACACAAAGGAAGGCCAATCATCAAAAGCGACGGCACTCTGCGTGGTCCATATAGGCCCCTACGTGAATAATAATAATAATAACATTTAATGGAAGAACGGAAAACCATTACAACAGCAATACATTTAATTAATTACTGTAATAATAGGACATGATGAACAACAATGTTTGTCTTTCTATTTATCAGAATTTTTTTTATTCTTGATCAGAATCAGTAAAATTAATTTGATCTTCTTATTCTTCACATTCTACCTATTCTTTCTCGTTACACGTCCCTTCGTCACGCTTTTGTCTTCCGATCCTTTCTTTCCTGGCCTTGCAACAAGGTGACATTAATCAAGTTTTGAATATCATTTTCTTTTGATAAGATTCGACGTGCTTTTTCGTACACACTCTGCATGTCTTCGAAACTGTCTTAGGTTTCAGATATTTTTGTCAAAAGCCGTGGGTGCGCTAAAATTCTGTTTAAATAGTACAGTAAAAGAACATTTCTTTCTCTGTCTAACCATATAATCTTTTTTGCCTGGTGCCTTTGGTTCAAGATAATTGTCTAAAAAAATTCCAAGTTCAGGAAAAATCTGCACATCAGCTAACACAACTTTCCAGCCGGCCTTTCCGTCATCTAACGCTCTTGTCTTCAAAATATTTCCATTTTCATTCTCCAACTTTCTCCAACAAAAGATCAACACCTGTTGAATTTTCTCCTGCAAATCATGCTGGAATAGCACTCCAATAAGGAAGGATATGGTGGAGACAAGTCATTCTGGAAACATTCTTGACAGAAGTGACATTGTGAGACGGACAGTGAAGTGTGATATTTCAATCAGTAGAGTGCTTTCCCGCGAAAGGCAAAGGTCCTAGGTACGAATCCCAATTCCGAAACACAATTTTAATCTACCAGGAAGTTTCCATCAGCGCACACTCCACTGCAGACTGAATGTTTCATTCTGGAAACCTTTCCTTTATATCCGACATGACCTCTTCGACGTACAAATTGAACAGTAACGGCGACATTTCACATTCGTTTTTTACCACCTCTTTAATGCGAGAACTTCTGAATGCTTTTTTAGGAAACTACTTCGAACTATTAGTTCATGAATCCACTAGAATAGTAAATGGTTGCAAAAATACCCTTGATCTCCTAGCAACAAATAATCCTGAGCTAGTAAAGAGCATCAAAACAGATACAAGGGATTAGCGAACATAGATTTAGTAGCGAGACTGAATATCGAAAATCCCAAATGCACCAAAAATAAACGAAAAATGTATCTATTCAATAAATCAGATAAAATTCGCTTCACCCTTTCCTGAGTGATAGTCTCCAATCTTTCAAAACTAAAAATGCGGGTGTAGATTAGTTGTGGCTTACTTTCAGTAGCAATCGAGAGATTTATACCAAATAAATTAATAAAAGAGGGAGCTGACCCCCCTGTGGTACACAAAACAGATCACATCACTGTTGCAGAAGCAAAGAAAACACATGCAAAATTTAAAAAGAAATAAAATACCCAAGACTGACATTCTATTAGAGAAACTCGCAACCTAGCGTGGAATTCAATGCTTATAGTAGTTTACACAACGAAATCCTGTCTCGCAATCTTGCAGAAAATCCAAAGAAATTCTGGTCATATGTGAAGTACACTAGCGCCAAACACAAACAATACCTTGAAAGACGACCATCAGTCGTCCTCCGTATATTTTTGTATATACGTTGCTTGCAGTGGCCATTTTGAGCAGCAGCTGAATTGTATTTCACTGTAAGGTTTTAAAACCTTACAGTGAAATATTTTTGTATAGTTTCTGTAAAGTTATAATTTATTTAATGTCGCTAGATTATCATTTTGTTAAAACTTGAACACCACTCTTTTCAAGGCTTGAGGAATAACATTTTTATTTCATGTGTTAGAATATTAGTTAATATTGCGAGGTTTTTCTTACTTTGTTATGTTAATAATTTATTATTACATTAATTAATGCGACATAAGTACGGCTTCTCCGCTACGCCGCTGTCCCTGTGAGAATATGCAGTCGTTTTACCTTTCAGTGTGTGCGTGTAACTATGGCTGTTTGAATGTGGGGAGTGGCAGCTCGCTTTGCATCGTTCTCTCTGGCTCAATATCGATAGCTGCTGATACTACCAAAGAGGATTCCACTCCCTTTGGTTGCGAGCTGGTTGGCGAGCCTCTCGGTCCCCCACCACCGCTGTTTTCGTGGATTTTCCTGCTTTCGATTACTTCCCACATCTTCCCGCGCCTCGGTGGCCGCGGGGCTGATCACTCTGTTCTGGGCGTCTGGTGAGGCAAAGTTGGTTCTTCTCTTGTTTCTGGAGATGATAGCGTTTCATTGATTAGCACGTTTAACTTCGATTCGTGAACTTAGAATCATTTTTTGGAACATTTTTCCGATCGTGTGCGGATATGTGTTCTCGTTTTTCAGTTCAGTGATTTCCAATAGATAAACGCGGTGTGTGTGATTCTAGCTGCAGTTTTATAACAACTTGGTATGTTAAAACCTTTTGTGATCATGTGGAGGTGTATGAACTCTGTGTAAATACTATCTAGCTTTGTGGGACCCGATTTCTAATAGGTGATATGGTCATTTTTGTACAGTGCATGTAAAAATCTTCTCATCGTTTCCTTCCGTGAGTGATATGTGTTCCACGTGGTTGGTTCATAGAACAAAGTCTTCAGCTTCCACTCTTGTTTGTTCCATGCCCATCAGGCAAGTAACTATGCGGGTATCCTTCTGATGTCCACTAATATTTCGCGATCTTCTCTCCCCACCTATTTTAATTTTGCTATTTTCTCTCCGACTTGTAGCACGAACTCTGTCTGTGTCAGTAATTTTCTCTGAGCCTTGTACAGCATCTTTCAATAGCCTCCTTATGTAATTCTCAACATTTCTATGGGTTGCTTGCTGTAATTCGTAACTTTATTTTTCGGACTTGGTAATTATTTTTGCGACTATCTCTGTATTCGCCCTGTATCGCATGTAACTGAATTTCTTTCGCTTCTTCGTGTAATTCTGGGCACTTCCATGTGTTGCATGCCGTAATTCTTATTTTATTTTTCCGACTTGTAATTATTTCATTTTTGTGGTTTTCCTGAGACAGGAGCTCATCCGTCTCTGTAATCGCCCCCTATCGCGTGTAGCTGTATTTCATTCGATTCCTTATTTAATTCTAAGCATCTCTATGGGTTACGTGCTGTAGTTAATTTTCTTTATTTTTCGGAAACTGAATTTATTCAATTCTGTCGGTTTTCGGAACCACGTGGGTCCTAGTTCCGACTTCCGGGGTTTGCAGCTAGTCGCCTGAATTCACGCCTCTCATATAAAACCAGTACCTAGATCGATTTCTAACAGACTGATTTAGTATAATGGATCCGATTCTCAACCACTTCACCTTCAGTGGCGTGCGTTCATGTAACGTAGCCGTGTGTCGCCGTTAGCGTGTTTGCTCGCGGTCCAATTCAGATGTAATTTACCTTGGCTATACACACGCACCATCTCCAAACAGGCGCGACAGACTAGACGCAGCTTCAAAGTGTTTCTGATATTGTGTTTTGTGCTATCTCCGACTTGCTGAATTTCGTCTATGATAGCGGCGCCTGCTTCCACCTCGTCTCAGCACGCTGTTTTTGGTGAGTTTCGCTGTGGCATTGCGTGTGTATGAGAGAATGAGTGTTGTTTTTGAATCCTTCCCCCAAGTAACGTTAAATCATGTATGACTTAGGCTGGGCAGCGTCCGCATTAATCCATGTAGTCCTAACAGATGCATTTTTATTGTGTTAACGAAGTTGGTTCCCCATTTTGCTTGTTTTCTATCTGAATAAAGAAGTTTATGTTCAGCATAACCCGTAGGTTGCTATAAATTGTACTGTTAGAGCACCTTCCCTCTTTTATTTAATATTGTTCTTCACAAGTGGTGAGAACTAATTCAGATGCGATTTTAATTAAGATCTAAATTCCGTTGCGCCATAAATGTTCTCTTAGCCACCTTTCTAAAATAACTTCAATTAAGGTGGCTTGCTTATTAATGTCTGTGTGTAATAACGTGTGAACTACTATGTATATTGACAACTGTAGTATTAACTTCCTGTTATTGAAGTAATTTGAAGCGAGTCAGGTCTCAGTTACTGTCAGGGAACGAGGCTTTGTAGCAGGGAGTAACCAGTAGTTCACACGGACCTTACTTACTAATTTTAGTGACAAAGCAACGCTCTTGTTACGTACAGTGGTCGACTTTTAGCCTTTAGTACGCAATAGCAATAGTAATACTATGGATTACAGTAGTGCTAAAGCAGAATTGCTAAACACAGCTTTCCGAAATTCGTTCACCAAAGAAGACGAAGTGAACACTCCAGAATTCAATCCAAGAATAGCTGTCAGCATTCGTAGATGTTCCTGGAGTAGTAAAACAACTTAAGTCACTAAACAAAACAAATCTTCCGGGCCAAATTGTATACCAACTGGATTCCATTCACAGTATGCTGACACAATAGCTCCATACTTAGCTATCATATTCAACCGTTCACTCAACGAAATATCCATACCCAAAGACTGGAGAGTTGTCCAAGACACTCCAACATTCAAGAAAGGCAATGGGAATGATCCCCAAAATTAAAAGCCAATCTCATTGACGTCGATTTGCAGTAGGATTTTAGAACATATACTTTGTTCGAACATTAAGCAGTAGTCAACACGGATTCATAAAGTATGGCTCTTGCGAAACACAGCTTGCCCTTTATTCACATGAAGTGATAAGTGCCATCGACAAGGGATCTCAAATCGATTCCATACTTCTGGATTTTCGGAAGGCTTTTGACACTGTCCCCCACAAGCGGCTTCTAATGAAATTGACCTAATGGAATATCTCTGCAATTGTGCGAGTGGATTCGTAATTTCCTGTCAGAAAGGACACAGTTTGTAGTAATTGACGGTAAGTCATCGAGTAAAACAGAAGTGATATCTGGCGTTCCTCAGGGAAGCGTTATAGGTCCTCTATTCTTCCTTGTGATTATAAACGATTTAGGAGACAATCTGAATAGCTCTATTAGACTGTTCGCGTATGATGCTATCGTTTATCGGTTAGTAAAGTCAACAGAGGGTCAAAAGCAACTGCAAAGAGATTTATACAAAATTTCCACATGGTGCGAAAATTGGCAATTGACACTAAATGACGAAAAGTGTGAAGTAATACACATGACCACTAAAAGAAATCCGCTGAACTTCAATTACATGATAAATCAGTCAAACCTTAAGGTCGTAAATTCTACCAAATACCTAGGAGTTACAATTACTAACAACTTAGACCGGAGAGAAGACATAGGAAATATTGTAGGGACGACGAACCAAAGGTTACGTTTCATTGGCAGAACGCTTCGAAGATGCACCAGCTCCACCAAAGAGACTGCCTACATCACAGTTGTGCGTCCTCTACTGAAGTACTGTTGCCCATTGTGAGACATTTACCAGGTGAGACTGACGGAAGATATTGAGAAGGTTCAGAGTAGGGCAGTTCGTGTTGTTTTATCACGTTACGGGAGGGGGGGGGGGGCGAGCGTCACCGAAATGTTGCACGAATTAGGATGGAAATCATTAAAAGAATCACCGACTTTTACCTCTGAATGTGAAAATATTTTGCTAGCTCCCACTTACATAGGGAGACATGACCTTCGTAATGAAATGAGAGAAATCAGATCGAAAACGGAACGATTTTAGTGTTCTTTATTCCCGCGCGCCATTAGAGAATGGAACGGTAGAGAAAAGTTTTGAAAGTGGTTAATGAACCCTCTACCAGGCACTTGAATGTGATTTGGAGAGTATCTATGTAGATTTATATGTAGATGTGGACTTCATTCTTGACTTTTCATTTTATTGTCCGCTCTTGGTTCCTACAGAAACCATGTAATACCTGCCTTTTTCTCTAGCTTACTCCTATTTTTCTCACAATTTAAAACACTTTACAATACCTTATAGTGTCGAACGCTTTTTCCAGGTGAACAAATCCTTAGAATAGCTAGATTCTTCTTCAGTCTCGATACCATAAAAATTCGTAACGTCAGAACTACCGACTAACTGGTTTTGCCTTCCCTAAATCCAAACTGATCGTCACCTAACCATTCCTCAGTTTTCCTTCCCACTCTCCGTCATTGTCTACTGATTGTCATAAGAGTGTGTGCGGGAGAAGGCGAGCTTGGCGCCGCCGTGCAGCTCATCCACAGCGCGCAGTGATCGCACGGGGGCGTCGCGTGCAGCCCCAGCACTGCGGCTCCCCCACTGCGGCCGCACGTTGCCGTAAAGAACTGCCTGTGCCACAGCGACGCGCACCGAGCAGCCGCAGCCGTGGCGCTTCTACAGGCCGGGCAGAGGTCGCGCGGGGGACGGGAGACGGGGAGACTAGCGGACGTTCGCTCCGCCTGGTCCGATTGTCACTCCACCGTTCGAAACACCTGCTCGGTGATATCGGAACGACTGGCTGCGGACACGCTGCCCCTTGCTACACCGCATCAGTCTCATTGTGGGCATGTCGGTGAGGCTGCAAAAGTACGTTTAAACGGAAACGATCCGTCTGTGTTAATAACTAGTGGTATTTAATAAAACAAATATATTTTCATCCCTGGGATTTGGGGAATTACAAAAATGACGGACTAATAAAGCGTTAAATCTTGAGCACTGATCGATGTCTCTTAGTTCTCTCCCGTCGGCGACCTTTCTGTCTGCACGTAAACAACCGACATCGACCGCAGGTCGGCAGCGCAGCAGTACAGCAAGGCGAGCACACCCGGTGCTGAAGCGATGGACTCAGTCCTGAGTCGAAGCACACTCGGCTGAAACGATGAACGGCTATTTACTTTTATTTATTTAGCTGTCCCCATTTACCATGAATTGCCATCTTTATGCTAACACAGGTCGTATTTTTCATTGTATTTGTTTCACAAGCAGAATAATTTCTTCTCACATTTAGTTAAGTTTAACAATACACACATTAACCAACTGACGGACTGAAACTATAAACAATAATTAGAGCAATTTAAATTAAACAATTTCTATAGAAAAAGTAGAGGTTATGTCATATAAAAAATAACTTTGTGAGATTTATTACTTTGTCTTATATACATCGATATTCTTCAATTTAAGAAGATGAAATACAGAATAAGAGACTAGTACAGAGGTTTGTGTTAAAGATATCACCGACTAGGTATTTGTTTTTAATTAATTAATTAATTAATTTAATTTCAGGTCAATACTGTCCTTCAGATCGTATATGACGGCTGATCATCTACTGTTTAGCGAATCACAGTAGTGTTACACGATAATCTGCGTAACTTGCGCGCCCTGTGACGGGAATCGAGAAGCTGTTGTTGCCGACTGTCGGCGTGCTCGGCAGTGCGCTCCGCCGCTCTGCCGCTCTGCAGTCTGCGCTGTCCACCTGTCCGCCCCACCGCACACCTGGAGCGTGGAGCGTGGAGCGTGCAGCGTGCAGCGTGGAGCGGCGCTTACTGCCAGCAATGTCACTGACCCCGCCACTGATGTCATCATCTTCCTTCGCCTAGGACTGTATTTTATTTCTATTGTTATCTGCCAAATATCTCCAGTCCTCCTTGGAGTATCATTTTTTTTAAATCTTTTTCTTTATTGATACAACTAATCCATTACCTATGACTAAATGGGTCCTATTTTAATAGATTTATTTTCAACTTTGTTTTATTTAAAACTGACTTGTACCAAGTTTGGTTAGCTTTATTTTTGTTGGTTTTGTGTTTGTTGTGCTGCGGTTCTTTTGTGTGTTAGTCCTCTATTTGTTTGGTGTTGTGTACGTGTTGTTGTTGTTGTTGTGTATGTGTGTGTTTGCATGTCCCCCCATCTGCAGTGTTTACAGGTGCGCCAGTGTTCGCCGAACTAATGCCAGCGACCAGACCCTGGCACTGGGCTGGGCTGGCCTTCACACTGCCTGGGTGCTCTGTGCTGTGCTGCTGCACCTGGCTCAGTACTGGCGCCGCGCCGTGTCCTCCTGATCCGGGGAGCGGCGGCTGCGGCTGCGGCTGCGGCTGCGGCTGCGGCCGTTCCCCACCCCGGCGGCACGGCTCTGGTGCAACTGCCACGTCCCGCAAGAGACTAGTCTTCGTTCAGGTATTCCTGTCTGATGAAGTCAGAGGTGACGTTTGTCATTTCATTTGAGATGTTGAAACTTTCTTCTGATTTTAGTAATTGTGTTGTGTCTGTGTGTAACAGTTGTTGTCTGTATTGTGTTACAGGTTCTCATATAGGGGGCACTCAAGCATGACGTGTTCTGGTGTTCCTTCTGGGCTACCACAGTCACACCGTGGAGTCGCCCGTTTCCCAAACCGACGTAGGTATGTCGGGTACGGGTCATGGCCAGTGAGAAAATGTGTAAGTCCTCGGGTGGGATTAAATTACGTCGCCTGCAGCCTCTCCCTGACATCAGGTAAGAATCAGCGAGTTCTCCCCGTCTCCTCCTGATCCCAGAGTTCTTGCCACAGCTCAAGTTCACTTTCTTTCTCTACTGATTTCCCTTCCGCCTGTGTTCCCAAGATTTCCTCCACCTTCAGCATATTCCCTTTGTTGGAGTATCTTTTGTGATGCACAGCGGGGTATAATTAGAAACGGCACCATCTGACGTAACACAACGAGTGTCTGGAGGAGGTGTCAGACAGGTTACTGCGGCCACCATGGCAGGTTATACGTTTCACGTCACACAGGTGCTGCTATAGTCGGGTTACGAGAGATGGGACACAGCATTTCCGATGAAGCGATCAGCTAGGGATTTGTTCGCACGGCCATTTCACGAGTGCACCGCGAACATCGATAACCCGGTAAAACATCGACATCAGTGCGGCGGAAGTGCGGCAGAGCGGGAATGGGCGCGCCTTCATAGACGCCCTGCTGCGGAGTGCGCGGCTGATCCCCGTGGACAGTTCCAGTTCTCCCTGTGACATAGCTGTGTGTGTCGTCCTCGGCATAAGTTAGTTTAGGTAGTTTGTAAGTCTAGGGACTGATGGCCACTGCAGTTCGGTCCCTCAGTTTAACAAACAATTGATTTTGCAGAAAAGGACCGGCAACAACTGAAGACAATCGTTCAGCGTAATAGAGGTGCACACCGTCCCGAAAATTGTCCAGAATTTCAGTACTGAGCCGTCAACAAGGGTCAGCGTGAGAAGCAGTCAACGAAACGTCATCGTTGTTGGATTTTTGGGGCCGAAGGCACTACACAGAGCTTTACGCCTCGCCTGCGGCCGCCAACACCGACACGACAGGAAGCGTGTTACCAGATATGACGAGTCCGTCCATTTCAAATAGTATAGAGCGGTCAGACGTGTGCGGGTATCGACACAACTGCATGAAGACATTGCAGGGGACTGTTGAAGCTGATGGGGATGCAGCACGTGCAGGTGGAGTGATGCTGGGAGCGCTGATACTGCCACATAGGCTCTGACAGGTGACACGTACCGTCATGTACCGGTGGTTCGCCTGAGGAGCGGGGAAAAAGGGCATGGATGCATACCATTGAGGCGTTCCACAGAGGCGGTTTCGGAGTCACCAGATGTCACGACGAGCACCGCCAGAGAGCGCACTAACCAGGAACCGTTTTCCTCTGCACAGTCACGTGAGGCCAGCTCGAGACTGCGCGCCGACTATTTAAGGGGACGCAGTGCAACACAACGGTTGTTCTCCACCGACTGCTGAGAGATCGTGACCAACGCCTCCGAGGAGGAGTCCCTGCCAGCGACGCCGCGCATCCAGGAGTACGGAATACGTCGATACGTCGTCCTGCGCCGTCTCCCTGGCCGTTCGCTCTAGGCTGTCGTTACCACCCTGGCTTGTACCTAATTGTGAAGAAGAAAACTTTTAAATGATGCTTATTGTTTTTGCCTTAGTTCCAGAAGTTTTTATGTTTCCAGAAGACGATTAGTTTGTCTTGTCAATAAACACAATTTTCGTGACAGTGTCTTTCAGCTATTATCTCCTGAGGCGAGATATAGCATGTACCTACACATCCTGGCTTATCACCTGCATCCATTCATGTCCATTGTGAATTCCAACGAACTTGTGTAATTACAGCACGTCAATGGAACATATCACACGTCCAGAATTGCAACAGACTAGCTCCAGACACTCTTCTAACACTTTCACTGACCACCAAATTCCCAAACATAAAAGTACTGAGGTTATCCTGGATGCCTTACAACATGCCTCACAACATCCGTACTCTTGCGGATATATGGACGTCCCTGTATGATGCATGATGGCTTTAGTTCCCTCCAGCATAACTTATGACATCTCAGAGGAAAGCGCTTCAACTCGGACGACGAACTGAAGGACACAGTAAAGGACTGGCTCCAGTAACAGACACAGGAATTCTGGCAACGGATGATCCTTGTAATGGGCTTCTTCTGTATGATATTGATTTTATATTGATTTTTGTTTCTGGTGACCAATTTTGGAATTGGATCTCTTGTTTGGTTTAAATTGGTATTAGTTTTAGAATGGCTTGACTTCTTCTAACATCTAGTTATGGAAATTCATCATCAATGCAGTGGCTCTAACGTTTACTTGGTTTTCCTGTATGAAATGTAAGGTGGTATAAAATTATTGTTTCTGAGCCTATTTGTTAACTAAAAGAAGAAAATTTTCTTGTGATAATCGAACATGAAATTCTGTCTCTAAGGAGCTTCTAATTTAATAAAATAGTATTTGAAATATTTTTTTTTCTTTTTTTGATGCCGTTAGTTCATTTATGTCGAAGCCAGTTACAAAAGGATAATGTCTACGCTTGATTTTTACCATTAATTGTCCTTTGGTAGGATATATTTAAGCTATTTTCCAACGTAACAGTTAAATTATTTTTGACACACACTCATTTTAGCGATTTATTAGAAGTCAGAGATATTGAACTATGAGCACTTTGCACAATAATCGTAGTTTAGGTGAATGAATAATCGTTTAAGACACTTCTTAGGATTTGACTGATTCTATATTCTCACACTGACACAATTACAAGAAATAGATTTAAACATATCTGAGACTAGGCACAGAGAGAGCGAGTAATCCGACTGTGGCTACTATTTATACTCCCATTGAGAGAAACGATTACTGAAATGTAAGGTGTATTGACCATCTCACTCTATGGACATTACTATTACTATGACCGAGATGTTGTGTTACATCAAATGTGCAAATGTTTGTAAATCTATCAGACCAAACTGCGGGGTCATCAGTCCGTAGCCTACAAACTACTTAAACCTAGGTAAACTAACCTAAGGAGAAACACATACACCCATGCCCCAGGGAGGACTCGAACCTCCACGGCGAGCAACCGCGCGCTCCGCAGCGAGACGCTTTAGTGCGCTCGGCTGCTCCACCGCTGCAGAGTTACATCCGCCGGCTCGCTAGAGAGAGGGACAGTTTGGCTCAGGCCTGTGGCGATTACTTTTGAATCACAGACTTCAACTACACCCTCAGTGTCGCTTCGTACATTTTCGTTTCAACATCCCTCGTACGCGGGTCCTCTGCGATTCACACCTAAGAGCCTGGCAGAGAGTTCATCGTACTTCTATCACACTGTTTGGCTACGATACCAATTCAGATCGTTTGTCCCTGAGTAAATGACTGTGAAGAATATGTTTAAGCATTCGGAGGGAAAACTTGGTGATCGAAATTTCGTAAGTCGATACCGCCGCAACGGAAAATGCCGTTGTTTAATTATTCCCACCCCAACTACTGCATCTTTTCCCTGACACTCTCTGCCCTGTATCGTGCTAGTACAAAACGATCGCCACTTCTTTCTACTTTTTGATGTCGTCCGTTAATTCTACTGGACGCGCATCCCACACAGCGCAGAAATACCGCAGCCGCGGCGGAGCGGCCGAGCACATTGAGGCGCTATGCTACGATGCGCGAGGCCGTTTCCCGTCGGGGGTTCGAATCCCCCCTCGGGCATGGATGTTTGTGCCGTTTTTAGTATAAGCTAGTTTGTAAGTTTAGGGAGTAATGACCCCGTCGTTAAGTCCCATAAGCTCTACAAAAATTTGACATTTTTGAACAATACCGCATACCAAAAGATGACGGGAAAAAGTATTAGACAGCCTTTTAATAAGAGACTTCTGAGTGTTCTGCCATTAACCAATCATTGGTGCGCCTTCGCCGCTACATTTTCTATGCATTATTTCTAATTTACGTCGGACGTAATTGTAACTCCTGCTTATTTAATTCAGTTTTATGCCTGTATATTTGATTTATTACGTAAATAAGGTTTACCGGGTTCCTATTAATACAGTTGTGCATAATCTCACACATTTCATTATTTCAACCCTTTCGTGGGAAAAGTAGATGGGATAGGAAACTTAATTTTGTTAGGTATGAAATAAATTAATAGGTAATTCCAATTTTACAACTAGTTTTAGTTTACAATCTACAGCAGAGTGGGATGTGGGATTTTTTTTCATCAGGAGGATATGTAATGAAAATACCACTTTGAAAAAAGTGTTTATTGATATATTTTCATAAAAAGACAGAAACAGCTGCAAATACTACATTAATGAATAAAAACAAATTATTTCCCTTGAAAGTGGCGGAAACATAGACCCACACACAGCGGTACATTACAAGCTATGCACATGTAGGGAGTTCGCTTTTCCATCTGCAAAGCGTGCATCTCCGATTACTGCTTCCCAAAATAGGATGATGGTTTCGAACCTGTGACAGCCGGACGTCTACAGAAACTACTCGCATTTGCAAGGTATGTTGGTATTTTGGCACGTCGTGTAGTATTACAGTATCCATAAATGAGTTGTCGTGCTAATTTCAAAAGAAATGTTTACAGATCCTGGAGGAGCCCCACAGATGGCAGTATGTTACAATCGTCGGAAATGAGTACCTCACGGACGCCTTTCCGTTATTTTTAAGCTGGGAAATACATCCCAACCGCCTACGAAAGAGCTTAGCTCAATAAAGAGGAAGGGGATTGGCGTTCAACTGTCCGTCAACAGCGTGGTAGTCAGCGACGGCGCGCGCGCTCGGAGGTTTGGGCTGAGGGTGGCGAAGGCAATCGGCCGCGCCCTTGTAACGTAACTGACACTACTGCTGGCAGCAGTCACTCAGGGAGATAAACGTGGGGCCGCGGGGGGACTGGAAGCGCCGTCCTCCCAAGTGCGAGTCCAGTGTGCTACCTGCGCCTGCCGCGCGGCGATCAGGGCGGTTGCCATCGTTCCAAGCATACACACACCTTAGGAAACAGTTCTGCTGTTACTTTTGATATCCTCACAACTTCAATTGACAATGTAATCAGCCGGCCGCAGTGCCGAGCGATCTGCAGCGCGCCAGTCACGGTCTGCGCGGCCGTTGCGGTTGGGGATTCGAATCCTCCCTCGGGCATGGATGTTTGTGCCGTCTTTATTATGAGCCAGTTCTTAAGTAGTTTTTAAGTTTAGGGACTGATGACGCCGCAGTTAAGTCCTTTAAGCAAAAAAAAAAAAAAAAAAAAAAAAAAAAAATCTGAACTGCTTTGGGATTCTCTTAAATCGTTTATATTAAAAGGAGCAGCAGTCGACCAATAGCACAACCATGAGGAGCGTCTTGTATCACTTCTGCTTTACTCGATTTCTTTCCATGAATTACCAGGGACTGTCTCCTCTCTGAGTCACTAATCAAACTACTTATCGTCGTAAACATCACGTAAATTTAAAAATGTTGAAACAATTCGAGATCCCTTGTCGATAGCGCTCATCACGTCATGTCAGTAATGAGCTACTTTTGTTTCACAAGAATAGTGTTTTCGAAATGCTTGTTCACAAAAGGGTACACACTCTTCGGGGTAACGTTGGAATATACAGGGTGTTTCACTAAGTGTGTCTGCCTCTGTAACTTATAAAATAACAGGTGACGCGAAATTTTAATGCGGTAGGTCAGCACAAGAAATATTACACTTCCTGCGGAGCTATGAATATAGTTTATTGTATTATTTTCCAAAGAGTTACACCACAAAGATATAATGTTTTAAATGGTACAATAGTTTTTTCTATCGTGTATTGGATTCGTTTAAACCAGCTGCGTCCAAATCAGTTTAAACTACATTCCTATCACTGTTAGTTTGGGAGCTATAACCCTTCAAAGTTCCGGGGGCGGAGGCTGCGATAGCGTAACTGACTGGCCAAGTGGCTATGCCCTGGGGCACGGCCCACTGTCTCATCTGAGAACTTTCTATTCGACTACGGGTCCCTTGTCCTTTGTTGTGTGGTTGTTTGTCTACTTTAAGGACGGAGCTTTATCAGAACCATAAAAGGCATACAATTTGGACCGGAACAGTTATTTTTTACTACTCCAGGGATATCTACTTCTTGTTACTCAAGTTAGTAGCTCTTCATAACTCTGATTATAGATAATTTACTTCGTCTTCTTTGATGAAAGAATTTTGGAAATTTATGTTTAGTAAATCTGCCTAATCAGAATTGTTATTAGCAGCATTACCATTACCAAGCTGTCATAGTCTGGTGAAGGGACCGTTTAATATTAAGAAATGTAAATGGAAACTTTGGTCCTAAACCTATTTCTAAAAACCACTCCACAGTTGTAATTTAATGCATGTGAAAATGTATCATTCTAAAATCTGATCTTCCATTATAAAATAACAGCGTTATAGTCGTATAAGATAAAATTCGCCTAAAGCTTTATTTTCGTTGATGTACATATTCTAGTATTGTAATATTCAATGAATCTTTCGGACAGGTTATATTATATATCATATTAACATAAACGATATGATATATAATATAATCTGTCCGAAAGATATGTATATATATATATCAACATAAACCACCCCCATGAACCACAGACATTGCCGAGGTGGGGTGGCTTGCGTGCCTCAAAGATGTATATAGCCGTATCGTAGGTGCAACCACAACGGAGGGGTATCTGTGGAGAGGCCAGACAAACGTGTGGTTCCTGAAGAGGGGCAGCAGCCTTTTCAGTAGTTACAGGGGCAACAGTCTGGATGATTGACTGATCTGGTCTTGTAACATCAGCTAATGTGGCTTTGCCACACGGTTACTGCGAACGGCTGAAAGCAAGGGGAAACTACAGCCGTTACTTTTCCCGAGGACATGCAGCTCTACTGTATGAAAATATGATGATGGCATCATCTCGGGTAAAATATTCCGGAGGTAAAATAGTCCCCCATTCGGATCTCCGGGCGGGGACTACTCAGGAGGATGTTATCATCAGGAAAGACAATACTGGCATTCTACGGATCGGAGCGTGGAATGTTAGATCCCTTAATCAGGTAGGAAAATTAGAAAATTTAAAAAGGGAAATGGATAGGTTGAAGTTAGATATAGTGGGGATTAGTGAAGTTCGGTGGCAGGATGAACAGGATTTCTGGTCAGGTGAGTACAGGATAATAAATACAAAATCAGTTGGGGGTATCACAGGAGTAGGACTAATATTGAATAAGAAAATAGAAATGCGGGTAAACTACTATGAGCAGCACAGTGATCGCATTATCATTGTCAAGATAGATACGAAGCCAACACCGACAACAGTAGTACAGGTTTATATGCCAACTAGCTCTGCCGATGATGAGGAGATCGAAGAAATATATGAGGAGCTTAAGGAAATTATTCAGACAGTTAAGGGAGAGGAAAATGTAATTGTAATGGGAGACTGGAATTCGGTAGTAGGAAAAGGAAGAGAAGGAAAAATAGTAGGTGAATATGGACTGGGCAGAAGGAATGAAAGAGGAAGTCGCCTGGTAGAATTTTGCACGGAACATAATTTAATCATAACAAACACGTGGTTTAAGAATCACAAAAGAAGGTTGTACACTTGGAAGAGACCAGGAGACACCGGAAGGTATCAGATAGATTTTATATTGGTAAAACATAGATTCCGGAACCAGGTTATAAACTGCAAGACATACCCAGGGGCAGATATAGACTCTGACCATAACTTGTTAGTCATGAACTGTAGGCTGAAACTGAAAAAACTGCAGAAAGGTAGGAAAATAAGGAGATGGGACCTAGATAAATTGAAGGAACGGGAAGTTCTGATGAATTTCAGAGGGAGACTTAGGCAACAATTGACAGAAACAGGGGGAAATAAAACAGTAGAAGATGAATGGGTAGCATTGAGAGATGAAATAGTGAAGGCAGCAGAGGACATAATAGGTAGAAAGGCAAGACCTACAAAAAACACTTGGATAACACAGGAAATACTAAATTTAATTGATGAAAGGAGAAAATATAAAAATGCAGTAAATGAAACAGGCAAAATGGAGTACAGACGACTAAGAAATGAGATTGATAGGAAGTGCAAAATGGCTAAGCAGGAGTGGCTAGAAGCCAAATGCAAATCTGTAGAAGAATGTATAAGAAGGGGAAAAGTAGATACCGCCTACAGGAAAATCAAAGAGACATTTGGGAACAAGAAAAGCAATTTTACGAATATTAAAAACTCAGATGGGAAACCAGTTCTCAGCAAAGAAGGGAAGGCTGAAAGGTGGAGAGAGTACATAGAGCAGCTCTACAAAGGAAATGAACTTAGAGACGATGTTGTAGGAAGGGAAGAGGAAGTAGATCAAGATGAAATAGGAGATATTATACTGAGAGATGAATTTGATAGAGCCCTGAAAGACCTAGGTCGGAACAAGGCCCCTGGAGTAGATGACATACCCTCAGAGCTACTAAAGTCTCTGGGAGAGCCAGCCATGACAAAATTATTTGAACTGGTGAGTAGGATGTATGAGACAGGCTAAATACCCTCAGACTGTAAGGAAAATGTAATAATGCCCTTTCCAAAGAAAGCAGGCGCAGACAGGTGTGAAAATTACAGAACCATCAGTTTGATAAGTCATGGTTGCAAAGTTTTAACACGAATTATCTACAGGAGAATGGAAAAGCTGGTAGAAGCTGACCTCGGGGAAGATCAGTCTGGATTCAGGAGGAACGTTGGAACCCGGGAGGCAATACTCACTTTACGTCTTATCTTATAAGATAGATTAAGGAAAGGGAAACCTAAATTTTTAGCCTTTGTAGATTTGGAGAAAGCGTTTGACAATGTTGACTGGACCACACTCTTTCAAATTCTGAAGTCAGCAGGGGTAAAATACAGGGAAAGGAGAGTTATCTACAACTTGTACAAAAGCCAGACCGCAGTTATTAGACTCGAAGGGCATGAAAGGGAAGCATCAGTTGGGAAGGGAGTAAGACAGGGTTGTAGCCTTTCTCCGATGTTATTCAATTTGGAATAGGTATTAAGGTTCAGGGGGAGGAAATAAAAACATTGCGTTTTGCTGATGACATTGTAATTCTGTCAGAGTCAGCGAACGACCTGGAAGAGCAGTTGAATGGAATGGACAGTGTGTTGAAGAGAGCGTACAAAATGAACATTAACAAGAGCAAAACAAAAATAATGGAATGCGGTCTTAGAAAATCAGGCGATGCTGAAGGAATTAGACTAGGTAACGAAACAATGAAGATGGTAGATGAGCTTTGTTACTTGGGTAGTAAAATAACATGCGATGGCCGCAGTACAGAGGATATAAAATTCAGAATGGCAATGGGAAGAAAAGCATTTTTGAAAAAGAGAAATTTGCTAACATCGAATATTAATTTAAGGGTAAGGAAGTCTTTTCTGAAGGCATTTGTGTGGAGTGTTGCCTTGTATGGGAGTGAAACATGGACGATAAGCAGTGCGGACAGGAAGAGGATAGAGGCTTTTGAAATGTGGTGTTACAGAAGAATGCTGAAGATTAGGTGGGTAGATCACATAACTAATGAAGAGGTACTGAACAGAATTGGCGAGAAAAGGAATTTTTGGCATACCTTGACTAAAAGAAAGGATCGCTTGGTAGGACACATTCTTAGACATCGAGGAATCGTAAATTTAGTATTGGAGGGAAGTGTGTGGGGTAAAAATCGCAGAGGGAGGCCAAGAGACACGTATAGTAAGCAGATTCAAGTGGATGTGGGTTGCCGTTCTTATGAGGAGATGAAACGGCTTGCTCAGGATAGAGTAGGGTGGAGAGCTGCATCAAACCAGTCTCCGGACTGAAGACCATAACAACAACAACATTAACATAAAGTTAGTGCCTTGCAAGTCATGTGTATGTAACGTCACTGTGACATTCTGTTGTAAACTGCAACGTCTTAGTATTCAGGAACTGCAAAAGGAAGAGAGACTTCACGATTAAAACTTACGATGTACTTTGTATCCGCTTCTGCAAAGCTTGTATGGCGGCGTGAACACCATACGCGCCTGGGTAGCGACACTTGTTTCCCCGCGAGATGTCGTCGTGACAATTACCATAAACCGCAACAGCTCGTCCACTGTGACTCGTGCCGCTGCTGCTGCAGCTTCTGGGCGATACGATGATGGCCGTCGTTTTGTATGCCACATGAATATGCGAGTCAGGTCCAAAGAAACGAACGAAATCCACATTACGCAATAGAGCTGTAATCGGTCTACGACTGTGTAACTTAAGAGACTCACGATGCCCTTAAAATTGTATTTCTAAAATTTTCACTTCCTCATTTGCCTGGGAATACAGTACGTAATTGCTTTACAATTATTATTGATGGTATTTGTTCTATCTATACAACTAGAAGCAGAGGCGTGTTTTATCTTCACCTAACAAGTTTCATTTTATCGAAATAATAGATCAATGGTATGCAATGAAACATGTTTGGTATGCATAGAACGGAAAAAATACCCACAATAACTAACGTTTTCTTTACTTACTTACTTACTTACTCGAATAACCCTTTTTGAGGGCGACGTAAATCAGCTTTGGCTGTGCTTCTGCCTGTTATCATTTCTTTCCTCCCAGATTCCCTTCGTCTGTCTTCCCTTCCTGTGTCTATTTCCACCTATTTGCTGGCCTCTTCTATCCATGAAGCCCAAACTTTTGTGTTTCATCATTAAAAGGTGTTTCATTCTCAATGAAAGTAGATAGCATAAGCTCGCATTTGCAACTGTATAGTGAACTGAATTTAATAAGTCTGTGAAAATCCTGATTAATTATTATCTATTCCGTATATCTGACTATACTTTTCTTAGGCCCGTTGCCATATAGAACCTCTATTTCACCCAACATTTTATTGTATCATTGATCATTTGCGATCATATTTTACAATACGACACTTTAAGGACACGCATCATTTGGTCCTTCTCTTAATTGATGTTTGCTGGTTTTTGAGTGAAGGAGATTTCTGGGCGTAGCTTCCAAAAAATTACTGAACATAAATTATTTAAAAAAATTCTTACGTATGCATTGGACTTTTTGAGTGAACTATGTTACGTAAGAACCACAACAAAAACCAAAACATTATTAATTACACACACAAGAAAAACGAGATTGCCATTATTAATGGTAATATTAAAGAAAATTTCCATTAGGAGCCCTAGGAGAATATCCTGTATAAACTGAGAAAATAACAGCCCACAATAAATAATAATATGCAGGATACTCCACAATTCATGTTAGACATAACTGTACACTGTAAATGGGAGTTTGTAGATGACTTTTTACGCAAGAGCCCATTACCATAAATGTCATGAATAACGTTATCAGCACTGTGAAATCTCTTCTACTTCAAGCTCTCTCATTTACACATGTTTAGAGAACGTACTAAAGACCAAAAGTAGACAAAATCCGGTAAATTCTTCCAATGGTAAAGTGCTCATAGCTCTTAAGATGTACATTTTAGAGCCGACGTCTACTAGATCCTTTTTGATAAGAAAGTACCTCGCTCATCGACGAGAATATGGTAGCAGGCCAAGGAAAATTCTTGTAAATTCCACATGTAACCTTACTCATTACTCAACTGGTTTAGTGCAACTTGTTAATGGTTTTACTGGAAAGAAAATTGTTAAATATTAGTACTATATCAAAAGGCAGTATTGTAGAGATAACAAGAAGTATAGTTAACATTCGAAAAACATAAAAAAATTACGTCAGTATTTAAAATGCTGAGAAAGCTAAAAAAATATAATATAGGCCTACCGGGTAATCAAAAAGTCAGTATAAATTTGAGAGGTAAAAATTGATACACATGCTTGGAATGACATGGGTTTTATTAAAACAAAAATAAATAAATACATAAAATAAAAATAAAAATAAAAAAGTTCAAAAATGTCCGACAGATGGCGCTGGAAAGCAAAACGTCAGTGACTGCGTATGAAAATCGTGTGTTAAAACGAGCAGTAATGAGAGAAAGAATCAGATGCACCAGCAGTCGCAGCATGTTGACGTTACCTGAAAAGGCGCTTTTAGTGTAGCTCTATTATCAGAATGGGGAATGTGCTAGTTCAGCCTTACGATCCTATCGCCATAGGAAGGGGATTCGATCGGGATAAGGTCCGTTAACAAATGCATCTTTGATGAGAATGATTTAGAAGTTCGAAGAAGCCACGGGTTGTTTAGACGATAGAGCCCGTAGTGGCCGACCGAGCACAAGGTGTAATACTGCTGAGATAGTTCCGGAAGAAATGGAGACTGTAGCGGGTTCGTCTATGCACGGGGAAGTCAGCGCTCGTGCAGTCACACGTCGCACCGGCATTCCATACACTACTGTTTGGTTGGAACTTAGGCGTACCCTCCGATGGTATCCTTACAAAATCCATCGGCATCATGATCTGATACTTGACGATTCAGCGAAGCGGATGGGATTTTCGGAGTGGGCGTTTCAAAAGATGGCGGATGATGACGATTGGTTGAGTAACGTGTTGCGGACCGACGAAGCTCATTTCATGCTCCGAGGGTCTGTTAACGCCCACAACAGCAGAATTTGGGCTACCGAAAATCCTAGAAGTCGTGGAAACTCCACTGCATGACGGGCCTGTTTTCTTTGAGGAACTGCGTGATTCTAGTTTTGTAACTGCTACCGTGACGGGTGAGAGGTACGGCGAGATGTTACGGAATCGCATCATCCCCAGCCTGGCTGATAAACACCTGCTGCAACGTACGATTTTTATGCAGGGTGGAGCTCCATGTTGCTAAACGTGTGAAAGATCTCTTGCGCCCGTCGTTTGGTGATGATCGTGTGCTCAGCCGCCACTTCCGTCATGCTCGGCCTGCCAGGTCCCCAGACCTCAGTCCGTACGATTAATGGCTTTGGGATTACCTGAAGTCGCAAGTGTATCGTGATCGACCGACATCTCTAGGGATGCTGAAAGACAACATCCGACGCTAATGCCGACTACAGCTATTGTTGAGGAATGATGGTGAACATATTGAGCATTTCCTGTAAAGAACATCATCTTTGCTTTGTCTTAATTGTCTTACTTTGTTATGCTAATTATTGCTTTTCTGATTAGATGAAGCGCTATCTGTTTGAATTTTTTTTTTTTTTTTTTTTTTTTTTTTTTTTTTTTTTTTCTGATTATACCAGGTTGGTAGTGAAGGCTGTTGATTGTAATATTGACACAGTATCAAATAATGTAGCGGAAGAGACAGATTCATGGCTTGTAGAAAATAAATTGGTGTTAAATCAAAGTAATTTTTTTTTTCAATTTCTAACATAATTTAACAAAAGCTGACATTTGGATTACACATCGTTGGGATACTATAAGTGTGACTGAACGGTTCAGATTGTTAGGTGTTCAGATAGATAGTAAGCTATCATGGAAAGCCCATGTTCAGTATCTTGTTCAAACACTACATTCTGTTTTACTTATCACTATAACAGTACATGAAATAAGTGATTTTTGAACACGAAAAGTAGGTTTACTATGCTTACTTTCATTCACTTAAGACGTACGGGGTTATTTCCTGGGTAACTCGACTGATACAAAAAGGATATTTTTGGGTCAGAAACGGACGTTTCGAACAATATGATGTGTAATTCTCGAACGTCGTGTCGTGGCGTCGCAATACATATTTTCTTTAATGTCGTTTGTTGTTAACGGTATCGACTTATTTCCACGAGTTAGCAGCTTTCACTCGGTGAACACTAGACAGAACCCGAATCTACATTTGGATCACACCTTCTTGATTGTTGTGCGGAAAGGCGTGCAGTATTCTACAGCATGCATTTTCATAAGCTGCCACAAGAACTCAAGAAACTTGGTACTAACCCATGCACTTTGAAATCTAAATTGAAGTGTTACCTCATGATTTGCTCCTTTTATTCTGTCGAGGAACTCCTGGAAAATTTTTAAAAAAGTCCTATTCCTTTTATTCGATATTGATTCTTTTTACCTAGCCTTAAAATTGTCAGGGGCATAGGACTACTTTAAGTTTTTCTATTACGATTCTTGTGTTAAACTTCATGTACTGACTTGTTTCATGACCATCGAGTCCTGCTCCTCGATTGGGTCCTGCGAAATAGAAAACATTATTATTATTACAAATATAAGGCACACTTTGGGGGCTTACTGAATAAACAGTTTACATGTGTAATCCATCCATAAGCGTTTTGGAACTTCCTCTTTTGTAATTACACAAGAAAAAGTCATAAGGCATGTTCACTGGTTTGTTGTGAAGAAATTATTAAAATTTCAGTCCTCTTGGTTCACACTGATTCCTGTTGCCTAGTAGGCACACCAAATATTCAAATGTTTGTAAATCAATCAGACCAAACTGCATGGTCAGCAGTCCGTAGTTTACAAACTACTTAAACTAAGGTAAACTAACCTAAGGACAACACACACACACACACACACACGAACCTCCTACGGTGGGCACACCGTCCACAATGGGCCGTGGTAACTATTTTCATATGTGATGACATCCACTTGCTCTGTGCCTGTCGGTTCGCCATACAAAGACATTTTCGAAGGGCGACAGTCCATCCTGTGATACCAAGAAAGCAACTGTACGTACAGCGACATGTGCTCGCGCATTATCTTACTGAAATATGGCATCTCGGGTGTCAGGCTGAAAGAGTGTGCCAATCACGTGGGTTACGCTAGTCCTCTCGTCATGCGCCGTCCGTGGTTTGTGGTTGTACACAATAGCACCCACTCCATCACGCCTTGAATTAGCGATGCATTAGTAGATTACCAATATTAATATTAAGCAGTGGTCTAGACCAGGGAAATTCAGTAGTTTACCGTCAGTTAGAAGTAAGACCAACTCTTTGACGCATCTAATTATTTATTACGTCATTTTTCTGAACTAGTTGCTGTAAAGTATGCAGTGACATAATTTTGCAGATAGAGTCCTTCGAATACTCAAACACACACACACACACACGTTATAAAACATCAGGCCTAATGACATTTTGCTGTATACCAATGTAAGGAGAAAGTAGTTTTTGATATTCAGTGTTAGAACCCACTACTCATCTCACAAGGACGCATAATCTTCTTAATTTTACAGAGTAAATGAGCCACCTTCTTCCTAACCGATGTACGTTTCACAGTGTAAACTGCAATATTCGCGAGTTTTTCTTCTTGTGGCTGTTTGCTGACGAAGTATGGAAGTAAGTAATTCAAAACGTGTGGTACAATAACTTTCCTTTCTCACTGTTCTAGTGTTTGTACAAAACATTTCTGTTATTTTCGCTTTCTAAAAACTATAGAATAATATTGCATTTTCTGCAAATTTAGAAGACATCTCTTATTCACAATATGTAATTTATAAATATTGAATTGAACTTTATGCCTCTTTCCTAATACTTGTTGTAAGCATCATAAGAAATTACAAAAGAATCGAAAACCAAAAAATACATGTAGCATTCACAATCCAATGACAATGAATAATTTCTGTTTAAAGAAGATGTTGGCAAGTACTTGTCAAGCAAACATCAGCAAGACTCAAAATAACATTAATCCGAACATTACGGCGTGTCATATGTAGTCTATAAATAATGTACTCTACTTCGTCTAACGTTATAATGTAAAACTATGAACAAACACAGGGTATCCCAGTTTCATCTACTCCAGCCAATATCTCCGGGGTGGCACAGTTCTGCAAAAAATGCCTCGAATGAAAGTTGTAAGATCAGAAGGGGTCATGGAATGGTTACCTCGAAACGACGATGTTCTATAGGTAACTTTTATTTTGTAAAATCAATCATTTGTCGGCAAATGACACTTCATTGTAAATTTCCCAGGTTACCAGTAGTCGAGAACAAAGCAAGATCGGGAAACATATTCAAAGAAAAACTTGTGTGGTTTATGAACTCTGTTCACTGGTGAAATTTTCGTGAAATTGAAATGAACTTCAAATTCTTCAGTTCGGATTAACCGGAAAGTAAATAGCATGGCATTAGCATAACCCAATGTGCATCACTTGGAGGGTGCCAAATCAGAGACCATCATTGCGGTTATGCCATCGCAATCAGAGAAGAGAAGGGTGGAGCTTGAGGCTAGCAAGTAAACGTCATTGTCAGAGAATTTGAAATCATGACCGAGGTTCAGAGAAATTTTATCTTTGGAGACTGAAAATTTCTCAGGTGTTCTCATTTGGAATTAATCTTGACTGTCGTGAATGTGATAAATTTTTCTCTTTTGGTCTTAGAAATAGTGTTTGTTATGGGTTTTAGAAAAATTCCGTCTTGTCGAACTCCGATCAGTTTCGCCTCGTGGGACTTAAAATCCGTACAAACAACAGTTTTCTCAACAGGAATATTTAGAGCACACAAGTTAAAATGCAGCTGAGTCACTTTGTCTCGCAATCGACTTTCTTGAGCTCGTCTGTTCTTTCTGCCTTCTCTCTGTATTTAAAGAGGATGGATTGCCATGGGGCATTTCGTTGTTTTATTATTTACGTCAATATCGCGATATGTAAAGGTGCCCTTCTGAAAGGCATAGTTCCGTCAGACACGTAGTAATTTTCTAAAAGACCGCTCTCGAATACTGTATGGTTTGGCTTCACATTGAGGCGAAAACTACGGCAAGCATGTGTAAAAATGTTCAGATGTTTGTTAACCTTATGGGACTCAACTGCGGGGTCATCAGTCCCTAAACTTACAAACTACTTATAAACTACTTTACACTAATGACAACAAACATCCATGTCCAAGGCAGGATTCGAACCCCTGACGGGGAACGGCCTCGGCAAGCATGAGTAAACAAACGCGTCGCGTACATGTAATACGTCAGTTGTCTTGCAATACGCTTGCTGAATGGTTCGTTGAAGGGAAATTTAAGAAAACCAAGAATAGTAAAAGTGATCGGTACAATTTATTGTTCGTCTCTAATACATACGTCCTAAATGGCTGATTACGAGTTATTCGAAATAGCGAGAATGATAACAATTGTTGGCGTGTGCTGTGACAAATATACATCCGCACAAATGTTGTCTATAGAAAGGTATACCGATGTCCGTCATCCTACGAAGGAAACTATTAGATCTCAGGTAAGACGAGCTGAAAGAGGTACAACGACAGAGGCGAATGCGCTATGAGTTCTTGCTATCTACGTCTACGTGGGATACTCTGCAAATAACATTATACTATTTATCTCCCATTCCATTCTCAAATAGCGCGCGGCAAGAAAAAACACTTGAATCTCTCCGTTCGGTCTCTGATTTCTCGTATTTTATTCTGATGGTCATTTCTACCTATGTAAGTGGGAGTCAACAATAAATTTTCGCATTCGGAGGAGCATGTTGGCGATTGGAGTTTCGTAAGTAGCCGACGGCGCAGCGATAAGCGCCGTTGTTGTAATGATTACCATACCAGATCCTGTATCATTTTCGTAACGCTGTCTCCCCGGTATCGTGACAATACGAAGCGAGCTGGCCTTCTCTGGACTCTTTCGATGGCCTCCGTCAAACCCATCTGATAAGGATCCCACAGTGGGCAGCAATACTCCAAAAATCATGGACAAGCGTAGTGTATGCAGTTTCTTTTGTAGTTTTTTTAAGGGTTCTGCCAGTAAAACGCAGTCTCTGGTTCGCCTTTCCCACGACATTATCTACGTGTTCTTTCCAGTTTAAGTTTCAAGTAATAGTTTTTGTGTCCCAGCTTCGTCGCCGCTTTTGTGTCTCGTTTCCGTCGTAGGTGTCGGTGGCCGAGTAGGAAGACCGACACAGGAATAAAGGTAGCACGCTTGTGCAGGTACGGAGGGGAGCAGCCAGTGGGACAGCAGAAACTACAAACTCTAGAGTAAATTAGAACGAGATATATATTGCACAGAATTTATACAATACTTAACTTTTACATAGCTCAGTGCTGCAGAATGCTGATACATAGTTGAGCTAGAGGCCTGCCTAGTACCTATCCGATAGCCAAGTCTTCACTGGTCCTAAAGTGCTAACGGGTTCCTATCTCAGTCCCAAGTGAACGATGTCGTTCAGTGGTGGCCACGTGCGGAGATTTAGCAGAGGGCGCTCGTGGCTGACGTCGTAAGAACGCCGCGCCGTGCGTGCACGGCGGCGCGCGGCGAAAGTAGGTGGAGCGCACTTTAGACTTGTGCGACACCACAATAGTAATTCCTAGGTATTTTGTGGAGTTTACGGCCTTCACTTCTAACTGATTTATCTTGTAAACAAAGTTTAACGGGTTTCTTTTCGTACTCATATGGACGACTTCACACTTCTCATTATTTAGAGTCAATTGCCAATTTTTACACCATAGAGATATCTTATTTAGATCGTTCTGCAGTTGGTATTGATCTGTAGATGATTTTACTAGACTGTAAATGACGGCAAACAACCTAAGAGAGCTACTTAGATTTTCCCCTAAATTGTTTATGTAAATAAGGAACAGCAGAGGACCAATAACACTACCCTTTGGAACGCCCGATATCATCTCTGTTTTAGTCGATGCCTTACCATCGATTACTACGAACTGTGTCCTCTCTGACTGGGAATTCCCTATCCAATCGCAAATTTGTGGCGATATACCATAACCACGCAATTTGATTAAAAGCCGTTTGTGAGGTACCGTGTCAAAAGCCTTTTGGAAATCAAGAAATACGGAATCGATTTGCGAACCTTTGTCAATAGCGACCATCACTTCGTGTGAATAAAGAGCTGGTTGTGTTTCGCATGAACGATATTTTCTAAATCCATGTTGACCTTGGGTCAATAGATCATTTTGTTCGAGATAATTCATAAGATTTGAATACAGGACATGTTCCAAAACACTGCTGCAAATTGACGTCAAGGAAATACGCCTGTAGTTTTGTGGGTTACTCTTACTGCCTTTCTTGAATATAGGTGTGACCTGTGCAACTTTCCAATCTTTTGGGACAGATATTTCTTTGAGAGAGCGGTTGTATATGGCTGTTAAGTAAGGAGCTATTGCTGAAGCATTATTAGATAGAAATATAATGGATATACAGTCCGAACCAGAAGACTTGTTCTTGTTAAGTGATTTTAGTTGCTACACTACTTCTACGTTACTCATTATGGCCTTTGTTCGTAATTCGAAATCTGGAATATTGGTTTCGTCTTCTTTGGTCAATGAGTTTCTAAAAGCGATGTTTAGTAATTCTCATTTAGTAGCGCTGGCATCGGCAGAATCACCATTACTACGACGTAGTGAGAGTATTGTTTGAGTTTTGCCCCTAGTATATTTAACATATGACCAAAATATCTTAGGGTTTTCAGTCAAATTTCGAGAAAGAGTTTCGTTATGATAAGTGTTGTAGGCATCAGGCATTTTTCCTCGCTAAATTTCGAGCTTCTGTGTAGGTTCGCCAATCCTGGGGATTTTGTGTTCGTTTAAATTTAGTAAGCCTTTTCCTTTGCTTTCTCATCAGTGTCCTGACCTGTTTTGTGCACCAAGGATGATCACCTCCTTCTTTTATTAATTTATTTGGTATAAATCTGTCAATTGCTGTCGATACCACTTCTTTGAATTTCAGCCACATCTGGTGTACACCTACGTTTAGCGTTAGAAACAAGTGGAAGCTGTCTTTCAAGAAGCAATTTATTTTATTCCTATCTACTTTCCTGAACTAATATACTTTTCGTTTATTTGTGGTAACTTTGGGACTTTCGATATTCAATTTCGCTACGACAGCTCTGTGTTCACTCATGCCTGTATCCGTTTTGATGCTCGTTATGAGCTCAGTATTATTTGTTGCTAAGAGATCAAGTGTGTTTTCACATCTATTTACAATTCTAGTTGGCTCATGAATTAATTCTTAGAAGTAATTGTCAGAGACTGCGTCGAGTACAATTTTGCACGATGTTTTATTGGTACCTCCTGATTTGTAAGTATAATTTCGCCAACAGACTGAGGGAAAATTAAAATCACCGCCTACTATTATCGTGTGAGTCGGATACGTTTTTGTAATTAGATTCAGGTTTTCTTTTAATGTTTCTGCGATATTATCATCGCCGGCCGCGGTGGCCGAGCTGACTGCGCCGCGCTTGTCACGATCTGCACGGCCACTACGGTCGGGGGTTCGAATCCCCCCTCGGGCACGGATATTTGTGCCGTCCTTAGTGTTAAGTAGTTCATAAGTAGTTTGTAAGTTTAGGGACTGATGACCCCGTAGTTAAGTCCCATAAGCTATGCAAATATTTGAATACTTTATTGTATCATCAGAGTCGAGAGGCCGGTAAAAGGCACCAATTATTAACTTCTTACGTTTTTCAGGTACAACCTCTACCCGTAATTGCTCACAGGAACTATCAACTTCAACTTCGCTACATGAAATACTACTTTTGACGGCAACAAACACGCCTCCACCTATTTTGTTTCATCTATCCTTTCTGAACACTGTCAGAACTTTTGCAAATTCTTCTGCTGAACGTATTTCCGGTTTGAGCCAACTTTCACTGCCTACAATGATGTGTGTATCGGTGCTTTCTATTAACGCTTGGAGTTCCAGAACACAGCTACAACAATTTACAACTGTTATACCGATAGTTCCCAGATCCACATTTCTCCTGTGATCCGCCTGCACCCTTTGAGATTGCCCAGTTTGTTTTTCCCCGAAGCCCTTTATCCTAAAAACCCGCCCAGTCCACGCCACACAGCCCCCGCTACCCGTGCAGCCGCTTCCTGCGTATGCAGGAGATGAAAATTAAACATTGAGTATTAATGAAATCGATTTATTGAATGTTGAGTAATGCTTTATATGATATGATAATTATGAAGAATGTTTTGTGTTTGTTTCTGTTTGTTTCGTGGTCGATCGAGGTACGGCAGTACACAGGAGCAGCGTCGCCGCAGCACAGAGCTGTCCGTTGTGGGACGTCACGGGGCAGCGGACGTCTCTGCGCCTTCTTTATTGCGGCACATCGATCGTCCCCTAAGAAGATTACTTAACATTACTTAACTTAACATTTACTATGGATATTTATCAGTTCAGTTTATGTCCTTGTAAATGTAACATTGCATCAGAAGCAAGTAGTATATGCTTGTATTGCAAGTGGACCAATAAACATATGATGTTTCACTGAAAAAGAGTTCTAATATTACATCATCTACATGGAATGATTTATTATTTAATGAGAAATATTGAGTTTATATGATCTTCTACATAGAGGAATAAAACACCATAAGTTTGAAACGTTTATAACAGCCCTTGGTAATCCCAAGGACCGGTGTACATCGAAGTAGCGGTGTGCGTCAGCGATATATCTCGAACCGGCCGACTCGCACAATCGATTGTATTCTGTTCTCATTAATCCGAAGCAGGACAAATGAAATGTTTCCGTAGTAGTACATTTCTAGTTCGTTGCTCGTTATGTGCGCGTCTACTTCGAGTTCTGTTAATGTGTGTCAAACGGAGTCTTTGACATGGAAGGCTATAATTCCTCGCCTGACTGATGATGAAAAATGTGTTCAGTTTTGTTGGGAGTATGGTTTACTGCCTAATAAACAACCGAGAGATTGTGTTGATTGCAAGAACCAGGAATGTGTTGTATTAATGAAGAGAGCGGACAGGATGGCAGCTGATGTGCAGAAAGTGTAGAAAGAGGACAAGCATTACAAGCAACACATGGGTTGAGAATACCAAATTAAATATTGAACAAAGTGTGTTATTTTTGCAATGTTGGGCTAGAAACTATACTCATGAAGAGACAGCGAAAGAGGCCGGAGTGTCAACCAACACAGTATTGGACTATTTTCATTTCTGTAGGGAAGTGTGTTATGTTATTGTGACAAACAACAGTTTTCCAATAGGAGGTGAAGGGAAGGTTGTGGAAATTGATGAATCACATATCGTGACTAGGAAATACGGGAAGGACGATTGTTAAAGAACGAACTGAAACATATGTGGATTTTTGTCGGAATAGAACGTGAGTCTAGAAATTGTTTTGTTGCAAAAGTTCATTCTAGAGGGAAGTATACTGTAATTCCTCTCATTAAACAGTTTATATAGCCGGGTACGAAAGTCATCACTGACGGGTAGCAGTAGTATCACTGTCTAAAGGACGAAGGCATTGAACATAAATTTGTAAACCATTCTGTTGAGTTCGTGTCATGTGAAGACCCCACAGTTCACACTCAGAACATTGAACGCTTGTGGAGGTCCGTGAAATCATCCATAAAAAAGGAGGGTAGACCATCAGACAAAGACGATTTGTCCCTTTTTCAATTTCTGTATTTGCATAATTTGAAACTGCCCGGTACAAAACATGCAAGTGATATCCTACCAGTGCTCCTGGAGGATATAGCGGAAGTCTATCCGGGGTACGGGAAAAAGGGATTGCGACCGATTGCCTACACCACAGGCGGTATTACGACCGATGAAGAACCTGACAACTAATGTAAGTTATTAGCTACTTGACTGTCCGATACTGTGTAATAAAGTATTGTGTCAGAGGTAATATTTATTAGAATACCTTTATTTATTTACATACGTATTTTGTGTTGAACAATTATTACAGCGATAGGAAATATTTTAAAATATTTAAAAACGAACCGATTTATATTTATAAGGGCTTAAGTGCAGTTTATAAGTCCGCGAGTAGTGTTTCATGTGTAGACGTTAAATTTCATGTCTGTGATCTTATTAAACATCGTTCTGTCCGCATCACGCTACCTTACATTAAACAAGGCATTCCTATAACTGTAGTAAAAGATAGATCTGTCTGCATCCCGTGAGATTTTCTTTTAAATTAAATTGGAACTACTACGGAAACATTTCAGATGTACCACCTCGCATTAATGAGAACAGAATACAATCGAATGTGCGAGTCGGCCGGTTCGAGATGTATCGCTGACATACGCCGCATACTTCGATGTACGCCGGTCCTTGGGGATTACCCAGGCTTTTGAATTCCAAGACGCATTCAAATACTGAAACAGTGGTATTTTAAATGTGAAACTAAAATTTAGTAGGCTGAGGATATATATGTTCAAATGTTTGTATAGCTTATGGGACTTAACTACGGGGTCATCAGTCCCTAAACTTACAAACTACCTATGAATTAACTAAGTCTAAGGATGGCACAAAGAGCCTTGCCCGAGGGGGGATTCGAACCCCCGACCGTAGTGGCCGTGCAGACCGTGACTGGAGCGCCTCAGTTCCCTCGGCCACCGCGGCCGGCAGGATATATACAGAGTGTTTCACTAAGTGTGTTTGCCTCTGTAACTTATAAAATAATAGATGACGGGAAATTTTAATGTGGTAGGTCAACACAAGAATGTTACACTTTCTGCGGAGCTATGAACATAGTTTATTGTATCATTTTCCAAAGAGTTACACCACAAAGATATAATTTTTTAAATGGAACAATAGTTTTTTTCTGTCGTGTATTGGATTCGTTTAAACCAGCTGCGTCCAAATCAATTTAAACTACATTCCTATCACTGTTAGTTTGGGCGCTAAAAACCTTCAAAGTTCCGGGGGCAGAGGCTGCGATAGCGTAGCTGACTGGCCAAGTGGCTATGCCCTGGGGCACGGCCCACTGTCTCATGACCAGCAGCCAGTGAGCTACGCTGTCGTAGCCTCCGCCCCCTAAACTTTGAAGGGTTATAGCTCACAATCTAACAGTGATAGGAATGTAGTTTAAATTGATTTGGACGCAGTTGGTTTCACCGAATCCAATGCACGATAGAAAAAACTATTTTTCCCGTCACCTATTATAAGTTACAGAGGCAAACACACTTAGTGAAACAGCCTATGTATGTATTAGGCTGTGGACATACACTTCGGAGGGAAGTCGGTGTCACGGTTCAGGAGAGGTGTTAAAGTTGCTAGGTGACGTTAGAAAATTTGCAAATATTTACTTAGAAACTGACTATAAGAGCTGTAAACAGGTTTTCATAATATGACTGATCCAAATTTAGGACGAGTTTGGTATGATACGAGATTATTTTGACAATTTAAAGTTGTTCACCACCTTTTCCCTTTGTCCCACCACATAATTATGGCGACCAGTGAACCGAGACTCGTGTGTTTGTTCGTCTGTACAGCACGAGTACCCAGCGGCAGAGCAGAGCGCCACGGCCCGGCAGACAGCAGGGGCCGTGGACTGGTGCCGGCAGCCGGCAGCCTCGGCGACCGGCCCGCAGTCTCCGTGGCGCCGCGCAGCGCGTGCGGGGCAGCTGCTCGCTGCCTCGCTGCAGCCGCCACTCTGTACTGACAGGCCGTGTGCTGCAGCCACCGCGGCGCACGCACCTGGCAGTGTGGCCGGCCAGGTGGCCGTCGTGAGGGGTGGGCGACCTGCACAGCGCGCGCTCTGCCCACCCCTACACCCACCCCAGCAACAACTTCGGCGTGCCAGCCGTCGGTGGAGCAGGGGACCTTTGAGTACTGAACCACATATTAAAGGCTATCACAACGGTGAGTCGGTTTCAGGCTGGTGAATGTGTATTATTATACGTGTTCCCACCTGATTTGTGACTTAGTTACAGTGTTTAGTGTATGTAATTGCGTTTAGTGCTAGACGGTAAAATGTCGGGATCTGAATCTCATATAGAACAGTGTGGTATGGACAGGCAGAGTAGGTCTTTAATGAGAATCTTTTCAAGAATTGTAATACAAGAGAATGAAGCTAGAGACGAGAAACTGAGATGTGAGAACGAGGCTACAGATATGAGGTTGAGACAGTCTATTGACGAGACTATGGAAGCGCACCAGGAAGAGCTTAAAACGTCTATTACCGAGTCTATGGAATCGCGGCAGGAAGAACTAAGCAAGTCTATTACTGAGTCTAGTAATGTTTAAGAGCAAAGGTCAACGAAAAGAATCGAGATTCTCAAGAACAGTTAGTGTCTTTGAAACAGAATATCGAGGTGTCTCAAGCTGAAACTAAGCAGCAGTTAGTAAGCCAAAACAACCACTTAGAAGTTCATATAAAATAATCTAGTGAAGAAAAAACAAAGCTGTGTAGTCATCTAGAAAGCTTAACTAAAAGACTAGACACTTGTACTATACATGTCAGTGTGATAATTGAAAGAAACGGCCAGGCTCTCCGTAGTGAAATTGAAGAACGCGCTGATGAACTCCGAACAGAACTAATAGAATCGGCCAAAGATATTTCTGCAAAAACTGTAGAAATTTCTTTCGTCGAAAATCGTGAGATCACTGCTTTGTCACAAGAAACTTGAAAGACTGACTGCGAGGTATACCAGGTCAAAGGCTAGTAGCGGAAATACAGATCGACGTGGATGCAGTCGAAGACTGCGTAATCGCGAGAGAGGCAGCACACGACTCAGGTAGCAGAGATCATAATACTGAACCAGTTAATAGATTATCGCAGACAGAAATGCATGTTCGAGAACTGATCCAGCAGTTATCTCAGATGACAACAAATTCAGAGAATAGAAATTTAGGTGAGCTGGAAAACATACTCTCCTTACTATTTTTGTTAATATCGATGATAACAATAATAACTCTGAAAATCAGCTGTGTAAAAGGTACTACGACTACAGAAAACCATCCAAATCTAATTGGCCGATAGACAATGCGGATGAATCAGAAGTGTTTAACACTACAGATCATGTCAATATTGTTAATAGATTTCCTACGATTACTCCAGGTGGTAAAATACACCCTGTTACATTCTTAAAGTCGTTTGAAAATTTCTTTCCCGCTAGTTGGAGCGACAGGAAGAAAATACTGTACGTTATTGGTTATTTAGAAAACAAAGCAAATGCGTAGGCTGTGTTACTCAGAAACGATTTTTATACTCGGGAAAATTTCTTAGGCTAATTTAAAAAGCGTTACTGGTCTCAAGGGGAACAGCAGAGGTTAGTTTTAGAATTGCTAGACCCTCCGTATCATTCTAAGCTTTGAGGAACGTTCCGCCAGTATTTTGATTGGTATTTAAATAGACTACGGTTGGTAGAACAACCAATAGCGGAGGACCATCTAATTTGTGGACTAATCAGTAGACTCCCACACCATAAAAAAGAAAAAAAAATAATGGAAGAGGAGTTACTTAGTTATCTTGAGAAACTTGACAATCTTAACAAGGAGAAAGAAGGCAAGCATGTCCGATTTAACCGTAATAACAACCGTGTCGAGAGTAGCAATAATTTCAATGGAAATCACTATAATAACAATTGGAATGCTCGAGGGTCGCGAAAATCGGGGATTCTTAATCAGGGCAATAAACACAGCAATTTATGTCAAGTGAAAAGACGATATAATAACCACAATAATCGGTCAAATAAGAAGAGACACGTAGGTCCCCGAACAATAGTACAGAGACGGTCCGACCGCAGACAGTCAATGAGGGACAGGTCATCGGAGACGTTGATATCGAGAATCAGAATCCCTCGGTGTGGGTCAACTGGTAGCGACTCCTAATACTGTAAATGTAAGACCCAATTATATTTTATCATTTGTCCAGGAATAGCAAGAGGATTTACTGAGGGAAGAACAAAAGATAAATAAACCAATGTATTTTAAGCCGGAGATTACAGCTGAGTCAAGGGCATAGAACTTGACATAGTCATTGACTCAGGAAGTGAGATGAGTATTATTTCGAGAGAACTGTTTAACTTAAAAAGGAGGCATTGGAATTTTCCAACGTTACCAGTGACAGGTGATAAGATAGTTGGGGTAACTGGTACCAAAAGCCATAATATTAATGAGGACGTTTATATAACATTTGAGTTTAACCAAAGTCAATTTTCCCATGCTTTCCTAGTAGTAGAAAAAGTAAATTTTCGTGTGATATTGGGTATTGATTGGCTGTGTAAACATCAAATTATTTTTCAACAAAAGATGGTTGCTGCGCAGCTATAAAATAAATCCCTTCAAGTACCCTTTAATAAGAAAACCTTGAACGAGGGTGATCATGAGTCTCTATGAATTAAGATGGAAGCTAGTCCAAATTCGTTAATTAATTCAAAAGTTTTAGAATGGAAAGTGTATCAATGTGAACTTAGCAATAATATCGAGAACGAGATAGATGACAAGTGTCAAATAAGAGAGTTCCTGTATAATAAAGAATGGGAACGCCTAAAAGCTGCATTATTAGAATGTAAGGCCGTTTTCTCTGATAAACCAGGTTGTATTAAGGATTACGTATGTAAGTTGAAAATCAAAACCAACAAGAAGCCTAATACTATCATTGTCGAATTGAGAGAAGCTGCTAGCAAAGAAATAAATAAAATGCTCGAACGAAAGATAATAGAGAGGTCTTCGAGTGCCTTCAATAATCCTTTGTGGGTAATTACAAAGGCAGGAGGAGGAGTGAGGTTGGTCCCAGATGCACGTGAACTGAATAAAATTATCGAAATGGAACGGGATAGACCTTCCCATGGAAGAAGTCCGTCTTAAGTCAGCGGGTGCTAGATATTTGAGCACAATGGACTTGACTGCAGGATATCACCAAGTATTGTTACACGAACAGTCAAGAGAATATACCGCCTTCCTCTTTGAGGGAATATCGTACCACTACTGTGTACTAGCATTTGGTTTAAATATTTCCGTATCCACATATATTAGAGCTGGAGATTTGGCGTTGAGAAAAGAGCTGTTACAGAGAGTCGTCATGTTGTTGTTGTTGTTGTGGTCTTCAGTCCGGAGACTGGTTTGATGCAGCTCTCCACAATACCCAATCCTGAGCAAGCCTCTTCATCTCCACATAAGAACGGCAACCTACATCTCTATGAATCTGCTTACTGTATCCATCTCTTGGTCTTCCTCTGCGATTTTTACCCCACACACTTCCCTCGAATGCTAAATTCACAATTCCTTGATGTCTAAGAATGTGTCCTACCAATCTATCCCTTCTTTTAGTCAAGGTATGCCAGAAATTTCTTTTCTCCTCAATTCTGTTCAGTACCTCCTCATTAGTTACGCGATCCACCCACCTAATCTTCAGCATTCTTCTGTAGCACCATTTTTCAAAAGCCTCTATCCTCTTCCTGTCCGCACTGTTTATCGTCCATGTCTCACTCCCATACAAGGCAACACTTCATACAAATGCCTTCAGAAACGACTTCCTTAGGCTTAAATCAATATTCGATGTTAACAAATTTCTTTTTTTCAAAAACGCTTTTCTACCCATTGCCATTCTGCATTTTATATCCTCTGTACTGCGACCATCATTCGTTATTTTACTGCCCAAGTAACAAAACTCATCTACCTCCTTTATTGCCTCGTTTCCCAATCTAATTCCTTCGGCATCACCTGATTTTCTTACACTGCACTCCATTACCCTAGTTTTGCTCTTGTTAATCTTCATCTTATATGCACCTTTCATCACACTGTCCATTCCGTTCAATTGCTCTTCCAGGTCCTTTGCTGTATCTGACAGAATTACTATGTCGTCAGCAAAACGCAATGTTTTTAATTCTTCACCCTGAACTTTAATTCCTTCTCCAAATTTTTCCTTGCTTTCCTTTATAGCTTGTTCAATGTACAAATTGAATAACAATGGAGAAAGACTACAACCCTGTCTTACTCCCTTTCCAACCACTGCATCCCTTTCATGCCGTTCAACTCTGACAACCGCTGTCTGGTTTTTGTACAAGTTGTAAATAACCTTACGCTCCCTATATTTTACTTCCGCTTGCTTCAGAACTTGAAAGAGTTTATTCCAATCAACATTGTCAAAAGCCTTCTCCAAATCTACAAAAGCTAGAAATGTAGGATTGCCTTTTCTTAATCTATTTTCTAGGATAAGCCGTAAAGTGAGTATTGCCTCCCGTGTTCCGACATTTCTCCTGAACCCAAACTGATCTTCCCCGAGGTCGGCTTCTACCAGCTTTTCCATCCTTCTGTATATAATTCGTGTTAATATTTTGCAACCAAGACTTATTAAACTGATGGTTCTGTAGTTTTCACACCTATCTGCACCTGCTTTCTTTGGAATGGGGATTATAACATTTTTCTTAAAGTCTGAGGATACTTCGCCTGTCGCATACATCTCATGGCTGGTTCTCCCAGAGACTTCAGTAGCTCTGAGGGAATATCATCTACTCCAGGGGCCTTGTTTTGACTAGGTCTTTCTGAGCTCTCTCAAATTCTTCTCTCAGTACAGTATCTCCTATTTCATCTTCATCTACATCCTCTTCCCTTCCTACAATATTGACTCCAAGTTCATTTCCTTTGTAGAGCCCCTCTATATACTCTTTCCACCTTTCAGCTTTCCCTTCTTTGCTGAGAACTGGTTTTCCATCAGTGTCCTTGATATTCATAGAGCTCTTTTTCTTATCTCCAAATGTTTCTTTTATTTTCCTGTAGGCTGTATCCATTTTTCCCCTATTTATACATTCTTCTACATCCTTGCATTTGCCTTCTAGCCACTCCTGCTTAGCCATTCTGCACATCCTGTCAATCTCATTTCTTAGCCGTCTGTACTCCATTTTGCCTGTTTCATTTACTGCATTTTTATATTTTCTCCTTTCATCGATTAAATTTAGTATCTCCTGTGATATCCAAGGATTTTTTGTAGGTCTTGCCTTCCTACCTATTTTGTCCTCTGCTACCTTCACTATTTCATCTCTCAATTTTACCCATTCTTCCTCTACTGTTTTATTTTCCCCTGTTTCTGTCAATTGTTGCCTAAAGCTCCCTCTGAAATTCTTAAGAACCTCAGGTTCCTTTAATTTATCCAGGTCCCATCTCTTTATTTGCCTACCTTTTTGTAGTTTCTTCAGTTTCAGCCTACAGTTCATAACCAACAAGTTATGGTCAGAGTCTATATCTGCCCCTGGGTATGTCTTACACTGTAAAACCTGGTTCCGAAATCTATGTCTTACCTTATAAAATCTGTCTGCTATCTCCCGGTGTCTCCTGGTCTCTTCCACGTATACAACCTTCTTTTGTGATTCTTGAACCTGGTGTTTGTTATAACTAAATTATGTTCTGTGCAAAATTCTACCAGGCGGCTTCCTCTTTCATTCCTTTTGCCCAGACCATATTCACCTACTATCTTCCCTTCCCTTTCTTGTTCTACTACCGAATTCCAGTCTCCCATAACAATTAAGTTTTCCTCTCCCTTAATTGTCTGAATAATTTTCTTTAGCTCCTCATATATTTCTTCGATTTCCTCATCATCGGCAGAGCTAGTTGGCATATAAACCTGTACTACTGTTGTCGGTGTTAGCTTCGTATCTAGCTTGACAATGATAATGCGGTCACTGTGCTGGTCATAGTAGTTTACCCGCATTCCTATTTTCTTATTCATTATCAATCCTACTCCTGTGATGCCCCCAACTGATTTTGTATTTATTATCCTGTACTCACCTGACCAGAAATCCTGTTCATCCTGCCATCGAACTTCACTAATCCCCACTATATCTAACTTCAACCTATCCATTTCCCTTTTTAAATTTTCTAATTTTCCTACTCGATTAAGGGATCTAACATTCCACTCTACGACCGGTAGAATGCCAGAATTGTCTTTCCTGATGATCACATCCCCCTTAGTAGTCCCCGCCCGGAGATCCGGATGGGGGACTATTTTACCTCCGGAATATTTTATCCGAGAGGATGCCATCATCATATGTTCATACAGTAGAGCTGCATGTCCTCGGGAAAGGGTAACGGCAGTAGTTTCCTCTTGCTTTCAGCCGTTCGCAGTAGCTGTGTGGCAAAGCCACATTAGCTGATGTTACAAGGCCAGCTCAGTCAATCATCCAGACTGTTGCCCCTGTAACTACTGAAAAGGCTGCTGCCCCTCTTCAGGAACCACAGGTTTGTCTGGTCTCTCCACAGATACCCCTCCGCTGTGGTTGCACCTACCGTACGCCTATCTGTATCGTTCTGGAACGCAAGCCACCCCACCTCGGCAATGTCTGTGGTTCATGGGAGTGGTGTCGTCATGTATGTTGACGATATTTTGGTAGCTACACGAACATGGTCAGAACATACCAATATACTTAAGGCCTTATTTCAACGTCTTATCGATAGAGGGATTACTCTTAAGTTATCCAAATCTCAACTGGGAAATAAAGAAGTGAATTTTTTGGGACATATAGTTAACAGCGAAGGAATTAGGCCTGATCCAGAGCGTCTAGAAGCAATTTCTAAATGTCCAGGTCCCAGAAACAAGAAAAACAACTGAAATCATTCTTATGAATAGTAGGGTTTCTAAGACATTTTGTTCCCTGTCAAGAGCTAGTGAACCACAAACTACTTGATTTATTAAAACAAAAAACTGTGTGGCTATGGTAAAAGAAACAGGAAGAGATATTCTGTAGGATTAAAGATATCTTAGTTCGAGCTGGAATGTTGTACCACCCAAATTTCCAAGACGATTTCTGTATGTGTACTGATGCATCTGATTATGAGTTGTCATGTGTGATATTTCAGGGCGAATTATCGAGCAAAAGCAACCTCTTTAAACCTATCGCTTTTGCTAGTCGTATTCTGAGTAAGCATGAACGTAATTATTTTGTGACAGAGAAAGAGGCTCTTGCTGTGGTGTGGGGATTCCAACGCTTTAGCAGTTTACTAGCAGGTAGGAAAGTTATAGTATACACTGACCATCAAGTTGGTGTTTATGCACAACAGCAGACCGTTACATCGAAGATTGTTACGTTGGGTATTGTACCTTTAAGGATTTAGGTACGAAGTCAGATATATTAAGGTATTACAAAATGTTATCTCAGATTGCCTTTCTCAATTGCCAGTAGGTATGGATAGTCTTTGTAATGTAGAAGAACCCGGATCTAACTTCCATGTATATTTCCTTTCCTTACCTGAGAACGAGCCGTGAATGAGAAGAATTGCAAGTATAAAATTAGGTCAGAGAGAAGACCCTATATTTAAAACTGTTATTCAAAGGTTACAAAGTAGACATAAAATACTAGGTGTTAGGTGTGTTTGGGTCTGGTTTAATGATATACTGTATTGGAAAGCTAAGTCAGAACATTCTACATGGAAAATTTATGTACCTGAGGTAGTTGTACACGAGTTGGTTTGTTATATCCATGAAGGATATGGTCACTTTGGCATTCAAAAATGTGTTCAACATCTAATTAAGTACTATTACTTCAAGAACTTGTCGTGAACGGTAAAATCATTAATTAGATCATGCGAGATATGCAAAAAGGTAAAACCTGTGAATAATCTTAGAAAGTACACGTTGTATCCGATTGTTCTGAAGGGGTTATGGGATCTTGTTTCTATCGATTTTTTCGGTGCTTTATCCAGATGTGTAGGTTCAAAAATGTTCAAATGTTCGTAATTCTATCGGACCAAACTGCGTGGTCATCAGTCCGTAGCTTACAAACTACTTAAACCTAGGTAAACTAACCTAAGGACAACACACACACCCATGGCCCAGGGAGGACTTGAACCTCCACGGCGAGCAGAGAAACGCAAGACCGCTCGGCCACTCCACCGCGGCGATGTGTAGGTGGTTTTACGTATGTACTAGTCATGATAGATTGTCGGGCAATACACTAAAGAGAGCCAATACAGCTAGCGCAGTACGTTGCCTCACAAGAGATTACTTTATAAATTGGGGTATACTAAAATGCCTCATGTCAGATAACGAGAGTGAATTTTTTAGTGGCAAGTTCAAGCAAATGTTAACCCAATATAATATCAAACATATTTTAACTTCTAAGTACAATCCTCAGTGTAATTTGGTAGAAAGAGTAATGAGAGAGTTATGACGATTCTGTCGTACTTATTGCTCGGCGAAACATACTAGATGGCCCAGGCTAATGCCCGAGTTTAAAAGATATTGAACGAACTAACCCATTTAACTACGGGATTGTCACCATTATAGGTAATTGGTAGGCGAGTTATTGGTGAGCCTGTATTAAATGCTTTACCTTGCCCGCCAATCAATTTGGAAAACAAAACCATTTCAGTAATAGATATCCAAGAGAGATTAATAATTAAAGCAGAACAAAGGGTTAATAACTATAATACAGAATCCATTGAGCCAAAGTTCTGTACCGGAGATCTGGTATTGATACATACGCATCCAAAGAGTTTCAAAGATAAAAATAAGAGTAAGAAATTTTGTGGGGTTTTCGAAGGTCCCTATGTAGTTTGCAAAATTCCACACTCGAAAGTCTTATTGCTTAAGGATCCTTCTTCAAACAACATTAAAGGGTTATATAACGTAGATCAGGTGAAACCTTTTTATCCTGATTTACGTAGGAGATCCATTACACTATAATGTGTACACTAATTAATGAGCGGTGTCTCCAAGATGGATGTTTCTAATTTTTAGAGCATTACAATTTTTCTACTATCCTGTCAATAGATTATAAGGAATCAGTGATTAATTTAGACTGTGCTTGATTTAAAGTAATGGCATAGAATACCATTTACATCTACATCTACATAGATACTCTGCAAATCACATTTAAGTGCCTGGCAGAGGGTTCATTAACCACTTTCATAACTTTTCTCTACCGTTCCATTCTCTAATATCGCCCGGGAAGGAAGAACACCTAAATCGTTCCGTTTTCGATCTGATTTCTCTTATTTTATTGGGATGGTCATGTCTCCCTAAGTAGGTGGGTGCTAGCAAAATATTTTCACATTCAGAAGTAAAAGTCGATGATTGAAACTTCGCAAACAGATCACGCCGCAATGAATAACGTCTTTCTTTTAGTGATTTCCACCCTAATTCGTGCAACATTTCCGTGACGCTTTCCCACCCGTAACGTGATAAAACAAAACGAGCTGCCCTTCTCTGAACCTTCTCAATGTCTTCCGTCAGTCCCACCTGGCGAGGGTCTCACAAGGGGCAACAGTACTCCAGGAGAGGACGCACAAGTGTGATGTAGGCAGTCTCTTTGGTTGAGCTGGAGCATCTTCGAAGCGTTCTGCCAATGAAACGTAACCTTTGGTTCGCCTTCCCCACAATATTTTCTATATGTTCTCTCCAGTCAAAGTTGTTCGTAATTGTAACTCCTAGGTATTTGGTAGAATTTACGACCTTAAGGTTTGACTGATTTATCGCGTAATTGAAGTTCAGCGGATTTCTTTTAGTGGCCATCTGTATTACTTCACACTTTTCTTTATTTAGTGTCAATTGCAAATTTTAGCACCATGTAGAAATTTTGTCTACGACAGCAGGATCCGCGATCAGTCTAAGGGAGCTATTCATATTGTCTCCTAAATCGTTTATAAACACGAGAAAGAGTAGGGGACCTATAACGCTTCCCTGTGGAACGCCAGATATCACTTCTGTTTTACTCGATGACTTACCGTCAATTACAACGGACTGTGTCCTTTCTGATAGGAAATCGTGAATCCAATCGCACAATTGCAGAGATATTCCATAAGCACGCAATTTCATTAGAAGCCGCTTATGGGGGTACAGTGTCAAAAGCCATCCGGAAATCCAGAAATATAGAATTGATTTGATCCCTTGTCGATGGCACTTATCACTTCATGTGTTTCTGAATCCGTGTTGACTATTGGTTAATAGGTCGTTCTCTTCGAGGTAGTTTATAATATTCGAACAAAGTATTGTTCCAAAATCCTACTGCAAATCGACGTCAATGAGATAGGCCTGTAATTTTGGGGATCAATCCTTTTGCCTTTCTTGAATATTGGAGTACCTTGGGCAACTTTCCAGTCTTTGGGTACGGATCTTTCGCTGAGTAATCGATTGTAAATTATAGCTAAGTACGGAGCTATTGCATCAGTATACTCTGAGAGGAATCTAGTTGCTATACAAACTGGCCCGGAAGATTTGTTTTTGTTTAAGGACTTAAGTTGTTTTACTACTCCAGGAACATCTACTTCTAACTTTCGCATGCTGGCAGCTGTTCTTGGATTGAATACTGTATTGTTCACTTCGTCTTCTTTGGTGAACAAATTTCTGAAAGCTGTGTTTAGTAATTCTGCCTTAGCAGTACTGTCATCGGTAGTATTACAATTGCTATCGCTTAGTGAAGGTATTGTTTGTGTTTTGCCGCTAGTGTACTTCACATATGACCAGAATTTCTTTGGATTTTCTGCAAGATTACGAGACAGGATTTCGTTGTGGTAACTACTATAAGATTCTCGCATTAAAGTCCGAGCTCGGTTGCGAGTTTCAGTAAAAGATTGCCAGTCTTGCGGATTCTGTGTTTTTTAATTTTTGCATGAGTTGCAAGGGTGAAATAGTTCAAAATAGCAGTTAAAGTTGGATAGGTTACAAGAAGTGAAGTTCACAGACCGAATTAAAAGTTTACGGTCCCTAATAGCTGTGTGTGTGAATGTCTGTTCGGTGTACGTTTATCACGTCTGAACTATAAGACATAAAGAGCTAAAATATTTTACAGTTACTAAAGTCTACCAGGGAAAGGCTTTAGGCACGGCCTTATGGAGATCGGGTAGCTATTTATCTACATATATTAATGTCTGTTCAGTGTACGCTTATCACGTCCGAGCGAGAAGACACAGAGACTTAAATATTTGTACAGTTACTAATCTATACCTGAGGAAGGTTTTAGGTATGGTTTTATAGCGATCTGATAGATATTTAGTAATTTGAAGAATATAACGCGAAATGCGGAGCAATAATTAATCTTTGAAAGTTATATTTACTCTTTGAAAATTGTTTTATTGGTTGCATTGTTGCTGGAGGGCTGATAATGATAAAAGGGGGGGAGTATATTGGGATGGAAAGTTATCGGTGTATATAAAATTCTACGTGTATGTTTGTCAATATATCGCTCTGCAACGATAACTACATCACGCAAAGGAATGGTCTGTGTCTGATTGTTGTCCGAATTCTCCCATTGTACACCATAGCAGTTTCATGCCGATAGCTATAAGGGGGTGGAAGATATGGTGGTTGAAAGTCGTCGAATAAAAAAAAATCGTACTGAAGGCCATCGATGACGTTTGCGACTCTATAGCAAGGAGGTTACATTCAACGAAACTTGATGCCACAGACCATATCTTTGGTCTATGCGTGCTACAATGTCTTCAGCTCTTTCTCTGTAAGAATAATCATACGAGTAAGGAAATAAAAGAATAAATAAATAAAGCAGTAATCCATCTCTTTAAAAAAATCGATTTGACTTTGAAACTCGCCAGCTCTTCTTTTGTCTGTTCGATTAACCGTGTTTGTGAAGTTAACAATTGAGTGCTTGCGCACAAAATCTAAGTACGGCGATATCCACACAGCGGGAGAAGTATACAGTTCCCTTAAGCAAAACTCTTTTTCTATAGGTTGAGCAGACAGTCTACCTTTACTGCAATCTTTAGAGGAAACTGCACACAATTAAATAATTTATTTATTTATTTATTTGGTTATTTAACCTGACCAGATTAGGGCCATAGGGCCCTCTCTTACATCTGATCAGGAACAACATAAACAGGATTTCATTACAAAAAAACACTGCATTAATAATATTAAATAATAACAATATATGATAGTACTAATAATAATAATGATAATAATAACACAAAAATGAAAGTAGTACTAATAATAACAAGAGATATTCACATTTGAATTAAGTTTAAAATAAACAGAAGAGAGAAAATGGTTAGTGAAAGAGGAGAAGATTGAAAAATGACAGTGCTAATAGATGTGAGGAAGTGGAGACATATATGAATGGAGATCTCTGCTGGCGAAAGGAAAGGGAAATATTTATGGGGGGAGGAGGAATTGACAACAGTGGGCTACAGACTGGTAAGTGGAGAAAAAGATGGCTATTGTGACAGAAGGTGAACCCTTAGTTGTCTTTTAAAGTTTTGAATTGATTTTATTTCTCTTAACTTTTGAGAAAGATTGTTCCACAGACGTGTTCCCGATACAGAAAATGATTTGGAGAAGATTGCAGTGTTATGTGAAGGTAGAGAGAGAGTTTTATTTTGGTAAGAGCGTGTGTTTCTGCTGTGCTGTTCAGATAGTAATATAGTCGTTGAGGATAAGTATGAAGGTTTGCAATGATTGAGAAAGCGATGCAGCAAACATAGTGTACGATAGCTTCGACGCTTATCTGCACGTAGCCAAGATAACTGCTGGTATGCGGGGCTGACATGGTCGTAGAAACGTAAGTTGCAAATGTATCGGATACAAGAATTCATCGCCAGGTCCAGCCTACGTGAGTTTTCGTGTGATAGTCCTTGCAGAATAGCATCACCATAATCTAAATTGGGAAGTATTAATGTCTCAACGAGCTTCTTTTTCAGCTGTAAAGGAAATGCTTTTTTAATAATGATACGCAGTCATGGATCTAAGTCAAAAATCATGAATGTTGGAAAGGGAAACGCAAATAATGCTCCAGAATAATGGAACAGAATCACAAAATACATGAACAAATTACCCCACATTAATTCAAAATAAATGATGAGGAGAGAATTTAAATTAGCACAAAGGAATTATAATTTAACAAGTCAATTTATTATTCAAAACAGGAACAACAAGGGGGAAGACCATTTTTTTTAAATACAATAAAAAACACACCTTACTAAATATGCAAAATATTCACAATTACATGGCCCTAAAATTGCCCACCTGCAAAGTTGAGTAGAGGTTAATTATGATCACGTTTCTACATCTGCATCTACATCGGGCACTCTGCAAATCACATTTCAGAGGGTACATCGAACCACAATTATACTATTTATCTCCCATTCCATGCCTAGTACAATTTACACTGATAATGCCACTACCTTCCATTCCACCCACACAGAACTAAAGGAGCTCTGGCAGGCTCTCATGGCCAGCAAAACGTACAAGTACGTTGCTCAGCAATCTATAACATGGAGATTCATTACCCCACACGCGCCTTGGTGGGGAGGATTTTGGGAACAAATGGTGGGTTCAGTCAAACGTTGCCTGAAAAAGGTTTTCGGAGAGTCAGAGATAGATGAAGAAGGTCTTAGCACAATCCTGGTCAGCACAGAAACAGCACTAAATTCAAGACCAATTACACAAGGAGGAGAAAAAATTGAGCCACTGACACCTGCACATTTTTTTTTGTAGGTGAGCGACTGACAACGTTGCCCACAGGTCCAGAACCGACAGTCAGGAAGGATTTGTCCAAGGAGTTCCAAAAATGTTCAAATGTTCAAATGTTTGTAAAGTCTATGGGACTTAACTACGGGGTCATCAGTCCCTAAACTTACAAACCACTTATGAACTAGGACGGCACAAATATCCATGCCCGAGGGGGGATTCGAACCCCCGACCGTAGTGGCCGTGCAGACCGTGACTGGAGCGCCTTAGTCTCCTCGGCCACCGCGGCCGGCCAAGGAGCTCCAATGGCAGCAACGCATGGTAGAGCATTTCTGGACCAGGTGGAATAAAGAATGCCTGATCCTGCTCAAAAACTTCCATGAAACTCATCAACCAGGTTCTGGGAGACTACATTGGGGTGATGTTGTACTTCTAAAGGAAGATGTTCGTCCACGTCACATGTGGAAGAAGGCGCGGATGATCTTCATGATGGAAGAGATCGGAAGATACGAACTGTCACGTTACGAACTTCAGTTGGAACCATAATCTCACGGCCCATTCTGCTGGTCATTCCTCTTGAAATTGACGAAAGTGGGGAGGATGTTGGGGGTTAACTTTTGATATATTTATAAATCTTTATATATATATATATATATATATATATATATATATATATATATATATATATATATATATATTGATGTTCCATGATTTATGTTATGTATTCTATGATGTATTATTCTCTGAGAAATAAACAGTTGTTAAGTATTGGAATCAGGCTGTTGTGTGTTCGTCATACTCCTCCGTTCTGTAGAAAATTTTTCCACAAGTTCTCGTACCAGACATAAATGAAAATCTGCTAATAACATTTTTATCCCTGTCACTAATCTGTGAAGAGTGTGAGCATTCAAAACACAAAGGTCAACAACATAAAAAAAACCCACTCTTTTTGTACCATTTAACAGATTTACGCACTGATGCAACAGAGCTTAGTAACATGTCAGAGTGATCTACCGTGCCCATATTTGCATTGTAGTCGACAACACATTGCGGCTGCATTACATTCTTGCCGGTCTTCCTGTTTGCCCGTGTCACGCATTTCTGTAGTGTTACAGGTAGTCAGCATGAACACGTCTCTCTTGTCGTACCAGTTGATGGCAAGCATTGCGTCAGTTACCAAAAATTCAACTTCTCTTCGTTTCAGTTTCTTCTGTAGCTAAGGAAAATTGCGCCTGTTGCTATGTATAGTACAGTATGCTGCTGTTCTCTGGTTCTGAAGCCAGAAGAACAAGGCTGGACTTGTGTACCAGTTGTTGACATATACGGTATGGCTTCATTAGTGTTGCTACTATATCTGCAGATTTCCCCAAATTATGGACTTCAATTTCTTTTGTTGTGCCTCTTTATACAATGAAATCCAAGACGTATCCAGTTTTACAATCGCACAACATGAATGTCTTGATCCTAAATGTACTTCGCTTTGAAGGAATGAACTGTTTAAAAGATAAGCGATGTTTGAACAATAATAGGCTTTCATTGACACGGAGTCTTTTGTATGGATTAAATGCACTTCAGAACGCCACACGAACTGTATCAACTATTTTCTGAATTTTAAACAAACTGTCATTCCCACAATTGGCCGAGTTGTCACTAAAATGTAGCATTGTCAAAAGTAACATAAAACGGTCACAGAACATAACTTCGCCAAAAATTGCAGTACTTAGTAGTACATCTCTGGACCAATATTCCTTTATTCTCAACTTTTTAACATGAGCTATGAGAAGCCAAAGACCAATGAAGTTATACAGTTCCTCAAAACTTGTATTTTTCCAGGTGGTTAGCCGAGAACAAACTGATTCCGACGTATTTGCCATGGTGAACGTATAAAATTGGTTCGTTTCAAGTGCTATAAATTTCAGAAGATCGTCTGATAGAAATAGCATGAAAAACGATAGAACGCCAGTTGGCAAATTATGACCTGAAGATGAGTCATCAAATGTATGAAGTGCTGGACTAAAATCACGTTTTTGCCAATCAAATTTTTCGTTATTATAGAGTGGCCTTTTACGGATCGATTCGTCTTCAGTTTCAGAATCTGAAGAACTATCCTGGGGAGCTCCGCTAGGTGAAGTACGTGGAGGTGTATTACTACGAGATTCTTCTGATGAGTCATCATTGTCACTACATTCACTGAAGATGCCACCCTCACTCACGCTGTCACTCCTTGTCAGTATCTCCAGTATTTCTTCTTCAGTGCAACGACGCCAATGTGCCATTTCTCTGTCGAACTATAAAAATCCTAACAAAACGGCAGAAAGCTACACGACACCACAGAAACAGAATGCAGATAGTCACACGAACAAGATAGCACTATTGTCGAACAGCAACTGTGAAATCCATAGCAGAGAGTTTCCCAGAAAGCAGGGGCAGCGGCACAGAAAAATAAATAGTATCGTCAAATTTTTCGATATTATGGACAAACAGAACCACTGCTTAGACAGACTGTATTGCAATGGAGAACTAATACGTTTATGTTGAATGAATCTACTGGTCAGATATCGGCAATCTACAGTAGGAAGAAATGAAGATGTTGAGGGTTTTAAGGAAGTACTAAGAGAACTAGAATTCATGTTTAAAGAGGCAGAACTTAAAGAAAATAAAAATCAATGGGAAAGTCAGACGGAGAGAACCATAAATGATTATCAAAATAAGGATCGCATTATTAGAAACATATTGCTCAATGGAAGCACCAAATAAGATGAAATACTAATTATTACAGATGGCACCTTACGAGAACTCAGCTGAGAGAAGTATCGTCAAATTTTTCGATATTATGGGCAAACAGAACCACTGCTTAGACAGACTGTATTGCAATGGAGAACTAATACGTTTATGTTGAATGAATCTACTGGTCAAATATCAGCAATCTACAGTAGGAAGAAATGAAGATGTTGAGGGTTTTAAGGAAGTACTAAGGGAACTAGAATTCATGTTTAAAGAGGCAGAACTTAAAGAAAATAAAAATCAATGGGAAAGTCAGACGGAGAGGACCATAAATCATTATCAAAATAATTTTAATATCAATAACAATGGAAACTTCAGACCATTTAATAATAACACAAAAAATAACAATTTTCAATCACGAAACAATTCAGATAATTGAGAATCATGGAACAATGGCGGAAATATGGGAATAGAAATAACGGATATTGTAAAATAACAATGGGTGCGGTAATTCATATGGAGGTGGATATGTATACAGAAACCAAAATAATTGTCAGGGATATTTTGACAGAGGAAATGATGTAATAGCAACTGGCGATACCAGGGCTCCAACAAATTATAGGGAAATCACGGCCCATATGGACAAGAGTGAACAAAGGTCATCTAGATGTACAAGTTAGGACACCAAATCCAATAAACGTAAGGATTGGCCACGAAACACGGAAGGGGATAGGCAACACAATGACGGCCCACAAGCACAATAAAATCAAAACATTCATTGTATACAAATAAATAACTCAGACACAATTAAAACGGATCGTAACAGTAAACGTTTTAACCAACAAAATAAAATTCAGAATTCAAACTACAATGTAACTTTGGAACAGATAAAAGCATAGTACAAATCGTGGCAAAACAGTATTAATTCGTTAAATTCCGAAAGCGAAGATGAGTTGCCACCTCTTCCTAAAATTTAAGAAATTACAGATCAGGAATTACTTACAGGATTGGTTGATGTCTTCGACGAAACAAACAAGGATAAAAACGAGTTACAAAAACAGACAAACGACACAAAAGTAGAAATAAAGACGCAACAAAAGACACGTAATGTATGCAAAAAATGATGATGTTGAAACAGAGTACATGCAAAAATATTTGGAGGCGGAAAAGTAGGAGAGAGAAAAATCCAATATAAGACAGAAAGTGACAGATATCTGACAAGCGATATCGCTATGAGATGCTCCACCAAACACAACATAGAAAGAATCAGACCTTTCTAAAGTTATGCCATTAGAGAAAACGTCACGAAATAATGATAAGTTTTAGAACATCGTAGATACAGAGAAAAAAAGAAAAATTTAAAAAACTTAAGAGTCTATAGGGAGTTCTTTGCAGGGCACAAAGGACCATAAATTAGAAAATAGGAGTAAAGAAGAGGAGAAAATCTAAATAAGGTAATGTTTTATATATATTTATACTATTATAAATCATGTAAACAAAAACTTTGCAAAATATAACGAGAACACATTAAATAAAAATAAGAAAGGAAGAAATCAAACTAATTTCAGTTTCAGAATTGCATTTCTACCACTGTGCTAGGCAGCTGCTTTCTACGCTGCTCTAAAATAAAGGATTCAACCATTCTGTTGGCATTAATAAAAGTGAATAAAGAATATTATATGGTAAAGTAATGAAGCGATCTAACAGTACCGCTTCATCATAGGGGTTCTATGAAAGGGAAATGTATATCACGGCGATATTGTAGAAAAGGAAAAGGTATTAGAAGAAAATGAGATAAGAGATACTATTCTGAGAGAATAATTTGACAGTGCACTGACAGACCTAACTCTAATGAAAGCCGCTGGAGTATACCACATTCTCACAGAGGCACATAGGTCTCTAGGAGAGACAGCCATATCAGAACTATTACCTGGAGTGCAAGATGTGTGTGACTGACGAGATACCCTTAGACTTCAAGGGTAGTGTAGTAATGCCAGTTCCAAAGAAATTAGGTGCAGTCAGGTGTGATAATTACAAAACTATAATTTAAATGAATCAGTCAAAATTCTAATGCGAATTATTTACAGAAGAATGGAAAATCAGTTTTTATTTAGTAGTATGTAGGAGTGAGGCAATACTGATATTACGATTTACCTTAGAACATAGAAGACAGATTAAGAATATGCAAACCTACATTTCTAACTTTAACAGCAATACACTTTTTCAGATTCTGTGATGTAGCAGGGATACAAAATACGGAACGCAAAGTTAACTTGTACAAAAACCAATCAGAGTTATAAGATTTGAAGGGCATGAAAGGGATGCAGTGGTTGGAAAAAGAGTAAGACAGGGTTGTAGCCTTTTCCAAATGTTATCCAGTCTGTACTTTGAGAAATCTGTGAAGGAAAACAAGGAGATGTTTTGACAACGAATTAAATATTGAGAGATTTCAAGGAAACCTCACGTTTATTCCATTGTGTAGTTCGATGTCTATTTGTTTTTATTAATTTTCGTATCGTTTCTTGTGGCCGAAGATTAATATTCTGGTATAGACAGACTTTGTGAGACGTAGTAGACAGCCCGAGCAGGTGGTCCTTCGCCACTGGTACCCCGTCCACAGACACAGGCGACAGTGCCTAACAAATTTCTATCGGTCCTAACTGTTCTGAGAACGTGGTACCTGCTTTTGGCGGCATCCACCACACTTGTAGTCCATTGTACTATAGTTCTGCGATGCAGGGGAGATAATGGGTTTCCAGTGGGCTGACCCTTCTTGTTTTTGAGCGGCGCTTGGCGTTTGTACATCCAGCTACGACCTGGACGGCTTCCTCATGTTTAGGGATGCCTGAAGTCAATACGCTGGCGCCAGTATTGTTTTGGGCATCTGGGCCGGGGCAGAAATAGAACTCTGCAGGGCTCTTTGGTCAGTTATTTATGAGCTGAAACGTGTCGAGAATATTGTGGGTACGCCGCTGGTAGACTGTGCCCAGCACCAAGATGGCGGGTGACATGAGGGAGAATAGCTGCTGGAATTTTAGTGTGTTCAACAGAACAGAGATCATGACGTCCGTGACTACGCCATTTCAGTCGGATCACCGTCTATGCTGTAAAAACGGTGGGCCTGAGGCGACAATGTGGTTTCAAATATGCGGGAGTTTTCCTGGTTGGGTCTTTCTGAGCTATTTGACTCCTGAGAGCGTTGTGTCGTTTGTCGGACCTTGCTATCTCGAAGAGGATTGCAGCTTTTACTTTCACATACATCTACATATACAGTCCGCAATCCACCGTTAAGTGCGTGGTGAAGGGTACACTGCACTACTACTAAGCATTTCCTTTCCTATTCCAGTCCCAGATATAATGATGGAAAAGAGAATATCAGCTAATTTCTCTTCTCTTGCCTTGTCATCAAAACGAGAAATGTATGTAGGCGGCAGGAAGATAGATCTACAGTCAGCTTCTAATACTGGCCCTCTAAATTTCCTCAACAGAATTTCTCGAAAAGAACGTCGTCTTTCCTCCAGCGGTTCCCATTTACGTCCTTGAAGCATTTCCATGACACTCGTGCATTAGTTGAAACTACTAGTAACGAACCTAGGTGCTCGCCTATGAACTGTTTCAATGTCTTCCTTTAAACTGATGTGCTGTGGGTCCAAAAAATTTAAGACTTGTTCTTACAAGCGGTTTTACGCGGTGTATTTTAAAGATGAAGTTGAGAGGTATTTTTTTTTTATTACAGAATTTGGCCAATTATAGACCGCTTAGAACTTAAGACTATGGTACAATATTTTTCTTCTTATCTTCCCAGAACTTCTTCATGCGTTGGCTGATGGCCTGCCTCTGTTCAATGGACATCACCCTCCTAGGTTGTTGTTTTTGTTGTTGGATGGGAAATTTTGCAGAATCGATCTGTAGCCTGAAATTTCCCCTGTCTTGTATAAGTCTTCTGTGATGTTAAGTTTTCTCAAATCCCTTTTTGTCTCTTCCAGCCATCCTGTAGTGTTCTTCAATTTGGAAATGAAATTAAAAATTTTCTTTGTCAGCCTACTGTCTTTCATTCTGTAAATGTGTCCATAAAACTTTAATCTCCTCTTCCTTATTGAGTCTGTAATGGTTTCTATGGTTCTGTATAAATCTTCATTTCTTCTCTTCGTCCAATTGTTATCCTTGTTTTTTTTTTTTTTTTTTTTTTTTTTTTTTTTTTTTTTTTTTTTTTGTGGTCCTAAAATTTCTCTGAGTATTTTCCTTTCTTTCTTTTAGAGTTCTTCTTGTTCCCCTTTTTTATTCAGAGTTAGGCATTCAGATCCATATAGTGCTTCCGGTTTAATTACTGTTGCGTAGTGTTTTAATTTTTGGCCTTAAACGATACCGATCTTTTGTTATATAGGTTTTGGGTGAGTTTGTATGCTAATTCCATTTTCCTTGATCTTTCTTTACTTGTGGTGTTATCCAATCCATTTGATTGTGTCCATTCTCCCAAATACTTAAACTTCTCAACTCTTTTAATTTTCCCTTGTTGTGTTTGTAGATATTTCTCTCTGTTGTGTTTATGTTCAATGTATTCCGTTTTCTCATATGATATTTGTAAACTGGTTTTGGCTGCAGTTCTGTGAAGTGTTTCTATCATTATTTTTGCATCTGTTTTGTCTTTAGAAATAATTGCAATATCGTCAGCAAAAGCGAGACATTTCACTTCGAATCTTCCTCTCCCTTGTCCTAAATAAATTCCTTCGATGTTTTTCCCTTTTAGTTCTTTTTCCCATTCTCTCACTACTTTGTCTAAGACCAGATTGAAGAGAATTGGTGAGAGTCCATCGCCCTGGCGAACTCCTGTGTTAATTCTGAAGGGTTGAGAAACTTCTCCAAGAAATTTAACTTTCGAAGTTGTGTCTGTGAGTGTCTGTTCAACTAACTTTCTGGTGGTTCTATCGATACCTGCTTCTTGCAATGTTAGGAATACTGTTTGTCTGTCTACGGAATCATAGGCTTTTTTGAAATCAACGAATGTAATGACTGTGTTAAGGTTCCGCATTGTTCTGATCCTGAGAATTGTTTTCAAGTTAAATATTTGCTCTGGGCACGATCTACTTTTTCTGAAACCTGCTTGGTACTCCCCAATTGTGTGTTCTGCTTCTGCTTCTATGTTATTCAGCAGAGCTTTGGATATAATTTTATATGTGACTGGAAGTAGAGATATGCCTCTGTAGTTGTTCGTATCTGTCCTGTCTCCCTTCTTGTGTAATGGGTGAATTATGGCTTGTTTCCAATCATCCGGTATTCTTTCTTTTTCCCGGCAATCTTTAATAACGTCATAAATGGTTTCAGCAGCCCGCTTCCCTCCCAGTTTCCACATCTCGGCTACTATCCCGTCTTCACCTGGTGCTCTGTTGTTCTTCAACTGGCTAATGTATTTCTCAATTTGATGCAGTGACGGTGGTTCTGAAGGAGGATTTTCTTTTTGAGGTTTACAGAAAGTTAGTCGTTGTGTTGGTTCATCGCAGTTTAGAAGGTTCTTGAAGTATGCAGCAAGTAATTCACAGTTGTCTTTGTTGTTGGTGATCAGTTTGCCTGTCCAGTCTCTGAAATGGAGGCTCATCGGTTTGTACCCTGTTATTTCTTCTTTAAAAACTTTGTAGAAATCCCTAGTATTGTTCTGTCTGAAATTTTTATCTATGTCCTCTAATCGTTTTTTGTCATAATTTCGTTTCTCTGCTCGGATAATTTTTGATGTTTGTTTTCTGATCTCAGTGAATGTGTTCCAGTCGCTTTCCTTTTTGCAAGTGTTCCATTTTTTCCAGGCTGTTAGTCTATTCTCTACTGCTTCATCACATGTCTTATTCCACCATCTATGTTTCCTTCTTCTTGGTGGTTGTTCTAGTTCTTTTACCGTTTCTATCATTGCTTCTCTGATCTCGCTCCAGTTTCCCATCGTCTTTGTCTCAAGCTTTTCAACGAATTTGTCCGTATTGTCTGACAGAAATTTGTGTCAATTCTAGGAACTTTTTTTATTTTGGGATTTGGTTTCATTGGTTGAAATTTGCTTTTAATTTCCGTTAAAAAGTGGTCAGAATCTATTCCTAGTCCTCTTCGGACCCTTACATTCATAATTTCTCTATGGTTATGTTTGGTTATTGCCACATGATCCAGCTGATATGAGCCTAAATATGTATTAGGGGAACACCAGGTCTTCTTTCTCCTTGGCAATTTCCTAAAGAAAGTTGACATTAGTTTCAGATCGAATTGTCTGCAGAAGTTGATGAGCCTTTCTCCGTTCTTATTGGTTCGTTTGTGCGCAGGAAAATTTCCTACTATTGCCTTGTATTTCTCTTCCCTGCCGACCTGTGCATTGAAATCCCCTACGAGTATTTTTATGTGATGCTTTGGTATTTTAGATGTTTCGTCCTCTAGTGTTTCCCAAAATTGATCCACTTTTTCTGGATTTTTCCTATTGTCCTTGTTGGTAGTTGCATGTGCATTTATGATGGTATAGCCTTTGTTTGCTGATCTGAATGAGAGAAGTGATATTCTCTCAGACGGGGATGTAAAATTTGTTATAGATTCTGTCAGGTTGCTTTTTACCATGAAAGCTGTTCCAAGAATACTGGCATTTTGTTTATTCTTTATGGCTGGTTTCCCTTTATAAATCCTGTAGCCCTCTGATTCAAATACATTCTCATCTCTGTATCTGGTTTCCTGAAGTGCTAGTATGAGTATGTTGCATCTGTTTAATATGTCCGTCAGTTGTTTCAGTAATCCAGTTCTTAATAAAGTATTGATATTTAATGTGCCAAGAAGATGTTTTATTCCAGGCCTTATGCGAGACGTTCTAGGAAGCTCCGACTCTTCCTCAAATGATGTTCTAGGCTCTCCAGAATCCAATGGCCTAGTTGCATCACTGTTTCCAGTGATGGAGGATTGTTTACCTCCTGGAGTAGTTTTCCTATGCGTGTTTACCATCATGTCTTGGTTAAAAGTAAATTAGGAAGGGGTGTTAACCCCTTCGTGGGATGTTACATCTGTGATCGTATCGCCATATGGGTTTTAACAGGCCGCCCAATATGGGAACAGACGCCCTTTGTAGCCGACCACTTTGGTAACAGACGCTACTGTGAATGACTCATCCGCCTTCTTTGCCGTTGATATTAGTATCTTCATCCGCCTCTGAAGCCGTTGATCTTCTTCACCTGATGTGTGTCAGTGGCTCTTCCACACTCTCTGCCGTTGGGAAGTGAAGTTCCTCTTCCGCCGTCGAGACCGTTGGCCAGTCGTCACCTATAACCCCAGGTGGGAGCCCTAACTGGGTGCTACCATCCAGAGCCAGATGGACCCAGGTTTTTTAACGAGGTTGTTACTCCTCCCCCTCCTTCTTCCCCAACATTTGTGAGATGGGGCCCCGGGCTTGGGACCGGCAGTGGCGGAGTTGTTCAGAGGTATTAATACTATTTATATTCATATTTTCCAATTTCATTTAGCCTGTCGATTTAATTGGATGTTGGGTTCTTTGTATTCTAATTTCTCCAAATTCTTGATGCCAGATGATAGAAATGATCACTGCATGATTTTGGTACATTGGGAATAAGCCACCTGGGTAATTGTTTTTAGGCGCTTGCTGCCACCAGCAAAGAACGTGGGAGAGAATGCTGCCCTTATTTCGTGGCCCCCAGCCCCAGAGGTTGGGGAAGAGTGCCGTCCCCTGCTCACTCGGTCGCTCTCACTACGTTTACATGCAACACATCTTCCGAAAGACGAAAACCGATTTTCGTAAACCGTTTTTCGCTGTCGTGTTTACATGGTGCAGCCTGAATCGGATTTCCTAATCCACTTAAGATGGCGGCTGAAAAACAGCTGATTCAGTCCCCGATTTAGTCAGCATAATCGCTATTTTTCTTTACTTAAATACGCAGATTCATGCTCACTCTAATATTAATACTTTTATTTCACATCAGAAAATATCACTCTGTCCATATGTGCCGAAAATTCTTACCGAAAAAACACAATCTGACAAGCCAAGAACGCTTCAAAAACGGATGCGTTTACATGGGCACGAAAATCGATTGTGGAACTGGAAAACCGCTTTAGAGAAGTGGATTTCCAGAATCGATTTTGGAGTGTTTACATGACCAACCAAAAGCGGAATTGGGAAATCGGTTTACGAAATCCGGTTTTGGGAGCCCATGTAAACGGGGTGTCTGGGGAGTTGAAGGGAAAGTGGGGCTACAGCATTGTGTACACTGCCTGGACCCTCGCGGCCGGCTGGCGCCAAACTTTCCAACTTTTGCTGGCGCCACGTTGGCAAGACATAGGTTGCTGAGAGGTCTCACAAGGGGAGATGGTGCCTATGCGATAATAAAATAATTTAGCCGTCTGGAGATGCCTATGGTGAAACACAAAATTTCATGCTGTTCCTGGGAACTGTGGCATATGTGATTCTCATGACTGGGAAAGGTTTCGAGTGAGAGGAGCTTAGTAGCGCTAACAATAGCAAATTGATTTGATTGGCGAGACCATTAGGTCCTCTCTCTTACTGGCTTGACGTCATATGTGGGTGGAGTCTGGCGGCCAAAGAAAATTTTTTCATGGGGATAGTGTTGTGTTAAAGAAAAAGAGTGGAGAAGTGTGGAGGACACTGGACTTAGAGTTTTGTGCCCATTGCACAGTGTTAGATGGTGTCTGTTTGATTGCTGTTCTCTTTCACAGTTATACTGAGAAACTTGTAAATATTCTCAAGTGGGTTTTGTTTTAGAACAAGCTCACTTGTAATCAGGATAATTTACTGTTCTTGAATATCAGCATACACCAATGGGTTGAAAAATTGCTGTATTTTTTCGTAGCTCCAATACTTTAGTAGTTGCCGTACCGATCAGGTCGATAATTTCCCATCCACGATCGCATTAATCAGCCTGCTCTTCCATCAGCAGCCCTTCAACATTGGTGATGCTGTTCAACTGTATATGGTAAAGTAGCGCCAACGCATAAGTAGTGAAAAGATTATTGAATGGTGGTTGATAGGTGGGATGTAGGTGTGAGTTTGCGAAGTCGTCATAGTCGATTTTTAATCGAGTGTGCCTGTTTCAGTATTTAACCTTCTACTGACCTTTAAATTCAATTTTTCATCGGTTAACACACCAAATTTATGACTATAGCCAGTCCTTTTCTTTTAGTGCTAAGATTTTGTCCTTTATTCTGTAAAAAACATTCCAATCATTAGATAATTTTGTTTGTGCTATTTCAAATCATTATTTTTGTATGATTTTTTTTTTTTAAGGCATTGACACATTTTTCATGTATGTTGTGTTATTGATAAATTGGTACATAGATTTTTGTTAAATACAGTAACTATTTATGAACATCATATACCTGATTCAACCACCTTTCACATATTCTGGAGGTGTTATCTCTTGTCTATGTTAGGTAGGTCAGGGGATTTGTGTGCTTCCAACAACAGTGTATGGAAACACGCACTTTCACAAAATAAATAAATAAGTGAGATTAGACTACTGGTCACCACTACTTTCCGTTAGGCACAGTAAATTCTCAGTTTCATGTTTTTATTAATTTTTTTCAATAATAATAAAAAATAGTGGAAAACTTTGAATAACTTGATTGTTTTGTGATGGTTAATTTAAATACAATTTATTCATTTGCATATTAACCTACAAAGTTGGCGGAAAAGGTAATAGAACTCAAATGATGGACAACATTCAGTTGACATAAAAAGTAATAAATGATGAGAAAAGAGCAACAACATTTCATTTGGCGACCCTGCCAGGATCTTTCGGCCAGTACATGCTTCTGGGAAGTAGGCAGATTAATTTCTGTTACTATCAGATCCATTAGCGATAAGATTTGTAGTTAGTTTATGTGCGCAATGCTTAATAACCATTGCCTTTCAGCATTCAAAGTGTCTGTGGTTTCTGCATCACTCTGCAATGTTTACTGTGTTGACTATTTGTGAATATTTGGGGGGGGGTATTTAAAAATATTTGGTAAAACAATAATTGCTCATATCATAGTGATATTGTGTCAGTATATTTTTTGCAAATTTTATATGTATTTTGTCATTTGTAAATTAGAATATTCTTGTATGGCGAGGGAAAGTGATTTTATATGTAGTGGTTCAGAGTAAAATTTATGTTATCAAGGAGCAGGGATCGGTTACTTAATAACAAGAGGAATTTAGTACAATATTTCAATATGAGTGATAAAGAGCAGGGGTTCATATACAGAATCAAGCGAGAGTGATGGTGAGTAAGAGATATCGCGACACTCAACCCTTAATCCTCATAAAATTTATGCACTCAGTGACGATGGAGCGTCATACTCCGCGCCCAAGGTTCCCAATACCGGTCCTTCTAGAGCGTCAACACCAGAAGGCAGATATGAGAATATTCAAAATGCCGATCTAATGAGATTCTTGCAGGAATTAGAAGAAAAAAAATAGGGAGTGTGGTAGTCAGCAACAGACTGAAGTACTGCTTGGGCGTCTTAAAAAATTTAGTGAAGATACAGGACAGGTGAAAGAAGAAGTAGCTAAACTACACAAAACTGCAACGGAAGCGAAACAGACTTCTTTAGAAGCAAAAAGGGATGCTAGACTGGCTCGTTAAGAAGCGAGTAGGGCAAAGAAAATTGCGGAATCAGCCAAAAGTGTAGCCGCAATGTCATGCATCAAAGTAGCTGAAGTTAAAAAAAAAGTAGTAGATATGTTGAGAAAACAAGGAAGAATATTGTCCGTGATACACTAAAAAAAATTGCAAATACCGAAAAGAGATAGAAGAAATTAAGAGTAATCAATGTGTTTTCCCAGCTATTAAAGAGGAGCAGATTAAGATCACAAAGAAACAGAACGAGTTAGAGCAGCATATTAAAAGCACTCGGGAAGAAGTACAACTTCTCTCATCAAATTCCTCTGAAACTGCCAGAGCAATAAATGACGAATGTGTCTTGCAAAATGTGCAACAGAGATCCGAACTGTTACACGAGTCGCAAAGGGTAGAAATTAATCAGTCTCCAACACAAAGGTCACTTGAGAGGGAGGAAAGTACTCCACACAGTGAACCAGTGTCACTCCCGTGCCCAGAATTTCAGCAGGAAGACAATTGTTGTCAACTCCGATGCTCTGATACACGCCTTCAGGAAACAGCTTATTCCGGGACGTGTATTTGAAACGATCTCAAGTTCGTGACAAAGAAATATTCCGAAGGGAAGAGCAAACGTATGAGTCTTTTGACTTAAAACACTTTCTTTCTGTACAAAACTTTCAAGTTTATAAAGAGAGAAATAATTCTCTGCACCCAAAATCTTTTATGTCCCAGTTCGAGAAAGTGATTCCCACATCATGGCCATTAAAATATAGACTTGAATTCATTTGTGGGCACATGCAAGGTAGCGTGGCTGAACATATGCGTTCGGTGGTAAATAGTTGCCAATCGTATGAAGAATTTAGAAACATATTTCTTGCAGCATACTGGTCTTCTCATACGCAAGAAAGGATTAAGGAAGAGATAATATTCGGGAAAGATACGGAGAGCGCGGGGTATAAAGACCCAGAGAAGTTTCTTGAATCACTTGTAAAAAAGAACAGATTCCTTGGCAACCCGTTTACGCACCAGGAATTAATGAAACATTGTTTCGCGAGGCTGTCGATTGTTTACCAGCGGGATTGGAAAATGTGAGGGCACACTTGACCAATTTATCAGTGCAGTAAGACAAGCCGAATATGTTGAAAATAGACATGGTTGGCGCAGTAGAGAAACCCGGGAGTGGGATAATTCTGCCCAATATTGGGAGAGGAATAACAATTACATTTCTGATTGGGGACGTGGTGGAAACAAACGCCACAAACAGAACCTTAGTAGTCAACCAGGTAATAACAATCAAGGTCAGGGAAACTAGCATGATTACGGCAATCTAATAATGCAAATCAGGGGAATCAATATGGGCAATCTCAACAGAACCCGAGATGGCGTCAAAATAATTCGAATGGCTTCCAGAATCAAAACAATGGTAATCCTCAATGCGGCAACAATAATAATCATAATAATAACGGTATGTCCTGGGGTGGTCAAAGGCCGCAGAGTCCATTTATGCAAAGAGGTGTAGAAATTGTTGAAATAAGACCCCCTAATCCTGCACCCGCAAACAATGGCAACAGCAGAAATGACAGTATTTGCCGCTATATGCCTGCGGTGGAGCGCCTCCCGTCTCTGCAGAAACACTCTGATTCAGCACTCTGTATCTTTTACAATATGAAGATATACGAGAGATATTAAAGGAGGAAAAGCAGACGATTTCCCAAGAAGAAATTCCCCCGATAGTTATAGTCCATATTGGTAATGTACATTTGACTGCTATAATAGTGGCAGTCAGATTTCCGCCATTTCTGAATCTGCTTTTCAGAAATGCGCCAAAGATCATTCGTGGCCGACTTTGAAACTTAAGAAACAGAAAGTTAAAGGGGCAATAATTGAGAAACAAGCAAATATTCAGATGCAGAGTCGGATGACAATACTTTGTCAAGGACAGGAATGGGACATTAACCTCACAATAGTGCCTATGTTTGCGATAGATTTAATTATTGGGATCGATATTCTATCGGACCAGAAAGCCACTCTCGATGTCGGACAGGGTGTACTGGTATTGAATAAAGAGGGAAGTGTCACCATCCAGTTTTCCGACCAGCATCTTAGATCTGAAATACCAGCTGATTGCCTACGTCTTAGTTCGTCAGACTATCAGGGGCAAAGCAACGTGATGTCCCATAATTCACGCAGCAGACAATATGAACAATATGACATATTACTGGAGGAGGTAACAGCAATAATAAATGAAGCGCTTGCCAAACAGATAAACATTTCACCGAATGACAGACAGGAACTCGGTCGTGTATTAAACGAAAACGCCGAAGTATTCTTTCCAAAGACAGGGGCTATTAAAGAATTTGTCTATTCCTTTAAAATTAAACCCCATCAGAAGTTTGCTGTTGTTCCATACTCTATTCCTGCCGCTCATAGGGAAACGGTCAGGAAGGAGTTAAAAAGAATGGAAGGTGAAGGGGTAATAGAGAGGACGACCTCGACCTATAATTCCCCACTTGTCGTGATAGAAAAGCAAGATAAGTCAGTACGCCTTGTGTTAGATTCCAGGCAAATAAACACAATTATAGAACCTGATACGGACAGACCGGAGCGTATTGACGAATTTCTACAAAATTTCCACGGAGCGCAAGTTTTTACGACTCTTGTTAAGTTTCTGGCAGATCGCGTTGGATCAAGAATGCAGACAGTACACCGCATTTGTAGTATTTGGAACTTGCTACAGATTTAAACGACTACCATTCGGGCTAAATGTGAGTTGTTCCGCATTTATTAGGGGATTTGACGCCGTACTACCTAACTGGATTAAAGAGAGGATTACAACGTATGTTGATGAACTACTTATTGCCGAACCCAATTGGGAACAGCATAACATCGTGCTCCGAGAGGTACTTATAGCCTTTCGGCAGTTTGGATTAACAATCAATATAAAAAAGTCATGCATAGGGACCCCTAAAGTGAAATACTTGGGACACATTATTTCTGCGGATGGGATTGCACCAAACCAAGTAAGATGGAAACCACAGTTAAATTTCCAACCCCGGTAAATAAGAGACAATTAAGAGGCTTTTAGGTATTACAAATTATTATAAAAGTTATATCTTGATAAAAAAAAACTGGCTACGCCTCGCCTCTGTTCTCTCACCGGAAAGAACACTATCTGGAATTGGGACGATGAGGCAGAAGCGGAATTCCAGAGTTTGAAGCAAGCATTGCTGGAGGCTCAGATTTTGTCTCATCCAAACTTTTGAGAAGAATTATGTATGGCAACAGACAGCTCATACACGGGTTTGGGCGTCATGATATTTCAGAAATATGTAGATGGTGGGAATCCTGTTTTCAAAACGATTGCATTTGGGAGCCGGATTCTTAACAAAGCAGAGCGTAACTATTCTGTGATCGAGTTGGAGAACCTAGCGGTAGTATGGGGTTTTGAAAAGTTTCGATACTTTCTGTACGGCTGAAAAACCCCGGTGTATATGGACCACAAGGTATTACAATTTATCATGATTGCTAAATTAAAAAATTAAAGCATTTTCAATGGGTGTTGAAACTGTAGGAATATGATTTCACCGTTGAACATGTTCCTGGCATAGAGAATATAATCGCCGACGCACTTTCGATGTCATCGCTTGGTTTCGAAGAATTGGGCCATCAACCACTAAAACATGAGCACTACAGTTTGTACTATATTAAGAAGGTGGCTTTCGAAAACTTTATCTCTGCGAATTTACGCAGTATTGGCAAGGAACAAGACATGGACCCGGTCGTATTGAAAATTAAGAAACGAATTAAAGACAAGATCGAGTCGGCGATTCGCAAATATTACATGCTTCGCAAAGGGGTTTTTGTTTTACACCTCCGGTGGTAAGGCAGATCTATGGCGTGTGTGCCTGCCTGACGAATTGGTAAATAAAGTAATTTGGCACACTCATCTGTCGTACGGACATTTTGGTCCCAGGAAAGTGTACTTAAAGTTATGATCTCTGTGTCATTTTATCAAAATGGAAAGGAGAATCAGGAAAGTGCTTGCAATACGCAAACCTTGCCAGAAGGCAAAACACTGCACTGTGAATACGCAAGCGCCTCTCCACCCAATTATCCCTTCATGCCTTCGAGAGGTAGCCCGTGCAGATTTAATGGGTCCTCTGCCAAGGACGAGCAGAGGATACCGCTACGTCCTAGTTGTGATGGAGCTGGTGTAGAAATTCGTGACTGTAACTCCCCTTAGGAGAGCAACGGCACGTACGGTTAGCTGGGGGTTTTGCAAAGATTTTGTGAAACAGGTTGGCAGGGTCCGACGAGTGATATCCGATAACGGACCACAGTTCCGGGTGAAAACTTGGAAAGAAACGTTACGTCGGCTCCGGATTCAGCCAACTTTTGCGTCAGCATATCACCCCCAGAGCAACCCTGATGAAACGATAATGCGTCAGATTGGGAATCGGTGCAGGATATAGCGTAAGAAGAATCACGCTGCTTGGGACGTATTCCTTAGTGACTTCCAAGACGTGATCAACAACATTCGTGGCAATATGACCCATCTCGCTCCCAGAACGGTACTCACAAATATTGAGCCTAAGGATTTAATTAGAGAAATCGTGGATATCCCTACATCGCGCCGCAACCGTCACAATAAGGTGATCGAGTTGGCCATTCAGCGTATCAAGGATAATGTGAATAAAAACAAAGTGATTGCTGACTGGCATGCCTGTTCACGGAGTTTTGTGGCCGGGGAGAAAGTACTGGTAAAAACTTTCGTCTTTCTAACCAAGAAAGGAAACTTTGCCATAAGTTCTTCTCTGTTTACGATGGGCCACTGAGAATAAGAAAAATGGTTCATCCCTGTGCTGCCTTGCTAGAAACCATCATGACTGGAAAAGCTGTAGGGGTACACCATGTATGTCAAGCCGTTTTTGGAATAAAGGGAAATTTATAAAAATAGATATTAAAGTAGTTGATGATGATAACTATCTTAATTTAATTTTGTTTGTTTTCTTGTGCCATAGAATAAGAATAGTGCACATAAGTATCATTTTTAATAATTTGTTGCATAATAGACATTTTCATGTTAGTATGTAGTTATTGTTACTCTTAAGTCATATGGGTCAAGATGTTTCGTCTATGTTTGGTCATTAAGGAGAGTCCAGTGTTGCTTTATGGTCCTCAGTTTGTGGTTAAGTAGTAAGGATTTCTCAGTGTCGTCGTAATCTTGTCTTCTTTTTAATCCCTATAGCTGGCTGACCATTAAATTCGTGGTTTGAATGGTGATTTTGAATTTCCTTGTCACTGTCGTCTACGCCATTGTGCTTAGTGTGATGACTTATTGAATTCCATCATGTAGGGACTGAATCCTCGTTGTTTAGTATTGGTGATTGTGGAGACATTCTTTCCGTTTGTGGTCGCTCTATGGGATTGTTGCGTTATTAGGAAGTGCTAATTCTGACGAGGTGTAGGATTTTGCCTCTTAGTGTTTTACATTATTCCTGCATTGTTGGACGCATCCCACTGTGGTTGCTTTAGACGTAGAAGATTTTGTTTTTTCTTCTGGGCACGCTATGGTGTGTTGGACCTAGGATATTAGGCTGGCTGCGTTTTGTCACATGCTGGTCCCATGTGAGCGATAGGTAGGAAATTATGGAATCACACTTATTGAAATTGGTATTACCATAGAGACCCTGCATGTTCAAATAATAATAGAGGAAGATGCAATCTGGATTGGCAATAACGATTCATATAAGTTACAGATTCGAGACCTGGGCAGAGGCGAAGGAGAGAAGAGATGACCTACCATGTATATTTCAGATATAATTGCAAGGGATGCAGACAAGGACCAGGAGGCCAGGATACTAAAGAATAGTATGAAATAATCTCCTTTATTTGGAAATCCTTAACCTTTCTTATCTCCTCCTGTAGTAGTAGTTTGGATCTTTCCTATGTAGCAGTAGAAGACCTGACTGTCATCCCTTGACTCACTGATGTGACATAAACTAACATGCCATAATACGTTAAGCAAACTGTATAATTTAGTCATATATAAGCTATAATATTTGTCAAAGAAAAGTATTATAATAATAATATCAGTATATGATAGGAATAGTAGCCGTTAATGTAATGAAAAAAAAAACATTGTATATGTATTAGTTAAATTATGATCTGAGTCTAATTCCAAAAAAATTTAGTGCTGTGCAGATGTTGAGGAGATAACAGTGATTTGGTGGCGCACAACATCGTAAGAATACGGGACATGGAGATGCGTAGCTCATCGCCACTGGCTGTGAGCAGCAGTGCAGGAAGATGTGCCAAGCGCACACCGCGGTGACCTGCATTCCGGAGTTGCTGTGCAAGGGCAAGAGCGTCAAGACGGCGGAGAATAAAAGGGAAAGTTCCTGCAGGGGACCGTCTGCTTTCTGTTTACAGGTCTGCCGCAGGGGCGACACACTCGTGACACTCGCCGGCGGAGCCCATTGAGGGAAGCTACCTGCTGTGGGCCGTGCCGATGACCCACCGAGATAAGTGGGGTGGCTTACAAGCAGGCGCACAAAAGCAACCATCACTCAGAGACAGTGGCACAGGCCAAACCACCGAGGCCGAACATGAACGCTAGACTGCTTGTCGCCAGCCGGCAGACATGAGGGCCTCCTTCTTTCAAATACAGTGGACTGCAGCCCACGAGCCATGCGCCTCCCTTCGGGAGAACCTTCGCTCGGCCCTAACCACTTGCGGGGGCCGCCACCGCAGACAGTTTGGTGCCTCTGCACTGGGCCACGAGTTTACGACCGGCAGGGCCACTCCAGCAGACTGTCAGCCGACGGCCAAGCCCACTGCCACCGCAGACAGCATGACGCCTCTCCCCGGCCACTTGTCTACGACAGGCTGTTACCAGATGACCGCACCAACCAACTCACCCGCCGGTGCCGTGACTGCTGGGCGCTGCGATCTCAGTTCCCTGTGACAGGCGTGTGTTGCTTTGAGAGATTTTATCCGGAAGGAGAACAAACGCCTAGGACTGAGATTCGCGGTGCCGCTCAGCATCAACAGAAACAATCGAGATGGCATCGCTCCTGTCCCTGATCGAAGATCTGGGGCCATCCAGCCCACTCCTTCGACCGTCGCTCCTAGAGACACCAACGCTGTGGTGTGCACAGCCGTGCACACAATGGACCTCCGACACAGACAGTAACACATTTCACACAGCACCACTCAATGAACATTTGCATGTGGACACTAAGTAAGCTGTTGAATAATTTAACAAGGACTCAGAATAATTCTTGTCTGTCAACATTTATAGTTAGGAATTTGTGTAGGTTATTTAGGTTCATCAGTAGAGTTATGATTTAATTAGATTTATTCTTGCACTTTTCCAGTGTACAAGCAATAGAGTTTTTTTTTTAGAAAAATAAGAACTTCATATTCTCAATCACATTCAGTTTACTGAAACATTTGTGCCTTGCTTTAATTGTGATGTTTAGCAATAGAGTTATGATTCCATTAGATTTGTTCTTTCACTTGTCCATTTTATACCATAGCGTAGTGTTAGAAATATAATAACTTCATTTTTCATATTCAATTTTAGTTTACTGCAACAATTTGAACTTGGTTTTTGATTAGTAGTGACATTTTTAAGTTATTTTCAAACAAACCATGTTCATTTATAGAGCATTCTTACGAAATTCTTTATTTATTACAGTAGGGTTTAACATATATCTATACTATCATCTTATCCTTCATAAGTAGTATATTTAGAGTCTCTAATTTCTTTTCCACTTTTCTATCTTTGGGTATGAATGTGTTTAATAAATATCTAGGGTCGAGAAGACCTATGAGGAAGACTGAGTGATCGAGTTTTGAACCAATAGGATTGTAATAAATTGTGGTAATTTGGGGCCCGGATGGCCAGAGGTAATATAACCAAATATAAATCCACCCCTTTGTAACTCAGCACAAAAAACAGAAAGTTAGGTTGAATGAATGGGGCCCTAGAGTATGAGTATGTATGTAGATTTTTATCCATATTGTTCCATATTTACGATGTACTAGTATAAAGGTTTAATTCATATTGACTCGCTTTACTCTAGTATACGTCTATATTGTGAATAGGAAAATGTCTCCTGTTCAATAGCCTCATAAATCCTTTTATGAGACTATCCACATCTGAAATTTTAATCGGTGGGGTGGCAATGAGAGGTAGTAATACTATTTATATTGATATTTTCCAATTTCATTTAGCCTGTCGATTTAATTGGATGTTGGATTCTTTGTATTCTATTTTCTCCAAATTCTTAATGCCGGAGATAGAAATGATCATTGCATGATTTTGTTACATTGGGAATAAGCCACCTTGGTAATTGTTTTTAGGCGCTTGCCGCCACCAGCGAAAAACGTGGAAGGGAATGCTGCCCTTGTTTCGCGGGCACCGGTGTATAAAGATATGGGACAGGATGTCGCCCAGCCCCGGGGGTTGGGGAGAGAGAGCCGCCCATTGATCGATCGGTTGCTCCTGGGAGTCGAGCGGAAAGCGGGGCCAGCAGCTTTCAGCATTGTGTACGCTGCCTGGACCCTCGCGGTCAGCTGGCGTCAAACTTTACGACTTTTGCCAGCGCCATGTTGGTGAGGCGTGGGTTGCCGAGGGGTCTCATGACGGGAGAGGGCGCCCATGCGGTAATAAAATAATTTTCTGACGATGCCTATCGCGAAACACAAAATTTCACGCTGTTTCTGGGAACTGTGGCATACGTGAGTCTCAGGCCTAGGAAAGTTTTCGAGTGGGAGGAGCTTAGTAGTGCTAACAATAGCAAATTGATTTGATTGGCGAGACTATTAGGTCCTCTCTCTTACTGGTTTGACGTCACATGTGGGTGGAGTCTGAGGACACCGGATGGTTCGGACCTCTTGGTAGCAGGAAGGAGTTGCGGCAAGGACTCCGAAGTTTTTGGACCTTGCTAGTCGGTGGACTTAGAATTTTTGTGGCAATTGCACAGTGTTTGATGGCGTCTGTGTGATTGCTATTTGCATTCACAGTTATACTGAGAAACTTGTAGATATTCTGAAGTGAGTGTTGTTTTAAAACAACCTCACTCATAATCAGAATAATTTACTGTTCTTGAATAGCAGCATACACCACTGGGTTGGAAAATTACTGTATTTTTTCGTAGCTCGAATACTTTAGTAATTGCCACCCCGATCGGGTAGATAATTTCCCATCCGCGATTACATTCATCATACTGCTCTCCCATCAGCAGCCCTTTGACATCGGTGATGCTGTTCAACTGTATATGGTAAAGTAGCGCCAATGCATAAATAGTGAAAAGATTATTGAATAGTGGTTGATAGGTGGGACGTAGGTGTGAGTTTGCGAGGTCGTCATAGTCCATTTTTAATAGAGCGTGTCTGTTTCTGTATTTAACCTTCTACTGACTTTTAAATTGAATTAGGTTAACACACCAAATTTATGACTATTGCCAGTCCTTTTCTTTTGGTGTTAAGATTTTGTCCTTTATTCTGTAAAAAGTATTCCAATCATTAGATAATTTTGTTTGTGCTGTTTCAAGTCATTATTTTTCACACATGTCATGTTTTTGATAAATTGGCAGATAATTTTTTGTTAAATACAGTAATTATTTATGAACATCATATACCTGATTCAACCACCTTTCACATATTCTGGAGGTGTTATCTCTTGTCTATGTTAGGTAGGTCAGGGGATTTGTGTGCTTCCAACAACATTGTATGGAAACACACATTTTCACAAAATAAATAAATAAGTGAGATTAGACTACTGGTCGCCACTACTTTCCGTTAGGCACAGTAAATTCTCAGTTTCATGTTTTTATTAATTTTTTTCAATAATAATAAAAAATAGTGGAAAACTTTGAATAACTTGATTGTTTTGTGATGGTTAATTTAAATACAATTTATTCATTTGCATATTAACCTACAAAGTTGGCGGAAAAGGTAATAGAACTCAAATGATGGACAACATTCAGTTGACATAATAAATAATAAATGATGAGAAAAGAGCAACAACATTTCAAAGTGCATCTTCCAAAAATTCTCCTAATAAAGTGAAGTCGGTTGTCCACCTTACCCACAACTGTCCTTGCATGTTCGTTCCATTTCATACCGCTCTGCAATGTTACGCACAGATATTTGAACGATGCGACTGCATCAAGAAGCTCTCTATCAAAGCTCTATTCTATGGGGTTGTTTTTCTTACTTATGCTCATCACCTTAGATTTTTCTACATGGAGAGCTAGCTGTCATTCTTCACACCAACTAGAAATTTTGTCTAGGTAAACATGTATGCTATTACAGTAAATTAATGACGACATCTTCACATAAACCACTGCTTCATCAGCAAACAGCCGCAAATTACGAGTTAATGTGTCCATCATATCATTTATATCGATAGAAAATAACAGTGGTCCTATCACAATCCCCTGGGCCACGCCTGACGATACACTCGTCTCTGATGAACACTCGCCGTCGAGAACAACGTACTGCGTTCTATTGCTTAGAAAATCTTCCAGCAGTCACAAATCTGTGGACCTATTCTATATGCTCGTATCTTCGTTAGCAGTCTGCAATGTGGCACCACGTAAAATGTTTTTTTAAATCGGAAAAAAAGACAAGATGACATGTGAGAAAAAGGACAAGCTGCGTTTCACATGAACGATATTTCCTAAATCCGTGGTGATTCATTGAAAGAACCTTTTCCGCCTGAAAGAAATTAACTATATTCGAGCTAAGAATATGCTCCAAAATTCTACAGGATACTGATGTCAACGACATTGGCCTGTAATTATATGGGTCAGTTCTCTTACTTTTCTTATAAACGGGAGTCACCTGCGCTTTTTTTTTCAATCACTAGGAACTTTGCGTTGAATTAAACATTCGCCATAAACGAAACCTAAGTAAGGCACCAGTGCCGCACCATTTACTTTTTGTGAAACCGAACTGGTATTCCATCCGGACCAGGAGACTTTTATTGTATTTAGCTCTCTCAGTTGCTTCTCTACACCGGAAATACCTATTACAATGTCCTCCACTTGGGAGTTAGTGCGTTGATCAAATTATGGTACATTTCTGCGGTCCTCCTATGTAAAACGTTCCTTAAAGGTTAAATTTAGAACTTCAGCTTTCCGTTTCCTTTCTTCTATTACTGCCTTGGAAAGATCAATGAGTGACTGGATAGTGGACTTTGTCCCGCTATCGACCTTACATAGGACCAGAATTTTTCGGGTTTTCGGAAGGATGGTTTGCTAAAGTATGGCTTTGGTAGTTACAGTATTCTTCGCGCATCGATCATTTTATAGGACCACGAATCTCTACTAACTTTTGCCTGTCATCATTTGCGTGTTCTTTTTTGAATTGAGAGTACAACAGTCAGAAAGGACTTTTCTATCTTTGGGTATGAATGTGTTTAATAAATATCTAGGGTCGAGAAGACCTATGAAGAAGACTGAGTGATCGAGTTTTGAACCAATAGGATTGTAATAAATTGTGGTAATTTGGGGCCCGGATGGCCAGAGGTAATATAACCAAATATAAATCCACCCCTTTGTAACTCAGCACAAAAACCTTATTATTATACCACGGTGGAACTTTTCCATCCTTAATCGACATCACAGGCACATATTTCTCTAACCCTTTACTTACAATACATTTAAATGTAATGCACAATTCCTTTACATGCATTGATTCCTCTACATCCAAGTATAGTGAGAGCGTCACCCTTTACTTTCCGTTTAGCAGGAAGTGAGGCTGTGGCGGCGCTCGGAGACGCCTTTGAACAGCGGAAGAGGTAGGACGCGTCTAAGAGAAGTCGCTTCTCTTCCGCGTATTTCATTTTACTGGGACTTTGTTTGCTACAACTTTCCGACCTTACTCCGAAAGTTGAACCTTTGCGTTGAGTCTTGGAGAGTCGTGAATAAGATCAGCCGGTGTAGAATTTATCGCACTGGCGCGCTAATAACGAGCCTTAAAGTTCTGAGCATTCAGGAATTGTGTGTAGAAGTACGCGTTAGCTAGAGTGTCTAGGCACAGTCGAACTTACGAGAGCGTTGACGATGAGTCGCAACAGGTTCGCGGTGGTTGATGGTAGTTGTACGTAGCTTCTGAAAGACGGAGCAGAAGTGTTTTCTGTGGCCTTGATTTACTGCTGCGCCGCACGCTTTCGCAGGTGCAGCGCCTTCATTCCAGCACAGTGTTTGCTAACGGATGGTTTGCACTCGCTTTTGTGTCACAGGGTTCGTTGTGTTTTCTCATTATTGGGCCGACGATTTATTTAGGGGTCAGGTTCCGGAATATTGGTCCCAACAACAGCCCTACTTCTCAGTAAATTTCATATGTTTTCATCATTTTATGATGTTAATAGCAAACGACTTGCCGGCACATTACGATTCGAAAGAACAATATGCTTTTCTAAAGTCCTTATCTGTTTCATGTTTTACTTTGTGTTTTATATAATTTTGGACTTACACTCTTAAGTGCATATTCTTCGTTAATAAATAAATGATATTTGTATTACAAATGTAGACATTATTGCGCTTAGTTATAGAATCCTTTATTACCAATTTGGATTTAAGATAGTTTAATTGAGACTTGGAGATCGATTAATTGGGTTTTGGAGGGTCTGCCACTATCATTGGATTTAAATTGTACCCATACAATTTTTTCCCATTTTTTCACGGATTTATCCCATTGATACTTGGATTTGACAGATTTATATGTACTTTATAATACAACACACACCTTCTTTGGATTTTCAAATCTGTTTTATCAATGAAGAATCAGATCCTCCGTATTTGATAATGACAGCATTGCCGATCTGGTCAAAATCTTGAAACCTTGAGACTCCCGAAACTGCTTCTAAAATTAATTTATAACATTTCATTTGCGATATAGGCTTTCTGACAACGTATATTTCAGTCAGTTGATGCAAAACACATCTTCCTTTCAAAATTTCATATATGTTCCTTACACGCTTTTGCGTCACTTCATTTATGTATTCTGTGGCCTCCGTGTCAATTCAGCGTTAGAAAACATCGTTGCAAACTGCGCTGAAATGAAAATTTCGAATAGGCTATATATTGATGTTAGAGTGAAATGTGTGAGTAAATTTGTCATGCGAGGGCATCTAAAGTTATTACAGTTTCCGGATCAGTTCATGTCTGTACATGCCACTGGACCCACGGATAAAGAAATTTATGCTGAATAGATTTTTTTTATGGCTGACTGAACGCGTGAAACTCGGTCTGTTTGTAGTAAATCAGTGTTAGCTAGGAAGATAATTCTTGAGACTGGAGTAAAATGTGCGATTCAAAGGGTCACTCTATGGAAGTGAATGAGATTGATCAGTCAGAGGCAGAACAAGTGCAAGACGTAGCCAGGTAGCCAGGGAGTCTGGGAAGGAAGGAGTTCCCTCCGTCAGTAGCGCCGTTGCCAGGCGTCATCCGGCACTTGGCCGTTCATTTCCATACTTTGAGCGGAGTATGTGAATGGATTTATCATTTAATAATGTATCTAAATGTAACACATTTAATACACATTCACAATTAACACGTTCCAGTAATTTGTGGTAGAATTTAATAACGCAATATTTCCAGATATCAAAGTTACACCTGCTTACCGCGTGATAATGGTATATTGATCCAAACAACACAATTTTTGAAGGGCCTAGATAATTAGCATGAACAGTAATTTAGGTGAAAAGTGGAAACAAAATGGAGATAAGAGCACATTATTTGACGACACAGTTTACGTTTGCAATGATCCGTACATACCCATTTGTGTCATACAGTGCACCACCTACTAGCTGTTCCATGTCACACTCTTCCACAAAAGTTACCACGAAGTTCACTGAAGTAAATATTACTACAATTTGCTATAATGTATATTGTGATTACATTCCAGTGAATCCGAAGAATCTATTTCTGTCTTTGTTACATGAACTTCAATTTTGAGCAATAATATTAGAAGATCTGGTTCCAACATGGGGAGCACATTCACTTTTCTCCCATTTAGTTTTTTCCATGTTTCCCTTATAGCACTAAGAAGAAGAAAAAATTCTCCATTTTGTGTATTGCTGTTTCGAGAGAGAGGATGATAGTGCAGACTGTCTCCATGCTGAATGTCTTGGCCTCCAGAGGGTCTCCTCAATTTCGCTATGTCTACTGTTACAACCTGTGCGTTGACATATGAATTCAGAATATGCGAGGTTTGTTGGCTCTAAATGTATCTGCTGTTGAGGTGAGCATCATCGTTTGTGGTAGACAGCTACTGTAAAAAAAATAAATCCGAGTTCAGTTCAGTGGGATGAAAAAAGAAATCATAATTGGAGTAGGAATTTTTTAGGGTAAACTGCTTGTCGATCTTTCAATGATTCTAGATCAACATGTTTTCAGATACATTTCGCTCTGCTCTGGAACCGTGAGATATTTCCTTATGCAGTCTTTCTCTGAGTCAGCACTGTGTAGTATTACTGTCTCGATCTTCACAATGCAGCTCATGTGACCATTCCAACCATACAGTATGGTCCCTAATAAACTTTGTGCGAGGATGAAGTTCTCCTCCCGCCACTCTCTGACGAAGAAGTGACGCCAAGAGTGACGACGGCACGTCATACTAACACTATGCAGGCCACCGAAACATGGGATCACGATCGTCCAGGCCAGGGGAAAGCCACAAAGGTCTAAAACTGGCCGACCTTTTTTCATTTATGCAACTTTAGTCAAAGAGTAACAAACTACAGGTAGAGAACGGACCCAGAAACTTACGCATGAGTTAGGATCACAACAAAAAAACCAGACTTAACCTATAACGGGCGATAAGAAGTCCATTCGAAAATTTCGAGGCTACGGAAGGACGTAGGACGTAGGAGAGATAAATAGGACGTCTATGGTGGCGAAAGAGACAGAAGTAGAAATGAACAAAATACACCCGCGATCTCAGGCTTGTAGTTACTGGCGTATGGAAGATTGCGTTGATAGGAAAGCTTGACGCATGGAAGTTTTTTTTTTTTTTTTTTTTTTTTTTTTTTTTTTTTTTTTTTTTTCCTTTATTGACTTTTTAATGCCCTAAGGCAGCCTGGCAGCAGCCAATGATGCTGCTCTACAGCCGAGCGAATGGTAAACAATGGACAACAGAATATAAAATGAAAGGTGATAAAAAGGCGCTTTTACAATTTTAAGATGAAAATTAGGGAGAAAGTTAAAAGACTATGACAGCGGACAGAACATACATGATTGCAAAAACACGATATTGCCACGGTGGCTAAAAAACACTCACTGCAGACGAGACATAACAAGACGGCGACATTGACGTAAAAAACACTGAACACTGGTGTACGCAACGTTAAAAAACACTGGGCGATGAAGCACTATACACACGAAGCACTGAACACTTAAAACACAGCACTGTACTGGCCCTGCAGGGGAAGGGGGGAGGATGGAGAAGGCGTGGGGGAAGGGGAGGAGGTGGGGGAAGGGAGAGTGGGAGAAACCGGAAGGAGCTCCCGGGGAGGTGGAAAAAGGAGGGGGTTAGCCAAGCGGGGGACGGGAGTGGCAGGGGAGGGGGAGGGAGGAGGCGGCGGCAATCCACAGAGAGGGGTCAAAGTTGGAAGGAGGGATAGATGTCGGGACGGTTTTGGAGAACGTCGTCAGGGAGAGGTAGGTGGTGGAAGCCACCCTCGGAGAGGACGTACAGGGTGTGGAGGTGAAGGGAGGGAGGGATGTTGCAGTAAAGGCGTGGCAGGGGCCCGGGATCCAGGAGGAGAGGAGATACCAGTGGGTTACGGGACTCTTTCGGTGGATTTACTTAAGGCGGATGTGTTGAAGGAATTTGACCAGGTGTGGGAACGGGATGAGGTGGTAGAGGATCCGCGTGGGGAAGGGGAGGCGGATGCAGTAGGCGATACGAAGGGCGTGGCGTTCAAGGATTTTGAGGGATTCATAATAGGAGGGGGGAGCGGATATCCAGGCGGGATGTAAGCAGCAAAGGACGGGACGCATGAGGGAACGGTAGGTATATAGGATGTAGAAGGATTTTTTAGTCCCCATGTCCGGCCAGAGAGGCATTTTAAGAGGTTAAGGCGGGAGAGAGCTTTTTGTCAGACGGTTTTGAGGTGAGGGTTCCAGGAAAGGTCTCTGTCTAGGGTTAATCCGAGGTAGCGGAGGGTCTTCGTTTGCGGGATGGGGCGACCATGGAGGGTGAGGTAAGGTCTCGGTAGCGAAAGTAAGGGGTGGTGCGACCTATGATGATTGCCTGGGATTTTGTAGGGTTTACAGTAAGGAGCCACTGGTTACACCAGGATGAAAATTCGGAGAGATGGGACTGAAGGAGATGTTGGGAGCGAGCGAGGGACGGGGCAAGGGCAAGGAAGGCGGTGTCATCAGCATACTGAAGAAGATGGACAGGAGGCTGAGGTCGGGGCATATCTGCTGAATATAACAGATAGAAGAGGGGCGAAAGGACAGAGCCCTGGGGCACCCCGGCAGAGGGGTAGAACAAACGGGAATTTTCGTTATTGACAGTGACATAGGATGGGCGTTTGGAGAGGAAGGAAGCAATGAGACGGACGTAATTAATAGGAAGGGCGTAGGTTTGGAGCTTGAAAAGGAGACCAGAATGCCAGACACATTCGTAGGCCTTCTCAATGTCGAGGGAGACGAGGATGGCGGCGCGACGTGAATTAACCTGGACGGAGAGAATGTGAACAAGGTGAAGGAGCTGGTCATCGACGGAGAAGGATGGCTGGAAGCCACATTGGGAAAGGGGAAGGAGTTTGTGTAGACGGAGGTGTTCGTGGATACGGCGTGAGAGGATGGATTCGAGGACTTTGCTGAACACCGAAATGAGACAGATGGGACGGTAGGAGGAGGCTTCGGAGGGCGGTTTGTCTGTTTTAAGGAACATTAGGATCCGGGAGGTTTACCAGAGGTCTGGGTAGAATCCGGTGAAGAGAATGGCATTGTACAGTGAAGCAAGGGCGGCATGGAAGGAGGGGGGACAGGCACGGAGGTGACTGTATGTAATGCGGTCGTGACCAGGAGCAATATTACGTTTTGTGCGAAGCGTGTGTATGATGTCTTGTGCTGTAATAGGTGTGTTTAAGTCTGAGGGGGAATGTGGTCCAAATATCGAAAGCCAGGGGCGAGCGGAGGGACTGAGGGATCGGTGCGCTCATGGACGTCGGGGAATCGGGAGTAGTCGAACCTGGAATCGTCGGGCAGGTCGAATATAGTGGAAAGATGGTCAGCAAAAAGCTGTGCCTTACTGGCATTGTCAGGAAGAGGAAGGTTATTATGGTGAAGAGGGTATGCGGGGACTGAGTGACTGCCAGTAAGGCAGTGGAAGGCTTTCCAATATTTGGAGGAGTTGATGGGGAGTGTAGCATTAAGACAAGTGCATGTCTGTCGACAACCCCGGCGTTTCTTCGCGTTCAAGAGGTTTCTGATGTGTCGTTGGAGTTGCCGGTGGCGGAGGAGTGTGCCTCGATCACGGGTCCGCAGGAAGGAACGGTACAGACGACGGGATTCTCGGAGCAGGAGGATGGCATGTGGGGGGAGGGGGGGACGGTGAGGATGGATGGCTTTGGTGTGGATATGAGTTGCAACGGCGTCAGCAACAGTCTGATGCAGGAAAGAGGAGGTACAGACGGTATCATCAGGGGTATGGAGGGTGAAGGGGTGGTTAGCGACCGAGTTGTTGATGGAGCGACGGTAGGCATTACTGTTGGTGCGGGAGTAATCGTGGACTAGCCGAGGGGGGGGGGGCATGGGACGGGTGGCGCGGCCACGGGGGTTGAAGGTGAGGAGTGCGGGGGTGTGGTCACTGCCAATGAGGTCAAGGACGTCCGCCTGCAGGCGTCGCAGGAAGTTAGAAGAGACAAGGACAGCATCAGGAGTGGTATTTCTTTCAGGGCGCATAGGACTCGGGAGGGGGAACAAGGTCGTCCCGAAGCGTGGGTAGGATCTGATGCCACCGCTGGAGTTCGGCTGCAGAGCGGGAATGAAGGTTTAGGTCGGCGGCAATCACATAGGTCGTGGAGGAGTTGTCTATGTGGGAAATGAAATCGTATGGTAAGGGAACACGGGCGCGAATGTAAACGGTGGCTAGGGTAACAGTGAGGGAAGGGAGGAAGAGGGTCAGGATGAGGTGTTCAGCAGGATTATTGACAGGGGGTTGTGGCCGGACAGGGTGCTGGCGGATGTGGTCAATCGCCACTCCGCCTCGAGCCAGGGGGAGAGGACCATCCGTGTGGTGAAGGGTGTAAGGAGTGGTAGAGACGGAATGACGGGGTTGGAGGAAGGTTTCATTTAGGAGGAAGGCATCCACATGGTGTTGGGAGAGGGTATGCATAAAGAGGGGTTTGTTGGTGGGGAGGGAGCGGATATTGTGGTAAAGGATACGATGGGGCGAGCCTGCCATAATAGGTACTACTGAGAGGGGGGAGAGTGGGGAGGGGGTGACAGGAAAGAGGTTAAGGGAAGTTAAACAAGGGTGGTGCCGCGGGAGAAGGTGAAGTGGGAGAGTGTGGCAATTGTTTCCAATTGCCACACGGATCGGGCGGCCAGGACGATCTGTTGGAGGGAGTGAGGACGCTGGAATGGGTGGATACGCATGGAAGACGCAAAAGGAAATTAAAAGCGTAAAGAAAGTAGGGGACGCTACAAGAACAGGGAAAAGGGGTAGTTCAGGAGACACACGAGAAACTGTCGGAAAAGTCGAAGTTTGAAATTAGCGAAGTTAGAGAAGAACAGACACGTATCACGCATCATCCGAATGATATGGCATGCCACGTATGTTCCACACAGCAGCAGCTGCGACAAACTATTGAGCGTTCGGAGAGAAACACCTGTTCTCCGACAACTGATAATTTTGTGGAAGATATTTCGCACAGTAGGGAAACTATAGTAGAATCAGCAAGCAGAAGTACTACCACTGACGAAGCACAGCAAACATCGGCTAGAGAGGCATGTGTTCCTGCAAGCGGACTAGCACCAACACCACAAATTAAAATGTTTGTAAATCTATCGGACCTAACTGCTTGGTCATCAGTCCGTAGTTTACAAACTACTTAAACCTAGGTAAACTAACCTAAGAACAACACATACACCCATGCCCCAGGGAGGATTCGAACCTCCACGGCGAGCAACCGCGCGCTCCACAGCGAGACGCTTTAGACCGCTCTGCTACTCCACCGCGGCCCAACACCACAAACCGCGGAATACGAGACAGGAAACAACTGAACCGGTGAGTGCAGAAACCGCTTCAGTCACACATTGCAAATTATTCAGGAGAGAGTGAAAACGTCATAACTCCTCCAAATTATCAAATATTTTCTCTCTTTTTCCTGGAGTTGGAACACTTGCGGGGAGTGACACTTGCGGGAAACCCGGGGCCCTTGGGGCGGCTAATAGCTTTTTCTGGGTACAGACACACCAAGAAGTCTAGCACTATCAACATAACACGAAACTTGTTCTAACTACATATTAATTCGTTGAGTGTTCCTCCTGAAAGCAAAACGGTATTTTAACACTGATAATGTTTGAAGACTTATTAAGACATTCTCTGCTACTACAAGATGATGACTTTCAACAGTCATACCTCCTAAAAGCATATTATTCAGAACACTAAGCATATGAAGACACCTGCGCAAGCAATAAATATATTAGGCATCCTGCACATATACGTTGATGTAATTGTCCGCTATGTAGTGAACCCCACTATCACGCAACTTCCATCTCTTTAAAAATAGCTACTATGCTTTTTAATAGGAGACGCAACCTTAAACGTGCAATCAATAAACGTTAATAATCAGTCAATGAGTATTTTACATACTTGATGCGTTTATTCGAGACCCCAAAACGATTTCGCTGTATTCGAATTGCAAATACATCTAATAAATGTATGAAATACGGTATGTGTAAGGGAATGTCACACACCGAAAAATGCTAAAGATAAATTCTATTTTCTATCACCATCATATAGAACCATTTTTACTCCGAACTTGGCATAAACCAAATGGGAGAAACAAGTTGCAAGGCTTCCAGGAAAAATGAAGCGAAATTGGCAGCCAATAGTTGGTTATAAATTGCATTGCCTGTTAACTGTATAAATATAAATTACGGAATACGCGGAACTCCTGTTCAGTACAGTCAAAAGGTCTAAGGTAATAGGCAGTGGTTTACAATCAGATATCCGTATCACTCTCCTCCTCAAGAAGTTTGTGTGAAGATTTCTATTCAGAACATTCAAGAAAAAGGCTACTGTGGTGTTGAAACTACAAGAAGCAGCTCATTTACTCAGGAAGGGAAAACATTATGGTTCCCGTAAATTTGAATGGCTGTATCTCTAGAAGTAACATTCATTTTTTGATAAAATGTTAAAATCCAATATACCAGAATTTTGTTTTTCTAAACTCAGTGCCAACTTTTTTGTCGAAAAGTTTGCAGAAAGTAGTGTTGATGTGATTTCATACTTCTATGCATTAAATTGATATTATCAAACATGTAATTTGTGTCACAAATTGCGCGGCCGGTCCGGTGGGCCTTTCCCTGAATTCGGCACAGGTAGCGGCTGGAGGGCGTGGAGTAGGGGTGGTGTATCCCTACTTCTGGAACACCTGTTCACTACCTGCAGCGTCCGGGTCTCCCCGCAAGTGTCTACACATTCTCTTTCCCCGCAATTGTCACTCCACGCAAGTGTCAGAAACTCCTTTTTCCTCTCTGTTATGACATGCATTTATGTTGCCGTCCTGCAAAAATTTCCTAATTTCGACAATTAAGAGGCTCATGAAAATTTAATATTTGAACCGGACTTATGCTGTTTCTGCACTCACCTGGATTTTACAGACAGCTGAAATCTTGGAAAAAGTTAATCATTCATTTAAAATATATATTCTTTCATATTATATCAAAAATGAAGTTACAGTATGTAGAAAGTCTTCAGAAAACAGAAATATAACAAAGTAAAAAGCTCATAAAATAGATTTTCGACCAAGCAATACTTGAAGGAAAATCAGTATCTACGTTCCGGGAAGCAGGTTTCAGTTGCTGATAGCTGTGATTTTTTGCAAATGTTCAAATGTTTGTAAATCTATCGGACCAAACTGCGTGGTCATCAGTCCGTAGCTTTCAAACTACTTATACTAAGGTAAACTAACCTAAGGACAAACACATACACTCATGGCCTAGGGAGGACTCGAACCTCCGACGGCGAGCAACTTCGCGAACCGCAGCGAGTAGCCTTAGACCGCTCGGCTACTCCACCGCGACTGTGCTTTTGTAATCCATCAGTGGAAGTGTGTGCTGCGATTACCACTTTATCTTTGGAGTTATAGCGCAGCTCTGTACATCGAGTGGGAGCAGACTTGAACGTTGCTTCTTTTGGCACACTCCTCCCTCTACACAGAACAGGAAAAGTTAAGCGCGAACACGTTGAAAACACTCAACTAGAGAAAGACTTCAATGAGAGCAGCTGTTTAGGCTGGTAAGCACATGACACATGCATTGTAAAAGGGGCAAGACTGGTCATGAGATCAAGCAGTGAGGGCAAAACCCCCGTCAGTCACTGACTCACGTTACTTCTGCTCTGAACGTTCGAAAAAGACACCCTGTATCTACGGGTCTATTCAACAGATTAACGTGGTTCTTGTGCTCAACTCTTGTCTTGCCTTTCTAAGCATTTTCTCATCAAAAATGATTTTTCGCATTTTTGTGACTGAAGTGCACTCATCGACTGAACTGCTGCCGACCGAGGAGGACAGAAACACGTCTGCATCAGGCGTCTCCAGTTCACTGGGGCATGAGGGCCACATTTCGAGTTCCGAATCGCAATGCGGGCCGGATAGGAAACTCGGCGATTACTGAAGAACACGATACTAACTCCTACTTTGACCTGTGGCGTTACTGATAATCCAGAACCCCAGTTTAACCTGTATACTGTATTATCAGCAACATGACACTGTTTACACCCGCAAACAAAGATCAGTAATATGTGAACGAATTTCAAATGCAGTTTATGCTCCTATTTAACATGTATATATTTTACATCACCAGCAGCGGCGTACCGCACTTACGTGACGTTGTTGGTAGCGGTAGCTGTGCGCACACAGTTGTGCTGGTCAGTAGTTTATTTACGAGCGTCAAGTGAAACATTCGATTAGACAAAATTTATGACGACATATTAAATTTTCACCACACTGTCATGTCCAATGCAATCGATCAATCTTTCAAATTCTTAGTATTTTGCAATTAAAACATGGGTGCTCGGTATATGGATGCGTGAACGTAATTGGTTTAGTTTGTTCTGTAAAATGTAATGATACATAAAAAAATAAAAATAAAAAAAATCATCATCACTTCACTGAGATACCCTTCGTTTAATCGAATGGTCTGCCGCAACGCCGCGAAAGTATAACAGACACACAAAAGCTAAATCAGACTCCCGCGCTATAAACACATTCAATCGTTACACGCCTGTCATTGGTTACGTCGAAGTGACACATTAGTGGGCCCGATGAATAATGGGAAGTGGTGGCAGCCAATCGAGAGTGGCGCTGAGATGGACAATAAGAATGTGTTTTTTCTCTCCCATGACATGAATTAATCACAGAATTATTTGTTGTTGCAAAGTGTGTAGAACCTGCTAGTAATGCAGATAGTAATGGAAATTTACACAAAAATCCAGCCAATACATGGATATAACAGATTTGCCAATTGATGGGAATTGAGGACATTTACCTTCATTGGTAACATAAAAGACTTGTTTCAAGTCAAAGCTGCAAAATTAAAGTGAAAGCCACGTAGGCTACAGTTTTACCTCCGGCAGCGATGACGTAGACTGTTCACATTCGCAACGGCAACTGAACGTTCATCGAAAACTCAGTCACACAGAATGATTTTTGTGTTGAAATAAATAATTAATGCTAATTGCGCTGTTTGGTTAACAGGTTTCTCTATGTATCCTGTTCCGTCAGTAAATTAATTACATTGCAAATCGAACATTTCGTTGCCAACATTAACACTTTCATCTACGCTTTCGTGAGTACAATTTAGCCAACACAAAAATCAGTGAGTACATCAGGTACCCTTTGTTACTTTTCGGTACTTCGGTACACTTAGTGTGAAGTGTGAATTTTTTTTTTTTTTTTTTAAATCCAAAGGCTTTTCCAACTGTGCCAAATGTAGATAACCATCTTCGTGAAAAGTGATTGAAAACGGGGTAGTTTTCTTTGGAAAGAAACTTATAAAACTGTACAATTCTGCCTTTATTAAAAACTGTGCACCATGCTTTCTTTCATAATGATGATGGTTATTAAAGTCTTTGAGCAGAGCTTTAAGTTCATTGCAGATTATGCACATGGCTTTGTTGCTTTTCTCTATGACGGAGTATTTCACGCCTCATGTGTTATTGAATAGTCGGCTACAGGCATCGACTTTTCTCACAGTATACACTTATTCGGCACAAAAATCGTATACATTTTACAAACAAAGAAACCCTTATGTAATAAGGGACAGGCTACAACAAACGAACGGAACAAATAGGAAGAAATCAGTAAAGCAAACTACAGCCAGGAAGCTACTGGAAACTGCTGCGAGGGCCGTATTTTAGAGACCCCTGGTCCACAGCAATGTGGCGAGCAATAGCACACACGGGGCCACAGAAGCAACGGGACTGCGTGGAGGGCAAGCAGAAGCGAGCGGAGCAAGAGGACGTTGTTACGGAACGGTTGATCTACAACACTTTCTGCCTGTACACAACTTTCTAGAGTACAACGCTCTCCCCCCTACGTCATTCATTGCTCAGTTTGATAATTTATTGCCAGTGGCGACTTTGATATCAACTGAAGTGTGGGCACATGTAAGGTAGAATTGCGGAACACATGACATCGGTCGCTGAGACCCGCCAGTCTTACGATATGTTTCGTAAGACGTTCCTAGGCACATATTGGTCGGAGCAGGTGCAAGAACGGATGAAGCATGAGATCACGAAGAGGCAAGATCTAGAAGTTTCAGAATTAAAAGTCGGAAGACGTTTCTTGAGACCATCACACAGAAAAACAGGATCTTAGAACGGTCATACGACGCAAAAGAAACTATGAGGCTGTGCTTCATAAAACTACCTCTCGAGTATCAACGTTTCCTTATCGGGAAAGGTAACGAGATTCACGGCTGCGCTACGAAAAGCTGAATACGTCTCCGAAAGAAAGGGTGGTACAGGTAGGAAAAAGAAGCCAGAGATCTCCCTTCGCGATCCGATAATTTCGGTGCAAGGCGTGACGAAGGAAAGTATCGGTCATAGCAGGACTAAACTAACGACCTAGACAGAATTACGCGTCTCATTCTAACGGGCGCGACAATAAAAACGCAGGACGTCGATGATCTGTGAACGAAGGAGACAGGTATTGCAGTGCACCACAAAATCAGAAGTATTGGCCACACAACGATAACAATGACATGAACGAGAGAAACTGGGAAGAGCTAAGATGAAATGGTCCATCAAAAAATCAGCAGAGTAAGGACTTGCAAAATTGCAACAGGAACTGGCGAGAGAGAAGGTCGAGGAGTCCACCGCGTCAAGCGAGAGTAGAAATAACTGAAATACGCCACCAAGTCCTGCGTCAGGGAAGAACAGTGGCAGCGCTAGATGAAACCGACGCTCCCACATGCGCCTAGAGCCGCAGTAGCGGGAACATGTGTAGGATAAGCCCTGTTTCTTATATTGACCGCGTGGTGTAAGGCGTCATGCTACGAACTGGACTGTCCTTCCCACAAGAAGTTCGAGTCCTTCCTCGGGCATGGGTGTGTATTTTTCTTAGTGTTAATTAATCAGTTTATAACTCAAGGTACCGATGACCATAGCAATTTGGTCCAGTAAGTTTGCAAACATTTAAACAATAATTTGTTTGTTGTAAAGAAAGAGGGGTTTTGTTAGGTTTTTGAATGTGAGCGAGTGAGCGAGAAGGTGTGAGTGGAAAGTGAAACTTATTTTTGATTACGTGTTAATAAATGCGTTGCTGTCGTATCAATGTTTGGGTGCCGGCCGCGGTGGCCGAGGGGACTGCGGCGCTCCAGTCACGGTGTGCACGGCCACTACGGTCTGGGATTCGAAACCCCCCTCGGGCATGGATATTTGTGCCGTACTTAGTGTTAGCTTGTTCATATGTAGTTTGTAAGTTTAGGGACTGATGACCCCGTAGTTAAGTCCCATAAACTATACAAACATTTGAACATTTTGAATGTTTGAGTAGCGTAACAAACCTGATCCTAATTTCGTGATAAGCTGCTTTCAACTCGTAAACAATGCAAGTGGTGTGATTAAATTTTGAATTAATTATTAAAACAATTAGTGTGATTAACCAAAACTATGGCCCTATCTGACAACTTTTTCGAAAGATCACTCAACTTTCCTGTCCTTACAAAATCTCCAACAGAGACTGTGCACACAATGATAGTTGAAAATGGACTATCGCGTAAGTGCAATGCGTACAGCTTAATTAGTACGCCTGTGGTAGTAATAATTTTGAAAATATTAGTAGTAATAAAAACCTGGCTGGCAAATTACAAACGTGGGTGCAGTGCAGTCCAACCACTGAAGTCAGTATTTGATAAAAATTAATGATTTTAAGTAAAGAGTAAAATTTACGTAATTCAGGCTTGGTAGCTAAATGCATACAATGATTGTAACATTATGTTTCTTTATAGGACAGATGTGGCGGTGGTAACAATTGTTGAGCTCAGTTTTCAACAATCTGTTATCAGGGCCGGCGCAAGGCACGTGCGAAAAGTGCGACCGCACAGGGCGGAACGTTCCGGGGGGGGGGGGGGGGGGGGGGCGGCAAATCTGACGCCCTCCCCCCTTTTTTTCTGTAGTACAAACATTCATTCCCAAGAGGGGATTCGAAACCAGACCTCGGAGGGAGCGGCTTCGGGAACTGTGGAATGGCTTCTCGACTACCTGCTGGCCGCCCCTGTTGAACAAGAGGGGGGGGGGGGGGGCTAATTTATTGCTCGCCACTGGCAGTGCCGTCGTGTTTACGCCGGAAGGGAAGCAGTCTGGCGCACACGCCAGTATTCTTATGAGTGGAGCGCTGTCAGCCTGTTACGCGTCGTGCGTTTACTCACAACTAATTTTGCAGGACACGAAATCTAATTGGGAAATTCGAATGTAATGTTAGATACTGCGTTTACATGTTAAGCCTGAAGCAGTTTTGCTAAGCCCTTCAATGGCAGTTGAGTGTTTTATTCTTCCCGCGCTATGGAAAAACATTTGTTGAACATTACTACAGTCAAACATGTTCAACACCTACAATGGTTAGAAGTATTCCGAATGGGTAAATACGCTGTGAGTAATTACAAGGGATAAAGACATTGATAGTAAGCCTGGCATAACTTGGGTTTCGACGTATTATTGAAAATGTTTGCTATCCGTTTCTGAGTGATAGTCGGACGTTTTTCTTTCTGAGCCCTGAAACCCCTGTCTCTGCCTGCATGAACACAATTAAACTCCCTATCACTTTGCCAGCATTTATTTACTGTATTATGCGTGTGAATCCATGTCTCGTCTAAGTAAACTACTGGTCGCTTTGATTCTGATAAAAATCTAAGAAAGTATGGTCTTTTAGCAACAATTCCTTCTCGTCCAAGCGAAACAAAACGTTAATGTTGACACCTTGTCCCGAAAATCCATAGACAGAACATTGCTTCTAAGGGTTTCCTTGCTACCTTTGAAGCTCATTTCTGTTTGACAAAAGTTGTGCTGTTTTGCAAAGTTCGTATTTCTTTCTATGGTTCGTAATGCTATAAAAATTACTGTTTGATAAAACATTTATCCATATCATCGGTCACATACTTATTGTGAGTTTCTTGCTTCTTCTTCTTGGGCGCTAGTTTAACCGTGGACTCGCTGTACCGCATCACGTGACCTAGTTCCTGGCACTGCCGCGTCACCACTTCGCCTATCCAGACAGTAGGTATTGTTGTGTTCTCTATAACGAAAACTTCAGAAATCGTTTCGGTAGTTGGCCGAGAGAGTCAAGACTGGTCAGAAGCACTTTCATTGCGTTTCACAAGAACAGAAGAATTGGTGCGTCCGAATTTCTTGCAACTTGGGATGTAATGGGCAAGTGCTTTTCATATAACGTACAATTAGTAATGCGCATGCACGTTCCTCATAAGTTAGAATTTTTCTCCTTCAAGAATGCAGAATAGGGAAATTTATTTTCCTTATGATCTGTAACTTAAAAAATTGGCAAGTCGGCAAATAAGCACGCGCCACCCCAATAGCTAGAATGAAAATAAAGCGCAGAAAGGTGACGTGATACGGCGATGACTAATTTGTTACCCCTCGTTCCATAATCAGACACGACAGAATTGACACATGGAAATTACTACAGATGGCGAGTGTCAGTTCTTTGAAATGAATAAACGCAGTGCAGTAAGTTAATATATTTCGACTAGCATCAGTAACCGTCGATTCCCGAGTATGTATTTATTGTATTATTATGTTACTCCATCTCCTTATTCTTCCTCTCACCATTGTCTTACGCCCCACACTTTGGCCGTTTCAACTGTGCTGTTTTTATTTTCCATATCTTCATAAATTTCTGGCACAGAGTGGCTATTCTCAATGCTTTATGTTTACATCTATACCGTCGTGCTGAACGTACCTGTCAACATATTAAAAGCTTTGAAACTGGCCACTCAGTGGCAGAAACCTAGGTAGATCTGAAAAGAAAAACAAAAATTGTTATTGAATTCTGACTTTTACTACCGATTTGTTTAAATAAAATTTCATAAACGTTTTCTTAAAATAAAATAAAAAATAAAAATAGCAGCTCACGCGGGGCGGCACTTGGGCTTGCGCCGGCCCTGCTGTTATTCATAAAAATCTGAGTTCATTACTATAATGATGTTCGATTGCTATATCTATTTTTGTGAAATGTTCAACAAGACTTAATTTTACTATTGATAGATTCAGTATCGTATCACTGGCATGCAACAGTCTATGATCAGGTATCCTCAAATACAGCAAAACAAGTCTCACTCAAATAATTAACAATGCCTTTACTCTTTATGTAAGCACTCTCTCTCTCACTCTCAAAAATGATCGTGTTGAAATATTGATTAACTAAGTCAAAGTTCTATTACTGTTACGTAAAATCAAAATCTTGTCACAATGAAATAGTTAGGTATTTTTTGCTAACTTTTTTCATTTGCTTCAACTTTTCTCTTTCTTAATCAGTTACTTTAAAATGTTTGATTCTGGACACTTTGTCCATCATACATTAATGAGGATTGTTATACTGGGCAAGAGTGGGTAACTTCTTCTTACAAAGAAAATAGAATATGTATAATTTAACTTTTTATATTTTGATAAGTGTCAAACATGCATCTACATTGACTACTGAAAAAATGTTCAGCCGGCCGCGGTGGCCGAGGAGACTGAGGCGCTTCAGTCACGGTCTGTACGGCCACTACGGTCGGGGGTTCGAATCCCACCTCGGGCATGGATATTTGTGCCGTCCTAGTTCGTAAGTAGTTCATAAGTAGTTTGTAAGTTTAGGGACTGATGACCCCGTAGTTAAGTCCCATAAGCTGTACAAACATTTGAACATTCTAATCTGTTATCTGCCCTAAAAGTTATTTCACCCCTTCGGGTGAGGCATGTTTACCTGTTGACATTGTGCATATGCCGCAAACGTTTTACGCTTGACGTTGCCTTAGGGCAGATATGTTTTAGAATTCAAGGTAAGCCTGTCTAGGATAAACATACTTTGTTATATTGACATGGGTCGTATTTAAGGTTTTAGTGTTTTCATTTTAATTTGCGTTTTCCTTGGCTTTCTCCTCTTAGAACTTGAGAATGGGCTAATGTAGGCCCGAAACATGTCGTTCGGATATTTTTACATTGTGACAACTGGAGCGGAAACTTTAGTGCGATTAATCACTTTATATATTTTATTTTCATAAAAGGAGAGCTTGAACTTAAACAATATTGCACAAAAGTGGCCATTACAGTTTGGGAATGTCTTACACAAATCTTTTCAGGAACCCATATACTTCTACTGTCATTTTCAACAAAGGAAAAACCAGCTAGTACTTCATACACAGTAGATTTCACAAGCTAAACATTTAACTTCATAAACTCCCGCTTTCCCCGCCCAATCGTCTCCTGAATGAATCTTGTGTTTCAACCTCTGTTCTAATGTGTTGTGGCCGGCCGCGGTGGCCGAGGGGATTGAGGCGCTCCAGTCACGGTCTGCACGGCCACTACGGTCGGGGGTTAGAATCCCCCCTCGGGCATGGATATTTGTGCCGTCCTAGTTCGTAAGTAGTTCATAAGTAGTTTGTAAGTTTAGGGACTGATGACCCCGTAGTTAAGTCCCATAACTTTTAATTAAAAAAATGTTCATATGTTTGTATAGCTTATTGGACTTAACTACGGGGTCATCAGTCCCTAAACTTACAAACTACTTACGAACTAGCTAATGCTAAGTATGGCACAAATACCCGTGCCCGAGGGGGGATTCGAACCCCCGACCGTATTGGCCGTGCAGACCGTGACTGAAGCGCCTTAGTCCCCTCGGCCACCGCGGCCGGCAATTACAGCAAATTACATTCAACTTATCTTAATCATTAGTCCAGCGATGTGCTTCACTGTAGCTCGACAATGGACCATTTGTAATATGCAGATTGCAATATTTTCATGTAATACAGAAATTGTTTTGCTGGCTCCTCCTTTAGCAGATTGTTAGCAGTATGCAGAGATACTTCGCGAATCACGTAATTATTCGCGACCGTTAGCGTCCGCGATGATGCTGCCGCGTTTGGGACGTCTGGACGGACACTGAACACGTATCGAATTTCTGCCTCTGCAGAACCAACGAATAGTTGCTCAATATCTGTTTTTGCTTCATTTGGGTATACTTAAACACTGGTTTCATTTATCCTTTTCATTTCATAGCACTTTTAACACCTTTCTACATTCACTTTTAATAACACCTTGTTACATGTATTGTTTGAGCACTCCGCGGACCGCGTACGAACGTCTGTTATATGTCACGGGGCGGCAGATACTGCTGCTTGCCTGCTCTCCAAAAGGCGAGCACTGATGTCCAATATAGTCTCTGACCTGAGGAGCCTTTTCGACTACAGAATATATCGACTTTTTGAGCTTGTTCACAGTGAAATATTTTACATACGTAAATTAAACATGACAAGTAATTGCAGTAAATACAGAAAACATTCAAAGTACAAAAATATATAAAATAAAATATACATAGACAAATACAGTACACAAATAATAAATAAATGACACGAAGTGATTATAGTTGAATTACAAACATAGATTAAGCATTACAGTGATTAATTAAATGACATTCGAAGATCATAATTACTACGTTTACACTACTGCAGGTTCAAATGAACAAAATCTCAGAAAATGAGGCTCGATGGAGAATTGCATCCATTATCAAAGACTGCGAGCGCAATGCCGCCGTGTTGTAAAAGAAAGCAAGAAAGCCTGTTGGACCGCCTTCACAGTTCTTTTAACAAAGTCACTCCCTCCTCGGTTGTCTGGGGCAGCCTGCGCCGGTTATCTGGCACTGAGGTCCACTCCCCCATTTCAGGCCTGACAATAGCGAACGCAGTCCTTGTGGACTCCGTTGCCGTATTCAATGCCTTAGGCCACTCTTTTGTGGAAGTTTCGAGCTCTGCTCATTACCACCCTGCCTTCGTCCCTCGTAAACAGGCAGAGGAGACACGGCCATCTTCTTTCCACTCATTAAATCCTGAAAGTTACAATGACACCTTCACTATGCCGGAACTAGACCGTGTTCTCGCCATGTCCCGCTCCTCTGCCTCGGGGCCCGATGCCATTCATATTGAGATGTTGAAGAACCTTTCTCCTCTGAGTAAATGGGTCCTTCTCCGCACCTATAATCGAATACGGACTGGTGGTCATGGCCCCACAAGTTGGCGTGAGGCCATTTTTGTCCCCATCCCCAAACTAGAGAAGGACAAAAATCTTCCTTATAATTATCGCCCCATTTCTCTTATCAGGTAATGGAACGCATGGTTAACGTCGTGTTCGGGTACGAGTGGGCTCTGCTTTGTCAGACCCTTTTTGCCATGAGAATGGGGTACCACAAGGCTCCGTTTTGAGTGTAGTATTATTCGCCATAGCAATTAACCCAATTATGGACTGCCTCCCACCCGAAGTTTCTGGTTCCCTCTTTGTGTACGATTTCACAATCTACTGCAGCGCTCAAAAAACGTGTTTATTGGAGCGCTGTCTGCAGAGGTGTCTTGACCGTCTCTATTCTTGGAGCGTCGCAAATGTCTTCCGTTTCTCCACTGAGTATTCTGGTGATACAATAAGTCCCTTCCACCGTCTCTACATCTAGGCCCCGTCGCTCTCCCATTCGTGGAGACAACGAAATTCTTAGGACTACCGTTTGATATACGTTTCTTCTTTGGCTGGTCGTTGTACACGTTCCCTTAGTGTCCTCCGTGTTCTTCGCGGTACGTCATGGGGAGCTGATAGAACCGCCCTTTTCCATCTTTATCGGTCGAAGCTTGAGTACGGAAGCATCCTCACGGCCGTCCATCTTGCGCCGTCTTAACTCAATTCACCTTCGGGAGTTACGCCTAGCGATTGGAGCATTCTATACCGGTCCCGTTGAAAGCCTCTATGCAGAAGCTGCAGAATTACCATTGCACTATCGGCGTGATCTATTACTCTGTCGGTATACATGCCGGCTGCTGTCAATGCCCAAACACCCATCCTACCCATCATTTTTCAACAACTCCCTTGATCGCCAATATGGGGTGTCTGCATCTGCACCGTTGCCTCCCGGAGTTCGTTTTCGTCGCCTGCTTCAGCAACTCGATTTCACCCTTCCTGACACCCTTAGAATGGATGTGAGCCCAACACCACCGTGGCTTCAGGCACAGGTTCCCGTCCACCTCGAACTCAGCTCGCTCCCAAAGGAGAGTACCCGGAATTCGGTGTATCGCTCAAGGTTTGTCGAACTTCGTTCACAGCTTAATGACAACATCTTCATCTATATAGATGACTCTCCGTCTTTGTCGTCTGGTTCGACATGTTTCTACACAAGCTCATTGACCAACGTTCAAATTTCACAGCTGAGCTCTTTGCTCTCTATCAGGCAGTCCAATGTGTTCGCCGCCACCGCTACCCTTCTTATGTCATCTGGTCAGATTCACTCAGTGCCATTCGGAGTCTTAAGAGACCCGTATCCGGTCCATCCTTTTGTACTCAGACTCCAACGCTCCCTTCAACTGGTAGCCGAAGACGGATTTCGCGTTCGCTTCTCGTGCGTACCTGGCCACGTAGGTGTGCCAGGGAACGAGGCTGCCGACGCTGCGGCCAGGGCTGCCACTCTCCTACCTCGGACAGCTGCCGTTTGTGTCCGTGACAGGACATTCAAGGGGCTATTTGCAGGCGTATTGTCGCATCATGGCATCGGCTGTGCTCCTCGCTTCAGGACAATAAGCTCAGAGCCATAAAACCGATCCCGACAGCTCGGAAGACCTCCTCCCGCCCCTCCCGGCGGGAGGAGGTAATCTCTGCCCGGCTAAGAATCGGTCTTTGCCGGTTCAGCCACTGACAGCTATTAACAGGCGACCCCCCACCAGCATGTTCCTGCGGTCACCCGATGACGGTGCGCCATGATTTAATGCTCTGCCTCAATTTAATTCATATTCGTGTTACAATAATGTGCCGTCCACTTTGGAGGACATTTTAGCTGATAACACACGGGCAGCTGTTACAGTTTTGCGTTTTATACATATGACAAATCTGTCTCAGGACATTTATCTCCTTCTAATATTATTTTTAATTTTCGTTTTAGTGATGTTCTGGATTTATCCTTATCGGTACCTTTTTTAACCTTGTTTACAATCAATCTAGGATCTGTAGTTTAGCGCCCTATGAAGAAAAAAAAATCAAAATGAGGCTCATACCTAGTCATGATGTAAGGGTTACCTCACACAGTTTATGTCAAAAAGAATATAATTTGTTCTTGTCTAATGTGTTCATAAATGTTCCTGTTGTGTCACGGAGCTCTGTAGTATGCATCATTTTGCTGTGTTGTTCCTTTGTGATGAATAAGTGTTCGTGGTGACGGTGCAAATTCCAGGTGTATTGGCGATAGAAATCTCATGTAGCACAATAAATTGAGGGAAATGGTCTGACGATTAGCTCTTTCTCTAGGGTCAAATTTCTATTCACGCCGTCATTTTCAGGTGTGACGTGATTTTGGTTTCGGATTACTGGTACACCTGGAAACGTTAGTCTAATGCTGTCGTCTTTTGGAACCCAGGTGCTGGAATAGGGATGTTGAAGCACGATATTTCCGCGAGACACCACGTAAACCGACTGCCGACGTGGCTCAGGGGAAGTGTCACCGACTGCGGTGCTGAAGACCGCTGGCTCAATCCCGCCCACCGGCAATAATTTATTTCTTTATTATTAACAATTCCAGAATGTTCTATATCTTTCTTATGTTCTCTTGTAAATTATTCTTGTTTCTTATGTTAACTGTTCTTCTAATTTCTGGTACATTCTGTATGTGTATAAATAGCAGAGCACTCTGCCCGAGAGGCAGTCAGTGCTGCGTGTATGTTAAGTTCGTAATAAACGTCCTTTCAGTATAAGTGCTGTGTTCAGTTGCCTTCGAAGCCAAGCCTGCTTCCATTTCGACGCGACATTATTTGGTGGAGGCGCCGCGTATCCTGTGCATCACCGTGTCTCCGATTAGGCAACGTAAAAGCCGTCGTTTACACGGACTGGAACTGGAATACAAGGGATTTACCGAGTACATTCTTCCGAAAGTCCGTATCATCAGAAGAACGATGGATACGAAACCAGCGGCAAGCCAGCTGCACATCAGACACCCGTCCGTGTTCTCTGGAGACGCTGGACAGGATCCCAACAAATGTCTAAGAGGGTTCGGCCGAGTCGCCTAGTACAACAGGTGGGATCATACGATGTGCTTGGCCAACGTTTATTTCTACCTGGACGGAACAGCCCAGCAATGGTTTGAAAACAACGAAGACAAGTTGAATGACTGGGAGACGTTCCAGGAGGAATTTAAGAAGACGTTTGGAGACCGCCAGCGAGAAATCCGCTCCGCGGAAGAACAACTGAAGAGCCAGACCCAACGACATAGTGAGCCGACACAGTCGTACTTAAAGAATGTTTTGGCCCTGTGTAACATAGTGAATGCGAACATGAATGAGGCCAACAAAATCACGCACCCGATGAAGGGTATTGCAGAAGAGATGTACCAAGCACTTCTGGTAAAAGACGTCACTACGACAGAAGAGTTCATCAAGTGGTCCAGCGTATTGAAGAGATACAACAAAGGAGGGTTGGGCACAAGAAGTATGACAGACTCCCCAATGTAGTCCCTATGGTAGTTGTGGAAGATCAGCATGACTTCGCTTCTCTCATACGACAAATTTTGAGAGAAGATTTACAACAATTTATGGCAGCCGGGACTATTAGATCGAGCGAGCATCAGATCATGACCATGGATGTAAGCCCTGTAAGTGACGAGGGAGCCGACGCCGCTGAGGAAGAGGTATTTCAGGCAATAGCTGCTGTCTGACCCGCCAATCGCACCCGACGTGAAGAATGGCGTCGCCCTACTATGACTACGCTGCAGCTTTCAAACGGCAGTCCATGAGACAGCCGACGCGGCCACAAGCAACTTTCCCGGCAACTATGACGCCCCGCAGAAGAACAGACGTCTGGAGGACAGAAGACAACACTCCATTGTGTTTTCACTGTGGGCGCGCTGGACATGTCGTACACTACTGCAGAGAGAGAAGGCGACTATCTATCTATCGCTGAGTTACGACAATCGCTACTCGCGACCTGCCCACTTTTTTATTCTCGAACACTATCTCGAGTCTTTAAGCTTTCTTCGTCGGAGATCATACGAGCTCTGTGGCCCATCGTGTTCAGCACTCCTTCGTTTTGTGACCGATGATAGCTATAGGCATTGAGGTATTGGTCCGTGTGCGTCGTCTTCCAGTAGAAGACGCGTCCCAATTTTGTGTCTGGTGTTCTGCGTACCAGAAAATCCATAGTGAAATGAATCAGACTGTAGCTGGAATTCAGATGTTGCAAGAACACCCCGCGAAGGCAAACGACGAATTTGTGGTCGATATACCTATAGAAAACAGCCGTTTTTAGTGGTTTTGTGCCTGGTGCCTTGTTCGTAATACTTTGCCATGCACAGCATCGGACGAGAGTTTCAGTTAGCTTGAGTAACATGATGATAACGACACGTTACGCCGTCGAAAATACGTTTCTAAACGAGCAATCAATCCGCCTGCTTGCCCGAGGGACCTTGAAGCATAATGGAGAACGGAGGGCGCGTCCCGAGCGCGGCCCCCAGCTGGTAGCTGCCTGCAGGCGGCGGCGCCTTTGAAGCGGTTGCCAGGAGACGGCGTGACGTATCGCTTCCGCCAGTCGCCAGCCGCCAGCCCCAGCCGCCTGACCGATTTATCGGCAGACGGCTACGGCTACGGCTCTCGCGACTTCCGGAGCGGACCTTGCCCGACGTACGCCCGTCGCTTAATATACGCGAAGGCCGTCAGTATTTGCGGAAAAATACGCACAGAGTAAACACACCGACTACCGGCAGCTCATGAAATTGAAAATTTTTCTCTCTGTGTGAACTATTTAAAATCACGGCGAGAGTACACGTATTAACCGTTTTAGTTGCTGAACGAGAAATTCCGAGAAAAGAACTGTTACTCCAGGCCTCAAGAAAGCTATTACAGTGTCTATTATTACACGAAAACACATCAAGTCTTGAATATCAGTGATAACTTTTAAAATGTTTTAAGGCTGCAAGTTTTAATTTAATTTAATTTATTTATTTATTTACTTTTGGAAGGCATTCGATACAGTTCTGCACTGTTGCCTAATCAACAAAATATTAACGTACGGACTATCATACCAACTGTGTGATTGGACTTACGATAATCTAGCAAACAGAACACAGCATGTCATTATCACGGGAGATAAGTGTTTAGACATAATAGCGATTTCTGGTTTGCCTCAAGGGAATGTTGTAGCAGGATTTGCTTTCACAATATGTGAAAATGACTATCTACGTTTTCGTCAATGTGACTTCTTGCTGATGATGCTGTAGTATATCGAGAAGTCGCAACGATGGGAAATTGAAGCGAATTTAATCATGTTCAGCAGCTAATCGGACCTTGATGCAGGTTATTCTCTATCAACGTAAACAGATGTAGCGTACTGAGATGACATGGAAAGAGTTTTTGTAATTACGCGATTGTAGAAACAAACACTGGAGGAAGTTACTTGGACAGAATGTGTGAGTGGGCATAATGAGCGATTTGAGTACATGGATCAACCGTGAGTAAGGGCCGGCCGCGGTGGCCGAGGGGACTGAGGCGCTCCAGTCACGGTCTGCACGGCTACTGCGGTCGGGGGTTCGAATCCCCCCTCGGGCATGGATATTTGTGCCGTCCTTAGTTGTAAGTAGTTCATAAGTAGTTTGTAAGTTTAGGGACTGATGACCCCGTAGTTAAGTCCCATAGACTCTACAAACATTTGAACATCGTGAGTAAGGCAGTACTGGTCTGACAAGGGAACGGTTCAATAAGACAAGTCGAAACCTACCCTGAAATTCTTTACACAGGCAGAAGACAACGAAAGAAATGCACTGTCAAAATTTTAGCTGCTAAGAGACACTGCAAATATTTTTAAAAAACAGCTGACAATTGCCAAGTTCGTAGCGCGCCAGGTGGCGGTAGAAATGTACACCCCTACTGGCGCTGTAGCAACAGCGCATGCGCAACTAGGGGCGCGAACATACACACACACACACACACACAGTCGAGGTCGGCGGTATATTGTAAACAGGAAACACGACACAACCCGATCGTAATTTGTAAAGGACGTTTCAGGTTATCTTTCGTCTATTAACTATTGATCAGTTGAATTTTGCAGTATTTGTAAGTATTGACATTAAAGATAAAGCTGAATTAATATTTATTGTGCTTTCGTCAGGCATGCCTGCTTATGGTATCTTTTTTCTCTTCTTCCATTTTCACAGTAATGTGGAATCCAATTAACGTTCTCAATTTCGTAAAGATGAAATACGAAGAACGTGGATTCCAGCCAAAATCACCTACTTCTCATGAGGACGTACATATGTGTCATTTGTTGATTGATTTCTTTGACATTCATCCGAATGATATCGACTTTTCGTTTGAAATTGTGGAAACGTTAGATGAAATAGGAAATAACTGTGACGATTCCACTAACTGTGACTCGGACAACGTTAGTTCTGCCAGTAACAGTTCTGAAGAAGAATACCTACCAAGCAAAAAACCGTAATACATCAGCTTTTAGTGACAAAGAAAAGGTAGTTAAATATTGGTTAAACAAAGGAGGGAAGAAACGCTTGAAGTTAAGCAGTGTGCAAAGATGTTTTCGTTTCGTAAAATATAAATGGAAGAAAGAATTACGTGAAGTAAGAAATATGCGCCAAACGGAAACTCGAAAACATCTGAAAGGAAAAGTGTTCGAAAGATTTAGAACTGCTCGTGAGTGGCAATGCACCGTTACCGATGGAGATCTACGAGACTGGGCCATCCGAATTGCATCAGACACGAACATTGCTAATTTCCAGGCTTCTTCGACCTGGCTACAACGGTTCAAGAAATTGGACAGAATAGGAAGTCGCAAAATTACCACGTTTACGTTACGTAAACGTGTAGAGCAGTTACTAGTGATAGACAATACCGTAGAGAAGTTTATAAGCGACATAAAGACGAAACTTGCTGTCATCCCTGCAACAGCTGTTTGTAACGCTGATCAGTAAGGTTTCTTGAAAGAGTTGCGTGCACACCGCACTTTATCATTTCGGGGTGAAAAAAAGACGAAGTCGATTGCCCAATCAATGAATGCAATGACACATTCATATATGATAATGCCAGTGGTAAGTATGAGTGGTTTACTGTTTCCGCAGTTGTGTATCTGTCTTCAAGAACCTTAAGACAAATTAGGACCAAAAAAAAAAAAAATGTACTGTTTAATTGCAAAAGTCTTGTAATCAACGTATCAAAATCTGGTAAAATGGGAAAAAATAATTTTCAACATTTCGTTCGAAACGTATTCCTACCAGTTGCAGAAACTAATTCATTACTTTTGTTGGATTCATGGTCTGGACATAATGACGCCTCTGTTTTTGTGGAGGACGGCGAAAAATCCGCCTAGAACTACTAATGCGAGTCAACCTCTCGATAAAGACTTTTTTCGACAGTGGAAAGCATTTCTTAGGAAATTATCAGACAGCATAATTTCCGATACCTCTCTCTCATTTCAGGTTTATCAGCGGAACAGTATTCTTAAGCTCCAGTCATTTCTGCATTACCAGTTATCTTCGTCACGCTTTACGAATTTGATTAAGTATGCCTGGAATGCAGCATGATGTGCAGAACAACGGCCGGGACCATTTCTGACTCCGTCCCAGTTCTGTCTAAATAAGACTACTGATTACTGCGAAGTGCCTGAATACCTCAATTTTTCCCCTGTCCGGTGTGCCTGGTGCAAGAAAGATTTCTGTTTTTGTCATTCAATAGACACTTCGCATTTTTGTAAAGACTACGTGGAAAAAACAAAGAACTATTTCACTGATAGTCAAATGCACAAAATTCAAAAATTGTTTTAAGGAATGGCCGACAGGAACTGTTATAAAATGTGGTACTGCTAGACACATTTCATTTCAACAAATTACAAGTCTACATTGACGGAAGTCGTCTATGACATCAAACATGAATTTATTTTCTCTGCTTACCGCTATCATCAGAATTTCATGTGCAAGAGCTGAACTGTCGGTATCAAGTTATTCAAAAAATGTTTGTATCGTTAAAGCCAGGTGTTCACCAGAGCAAACAAACTAACCAGGATGATCAAAAGAAAATTCTATCTGGTGTACCGGGTAGGCCTCTTGCAGATCTTTCAAATGGACGCCGCTGCAGCTGCTTAGGCTACCTGATCGGAAAATAGAGACCTGCAGTTCAACTAGTAATCCGAACTACATTTCCTTCGTAGTCACTCCACCATCTTTGAGAAGTGAATGCTCGGTTAAAAATCGTCGTGAAAAAATTCGTGGCCTGAACGGGATTTTATCCCGCGCTCTCTGGTTCACGAAGCGCGCACTTTGCCACCTTTTTTTTCAGTTGCGCCTTTTCCCGCTTTTTTATTTATTTTCTTTTATTTATTTTTACGCTCGTCATAGGTGCCTTCTTCGGCTTGGCTTCTATGCCATTTGTGCTCTTCTGTTTCTGTATGGTCCCTTCATATGGAGTATAAACAATAATAATAATAACGATGGCTTCTATAAATAAATTTTTTCTTTGCTGTGAACGGAAAATGAAAATAAAAATGAAGATAAATATGAGGATGTGATTGGATCTTCTTAGATCTATCCTCTGGGAACCAAATTAATAGTTTCTTATTCAAATAAACGTACCATTGTTCTTGCACGACGAACCTCGACAGTTGGAAAAAGTCTCAACTGCGTGGTAGCATCGAAGTTCGTCTTCTCGAAGTTACTTTAGTCTGTTTCCATTTCGTTTTTTCGTTACGGCTCGTTTCGCATACTTTATTGTCTAAATTGTTGTCTTCTTGTAACTCCGTTGCACCATTCGTCGAAAACTCCACATCGCCGTGAGTGTCTCTGCGGATCTCGTTTTCTTTTTATGTTAATCTTTATATTTATGTGTACTTTGTGGATATCGTATCTTCTTCCTTATTATGAGTAAAGTTCTTCTTGTTGGTGAATGTCCTGAAGTCGATCGTGATAGAAGACCTCCGAAAATATCTGTTATATTTCTCTTGACAAAGTTTCTCGTGAAGGATGAACGAGAAACTTAACGTTTCTTCTTGGCAGTCCGTGTATCGGATGAATGTCTTCAGAAAGTGATTCCGATCCTAGGGTGACGTGAGTATCACTTGAAGGTAATTTGGAAAAAATGTTTCTGTATTGGGAGCCAAATCGGATTTTAGTCCGCCAGTGTTGAGTAGATAAATACACACGGAAGTCTTGGACATCGGGAGTCTTGGTGGAGAGCGTACAGTTTATAAAATGACCCGTCAGCCATACGTAGCTGTTGTGTTTGGCTTCCGGGAAGAGTCGAAATTCTGGTCGTAGGAGGTCTGTGATTTGAATGGTCTGGGGTGCTGTTCTGTTGAGGATAGCCAGTTTTTTACGCGTCCAGTTCCAGATATGCACTTGATCCTTGCAGACAACATGGCAGAATTCACAGTAGGGACTCTGTGCAAGACTGATTCTGTGCAGCCTTTCTTGTGTGGGTACAGTTTCAGTGACTACGTCATACCATTTCGATCGAACATCTTCAGGTAATGTCGTGTTGTGAATATTAGTCCAAACCATCTTCCAATTGCAAGCCGGGTATTTTTTACTCTATGTGAAAAGATGATGACTTCAGAAATAGGCGGCGGTACAACTGTCCAGTCGTCTTCTTAAAAAATTCGATGTCAATATAGCTGCATTCCAAATAATAAAGAGCTATGTACTGAAGGTGTGGGCTGATGTGGGCAATATCTATCGGCGGAGACGTGTTGCGGGGACTTGATAAAGCTGATAAAGCCGTTTCGTGATTGTGTCCTCAATGGGCAATAGTATTTTACATGTTGGTTTCAGGTATATGGTCAAAGCATGAATTCCTAGGTTGTTCAAGACAAGGCCTCCCATGCAGCAAGGCAGATCTGTTATTTGGAAAGAAACTTTAAAAATGTTTAGCTTCCAAACGAACCAGGCGGCCGCTGTTAAAAGTGATCTAGCCATAGTTGTTGGCATTGGCAGAACGGCGGCGACGTGTTGCAGTTTGGACAGAAGGTAAGAGTTCACGAAAAAGGCTCTCTGTAGACGATTCAGGTTTCTCGTTTCCTGTTCGCGCAAGGTTACGCTTGTAGTCTGTACTTTGGGCTGCCAAAACTTATTGTACATATCCTGAGGTTGCACCGTAATGTACATACCAAGTTGTTTCCTCGTGCGTACACAAGGTAACCAACCGTCACCAGTAATAGACTCAACTTGACCTATTGTTAAGATTGCAGATTTATTGTTATTTAGGAGTGCGCCACTATATGTTTGGAATTCTACTAGGATACGCTTCGCATTGTCAGTATCCGTAACACTATTTAAGAGTAGACTGACATCGTCGGCATATGCTTGAACTACAGATTTTATTCCTAAAACCTGGAAGCCAGGCAGACTGTGGTGTATTTTACGCAACTGTTGTTCCGTAAATATGGCGTAGAGTGTCATTGAAAGGGGACCTTGTTTCATTCCTTTGGAGAGTGGAACATACTCTGTCAGCGTGCCATTTACCACGAACCTCGTCCGAGTTCCTCTCACGCAGTTGTTAACAGGGAGGGACTGAAACCCATCGCTGCGATTACTTTGCTAAGATATGTGTACTCGACTCTATCGTGAGCCTTATCAAAATCCAGGAAGGCTACAGCCATTGCTGTGTTTGTCGTCAAGGTGAGTGTGACGAGATCTATGTACAGCGTTAAAATGTTTGTTATGGAGTGGCCGCGAACAGGGCTAGCTTGGTATGGTCCTAAGGTGTCACTTAAAACCGGGCGTAACCGTACATTGAGGTTGCGTGTCAGAAGTTTAAAGTCTGCCTTTAGCGGCATTATAGGCCGGAGATCATTTATAGTTTTTGTCTGTGGCTTTTTAGGTATTAAGACAGTCACCCCTTCGGTAAAAGAAGTAGGGAGAGAAATCCCACGAAGTATCTCATTATATATCTCTGTGAGTCTGTCGCCAATTATGTGCCAGTAATTGATGTAAAATTCGAAGGGCAACCCATCTGTGTCCGGAGATTTATTCCGTGCACGGCCTTGAGTGAATCTCTAAGTTCCTCATTAGTGAGAGGATCAAGTAAACCTTGATTGTCATCTGCCGTAATTGTGTAGGAGGTGGCCTGAACATGAAACCATTCCCCCACCTTTTCTTGCGCCACACCTGCGCTGCTGTAACGAGCTGCAAAATGATTGACAACATAGGTTTTGATATCTCTTTGTTGGGCATAAGAGGTGCCGTCTTCGTCTTGTAAGTTTTTAATAAGTTTCCTGCGTGTCATACGTAACTGTCGCACTATATGGTATACAGACGTCTTTTGCTGCGGCAAGTTGGCGAAGTCGCGCGCACGAACCTCGTGACCGGTAACGGATTGTCCCATCAAGGTGGTTATTCTGGCCTGTATGCGCCCTATCTGGGTCATGTTGGTAGGCAGCAGGTTATGATCCTTGTATAACTCTCGTAACGCGAGGAAGTAAAACTCCTTCGTGTCTCTGTCGTAGCGCGCTCTGACTCTGGGGTGTTTTTTGGTGCAATTGATGATTTTTCCTTAGTATAAAGTGTCCACCATTCCACTCCGGTTCGATATTTAGGTCTTTGTGAGGCGGCGGTTTGTCATACTTTCAAAATATCATGTTCTAAACTTTCATCCTGTAAGATACTGCAATTGAGTTGCCATCGACCAGTGCTTCTGTAAATTTTCTGTGGAGTACGATTAATGACCATATGTTATATTGTCAGCGAAGTTGACAGGCCAGTATTCGCAACTCCCCACAGTTGCTAATAGATCTTGGTGTACATATATTCGCTCTATCCTACTTGCCGACGATGAAGTAAAATGGGTATAAGCGACGTCGCTCTGGTGGGAATGAATCCATGTGTACACTAGCTGAAGTTCTGTTGTTAAGGTTTGCAGCTCCTGACTGAAGTTAAAATTCGGCGTCTGATCCATGGATCTAAAAAAAAATTGAAGTCTCCTCCCAAAACGATGCGTCGCAGCAAGTCGGTGATTAAATTGGCTATCTCTCAAGTATAAAACTCCTTCCGCGCTGCTCGCGCAGTAGAACCGGAAGGTGCGTATACATTAAGGAGAAGTAGATCGTTAAAGTCGGCCGCAATACCTCGTCCCGTTGGTAGGATGGAGAGTGGGGACCAGGGATACCGTCTTTGTACAGGATCATGGTGCCAGCCTCGGTTCCTATGTTAACTATGGCATCCTATCCAGGTACATCCGCGATTAAGGGTGTCATGGCTTCCTGTAAAAAGATAATGTCAGCATCTGCTGCCCGCAAGTACTGTCTGAGGCTGTAGAGTTTAACTTGCGAAGTGATTCTGTTAATATTCAAGGTACAAATCTTATAAGCTTGCATCAAACATAGGGTAGTGTGTGTGTGAGTCTTCCGTAAGCCAACTGGTTGTTATTGCTAACCTAGCGTTAGTCTTTAGCTCCAGGTGTTTGAGAAATTAGTACGTTGGCTGGTCGAGATGTCGTTACCGTCGTTTCTTCGACCATCCCTTGGTCAACAGGTACATCTCCAGTCTCGTCCGCCCAGTTGGAGGTTGAGGCGGCTATTGATGTGTCTGTGATGGCCGGCCGCGGTGGCCGAGGGCACTGAGGCGCTCCAGTCACGGTCTGCACGGCCACTACGGTCTGGTGTTCGAATCCCCCTCGGGCATGAATATTTGTGCCGTCCTTAGTATAAGGTAGTTGATAAGTAGTTTGTAAGTTTAGGGACTGATGACTCCGTAGTTAAGTCCCATAAGCTTAACAAACATTTGAACATTTTGTCTGTGATGGCCTTATCGGGGTCAGATTGCTGCTCACGGCTGGCTTCATTTGATAGGTTCGTCGCCTGCGTCCGTTCACAAGCCTCTTGTTCTCTCGTCTGAGAGCTGGCCGCAATGTTGTCCGTGAGCACTACATTTTATGCCAACTGCCAACAGAACCTAGAACTACTTCGGTTAGTGTACGAAGCATCTATTTGGCTTTCTCGCGCAATATAGGCGCAGATTTCTCTGCATCGGGATGGGCAATCCTCCGTTTCTTCCGGTTCGTCGGTGACGAACCTCTCTTGGGAGATCCCTCGTCCTCGGGAGATAGAGAACCAGTTTGTTCCGTACACTGTCGTTCATCTCCTTTGTCGCCCATTTTGTCTACGTTAGTACTGTTGCTCCCTCGATGTGAGGCCTCGAGCGCCTTAGCAGGCTGGCCGTTCCCTGTAGTAGTTTCTTCATTAATACTCGTCTCCATAGGCACATCGTCATCGTTGGGAATGTTATCACTGTAGATTTCCACTTCAGAATTTGAAGTCGTGGCGACATTGGCACAGACGGCCGCTACATATGTAGTTGGTAGCAATCTCATCTTCGGAGGGCATTCTGGTTCACCTGCAGGTAACTGGGTTACTCTTCTTTGGATGCAATTGGGCTCTGACGTGCCCTGTGGAGTTGCATCCTGAACATGTCCTTGGTTGCCCGTCATACATTATAATCGCCCTGTACCCACATATTGTAAGGTATGGCGACACAGTTCGATTTTGATTTGTTGAACCCCTTTGAGCACTGGATACTTATGAAAAGAAGCCCATTTTTCGGCTACGTTGCTGAAAACAGTGCCATAACACTTCAGAGTGTAATTGATTTGTTCTGCAGTTATTTCGAACGGCAGTTCGAAAATACGCACGGTCCTAACAGCAAAACCAGCGAGTGAAACAGTCACCTTGTCAACATTTTCGTCATTATGGAGAGACTTTAGGGAATCACCCCATGATTTTGTCACACAGTTTAGGGGTACGTAACTTGATGTAATCTGTGCTACTGACAGTCGAAAGGTGAATTCCAATTACGTCGGCAGGAGGTATTTTAAAGTCTTCGTCTATAAATCGTTCCACTTCGTATATTGTAAGTCGAATGAAAATCTCAATGCGTCTATTCCCCCTGGTTGCTCCATATTAACATCCATATTGGTGCCTGAACATTATAAGCAGCTACAACGAGTGGCCGCGAGCGCCGCAGCAGCGTCTAACTGTCCACGGCCGCCGGTGGCACGTAGACACGCCCCGGACGGTCCGACCGCCACGGCGGTCGAGCCACGAGTGCGCCACTGGACCAGTAGACCTGGTACGCGTAGAGATAGCGCCAGCCATGTCACCTCCTCAGTAATTAGTGTTCTCTTTATAAAAATCTGCTCAATGCTAATGAGAAGCCAGAGAAAAACTGCAGCCGACATACAAGGAAACTTTTGGACCAGTGCTAAGGGAAGAAGGAGATAAATTCCGTGTAAAGTGCACGATCTCAATATGTGTCTCGCTTCCATACAAACTGAGACACACAAATTCATCATTCCCTTCACCACTTTGCATAATCCGTCAACAATAGTGCACTCGCCATGCACGATCATCCTTACTGAATAGCAAAGTTTCCGCTGTGGCTCTAAAAGGTTATAGTTGTATGCTGTATGCCGAATATTACCTCCAAAAACTAAAAACCAATAACACACCGTTTGCAGACAATGTTTGCTACCTCGTGTTCTCTTCCGTTCCCTCTAGTAGAAACGATTCAAACCAGATACAAGCGAATGGTAGTGAATTTTCTGCAAATGCTCATTCGTTCGCGTTCGCTTTCATTCACTACATTGTAAACCAGACTTTAGGTGCTTAACATTGTTGACTGTGAACTCTGCATAACTCCGCTACGTGGCGCTGCGTGAGTGATTCGCCGAGTTGCGCGCTAAGCGGGCAGGGCTGTACAAACCGCTGTTATAAGCTGTTCTTCAAAGCGGCAATTAGAAAAAAAAAAAAAAAAAAAAAAAAAAAAAAAAAAAAAAAAGATTAAATACTTGCAGTGCCTCTTAGCAGCTAAAATTTTAGGAGTGCATTTCCTTCGTTGTCTTCTTTCTGTGCAAAAATTTCAGGTTATGTTTCGACATGTCTTATTGAACCGTTCCCTTGTGAGATTCATTGGAAGAATCCTCAGAAAATGTAAGCCATCAATAAAAAAAGTCACTAACAAACCTGGCAGTAAACACGTACATAATCCCAAAATAGGCCAATAATTCATGACAGTTATAATAACAGTAACGCCAGGAAAGACAGAGGGTAACAACTAGTTAACTTTTGCGAAGAAAACGAACTAATAACTGCAAACACGTGGTTCCAGCAGCCCAAGAGAAGACGATACACCTGGATTGCACCGGTAGACACAGCACGATACCAAATAGACAACGTAATTGTAAGACGAAGGTATCGCAATCAATCTAAACCATGCAAAAGTTACCCTGCCGCTGATGTAGCCACTGATAACAATCTAGTTACGTCAAAATTTAATCTAAGATTAAGAAGAAAGGGGCAAAATACTAAAAGATATTGCAAGTATGATGTCAAAACGTTAGGGCAAGACAATGTTAAGGAAAGATACCAAAAGACGGCACAGCAGAAAGTTAAAGAAATACCAGATGGTACAGTAAGTGAGAATTGGGTTGGACTGACTCAATCCTGGAAGCAGTTGATCAAGAAGTAGGTTTGTTCAAATGTTTGTAGTTCTTATGGGACTTAACTACGGGGTCATCAGTCCCTAAACTTACAAACTACTTATGAACTAGCTACAACTAAGGACGGCACAAATATCCATGCCCGCGGGGATATTCGAACCCCCGATGTAGTGGCCGTGCAGACCGTGACTGAAGCGCCTCAGTCCCCTCGGCCAGATCAAGAAGGAGGAAACATCAATAAACAAGAACTAAAACCGTGGATTAGTGATCACACACTTGAACTTATGAAAGAAAGGAATTCGGAGAGTGAAAAAGTGATAAAAAGTTATAAAGGGCTCCGAAACATGGTCAACAGGGAAGAAGAGAAAGATAAATAAGGATATACAATGATGCGGTGCAAGGAAGTAGAAGAAAGGCTAGAGGCAGGAAATATAGAAGCAACCTATGAAATGATTAAAAAACAATTCAAGAAAGTCAATGGCCAAAGCAATAACATATAAAAGTGGGCCACTGTACGGAATAAAAGCTTAATTCTGGTAGGAGGTACCCAGATAAGAGCTTACTATTATAAAAAAGCTTAATATTAGCAGTAAAATTAGCAAAAGGTCCGTGTGAACTACCGTCTACTCCCTGCTGCAAAACCTTGTTTCCTGGTCCAAACTGAGAACTGACTTGGTTCAAATTACTCTAATAACTGGAAGTTAATGATACAGTGGCCAATATACGTAGCAAATCACACGAAATTACACAAAGGAATTAATAAACAAGCCACCACAATTAAAGTTATTTCATGAAAGTGGCTAAGAAAAGCATGTATGGCGCAACGGAACTTAAACAAGAAAATTGCATCTGAGCTTGTTATCAGCACTAGTAAAAAACAATATTAAATAAAAAGGGGAAGGTGCTCGAAAACTACAATTTATAGGCAAGTCAAAATTATACTGAACTTGTTTATTCAGGTCGAACGCTTGCAAAATGGGGAACCAATTTTGTTAATACAATTAAATGCATCCAGTTCACATGATCTAATATTGACGATGACCAGCATTGACACAGAACTTAACACTACTGGGGGCGGGGGGGGGGGGGAGGATTACAAACAACACTCACTCGCTCACACACACACGCAATACAACAGCGAAAATCAGCGTGCTGAAACGAGGCAGAAACAGGCGCCGCTATCGTAGGCGAAATTCAGCAAACCCGGAGGTACCACACAACACAATATACAATAAAACTGCGAAGATGGCTCCGGTCTGTCGTGTCTGATTTGAGATGGTGCGTGAGTATAGCGAAGTTAAGTTGCATTTAGATTAGACCGCGAGCAAACACGCTAACGGCGACACACGGCTTCATTATATGATCGCACTCCACTGAAGGCGAAGTGGTTAAAATCGGATTCATGACACAAAATCACGGCGGACTCTTAAGTTGCAGTCTGAGAGTAAACTACCTGGGCATTGGTTTTATGAGAAGTGGCGTGAATTCAGGTGACTAGGTGCAACCCCTGAAGACGGAGTTCGGACCCACGTGGTTCAAAAAACCAATAAAAATGTATAAATTCAATTTCCCAAAAATTAGAAAAATTAACTACGCCTTGAAACCCATACAACTGCGTAGAATTTCATAAGGAAGCTATTGAAATGCAGCAACATGCGATGGGAGAGTTAACAGAAACGGAAGAAGTCCAGTCTCAAAACCCGGAAAAGTGAAATAATTACAAAGTCGACAAAATAAAAGTAAAAATCATGGCATGCAACCCATAGAAATTATTAGAATTACATAAGAAAGCGAATGAAATACAGCTACACGTGATAGGGAGCGATTACAGAGACGGATGAAGTCCTGTCTGAAAAAATCAGAAAAGTGAAATAATTACAAAGACGGAAAAGTGAGAAAAGAAACCATGGCATGCAACACTTAGAAATAAATAGAATTTCATAAGCAAGCTATTGAAGGAGATTGTACAAGGCTCGGAGAGAATTACTGACAAAGACTGAGTGCATACTACAAGTTCGGAGAAGAAACAGCAAAATCAAAATAGCCGGGGAGTGAAGATCGCGAAAGGTTAGTGGAAATTAGAAGGATACACGCATAGTTACTTGCCTGATGGGCATAGAACAAACAATAGTGGAAGCTGAAGGCTTTGTTCTAAGAACAAACCACGTGGAACACATATCACTCATGGAAGGAAACGATAAGAAAAAATGTTACATGCACTAAAATGAACATATCGTCTAGCGGCGTCAAATAAATTACAATTTTATAAAAAATAGATGGAAGACGACAGACGGTCAACTTTTACGTATGAGATGAAAATGAAAAACTGCTATTTGAAAACAAGGAAGCAGGGGAGAGATGGAAACCTTATATAGAAAAATTATACGATAATCCAGATGAGATAAGTAATCTTAAAAACGAAGAGAACGTCAAAGATCTGTTAGGACCATCATTAACAAAAGAAGAATACCTAAAGGCTGTGAGAGAACTAAAGAATAACAAAGCACTAGAATACGACGCATTAACTGGAGAAATGATACAGGATTGGTTGACTAAAAACATAACTATATCTTCAGACTAATCCAAGATATGTATGAAACTGGAGAAGTACCGGAAGATTTGAAACATACTATCATAATTCCTATACCAAAGAAAACAGGCATTATAAAATGTGAAGAACATCGTACCTTGAGCCTAATATCACATATGTCAAAAAAATTAACAAAAATAATATATAACCAAATAATAAGTAAAATTGAGCTAAATCTGGTGAATATCAATTTGGATTTCGACAGAATAGAAGACTACTGTATATTGCTTTCGTGGACTTATAAAAAGCCTTTGATAATGTGAATGGGAATAATCTGATGGAAATTATGACTAATGTTGATATAGATTTCAGAGACAGATGGATAGTGCATGAACTCTACAAAAATGAAGGAGGGGTTATAAATATACATGGTGAAATACAAGAGGCTCACATAAAGAAAGGAGTACGTCAAGGATGCAATTTATCACCAGTGCTCTTCATCTTGTATTTTGAGGAAGAATTAAGGATTGTAAAGTGTCTATGGAAATAATTAAGATGAATGGAGTACATAATTAAAATGATAAGGTTTGTTGATGACATAGCCATATCTGAAGAGACAGAAGAAAATCTGCAAAGGCGTTATCAACAATGAATAAGATCCAGTCAGATAAATATAATATGAAAATCAACACAAAAAAGACAGAGATAATGGTAGGCAGCCACGAGACAATTACAACTGATATTAAGATCAATGATGTACGACTGAAACAAGTTAATGTATTAACCTACTTAGGAAGTAAAATTACACCGGGTGGCAAACGTTCAGAGACATAAAATGCAGAATTGTGCAAGCTAAAATAGCCTTCAACAATAAACGGATACTTCTTACATCAAGAATTATAAAAGAAAAGACCAAAAAAGCATTTATAAAATGCTATGTGTGGAGTGTGGCATTGTATGGCTCTGAAATTTGCACACTAGGCGTTTGCGATAAGAGATGACTAGAAGCATTTGAATTGTGGTGTTGCAGGAGGATGCAGAAAATCCCTTGGACGGCAAAAATGAGAAACGAAGAAGTTCCTTGAAGAAAAAGAGCACTTATGAAAACGATAATGAAGAGAAGAGACAAGTTAATAGGTCATCTGTATAGACACAATGAGTTCATAGTCAATGTTATGGAACGAATGGTAGAAGGAAAAAGAGGCAGAAGAAGGCCCAGATTGCAGTACTTGAAACAGATTCAAAGACATATGGAGAGGAATCATATCACAAAATGAAGATACTATCCGTGAACAGAGAAGTGTGGAGGAGAAGAATTGGTGCCAACCAATCTTCGGAGTGATAACGAGAGAGTAACGCCAGATCTTAATTTCGAACGTCAAAACATCTTGGACTAGCTTGAAAACGCCAAAGTTCTGAAACAGCTATAGCGTTTTATATCAAAACTGAAGCAGTAATTCTGGACTTTTTATTATAATATCCTTCAACGACACTTACTGCACTACAGGCCAAACAATCAGGAACTGCTCAAAACTGTTTGGAATTGGTTAAATTACAGTTTGACAATTGCTGTAATTTTGTCAGTTTTGTTCACGGTAATTCTTATGATGATATAGACGTGTTTTTGATCACCTCTTTACGTGACACTCGACAGAAAATGTTGTTCATTTCAGCAACCTGTATCCTTTTTTGCCTCAGCCGGTTGCAAATCATTTCATTTTGCAGAATACATTCATACATTTAAATTTCCTTTATCTCGGCTGTACTGCGCATCGCCACGGCAGATGTTAACAAAAATCAACCTTCTTACATATGAAATTCAGATAACAGTTATAGGCAGAGATCTGCTTAAGCGATTGGAATTTTTTGTATCACTTATTTCACGTACTACCAGCAGCACAGCTTGATTCATCACTCACTCTCTCTCTCTCTCTCTCTCTCTCTCTCTCTCTCTCTCTCTCTCACACACACACACACACACACATGTTCAAATGTTTGTCAGTCTAAGGCACTAACTGCTGCGGTTATCAACCCTAGGCTTACAAACTACTTAAACTTACTTATGCTAAGGACAACACACACCCTTGTACGAGGGATGACTCGAACCTCCTATGGCGAGCAGCCGGACTCTCCGCAGCAAGGCGCCTTAGTGCGCTCGCTAACTCCACTGCGGCTCTTATTTCCTTCCCGTCAATTACAATATCAAATAGTTTCGACCAGTTAGTACTACTGTCAGTTGTGGAACTGTATCTGCGTAAAAATTATTTAAGAATTCACACAGAGTATGTTAAGTCTTTAAGAAAAACAATTTTTAACTAAAACTTGGAGAGTTATTGTACAATATTATGCTCATATCCGGTGTATATAGTAAAAATAATAGAGGTCCTGAGATGATATGAGATGATATGAGATGATATGAGAAGAGAATACACAACGAGACTCGGGTCCGGCCGCGGTGGCCGAGGGTACTGCGGCGCGCCAGTCACGATGTGCACGGCCACTACGGTCGGGGGTTCGAATCCTTCCTCGGGCATGGATATTTGTGCCGTCCTTAGTGTTAGCTAGTTCATAAGTAGTTTGTAAGTTTAGGGACTGATGACCCTGTAGTTAAGTCCCATAAGCTATACAAACATTCGAATTTTCGAAACACGGTTCTCAATTTTCTGTTTTCGTCATTCGGAATACGTGTTTCATGTAAACGTACTGTATACGTCGGCACCTCCCTGGAACCTCACCCCCTCCCCCCCCCCCACACACACGAACAGGAGCCATTAAATAAAAATAAATAAATGAAAGTACCAATAACTGGCGCAATTTTTTCCACAATTACATAGAAAACACATACACACACAGACATAAAGCAAAGACAGGTCAAACACACATTCGGCAGTTGGAAACACCAAACAAAACAGAAACGCAACACAACACAAAATTGCATGTGCGTACTGGTGAAGTGCTAAAGCGAAAACACCACTGTAATAAAAGAAACAATGCAACCTAAGTCACCAAACAGCAGCACGTGCACACCAACATCCACTAAAAACAGTGAGTAATAGCATCAAAATATCATTGGCTATACTTAGATAACGCGCCAGAACTGTTCATAACCAACAATACTAAAAACGAAAAATTGTAAAAGACAATCATGTATATATTAGAGAGCACTGAAGATGCGTTACAAATAAAGGCGAAATGCACAAGGCGAAATAAAATTGTGTTATTTCAGCTGTATAGACTGCTTAAACAAACAAGTACCTGCACCTTGCAGTGTGCTCCTCAGCAGTGTTGTCCACGCCCGAGCTCTCTTCCGGATTCGTGGGCAGTCGGCTGGCTCTCCTCCAGCACTTCCCCCAGGCGTCTGTCGAGTCCACGCCGAGTTGTGCTGCGGGAGCCCTGCACGAATCGGCCAGGTGTTCGAGTTTCTTTCGCTCACATAGTCGTACGCACAAATTACAAATGAAAAATACTGGAAACTGAATCACCTACTTATAATTAAAATGCAGACTTTGACACTACATTCTTCCATGTTCGAAGTTGACCCCCTCCTCACTTGTAGCGCTGCTATTGTTCTGTGATTCCATATCGTAACACGGGCCCGACACTTTTATAAGGATGTGGATGTTCTGTATGCAGAAGTATACCTTCATATTCATGCTTTGAAACGCGCCAAAAAGTTCCACGAAATACTGGACGCCAGTTTCTCTTGGTTGCTAAGAACACCTTTCTCAATTCACACCATACAACGTAGGTGTCCTTTCATATTTCCTGCAACAGCTACGACGAATCAATGCAATACGTCATACATTTTCTTCGTGATATTGAGGAAGAGATATCTGTTTCGGGGCAACGGCTACGCAGTTCTCTTTCCTGTCCGTGACGTACAAAGTGAAAGATACATCACGGATAGTTCCTACGCAGTGTATCGAGAGTGGTAGAAATAAGAAATCTAAATCACGCTTTAGCACGTCTACGATGGTAAGTATAACATCTTATAATTTTAAAATGTAATTGACATCGCTATCGATATATATATATATAGATGAAATTTACTTATCCTTCACCTGGTTTATATATATATATTTTCCTGCTGTGAGTTTTTCCTCTATAATCCTCGTATGTATATAGATAGATAAAGGTATTGCAAGGGTAATTAGTGATTATAAGTGTTTTAGTAATGAAAACGGAATAACCTGTTAAAGTGGAAATGTAAAGTCTAACGCAAAGCGTAAAGCAGGGAAGCGGCCAGCAGCCAGCAGCCAGCAGCAGGCACGTGGAGGCTCGAATCGCTGGACCAGCAGATTACCGCGCAGCACATTCCGACGGCGCCGCGCGGCCACGGCTCACGTGTTCCAGAAATCGCCAAGTTGACGAATCAGCTCAAGCGGTCATCGGCCAGCCATCTCACGAGCAGTAAGAAGAGCGAAACGTGACCAAGAAGAATGCATAACATCAACAGTTTGAAACCGTCACAAGGACAGTACAGTTACCTCTCCAGGGAAACGTGACTAACATGTCAGCAATCCATCGCCGCACGAGTTTAAGGCTCCCACACGTGACAAGGTTACACGTTTTGGCAGTTTTGGAAGAACGTGACTAGACGCCGCCAGCGCCCCACACTGCCCCTTCGACGGACGACGCCCTCACCCACACGGGCCACGAAGCCAGAAGACTTTCGGACGCCTGCGCCTGCATGAGGTACTGGCGGTAACCACGACGGGGAACGCAGCCACGGACTGCAGCGCAGACTCCGCGCCCGGCCTCGCCGCTGCCGCTGCCTACGCGCAACCGGACCGCCGCATCCGCTATCAGCGCGCCGGCCTGCCGCCTGCTGCCTTCCAGTAAGAGAATAACTAATTGTAAAGAAATTACCACAAATATTGTGTCTATTTGTAAATAAAAAGCTATCTGCTTCAATGCTGTCTCATTTCAACATCCTTCCACCTCTGAGTCAAGAGAATTCACGTCCCACAAATGTGATTAATAACAAATAAATAATAAAATGAATATTTATTGTGTTAAACTAAGAGTAACTGCCCATCCTGACAAATAGCACTGATACAAGGTCTTTGTTGCTTTAGGACAAGAGTAAGAACTGTAAAGTGAACCGTTAATCATACTGATAACCACATTTAGTAACCAGTATGATCAGAAATAACTGAGATTACGTTACAGTATAATGGTTTTTATGGTTAACTTCGGTGCCATTTTTTGCCAATATATATGCTATATCTATGCTATATATATGCTATTCTACCAATTTTCGTACTATTTTTACCATTTCCGGTGTTTTATTTTACTAATTTCGGTGTTATTTCTTCCCAATATTGAATTTTACCTCGTCAGTGTGTTATTCTGTCGATGACATCAGTGTTATTTTTTTTCCCAATTTCAGTGTTGTTACCTCGCCACTTTTGGGGTTACGTGTAACCGATGCCAATTATTGTGCTGCAGTTTGCCAAATCTGGTGTCAGTTTTGCCAGATTGGGTGCTACTAGTTCTGCCAGTTAAAATCCGACCGTGAGTTCCACCTATAATGACCGCGGTGTCGACGTGGCGTTGAACCCTAAGCATCCCTCCTTCTTTCCTTTAGGTAGAAAGAAGTCAAAATCCAATGTCAGCCCAAAAGTCAACAATCCAAAAGTCAACACAGTTTCAGCCGACCAGATGCAATTTCAGTATTCATTAAATATCAGTCACCAGTTTTAGCATCCTGTCGTCTTACGATTTACGAGTATAGCATTTTTAGGTGGAAATGTGACTTATTTATCGATTTTATTAATATAAAAAGAATAGATTTCGGTGAAAACTAACTCTCGCGCTTCGTTTATTGCGTTATGTGTTTCGCACATCACAAGTTTCATCACAAGCACGAGGATTTCTCCTTAACTCATTATCGCACACAACCAGTTATTTAATTAAGGTAAAGGTAAAGCAGTCAACAATCCGAAGATTGGTTTGAACACCACAGTGCTTTACTAGGCATGGTCCTGTTTGCAGGTTGTATGCCGTTGCCTTCCTCCGACCTTCGAACTGACTTACCCAGCCAGTTATAGGGAAAGCTACAGTTTAATGTGGGCTCCGAACCACGGCGCTAATCGGTATTTTTCATATGAACAATACTGCCAGAGGTGAAAGAAGTGGAAAGTGAAAGGTAAAAATCCTAGGACCTGGACGGGATCAAACCCGCAACCTTTGGATTTGCAGTCTGGCACTCTACCACTGTGCAACCGAGGCGCACAATTACAGTCTTTAAATTGTCTTTGAAAACTACAAAAAATTTAAAAAAATTAGAAAATAAAACATCGTTTGTTTATTATAGCACATCCTTAAAAGCGTGATTATGGAAAAAGGGATTCGGTTAGTCTGAAGATTTATTGAATTTTTATTATAAAATATTATTATAAACACAATGATGTCCCATTATAGGAAAAGGAAGACTATGAAGAATACTTTGAATGGAATGGTACCCTTACCAACCTCTGCTGGACCAAATACAGCAAATCACAGTATGAAGTGTAATTTTGAGGAGCCCTATGAGAAAGGACAATGTATCTTTTGATAGTATGGTATGTTATTTTTAATTGATACCTTGACTGGTTTATGACATTATTCATGCAACTTCTCTTACTGTACTGTCTATTTTTGGCACCTTACTTATAGTTTTTACTCTCCCTAAATAGGCCAGACAGAGGCATAAATCTCAATAATTCCACGGAGACACGCACAAATCTATCGCACCATTAAAATAGTCATACATTGAAACGATGACTGAACCACTGCTGCTGCACTTCGGACATCCCTTTGGCCATATACCTGATGTGTAACGGCTGGGGTTGGTATTTGGATATTATGCTGTGTGACATTCCTTTTTATTTATGCAGTAAGTGAAAGTGAGACAGAATCAGTTTTTGTTGTCATGCTTACAGTTAAGTATGATTTACAGATTTCAGGGTAAGACAATTCATATAGTGTCCAGTAAAGGTTAACAGGTGTTTGCATTGAGTCAGATTGCATTGATAAATATTGTGTTCGTTACGTTCAGTTAAAGATTGTTGGTTCAGTCAGATACAAGTTTGTAGGACCAGAATTATTAACACAGTGACTTTTAGTATCAATAATTTTCAAACAGTTAACTTTGTTAACACATTTTCATACAGAAACAATTATCTGTTTGTGTTTCATTATAATAAACAATATGCAGTCAGATAGGTTTTGCAGTACCTTGACATTCACATAGAATACAGTTAAAAAAAAAATACGCAGTCAGATTAACATAAAGTTGTGCAAATGCATTCAGACAAAACAAGTTCAAACACATTTAGTTACATTTCATTCAAGTAGCGTGAGTCAGTTACATTTCTCTGATCATATGGTAAAACACATAACTTACACAGCAGACGTAAATTTTGTAAGAGAGAACAAGCAACAATCTTTCAATGTCTGTGCGCGCGGGACCGTTCGTGTGTGTGTGTATGTGTGTGTGTGTGTGTGTGTGAGAGTGTACGAGGTCTTGTGTACTTTCAGTGTGCACGCATTTTATTTTATTTTTATTTATTTATTTATTTTTAATGTATATTTAATTTGTTTATTTTACTTTATTTTAATCCCCTCACTCGTCTCCCCACTCCACACTCCATTCCTAAGCTGCATCTCGTTATTCCCATCTAACCCATCCCCACCACCGTGACGTAACCTTCCTATTCCCTCTCCCCTCCCCTCCCCTTCCTTCCCCCACCCGTCTCCGATTTACTCGCCGCAGAGCGCGATTCGAAGTGCGGCAGGCGGAGGTGATGGTTGTATGAATGTGTTGTGTGCCTGTGTGATTGCGTGAGTGTTCTATTTTCTGAAGAAGGCCATGGCCGATAGCTGAAAGTGTTGTAATTGTGCTTTTTTTTTTTTTTTTTTTTTTTTTTTTTTTTTTTTTTTTTTTTTTTTTTTGTATGTGCCTGTCGGAGCTTGTCGCCACATCTTTGCGGTGAGTTGTAAACTGTCCTAACTATATTATTAATATTGAAATTAGATATCTTATATTTCACATATTGTAAATTGTTTTATAAAGCACCCACCCAAGCTGACCAAAAGTTGTAATTTTGCATCCCCCCCCCCCCCCCCCCCCAGAAATTTTAGTGACGCAGTTTAGTCATGTTGGGTTGGGTGTCCGGACACTTGCCACGCCGGACATTTGCCACACTTTTACCTGCTCCGAAGGGTCGTGCGCCTCTGTCTCCTCCTCCCCCCCCCCCCCACTTCCACCCGGCCGGAGAACTCCGTGGATGGTGTCCCGACATATTCACACTGGTCGCTTCCGCATTTCGTAGTACGACCATCAGTATGGAAGTTATTACAACGGCCAAAGGCAGGCCTTTTGCACGTAACTCGATAATAAGGCGTGGATGTGCTTACTCCGAAAACAGAATCATTGCAAGGGAAAACTGCTTTCGAAGAACGGAGACGTCTTGAACGCAGAGAACACCTGTGAGGACCACCTAACGATGCGACCTTTATTAGATGTAAAAAAAAAAAAAAAAAAAAAAAAAAAAAAAAAAAAAAAAAAAAAAAAAAAAAAAAAAACCACGAGTGTATCAGACCTCAGTATCCTTAAATAACTTAATGATGAAGCTAGCTGGTCACAGTTCGATTCACTAGCGTTTAATCAATACGCGGTGAAATATGACTAAACGAATCAATTACATTAAACAATAGTGAAATGATCCTCCTGCAACCAGAACTTATAGTTAAATCTACCGCTTTTCAATTTGCAATTTCCTATTTAGGTAAAAGCTCCTACATTTCACACCTTTTTTTTCTACCTTCTAATATTATGGCCATACCGTCAACGATTGTGACTTCTAAAATTATTCCTGTAACTTGAGATCCGCAGTTAGCTCCTAAAACTATCATTTTTGTTAAACTGATAAGGTACACTTTAGGTTTTAAAAAGAATCTGAACTTTAGAATTGCACCTAAAATACACACTCTAAAACAGATCTGCGCTAAGATTGACAAGTTCGGCAGCTATAGTGTTGAAATAATTCCCATATCTCCAAAATTAGACAAGGATAGAAAAATAACTTTACAGTAGACGTAGATCTCATGAAATAGATTTAGATGTAGTCCTTAAAAATTAAAGATTCTGACCATGTTGTTAATTATCTTTAATCAGACCAGTAAAAGCTATGCAAACAAGGCAAGAAGCTTACTATTCACAAATACTTGTTACAGAAGAATATCATAAACAAATGTATTAGACGTGTTTTTCTTATGCATTAGAGACTTTTGAAAACATAGTTTATCATTTAGTCTGTAACATCACTTATTTGATAGGATGATTTGCTTTGCATCACCAAGGGTATTTACTTTTATGTTATGTTTGCAGCAGTTCTCATTTCGAATTGTGGAATATTTATTTCGTCTTATTTGATGAAAGACTTTCTGAAAACTGCATTTAATAACTCCGCTTTAGTGGCACTCTGTTCAGTAACATTACCGTCCCTCTCGCGCAATAATGGCATTCACTTAGTTTTTCCGCTGCTATAGATAACATAGGACCCGAATCTCTTTGGATTTTCCGCCACATTTCTACAAAGAGTTTCGTTGTGAAAAATATTAAACGAACGTCGCATTGAAGGCCGCGCTAAATTTCGAGCTTCAGTAAAACATCAGCAATCTTGGGGATTTTGTATTCGTCTAAATTTTCTGCAAAAGCTTTCTGTTCTGTTTTATGCACCACGGGGGACCAGTTCAGTCTCTTATTAATTTATTTGGTAGGAATCCCTCCAATGCTGTTGATACTATTTCTTTGAATGTAAGCCACATATGGTCTTCACTTACATAGTTAATTTAGAATAAATGGAGACTGTCTCCGTGGAAGATGTCAACCGAACTTTTATCATTTTTTAGTAGAAGTATTTAACGTTTAGTTTTGGTGAATATCTGTGTTACTGATCTGAGCTCGCTACAACTTTGTGTTCACTTATCCCTCTATCCATCGTGATGCTCAGGAGTATTTGTGAGTAAGAGCTCAAGTGTGTTTCTCAAACCATTTACAGTTTTAATGGGCTCGTGAACTAATTGTTCAAAATAAATTTTAAAAAAGGCTTTTAGAACAATTTCGTGAGATGTATCTGCCACCATGTCAGAAGGTGTATTTTTGTCAACATACGGATGGTAGATTTAAGTTACCGCCAACTATAATTGTATGAGTAGGGTACCTATTTGTGTTGAGATGCAAGTTTTCTATGAACTGTTCAGCGGCTGCATCATGAGAGTGCCAGGGTCAGTAAATTAAAATGTTCAATTATTTGTTAAGCTTAAGGGACTTAACCTCGGGGCCACCAGTCCTTAAACTTACAAACTACTTATGAGCTACCTTATACTAAAGACGACACAAACATCCATGCCCGATGGGGGATTCGAACCCCCGACGGGGAACGGCCTCGCGCATCGCAGCATAGCGCCTCAATGAGCTTGGCCGCTCCACTGGGGCAGTTATTAATTTGTTTCGGTAGTCGAGTATAACATCTGCTGCTCACACTAACTGACAGGAACTATCGACTTCAGTTTCGCTTGTGAGCTACAACACATATTACATTGTGCTTTTTGTTTCTTTTGTAGTGCAGATCATAGGAATTATGGCATTTCCATTAAAAAACTAGGGTGTTTCCTCTGCAACTCAGCTAAACAATGTAGAACAACAATGTACTTTACAAGCATAGCATTCTATATTCCTTCATTTCTTTATTTCAAATTTGTATGTCGCCTTTAGGTGATCTGTCAAACATAAAAGCTCTTATCTATGTTTTGTAAACGTATTTTCTATCATTGACTTGAACATTCACTTTATTAACTAATATTTCGCCGCAAAAGAGTACATTTATGAAGTGTATCGTTCTTCATTCCTCCTTTTTGTCACACAGTTGTAGCAATTAATATATGTACAAATGTAGTGATCAAACGTGATCAATGATAAGCGAATATTCGAATTACCTTTATATCGTTCCTTTCATGTTCCTTCCATGGAGATGGACTGTTTCTATCGCAATCAGTAAGTATTGAAGAAAGCTACCGTACAAACGGAGGGAGAACGGATCCATATTTGTGGTTGGAAGAACTAATTACACAGCGACATAGCCGACGGCACTGCTTTCGTTTCCCAAAAGTTGTAAATATTTCTGTGTCGGGATATTGAAAAGAAGTTGTACATTTTGACGAGATGTCGAACAGAAATATCTCTTTCGTATTGGCTGTATCGTGGAGATTGGTGATGGAGGTTTGGAAGCAAACAGCTGGAGTACAGGGAAGGGTGTCCCTTGCCAGAGGGGCCACTAATCCTACTACCTGTCGAAGGGTCAGGCGTGGCAGATGTCCAGCCACAGAGTAACATATACAGAGAGGAAGCCCCCCCCCCCCTAAACCTCTGTCCTACGCTCCCCTCGTAGTTCCGTAAGATGCTACCAGATGTCAGGCGGTTCCCCAGCTTAGTACTGGTAGACCGCACTAGTGGCACTTCTGAGGGGGCCTCGCACGTCAGAGGGTAGCGTGGAGGGGAGGCTGAGTGGAGACACAGAGTAAGACATACAGAGGAGCAGCCCCGCCCCCCTAAACCACTGTCCTACACTCCCCTCGTAGTTCCGTAAGATGCTAGCAGGTGTCAGGCCGTTCCCTGGCTTAGGGTGCCTCTCGCACGTCAGAAGGGTAGCGTGGAAGGGAGGGTGAGAGGAGAGCTCGTGCCGCCTGCCATGAGGCCACGGCTGTGTCCGGCTTGCTGCCGTTTAAGGGGGGTGGTGGGGGCAGCCGCTACCTGCCGCCTGCTCTGGCCAGTTTAAAGTGCTGCTTCTGACCTTAGCGTCATCATGGGACATCTTACGGAACTGCTGGAAAACCTCCCTCCCCGCACCCCTGAGTGTAGTACCGGGCCCTTACGGAGGTTTCCTGTCTGTATATATTTGTCTGTGGTCGGGCGTGGCAACTGTCCAGCATCCGTTGGGTGGGTGGGGGGGGGGGGGTTGAGTTGTTTGGTTGGGATAGGGGATTGAACTGCTAAGGTTATCAGTCCCCCAGTGGGGAGGGGAAGGACTGAGGATAGGAAAGGAGGGGAAGGGAAAGGAAATGCAGTTTAGTCATAATCCCCCCAGTGGGCACCACTGGATAAATGACGGCATAATCCGCGAACAATGCAAGGGAGTTGCTCATATTCCGTCATAAATCGTTTAACCCTTTCAGTTTCACATTATAAAATCAGCTTTGGAAAAATTAAAATTCAGTGTTTTCTGTATTAATACAGTGCGGTAAACACCACATCTTTGGTCGAACTATTCATTTTTTATGTCACATATTTCATGCACAACATAGAGGTTTGAACCGAGGTGCCGGCCGTGGTGGCCGAGGAGACTGAGGCGCTTCAGTCACGGTCTGCACGGCCACTACGGTCGGGGATTCGAATCCCCCCTCGGGCATGGATATTTGTGCCGTCCTTAGTCTTAGCTAGTTCATAAGTAGATTGTAAGCTTAGGGACTGATGACCCCGTAGTCGAGTCCCATAAGTTCTACAAACATTTCAATTTTTCTTTTGAAACGAGGTGTTTTATTACTTGGCCGTTATTTTGTTGATAGTTAACACTGCCAGATCAATAATCTTCGCCACAGCACCAAAGACAAGACAATTCACTGATGGAATAAAATAAAAGGAACCACACTCACGCTCACATTCTGAGTCACTTACAGACGGCAACGCACTACAGCCTCCAAGATGGACAGATTAATGCCTCAGAAGTGGCTACACGCCGTACCCAGTGGCAAACTCTCGTACTAGAAACACGTTGTTCACCTACAAAAACGCAACTTTAAGGATTAATACACAAAATGCGGTATAAACCATCTTTTAATACGTTGGTTTCCAGGAACAACACTGGGCATAAACGGGTTAAATAGAGTGAACAGCAGGAGCCGCCATAACACTTCCTTTGCGAACGCCAGATATTAGTTCCGTTTTTCTCGATCACTTCCCCTCAGTTATGACGTAATGAAACCCTTCGGACATGAACGCGCAAACCCTGTTTCACAACTGCGGCGATATTCCATAAGGATGCAATTTGATTAGAAGATGCTTGTGATGTAGAGTGTGTAAAGCCTCCCGGAAACCTAGAAATTGGTAATCGATTTGAGATCCCTTATCGATAGCACTCTTGTGAGTACAAACGTTACAGAGGCTGGTTCCAGTGAAGAGACCGCCTACACTCCGAGTGTCCGGCGTACGTCGCAGTACCGACCGCTGCGCGCTGTGTGCTCCTCACCAGTCCGCAGTGACGGACGGCAGGAAGAGTTCGGAGAAGGGCAGCTCGTTTTGTATTGCGTCACAGAAATGATGCAGCAAATCATTAACAGAAAGGCATTATTTGTCGCGACGAAATTTACTTGCGCAATTCGTCCCACCATTTTCCTCCTCCGAATGCGACAATGTAACTGATTATTGTTGACTCCCACCTAGAGAAGAAGAAATGATCACCAAAACAAAATTAAAGAGCTCAATGATCGAACGGTGACATCTCGGTGTTTCTTCCCTCGCGCTATTCGAGAAAAGAAAGGTAGAGAAATAACATGAAAGTGGTTCGATGAACCCTCCGCCAGACACTTCACTGTGATTTGAACGTAGAAGTAGAAAATAAGCCGTACCGCATTCAGATTGCTACCACCCCTATTATCTGATTTAAATCGATACATTCCGAGAGAGTCGCAACTATGAATTCTCGATTTTCTAATTGGTAGGAATCTTAGCGGATACCCAAGCATTTTTGCTATCACGGGTCAGGAAAACACGCCTTAGCTCTTAGTTTTATGGCTGCTGCTCTCTAAAACAACAAATCGGATGTCTGCAGGATCCTGAGCCCACCGCCAGCAGTCGGCGAGCTTTTGTTTCTCCTGTGCCACCATGTTCCTCCTGGGCTGGAGCCCCTATTAATCTTTGTCTATGGCTGGAGGGAGCGCTAGCCCGAACTGTCGCCCACCCCTTGCGACGGTTTTCAGACCTCCACTGGAGGAGGGCCTCTCCGTGTCCAAAGACATTACCAGGTTTACCACCCTCTCCTGAACACTTTGTCGTTTTCACCGGCGTCTGATCAGCCCAAGTTACCGCCGACAAAGTGCTCTGTTCTTCCACATAAATACATTGAAGTGCGCTGTACCAAAAGGGCACGTCGTACAGGGTTGAAAGGGATGCTGTGTAGTTAACACACACAGATTACCCTGCTTCCAGATTGTGCAGCAAGTGACGTGTAACAGGTACAAGCAGCAGCGGCCTCGACCAACACCTTCTACAGTACAGGCCTGCGCGCATGCCCGTGACGTCAGCAACTGAAGGCTGGCTGCCGTGCAGACGGCTGTCTGCGCTGCATCGGAACTGCGCTGTGATGCAGGCGCTATACGAACGTTGTGCATTTTAATGCGCCAACTGCGTCGGTATTTCCGTGCTTTCTTCTCCTACACGGCATTGCAATTACACGAAGGGAATTAATACATGCAACACTCGTTCAATTTTGTTTTGAGCCTGTGAAATTCTTTTGATAATTTTCAGCAAATATTCATCTGTCGGTCTTTAAGACAAACTGGAAAATCAAATTAGTTCTTTGCCTTGCCTCGGACATAAAACTTTTCCTGCAATAAATTGTCACTGAAAAGCAACAAGATACCGATATTTACGATTTTAATGAAGCAAATTGTTTCTTAGAATATATAAGGATTTATTTTTCGGTAATTTTTGAAACCTTTGTCTCCAGGTATCACTAGTAAAGTACTTACTACTTATGAAACTCAGATCATTTGATGGATTGTATCGTCTTCTGAGAAAACATTCATTAAATAAATTAAGAATTGTTACAAGGATCCTACCTTTCACTTATTTTCCAGAGCTGTTGAAACTATAAAAACGAACAATTTATTTCTTTTGCATCCTTGATGAGAAATGCTACCAGAGTTCCATTAATTTCTCTAGTAAGGAACTTAAATCGAAATTGTGTATCCTATATTTCTTTGTTATAAAAACGCTAAATACTTTGAAACAACTGTTTATTTCAGTAATAGCTATTTTTGTGTAAACGGCCAAAATGATATAGTAAATATGGTAGTTCTAGAATGGTTCAAAATGATTTAATAGCTCTTTAAGATAAAAATCCAGGAAAGTAATAAACATGACAGGAATGTTAAGGAATACTAAACTTTTTCGAGGCACAGAGTGAACAGAAATTTATTTTTAACACTGAAAAGTTGTATGACAACATGCAGCAGCAAACCATATAAATATTTGTACAGCAACAAGAAACTTGGGAATTAAGTACATCAAGATGTTTGACTTACAGTAGAACCAAACTTTTTCCCCTTTATCAGAATTATATTAAATTGAATGTGATAAAATGTTTTATTTCTTAAATACTAAAAACACAAGTATGTTCATTCCATGCAATGCAGAAATGGTGATGTGTTACCAGTACACAATCAGTGAGGACCAAAAATTTAACTACATAATTCCTTGTAACTCTCCCACAACACACTGACACTGCAAGATGATTACTTAATGTAGGCACACCACATAAAAACCAATAATGGCAAACTCAGAATATGTCATAAGTTATTCCAGAAAATGGACACATATTTCATTGTCAGGCATACTGATAACTGAAAGTTGGACAAAACATGCAGTGTACTCTAAAATAAAACTATGCTGTCTTTAACTTTGTGGAATACATCAAAATACATTCTGATTTTTTTCATCAAAACTTAAGCAGCATGAAAGTTGTGATTACTATACAGTATATCTACAGGAAACTGAAGAATCAAAAGATATTACTGTACATACATTTTATGCACAACAAAATGTAACAGTACCATACAAACATAAAAACTGGAATAAAGTTCCAGGTCATTGTTATAATTTATTCTAGTTCTGTCAGTCTAGAATACCATGACATATTTGTTTTATACTTCACTATGAATTTAAGATACCATATGCCATCCAACCTTAATACAAATAAGTAGGAAATCACTGTACACACATATTTCATTTTGGACTATATGCCTAATTTCACATTTTGTCTGACTGATGGTCAACTAACGACAATAAAACAGCTTCATCAGTTATCTTTAGTTAAGGAAGAGAGAAAGTACAGTTTTTCAGACTCATGAGTACCAAGTCATGTATCAGAGAGAATTTGCTACATGAACAATTGAGGAACTGTGTTACAGACACACAGCAAATGAGAGCTGTAATATCCTCCAAAAAATATTCTTTTAAAAGTGCAAACAGAGGAAATGTAGCCAGCATGCTTGCATTATAAAACTTAAGATGTTGCTTTCTGACTGCTGTCTGTCAGTAAGACACCACAACATATATGAAACAAACCAGAAGGGTAACTAACTGCATCAGAATATTCAGAGTCAATTATGTAACTTCTAGTTCACAGACAGTCCCAAATTAATGAGTTTTTAAGTATTGTAGAATGTAGATGGATGAGAATGTTGTCTGAAATACCTAAGGATACACAAATGCTTAGCATTATGCAGTAAACAAAAATAGCAACTAGGTGTGAGAAACCAAATGTTGGTTAGGTTTCTTCCCCTCAAAGCAACTCTTTCTCCTGTCATTATTTCTTATTTCTATACTTCTCAGGAATTGCATAAACACACAGAAAAAGTGACCTCTCCTTTGTACATCATTTCTGATCACTATCAAGATTTTTAGCAACTCTTGTCATTCAAATAAGACCCTCTATTAAAAAAACATTAATATCAAATTTGTGCAATACCTTTTGGCATAACTGAAAAGGGGGGGGGGGGGGTTACCACGTCAGCTTTGACCAAAGACGTCATATGGATGACAATTACTGAACAAATGCGTCAATTTACATTACCTAAAGCAAACTGTTTCATCAATGTAGTGACTCATTCTTGATCTACTTATCCAAATCATGATGAGGCAGCAATCTGTATTACCAAATAAATTCTGTGAACTTGACTATCATGTCATTTGTCAAAGATAATGGGTGGTATCCCGATCTTCAATTGACCCACCTTATCATTTGCAGAAGGTCTCTTCTCACAGAACAATGTTTGTTAAGAATTACTTATTTTATTTTAATGGGAATTTCAATTGCACCACTGTAGAACTGCTCGGTAAAGAAAATTGCAGTTTTTAGCTTGACTGCCTTGCTCAGCTGCTCTTTTATTTCTATGTTGTAATCAAGATATTGCTTAATATATATCTCATCAACCATTAAAGTTACAATCATATCTTGGGACTGCAATAAAGCAACTTTATTCTTAATGTAGCACCAGAAATTGCTGTCCAGTTTTTCGAATTCAGGGCCAACATTTAGTGAAGAACAAAGTCTTCTTATTGTGCTTTGATGAAGCATTAATAAGTTTCCAGATTCCCTCATGAACCTATAGGCAGCTGGAGAAATAATTTGAACAAGAGAAAAAAACAAGTGCTCTGGTTTGTATCTTAGTCTGTCCCTGCTACTCACAAGATGTATTTGAGACTTTACAAATTGAAAAAAAAAGGCTTTATCATCACTGCCTTCAATTAACTTATCTAAAATATTTTGCATTATCTCTAATAAATGGTGTTTATCTTTTGTATCTACAGCTTCACAGGTTTCAACACATTCCAATATAGGCCTACTTTCAATCTCATGAAAATAGTTTATTTTGCAAGGAAATTTGTACTTGTTCTGGATGTTACTTATTAAGACTCCTTTATAAAAAACTGACACTTGCAACTGCTCATTGACAACAACGGAATAATGCAACTGAGGTACAGATCCTGGTGTCTCAATATTGACAAAAATTACACTGTCTGCTTTACTAAGCATAGTCCAGAATGAAGAAAAGTTGATTTTACGTCCTCCTGTTAAGTCCAATATACATGAAATTTTATTTTCACTGTCGTACTGTTCAGCTGAGGTAACACTTTCATTAAGAGCTTTCTGAAGTTGTGCTGCTTCCACTCGCATTCGCTTTTCATCAGGAGATTCCCGGAAAGCCGACTGTGATGACAAATAGGACGGACAGCCAGGAAATATCGACGGAACACAGCCTTCTCTTATCCTCGGTCGTTCAAGGTTTACTATTAAAATCCGTCCTGTTTTCTCATCAAAGTGTTCGGCAGTCCATAGAATGCTTTCCGTTTGGAAATGTTTGTGGCAAATCTGTAACAGCACATCACCAGCCAATGTAACTATCCTTTGTCGAAACATTGTATGGCTACCTTAGTATTAATGTTGACCGCATTGGTGTTGAATAAACAAATCAGTTACACACTTAGCGCCATTTACTCACCCTTGAATGCTCAGTAGGCATAAATCCTTTCCTCGGTATAGCAGCAATCCAGCGATTTCTCAGGTCCTCACATTTGGGAAATCGAAAAACGTGCACTTTTATTTCTCCTTGAGAGTCATAATTTCCCTGGCAATAGGGAACGCAGCACTTGTACCCCATACTTAAAATAACTGCAGGCGATACTATATGAAAGGTAATACTTTACGTAGCACACGCTTTCAGCACAACACAATCGCGAACAGAACCAGCCAACTGTTGATGACGTCACGTGCCAATATGGCCGCTATGCATAGGCCTTGTATTTTAGAAGGTGTTGCCTCGACACGGCAAGCGTGACGTCATTCACGGCACCACGTGGTCAGGACTTTCACTGCCTCTTCTGACCACCGCTGTCGCCGACCGTCCACCGCGCCGCCTCCCGCCAAATATGAAAATCAACACGAGGGAAAGCAAAGTCCTTCGCCAAGCCGATTGACCGATCTGCCACCGAAATCCGGCTCAGTTGGATTGCCCTAATATTGAGTCACCTTGAATTAAAGATCCGGCGGCGGACCCAAAAAAACTCCGAGGACAGTGGTGTCCTGGAAGAGCAGTTGGGCGGCAACGGCCTGGCTGTGGGCCCCAGACGCCACTGGCACTGGCCGCGGTTGCCCGCCATGTCTCCGGATCACACTCACGACTCCTACTTGTCAGGGCTTTATTAAAGACAACCGCTAAACCAAAGCAGGGCTGAAAACAGCCATTCAAAAGGTCATCGCCAGCATCATTGAGCGGGTCATAGGCAATTTCGCCATTCGTCTGCCACCACGTTATCGCCACTGAAGTCGGGCATATCGAAAATGCCAGAACCGAATATCTCTAGTGACGTTTTCAAGTTAAATAAAGTGTGTGCTTACATTTTTACATACAGTACAATAATGGTCACCCTGTAATTCAAATACTGTGTTAATAGCGGAAAATGACCTCCGATTTACTCTTTTACTAATTCGTGGATATAACAATTATGGCATGTAGCTGCCTATTATGTGTGTGTTACTGACAGTGGAGCATATAAACATTTAACGCCTTCAGAAAGCTATTTCGCAAACGTTGCTACTTTTGTGTGGCAGTTTAACCGTAGTGCCACATTGATATAAAGGGTAGAAAATTGTACTACTTCAATTTTCGTTACTCATTTGTTATGACAGTTGCAGACTTCAATACGTTGGGGAAAATCGTTGTTATAAAATCAGTTTAATCTCACTTACACGATAAATAAGTCAAATCTGAAGGTAATAAATTCCACTAAATGCCTAGAAGTTACATTTACAGTCAAATTAAACTGGAAAGAATACACAGAAAATAATTATCTTGAGGATGGCGAACAAAGTCTGAAAGTTATTAATAATAAAAATATTATGATGATTGTTTTTGATCAAAATAAATCTATTATGATTGGTTAGTACTGTTTAGTATTATACTCGCTGGTTGTCATATATTTAGAAAATAATCAGTTTCTTTAAAGATGGCAGTTGTTTGAACAATAGGACGTTACATTGCTGCAGAACTGACTAATTGCCAATTTAACTGAGTTCGACACTGATTTTATGGCCTGTGCGCAAGGAACATGTGAAACTGCCCTCAGAATTCTGGACGTCAGAGGTAACCTATCGTAAGTGCAAAAATGACGATTTTGAGGTTTTTATCGTATGTGGCTAGTTTAAGTCATACCTTCTTAGGGGTAGAATAGTGTATGCATATATTTTACATAAAAGAAATTCAGCAATGCGATATTATCGTATTTACAATCTGAAACCAGTGGTAAACAATGGTAAATGTCCATACGACAATTGACCTGAATATAGACCGCCTCGCTCTTTATCGTATTGGCTGTTACGATGGTTTCCCTCTAAGTGTCTCGTTACTTCCGTACTGTTATATAAATTGTTAATCACGTGCGAATAGCAGTGTGCTGTAGTTCGTGATGTTTGGAGGAGCATTTTATGACGGAATCGAAGATTAAAATGAATTCTATTAGTGGAAGAAGTAAACGGATCGTGGAATTAGCACTGAAGTTAGTACAGATAAGCAGTACAAGTATTTCTAGTACTTCAAGAACTAATATTCTATTCTACAGTCTCATTACATCGTCACCTTACAACATTAAATCATTATGCATAGCTAATATACATTTTAAGATATTATTCATCATACTGGGATGTAACAAACATCTAAATGTACGTTCAGCGATTTAGGAGACAAATCTTCTGGATTCTTTACCACCAGTCGACGGTAGTAATGTCGTCGAAACTCCCTTGGCGACAGATACAGCTACACATGTAGCGCCTCCTTTTACGAAAATGAGTGGCTAGAATATACGGAACTGACACAACTACAATGCTTGTCATACTATCAATCAAAGGTACAGTCCTATTATACATGGTTTATCATTTGAATCGAGCAAAATTCATCGCGTTTTGTATAATAATGCAATTTGATTACTTACATAGGAAAATGACAGTGTGAATCTATTGGGTGCTGAGACCTTACCTTACGACAATGTTAGTGATGTAATTGATTTTTTGCTAACAAATCAAGAATCCCAGGTATGGTTGGTCATATGATATACGTTTATGTAAAAGTAACTAAACAAAATTTACTTAGACTGAAATGGAATTACGTCTATTTAACCCACGGGAACGCGTGACCTGTCAGGTCTCTCTCGTTTTAATTTTCGACTGTTGCCCCATTGCCGAAGCCTTGTGTATCTTGTGCAGTGATTTTTCTCTCCAAGTTCAGTGTTTAATCCACGCGTGTTTTCTCATTATTACCACAAAGACTTGTCATGACACTGCGCGTTCGTATGTACTTTTCATATTGCGCTTTCCAGATGGTTAAATCGAACTAATGGTGGTGTATTAATTTCGTTGCCTCGTTATGTAAAAACAGGTTGATCGTATCTTGGCAGCCATCTCAAGATATCAAAAATTTATTCTTTGTATGCAGAGCACTGCAAGGAAAACGAAATGAAGCAAGAGTTAATTGCAAAGCAGTGGCTTTACCGTGACATATTTAACATTGAGTTTAATTTAGAATTCAAAAAACCTACGACTGATACGTGTGATGACTGTGATTAGTTTCAGGTGAAACTCAAAAATGATATAACAGCTGAAGAAGCAGTCCAAATTAAATCAGAATAACTATGGCAACTTGTCAGAAGCAGATGTAAGATATAAAAACAAGACCTTCGACAAAAATCGGTCAAAACAACCTGGATGAAAAGCAAAGGTTGTCATGTTCGATTTCAGAAATGTTTGCCGACACCTCAGCTTACTAATTCCAGTGCGTTTTATCTAAGAAAGCTCTGGACGTATAATCTGACAATCCTTGATGCTTCAGAGCAGAAATCCTATTGTTGCATGTGGGATGAAACAGTAGCAGGTCGTGGACCTAAAGAAGTGTCATCTTGTTTGCTAAAGTGGGCCCTAGCTAACCTGCCAAAAACCCAAATTGAGTAACTTACGATATGGACTGACAACTGTGGAGGCCAGAATCGTAACTTCCCCATGATTATGTCATATTTTTGGATTCTTAGGTGTCTTCCTAATCTTAAAGTGATAAACCATAAATTCTTATTGAAGTGAGACACTCATATGGAGGTAGATGGTGTACATGCTGTTAGTAACCGTGCCAAAAGCAAACTGAGCCCAAATGACATAATTGCAACTCCTTGGGATTGGCAAAAGTTTGTTCGCCAGTGCAGATTCAAAGAATTCATTGAAGTATATGACGTAAATGGCAGATTTCAGAGACTTTGAAAGTATTTTCAAAGGATCATCACCTTTAGTTAAACGGACAGCCAAAAGTTTAGTATCTGGAAAATTTTTGGTTAGCCAAGTTGTGCATCTACGAGTACGAGCACAGAATTCAGGTTCTGTGTTCTATAAAACAGCAATTGATGGTGAATTTCAAGAGACTGATGTGAAACGGCGAACAAGAGTGGCAGTATGGCCGGAAGAGCTTCCTGCTATATGAAATACTCTCAGATCTATTGCTACAGAGAAGTATAAAGATTTACAAAAGCTGCTTAGGTGGGAGCCTGAATTTTTACACTATTTCTAACAAAATATATCACAGATTATGTCAACACAAACTGAAAAGGATTCAGAAGGGTATGAACATGATGACTTTGTTATCAATTAATTGTACAAGGGAATTCTTTTTCTAGATTTCGAATTTTGTTCAAATGTTTGTATAGTTTATGGGACTTAACTACGGGGTCATCAGTCCCTAAACTTACAAACTACTTATGAACTACTTACGAACCAGGACGGCACAAATATCCATGCCCGAAGGGGGATTCGAACCCCCGACCGTAGTGGCCATGCAGACCGTGACTGGAGCGCCTCAGTCTCCTCGGCCACCGCGGCCGGCTCGAATTTTGTCCTCAATTTGTTAATGAATATATGCTGAATTTGGTCAGAAATGTTTGTCAAAGTGGTTTAACCTTTGTTACTTTCTAGAGTAAGCTACTATGGTTCGAATTTATTTCGTTCAATTTACTTAAACTTTGCTGAGTGACTAGTATTTGTGACTGGCTTTGTGAAAGGATAAAATTGTAACTCTTAATAAATCTACTGGTTTCAATAAGTATGACTGCCTTTATTTCTTAATTTCAGTACCAATAATTCTCATATTCCTATTCGTATTTCGTAGAATAATCCTGTATAATAAAGATAAACATTTATAAACATAAAAAGGAACGTTTATAAACATAAAAAGGCATGCAAATGAACAGCAATCCTAATGTAATAAGCACCTTGACAATATCGTAAGTGCTGTTTCTCCCGTAACATTTCATAAAATATTTCTAAAAACGAAGTACATGTAGAGACTAACTAGAAAAAATATAAAAATCAGAGGTCTTCATGATTGGGTATTTGACTTATTCTACAGGTAGCAATATCCGAGTCGCAGCAGCTTCTTTTTGCTCTCCTGTAAAGTCAGCGAAATGTTACTTACGATAGGTTACCTCTGGCGTCCAGAATTACTGCCAAAACATGCTGCTGCTGCAAGGTCAAGAACTAACTACAGAATCCGCAGGAGTGCAGCCCGAATCCACTAACTACACACATACTAATTTTGTCCATTTAGTATTTAAAACAAATAATTAATTGGTTTCAGACCTGATGTGAAGTTAAAACTTAAGCACTTTATCGTTTGGATGGCATCTCACAACTGTATGAACCATCGGACTAAAGATTCCGGTCCAGTTGTCACAATGTAAAAATGCCCCAATGGGCCCAATGGGCCTAAATTAGCCCATTCTCAAGTTCTAAAAGGAGAAAGCCAAGGAAAACATAAATTAAAATGAAAACACTAAAACCTTAAATACGATCCATGTCAATATAACCAAGTATGTTCATCCTAGACAGGCTTACCTTGTATTCTAAAACATATCTGCCCTAAGGCAACGACAAGCGTAAAATGTTTGCGGCATATGCACAATGTCAACAGATAAATATTCCTCACCGTATGTTGCTAATAGGAGGCACAGTTGTGGACTGCTAACTATCTGGTCTCATATATCAGAGATAGTCCAAACGCTACCCACTACCAATACTACCGTATTGCTACTATCTAAAGTAAACCGGACTAAAAACACAAATTTAAAATGTATCCAAAAAACTTCTAACAGTAAATCAGCCAACCCCAACTCAAAGGAACCAAATGCGAGAGGAAGTTTCACTGTTTATCGAGAAGGACATTACCAAAACGAGACCAGAAATGTCCTTTAGACAATTCCGTCTGTTCATGTAATATGTTATTCGGTTCTTTTCTTAACGTACATAAAATTTCAACCTCCTCGAGGTTAGACAGCAACCATCTGTTATCCTCATAATGTGTTGGCCTCATACTGTTATCGATATTGTCCAACGAATACCGTTCATTTTTTATATGCTTCGCCACCGCCGAAGAGCCATTCTCAAAGTTGTTATGATCTTTAGATCGAATTTTAAAATTCCTACCAGTCTGTCCCACGTATTTCATTTCACAATCTAAACATTTAACTTCATAAACTCCCGCTTTCCCCGCCCAATCGTCTCCTGAATCAATCTTGTGTTTCAACCTCTGTTCTAATCTGTTGTGGTCGGCCGCGGTGGCCGAGGGGATTGAGGCGCTCCAGTCACTGTCTGCACGGCCACTATGGTCGGGGGTTCGAATCCCCCCCCCCCTCGGGCATGGATATTTGTGCCGTCCTAGTTCGTAAGTAGTTCATAAGTAGTTTGTAAGTTTAGGGACTGATGACCCCGTAGTTATGTCCCATAAGCTGTACAAACATTTGAACATTCTAATCTGTTGTCTGCCCTTAAAAGTTATTTTCACCCCTTCGGGTGAGGCATGTTTACCTGTTGACATTGCGCATATGCCGCAAACGTTTTACGCTTGACGTTGCCTTAGGGCAGATATGTTTTAGAATTCAAGGTAAGCCTGTCTAGGATAAACATACTTTGTTATATTGACATGGGTCGTATTTAAGGTTTTAGTGTTTTCATTTTAATTTGCGTTTTCCTTGGCTTTCTCCTCTTAGGACTTGAGAATGGGCTAATGTAGGCCCGAGACATGTCGTTCGGATATTTTTACATTGTGACAACTGGAGCGGAAACTTTAGTGCGATTAATCACTTTATATATTTTGTTTTCATAAAAGGAGAGCTTGAACTTAAACAATATTGCACAAAAGTGGCCATTACAGTTTGGGAATGTCTTACACAAATCTTTTCAGGAACCCATATACTTCTACTGTCATTTTCAACAAAGGAAAAACCAGCTAGTACTTCATACAACGTAAACAAAAAAATGGAAATTGTGTACGTCATACTTCCTCCTATTTTCGTACAGTAAAAAATATTAAATTCCTGCACTTTACTTATAATTATTTTAAAGAATGGACATGAAAGATGAAAATTAAACCCTTCATGTTGAATGTCTGTTAGGAATGGACTACAATTAGGCGAAGCACCTAATAATGAAAAGATGACTCTTGTTACCTTTACTCTACATAATGTCAGAACATTTACAAATTTAAATATTTCACAAGATTGTCAGACATAAAAAGATATAAATGATTGAAGCTCATATTGCAGTTTGCGACTCAATTTTAAGGCTGCTCACCCGTCGGAGGCCGTCGACCAAACTCGGTACGGTAAGCTGAAACGCGGGATGGGCACACCAGAGATTGTCCTCGCGGAGCCAAAGATATGATTTTACAGACATTCAATGTAATTATCATTGCATACCTACGTTTGAAGACTTCGTTGCACTTACAGAACATTTGTAACATGTTATAGTTCTAGAAAAATAACTGCCTTGTCCTTCCTGTTTTAGAGTTTTGGTGCGCAGTGTGGGATCCTTACCATATGGAACTGAGACAGGATGTAGAGAGGGTTCAGAAAATGACAGCTAGCGATACAGGAGAAAGAGTGCCATGGAAATAATGCACGGGTTAGTTTGGAAATTATTAAAACTAAGGTATTACTCGTTGCGGCGAGAACACTTTGCGAAATTTCTGTTACAAAATTCCTTCTATGAATGCGAACATATTTTGTCAGCAACCTCATACATCGCGAGACGTTATCATTATAATAAAATAATCATCAGATCGAACATGGAAAGATTTAGGTGAGAAATATTAATCAAAAAATTCTATTCACCCTCGACGAGGCACGTAAATGTGATCCGTAGAGTAAATATGTAGATGTGGATACAGAAAACCGCAACTGTACTTCCAGTCTTAACGGCTACTACATAGACGATTTTAATTTTGTGCACATCCATGAGAAAGTACCTTATGACGTATGTAAGTCTCTGAGGTCTCGCCGTGTAATTAGTGTTAAAAATCGATACTTCAAATTTCGTTGTCGGGTAGTAACATACGCGTATACGTCACATACTTGTGCCGTCGGTTTGTCGATCGTAAAAAGTGAAGACGAATTAGTCGCAATAGAGTTCCAAATTCGCGAACATCTGCCGCACTGCTTGTATGAAATCAGTAGAGTAATCATCATGTTCGTGAATAAACATTTATCAGACTGGAATGAATAGTTCAGAAGGGACTGCATTCAAGTTAATGTGTGAAAAGTATAGCTGTGTAAATAAACATCTCTGAATATACTGAGGTTTCATTAGAAACGTGTCATATTAAGTCGCGTTGTAGTGGACGAGCAGTCTAAGGCGCCTCGCTGAGGAGAGTGCGGCTGCTCGCCGTAGGAGTTTCGAGTCCTCCCTCGGGCATGGGTTTGTGTGTTCGTTTAAGTAGTTTGTAAGCGTAGCGGGTCCTTACAGTGAAGTGGACGCGTCAGATTAGTTGTAGGCCAACCCAATGAGATTTTTGTCATATGTTAAATATACTAGGGCCAAAACATAGACAATGCCCTCACTACGTGATAGTGATGGCGATCCTGCCGATGACAGTGCTTAAAGCAGAGATTCTAAACATAGCTTTTAGAAAATCATTCACCAAAGAAGACGAAACCAATATTCCAGATTTCGAATTACGAACAGAGGCCGTAATGAGTAACGTAGACGTAGATATCCTCGGAGTAGTGCAGCAACTGAAATCACTTAACAAGAACAAGTCTTCTGGTCAGGACTGTATACCCATTAGATTTCTATCTGATTACGCCTAAGCGATAGCCATATACAACCGCTCTCTCAAAGAAGGATCTGTACCAAAAGATTGGAAAGTTGCACAGGTCACACCTATGTTCAAGAAAAGTAGTAGGAGTAACCCACTAAACTACAGGCGTATTTTATTGACGTCAATTTGCAGCAGGGTTTTGGAACATATCCTGTATTCAAATATTATGAATTATCTCGAACAGAATGATCTATTGACCCAAGGTCAACACGGATTTAGAAAATGTCGTTCATGCGAAACACAACTAGCTCTTTATTCACACCAAGTGATGAGTGCTATCGACAAGGGTTCACAAATCGGTTCCGTATTTCTTGATTTCCAGAAGGCTTTTGACACCGTACCTCACAAACGGCTTTTAATAAAATTGCGTGGTTATGGTATATCGTCCCAAATTTGCGATTGGTTAGGGGATTTCCTGTCAAGAGGACACAGTTCGTAGTAATCAATGGTAAGGCATCGACTAAAACAGAGGTGATATCGGGCGTTCTACAGGGTACTGTTATTAGTCGTCTGCTGTTCCTTATTTACATAAACGATTTAGGGGAAAATCTAAGTAGCTCCCTTAGGTTGTTTGCAGATGACGCCGTCATTTACCGTCTAGTGAAATCATCTGAAGATCAAAACCAACTGCAGAACGATCTGAATAAGATATCTAAATGGTGTAGAAATTGGCAATTGACTCTAAATAATGAGAAGTGTGAAGTCGTCCACATGAGTACGAAACGAAATCCGTTAAGCTTTGTTTACAAGATAAATTAATCAAGAGTGAAGGCCGTAAACTCCACAAAATACCTAGGAATTACTATTACATCAGACTTAAACTGGAAAGAATACGTAGATAATATTGTGAGAAAGGCGAACCAGAGACTGCATTTTATTGGCAGAACCTTTAAAAGATGCAACAGAACTACAAAAGAAACTGCATACACTGGGCTTGTCCGTCCATTTTTGAAGTATTGCTGCCCAGTGTGGGGTACTTATCAGGTGGGTTTGACGGAGGATATCGAAAGAGTCCAGAGAAGGGCAGCTCGTTTCGTATTGTCACGATTCAGGGGAGACAGCGTTACGGAAATGATACAGGATCTAGGATGGGAATCATTACAACGGCGCTTATCGCAGCGGCGTGGGCTACTTACGAAACTCCAATCGCCAACATTCTCCTCCGAATGCGAAAATATATTGTTCACTCCCACTTACATAGGTAGAAATGACCATCAGAATAAAATACGGGAAACCACAGTTCGAACGGAGAGATTCAGGTGTTCTTTCTTCCCGCGTGCTATTCAAGAATGGAATGGGAGATAAATAGTATAATTTTGGTTCGATGAACGCTCTGCCAGGCGCTGAAATGTGATTTGCAGAGTATCCCATGTAGATGTAGATGTTGTAGTTCCCCGTCTTTGTGAGTTGCAGAACGAAAATCATGAAATAATTTCCAAATATATTTATTGTGCTGCAGTCACTGAACACATTATCTTAGTGCAGTCAATTCAGGGCGTGTTTCAAGCACAAGATTCACAAGCGGTCGTTGGGGGCGTCCGAGACGCCGAGGTGGGAAGCAGTTTGCTCGACACAAACGAGTGACTCCACGACCGCCTGCAGCGAAGGCCGCGGCGCTCTCGTGTGACGGCAGCCCGAGTAGGCTGCGCGCGCATGGCTGACTGGCTCGCTGCTTCGGCATAGTGGGCCGTGCCCCTGAGGCTACCCAGTCAGCTATGCGCGCGCAACCTACTCTGCCTGACGTCACACGAGAGCGCCGCGGCCTTCGCTCTAGGTGCTGTTGGTAACACTGTCCTTTATAGACTTTCTGTATGTAACTAATAAATGTAAATCGCACAGCAAATTCTCCTTTGCCGAACGAGGATGACCGCGTAGTTTCTGAAACCAAATTATTAACAGTTGCTGAATTGGACAAAATACTAAAAGTAGTATAGACGTTGAGCTATTTTGATCGTAAGAAGAACATAAAATGGAGGAAACGTGTGTTACTGAGCATGTATCTGATGTTACCGAGGGTACCAGGATAATATTGCAAAATAATACAGAAGGCTTATGGTTTGTGTCGATACAGATCCATACAGTCGTGGAGTGTTGGACATCGGCTAGTCAAAGTTGTGATTGAAAAATGCTTTTATATACACGAACAGCCTTAAATTTTTATCATTATTTTATTTCGCTACTGGTTTCTATGCTCCAACGGTACCATCTGAAGGTAGCTCCCAGTTACGTGTCGTATTTTCCGGTATTCGAAGTTGCTGGATGTTCATTTGTGACCTTCGACTGTGTGACAGTAACTAAATAAACCACGAGTCTCGCTTGAGTCTCGGGACGTGTTAGCTACGGGCTTCATGTATTTCAAACGTGAACTTCGCTTTCCATTTTATACGGACGTTAATGACTTATCGCGATGCTGCCATCGCTATTCTTTTTCTGATTTTTCATGCTGCCGATTCATAAGAAAAGTTTGTGTTGAAAATAATATTTGTTTACGATTTGCATTCGCAGGCCTCTGACTTACGTTCATGAGCGTGAAAGACGTTTCACATATCTATTGTTGTTCTAGAGATATTTTCGTGAAATAGTTGTACGAGGCACCCTGTATATGTACAATGCTGATTTAGTATTTTGGTCTGGGAATGGCTAAATTCGGAGACATTTTGCGACCTTTTTTTTTTTTATTTTAGGTTAAGTCAGGCTGACCAGATTTCAAAGGGAAAAAACCAGGAGGGGAAGGAAAACATACTTCGGTTCTATGTTCAACAGAACCACAGTGCAGGCAAGACAAATGCGCGTTTCCATGTTCAAAGACTTGTATTATTGAAGTTTTTTTGACTATTTGTAGTTACCCGTTGAATAGAGAAAAACGCACTTTGAAAATACCGCAAATTAAAAAAAAATTAATTAAAAATTAAAAAGAAAGAAAGAAACGTCAGTGACAGAGTTGACAACAATGGAATCCACACCGGTTAACAATGCGCGACACAGATGACAACAAACATCTGCAAATCAGTACGGTCAGTAAAGTCTCCCGACTGCTACCGACCAAAACTACGGCGTGCGCGCGGTAAGTTGTAGCTCACACATAGTACGCTCAGTTGTCAGTTACCGTGATATTTTTAAATCGGTAATATGCCTTTGATGTTGTAGGAAATGAAAAAACAATAGCCATAAAGTATCTTCCTTTTGTCACTTGGACACAAAAATTTAGGTACTTGGATGTAAATAAAATTCATTTCTTCAGAAGAAGTAGTGATAAACACATGTAATTTTCATTACAATACATTGGACATATTTTTAGGTACCATAATCATTTACATTTTATTCTAGTATTTACCATTCCTGTATTTATTACAAAAATAGTTGACATTAGCAGATCAGGAGAGCAGGAACAGATCAGGAGGGAATACATTAATAAAATTCTCTGCAAGATAAACTGAGTTTTTAACGACGATAATAATAGCATTTATTTTATCAAAACTACCTCGATCTTCATCACGTCATTATACGCTAATCAAACGGATGTGTGAGATTAGTACTTGGCACACACAATGCAAAAATTTCTCTTCATTCCCCCCAAGAAACATTATAACTATTGCATGTAATCCAAAACAAAGGAATACTATTCTGAGACAAAAACCTAAGAGAATCGTGAACACAACTCAACTGAGATAGACTGTGACAACGAATCCAAGATACTTCTGTAACGTTCTACTTATAGAAAACTCTTTTTTTTTTACCAATATTACGTTAAACATAAGATATTATTACACCCATTTCATTTCTCGATAAAAAATCGTAACAATTATGTGCGCTGAACAGTTTTATCGGGACACATGGACGGTTTCGTGAAAACCGGCACTGTTCAGGCGAAACCGCGACGCCTTGTGACCAAGGTTGAGGGGGAGCATAGTTGGCGTGACTGGCCGCGGGCGCCGCCACTGCAGCGTAGCGCAGGGGTGCGTTTCTGCAAAACGGTCAACCTCGACAGTTTCTGACTGATTGCTTCGAAATTCGAAATAACGTTTCTTTGTAATAAAGGAGGGTTTATTTATGTACAACTTTTGCGATCTTTCATTCTTCGGTCCACTTTGGTCGGTATGGTTTTGCTTGCGTGTCTGGAGGAAACTTCCACATGTCAATTTCTCCTCTGAATTTATCCAGACCTGATGTTCGCTTTTGCCATTCCGTCTTAACTTTAGTTACCCAAGGTATTGTTGCTTTATGCCACGTAGTCGAACAGACTTTTAAATAACCTGTTTCAGGGTAATCTGTCTAGGTGTCCACAAAACTTTATTCGTCTCTTTCTGATGTCAGTTTCGGTGTTTGATACTTTTTCGGATGTCTGGATGATCTGAGTCTGTATCCATCTTGTGTGTATCGTGATCCCATAATTTTCCTAATAATTTTTCTCTCTACTTTCTCAATTTTACTTCCATATGTGACTGTCGGTTTGATAACTTTTTTAAAATGTCTCATTTTATTGCCTTTTGAGACTATTTTTTTATATATGTTCTGAACAAGTCCGAAGGTTTTCTGTAATCGGTCTTTTGTTCTACTTTCTCAAGTCCTGTTTGTTCAATAACTTCCCCGAGATACTTAAAGTGTTTGTTTATTTCACTACATATTATTATGAGTTTCGGAATATCTAATTTGCAACAGATGAAACAGACTTCTCAAAGGAGATTTGCAGGCCAACCTCCTCGCACATTCTTTTAGAGTTTCAATTTGTTTCACTACTGGTTTTTCACTGTCAGTTACAACTGCTAGGTCATCTGCAAACGCTAAATAAGGGATGTTCGATTTTTCTTTACCTCTTCCTATATCATTTGCCTTCCAGAAGTTTTATTTCTGTAGGTCTATTTCCAATTCTTTCATTACTTCGTGTAATACTATGTTGAATAATTGTGGCAAGATTTTATCTCCTTGTCCTTATTCTTGTTTTAATTAAGAATGGTTCCGAAATTTCATCTTTGAATTTAATTTTTGATTTGATTTACGTCAGTGTTTGTTTCATTAGTTCTCGGATTTTACAGCCTAGTCCACGTTTTTCGTGAATATTAAATAGAGATTGTCCGTATATGGAGTCATGTGCTTTCTTAAAATCAACGTATGTGCAGACTGTGGGTTTCGACCTAATTGCTTTAATTTTAAAAACAGCTATAAGATTATAGTTCTGTTCCGGACATGAGTTATTAGGTGGAAAGCCTGTTTGGTTGTCTGAAGCTGTACATTCCAGTTGTTCTCGTGCCCTCTTTAGGAGACACGCAAATAAAATTTTGTACGTGGCCCGTTTTGTGCCGTGGATGAATTAGGGCCTACTTCCAAACCTTTGAAATATTTTCTGTCTGCCAAATGTCTTTCTTGATTTGCGAGAACTCTTTTCAGGAAATTGGATCAAGGTTCTTCAGTGACTGAGCTATAATTCCATCTTCCCTTGATGTCTTATTATTTTTGAGATTTTTCATGTGACTATAAATTTCTTCTTGAGTTGGGGGCGGTAGTGAAGTTTCATTCATGCGTTCTGGTTGTAATCTGGGGAATCTTATATTCGGTTGTGGGCAGTTTGGGAGTTGTGAGAAATATTTCTACAGCTACATAAGTAGTTTAACAGTGCCGATTGAAGCCCACTGAGAATCGCCCGTCGACGATAGTGTCATCGACGCCAGACGCTCGGCCAATTGCCGGACCGCAGATCAAAGGATGCCGCCACAGGATGATTGATTGGTCTTCCTGATTGACAGTTTACATTTAGGTCATCAACGCTACTTGTCCGACCGCTAATCAAAGGACGCCGCCATAACTCACCTAAGCAGCACCTCCGACAGGTCCAGACCAGTCTATCCCTCGACATGTCTGTACTCGCACCCTCGACCACACACCTTTTTAATTAGAGTAATTGCAATTACGTGTACTTAGAGTAATTGCACAATTGCAATTACGTGTACTTAGAGTAATTACATTTACCGAGAGTACTTGCAATTACGTGTGCTTAGGGTAATTAGGGTAATTGTTTATTTATTTATTGTAATTGTTTATTGTTATTGCAATTGCATGTGTTCACTCCACATCTGGCGTGGAACTGAGCTCACCCCAAGGCATTATGTGACTATCTATGTCACCCCCACCCCCACCCTACCACGTGACCAGCACCGGCCAATGAGAGCACAGCATGTGACCACCCCCTCCACCACCCCCACCCTACCACTTGACCATCCCCAACCGATATTTTGCAGAATGTCGGAGGGAAAGCGGCAACATGGAAAGAATGCAATTACCGTAATTCTATTTGACTCACGTAGTTGGGAGGCTTTTGGTACAATCACAAATTGGCGGGAAAACCGATTTCTGGTTGCCCTGGAAGGCTTTTGCCCGTCCAATCCGGTGGAGCACCCTCAGACCTTTTTTTTTTTTTTTTTTCCTGGTTGAATTTTTAATGCCCTAAAGCAGGCTGGCAGCAGCCAATGATGCTACTCTACAGCGGAGCGAACGGTAAACAATGGACAAAACAGAAAATAAAATGAAAGGTGATAAAAAGGCGCTTTTAAAATTTCAAGATGAAAATTTGGGAGAAAGTTAAAAGACAATATGATAGTGGACAGAACATACATGGTTATTGAAACAAGACATTGCCACAGTGGCTAAAAAAAACACTCACTGCAGACAACGAGACATAACAAGACGGCGATATTGAGGTAGAAAACACTGAATACTGGTGTACGCAATGTTAAAATAAAACTGGGTGATGAAACACTATACACACGAAGCACTGAACACTTAAAAACACAGCACTGTACTGGCCCTGCAGGGGAAGGGGGGGAGGATGGAGAAGACGTGGGGGAAGGGGAACAAAGTGGGGGAAGGGAGAAACCGGAAGGAGCTCCCGGGGAGGTGGAGAAAGGAGGGGGTGAGCCAAGCAGGGGACGGGAGTGGGAGGGGAGGTGGAGGGAGGAGGCGGCGGCAATCCACAGGGGTCAAAGTTGGAAGGAGGGATAGATGTCGGGACGGTTTCGGAGAACGTCGTCAGGGAGAGGTAGGCGGTGGAAGCCACCCTCGGAGAGGACGTAGAGGGTGTGGAGGTGTAGGGAAGGAGGGATGTGCCGGTAAAGGCGTGGCAGAGGCCCGGGATCTAGGAGGAGATACCAGTGGGTTATGGGACTCTATTTTCGGTGGATGTACTTGAGGCGTATGAGTTGAAGGAATTGGACCAGGTGTGCGAATGGGATGAGGTCGTAGAGGATCTACATGGGGGAGGGGAGGCGGATGCGGTAGGTGAGGCGAAGGGCGTGGCGTTCGAGGATTTTGAGGGGGGAGAGGATATCCAGGCGGGATGTAAGCAGCAAAGGATGGGACGCATGAGGGAATGGTAGGTATACAGGATGGTGGAAGGATTTAGTCCCCATGTCCGGCCGGAGAGGAATTTTAAGAGGTTTAGGCGGGAGAGGGCTTTTTGTCGGACGGTTTTGAGGTGAGGGTTCCAGGAAAGGTCTCTGTCTAGGGTTAATCCGAGGTAGCGGAGGGTCTTCGTTTGCGGGATGGGGTGACCATGGAGGGTGAGGTACAGGTCTCGGTGGCGAAAGGAAGGGGTGGTGTGACCTATGTTGATTGCCTGGGATTTTGTAGGGTTTACAGTAAGGAGCCACTGGTTACACCAGGATGAAAATTCGGAGAGATGGGACTGGAGGAGATGTTGGGCGCGAGCGAAGGACGGGACAAGGGCAAGGAAGGCGGTGTCATCAGCATACTGAAGAAGATGGACAGGAGGCTGAGGTCGGGGCATATCTGCTGAATATAACAGATAGAGAAGGGGCGAATGCACGGTGCCCTGGGGCACCCCGGCAGAGGGGTAGAACAAACGGGAATTTTGGTTATTGACAGTGACATAGGATGGGCGTTTGGAGAGGAAGGAAGCAATGAGATGGACGTTATTAATAGGACGGGCGTAGGTTTGGAGCTTGAAAAGGAGACCAGAATGATAGACACGGTCGTAGGCCTTCTCCATGTCGAGGGAGATGAGGATGGTGGCGCGACGGGAATTAACCTGGATGGAGAGAATGTGAACAAGGTGAAGGAGCTGGTCATCGAAGGACAACGACGGCTGGAAGCCACATTGGGAGAGGGGAAGGAGTTGGTGTAGACGGAGGTGTTTGTGGATACGGCATGAGAGGATGGATTCGAAGACTTTGCTGAACACCAAGGTGAGACAGATGGGACGGTAGGAGGAGGCTTCGGAGGACGGTTTGTCAGGTTTAAGGAACATTAGGATATGGGAGGTTTTCCAGAGGTCCGGGTAGAATCCGGTGAAGAGCATGACATTGTACAGTGAAGCGAGGTTGGAATGGAAGGAGGGGGGACAGGCACAGAGGGGACAGGCACAGAGGTGCCTGTACGTAATGCGGTCGTGACTGGGAGCAGTGTTACGTTTTGTGCGAAGCGTGTGTACGATGTCTTGTGCTGTGATAGGTATGTTTAGGTCTGAGAGGGGAATGTGGTCCAAATACTGAAAGCCAGGGGCGAGCGGAGGACTGAGGTATCGGTGCGCCATGGACGTCGGGGAAACAGGAGTAGTCGATCCTGGGATAGTCGGGCAGGTCGAGTATAGTGGAAAGGTGGTCAGCAAAAAGCTGTGCCTTACTGGCATTGTCAGAAAGTGGAAGGTTATTATGGAGAAGAGGGTGAGCGGGGCTGAGTGACTGCCAGTAAGGTGGTGGAAGGCTTTCCAATATTTGGAGGAGTTGATGGGGAGTGCAGCATTAAGACGGGTGCAAGTCTGTCGCCAATTCCAGCGTTACTTCTCGTTCAAGAGGTTACTGATGTGTCGTTGGAGTTGCCGGTGGCGGAGGAGTGTGTCTCGATCACGGGTCCGCAGGAAGGAACGGTACAGACGGCGGGATTCTCGGAGGAGGAGGATGGCTTGTGGGGGGAGGGGGGGACGGTGATGATGGATGGCTTTGGTTGAAACGGCATCCGCAACCATCTGGTGCAGGAAAGAGGAGGCATGGACGATATCATCAAGGGTATGGAGGGTGAGGGGTGGCTAGCGACCGAGGTGGTAATGTAACGACGGTAGGCACCCCAGTTGGTGCGGGAGTAATCATGGACTAGCCGAGGAGTGGGTATGGGACGGGTGGCGCGGCCGGGGGCGTGGTCACTGCCAATGAGGTCAACGACTACCGCCTGCAGGCGTCCCAGGAGGTTAGGAGAGACAAGGACAGCATCAGGAGTGGTATTGCTTTCAGGGCGTGTAGGACTAGGGAGGGAAACAAGGTCACCCTGAAGCATGGATAGGAACTGATGCAACTGTTGGAGTTCGGCTGCAGAGAGGGAATGAAGGTTTACGTCGGCGGCAATCACATTGGTCGTGAAGGAGTTGTCTATGTTGGAAATGAAATCGTATGGGATGGGAACACGGGCGCAAATGTAAATGGTGGCTAGGGTAACGGTGAGGGAATGGAGGAAGAGGGTCAGGATGAGGTGTTTGGCAGGATTATTGACAGGGGGTTGTGGCCGGACAGGGTGGTGGCGGAGGTGGCCAATCGCCACTCCACCGCGAGCCACGGGCGACGACCATCCGTGCGGTGAAGGGTGTAAGGAGTGGTAGAGACGGGGTTGGAGGAAGGTTTCATTTAGGAGGTAGGCATCCACATGGTGTTGTGAGAGGGTATGTATAAAGAGGGGTTTGTTGGCGGCGAGGGAGCGGATATTGTGGTAAAGGATACGATGGGGCGAGCCTGCCATAATAGGTACTACTGAGGGGAGGGCAAAGGGAAAGAGGTTAAAGGAAGTTAAACAGGGGTGGAGAAGGTGAAGTGGGAGAATGTGGCAATTGTTTCCAATTGCCACAGGGAGCGGGCAGTGAGGACGATCTGTTGGAGGGAGTGTGAACGCTGGAATTGGTGGATATTCTAAATGACGGTGGTGACGAAGCAGATGACGTCCTGTCGGAGGGGGAAGCAGGGAATGGTTGGGGTGGGGTCAATGGGACGGACGGGAACTGTCAGCTCAGGGGAGGTGTGTTGAGGGCGAGCCTGACATTTATAGGAATAGGTGGGGTGGGGGCCGCCACAGGTGTTGCAGGTGGGGGGAGAGGACAAATTGGGGCATTGCTTAAGGAAGTGGGACTGCTTGCAGTAGGGACAGGTGGGTGGGTTACGACATTTTTCGATGAGGTGGTTGTTATAGGTGAGGAGGCGGTCAATGGAGGCAGGGTCTTTGGAGAAAACCCGCATGAGGTAGGTGGGGCCGTGGTCATTATTGATCCGGTTGGCGGATTGGATGTGGAGGTCAGGGATGGCTTGGAGATGGGCCAACACCTCACCCTCCGTGATCACTGGGCTAAGCTTGGTGATCACGGCGTTGAGGGTGGGTGGGCGGCGAGGTGTTTGTGGCTGAGACTGGGATGGAGTGGCGGAGGTGATATGAGGTGTGAGGTGAGCATGCTACCCAAACGTAATCCGGGGAGCGTGCCAGAGAAGATCTGTGTGGAAGTAGGGAGAGGGGTTTATTATGAGGACAGAGTCCTTCCAAGGGATGAGTTGAAATGGAGGTACTGAGGGGACAGGTGGCAGTTGTCTAAAAACTGAGGGGCAGGGCGAGAAAGGACGTAGGTAAAAAGCTGAGGAGCCGAGGTGACAGAAGGTTGAGATGGGGGAATGGGGGAGGTGTCCATTGTCAGGCAGGGGGGGAGCGGAGCAGAGGCCATGGCGAAGGGGGCCTTTTTGGAAGTGCTGGGAAGGGGATCCGCGCTGGTACGTTTGACTTACTTTTTTTGAACTGTTAAGGTGGGGATATACTGGGGAACGGGTTGGATTGGAACGTGGCGGGAAACTGAAGGGCCAGACACGTGAAGTTCGGGGCTGAGTGGAGCTGAGGACTCTGCCAGCGTGGCATGGCGGTGAGCGATGTGGGCGGGTGGCGTAGACAAAACGGGGACCTCATGAGGGGCGGTGACGATGGTAACTGGGGGAGGCAGTGGAGCATCAGGGGTGGGGGAAGTGGTGGAGAGGGTGACATTTAAGGGGATAGTGGTGCGAGGAAGGGAAGAGGGGCTCCACATGATCGTGGTGGAGTGAAGAGAGGGGGTGGTGGTGAGAACAACGGACGTGGTGGTGACGGGGGGCAAAGTCATAGTGGGGACAAAGGTTGATTGCGAAGACGCTGGTTGTGGAAGTGGTGGTGGGGGCGTGGAGGATGAGGAGGTCGACGACGATGATGGTGGTGGTGGTGGCGGCGCCATGATTACCGCTGCTGCAAGGGGCAGTGCAAGCGGTGTAGGCGGCGGCGGCGGCGGCGGCGGCGGCGGCGATGACGGCTGGAGCCGGGCACGGAGAAACGGCGGCGGTGGCAGCGGCGGCGGCGAACTGATCCCCCGGTCTGGACCGGGGCGGCGGGGCGGCGAGCAGGTCCGGCAGGGCCTCCTGGCAGGGCCGGGCGGCGGCAGCGGCAGGCGGCAGGCGGCAGGCGGCAGGCGGCGACACAGAGCAGCCCACCTCGACGTAACAGCAGGAACGGGAGGAAGTAACGGGAAGCAGGTAGCCGACTGACGTAACCGAGATCAGCCCGGCAATATCTACAGTTGGAGGATTGATGCACCCTCAGACTGCACCTGTTTCTATATATAACAACAAATCAGCCTTAATTAGAGCTCATATCGCATCCAAAATTAGATGTGCATATAGATGAATCATATATATGATCATCTGTAATGCCATATGTATGTACTCCCATTAATCTTGTAATTATATGGAATTTTCAATCCATTTCAAGCCATTGAAATCTATTGAAAGCAGCAGTTCCAAGCACTGACAACAGATGGCTCTGATCCCACCTCTCCCACCACCGAGCTCCTACACAATGAAGCCATGTGTGCAGATGCTGGCCACCCTCCTCTGGAGCTGACCAGTCTCTACTGTGTGCCTCAGTCCGCCGGCCGTAGCCGCTGCGACCGCGGAGACGCGGCACACAGGCCGACTGCCCACTCACCCAGCCTCCTGACGATCATGTACTTGCGTACATACGAGAAAAGACTACCGTAGTGCATTTACGGAGCCCCGCCGCAGCATGCGCGCAATTTTTCCGGTCGACCCAGCACGCCGATCGGGCCGCGCCCCGCACCTCGCGAAAGAATTGCCGCGGAGCCCGCGCCAAAAATTATTATTATTATGTAACAGCGCCACCGCCCGTCTCCCAGCCGCCGCCTGTAGAACTCGGAAGAGCGAGCTGTCGTGACCTGCATGTGAAGTCTGCACCGAAAAAATTATCATTATTATTTAACCGCGCCACCGCCCGTCCTCGGCGACGCGGACACAGCGATCCGACCACCCCGATTTTTTTTTTTTTTTTTCCTACGAACGTTATAGCTCCTTGTACTGCCTCTACACCAACGTCCGCGAAGTCTTCTAATTTGCAGTGGAACAGTCCGCCCGCAAGAAAACAATTTGCTGTGTCTCTCCCGGCGAGAAAAGCAGAACTCAGACGGACAACAGCGGCCGGCCGCTCCATTCGACAACCCCTTGCCGCTGATACTTGCTCCGCCTTTCTAATCAGCGCGCTCGGCCGACAGGCGGCGGTGAATCACACACGTGCTCTGGCCGAGCGTTACCTGTAAAGGCTTGATTTGATTTACAAACATTTTGAAAAAATCTTGTGGTTGTGGTTCCTAAAGTCTTCTTCAGTTAAGTCTAGCTGTTCGTTAAGATATTTTCTTTTTGTTTGTCTAAGTATTTTAGCTGTTTCCTTTCTCACTTCGAAAAATGTCTGATTTGTCCCAATTGTAATTTAAGAAGGGCGTTTTCTTACAATTCGAATTCCACCATGGGTGTTTGGATATATATATTTTAACATGATCAGTTCTCTTGCTTTCTTATAGTTTTGATTCTTGAATTTTTTTAAATTATATTTCGGAATTAGTATTGTTTTCTTTTCACATTTTCTTTTTGGAGTGAATTTAAATTTTACTCTGGTAAGATAGTGGTCAGAATCTGTATTTGCCCCTTTGTGGACTTAAACGTAATGTATTTACTTATTAATTTATTTATTTCTGAAAATCGTAGCAGATCGTAACATGAAATCTTTGAAATTCCTCAAGCTGAACTCTTTCGTTGCGGCTGACGCTTATAAGCGTCCGCGCTCAACGTAGGAAAGCGTCAGCCGCAGCGGAAGAGTTAAGGACTGAGCATAGCACAGCGAAATGATGTTGACAAGTTTTTTAAATTGTTTTGCTGGAACAACTCGATGGGGCTTATGTCATTCTTGTTCGTGCATTCGCGTGCATGATAATAGCCGACTGTTATATATCCTCACTTCGCCAATCACCGAGAATAGTCTTCACGTCCTCCTTTGCAATTCTGGACATTTAAATTTCTTGTTTTTCCCAAAAATTTTCTGTCTTCTCAATTTTTTGTTGTTCTCAATGTTGGTAGGTGCGTGAACATTTTGTTGGTGTACGTGATCGCATGGTCATTAGTCTGCTACTGATCTGATTCACACATATAACACAGTCAAGGATGTTCTTATTCACAATAAAGCCCTAATGGAACTCCTTTGCATATTTTCTAGTCTGTTTTATTTTAAAGATACGGTAGTTGTTATAATCTATTATCTCACAATGGGTGAATCTAGTCTCTTGGAGTGCAAGGATTTGAATGTTCCGTTTGTTGAGTTTTGTCGTAACATTATATAATTTGCCACTTTCAATTAGTGTTTGGATGTTGAATGTGCCAAGAAATATATGAGACACGTGGAAGTTCACCAGAGAAATCCGACTTCTTTGTCGTACAAGCCCAAGCTCCCCAGAATACGACAGGTTTCTTGCCACCACAGGGCGAGTTCATTGACCACCTGGGGTAATATAAGTTTTTATTGTACGAATCATACTGCTCGTAATTGAGTTGCAGCCCTGGTTTCGAAGTGCTCAGTCCAGGGCGAGGACGGCCGAATGGAGGGCTCAGACAAACACAATACACCGCGGAGATGGCCGCCAGGGCAGGTCGCCGGGTAATGCTGGGACGTTAGGCCAGGGATTGTTAGTCGCCGGAACTTGGCGTTCAGCGGCTCCTCACATGGTCAACAGACGCTGGCCAGAGAACCAGTGGTTGCCGCACAGGCGTCTCGGGACTTTTGAATACGCTCTATCTTCTTTTGTACAGCTTGCCGCTTCCACCAGATCCGCTGTAGCGATGATCTTCATCTCAATACTAGCTGCCGTTGAGGCCTTCACCATATCCCTGGCAATGGACCTTTTCAAGGTACTATCGTCTGGACCAGGAGAAGCAAGATTTATTTACGAGGTGTTACTCCTCCCACTACTTCTTTTTTCAACCGGGCTTGGGGCCAGCTTAGGCGGAGTTCCGCTTATAATATTTATTTAAATTTATATATGAGATACATTAAAACTTAGGTTAATAGATATATGCGTATATCTATACATATATAAAAGAATTGCTGTTCGTTAGTCTCGCTAAAACTCGAGAACGGCTGAACCGATTTGGCTAATTTTAGTCTTGAAATATTCGTTTAAGTCCAGGGAAGTTCTCCGGAAAAGAGGAAAATCGGGAAAATCTGAAACAAATTTTTCCAGTGAGCTATCAATATCGTTCGTCCAATTGCGATAAAAGTTTGTACATTTCATGTTTAAAGCAAGAGGAAGGTTCGCATTAAATAAAAATTTTCAAAACTCGCCCGGAAAGTAGGAAAATTTAGGAAAAACCGAAAGCGATTTTTTTCTATGAATGAAAATCGATTGCCACATAGTTGTAAGAGCATCACTTGAGTACGGCTTGACAGGACAAGGTTTGTATGAAATAAACTTTTTCCAAAATCACCGGATAATTTGAGAAAAACTGAAAGGGCGTTTTACAATGTGTTTTTGATTGAATTCAGCACTATAAATGACTATTTGCACGACGGAAAGAGTTAATTCTGGTTTTGTTTTTCATTATGGTCTTGGAAAAGTTTTCCGTAAAAAAAAAAAAAAAAAAAAAAAAAAAAAAAAAAAAAAAAAAAAAATAAAATAAAATAGGGACAGTTAAAAAGGACAGTCACACTAGGAGTGGATCCTGAAGCAGTTTGGAATCCCTGTGTGATGGTCAGGATAGATGGCTGCCTATTACCCTGGACGACCCTCTTCAATTGTCGGCAGTCAGTCAGTCAACAGACGACGTCTTCCTGCGCGCTTTCGTATTGTACGTTTGCCTTCACGTTTCCACCTAACTATCACACCAGAAATAGTGGATCTAGGGATGTTTCGGAATGTGGAAATCTCGCGTACGGCTATCTAACACAAGAGAAAATCAATCATCTGACCACGTTCGCAGTCCACGAGGCCCGCGGAGCAACCCATTCTGCTCTCCCACGATGTCTAAACCCTGTTGAGGCCGCTAATATGGAGATCTTGGCAGCAGGTGGCAGCACAAGACACCTAATATGAAAAAAAGTTTGTTTTTGGGACAGTCTCGATACTTTTCATCACATTATGTATATCGAAATTCCATTCACAATCCATATTAGCATTGTGTGCTTTCTCTTTTCTCTTCTTTTCTTCTCCCCCCCCCCCCCCCCCCCCGCCCCACGGCCCCCTTTAATCTTAAATAAGAAGCAGGAAAGCTTTATAGAGTATAGGTAGTTACGCACAAATTCAGTCTCCTGTTGTCGTTGTACAAAACCCTTTGCTTGACGAGAGCTGTCCTCGTGGACCTCGGCTGTGTGCCGCTCTCGCGTTCTCAGTACAAAGCCTCCCCTTGAGCTGGCTTTACCAGCTCTCCGATTCGCTTTCTGGCCGGGAGCTGCCTGCTGGGTAATGCCAAGTTAATACAAAGCCTCGCCGAGCCCAAGACCGCAGAGGTATCTGCCGAGGTATCTGCTCCCTCTTCAGTAACTACTGCCAACTTCAAGGGGAATATGCGGTTTGTGCGTAACAGTAATAATAACGAAACGTGTGCTAAGCAAACAGCGACTTTGAGACAAGGCGTTTGAAAATGCTTCGAGAGATAAGCTGCTGCAAAAATGTGCTACTGATAATACCAATAAAGGCTGCTGATGGGTGACATCCGAAACTCAAACGATACTGGAAGACTAAAGGAGACGCACTAAATTACATTTTGAGCCCTGGCCCGGATTCGAACCCGGGACCTCCTGCTTACTAGACAGGTGCTATAACGTCTAAGCCACCATGGGTTAATGGTAGGTTTGGTGCGATTTAGCATCAATTTATTTTCCTCAAGCCATGAAGTTATTTGTTCAAATGAATTATTTCACACTGTGTCAGTATTATCAACGATTTACTACAGTACCAATGTTCTGTCATCAGCAAACACAAATAGCTATGAATCACCTGTTGTTCTTCAAGGCATATAATTTATACAAATAAGAAGAAGCAGTCGATCCTGGGGCATTCCCCCATACATAACTGTGCCGTATTATGAGTGCATATCATCGACATCCAACGCAATGAACCACAGACATTACCGAGGTGGAGTGGCTTGCGTGCCTCAACGATACAGATAGACAAACACAGCGAAATGGTACCTGTGGAGAGGCTAGACAAACGTGTGGCTCATGAAGATGGGCAGCAGCCTTTTCAGTAGTTACAGGGGCAACAGACTGGATGATTGACTGAGCTGGCCTTGTAACATCAGTTCATGTGGCTTGGCATGCAGCTACTAAGAACGGTTGAAAGCAAGGGGAAAAAAACTACAGCCGTTACTTTTGCCGAGGACATGCAACTCTACCGTAGGAATAGATAATGATGGCCTCCTCTTGCGTAAGATATTCCGGAGCTAAAATAATCTCCCATTCGGATATCCCAGCGGGGATTACTCAGGAGGATGTCATCATAAAGAAAACCAAAACAGTCATTCTACAGATCATAACTGGGAATCTTACGTCTATTAAACAGGTTTGTAAGTTAAAAAAACTGAAAAAAAAAAAAAAAACAAATGGAAAGGTTGAAGTTAGATATGGTAGCAATTAGTGAAGTTCGATGGCATGATGAACAGAATTTCTCGTCAGGTTAGTACAGGTTATGGTTAATAACACAAAATTAGGTGGGAGGAGCGCAGGTTCAGATTAGGTCCACACGCCGACTGACGACAGCGGCGCGCCTCCTACAAACTTCCTACATCTTTGTAAACGTTCGTTACAGGGGTTGTAATTCATTCACTTATTTATTTGAACACTATTAAAGAACGGAATATGAAACGATCAGCACGTACTTCTGTTGACCCCAGGTCTGTTAGAGAGGTCTGTATGCCACCAAAACATTGTTAAATAAAAATATTAACAAACTATTGATGTTAAGTTCGCGCCATGTTCTTCGTACTTCCTCGGAGTATAAGCGCGGCGGCCGTGACGTGCTGTCGCTACCCCACCTGCTCTGCCGACGCCACAAGGTGCGTATCTGCCGTGGGGACTTTTAACAGCTCCTACTGTCTACAGCTGCCTAGTGCCTAGTAGTTCCTAACTGGAATGTATTTGCCGCCGACATGCGCACAAAATTCTGTTAATGACAAATCCAATAAAATAAAAACTCTGTCTACCAAGAGAGAACCCTCACGATCCGGAGACCGGGGCCAAGGAATAAAATGGGAGGTCGGCCTGCTAGAATTTTGCGCAGAACGCTGATATGAAACTTCCTGGCAGATTAAAATTGTGTGCCGGAACCGGGACTCGAACCTGGGACCTTTTCCTTTCGCGGGCAATCGCACTATCGACTGTGCTATCCCGACTCGACTCACGATGCCGCCCCACAACTTTACTTCCGCCAGTACCTCGCCTCCTACTTTCCAAACTTGATTTGAACATTCTCTGGAATGTTTTGAAGGAGAGGAGAGAGTCTGATATGTTTGTCACGCTAAGTTTCTTCCAGAAAAAGAACGACAACTCTCGCAACTTCATTTGAATACAAAGAGGGAAAAATTATAAGTAATGAGGATTAATATCATCGATACATACCTTGAAACTATTGTTTGGAATTCACATGAAGGGTCAACGGTTTCCTGTCAAAACCGCTGTTCAAACGAATAGTGTACGATTTGCTCTGAAACCAGTCCCTGTGAGGTAGGGAATGCAGCATTTACCCGTAGGAAAAGACAATTCTAGAAATAAACGCGACTAAGCGCAAGTCCTATTCAATGGCCAAGAAGACGTTTAAGGCCACGCAACCATTGCATTTGCAACCTATTCGGATGCTGTAAGCCAATGGCCAGTTCCGAAAGTTGAAGATTCATCACAAGCAGGAGTCATTAGTGTCGGCACAAGCACATGCACGTGCCAGTGCAGATTCAGTATGGCAGTTTTCTCAGCTCTTGTAGCCCTCACAAATAATGTCGGAAAAAGGTAGAGATTTCGTGCCACCTTCAACGCCAGAACCAATTAAACAGGCCAACGTGGCTATGACCACATTATTACTGAAGAGCGCCAGAAAAATCCTAAGACCAAATAAAAATAACGGCAAGTCTTATACATAGGCGACAACTGCAAGTGATGTCATTGCCTGTTGATGTCATTACTCGTGATCTAGAGCTCATATAGTTTGATCTAATTCTGAGACACTCAACTCGTTCCAAGATCGACTGGGGCAAACATCTCATCCCAAGTGTGACTATCTACTTGTTACAATCTCGCAGACCCGCCAGAAAGAAAGGGTGAAGGTTGATCTCTTTGACGGATGGGTACCTTACTGCAATAGAGCTTGTAGAGATTTAGATCACATGGTAAGGAACTACGCTTACTATGTCTTTATATATATCTCCAACAGACAGCAATGTCGGAGATTTGATGTATTACCCCATTCCAGAGTTTCACGATGCAGTCGTTGATTGGCGTACGGGAAAATCCCCACTCATCGGCACGTCGGGGATGCTGCGTGTACCATCACTCAACAGTCGTGCTCCGACTGTTAACAGCACAGTGACACTCACTCAAACCTCGACGTCCTGCCGTTCTCGCACCAGCAACCTCCTAAGCAAGACGTCTACTGTGGGGTGTAGGCGTTGTTGCCCGAAACGCTGTCCTCTGAGTGTTTACGCTTGCCTACCAGTTGCTTTGGCTCTTCAGTGTCAGACAATACTGTGCTGCTATTGGACGCATTCGGCCCTCTGGATGCAGTGGCGGCAGTGAGCCGTCTCCTGTGCTGGCGTGGGGAGGAGACGCGTCGTCAGGTGGGGCATTAGCGTGATGCGCCTGGGAAGGGCGGAGGGCGGAGGGCGCAGGTGAGGCGGACAGACAATGGCCACTGCTCCACAATAGGCCGGGCAGCCGGCTCAGCGGGGCCGCGAGCGGCTGCCCTCACGGCGCGGCGCGGCGGGTTCCCACGTGCACCTGCTGAGCGATCCGTCTCCTGCGTGCAGTTCCTCTTGTGCTGTGTTGCCAACGCTTATCAAAGAAACTACCAAAAATGCTTACATGCCATAACAATGATCATAAATTACTTTAACTGCCTTGACCACTATTGCACTTACAGTATGCACTTGGCCATTCTACACAGATGTTCTGGGGTGAATTGTAAACATCTTTTACATATGACACATGAGTCGTTCGGAGAACAAGTGGCGTAGTTCCACCTACGATAGCTTTGAGTAAGAGAAGCATTCATTATGAATATTATTAAAGTTAATTATTTATTTATATTTATGAATACATGACAAGATGCACAAAAAGACTTTCTAACTATATCAACAGAACAGAATATCATACAGGAAATGCTTAGGAAATGACTTGTTAAACAAAAATGAAAAGAATTACTAGTTTGTATATGAACACTTCTATTTTTCATGCACTGTAACTTCAAGTAGGCTATATACGTAGTCATTCACTATTTCAAGATCCTTTAAACATCCTGTAAGATGGTGTTGATCCAAGCCTTGGCATCAGTTTAGCTTTAATTTATATCTCCAGACGAAAATTTAGACTGTCATTCACTCTTGGAGTAGATCACCAAGTTCTTTCTCACTTCCTGCTATGAGTGCAGTATCAGTGCAAAGTATAAATTGTTGATATTCATTCCGCGAATTGAATTCCCACCGTTCCAGCCGTCCAGGGCTTTGCCGATTACACAATATGTGTAGATGTGATAGATTTGAGGTGACAGTAAACAACCTTGTCTAACGCGATCTCTCACATCGAAATAACAAAATGTTTGTGAAGCTTATGGGAGTTAACTGCGGGGTCATCAGTTTCTAAAATTACAAACTACTTAGCAACTACCTTATATTACGACAGCACAAACATCAATGCCCGAGGGCGGATTCGAACCCCCGACGGGGAACGGCCTCGCGTATCGCAGAATAGCGCCTCAATGCGCTCGGCCGCTCCGCCGCGGCCGTCACATCGGAAAACTCTTGAGCATTCACCATCTACTTTTATGGTTGTGGTGTGGCTATTAAACAGACCTTTTAGTAAGTATTACAGATGTTTTGGAACCCCATAGTCGGAGAGCACGTGCTTGTCCCACATGACACAGTCGAAGGCCTTTTTATAATCTAGGAAACAGATGTAGGCAGGGACACAGAACTCATGACATTTTTCAGTTATCTGCCTTACATTCAAAACTGCCTCTCGAGTACCCTTAGCTAACACAAAACCAGCTTGTTCTCCGGAAATGTGAAACTGAAGGAAATTTTTACGGTGTTGATTCAATATATGTCTGTCTGTAAATCTAGCGGACCAAACTGCGTGGTCATCAGTCCGTAGCTTACAAACTACTTAAACCTAGGTAAACTAACCTACGGACAAACACACATACCCATGCCCCAGGGAGGACTCGAACCTCCACGGCGAGCAACCGCGCGCTCCGCAGCGAAGTGCTTTAGACCGCTCGGCTACTCCACCGCGGCATTCAATATATGTTTGAGGAGTTCACTGGCATGTGATATTAATGCTACGGTCCTATAGTTGGAACAATCCTTAACTGATCCTTTTTTGTGCAAAGTAATTCAAACGCACGTAGGCTACTCTTTAGGCCATTCCCCGTTTTCCACAACGTATTACTTATTAAATGTAAAGCATGCATGCCTTGCTCTCCTATCGCAGTTATCATTTCTCCGGAAATACCGTCTACACCTGGGGATTTGTTGTTTACTGAATTAAATTTACTAAAATACAAAAAACTGAAGCTTATATGTTGAGTTTTCAGCTGATACGTTAAGTATTTCCGTAAAAGGAAAAGGTGTGGGTAGTATTGTTACATAGTGAAATTATACCAAACTGGTTAACACTGGACTACTGATAGATTCTAAAATTGATAACTTAAACTTATTTTAGCACAGGGCAAAAAGTAAACTGGATTCGATCATTTAATATTAAACTGTCGTCCTGTCACATATGTTTATTCCTCGCAATGAGAAAAATCTCATATTGACATCCCAATAGTGTCATCGATTAGCTTTCTTCGAGAGAATGTTACATTTCACGGTCTAAGACGTATGTATTTCTATGAGCAAATGTTCGGCAAAGGGTGAATCTTTCTATTGTAATCACGAACATTTCTATTAAATGATCAAATCCGGTTTCCTTTTTAGCCTCTACTAAAATAGGTTTATCAACTGCACCATTTATCACTTGGCAAATGTACCAACTGTAACCATTTTGGTACTGTTTCACTATGTAAGTACCCTCACAACCCACAACTTTTCTTTATAACAAAAATATTGAACATGTCAGCTTTGAACATCTACAAATAAACATCGGCTTTTGATATTTTTATATTTTAGTAAATGTAATTCAATGTTATAAAAAGTAATACTGTCCTGTGTACATGTCAGTTTGTACCTTCTATGTTAATAACATCTTTGTAAGTGTGAAGAATGTCTGAGACATTCAGTTGATGGCCTAAGAAGCTGAAAGCCGGTTAGTAAGTCGATAAATAATTTTGGAGAACAAAAGAAATTGTGCCAATTTGATGCTTATATACAAGGTGTCCCACGAAAGGCGCTTGGGAGAGGTCCGCGAGTTGCCGGCGACAGCTTTGAACGTCCGGCCCTGTTGTCGTCAGGTAGAAACACCGCGCTCTTGTGTTCTGTACTGCGGGACACAGTGTTCGGGTGTTTTGTTTTGTTTTGAGTTTGCTATCGACTTTTCTTTCACTCAACAAAAAGCTGCACGGTTATTTCATGCAGGGCAATGCAAGACCACACATCGCCAGTGCTTCTATGGCAGCAATAGAAAGTGTTTTTGACGACTGCATAGTCGAATGGCCTCCTCAGTCTGCAGATCTGAATCCCTGTGACTTTTATCTTTGGGGAATGTTGAAAGACAAGATGTATGCAAGCAATCCCCACACACTCGAAGAGTTGGGAGACACGATTCGACTAGTCATTTCCCAGATTTCAGCAGCCAAAATTCATTGAGTGTTCGCAAATATGTTCAAGATATGTCAGGCCGCTCTTTTCATAGAGTGACATCATTTTGAACATCTACTATAAATAAAGGTGAGCTTAGGTTACTCAGATGGCGCTGTGTTTTGGACTTTGCCTCAGTGTACGCACCCGCGGCGCAAGAGAGTCTGAAAACCGGGCGCTGCCGTAGTCGGCGGATGCGGTGGCGGCAGACGGGAGCCGTACCCCGCGATCTGCGGACGCCTGGCAGGCGTCTTTCGTGAGACGTCCTGTATTTCCCATTTCATGCATAATAATTTTTTAGAACATATTTAATAGATTTTAGTGCATAGAGGCATGCATATTTATTTATATTTATAGTGCTCAGAAATCCGAGTTCTATTCATAAGAAATAGGAATAAACTCTCTTTAAAAGCTCTACTGTAACTAGAGTGCACTATTCATCATTGATGGCAACTGTCTATATTCATCTGAGTGTTCATATAAAATCTGCAATCATCCTTCATCCTTTCATAACGATTATAAAATGTACGATGTAAATTAAGTCAGCCATAGAACTTGTTAGAGCTAAGTAGAAAAGCACACGCCATTTTATTTAAAAAAAATCGTCTAAGTACAATGTGCAGACTTGTTAATGTAAGTTGCGACAAGATGGCGGTGTTAGGGCTTCAGTAAAAATTGCGCCTTTACCAGTCTAGTTTACTTACATTCATAATTTGTGTTAGCCTTAACATTCTGCTTCAAAGAGTAAGCCATGCGCCAAGTCAGCGACAAACGTTCCTACACCACTGGATTATTCTTAATCTCCGTTTTTCTTTCCTAGAGCATTTATTTTTCTCTTTGAAATTCTTTGATTCAGTTTCAACGTTGTCTCTTTAGCTGTCCCAAGGAGGTTAGAATAAAGGGAGATGGCATTATCTACCAAGCGAAGTGGCGCAGTGGTAACACAGTGGACTCACTTTCAGAAGGTTGGTGTCTCAAACTCACCTCCGGCCATCCAGATTTAAGTATTCCGATGACTCCAGGCAAATGCCGGGATGGTTCCTTTGAAAGGACACGGCCGATTTCCTTCCAGACCCTTACCCACACACTCCGAGTGTAAGCTCCGTCTCTAATGACTACGTTGTCGATGGGACTTTAAACTCCAAGCTTTCTTCCTTCCATTACCTATGCCAAGCACATACGTCAGTTAAGGCCTCTTCGCCATTTTGGTCAGTTTTGGAATGCTATTTCTCCGTTAAAACTATGCGTTGAATCGACTCTCTTACTGTTAATGCATTGAACTGACAGGCACTGCAAAGTATGTACTTTGAAAAAATTCTGTTACATCTTCCCTGACACATATGAATTTAAGAATTAAAACAGAAAACTGAATGTAACCATCGCTTTGAGCTCCTACTGTACGAAATTTTTTCTAAGATGAGATCCACTTCAGTTGTTTCCGGTATGGGACTAACTGAAAAGGTAATTCGTCACTTACACTCTGAATAAGAGATAATGTTGCACAGTGTCATTGATAATGGTTCTACAATATGAGGTTGAATCTGACAATCACGGCGACCTTGAACAATCTTTACGGGTCAGTTACACAAATCTAGGGAAATTTCCTTGTAGATTACCTTGCTGCTCTGCAAAAACAACACTGTCTTTTGTCACAAAATAGCAGGTGTCTTTTTGTGTGGCAGCACTCTATACAAGAAGCCGGACATGCACTCGATTCTGTGAAACAACACTTCAAAATAAATAAATAAATGAATAATAAATATTTACTACTCTAAGAGCTCACTACTGGCAGCAAAAATCTTTACTTAGAGATCTGAAGATCTCCAATACGTCATAAAATCCCCAAAAAATTGTACCATTTGTTGATTATACTCGCTGGAACTAATTATTGAAGAAACGTCGGGCAGGTTACAAGAAACGCAACACAAAGAATTACGAAACATTGTATTTCCATTCTACTTACTGTATTTCAATTATTTGGTTTTGTTTTTTTGTTTTGTGGAATTTCTTTCAATAATGTATGATCATGCTACAACTCTCAAAAAGATATAAACATGTTACAGAAAGCATTTCTATTCTGCTCGCTGCGAGAAAAATATGCTAAGCCGTGCTGTAAAAGTGTGCGGCTTTGACCTCCTTTTCCCAGTCGTTTTTAACATAAAACAGTACAGTTGTTTTTTTCCTAAATTCACAATCATACCTGTTCATAGAATGCAAACTTTAAAAGTACGCCCATTAAAGCTACTGACCTCACAGACAGAGCAGCTCGGAAGGTCTAACAGCCTGGTTCCTATTGATTTACCGATTCATGTTGACTTCCTTTCTCAATCAAGGTCCTGATTACAATAACAATAAATTATATCAGAGAGAGAGAGAGAGGGAGAAGGAGATAGAGAATAAGGGAATGAAATGGATATAAAAAGGGGGTATGATATAGACCCAGAGGGAAGGGGAAGGAGCTGAATATGGTGTGGGGTAAGAGGGAGTTGTGTGAAGATGAGGAGAAGAGGAGATGGGGAAATAGAGTAGGGAGGAGGGGATAAACACAGGGCAAAGAGACGAGAGTAGGGTATACATCAGATACACATTACCTACTGCGAAACGTTGTTTGATTTGCTAGTTATCGATCAATGTATTCACTCGTTTATGTCTCTTATGAGCCTTACTTTTCGCTACTTCATTTATTAACATTGCTATTTCTGCTGAAGTTTGTACTTATTTTTGGACGCTACCTTACACTGCCTACCCTCGTCAATCGGTCTAAACAAATCCTTCACCATATCCTACTCAATTTCTCTTCGTGACGCCTCTCATTCCAACAAATTTTTCTTTTTTTTGCTGCATCTGCTTTAGTGGTTTGCATGATTTTTCTGTGAATAGCTTTGTGATTTCTCTTTAGCAACTTAATTTGGATCTGAATGTCTTTGAAAATGAAAGTAATAGGGAATCTTAGTGTATGCAAATAATAAAAAAAAGTATCATTTTTGAATGTTTTGCTTACATTGGATTGGATAATTTAATAAAACCTATATCACTATTAGATTTTTTCTTTGCCAAGGATGTGAATAATTATTCCATTAATTACTGTTTCCTTCATTTCATATACGAGATACCTAAAAGAGAAAATTTTGAAAAAAATATAACCAATTTAAAGTCATATATTCCTCGGAAAACTTTTGCAATTATGTGTAAGTTCCACAAGTTTATAGATTACAATTGTTAATGTTTTTAAAATGTTGTCTTCATTTCACAGTTAAAGTTTATTCCTTGTTTACCATTACCTATGTGAAAGATATTTAAAATACTCTTCAGCGGTCCGTCAAGTAATTTAGTTATCCGTTTCATAACATTCATTGTTTAACATGTTATACTCATAGATTTTGCAGCTTAAAGTGTATTTAACCCTGTTTCCCCCTCATGTATATTTATTCATAATTGTTTAATTTTTAACATTTTAATTGTATTACCACAGTAGAGCGAAATATGACATTTCTAATTTTTTTAAGCTAATTGCAAACAAGTGACATAGCGTTCAATTCATATTTAAAGATTCTAAATAATTTGATAAAAGAGTACAGTCTGAAGACGGCCTTGTAAATCGAAAACCGGTTCACGAACTAAAATAAACTTGTAGAACATTCACAAACTGTGAATTTTAATTCAGTATGATGATGTACCACCAAGAACCGGCGGAAGAATCAGTCAAAATTGATCCTTTACCTTGAAATTCCTTAACGTTTCGCAGGTCTTTAGAGGTCTTTTCTAGGTCATACCTGTTTAGTTAAAGACTACAAATGTTCCACTCATTAAGAGAAGGGGAACTACCACAGGAAGACCGTTAAAACCTATGAAGAAAGAAAAGATGGTCTTAAGACGTCAATGATTTCTGGATCAACGAATGTTGGCCAGAGCCAGACACAAACTGCATGGCAACATGGCCGCTGCTCTGGACCGCTGCTGGCGCTGCTGGTCAGACTAATGTATTCTTCACGATCGCTGACGATACCCGAGTGATGTTAAACCAGTTTTAATATCTAATATTTTGTACATAGAACGCTTCAGTAGTATGACATGTATTGCTGCTAAAACGAACCGTGGCCATTAACGAAACGAAAGTGTTTGAAAAATTATTAGGAGGCCGTACATGCCCCATTGTGAGGATTCGCCATTTTCCATGGGAACAGTTCTATTTTATGCCATCTCTCCTATTTTGAAGACAATCTTCTACAGCGGTGGTGTCAACTAGATCTTCACCATGTCCCTAATTCTTTTTATTCCATCTGCATACAAACATTACAAGAAAGAACATAAAAATTTGGAAACGAAATTTACGTTCATTAAAAGGATAATAGGTGTTATTCTGGATTGCGTCTCGAAGAGAGATTGTAGCAATAACAAGAAGTGAAGGCACAATTTTGATATTTCTGGACGATGCTTCAAAACTTTTATCAGAACAGATCGCCAACTATTGGTGTTTCTTTAATTGTCAACAATAGACTAATACCCGGCACACAAGTCACAAGTTACCTATAATATTGCACGTAGATGTATTTTAATATACTTGAAAAGCAAACTGGTCAACCGATATAAGTTAGCACAATTATTTAAATAGTTTCTAGTCTAAGAGGTTGTTAAAATGGAATATATATTATCAAAAGAATTTCCACTGTTGTACAGCCTCCTAACATCAACCCGATAATATTAAAAAAAACATTGTTGAGAATTTTCTGTACCTAAAACTACGACATACATGACAATACTCGTAAAATTTGAAAAGTACAAAATCGGTTGCATACAAAATATAACTGATGGAAAAATAATAAATGTCATCTCCTTGGGAATCTCAAGTCGGGGACATGATATAATATTTGGTAACCGAGGTCTTCATAAGTAGACAAGACAGGGTCGCTTATTTGTTTATTTGATGAAACCAGTTTCTGCAAGTCTATTTTGCGATCTACAAGTCTGTTACTATTTAAGGGCTACATAGTAACAATTCGTCACTTTTGTCTGCTCACACAATGTTCTATTATTTAATTCAGCTAAGTCACAAATAATTTTATTGCACTGCAAAGAGTTCTAATACTTTCTGACTTCTACACATCGGAATGTGATAAATTTCATTCGCTCCACGTTTCCTGCTTTGAGTTAGTACTTCTCCTATCCTTTCTCTCTCTGTCCATCTCCTTTTTTTCTAAAAACATGCTATATTTATCGGAGAATAAATAAGAAATAAGGCTATCTCGCATAATGTACAAAATTATAAATGCAGTGTCCAAACTAAGAAACGTAGTAATCAAAACACAAATGACATATAAAATGCGTACGATCTCAAATTTACTAAGTCATATGTTATACAATTGTATAATTTTGCAGGTATATATTCATTTGTAAATGTGCTGTATGTCTGTATTAAAAGAAATTTATTTTTTATTGCTTTATTTATTTATTCTAATATTTCCCTAAATGTATGATTATCCTTACAGAAAAGAGCTGAAGACATTGTAGCACGCATATCCAAAGATATGGTCGGTAGCATCACGTTTCACTGTATGTAACCTTGCTATAGAGCCGCAAACGTCATCGCTGGCATTCAGTCCGAATTTTTTTTTATAATCTGAAGACTTTCAACCACCATATCTCCCACCCCCTTATAGCTATCTGCATGGAACTGCTATGGTGTACAACGGGAGACTTCGGACAACAATTACACAGACCATTCGTTTGCGTTCTGTAGTTTTCGCTGCAGAGCGAAATATTAACACACACACGCGTAGAATTTTATATACACCGATAACTTTCCATCGCAATATACTCCACCCTTTTATCATTATCTACCCTCAAGCAACAATGCAACCAATAAAACCATTTTCAGAGTAAGTATAATTTTCAAAGAGTAATTATTGTTCTCTATTTCGCGTTATATTCTTCAAATTACTAAATATGTATCCGATCGCCATAAAACCGTGCCTAAAGCCTTCCCCGTGTAGACGTTAGTAACTGTACAAATTTTAGCTCTTTATGTCTTGTGGGTACTGTACAAATTTTTAGCTCTTTATGTCTTGTGGGTACTGTACAAATTTTTAGCTCTTTATGTCTTGTGGGTCAGACGCGATGAACGTACACCGAACAGACATTCACATTTATAGATATAGATAATAGGTTCAAATAGATCCTGGTAACTGTTATATTACGACAGGCCTGTTTCGGCTTTCTTTGCCGTTTTAAATGATCTGTGAGATTATTCGAATACATACCGTACGAATTTTATATTTCACTGATTACATATTTTTACAAAAGTCTAAATGAATCTGATGTCCATATGACGTCAATAGTAGACTGCCTTATATCTGTTAGTCGTTCGTTAAGTTACAGGAGGTGGTATCGTTTGGAAGTACTTTGTTGACTACCAGGATGTCTATATGTTTAGATACTGCACGGTTCTAAATTAGTACCATTCAATCATTCAAACATATTTCAAATGTCAGCATACAAAAGTCTTCTATCAGAACAAACTTGTGATATTCTGAATTGCAAATAAATATCACAGTTTTGTGGAAAATAAAAGCCAAATTCATTTATTTTAGCAGTTATTAAAGAGTTTATAACTGAAAAAGAGCTATTGTTTAACTTAGAAAATACACGATCTTGCAGAATGCTTCACGCAGAAAAGGTCAGTATCTTTTGTATACATTGAAGGATTTGTTGGAATTCTGCTGTAAGTTGCACTGGAAGTAGTCTTCATTAATCGGTGTCTCGTTTCTAATCATCCATTCACATATGTGAGAATATGGGTAAAGCTACTGAAATTGAATACCTATAGCTGACACCACTCTGCCAAATGAACGAGAGTATTAAAACGACGGTATTAAAATAAGATACGATGACTGACATAAGCTGGTTTTCCCTTGTCACACGCTCAGTCTGGGTGCAGTGTTGAGTGTGTACCTCAGACTATATGGTAATTAATTACTCATGACCTGCGTTAATGTTCACGAGTTTGTAGACGAGTTCAAGACTTGCAGCCGGGCTCTAGCATCTTGGGGTTCGGTAGATAAGCCTTTCACCGTTGCTGCACGTTTAAGCTACCTGGCAACTTCGTCGGCTACAGCAGTCCGCCTCTGCAGCAGCGTGACTTTTTGTCAGGCAGTAATCTTAGTTATCAATTCAGTTGTCGAGCTCGTCGGCGAACTAGTTTTATAGGGCTTACGACCACACTGTCTCGCACGACGGCAATATTTTCTTGTGTTCGAAAAAAACTCGGTCAACCTGTTTTATTAATGTTCGAAACAGAACCCGTGTTCTCGAACTAGAAATTTTTGACGTGATCATTCTGTTCGAGTAGCATTACGTCCGAGCATTAGATCTTTCACTATTTTTGTAAAAGCCTTTTTCCCTTGTATACGTTACTCAGGTCTCACCTGCTGCATGAAGAAAATAAATATCGAACAACAATGCTTACTACACAAAGGGAAGGATCACAGATGAGAACATGAAAAAACTACGGATGCTAAACGCATATGAGAAAATGGCGCAAAATTCAGATTTGTCCTTACTTCTCGGACACCGTCATTAACCTACATAATATGATAATGATGTAGTGCCCAAAGTGGAGAAAGTCGTCTTTCATGACAGGAGACTATAGCAGCCGTACAAGATGGCGAAGAATCAATTTACCCTCAGCATTGTAGAACAGTATACGCAAACTGTGTTCATATGCTTTGCTTTCGTGTTTAGTAACGCAGGTCTATGTTAAATAAATAGTATGTTAACGCATTTTCCAGGAAAAACACATCCGATCACCTTTGTACGCTGCGTCACCCACGTGTCAAATTCCCTGTAGTGGCACCCTTGTGACTAGTGCCAACCCGCCGGATTCGTCCCAGTTATTTTTCAGTTAGGGACAAACGATTTTTTTTGCGAAAAATGAGATGACTTTGGTACTTTTAGTTGGTGCCTTCCATTCACAAAGCAGTAATAAATTACACGTTAGAAATGTGTGCTTTCTCTTATCTTTGTTTACCAGTCAATCATATAGCACAAACAGCAGGAGCTATAATCGCCCCATCTCCCTTTTTTTACTCATGTTTTTGTATGCCGTGAGACACTTTATGCTGAAAAGAGACATTTTGTATCGTAGATGGTACTTTGAGTTTCAGAGGTTGGCAACAGTCCTTGTTAGCTATAGGGGGAATATGCAGACGTATCAGGAAGGGAAATGCATGATCTCTTCCACCGTGTTTCGCTCCCAGACTACTTACATGGTTTTACTGTATGTTGACGCAGTGAACAGATTTGATATTTGTTTTTAAGCTACTTCATTTGGAGATAAATACTAATTTTATACTCTTATATAAATATTTTTGATTACCTACGTTTCTTCCCTCCCCTTTATCGCAGAGACTATTACATGAACGCACTCCACTGAAGGTGAAGTGGTTGAAAGTCTGATTCATTATACAAAATCACGTTGGATTCTTAAGTTGCAGTCTGTTACAAGGTACTGGTTTTATAAGAGCAGTGGCGTGAACTCAAGCGACTAGCGGTATACCCCGGAAGTCGGAACTCGGACCCACGTAATTCCGAAAACCGATAAAATTGAATAAATTCCGTTTCCGAAAAATAAAGAAAATTAACTACAGCATGCAACCCATAGAAATGTTTAGAATTACATAAGGAAGCTATTGAAGGAAGTTGTGCAAGGCTCATAGTGAATTACTGTCAAAGACAGAGTAAATACTTCAAGCTGGAGAAGAACAGCAAAATTAAAATAGGTGGGGAGAGAAGATCGCGAAATATTAGTAGAAATCAGAAGGATACCCGCATAGTTACTTGCCCCCGATGGGCATGGAACAAACAAGAGTGGAAGCTGAAGGCTTTGCTCTATGAACCAACCACGTGGAACACATATCAGTCACGGAAGGAAACAATGAGATAATTTTTACATGCACTGTACAAAAATGAACATATCACCTATTAGAAATCGGGTCCCACAAAGCTAGATAGTATTTACACAGAGTTCATAGACCGCCACATGATCACAAAAGGTTTTAACATACCAGGCCGTTATCAAACTGCAACTAGAATAACACACACCGCGTTTATATATTGGAAATCACTGAATTGAAAAACGAGGACACATTTCCACTCACGATCGGAGAAAATATTCCAAAAGAATGATTCTAAGTTCACGAAACTAAGTTAAACGTGATAGTCAATGAAACGCTACCATGTCGCGGATACCAGAAAAGAACCAACCTTACCTCGCCGTATACCCAGCATAGAATCATCAGCAGTGCGCCCACTGGGGCGCGGGAAGACGCGGGAAGCCACCGGAAGCTGGAAAATCCACGAAAACAGCGGTGGTGTGGAACCAGACTCGTAGCCAAAGGGTGTGGAAACCTCTTTGGTAGTATCAGCAGCTATCGATACTGAGCCAGAGCGAAATATGCAAAGCGAGCTATCACTCCCCACATTCAAAGAGCCATAGATTCACGCTCACACTTAAAGGTAAAATAACTACACATTCTCTTATGACACATTAATTAATATTATTAACATACAACAACAAAATAAGAAAAACCTAGCAATATCAACTAATACTCTAACACATGCAATAAAAATGTTAATACTCAAGCCTTGCAAACCGTGGGGTTCAAGTTTTAACAAAATGATAATCTAACGACTTTAAATAAATAATAACTGTACAGAAATATAGAAAACAATACGGAAGACGACGGACGATCGTCTTTCAACCTTCAGATTGCCATAAGAGGGGTCATGCGGCACCTCCTCTGGGTGAAGTTGCTGCAGAAGGCGGTATATTTGTGGCGCTGCATGGGCATGGGTGTCGCCGGTGATGCCGCGTGCCACCAGCCACCAGATGCTGTTCCGTGCACGCCGCGTAGTTCGGCCAGGACTCCACCCCCTTGTCGTACTGTTGGAAAGGCGGCGGAGATCTTTGACAGCCGCTGGGAGAGCTCGATAGGCGAACTCGACATCGTCTTCAGTTGCTCTGCGATAAGTTCGTTAATCTGCTGCAATTGTTGCTTCAACATTTGATTGAATGCCTCTATTTGTTCTGCCATAATGGAGCAATGTCCTGAATCCACAACTAACGTACAGTCTTAGACAAAAAAATTGATCGCCGGCCGTCTGACACAAAGGTAAGTCCAAGTCGGTCGCGCAGTGTGGACAATAAATTTGATCGCCCCTCAGAATGCTAAGTCCGGCGATGTGCACGATCTGGCAACACTGTAGAATGCCGTACTGTCGTACTGTCAGGAGGAAGTGTTATGTCCTTCTCTAAACGATTCTGTGCTATGTGAGCGCGTCGTCTCGTGGTAAGAGTGGCCGTTACAAGCGTATATGTAAGCAGTCGCGAGATCGAATCCAACCACCTTCATTTTTTTTAAACGCAAATCGGCTGTCTTCGTTATCAGTGTGGAAGAACCTCAAATGTAACAGCGAAAAGTCCCAGAAATAATTACACAGAAGGGCTAGCTGCTGCATCAAAACGGAACTGTATACTCTCGGGAGGAATGGGCACCGGCTATGGCGACGCGCCAGCGGCCGCATCGCGGCTTCCGCCTGCGGACTCGGTGACAGCGGCGCGCCGCTGTGAATCTATTTACCGGTATTATAGCCTTACCTCAAGTTCTGGTACTTATATTACAGTCACGTATTGAATTTTTGTGTCTGATATATGAACATAATCTAAACGTCATCAAGTAGAATCGGTATAAAGGGTCATAGGGGTGACTATTACCACATTTTTCTTGAACTTCATCCGGCCGCTCAAACAGAATTCCTGCTCACAATTGTTACTAGTGACGAGTGATGATGCTCTCATGCTGACATCTTAAGAAGAAATTAATGACTGAGTACTAAAGGTTTTTATACTCAGCAAAGTGCAACCACGACGCCAGGGTGCGCCCATTTTTTGCAGCCGGCCGCGGTGGCCGAGGAGACTGAGGCGCTTCAGTCACGGTCTGCACGTCACTACGGTCGGGGGTTCGAATCCCCTCTCGTGCATGGATATTTGTGCCGTCTTTAGTATAAGGTAGTTCATAAGTAATTTGTAAGTTTAGGGACTGATGACCCCACAGTTAAGTCCCGTAAGCTTAACAAACATTTGAACATTTTTTGCAAAACACTGAGACACCTTTTATTCGCACTGTAAGGACAAACGACCTAAAAAATTACATAATGTATTAGTACTACACTATAATAATTCCCGATGATTTCACAAACAAAACATCGAATAGTGTACTTCGGAAGTCACTTATTCCGCACCTACTCTTTCGATCATATGTCCTCAAATGTTTACCTTTCCTGCCCCTACTCGAATAACCTTCGATAAACATTATTTCCAGACGAAAATACACGTCGAATATCGATTGACGTCATAATTAGCTTGTGTCGCGCGCCTGCTGGGTGTCCGAACACCTAACGTATATGTCAATGAGCCCTGCTCGCAATTCCGTAACTAGCTTTAATGAGTCGTTGTTACTAATAAAAATATACAGATGCACCGACTGCTAACATAGTAATAAGTGTCTCAATTATTTGCGTATTCTGTCTTAAGCACAATGACAACGAAAGTCATTCACCAGTACTGTTCGAGCTTTTCCATTGATTATACTGAAAACATTAGATGTAAGCGTCAGTTTTCTTTACAATTATAGACTCAGAAAATATCTTTCTTGATATGGCTGTCAGTGGCACAAACTAACGAAGAGAGGTAAACAAATAAAGAGAAATCAATGCAGTATTGTTTTCAAGATGTGAACATTTCTGGGAAGGCTTCGTAACATGGAGTTAAAAAAAGAAGAGCTTCTGTTATCCAAACAGGATTAGGAACAGTAACGTATAGATTAATTTATCTGTTATAATCTCCCATTTTGTATTTTACTTCTTTTTTTTCAGGTTGTTTCCAAATTCTTATTTCGTCCTCTTGCAATAGCTTCTAATTCTTTTTGTGTCGTCTGCACATTTGATAAGTTGTATATTTGCAACACTTAAACTAATATTTAATATTAATTCTAGAATTAGCAATACATAACCGTAAAGTATAAAAATTTATACAATGCTGGCAGTATTTATAATTTTCAACATCCTTTGTGCGGTCGTTACCTGTAAGGACATCGATGGGAGTTATGTGCTCACTATTGTTGCAAACACAGAATATCAAACTGTCCAGTGGTTTTTTATTCCTCCTAAGGAGACCGTTAGACCCGTAAATAGATATTGTGTTTGCGCCTGTCCTATAGCCTTAACGTGAGTGTTGTTCTGAGATAGAGGGAGTGGTGCTGTGGCTATGGTTTGCGGTTATCATACGGATGTGTACAGAACATCGTTATAATGTGCCATGGAAAATTATTTAGTCAAGTGCCTTTGTTGTAGCAGTTGCATTCATAAACAAACTTTCTTCAAACATGAATTATATTTCTGGTAGGTAGTTGCAGTCTCACCTGTGTGGATAACATTCGCTTGAGTCCAGACTGATCAGGCACTTTTCCATCAAAACTTTATAGACAGAAGAAACGTAGGCTTTTTCAGTGTAAAATTATACCGCGAACAGGTATTCCACTTTACTGAACCTGTGATGTTTCTTTTTGCAGGAAGGTTGAAGGTTGAATAAAACTGTATAAAGCAGGAAACTTTCATAAGCCTAATGGAGAAAATATTTCGAGGGAAGTTTCTACAGAAATACAACATTCTGTTCTGCATCTGTTTAACGTGCCTGCTTTCACACTAATGATCAGATATGCGTGGTTAACGTCAAAATCGATTGCAGTAATAATAATTTCTAAATTATTTTTCAAAGCGATAGATTGGCTAGCCAGGACTTACCTATGTGCTGTACCGCCGATAGTGACAAAAATGAAGAAAAAAAGAAAACGGACGAAAAGGACAAGCTTTCGGAACACAGTTCCTTCTTCAGGTGGGAGAGAAGGGAAGAAAAACGGATGGGAACGGAAGGGGAAGGTAAATGACGATCTAGGTCATGAGGATGGTGTTAAGGAGTGTGGAAGTCAGAGATTGTTTTTTAGTACTGAGCCAGGTCAGAGAGGATATATAACCAAAGAGGAAAGACGAAGCAGTACACACACATACGCACGTGCACGCGCACGCACACACACACACACACACACACACACACACACGCACACACGCACACACACACACACACACACACACACACACTCACACGCACACACACTATATATATATATATATATATATATATATATATATATATATATATAGGGTGTTTCACTAACTGTGTTTGCCTCTGTAACTTATAAATTACTAGGTCACGGGAAATTTTAATGATACAATAAATTTTAATTGATACAATAAACTATGTTCATAGCTCCGCAGAAAGTGTAACATTTCTTGTGTTGAACTACCGCATTAAAATTTCCCGTGTCCTATTATTTTATAAGTTACAGAGGCAAACATACTTAGTGAAACACATAATCTCTGAGGAGAATTTCCGTCATTAATCAAATAATAATAATTTTTGGAATTTAAATAAACTATGTTTTCGGGTATCACCTGCATATTCCATGAAATGTGGACAGTGCTCCAAGAATTGGTGTTTAAGTTACCTGTGGCGACAAATTCTATTCCTAATTCTTTTCTGGTACAGCAAACAATAATGCCTAAGATGATACTGCAATTCGTTCCGTAACAAACGGACTACACATTTGAACAAAGTCTGCTGTAATGATGGTGCTTTATTAATGAAATTACTGTGTCTAAAATGACTATTTTTGAATAATCTTACACGACATACACTGCTTAATGATGTGATGTGTTGCTGTTGTGGTTATAGTCTTCAGTACGTAGACTGGTGTGATGCAGTCCTCCACCTCCACGCTACCTTATCTTGCGCATTACTTTTCATCTCTGAGTAAGAAAGACAGCCCACATCCCTTTGAATCTGCTTGCTGTATCCAACTCGTCGTCTACCCCTGCGATTTTTACCCCAACGCTCCCCTTCAAAACTAAACTGACGTTTCGTTGGTGTCTCAGAATGTGCCCTACCAATCGATCCCGTCTTTTAGACAAAATATGACAGAAATTTCGTTTCTCCCCAATTCAGAACGTCCTCATTACTCACATGATCTACTAATCTACTCTTCAGTATTCTCCTGTTGCAAGAAATTTCGAAAGCTATCCTCATATGAACTGCTTTATCATCCACGATTCACTGCCGTACAAGGCCATACTTCGGACAAATGCCTTCAGAAAAGACTCCATATCCCCTAAATTACTAATTTCTCTTCTACAGAAATACTTTTCCACCCATTTCATTCTACATTTTATGTATTCACTACACTGGGCATCAGAAGTTATTTTACAATCCAAATAACAAAACTCAGTGGAGCGAGGTAGGGCAGTGGACCCGAATTCGGGAGGATGGTGGTTCAAATCCACCTCCGGCCATCCTGATGTACGTTTTCCATGATTTCCCTACATCACTCCAGGCGAAAATCAGGATGTTTCCTTTCAAAGGGCACGCCGATTTACTTTCCCATCCTTGCCCGAAATAGGGATTGATGACCTGCGTAGTCTAATGCCTCCAAACCACAATCCAACCCTCCAAACCCTCCTCCCCCCCCCCTCCCACACACACACACAACAAACAAATATCATCTACTACTTTTAATGTCTCGTTTTCTAATCTATTACCTTCCACATCATCTGATTTTCTTACTCTTTTTCGCTGTTGTTAATGTTTTTTTCATACCCTCTTTTCAAGACACTGTCCATTCCATACAATTGCTCTTCTAGGTCCATTGCAGTCTCTGGCAGAATTACAACGTCGTCGCTAATTAACCTTTTTTCCAAATTTCTCCTTTCTCTCCTTCACAGTCTGCTCAATGAACAGATAGAACAACATTGGGGAAAAAGCTACAAGCCTGTGTTACTTCCTTCCCAACTACTGCGTCCCTTTCATGCTCTTCGGCACAACAAAGACTGACTGGCGTTTGCACAAATTGTGTACTACCCTGCGGTCTAGCTGTACGATGATATGAGTAGCTTGTTATCAAAGGCGGACATCTGTCGTTTGTAAATAATTGAGATAAACCATTTTTACTACGAAACGTGGAGTGTATACGTTTGCATGATAGTTTAGTGATCACCAAAGCTATATGGAAATACACGTTTTGTAATTAAAATGTCGTTTATTTCAATTATTTGCAGATAAGAAGCTACTCAAATATTTATGCAGATTCTGACCTGTACTGTCGGCATGATAACTTACGACTATAGCCGCTGCACTTCTGTTAGTTGCTTAATATAGGTATCACGTTAGTGGTATATATGGTACGGAAAATACTTCAGTTAGAAGCCTGGGATTCAGTAGAGGTTCCTTCTGGTTGGGTAACTGGTCCGATGGTCTTCTTATCAGCACCAAGCTGCAACGTTTGGTATGATTCAGCCAGTCATGCTCAATTTGACATGATGGAAACGGAAATGTTGAGCTCTTAGCGATATTTGAACCCGACTTGTTAGACACCGCATACAAAACATTAATACAGTGCGTAAATTACAAATACGTTCTTCAAATATAAATAGATGAAATAACTTGATACCTATTTATTTACAGGACCACAGCCCCATCCATGAAAGCTGCGCTGTTCAAGAATGGTTTCGCAGCCAAAATCGCATAAAGCTGACTGAGTTCGTTCCACGGTCACCGGACCTTAATCCTATTGATAATATGTGGGCGGAAGTGACAAGGTCGTTGCCACTTGGATCAAGAAAACGCAAGCGCCTATTGGGAAAGTATAGAACATACATGGTGACAAATAAACCACTATGAAACATTATCAAGGCAGTTAGTAGAGTAAGTTCCAAGACGCCTTAGAAAAATATTACGAATTGATGCTGGTTGGGTAGGGTATAGGAATAGTCCCTTCTCAAAAAATCAAGCAATGTGTGTGTGTGTGTGTGTGTGTGTGTGTGTGTGTATGCGTGTGCGTGTGCTTGTGTGCGAGTATGTAAAAGACAAGCAACAATAAAAATGCATAAAATATCAATGTGGAATATTTTAATGACTTCTAAAACCACAAAATTCAAGATTACCCAAACAATTTCCTGTAAATTACATAAAATTAAATAATGGAGAATGTATTACGTTTTTAACATAGTTGGCAAAGGCAGTGTATTCCGGGTGTAGAGACTCGCAACAAGTGCATCTGTAAACAGCGCCCCACTCCAGCACACGCCAAGACACAAAGAGGAAGACGTCGTTTTGGTTTTGAACGCAGTGTGCCGACACTATCTGCAGAGGTTTCTCATAACTAAAATCAGTCTCTATTCCGATGACTTTCTTCTTACCCGCACAGGAAGACAACCTAGGTGAGACCAAAATTCATGCAACATACGCGAAAGTAATTATGGAGCTTTCCTGCACTCGATAGTGGTACACAAGTAATAAACTTTTGTGAGAAGCATGTAATAAATTTCCTTCTCTTATATCACAGCCCTTGTGTCAGTGTGAAGAGAGAAAATCAATATGCTAGGGTTACGAAGTCTGATATGATGCCAATCAGTACTAGTAGTCCGGATCGTAAACATCATAAACTCCAGGACTTTCCTTTCTACATAACTATTCCTCACAACCCTTTATTTATGGAATTGCGGACATCAAATTTTTCTTGTGACTGAAATATGTATTAATTTACTTTCTACGGCACTAGCTGTAGCCGTCCACGCGTTGCTGTGGCCCCTCTCTCTGCACCTCTCCTCATTCACCTCTCTTTGTCCATAACATCCTCCCTTCTCACTCTGTCCATATCCTTCTCCCCCACTCCTTGTCCATCTTCTCCTCCCCATCTTCTCCCCTCTCTCTTTGTCTATCCGATCCTCCTCGCCCTCTTTCTGTGCACCTGCACCTTCTCCCTCTCCCTCTACATCTCATCAGTACGCTTTCCCTTTTCGTCTCCTCCTCACTTCTATTTCCTCTTAGATCTCTTTCTAACCTAGAGCCATGTTTAGTGTTGAATGAATTTATATAAACTTTATAATTGAAAAAAGTCTTGTACTAAAAATCGCAAAAGTAACGCATTTATAGGTTATATATAATATATTCAAGAAATGTGTACCTAAAAACTTTCATGGGATAGAATGCAGCGTTGAGTCAGAATTTCAAAGCCATGGGTCAAGAACTTTCGGAGATTACCAGCTACACGCCTAACATTTTTATACATAAGCGTGGGGACATAAGGAGGGAAGTACACCCGCCCCCTCCTCTCATCGGTGAATATCGCTGTGCATGTGTTCATACATCACTGACTCACAGTTGCCACAACGCTTTATAGAATTAACGCAATTGTCAAATCATTCAGAGACAGGAGATGGACTGTAATCAAATTGACTTTGCTTTCCGAGCCCTATTCATTCAAAAATTGAATATTACTTAAAACAGATCCAGCAGTTACACTTGGATAATTCCTATGCGTTTAATTTGATAGCTGAAAATGTTCGTTAGTATGAAGCAGCTTGGAATTTGTTTAGAAGAAACTCAAGAATCGAGGAATGCTGAAACAAAAATTCTAATCTGTAAGGCGCTTCTCACGTTTCGCGGCAAAGCATTAGCAGCAGTTTTATTGTAACCATCGCTAATGTTGGGCAGTAGAATTTCTATATCAGAACAGTAGGGATGCTTAGAGAACGATTCGGCGTCACGCTGTCTACCGGCTTTGCAACGTGGTAGTCCTGGTGGCGTTAATCTAGCGCTGACATCGTAGGTGTCGGTGGCGTCTTCTCTTCTTATGACCAGTAGACCATCAAGAACATTTAACATTTGAAAGAAAACACTCGTTTGTCTGCTCCAGTCCAAAATAAGATACAGCTGTCTGAATAGGAGTAAGAAGAGACAAAGTTAAATCGTATGCTAAATAATGAATTCTGAAAATAATTGCTTAGGCAAATTAGCGTCTGCTACGCAATTGAAATGACAGCCATTACACAAGTTTATTTGTTACAATTAAGTGATCAGTTTGATGCAGTATTTCCACTGTTAGGAAATGTATGACCCATTAGTTATTTCAATAAATACACTTCCCACTCCGAGACACAAGTATTTGGCATGTTTTGGTCTCTTCACAATCAATGCCTGACGAATGAATACCTTTGAAGTGCCATTACGTTTATTGTCTGACAAACAACAGTCAAATACAATTCGTGTGTAATAAGCAATAATCGTAGGAAATTTACGTCTTCGTCTAGAACGAGCTTATCTGAAGAGTGAATTACAATGTCTCTCGTAATTTACAACATGGAAAACCTATTTGCGTATTTCGTTGTTGTGCCAAGGATGAAGATGAAGTGTGGGATGTAGTAATCATGATTGATCAAGTGGCTTATAAAATGTGTCTTACACGATTTCACGCGAAAACGAAGGAAGTGACACTATCCGCTACCCATATAGGCCGTGAATTCTGTTCACTTACTTTTTTCTTTTTGTAAAGCCTGTGGGAATTAACTCCGGGTCATCAGTCCCTAAACTTACAAACTACTTATGAACTAGCTTATACTAAAGACGGCACAAACATACATTTCCGAGGGACGATTCGAGCCCCCGACGGGGAACGGTCTCGCGCATTGTAGCATAGCTCCTCAATGTTTACTCATTTAAAGAAAGTTAATATTATGGATACACTATGTTTTGGGCACTTATGTTGCGTTAGTTGAATATTGGGCAAGAGATACCGCCTAATGATAAAAGAATGGCATAATACTTCATGAATGGGTATTGTTGAATATTTTGTGCGGTAGCACGTGGCGCTTACTTGCGTCGTTGGTCGGATATTTGCGCGATGGTATCTAAAATGAATAATTATGGCCTCGGCAATTCTGACTTTCACTTTTGATAATCCCGTATGTGAAAATATTTGAGTTAGAGTAAACGTGTGGATTAAGTGAAAGGATGGTTCGCCAATACGAAATTTCATGCCGATCAAAATTATTAAATGTTTGTCTGATAGAAGAAAGAGACCGACTATTGAAGCATAAAATACAATGACACATCCGTTACATATAACTCATGGAATATGTACAAAGTTTGATCCTCAAGTTATCAAGGATACATAAATTAAGCTAAGTAAATTATGGTACATATTGCCTTGGTAAAACATTATTTGAGAGACTATATATCTCTAATTTAAAAAAGTAAGATTGACCATACTCTAAAGACGGCCCAAACAAATGCTTAGCACGCACAGTGGTCAAATCAATTATCAGAGTGGTCAATAAACAGTCATTGAAATGATCTGTAATTTATACAGTTCTTGCAAGCGATTTGAAGTCTATCGGTAGTAGTATAGGTAATCGAGGAACACGGGCTTCCAAATTGGCAGTCGCCCTGAGGAGTTAATGAAAAAGCCTTCTTAACCCACCCCTAACTACACAAACTTTCTTCAGCTATCTCAATATTCAAATAGTGTAAAATGATTGGAGGGTAGTGGGGCTGTTCTTGGTCTCTTTGAGGGTGTATGTATGTGCAGACGAGACCATGAAGGAACCTCAAAGGAGAGGAGATGGGAATTGTTGAATTGAAATGAAACATTCCTTATTCCATATTTTTCAAGAAACGAGAAAGAGAGGGAGAAAAGAAAGAAAGGAGAAATAAACAATCTTATAATATAAAATCTGAAGGTTAGCATATATGAAGAGGAAGGAATATTTGTTAAAAAAAGCATTAAATGAGAAAACCAAGATATATTGTAAATAGTAAAGACTGAAAAAGTGATTAATTTTTCTTGTTAGTTGGGTTAGGAATTGCTGTATTTTAGGTAAAGGTACAGTTATAGTTTATTAGAAATCGTAAGTAGGAGAAAAGAAAAACGTTATAGTGATAAACATTGTTGAAACACCGTGACCGTATATTGTATATGAAGGAAAAGACAATATGTGAAAATAAAAAAAAAGTTCAATAAAAGTGTTAGTGAAAAAACAATTTATACTGAAAAAGGTGCGGATTGTGCGATATTTTAGTGGTATGAACGACGAAGGGTGTTGTGCTATGTATGCCGTGTGATTAGTGAGGGCCAGTAAAAACATAAAAGTGCTTACCTTGACAGGAACGCGGTATACGTATGAACGATAGTCGTCAAGACGCTCGGAAAAGAAGAAAAAAGATATCTACAGCAGAACTTAGCGATATGGAGGACAAAAAAACGACGCCAGCAAAGCCTGCACTCGGCCATTACACTATCGTCGCACGCAATGCCTGGCCCTTCCACAGCGAGCGCCAGCCGGTGCCACCGCGTGGCAGACTGAGGCTGTTGCATTGGCATTCGACAGCGGCCGGCAGAGGAAGTACAATTGCTCACTGAACAGTCCAGTGACAAGTATAAGCTATGGAAACGCTTTTCCTAACCAAAGACTAGGCAACAAAATCGTTGGCGCGACATTTAAAGCGCTTAAAGCTTTAGACTGTTTTCATTAAAAAAATAAAAAGACAAAGGCCCTGCGGCCGAGTAATGGATCATAAAACAAAGACTTATGAATGCTAGCGCCCTGTGGCGGGGATAATCACCACAATTGAACATGTACTTATTTGTGTAATGTTTATGTATGTACTTAATTTTGTTTTAAAAAGAACACACAGAAAAAATGGAGCCTCTCATGAATGAAAATTTTGTATTGAAACCTCACAGAATGTAACGTGATATTAAATAGTCACTTCATAGTAAACTGAAATCGTGCTAAACATTCAAATTACAAATTTCTTCATGTAGTTTTAATAAAAAGGGAACCTACCATTCTTGATATATACTTCTGCCTCACGTAACTTATATTCGACAGAAGTTTGGGGGCGGGTGTAGTGTTACCATAAGGGTAGGAAAAAAAAGTATACATTAAGAGCGGTAGAAGAATTAATGACTTCTTACAATATTTATTTTCACAATTGATTTCACGAGTGTCCATTTTTTACTTTCTGTATATTCACGTATATATTAATTAATTCATGATAAAAAGAGCAAATGTCAATATATTTTCTTCAAAGAGATTTCATTTGTAAATTCAACAGTGTAAAAATTACTTTCAGATGTTAATGAACAGAACTAGCGAAAGAAGCTCTGGTAGAGACAGTCTATTTTTTGCACTCGCCAGTAGTAGTATGTTTCTTCGTAGCCGTTCGAGAATTTAAGAAGTGCAAATGTACAAAGAGTAAAAGTTTCTTTCTTCAAAATATATACGTGAAGTTTTAAACGGAATTCTGCTGATTTGTTTCTAATTAAGAGGAGCTACCCTACCCTATGTAGTTTGACTTGGCCTTAAATCTGGACGTACGCCTGAGATTTTCTGCGTCTTCTGCAGCATAAACACTACAATGTCGGTAAAAATGAAAAACAATTATTTAAAAGATGTTAACATATTACTAATGACTTATTTACATAGTGTTTTAAAGGAGGAAGCCGGAGCTGAAAAACTGCACATACAACTGTAGTGACTGAACTTCGTAACTATAAAACAAATTTTCCATTAATTAACTTATAGACAAAAAATCCACTCCCATGAACCACAGACATTGCCGAGGTGGGGTGGCTTGCGTGCCTCAACGATACAGATAGCCGTACCGTAGGTGCAACCACAGCGGAGGGGTATCTGTGGAGAGGCCAGACAAACGTGTGGTTTCTGAAGAGGGGCAGCAGCCTTTTCAGTAGTTACAGGGGCAACAGTCTGGATGATTGACTGAGCTGGCCTTGTAACATCAGCTAATGTGGCTTTGCCACACAGCTACTGCGAACGGCTGAAAGCAAGGGGAAACTACAGCCGTTACCTTTCCCGAGGACATGCAGCTCTACTGTATGAACATATGATGATGGCATCCTCTCGGGTAAAATATTCCGGAGGTAAAATAGTCCCCCATTCGGATCTCCGGGCGGGGACTACTCAGGAGGATGTGATCATCAGGAAAGACAATACTGGCATTCTACGGGTCGGAGCGTGGAATGTTAGATCCCTTAATCAGGTAGGAAAATTAGAAAATTTAAAAAGGGAAATGGGTAGGTTGAAGTTAGATATAGTGGGGATTAGTGAAGTTCGGTGGCAGGATGAACAGGATTTCTGGTCAGGCGAGTACAGGATTATAAATACAAAATCAGTTGGGGGTATCACAGGAGTAGGATTGATAATGAATAAGAAAATAGGAATGCGGGTAAACTACTATGAGCAGCACAGTGATCGCATTATCATTGTCAAGATAGATACGAAGCCAACACCGACAACAGTAGTACAGGTTTATATGCCAACTAGCTCTGCCGATGATGAGGAAATCGAAGAAATATATGAGGAGCTAAAGGAAATTATTCAGACAATTAAGGGAGAGGAAAACTTAATTGTTATGGGAGACTGGAATTCGGTAGTAGGACAAGGAAGGGAAGGGAAGATAGTAGGTGAATATGGTCTGGGCAAAAGGAATGAAAGAGGAAGCCGCCTGGTAGAATTTTGCACGGAACATAATTTAGTTATAACAAACACCTGGTTCAAGAATCACAAAAGAAGGTTATATACATGGAAGAGACCAGGAGACACTGGGAGATACCAGATAGATTTTATAATGGTAAGACATAGATTTCGGAACCAGGTTTTACAGTGTAAGACATACCCAGGGGCAGATATAGACTCTGACCATAACTTGTTGGTTATGAACTGTAGGCTGAAACTGAAGAAACTACAAAAAGGTAGGAAAATAAGGAGATGGCAACTGGATAAATTGAAGGAACCTGAGGTTCTTAAGAATTTCAGAGGGAGCTTTAGGAAACAATTGACAGAAACAAGGGAAAATAAAACAGTAGAGGAGGAATGGGTAAAATTGAGAGATGAAATAGTGAAAGTAGCAGAGGACAAAATAGGTAGGAAGGCAAGACCTACAAAAAATCCTTGGATATCACAGGACATACTAAATTTAATCGATGAAAGGAGAAAATATAAAAATGCAGTAAATGAAACAGGCCAAATGGAGTACAGACGACTAAGAAATGAGATTGACAGGAAGTGCAAAATGGCTAAGCAGGAGTGGCTAGAAGGCAAATGCAAGGATGTAGAAGAATGTATAAATAGGGGAAAAATAGATACAGCCTACAGGAAAATAAAAGAAACATTTGGAGATAAGAAAAACTGCTCTATGAATATCAAGGACACGAATGGAAAACCAGTTCTCAGCAAAGAAGGGAAAGCTGAAAGGTGGAAAGAGTATATAGAGGGGCTCTACAAAGGAAATGAACTTCGAGACAATATTGTAGGAAGGGAAGAGGATGTAGATGAAGATGCAATAGGAGATACTGTACTGAGAGAAGAATTTGACAGAGCCCTGAAAGACCTAAGTCGAAACAAGGCCCCTGGAGTAGATGATATTCCCTCAGAGCTACTGAAGTCTCTGGGAGAACCAGCCATGACAAACCTGTTTCACCTGGTGTGTAAGATGTATGAGACAGGTGAAGTACCCTCAGACTTTAAGAAAAATATTATAATCCCCATTCCAAAGAAAGCAGGTGCAGATAGGTGTGAAAACTACAGAACCATCAGTTTAATAAGTCATGGTTGCAAAATATTAACACGAATTATATACAGAAGGATGGAAAAACTGGTAGAAGCTGACCTCGGGGAAGATCAGTTTGGGTTCAGGAGAAATGTAGGAACTCGGGAGGCAATACTCACTTTACGGCTTATCCTAGAAGATAGATTAAGAAAAGGCAAACCTACATTTCTAGCTTTTGTAGATTTGGAGAAGGCTTTTGACAATGTTGATTGGAATAAACTCTTTAAAGTTCTGAAGCAAGCAGGAGTAAAATATAGGGAGCGTAAGGTTATTTCCAACTTGTACAAAAACCAGACAGCGATTGTCAGAGTTGAAGGGCATGAAAGGGATGCAGTGGTTGGGAAGGGAGTGAGACAAGGTTGTAGCCTTTCTCCAATGTTATTCAATTTGTACATTGAACAGGCTGTGAAGGAAAGCAAGGAGAAATTTGGTGAAGGAATAAAAGTTCATTGGGAAGAATTAAAAACATTGCGTTTTGCCGACGACATAGTAATTCTGTCAGATACAGCAAAGGACCTGGAAGAGCAATTGAACGGAATGGACAGTGTGCTGAAAGGTGCATATAAGATGAACATTAACAAGAGCAAAACTAGGGTAATGGAGTGCAGCTTAAGAAAATCAGGTGATGCTGAAGAAATTAGATTGGGGAACGAAGCAATAAAGGAGGTAGATGAGTTTTGTTACTTGGGCAGTAAAATAACAAATGATGGTCGCAGTACAGAGGATATAAAATGCAGAATGGCAATGGGTAGAAAAGCATTTTTGAAAAAGAGAAATTTGTTAACATCGAATATTGATTTAAGCCTTAGGAAGTCCTTTCTGAAGGCATTTGTATGGAGTGTTGCCTTGTATGGGAGTGAGACATGGACGATAAACAGTGGGGACAGGAAGAGGATTGAGGCTTTTGAAATATGGTGCTACAGAAGAATGCTGAAGATTAGGTGGGTGGATCGCGTAACTAATGAGGAGGTACTGAACAGAATTGGGGAGAAAAGAAATTTCTGGCATACCTTGACTAAAAGAAGGGATAGATTGGTGGGACACATTCTTAGACATCAAGGAATTGTGAATTTAGCATTAGAGGGAAGTGTGTGGGGTAAAAATCGCAGAGGAAGACCAAGAGATGGATACAGTAAGCAGATTCAGACAGATGTAGGTTGCCGTTCTTATGTGGAGATGAAGAGGCTTGCTCAGGATAGGGTATTGTGGAGAGCTGCATCAAACCAGTCTCCGGACTGAAGACCACAACAACAACAGACAAAAAATCTTTAATATAGCAGGAATTTTACCTATTTATTTATTTATTTCCAATACGATTGGTTAAAATGAAAATATCATTCCATTTTCTACCATTATCTCAATTATTTAGTATTCTAGTAATTGTTCACTACGAACCAGGACAATATGAGACGTTTACTCATTCAGAAGAAGATCCAAGCACATACACAGTTGTTGGCCCACTGAAGAGGAAAACAGGATCGCACAAGGAGCAATGGGAATGGAACAGAAGAGATCAGCAGAACGTTAACGGAAAGCAATGCAAGAACATGACTGGAGAAAAATATGACTCGCCGGACTACGAACAGTCATACATCAGTAAAAGGATTACCGAATGCAGTGCGACTGTATAAATGAGTGTCTTGAATAATAAGCAAATTTGCAACCAAGGACCTGCGAGTCTCATAAGAAGGGACTACCTTCATCAAGCTGATGACTGTCTCAAAAATGTTTGTAAATCTATTGGACTCAACTGCTGCGTTATTAATCCGGAGCATACAAACTACTTAAACTAAGGTAAACCAACCTAAGGACAACACAAACACCCATGCCGAAGGGAGGGCCAGAAAGTATGTCGGACAAAATGAAATGTAATTTTACGATCAGTTTCGAAGTAATAATTCAAACACTTTCGAAGAGACTGAGGGGGGAGTTATAAGACTGAAGAAAAACTGGACTGATGTATTACGCTAATAATGTTGTACTTTCTTTATTAATAATTGTTTTACAACTGAAATATGGTTAATTATATAGGAAATTATATAGGAAATGGTCATACACAGACTTTTTCTCTCACTTTGGAGCAAAAAGAAGGCAGCTCCAAAATTCGAAACTCCATTGCACGTATCTGAAGCATGCATATGTCTATATTCTGGGCAGTATTATTAGATACCCAATACCCTAACGCAAGGCTGACTATTTGTTCGATCGGATGGAAACTGAATTTTTAAAGTGTTTTCTTTAATAATCGATATTATTAATAGACATGTTGGAATTTTTTAAACGCTATCTTTAATTTGCCACTAACTGAAAAATGTGGAGGTATTTCCTTCTTGCACCAACCCCTTCAATTCTTTGGTTTGCGTTCATTGGTGGCTGTATCAATTCTGACAATTTGAACTTTCCAACTGCACAAAATAATCCCTACGCTTCTTGCCGAAATCTCAAAGCATTGCAATATTGACAAATATTGTTTATTGTTCCGAACCAATGGATGCATCCACTGCGTAATCGACTGCTGGATCGTATCTGAACGCGAATCGTTCCGTTCTAAGTATCAACTTGGCCGTCTGTTTCGTAGACGATCCAAGTTATTTTGTGCGATCACGTAGTAGGAAAGCGTTGCGCATACGCCAACGGATATTACAAAGCCGCAGTGGAGGCATTGTTCTCAAAAAAAAAAAAAAAAAAAAAAAAAAAAAAAAAAAAAAAAAAAAAAAAAAAATCTGTACTCTGTTTGTTTGTAACACTCAACATTATCACAAACGGACATCAATTTTCTTTGCAACGCTCCTACGATATGATCACCATCGATAACACGATGGAGGTAAACATAATACGGGGCTTCTAAAGAAAAACGTATCGTGTTAAATCTGTCTGGCCGTTTTAACCTTGTGTGCATAACGACATCTCCCTTCATTCTAATCCCCTTGGCGTATTTGTTCACTCCGTTAAAGCATCTTCGGTCGCTTGGCGAGTAGCGAATGAATAAGCTGACTCTTGGAGGATCTAGAAAATGATCCGAGCTGGAATCGTACTTTCAGTTTTTCTCAAAATCTGGTATTTTCCGGTAGATTTTCCAAAATTTTTCTCTCATACAAACCTTGGCCTGAGAATTACGAACAGAACAATGAAAAGATTAGCCAAATCGATGAAGCCCTTCTCAAGTGATGCGCTTTCATACATGAGGCAATTCATTTTTATTAATACATATTCCCCATCAATCCACTTGAAAACGAATAATTGCATAATAGCTAGCAAACTTCTAATATTTGAGAAGATGTTGTTGATACACAATTTGTATGTATGAATTAAATCAGAAAAATGCAATGTTAAGAAACGTGTAATCTTTATCGTTGAAGATAGGTAAGAAGCAAATAACTCTTTTATACATCTATTTTTATTATGATGCAAGCTAAATTAATGTGTTAATTAATGGGAAGACAAATGATTATTCCTGGAGAAGCTAGATGATAGAGTTTCAAATGCATTCATTTAAAATTAAATATTTACATAATTGACACAACATTTTCTTTCATCACTAGGAAATCTTTCCATGATATAATATTGTGCATGTTAGTGTACATTACATAATAAATACGGTAAGGGGATAAATTGTTACAAATGTTGTATGATACGCATTATTTTGGAAGAATTACTATTGTGAAAATGGAACATCTAGTATTGTTAAGAAATTCACACAACTGTGCTATCCATACACCAAGATTAGCAACATTAAGCTGCATATTTTACAGTCATGCTACCTACAAACAATTAACAAATTAAAGATGTAAATATGAAGAAGAGGCTATGAATTAAAATTTGTGCCACAGTGGGGATTCGAACACGAAACGTCCTGCATACTAGGCAGGGGCTATACCACCAAACTAATATGATTTAATGGATTCAGTGACTGCACGAAATATAATTAATTACCATCACTAATTTAATTACCAAATTAAAGTCGCGTAAAGAACTACGATAAATACGTTAAGATATAAATTATAATTGCAATGAAAAACACGAGTTTTATGGACTTAACATACTTCTGAAACATTGTCTATTAAATAAAGATATGTTGTACCTTCTCCATAACTTAAATGAAAAGAATCAATTTAAATTTCCATAATTTTTGTTTATGTAATAGTAGAAGATTTCAATGTAATATTGCTGGAATCTTTTACTTTTATAGAATGATAATCATCTCATATTATTTTTCTTATAACTAATAAAAGCTGCAGAAAATAAAACCAATGACTATTCACAACAGTGGTCCACCACCATACGGTGGGACACAGGCAACGTGTCTGGTCAGTGTAGTGAGTAAGATACAATTGTGAAAAATATGTCTCGCTATATTATATAGACAGTGGGTCCCAAGCAGGCAGCAGTGAAGGGGAAAAAAAGTAAAATCAACTAATGTTCTGATATGACGCACCTTTTACATATCCAATGGAACTGTTTATGGTATGCACTGTTTCAAACTTTATCTAGATCCCCACCCCGGGAGTACACTATATTCAAACACTTAGCGGGAAAAGAGACATCATTTCATATTGATATACCCACACTTCTGTGTGAATTGTGGAATGCTAAAAACGAAAGCGTATACGATTTTTCTTAATATCACTATATAAAAACAAAATACGCGAACTTAACCTATAGAAAATGAAACAGTTTAAAATAAGACTCAGGCAACTCACTTCTTTAAAATGAATAGGGATTAACAGTGCTATAACTCCATTTACAATAACCCATGCCTCAACACATTCCACAACTACATCTCCCCATACATTTTAGAGTGGAAAAAGTAGTATGTAAGATATTATAAGAGTCACGTCGGATTCATAAAATGCTGAAATGCAGGTGAAATTTAAATCCACGTCTATTTATGCAAATCTTTTTTTTATTTTATTTTATTTTATTTTATTGCTTTTTTATTCTAGTATGAGAATGTTCCTCATGAAGTTACAGTAATTTTTTCATAAGTTCTTCATAGTAGCAATACTTTCTATATTGTTGAAATGGTAGCAAATTTTGGCTTCTCAACCTGTGGTGTTGACTTTCTCATTAACATCTACCGAATATGGTATAATTATGCAATGGGGAAAACGCAGCCATTCACAGCCTTTTCCAACGTTTAGTGCACAACGGTTCGTCATTGTCTGTCTCTCTCCACACCTTGGTGCATCAGTTCCGTGATTACCGATGCGATACTCTCACAAGAAGTCTCGTCGCTTCTCACTTAATTTGAAACTGACGGATGCTGTCGCAAAACCGCTCAGTCACGGGCATGACTGATGAGATAATTTCTGGCTGCTGTCGCGGAGGAAACATGTTCCCTGAGGTCAAGGACAGTGCCCCTAGGTTCATATTGACAATGCAACAATGCCGGAATACGTTCATGAACTAAACACAAAGGGATTATGAAATTTGATCATGCTGAATGCCTTTTAAACAACAATTTCATTATTATATAGCTGTAGCAGCCACAGTTGCAAAAGAAAGTAATCGACAACTTGTTTCGAGCTGGGCTTAGCCTTTACGTAAGTCATTCTCTGAGACAGGGAAGTAAAAATTTCAAATACATTTACCTTTCTCATATTATATGCATCTGTGTAAAAGTATTCTCAAAAGTTATTACAAAACATATCGCAAAACTTGCATACTTATATTTCATATGACCTAATGTAGTTCATCCTAGATATTAATTACTTGAAAAATAGCTTGCCTTCTAATCAAGAACGATTTTGTGGAAGACAGCATTATGCACCAAAGTTGTTCCCCGTTGATGGTTCGAATACCCCTTGGGCATGGATTTTTGTGCTGTCTTTAGTATTAGATACTTTATAAATAGTTTGTAAGTTTAGGGACTGATGATTTCACAGTTAAGTCCCATAAGCTTAACAGACATTTGAACAAGTGAACCAAAGTTGTTTTTATTACATCATGGAAAAGTTCTGAATTAAAGGTGTTCTACAAAAATGTGACGTAAAATGACATTGATGGCTGTAAATGAAACAAAATTTTACTGTAGTTTAGATCTTGTTATCGACATTATAGACGATTTATAACCACGTGAGTCGTGCACTATTCCAAACCAATACTCTGATGTATATAGAGTATACAAAGGTGCTTAATATAATATTACATAGTCTAATATGTAAAGGTACAAAAATACTGTCTGTTCTTTCGTTCATGTTCGAAAATCAGACACTGTATCTATAATTGCCTCCAACAGGCAAAGAAAATATCTGTTTGCACACGGAAATACGCCCGATCCCTTCTGGCAATACAGTTCAAGCTGCCAGCAAGGCGAAGCAATGGGCAGCGGACACTGCCGTTGTAGTGAGTGGCAGGATGAGAATTCGGTTGGAAGGGGCAGTGTGTCTGCAGAGCGTAATTCACTGCCTGCGCGGCATCTCAGGCTGGCAACACAAGTACAAGTGTGCAATGACAGGCTGTCGGGGAGGTACTGATGGACGAAAGAAGCAAAACAGTGTTATACTGTGCAAGAAACAGTGTATATATGTAGGCAATAAGTAGTAAACAACAGACACAATGGTTGTGTAATCAGTTAAAGGTTTCTTGAACTTTCTCTGCAGTCAGAGAAACGAGAAATATAAATTTAAATAATAAAATAATCGACATTTAATGGCAGATGAAATGCCCAACGCCATTCGAAGAATTAACAAAAATGAGACATAAGAATGTCAAGATACTTCTTAAAAATTTTAAAATAGTGCAAAAATATGAAACTAAGATGACATTTGTTGAATGACTGTAGAGAAAGGTGATGTTCCAAAACTAGATGACTTTCTTTAAATTTTCGAGGACTCAGAACAAATAATCAAAGACCATTGACCCTCTTTGTAATTCACAGCTGGCCGCAGTGGCCGAGGGGACTGAGGCGCTCCAGTCACGGTCTGCACGGCCACTACGGTCGGGGGTTCGAATCCCCCCTCGGGCATGGATATTTGTGCCGTCCTTAGTATTAGTTAGTTCATAAGTAGTTTGTAAGTCTAGGGGCTGATGACCCCATAGTTAAGTCCCATGAGCTATACAAACATTTGAACATTTTTTGTAATTCACAATACGAATGATATACAATATTTTTTATTTATTTATTTTTTATTTAGCTTAACCGACAAGATATATTTTGCGTTCTTTTACAAATTATCTGCAGATACTTTTTGGATATTTTGATGTAGTCTTCTGAATCTGCAAAGAGTAAACAGAGTAGAAAGAATGCCTGAAGTACGACACTAAATCTCTTCACTAAGAAGGGCTTTATCTCTAAAGCTGTATAAATCTCTTACACAGGTTCCAAAGACTATAAGCAAGTCTTATCTGGGCAATCTGATCGAAGAAGCACAAAAACGTTCAGAAAAGAAATTAAAGAAAAATATAATACAAATATAACAAAATTAATGTAGACAATATAGGGAGACACGTTAATGTCACACAAACAGAACAAATACTTCTGTTTTACCCAAGACTAATTAACGTTACAGACATGTTATCAAATAACGAATAAAAGATGTTTGGGTATTAGAAATAAGAGGAAAAGGGTTCAATTATGATTTGAAAACTAAAGTAGATGAGTAATATCTAGAAACCCTCACAATTCTGTCAGGAGCTTTTCTAAAAAGAGATGAGTACAGTGAAAATGGAAATGTAAACACTGGACTAAAAAGAAAACTCAAACGAAATACATTCACAAACTAAAACAGAAAATAACAAAAATTTGAAAAGTCGAGATATAAATATAGTATTCGAAGCAACTGAATTCAAACTTCATTAACAATAAGAAACGACAAGTTTGTACCAAGAAGTAGACATATGTCAACAACAACGAATATATGTCATGAAATATGTGTAGACGAAACCTCCAGGACATTTGACACACTTTACACACAATGCATTAGAACATGGAAATATGGGATAACAGCTCATATTTTGTAAGACATTTAAGAAAACTGAGTCACAAGCATAAGATATAAAAACATGAAACTGGATAAACAATTAAAGATACCTCTTTATCTCACAAGAAATTTATCACGCACAGAAAAAAATGACATGAAAAGCTACAACAGAAGACTAAAAAAATTGCAACACACACACACACACACACACACACACACACACACACACATACACACATTCACAATTAGCATCAACAAACTTTTCGTCAAACAAAAATAGCTGAGGCAATAAACTGAGAAAGCAACACGTACAAAGGCAAATGACACCTGAGACACAGGATATGATCGTTTTTGAAACATAGCACTGTAACTGAGTTATCAAAACAAAAACTGCCAGCTTCCAACGGGATTCCCACCTGGAAAGCTGCTTGGTTTAAAAAAGAGTAAACAAATATTAGTGCATTTCCTTTAATTTCCACAAACGTTTACTAAGTTTGTAACCTCTATGGGAAAAGAAGAAAATCTAATATTTCAGCAGTCAAAGTCATTACAGAATGGGGTGTATTGCAGCTGTTCCTTAGTCTTACGCTTAATGTGTTCTGTGGTAACATTATCTTTATTTCATAATTACAAAACATTTCTCGAGATTATCAAGTACTGTTAGTCTCAGTTTGTACTGTCACTCCATTCCCATACTTCCGTTAGCATACGTGCAACGCCACAAACTGGTTTCGGAAATAGTTCCCCTTCAACTAGTTCGCCACTGACTTCGTACAACACATAGGTAAGAACATACGCAAGGTACGTTTCTGGACTGTGATATTTAGCATCTATCATCATACTGTACTGGATTACGTCCTTTACTGCAGTAATCATTTTCAATTTTGTATTTGTCATTACTTGTCTCTTGTCAGGTGCATCTCTGTGACGAGCGGTATTGGCTGATGAGTTGATGGGAAAAGAAACTGCAATCGAAAAAGATGACAAAGAGAATCTCTTATGACTGATGACCTAGCTGTTTAGTCCCCTCAAAATAACAATCTCTCATCAGATTTTAAAAGAGCTTTTGAGATGAAATAAGGTGGAATGGCTGCATAATAGTCTATCAAAATTTCAAAAACCGCTAGGCTAAAGGACAACCAGACTTAATTCAAGTTGGTTTACAGTCTTTTTTTTTCACGCCGCCAGTTGTAAGTTGCCCTATCATTTGTGTAACATCGAACTACCGTACAACTGTTTATGTTCGTTTTCGCTCGCAAATCTGCAAGCGTCGCTAATGTTGTGTACAAATAAAAAATAAATAAATAAAAATAAAAAATTAAACAGGTGCCATTCAATAATTAAAGAGACAAACTGGCCTGAGGAAAAATCTGTTTGTACAAGGGGCGGTTGAAACGTCCGTATGAAGTCGAGAGGTGGCACAGCCGGTGCGTATTGAGGTCATGATCAGGTATCAGCATCTTTCGAAGGAACGCACACCACGTTTCAGCCATATTGATCAATTTATTTGTAGTTGACGTTCGTGTGAATCAAGGAAGTCGAGTGATTGTCAAAGAATGGAAGAAAAAGAATTTCGTGTCGTTACGAAACATTACTTTATGAAAGGCAAAACACCCCATCAGACTAAACAGAAGCTTGATAAACATTATGGAGAACTTCGATCATAACAGTTTGTTAGTCGTTTAAAAATTTTCGGATTGGCTATATGGGCACAAGTGACGCTCAACGTTCTGGACGCCCTGTGGAGGTTACGATTCCAGAAATCTGATAAAATCCATGATATGGTGATGGATGACAGAAGAGTTAAGGTGTGTGAGATTACTAGTGCTGTGGGCATCTCGAATGTACGGGTACATTAAATTTTGCATAAATTTTTGGAAATGAGAAAGCTATCCGCAAGATGGCTGCCGCGATTTCTCAAATGTTCAAATGATTGTAAGGCTTATGGGACAACTGCGGGATCATCAGTCCATACTTTACAAACTACTTATAAACTAACTTATAGTAAAGACAACACAAATATCCATGCCTGAGGGAGGATTCGAATCTCGGAAGAGGGAGCACGCGGGATCCACAACGTGACGCTCCGAGACCGCTCGGACACCCACGGGGCCGCGATTGCTCACGCTTGACCAAAAACGGAATTGTGTCAAGTGTTGAAAGGAAAGTTTTCAGCTGTTGAGGAAGTATCTGCAGGGATTAAACGTCGACACTGTGGACGAACCATGGATACATTACATACTCTTGAGACCAAATAACAATCTAAACAATGGCTAACCATGGGAGAATCCGCACCAAAAATGGCGAAGACCAATCCTTCGGCTGCAAAGGTTCTGGTGATGGTCTTTTGAGATTCCCAAGGGATAACCCTCATCGGCTATCTGGAACTGGGTATAACTATTACAAGTGCATATTATTCATCGTTATTGGACTGTTTGACAACAAAGCTGCAAGAGAAACGACGGCGATAGGCCCATAAAAATGTCCTTTTCTATCACGACAATGCACCAGCACACACCTCAGCAACTGTAGTCGCAAAATTATTGGAAATAGGATTCCAACTAGTTTCACATTCCCCCTATTCTCCAGACTGATCTTCAGACTACTATTAGTTCCCCAATTTGAAGAAATGGGTGGTGGGCCGAAAATTTCATTCAAACAAGGAGGTGATTGCAGAAACTAATAGCTATTTTCCAGGCTGGGATCAACAAATAAGAACAGCGTTGGACGAAGTGTATAAGTCTAAAAGGAGACTTTATCGATAAATAAAAATGGTTTTCCCCAAACACGTTAAGTTTTCATTTTTACACGGACTCGTCAAAACCTCTCGTAGAGCACATTTGATACTTTTATGGCTTTAAGTTGGCATCACTGGCGTGAGCCCTGATCAGCTGATGTATCAACAATGTTTTGTTCATAACTTACAAAAATTACATTTCAAGATGGCAAAGATTCTCAAAAGTTTCACATTAGATGAACTAAGTACTGTTTTTCGTCTTTGTTGAAGGTGAGATACTGGTTTATATGTACTACAGAATGTGTAAATGTTATGGCGGAAGTTTTATTAATCGTGCAAATTTCTGCAACTGGGTAAAGCAGCTCAAAACGGTAACTGACGATCGCCGTTGTGGCCGACCAGTTCCAGTGTTCACCCGCACTGGATAGTCGCATTGATGTCGTCACTCGTGCCGACCGCCGTGTGACTGGGGAAGCGGTGGCTGATAAGGATCAAGGCAGTACTTGGTACAGTTCATGACATTTGTGCAAGATGGATCCCAATGTAGTTGATGTGGCTATACAAGGAAACGAGATTGAGAGTGTGTACAGATACAAAGAGAAGGAGAGCACTTCCTCAAGAAAACTGCAATTTGTAACTTGCGTTCAGTATTATGAGCCAGAATCAAAAAGACAAACCATGGAGCGGAAGCACGCAAACTCACCTGCCAAGGAAAAATTCAAACCACAAGCTTCAGCAGGAATAGTGAACGTGGCCGTGTTTTGAGACGCTAAAGGTCCAGTATTATTTTATTTTATTTTTTTTTTTTTTTTTTTTTTTTTGTCATTATCTCGAAGAGCAGCGTACAATGAACAGTCAGTACCACTCGTATATCCTTTTAAACATGGTGAAGCCAGCCGTAACACAGAAATGTCGAGGATCTCAGAGGTAACGTTAGATTCTCCAGAAAAAGCAGCGCATATCATCATATTGTTGAACTAAGGTCTTAGCGGGCAGACAGGCAGATTTTTTATTTTCCATTTTTGAACTGTGACTTAAGCTTTATCGCTTACACCTTATTTTAAAATGTGACTATTATTTTGTACCTTTATGATGCACTTTCCGAATCCTGGTAGCCGGCCACGGTGGCCGAGGGGACTAAAGCGCTCCAGTCACGGTCTGCACGGCCACTACGGTCGGGGGTTCGAATCCCCCCTTGGGCATGGATATTTGTGCCGTCGTAGTTCGTAAGTAGTTCATAAGTAGTTTGTAAGTTTAGTGACAACTAAACGCTAAGCATATTTCGTCGTATACTCGACTACCACGCACCCAAGTACGTTGTGTCACAGATTAAGTACCTGTCAGCCAGTCATAATCGAAACACAAGGTCCGACTCATGTAATAACGCAATTGTAATCATCAGCACAGTAAAAGTGACTAAAATTCATCGTCAGTTGCTCACGATAGCGTGTGGAACAATCTTACTGGCATCTGGACTCGATTCAGCTACCTGTGGCAATTAAGAAAAAATCTGAAGCATTTCCTTTTGCCGACGTCGTTACTTTTTCTCCAAAATTTACATGCCCGGCAACTTCCGCTCTGACACACCATAATACAAGTGCCCCATCTTTCCGTAGCGATCATTTCCCCGCAGTGTTTAATTGATACGCGCCACTTGTTCGCTGTTTTTATTTCTTGCCTGTAAACACTTCCCTTTTTTCTCTCTCTCCTGCGCCCGTTATCTCCGAGTCTGTTTCCTCTGCAAACAATCACCATATACATCTATGCACGTATAATTAGTCTCTTTGCCGTACTTGCAAGAAACGAAAATAAATTTTGTTTCGATTCCCAGTTTATACCTTAATGAATAATGAACATTCTACTCTACTTTCAATGCAAGTTGTTATATGCTGGTAGTTACGTAACTCTTTTCAAATATCTACAACAACTAGTGTACACGAGAAACAAGGCATTACAGTAGCCAAGGTACAGAAATTAATATATGTACAGATTAGATTCTACTAGTACATTCACGGCTTACATAAAATGAAAAATTTGAGAAGTATTGTATAATAATAATCCATAACAGCGCCAAATTCAAATAATCCACCTTCTTTCTGATAATAAATGAATAAATAATAGCACCATACGTAGTCTGGACAGTTATGAAGGACGTACAGCTTCGAAATATACCGCCCTTGAACAATCTAACAGACATCGCAGGATACAGTTCCCCACAAAAATGTTAATTTAAAATATCATGCCTAAGCGTCGACATGAATTCGGCGTTAGAAGTCTTGAGTTTAGTGTAATCAGGTATTTCATGTATGACAGGAATTAAGTGATATTTAAATATGTAAATTAATTGCCTACATGGAAGTTTAATTGACATATAAAGCAACATGACGATTTTACACAGCCGTGCGGGAACGGGCGTGTGGTCTTAGATACCAAGTTCGGGATTTCGCGGCCGATTCCATCGGATGTTGGGGTTCTCTTTCCGGCATGTGTGTGTGTGTGTGTGTGTGTGTTCGTTTGTTGTGAATTAGCGTAAATTATTTTAAGTAGTTTGTAAGTGGAGGGGTATCTGTGGAGAGGCTAGACAATCGTGTGGTTCCTGAAGAGGGGCTGCAGCCTTTTCAGTAGTTACAGGGGCAACAGTCTGGATGATTGACTGAGCTGGCCTTGTAACATCAGCTAACATGGCTTTGCCATGCAGTCACTGCGAACGACTGAAAGCAGCCGTTACTTCTCCCGAGGACATGCGGCTCTACTGAATGAACATATGATGATGGCGTGTTCTTGGGTAAAATATTCCGTAGGTTAAATAGTCCCTCATTCGAATCTCCGGGAGGGGACTACTCAGGAGGATTTCGTCATCAAGAAAAACAAAACAGGCATTCTATGGGTCGGAGCGTGAAATGTTCTAACCCTTAATCGCATTGGCAAGCTACAAAATTTGAAAAGAGAAATCGATAGGTTAAAGTTAGATATGGTAGGGATCAGTGAAGTTCGGTGGTAGGATGAACAGGATTTCTGGTCAGGTGAGTACAGGGTTATAAATACAAAATCAGTTGGTGGTAACGCAGAAGTAGGTCTGATAATGAATAAGAAAATAGGAATGCGTGTAAGTTACTATGAACAGCACAGTGAACGCATTATCGTAGTAAAGATAGACACGAAGCCAACACCGACCACAGTAGTACAAGTTTATATGCCAACTAGCAAGGCCGATTATGACGATATCGAAAAAATATATGAGGAGATAAAAGAAACCATTCAGAAAGTTAAGGGAGACGAAAACTTGATTGTGTTCGGGGACTGGAACTCGGTAGTAGGAAAGGGAAGAGAAGGAAATGTAGTAGGTGAATATGGACTGGGAAAAAGGAATGAAAGAGGAGATTGCTTGGTAGAATTTTGCGCAGAGCACAATTTAATGATCACCAACACTTGGTTTAATAATCGTGAAAGAATACTGTATACGTGGAAGAGACCAGGAGACACTGGAAGGTACCAGATCGACTTTATAATGATAAGGAATAGATTTAGAAACCAGGTTCTAAACTGTAAGACATATCCAGGGGCAGAAATAGACTCTGACCCTAACTTATTGGTTATGAACTGCAGATTAAAACTTAAGAGACTGCAGAAAGGTGGAAAGGTTAGGAGATGGAACCTGGACAAATTAAAGGAACCAGCGGTGGTTGAAAGTTTCAGAGGGAGCATTAGGCAAGGATTGGCTGAAACTGGGGAAGTAGTACAGTAGAAGAAGAATGGGTAGTTCTGAGAGATAGGGTAAATAAGGCTGCAGAGGACCATATAGGCAGAAGGATAAGCCCCAATGGAAATCCCTGGATAACACACGATATACTGAAATTAATTGATGAGAGGAGAAAATATAAAAATTCAGCAAGTGAAACAGGAAAAAGGGTGTACAAACGTCTGAAAAATGAGATTGACAGGAAGTGCAGACTGGATAAGCAGGCGTGGCTAGAGGACAAATGCAGAATCGTAGAAAATGCATAACTAGGGGAAAGATAGATACTGCCTACAGGAAAATAAAACAGATATTAGAAGACAAGAAAAACAGCTGTATTAATACCAAGAACTCAGACGGGAAACCAGTACTAAGCAACGAGGGGAAAGCTGAACTGTGGAAGGAATATATAGACGGCCTATACAAAGGAGATAAACCTGAAGGCTGTATTCTAGAAATGGAAGACCAAGTGGAGGAAGATGTGATAGGAGATATAATACTGCGATAAGAATTTGATAGGGCGCTGAAGGATTTGAGTCGAAACAAGGCCCCTGGAGTAGATGATATTACGTCTGAACTGCTGATGTCGCTAGGAGAGCCAGTGTTGAAAAAATTCTTCCACCTGGTATGCAAGATGTATGAGACAGGGGAAATACCCTCCGACTTCAAGAAGAATATTGTAATTCCAATTCCAAAGAAAGCAAGTGCAGACAAGTGTGAAAATTACAGAACTAACAGTTTAATAAGTTATGGGTGCAAAATGTAACACGAATTATGTACAGACGAATGGAAAACTTGTGGAATCTGACCTCGGGGGAGATCAGTTTGGATTTAGGAACACGGGAGGCAATACTCACATTACGACTTTTCTAAGGAAACGGAAACCTACGTTTTTAGCGTTTGTAGATTTGTAGAAAGCTTTTGCCAATGTCAATTGGCATACACTCTTCCAAATTATGAAGGTATCAGGGGTGAAATATAAAGAGCGAAGAGTTATATTCAACCTATACAAAAACCAGACAGCGGTTATTAGAGTCGAAGAGCAAGAAAGGGACGCAGAGTTTGGAAAGGGAGTAAGACAGGGTTGTAGCCTTTCCCAATGTTGTTTAATCTGTACATTGAACAGGCTATGAAGGAATTGAAGGAGAAATTTGGAGAAGGCATTAAAGTGCAGGGAGAAGAAATTAAAAGGTAGAGGTTTGCCGATGACATAGTAATTCAGTCAGTGGCCGCAAAATATTTGGAAGAGCAATTGAATTGAATGGACAGTGTCTTGAAAGGAAGAAATGAGATGAACATTAAGGTAATGGAATGCAATGTCAGAAAATCAGGCGATGCTGAAGGACTTAGATTAGGTAATGAGACAATAAAAGTAGTTGATGAATTTTGTTATTTGGGTAGCAAGATAACTTCTGAAGGCCGATTTAAAGGACATATAAAATGCAGTATGGCTAAAGGCAGATAAGCGTTTCTAAAGAGGCGAAACTTGTTAACATCCAATATTAATTTAAATGTTAGGAAGTCCTATCTGAAAGCATTTGTCTGGAGTGTAGCATTGTATTGGGAGTGACACGTGGACGATAAGGTGTTCAGATAAAAAGATGATAGAAGCTTTTCAAATGTGGTGCTACAGACGAGTGATGAAAATTAGATGGGTAGATAAGGTAACTAATGAGGTGTTTAACCGAATCGGGGTGAAAAGGAGTTTCTGGCATATCCTAAGAGAAGGGATAGATTGGTGGGTCACATTGTGAGACATCAAAATATCGTCAGCTTAGCATTAGAAGGAGGCGTGTGGGGTAAAATAGTTGAGGGAGACCAAGGGACGAATGTAGCAAGCAGATTCAAAAGGATGCAGGTTTCCGAACGTATTCTCAGATGAAGAGATTTGCACAGGACAGGGTAGCGTGGAGAGCTGCATCAAACCAGTTTGCGGACTGAAGACCACAACAACAATACTTTGTAAGTAAGATTATCGACTAACTACTCCAGCAGATTTATAAATATTAGAATTTTTTATTTTATTATTCTATTGTTATTATTTTTATAATAACATCCTTTACAGCAATGACGGTAACTCATGGTGTAATTGTGCACAGTATACATAGTGTTACACTATTTGATACCCCTAATTTGATCAACGTAGAGTATCAGTTTTCGAGAACATTTCCAAAACTAGAGCTATCAGCAGTATCAATAACGCTTTATAATACAGCCAATGACCACAATTTTTAATGTATAAATCTTCGGAATTATTTATAATGAAAGTATGATGTTGTATATACTACAATTAAACCTTTAGAATCAACAAATTATGCAGTTCTTTCTTTTTTGTGTCTCGTTGGCGCCGGTTGTCCTAAGTGTCGGTGGACGAGTAGAGAGAGAGTCCGACACAGGGAAATAGGATGCACGCGTGTGCGGATACAGATTCTGAGGTGACCAGCCAGTGGGACAGCAGAAACTAGAAATACTAAGCTACATTAGTACAAGATATATATTTCGCATTAACATTATAATACTTAACTTTTACAAGTTTCATGACTGCAGACTAGTGTAATGCTGAAACATATCTAGGTACAAGCCTGCCTACTGATGAGTCTGTTCTAGTGCCTGTCCTATTGCCAAGTGACCGATGCAGTTCAGTGGAGGCCACGAGCGGAGTTGTAGCAGAGGGCGCTCGTGGCTGACGTCGTAAGAACGCCGCGCCGTGCTTGCATGGCGGCGCGCGGGTAAGGGACGTGGCGCGCTCAGACTTGTGCGACACCACACCGCTGCCCCCAAAAGGCCGCGCCGTCGTAGGGCGGAGGGCCACGGCGACGGCCTGGGCGGGGGCGTTACTCGTGGGTCGGGCGTCGTAGCTGAGGCTGGGATTAAAACGCCAGCTGCGCCACGGTATCCACCTTGCGATCCCCCCGAAAACCCACGAAAACGGGCGAAGGGCGCACACCTCCGCTCAGAGGGAGCAGGTCATCTTCTTATGAACTGCGTGGCCCAGGCTGGAGGCACGTACGGCCCCGGACTCGCTCTCGGTGAGGCAGTCAGTAACGGCGGAGGCGGCGTGGACGACTGCAACGCAGGCGCGTCGACGTCCATCGTGACGAACTCGTAGTCCGGGACGCTGGGCCCGTCGGCGAGCGATGTGTTTGTGCTCCCTGGTGATGAACTGGATCTGGAATCAAGAAACTCGAGAGAGGATCGCGCGGCCTGTGCAGGCGCAACTGCTTTGCGTGGCGCCGCAGCTCCGACCCTGTGGAAGAACGTACAACAAACATATTGCCGCCGAGTACGCGCTGAATGGTGCCCGGCGACAATCTCTTGTTTTCAGCAAACACCATGTACAGCACCGGCATAGATACCTGAAAACGCGAAGCACCATATGAACCGACTCGGTGCGTGGGAGGCCGCAGCAGGTGAAGGAGAGTGCGGTGACGGCGGCCCTATAGCAGCTCGGCAGGAGACGGGCCGTCACGTGGCATGCAAAGATACGTAGACAGGAAAATTTGAAGAGCTTGTTGCCTAGAGTGCAGACCTTTCATCTTGTCCATGTGAGACGGGACTGTTCTGCTTCACCATTGGACTGAGGGTGAAAAGGTGCGGTGGTGATGTGCTGAATGCCATTCACACGACAAAACTGTTGACATTCCGTACTAACTGAGGTCCATTGTCACTGACGATAGTTTAAAAGTAGGCCACTGTACGTAATAAAAGCTTTATTCTGGGAGGAGGCACCTAGATAAGAATTTATAATATATATATATATATATATATATATATATATATATATATATATATATATATATATATATATATAATTTTACTGCTAAAATTAGCGAGAGATCCGTGTGAACTACCGGCTAGTCCATGCCCAGCATTGAATTCAACGTAAATTACACAAAACATAGCCCTACCGGGGGGAGGATTTACACACAACACTCCATAATCAGCGTGCTGAAACGAGGCAGAAGCAGGGGCCACTATCGTAGTCGAAATTCAGCAAACCCGGAGGTACCACACCACACAACACAATATACAATAAAACTGCGAAGATGGCTCTGGTCTGTCGCGCCTTATTTCGAGGTGGTGCGTGAGTATAACAAAGATAAGTTGCATTTAGGTTAGACCGCGAGCAAACACGCTAACGGCGACACACAGGTACGTTACATGATCGCATTCCACTGAAAGTGAAGTGGTTAAAATTCGGATTCATTACACAAAATCACGGGGGAGTCTTAAGTTGCAATGTGAGAGTAAACTATCTAGACACTGGTTTTATGAGAAGTGGCCGCAATTCAGGCGACTAGCTGCAAACCCCGAAAGTCGGAACTCGGACCTACGTGGTTCCGAAAAACGATAAAACTGAATAAATTCAGTTCGGAAAAATAAAGAAAATTGCCTACAGTATGCAACCCATAGAAATGCTTAAAATTATCTAAGAAATCGAATGAAATACAGCTACACTCTATAGGGAGGATCAGAGAGACGCATGAGGTCCTGTCTCAGAGAAACCACAAAAATTAAATAATTATGGCGTCGGGAAAATGAAAATAAGAATTACGGCAAGCAACCATTAGAGATGTTTAGAATTACATAAGGAAGCGAATGAAATGCAGCTACATGTGATAGAAAGCGATTACAGAGACGGAAGAAGGCCGGTCACAGAAAAAAATAATAATAAAAAAATAAAAATAATAAAAATAATAAAAAGTAAATATATATATATAAATAAAAATAAATAAAAATAAATAAATAAAAACAAATAAAAAAAGATAAGAAAAAATAGAAAAGTGAAATAATTACAAAGACGGAAAAGTGAAAATAAAAGCCACGACATGCAACCTGTTGGATATTGAATGCAAACTACTTTGGGCTTTAGCGATCTGTAATGGACATTTCAGAGATTTTATATATTTGTACTCTCTGACTTTTATGCAGTCTATTATTAGTGTCTTTGGTGTAAATAAAGTTACGTTTGTCTGTTATACGTTTTAGCAGTTAAAATGTTTTTTTATCATTTATTGCATAATAACCATACAGAATTTCTTTCATGGTAGCAGAGCGTGGTTGTATTTTATGGTTACCGTTGCAACAGTAAATGATAAAAATTCTCAGTTGGTCAAACAACGTAACTTCAGCTATCAGCTAAGTGACGGAAACGGCGTGTTGTTTTTTCCCTGTATATAATTCAAGAAGATGTCAGGTTCTCATCAAAATCAGTTTCACATTGAGAAACTTACCGGGCGTGATAGTTATGCTAGTTGGAAGTTCTCAGTACAAGCATATTTAGAACATGACGAGCTCTGGGACTGTGTTTGCGGTGCCAATACTACTCCGAAGAAAGAAATTAAGGCAAGATCGAGGCTCATTTTATTATTAGATCCCATCGATTACGTGTACATACAAAATGCACCTACAGCTAACGAGATCTGGGAGAAACTGGAGCAAGCTTTCGATGACAGTGGTTTATACAGACGAGTTGCATTACTGAAAGACCTTATTACCACTCTTTTACCACTCTAAAAATGTTGAAGATTATGTGAACAAAATCATGTCAACCGCTCATAAATTAAGGAACATTAAATTTGAAGTCAATGATGAGTGGCTAGGGACGCTAATGTTGGCTGGTTTGCCTGAATCTTACAAACCAATGATTATGGGAATTGAAAGCTCTGGAATAAAAATCAGTGCAGACCTTATAAAAACAAAGTAACAGATCCGGAGAGTTCAGCATTTTTCACAGGAAAAAGACATGTTCAAGGAAAACAGGTGTATAAGCAAAACGCAGTGAAGTACATCAGGGGGCCACGGTGCTTCAGTTGCAATAAATACGGCCACATTGCTAAGCAGTGTCGCATGTCAAAGAAAAAGACGGCAAATAAATCAGAATAAGATAAAACTTTTGTCGCTGGTTTTACTGCTTCTTCACAATTGATGGATCCAGACGTGTGGTATGTTGACTCAGGTGCAGCAATGCACATGACAAATCGAAATGATTAGATGTATGATGTACGAAGTCGAGCGATAACTACTATGACAGGTGCCAGCAAGACACCGCCTCCTGTGAAAAGTATGGGAAGTGTCAATTTGATATTGAAAGGTAACGACAACAAAAGAATTCAGGTAAGAGACGTATTATTTGTTCCTAAACTTGCTGCTAATCTTCTGTCTGTCAGTGCTATGGTCAAAACGGATGCCAAGTAAATTTTAGGCATGATGGGTGTGATATATATATAACAAAGAGGAGAATTTTGTGTGTTCAGCGACATTGATAAACAATTTATATGTATTAAACACACACAGAGAAGTGAATGTTAATTTAACTTTCCCTCAGAATTTAAATTCCGTTATCCTATGGCATCGCCGTATGGGTCATTTAAATTTTAATGGTGTAAATAAGCTACCAGATTGTGCAAAAGGTGTTAGTTTGTCTGCTACCAGTAGTAATGGACCTGTCATTGGGAGGTATGAAATATTTTCTTACTTTCATAGATGATTATTCCAGAAATGTTTACGTGTATTTTTTAAAAGACAAACTCAGTATATTGGGAGCACAGACAATGGCAAAGAGTACTGTAACAAAAATTTCGAAGATTACGAAAATGGTATTAAGCATCAAGTAACTTAAAAAAAAAATGTTCAAATGTTTGTAAAGTCTATGGGACTACAGGGTTAACAGTCCCTAAACTTACAAACTACTTTTGAACTAACTAAGACTAAGGACGGCACAAATATCCAAGCCCGAGGGGGGATTCGAACCCCCGACCGCAGTGGCCGTGCAGACCGTGACTGAAGCGCCTCAGTCCCCTCGGCCACCGCGGCCGGCCATCAAGTAACTACTCCCTACTCTCCTCAGCAGAATGGTCTCGCAGAGCGTATGAATAGAACGCTAGTGGAAAGGGCAGAGTGTATGTTATTTGATGCTGCTCTACCTACACAATTCTGGGCAGAGGCAACAGCGACAGCTGCTTATATTATTAACAGAACACCTGCCAAAGCAATTGGTGGAAGGACGCCTTTGGAGCTGTGGACAGGTAGGAAACCTGATTTATCACATATGCGAATTTTTGGCTCAGAAGTTATGACTTTGATTCCTAAAGAAAAACGGCAAAAATGGGATTCAAAGTCCAGAAAGCTTATATTTGTTGGCTATTGTGATACAGAATTTCTTTCAAAATCCTTACAAATACATAGAATTTCATTAGCGAGCTACTGAAGGAGGTTGTACAATGCTCAGAGACAATTACTGCTAAAGACTAAGTGCATACTACAAGAAACAGCAAAATTAAAATTGGCGGGGAGAGAAGATCGCGAAATGTTAGCGGAAATCAGGATACATGCATAGTTACTTGCCTGAGGGTCATGGAGTTGGAAGTTGAAGGCTTTGATTTAAGTACCGACCACGTGGAACACATATCAGTCATGGAAGGAAACGATAAGAAAAATTTACCTGCAGTGTACAAAAATGAACATATCGTGTGTTAGAAACTGGGCCCCAAAAAGCTAGAAAGACATTACACAGAGTTCGTACGCCACCAAATAATCACATAAGGTTTGAATATACCAGGCAGTTATCACACTGCAACAAGTAACACATACTCTGCGTTTATCTGTTGGAAATAACTGGATTGAAAAACTGGAACACATTTCCGCGCCTGATTGGAAGGAACATTTCAAAAAATAAAATTAAAGCTAAGTTCAAGAGTCTAAGTTAAACATGCTACACAACGAATCGCTACCATCTCTGCAAGCACAAGACCAGACACAACCTTACCTCACCACGAGCCCAGCACTAATTGAAGTCTGAGTGGGCACTAGGTGGGAAAGCTACCGTAATCTGGGAAAACCACGAGTACAGCAGTGGTGGGGGGAGAAGATTGCATGACTCACCCAGGAGAAGGCTCATCGACTAGCTTGTAACCTAAGGATGTAGAAACCTCTTTGGTCGCATCAGCAGCAGGGGTTGGTAACGACTAACTATCGACTCTGAGCCAGAGAGAACCATGCAAAGCGAGCTATCCCTACCCACATTCAGACAGCCATTAGATTCTTGCACATCCATTTACAATTAAAACAAATACACATTCTCACAGGGACAATAATAGGTTATTAAAATAACGAAATCCTATCAATATTAACTAACCTCGAGAAGAGGGGTTCTAGTCCTAACGAAATGCTAATCAAGCGACGTCAAATAAATTACAATCTTATAGAAAATATATGGAAGACGACAGAGGGTCCTCTTTCATCACCCTTCATAAATTGAAAATTTTGTTGTAGGCCGAGGTAATTATATTTCATCAGAGACAGCCAATTTTTCTAAGCTAATATATGGTCGCCTTATGGGCATGCCTGGGGCATGTCACTTGAACACATCAAATACCAACCAAAAAAAAAATTGTAAAACACTAATTCCTATAAAAACTAAATCAATGGAGATGCAAAAGTGGTGGGTGAGACCACGGGATTGGAGCAATATGTATAAGAATCTAAAATTTATAAAGAAACATTGATAGACAAATCATAAATATAGAATATACATGACATTGAAACACAAAAAAATCACATAGTTGAACGTGTCATGTTGTATCACATAAACAAGCAGAGACTCCTGAATGAAATATCTCCACAATCTCATTACAGTCATATTTTAAAATTGCTGAGGGCGACCAGGGTCGCTACAGGAAAAGGGCCTCTTAGCAAGTGAATCGTATTTCACACTCTTTGGGCGTTCACTGTTTTGACTGCTCACACCATTTTCCCCCCTGACGCCGTCCTTCACATTGTTGTCCACTCAACACTGGTTTTAAGTCACAAACACTGTTCTCATCAGTTATAAACGTAAGCTAGGGCCTTTGAAGAGGGAGGGAGACAATCTTCTAGAAGATACTGGGAGGAAACTAAAATCTGCACACTTAAGAAAATACTTCAAACTTTTTGTGTCTCTTCCTCAGCTACTCAACTGCATCCGACGAGAGTATGATGGGGTGGTTACTGACCCTGGCGGCCCTTGTTCCTGTGGCAGGTGGCCCGACCAGTGCTCAGGCTGTGAAGGCTGAACTGTGGAAGAGGTCAGCGGCAGCGACTGACCAGCACGGCCCCGTCCTTTTGAGTGTGCTGATAGCCAGTAGCCCAGCACTCGGCATTGTGTAGCCATCTCTGCAAGCACAAGACCAGAACCAACCTTACCTCACCACGAGCCCAGCACAAATTGAAGTCTGAGTGGGCACTAGGTGGGAAAGCTACCGTAATCTGGGAAAACCACGAGTACAGCAGTGGTGGGGGGGAGAAGATTGCATGACACACCCAGGAGAAGGCTCATCGACTAGCTTGTAACCTAAGGATGTAGAAACCTCTTTGGTCGCATCAGCAGCAGGGGTTGGTAACGACTAACTATCGACTCTGAGCCAGAGAGAACCATGCAAAGCGAGCTATCCCTACCCACATTCAGACAGCCATTAGATTCTTGCACTCGGCGTTGTGTAGCCTGCCAGCCGCGCAGTTTTGTGTGGCTGCTAGTCATCCAAACTAGCCGGCTGTGACCGCTTGACCAGATTCCTGTTATGAAGGTGTGGTAGGTCGGCCGCTGGTCTTCCAGCTTCCCGCCAAACCCTTGGTAACTCCGGTTTCGGTATTGTTCCGCTCCTGCGCGCGAGGCAGGCGTGAATTCCAACAGACGCATGCCTCCGTCTTGGTCACAGACATCATCACATATCTGTCAACACTTTGGTACACATTGTTACCACAAGACACCCTAACCTTACAAGGAACTCCATAGTGCCCTCGAACTCCCTTTGAAAAAACATTTAAGAAAAATACGGTTGACATGTTTAGCCATAACATTGTAAAATTGAAATATTTATTAATATATACAAAAATTAGCACTTAAATTAGCCAAATGGCGAATAGTTCTACAAATTCCATAAAATATTTTAAATTAAAGATACAATATTCACCGATATAAGAACTCTGTTTCAAATCAAATTGCAGCGCAAAACACAACAATTGACATATTACATTGAAATCGAACAGTGGTACCTATCAATAATAAAATAGGTAAACTTATAACATGATACGAGGGGGGCCAGAAAGTAAGTAAAAAGAAATTGTACACAGATACAGAAAAAAAAAATTTTATGCAAAAAATTCTACAATTCTACAAATTTTTCACATAACTGCCGAAATTTTGTAGGCACTTGTCATAGCGTGCCACACGTTTTTGCATGCATCCTTCACAGAAAGTTGCCGCTTGTGTATTTAACCATGTGGTAACAGCTCTTTATCATCGTCGAAGTGTTGACAACCAAGGACAGATTTTAGGTGTCTGTACACACGGTGCAACCCACGCTTCTGATCACAAGCCACACAGGTAAAACAGCAAGGGCAGGTAAACGTGGTAGAAGTAACGTCAGGCGTTTCCTCTCAGCAGAGTACGAGTATGTCTGAACACACAGTGCAACCAACGCACTTCAAGACAAGCCGCAGAGGTAAAACAGCACAGGAAGCTAACCGTGGCGGAACTAACGTCAGGAGTTACTTCTGAGCAGAAGATGAGAATGCCTGAAGTCAGGGTGCAACCAATGCTATTGAAGAAAAGTCGCACAGGTAAAAAAGCACAGGAACCAAACAGTTTCGGAACTAACGTCAGGTGTTACTTCTGGGCACAGTAGGAGTATGTCTGAACACACGGTGCAGGCAATGCACCTGAAGAAACGGCGCACAGGTAAAACACCACAGGCAGATAACTGTGGCGGAGCTAACGTCAGGCGCTACTTCTGACCAGAGGACGAGTATGTCTGAACACACGGTGAAGCAAACGCTACTGAAGACAAGCCACACAGGTAATACAGCGCAGGCACTTAACCGTGGTGGAACTAACGTCAGGCGTTACTTCAGAGCAGAGTACGAGTATGTCCGAACACATGGTGCTGCCAATGCTTCTGAAGACAATCCCCACTGTTAAAGCAGCACAGCAGCTAACCGTGGCGGTATTTCTGAGTAGAGTACGATTATGTCTCAACACACAGTGCACCTTATGCTTCTGAAGACAAGCCTGACAGGTAGATCAGCACAGGCAGCTTAAATGGCAGAACTAACATTAGGCGTTACTTCTGAGCAGTGTACGAGTATGTCTGTACACACTGTGCAACCAACGGTCCTGAAGACAAGCCACACGGGTAAAACAGCACAGAAAGCTAACTGTGGCCGAACTAACATCAAGACTTACTTTGAGCAGAGTACGCGTATGTCTGAACACACGGTGCAACCAACACTGCTGAAGACAAGCCACAAAGGTAAAAAAGCTCAGTCAGATAACCATGGATGAACTAACATCAGCTGTTACTTCTGAGCAGAGTACGAGTATGTCTGAACACCATTGCAACTAACGCTCTTGAAGACGAGCCACACAGGTAAAACTGCACAGGCAACTAATCGTAGCGGAACTAACACCAAGCGTTACTTCTGAGCAGAGTACGAGTATGTCTTAACACACAGTGCAACCAACGCTCCTGAAGACAAGTCACACAGGTAAAACAGCACAGGCAGCTAACAATGGCAGAACTAACATCAGGCGTTACTTCTGGGCAGAGTACGAGTATGTCTGTACACACAGTGCAATCAGCGCTCCTCAAGACAAGTCTCACAGGTAAAACAGCTCAGGCAGATAACTGTGGCCGGCCGCGGTGGCCGAAGGGACTGAGGCGCTCCAGTCACGGTCAGCACGGCCACTACGGTCGGGGGTTCGAATCCCCCCTCGGGCATGGATATTTGTGCCGTCCTAGTTCGTAAGTAGTTCATAAGTAGTTCGTAAGTTTAGGGACTGATGACCCCGTAGTTAAGTCCCATAAGCTTAACAAACATTTGAACATTGATTTGAGATAACTGTGGCGGAACTAACGTCAGGCGTTACTTCCGTGCAGTGTATGAGTATGTCTGTACACACGGTGCAACCAACGCTCCTGAAGACAAGCAACACAGGTAAAACTGCGCCACAGTGGAGTAGGCGAGCGGTCTAAAGCGTCTCGCTGCAGAAGCGCGCGGTTGCTCACCGTGGAGGTTCGTTTTGTGTCCCAGCCTCGTCCCCGCTTTTGTGTCTCGTTTCCGTCGTAGGTGTCGGTGGCCGAGTAGAAAGAGACCGACACATGAATAAAGAATGCTCCCTTCTGCAGGTACGAAGGTGAGCAGCCAGTGGGACAGCAGAAACTAGAAACACTAGAGTAAATTAGAACGATATATATTTTTTAGTGGTGGCCACGAGCGCTATAGCAGTAGAGGGCGCTCGTGACAGAAGTCATAAGAACGCCGCGCCATGCGTGCATGGCGGCGCGCGGCTAAAGTAAGTGGCGTGCACTTCATACTCGTGCGACACCACACCCTTCCCCTCTAAACCGCCGCGTCGTCGTGGCTTTGGGCTGAGGGCCACGGCGACGGCACTGGGAGGAGGGTCCGGGCGGGGGCGTTACTGGAGGGACGGGAGTCGTTGCTGAGGCTGGGATCGAGACGCCGTCCACGCCCCGGTATACACCTTGCGATCCCCCGGGAAACCCACCAAAACCAGGTGCTTGGCCCAAGCTGGGGGGATGATCTCGTAGTCCGGGGAAGCTGGACCCGGCGGCGAGCGATGTGGCAGTGGTCCCTCACGGTGAACTGGGTCTGGAATCAAGAAACCCGAGACAGCATCCCGCGGCCTGTGCAGGCGCAATTGGTTTCCGACCCTGTGGAAGAACGTACAACAAACATATTGCGACCGAGCACGCGCTGAATGGTGCCCGGAAGCCATCGTTTCTTTCCAGCAAACACCCTGTACAGCACCGGCGTCGAAACCTGAAAACGCGAAGCGTCATACGAACCGACTCGGTGTGTGGGAGGCCGCAGCAGGTGAAGGAGAGTGTCGTGACGGCGGGCGAGTAGCAGTTTGGCAGGAGACTGGCCGTCACGTGGCATGCACCGATACGTAGACAGGAAAATTTGAAGAGCTAGCTGCCTGGAGTGCTGACCTTTCATCTTTTCCATGTGAGACTTGAATGTTCGAACTAAACGTTCTGCTTCACCATTGGACTGAGGGTGATAAGGTGCGGTGGTTATATGCTGAATGCCATTCACACGACAAAACTGTTGAAATTCTGCACCAACAAACTGATGTCCATTGTCACTGACGATAGTTTCAGGCAAACCTTCGATGCAAGACACTGATGTTAAGGCACTGATAGTTCTAGACGTCGTCGTTGAGTTCATGGCAATCACAATAGGAAACTTACTGAAAGCGTCTACAACGATTAACCAGCGCGTATTCCAGAAACGAGGAACAATCACTCTTGTTTGGTCGTTGTCCGTTTGTAACAACAGAACATGCTGACTTATAGATAATGCATGACGTTGTGCAAAATAAAGTCGAACCAGAGGCCGCTCAATGTCTTTGGCTCTGGCAGGCCAACCAAAGCGAACAAAACGTAATACCACACTTAGGTCTGCATACACAGCTGTTTCCTGTGCAACCCGACGAAAGTTCAAAGGGAAATCTGCGACAGTGGAAGCATCTCTGGAGTCTATCTAACGACATGCTATTTCTGAAGTATCAAACGACACATCCTGGCCTACCGGAAGTCGGAAAAGTAAGTCCGCGTTGGCATGTTGAGTGGTAGGTCGGTACAAAATCTCATACTGATAATTAGACTATATAAAGGACCATCTCTGAAGCTTTTGTGCCGTACGTGGCGGAATTGGCTTTGTGGGTGAGAACAACGACGTGAGAGGTTTGTGGTCTTTCAACAAATAGTATTTTCTGCCATAGAGATAATGATGAAACTTTGTGACGCCGTAAATGATTGATAAGGCCTCCTTTTCTATTTGGCTGTAATTCTGTTGCGTTGGCGTTAGTAGATTTGATGCAAAGGCAATAGCACGATCGTGAGAACCAATACGATGTGACAATATTGCCACCCAGACCGTATGACGAGGCATCCACTGCTAGCACTACAGGCTTGTGTGGGTCAAAGGGAATGAAACATGCATCACTGAGTAGTGCAGACTTTAATTTGTCAAAGGCAACCTGGCAATCTTTAGACCGTACAAAAGGAACATTCTTCCTACGTAAGTGAGCTGCAATCTTAGAGGCATTGAGAATAAACCTGAAATAGTAGTTAAGCTTTCCCATTACTGCTTGTAATTCATGCACATTCTTAGGAGGAGGCAAGTCTTTCATTGCTCGAAGATGTAACTGTAAGGGATGGATTCAATGGGCATTAATCACATGGCCTAGGTACTCTATTTCAGTTTGAAAAAACGAACACTTTGCTTTATTGCAACGTAGACCTGCTGCAGTCAACAGTTTGAAAAGACACTCCATGTTGGATAAATGTTCTTCAACTGTACGCCCTGAGACCACAATATAATCTAAATATTTCAAGCAGCACCGTACTGAAACTGTCAGCTGTTCCAAAAAACGCTGAAAAATAGCGGGGGCGGAAGAACTGCCAAAGGGTAGGCGTTGAAATTGATAAAGGCCCATGTGAGTATTAATGACGAAAAACTTCTTTGACTCGTCATCTAGCGGAAATTGTAAGTATGACTCTGCTAAATCAATCTTAGAAAAGAAGCGAGACTGTCTTAATTTGTTCCTCAGGTCTGGACATGGGTAAGTGTCTACAACCAACGCTCCTGAAGAGATGCCAGACAAGTAAAACAGCACAGGCAAATAACCATAGATGAACTAACATCAGGCGTTACCTCTGAGCAGAGTACGACTATGTCTGAACACACAGTGCAAGCAACGTTTCTCAAGACACGCTGCACAGGTAAAACAGCTAAGGCGGCAACCCGTGAAGGTACTAACGTCAGACGTTACTTCTGAGCCGAGTACCAGTATGACTGAACACACGGTGCAACCAACGCTCTTGAAGACAAGCTGCACAGGTAAAACTGCTCAGACAGCTAACGTTGGTGGAACTAACGTCAGGAGTTACTTCCGAGTAGAGTACGACTATGTCTCAACACACAGTGCAGCCTACACTCCCGAAGACAAGCCGCACAGATAAAACAGCACAGGAAGCTTACCGTGATGGAACTAACGTCAGAGTGCAGAGTACGTGTATGTCTGATCAGACGGTGCATCCAACGCCCCTGAAGAAAAGCCGCGCAGGTAAAACAGCACAGGTAGATAACCTGGTGGAACTAACGTCAGGCGTTACTTCTGAGCAGAGCACGAGTACGTCTGAACACACAGTGCAACTAACGCTCCTGAAGACAAGCCACACAGGTAAAACAGCACAGGCCGCTAACCGAGGTGAATCTAACGTCAGGCGTTACTTCTGAGCATAGTACTAGTATGTCTGAAAACACAGTGCAACCAACGCTCCTGGAGACACGTAACACAGGTAAAACAGCACAGGCAGCTGACCGTATTGCAACTACTGTAAGGTGTTACTTTTGAACAGATTACGAGTATGTCTGTACGCACGGTGCAACCCATTCTTCTGATCACAAGCCACAAAGGTATAACAGCAGAGCCAAGTAACCGATACTTTTAAGCAGAGTACGAATATGTCTGAACACACACTGCAACCAACGTTCCTGGAGACACGTAACACAGGTAAAACATCACAGGCAGCTATCCGTGGTGGAATTAACATCAGGCGTAACTTCTGAGCAGATTACAAGTATGTCTGAACACACAGTGCAACCATCGCTCCTGAAGAGAAGCCACACAGTTAAAACAGCACACGCAGCTAACCGTGGTGGAACTAATGTCAAGCGTTACTTCTGAGCAGAGTACGAGTATGTCTGTACACACGGCGCAACCCAAGCTTCTGATCACAAGACACACAGATAATACTGCAGAGGCAGGTAACCGTGGCGCAACTAACGTCAGTCGTTACTTATAAGCAGAGTACGAATATGTCTGAACACACAGTGCAACCAACACTCCTGAAGACAAGCTACACAGGTAAAAGAGCACAGGCAGTTAACCGTGGTGGAACTAACATCAGGCATTACTTCTGAGCAGAGTACGAGTATGTCTGAGCACACAGTGCAACCAACGCTCCTGAAGACAAGAAACACAGGTAAAGAAGTACAGGCAGTTAACCATGGCGGAACTAACGTCAGGCGTTACTTCTAAACGTAGTACGAGTAGTTTTGCGCAGATTACGACTATGTCTGAACACACGGTGCAACCAACACTCCTCAAGACAAGTCGCACAGGCAAAACAGCACAGGCAGATAACCATGGATGAACTGACGTCAGGCATTACTTCTGAGCAGAGTACGAGTATGTGCAACCAACGCTCCTGAAGACAAGCCACACAGGTAAAACAGCACAGGCCGCTGACCGTGCAGGAACTAATGTCAGGCGTTACTTCTCAGCAGAGTATGACTATGTCTGAACACTCTGTGGTACCATCGGACCTGAAGACAAGACACAGGAAAAGCAGCATAGGTAGCTAACCGTGCAGAAACTAACGTCAGGCGTTACTTCTGAACACACAGTGGAACAATCGCACCTGAAGACAAGCCACACACAAAAAACAGCACAGGCAGGTAACCGTGCAGGAACTAACGTCAGGCGTTACTTCTGAACAGAGCACGAGTACGTCTGAACACACAGCGCAACCACCGCTCCTGAATACAAGCCACACAGGTAAAACAGCACAGGAAGTTAACCGTAGTGGAATTAATGTCAGGGGTTACGTCTAAGCAGATTACGAGTATATCTGAACACACAGTGCAATTAACGCTCCTGAAGACAAGCTACACCTGTAAAACAGCACAGGCAGCTAACCGTTGGGGAACTAACGTCAAGTATTACTTTTGCGCAGATTACGACTATGTCTGAACACACGGTGCATCCAACGCTCCTCAAGACAAGCGACACATGTAAAACAGTTCAGGCAGCTAACCGTAGCCGAACTAACATCAGGCGTTATATCTGAGCAGAGTATGAGTATGTTTGAACACACGGTGCAACCAACACTCCTGAAGACAAGCCACACAGGTAAAACAGCACAGGCAGATAACCATGGATGAACTGACGTCAGGCATTACTTCTGAGCAGAGTACGAGTATGTGCAACCAACGCTCCTGAAGACAAGCCACACAGGTACATCTACATACATACTCCGCAATTCACCATAAGGTGCGTGGCGGAGGGTACACTGTACCACTGCTAGGCATTTCCTTTCCTACTCAACTCCCAAATTGAACGAGGAAAAAAAGAATGCCTATATGCCTACGTACGAGCCCTAATTTCTCTTATCTTGTCTTTGCGATCTTTACGCGAAATGTGAGTAGGCGGCAGCAAGATCGTACTACACTCAGCTTCAAATTCCGGCCCTCTAAATTTACTCAACAGAAATTCACGAAAAGATCGTCGTCTTTCTTCCAGCGATCCCCAATTGAGTTGCCGGAGCATTTCCGTGACACTCGCGCATTGGTCTAACCTACCGGTAACAAATCTAGCTGCTCGTCTCTGAACCGCCTCTATGTCTTCCTTTAAACTGATCTGCTGCGGGTCCCAAACACTTGAGCAATACTCAAGACGTGGTCGTACAAGCGTTTTATACGCTGTCTCCTTTACAGGTGAAGTACATCTTCCCAAAATTCTCCCAATAAACCGAAGTCGGCTGTCCGCCCTACTCTTAACTGTCCTTACATGCTCGTTCCATTTCATATCGCTCTGCAATGTTACGCCTAGATATTTGAACAACGCGACAGCATCAAGTAGCTCACTACTAATGCTATATTCGAGCATTATGAGATTGTTTTTTCTACTCATGCGCATCACCTTACATTTTTCCACATTGAGAGCTAGCTGCCAATCTTTGCACCAACTAGAAATTTTGTCTAAGTCATCCTGCAGGCTATTACAGTTAGTTAAGGACGACACCCTCCCATACACCACAGCATCATCAGCAAACAGCCGCATATTACAACTTACTCTGTCCATCAGATCATTTATATAGATAGAAAATAATAGCGGTCCTATCACACTCCCCTGGGGCACGCCTGACGATACACCAGTCTCTGATGAGCACTCGCCGTCGAGAACATTGTACTGCGTTCTATTACTTAGGAAGTCTTCCAGCCATTCACAAATCTGTGAACCTATTGCATAAGCTCGTATTTTCGTTAGCAGTCTGCAGTGTGGCACCGCGTCGAACGCCTTTTCGAAGTCGAGAAAAACACAATCCGTCTGTTGCCCTTCGTCCATGGCTCGCAAGATGTCATGTAAGAAAAGGCCAAGCTGAGTTTTACATGAACGAGGTTTCCTAAAACCGTGCTGATTCATGGAAAGAAGCTTTTCCGTTTCAAGGAAATTTACTATATTCGAACTGAGAATATGCTCCATAATTCTACATGAAATTGATGTCAACGATATTGGCCTGTAATTGTGAGGGTCAGTTCTCTTTCCTTTCTTATAAACGGGAGTCACCTGCGCTTTTTTCCAATCACTAGGAACTTTGCGCTGAATTAAAGATTCGCGATAAATGCAAGCTAAGTAGGGGGCCAACGCCGCAGAGTAGTCTTTGTAAAACCGAACTGGTATTCCATCCGGACCAGCAGACTTTTTCGTATTTAGCTCTCTTAGCTGCTTCTCTACACCGGAAATACCTATTGCTATGTCCCCCATTTCGGAATTTGTACGTTGATCAAATGATGGTACATTTGTGCGGTCCTCCTGCGTGAAAGATTTCTTAAAGGTTAAATTTAGAACTTCAGCTTTCCGTTTGCTTTCTTCTATTACTGCCCCGGAATGATCAACGAGTGACTGGACAGTGGGCTTTGACCCGCTTATCGATTTTATATAGGACCAGAATTTTTTCGGGTTCTCGGAAAGATCTTTTGTTAAGGCTGTGATAATTATTGTATGCTTCGCGCATTGATCCTTTTATAGACGCACGAATCTCTACTAGCTTTTGCCTGTCATCATTTGCGTGTTCTTTTTTGAATCGAGAGTGCAACAGACTTGCTTTCTCAGCAGCTTTCTAACATTATTATTATACCAAGGTGGATCTTTTCCATCCTTAATCGTCTTTACTGGCACATATTTCTCTAACTCTTTATTAACAATGCACTTAAATTTAGTCCACAATTCCTCTACATCCATAGTCCCGGAATTGAACGATGTCCATTCATTTTGTAAGTGCGATCGTAACATTTGCTTATCGGCTCTTCCCAACAAAAACACGCTCATAGTCTTCTTGATTGGTTTATGAAATTTGGTCATCATCGACGCTATGACGATATCATGATCACTAATTCCTGTCTCTACATAGACATCGTTAATAAAGTCAGGCCTGTTTGGGGCTAAAAGGTCTAGAATATTTCCATTTCGCGTGGTTTGCCGGTTTAACTGCTCAAGACAGTTTTCGAAGAATGTCTCCAAAAGTAGTTCGCTAGACTGCTTGTTTGTACCGCTTGAAATGTAACTAGCGAGGTCCCAATCTATACTCTTAAGGTTGAAATCTCCTCCGACTAATATTACATGTCCCGGATACCTATGCACTACCTCGTGTAGACTTTCTTTGAATGATTCTAAAACTGCTACAGCAGCACTGCAAAACAGCCAGCTATTAACTTTACTTCTTGTAGACCTGTTATACGTGCCCAGATAACTTCACAGTTACTTTCAACATCGATCTCAGTAGAAACAATATCTTTATGCACAGCGATGAACACTCCTCCTCCAGTTGTATCCGGTCTATCTTTCCGATATACATTCCACGCTTCGCTAAATATTTTTGAACTTCTCACATCATGATTTAGCCAGCTTTCGGTGCCTAAAACTATCTGAGCGCAATAACTTCCATACAGTGCGTCAATTTCGGGAACTTTGTTTCTGATACTCTGAAAGTTCGCGGCTAATATTTTGATGTTCGAATTTTTGTTCCGAACGTGGCCTGAATTCGCTATTTGAATGATGGCAGGCGAGTACTCATCAGAGTTAGCGCCTAGCCTAAAAAAACACCATGTGCACTCCACAAGTACACTGCTACCCGAGTAGCCGCTTCCATAGTGTAGTGCACCCGTGATCTATCGAGGGGCACCCTACAATTCCCCACCCGATAACGCAGATCCAGAAATCTGCAGCCATGACTGTTACAGAGTCGGCGAAGCCTCTGGTTCAGGCCCTCCACTCGGCTCCAAACCAAAGAATCCCCGATCAACCCTGTGAACAATGCTGCCAGCCGCTCGTAGGACCTGAGGTGTCCTCAGAACCCAAGCGACAAGCGTCATTGGTGCCGACGAGACCCACGACTTGCAGTAGACTGCACGCCGTACCCTCGATAGCCGCCGGCAAGTCCGCCTCCACATCTCGGATGAGGCCCCCCGGCAGACACACCGAGTGCACGTTGGAATTCCTTCCGGATCTGGACGCTATCTGCCTAAGGAGCTCCATCACGCGCCTAACATTGGAGCTGCCAATAACTAATAATCCCCTCCCCCCGTGCACCTGCTCGGACCCTGCTGAAGAAGTGGCCTCGCGTTCACTCACAGGACGAACGGGCGCGGACGGACGTCCAGCCTCCACATTGGCCTTCCGCCTCGAGCGACGCGAACGCCGTACAACCCGCCACTCCCCTTGCGGAGAAGGCGGCTCGACGACGTCCGGTACACCTGAAGGTGCCTCGGTAGCAGGGACAGAAAGCGCAGCGTGAGACACGTCAGGTGTTCACTAGACGCACCAGATTCCCCACCATCGCTGCACCCCGAGACAGCAACCTCAAGACGGCTGACCATAGACAACAGCACGCTCAGCAGTTCGCGAACCGCGGCCAACTCCTCCTGCGTCCGCACACAGCAGGCACACATCCTATCCATCCTATCGATACAATTAACTGCAGAAAGTAGAAAACTAAATAATCAACTTTTAAGAAGCCTAGTACTCTGATAAAAGCGGCTGGCTTCTGACTTAACTGTGGTCAGTGGTAACTACACTGTCAAGTCAACAAAACTAAGTCCGGCAGTTATCAAAATAAACAAGAATAGCTATGGAATACACAGTTATCAAACGCGCGGGAAAATAAGCTTAGCGCTGTTTTCGATGTGGCACTGGTGGCAGCTGGCACTGGACTGACTGACAACGAGCTTTAGTAACGGTCTCTGACTTGTTTTCAAATAAACCACTCAAAGACGAAGACTAAACGCAACGGTATTTCACAAGTACGATAGAAAAAACTATTAAAACAGTAGTACAAACGAAAACTGCAAGTACGCGGGAATAAACCTCTTAAAACAAAGTACTAACGAAAATGAACTAGACTGGCAAATTAAAATTCACACAAAATAAATTAAGATACTTAGCGCTGTTTACGATGTGTCACTGGTGGCAGCTGGCACTGGACAACAGCTCAGGCAGCCTACTGAGGCCGAACTAACGTCAGGCGTTACTTCTGAGCAGATTAGGAGTATGTCTGAATACACGGTGCAACCAACACTCCTGAAGACAAGCCACACAGGTAAAACAGCACAGGCAGATAAACGTGGATGAACTAACGGCAGGCGTTACTTCTGAGCAGAGTATGAGTATATCTGAACACACAGTGCATTCAACGCTCCCTTAGACAAGCCACACAGGTAAAACAGCACAGACAGCTAACCGTGGCCGAACTAATGTCAGGCCTTACCTCTGAGCAGAGTACGCGTATGTCTGAACACACGGTGCAACCAACTCTCCTGAAGACAAGGCGCACAGGTAAAACAGCACAGGCAGCTAACCGGAACTAACGTCAGGCGTTATTTCTTAGTAGCTTACGAGTGCACTTAACGGTCCTGAAGACAAGCCGCACATGTACCATAGTCTGATTGCACACTTTCGATTTTCGAATGCCGTTTAACTCCGAACTGATGTAATGATGTCTGAAGAAGGTACGAACATATGAATAGGTACTCAATCATGTGTGTTGCTCGAACTGTATACAGAGCCCAGTATGTTGTTCTCGATGGCGAGAGGCTAGGGTACCGGCAGGAGTGTCCCAGAGGAGTTGTAGAACTGCTGTTGTCTTATATATATGTACATGATCTGATGGACAGAGTGATTTGCAATCTGCGGCTGTTTACTGATGATGCTGCGGTGCACAGGAAGTTGGCGATATTCAGTGGCTGTAGAAAAATGCAGGATTAATTTGGACCAATTTTTTAGATGGAGTGAAGAATGGCTATTAGCGAATAATTTTCTAATGATCGGAATGATTTTTACAGAATAAAGGACAACATCTTAACACCAAAAGAAAAGTACATGTTTGAGTGCCTAAAGTAATAAATTTGGTGTGTTCTCCTATCAAAAAAATAAAGATAAAATAAAAATAAAAAATAAATAAAAATAAATAAATAAATAAAATAAAATAAAAAATAGTTATTTTAAAGTCAGTAGAAGGTAAGTACTGTAAAAGACACAATCGATTAAAATCGACTATGACGATTTTATCACCTCATAGACGCCAATCTCCGTCCCGAACGCACCGTCCCATCTGCACTAAAAATCACCCTCGGCACTCCACGCCTCCAGGCGTGGTGCCAACAAAATCGAAAAGTTATGCTCCAGACGGTCGATAAAAGTGTTATAATTGGCCGCAGTTTGCAGGTACGCCCCGGAAAGGTCCCTGCTTTACGATCGAGGACAATGTCTTCCTAGGGTCGCCGACAGACCGTGAGGGTCTGCGCAGAGTTTACAGTGCTGCAGGGCTGGCTTTCTCCCTCCAGAGGCTATCGAGGCGTGCCCTGCCCACCAGGGGTGGCAGCGGCTTCTCGCTTCAGATGTCGACCTCCAGGAACGCCCGTGCGAGGCCAGGGCGGCTTCTGCCCTCCCCCACCCCCGCAACAGGGCGGCATCCTGTCCCGCTTTTTCGCTGGTGGCGGCGAGAGCCTAGCAGCAAGCTCCCAGGTGGGTTACTCTCAATGAACCGATATCATGCAACGACCATTCCTATCATCTGGCATTAAAATAAATTTGGAAGATTTATAATATAAACAACCTATCACCAAAGGAAATAAACAGAATAAATAAAAAGTTGAATAAAATGATTAAAATAGCATCGCTACATCTATAGACCAATCGCTATACTATCTGCTTTTTCAAAAATATTTGAATATTGTATGTCCACAAGACTAGAAACATTTTTAGAGTCCAACAATATAATCTCTTGTTCCCAATATGGGTTCAGGAAAAATATGTCCACAACAAACGCGTTGTATGCATTTCTGGAAAAGTGTTCAGAACTTGTTGACCATAAGCAACCTGCTATTGGCATATTCCTAGATCAATCCAAGGCTTTTGATATGGTTGACCACAAGCTGCTCCTTATGAAACTCCAAAAGTATGGAATCAGGGGTGTAGCCCACAGTTGGTTTGGTAGCTACCTCGGCGAAAGGATGCAGTACGTCGAAATAAAAGATCCAAAGACATCCTGAGCTTGCAGGTCAGATATACTACATACAAAGAATGGCGTGCCTCAGGGGTCTATTCTTGGCCCTATCCCCTTCCTTTTGTTCATCAATGACCTCCCAGAACACATACCTGATGCCAGCTCCTTTCTGTATGCCGATGATACAAATATCTTGATTACCGGTAATGTCGACATACTACAAGACGCAATCAATGAAACCACCACTCGATTACACTCTTGGTTTGAAGCAAATAGATTACTCATAAATACACAGTAAACTGTAAGCATGAATTTTCACACAAGACAAAATCTTACTCCGTGTAATGCAGCAGTAGTCATTGGCAAAGACTCCATTGCTATCCGACAGGGCACCAAATTTCTTGGACTTACCATAAGCAATACTTTAAATTGGAAACCACACATTGAGGCTTTGTCACAGAAACTCAACAAAACATGCTATTTACTACGATCAATCAGAGATACAGTCAGTATAGATACTTTGAGGCTGATATACCATGCCCTGTTTGAGTCCGTTTTGAGCTATGGTTTGATCTTCTGGGGAAGTAGTTCTGAATCCCTTGTAATTTTGAAAATTCAAAAACAAGTGGTTAGAATAATAGCTTTGAAATAAAAATTTGAACACTGCAAAACACTGTTCAAAAAACTAAAAATACTCTCACTCCCATGTATCTATATACTGGAAGTGGCTTGTTGTACAGTCCGATACCTGGAGTCAACCGACAAAAATGCTGACCGCTTACATGACACACATGACACAAGAAATAAAACCCACCTGCAGATTATACCTCACAACACTAAACTATATACTAATGGGTCTAAGTATATGGGCATCAAAATTCATAACCACCTCCCTCACGACTTAAAAACAATCAAAAATCCAAAAATAATGAGAATTAAATTAAAGGAACTATTACTAAATCACTGCTTCTATTCTATTCAGGAATTTCTGGGGACAAAATTCTAAGTTATATCTGTAAACTGATATGTTATAGGCCTAGCTATAAGATTTACATGTAATGTCTTATCTGTATGTACTCTACTCTGCATCAAAATTTAAATTGAAACATTAATCTATTATGGGAACTTTGCAAATCCTGTTGATTACACTTCTAATGTAATATGTTTCAGCTATAAGAATTTGCATACTAAATTATCCATGATAATTTAAAGAACTGCTATTTTCTTCTTATAAATATCTTGATTAATTTAAACAAGTACTGTACTTCTTCTGCTTATAATTATTTTGCTTATATTTTTCTGTCATGTGAAGTCTATAACTCCATACCCTTGTACTAATGTAATATGTTATAGCTAAAAGAATTTGCTTACTAAATAATCAGTGATATATTTTCTGCCATGCAAGTCTGTAACTCCATGTTCTTGTAACTAATGTAATATGTTATACCTAAAAAAATTGACTTACAAAATTATCCATGATATATTTTCTGCCATGTACGTCTGTAACTCCCCATGTTCTTGTAACTAATGTATTATATTATAGCTAAGAGAATTTGCATACTAAATTATACATGATAATTTTAAGAACTAATATTTTCAACTTACAGATATTCTCATTAATTTAAACAAGTACCATTATTTTTCTGGTTGTAATTATTTTTGCATCTGGTTGTAATTATTTTTGCATATATTTTTCTGCTTATAATTATTCTGCGTATATTTTTCTGCCATGTGTAAGAAAGTCTGTAACTCCATGTCCTTAGCCTTAATTTAATTTTTATAGCTCTATTTGCCTTATTGTACAAAGTACGAAGTGTTTTATTCCTAGTGACTTGTCCTATATCACTTTTATTCCTAGTGACTTGTCCTATATCACTGTGTGCTCTACTGAACAAATGTTTGATCTACAGGACAAATAAAACCAAACTAACTCAAATACATCGCCGCCGTCCATCATCCGTCTAACCAAGATGGATAAAGAGTGTGTGTTTAAAAAAATAAAGAAGAATTGGGGCCCTTCAACACTTTTCTGGGGAACGCCAGATATTACTTCTGTTCTACTCGATGACTTAGCGTCAACTACAACGTGCTGTTTCCGACAGGAAATCACTAATCCAGTCGCACAAATGTGGCGATATTACATAAGCATGCAATTTGATTAGAAACGCTTGTGTTGGACACTGTCAAAAGTCTCACGGAAACCTAGAAATACGGAATCTATTTAACATCCTTTATCGATAGCACTCATCACATCATATGAGTAAAGATCTGTGTTTCATAAGAACGATACTTTCTGAGTCTGTGTTGAGTACAGGACAATAAGTAGTTCTCTTCGAGGTAGTTCATGATATTTGAGGAAATGTTCTAAAATCCTGCTGCAAACCGACGTCATTGATATAGGCCTGTAATTTTCTGGGTCACTCCTATTGGCATCCTTGAATATTGGAGTGACCTGTGCAACTTTACACTCTTTGGGTACGCATCGTTCGCGAAGCTAGGTATGGGTGTAATGCATCGTCATACTCTGAAAGGAACCTAATTGGTATACAGTCGGGACCGAGAAACTTACTTTTGTTAACTGATTTAAGTTGTTTTAATACTCAGGCGATATTCGCTTCTAAATTACGGATGGTGGAAGCTGTTATTGACAGGAATTGTGGAGTATTTGCTGCGTCTCCTCTAGTGAAGGAATTTCGGAAAAGCTGTGTTAGCAATTTCACGTACGGTTCGGCCCTGAGACTACATCGAACAATATTTGCTTAACAGATGTGTACATAGACCAATACGTGTATGTTGCGTTTGACTACTACAACATAATTTCGAAATCACACATGAAATTAACGTAAAGCCGTAATTTGAGCTTTCTGGTCCGAGATTTGAATCTAATTTCTTTACATTTCAGGTGTTATGCTATCACGATAACATCATTTGTGGTCCAGGCTCAAATCTATTGAATAATAGGCGTTTTGCGCGGGGACTAAAAGCACAGCATTTTTCAGCAGTTGCAAACGTGGGGAATGGTAACAATAATTAGGTGTGGGAAAGTTAGGCACAGAATTTCAAATGTTTGTATAGCTTATGGGACTTAACTACGGGGTCACGAGTCCCTAAACTTACAAACTACTTATGTACTAACTAATCCTAAGGACGGCACAAATATCCATGCCCGAGACGGGATTCAAACCCACGACCGTAGTGGCCGTGCAGACGGTGACTGGAGCGCCTCAGTCCCCTCGGCCACCAGAGTGAAACAGGAAGAAGAAGGAACACAGAAGCGACGTGATACGCTACAGACAGCGGTGACAACTAGCAGTCTGTGAGACTCTACGGGTAGAGCAGGGGCACACTGTGCAGATCATGGCCACAGCTTCGGGTTCTCCAGCGTCGACATCGGCAGCCACCACCACCGCTCCTCCAAGCAGTACAGCAGTAGCAGCCAGCATGATTGACGAGTCAAGTTCATATGCCGAGGGTACAGATACTGTATGTGTGACTCTGAAGATTTCTTGTCGGTGATGGAAGTTATCATGATTAAGGAATCACCCACTTTGTCTGGTTCAGATAATGTCAACGAGCCGGTTATTCCGAATTCTTAACGTAGTGTCATCGATACGGAAAGTGTTAGTACGGCAGATGCTCACAAATCAGAGACGAAAATTAATCTTGTAGGTAATTTAAAGGCACAGATGGAGCAAATTTTGAAAACAAAAATCAAAACAGATATTAATACAAATTTGAATAGAACAAATTCAGATAGTAGTAATCGTTGTCGTTGTAATCTTCAGTCCGAAGACTGGTTTGATGCAGCTCTCCACCATACCCTATCCAGACCAAGCATCTTCATCACGTCAAACGAACGGCAATCCACATCCATACATCCATCTGAATCGTTTTACTATATATGTCCCGTGGTGTCCCTCTGCCTTTTTCCCCCAACACTTCCTTCGAATGCTGAATTTACAATTTTTTGATGTCTAAGAATATGTTCACCAATCGTTCCCTTCGTTTAGTCAAGGTATGCCAAAAAGTCCTTTTCTCCCCCAATTATGTTCAGTACCTCTCCATTAGTTAGGCGATCCGCCCACCTAGTCTTCAGCATTCTTCTGCCAAATCGCATCCCACAAGGCTCCAGCTAGCCGCGGCAGAATAGACGTGCGCTGTGCGCTGTCACTAGAACGTGTAGCCCACGCAGGCCGCGGCCTAAGTGTGGTCGTCTTTTGCCGCCTGAAGCTGTCGCGCTGTCACTAGAACGTGTAGCCCACGCAGTTCGCGGCCTAAGTGTGGTCGTCTTTTGCCGCCTGAAGCTGTCACGCGCTGTCACTAGAACGTGTAGCCCACGCAGGCCGCGGCCTAAGTGTGGTCGTCTTTTGCCGCCTGATGCTGTCGCGCGCTGTCACTAGAACGTGTAGCCCACGCAGGCCGCGGCCTAAGTGTGGTCGTCTTTTTCCGCCTGAAGCTGTCGCGCGCTGTCACTAGAACGTGTAGCCCACGCAGGCCGCGGCCAATGTGTGGTCGTCTTTTGCCGCCTGAAGCTGTCGCGCACTGTCACTAGAACGTGTAGCCCACGCAGACCGCGGCCTAAGTGTGGTCGTCTTTTGATGCCTGAAGCTGTCGCGCGCTGTCACTAGAACGTGTAGCCCATGCAGACCGCGGCCTAAGTGTGGGTGTCTTTTGCCGCCTGAAGCTGTCGCGCGCTGTCACTAGAAGGTGTAGCCCACACAGGCCGCGGCCAAAGTGTGGTTGTCTTTTGCCGCCTGATGCTGTCGCGCGCTGTCACTAGAACGTGTAGCCCACCCAGGCCGCGGCCTAAGTGTGGTCGTCTTTTTCCGCCTGAAGCTGTCACGCGCTGTCACTAGAACGTGTAGCCCACGCAGGCCGCGGCCTAAGTGTGGTCGTCTTTTGCCGCCTGAAGCTGTCGCGCGCTGTCACTAGAACGTGTAGCCCACGCAGGCCGCGGCCTAAGTGTGGTCGTCTTTTGCCGCCTGAAGCTGTCGCGCGCTGTCGCTAGAACGTGTAGCCCACGCACGCCGCGGCCTAAGTGTGGTCGTCTTTTTCCGCCTGAAACTGTCGCGCACTGTCACTAGAACGTGTAGCCCACGCAGACCGCGGCCTAAGTGTGGTTGTCTTTTGCTGCCTGAAGCTGTCGCGCGCTGTCACTAGAACGTGTAGCCCACGCAGGCCGCAGCCTAAGTGTGGTCGTCATTTGCCGCCTGAAGCTGTCACGCGCTGTCACTAGAACGTGTAGCCCACGCAGGCCGCGGCCTAAGTGTGGTCGTCTTTTTCCGCCTGAAGCTGTCGCGCGCTGTCACTACAACGTGTAGCCCACGCAGACCGGGGCCTAAGTGTGGTCGTCTTTTGCCGCCTGAAGCTGTCGCGCGCTGTCACTAGAACGTGTAGCCCATGCTGGCCGCGGCCTAAGTGTGGTCGTCTTTTGCCGCCTGAAGCTGTCGCGCGCTGTCACTAGAACGTGTAGCCCACGCAGGCCGCGCCCTAAGTGTGGTCGTCTTTTGCCGCCTAAAGCTGTCGCGTGCTGTCACTAGAACGTGTAACCCATGCAGGCCGCGGCCTAAGTGTGGTCGTCATTTGCCGCTTGAAGCTGTCGCGCGCTGCACTAGAACGTGTAGCCCACACAGACCACGGCCTAAGTGTTGTCGTCTTTTGCCGCCTGAAGCTGTCGCGCGCTGTCACTAGAACGTGTAGCCTACGCAGGCCGCGGCCTGAGTGTGGTCGTCTTTTTCCGCCTGAAGCTTCGCGCGCTGTCACTAGAACGTGTAGCCCACGCAGACCGCGGCCTAAGTGTGGTCGTCTTTTACCGCCTGAAGCTGTCGCGCGATGTCACTAGAACGTGTAGCCCACGCAGACCGCAGCCTAAGTGTGGTCGTCTTTTGCCGCCTGAAGCTGTCGCGCACTGTCACTAGAACGTGTAGCCCACGCAGGCCGTGGCCTAAGTGTGGTCGTCTTTTACCGCCTGAAGCTGTCGCGCGCTGTCACTAAAACGTGTAGCCCATGCAGACCGCGGCCTAAGTGTGGTCGTCTTTTACCACCTGAAGCTGTCGCGCGCTGTCACTAGAACGTGTAGCCCACGCAGGCCGCGGCCTAAGTGTGGTCGTCTTTTGCAGCCTGAAGCTGTCGCGCGCTGTCACTAGAACGTGTAGCCCACGCAGACCGCGGCCTAAGTGTGGTCGTCTTTTGCCGCCTGAAGCTGTCGCGCGCTGTCGTTAGAACGTGTAGCCTACGCAGACCGCGGCCTAAGTGTGGTCGTCTTTTGCCGCCTGAAGCTGTCGCGCGCTGTTGCTAGAACGTCTAGCCTACGCAGACTGCGGCCTAAGTGTGGTCGTCTTTTGCCGCCTGAAGCAGTCGCGCGCTGTCGCTAGAACGTGTAGCCCACGCAGACCGCGGCCTAAGTGTGGTCGTCTTTTACCGCCTGGAGCTGTCGCGCACTGTCACTAGAAAATGTAGCCCACGCAGACCGCGGCCTAAGTGTGGTCGTCTTTTGCCGCCTGAAGCTGTCGCGCGCTGTCACTAGAACGTGGAACCCACGCAGGCCGCGGCCTAAGTGTGGTCGTCTTTTTCCGCCTGAAGCTTCGCGCGCTGTCACTAAAACGTGTAGCCCACGCACACCGCGGCCTAAGTGTGGTCGTCTTTTGCCGCCTGAAGCTGTCGCGCGCTGTCACTAGAACGTGTAGCCCACGCAGACTGCGGCCTAAGTGTGGTCGTCTTTTACCGCCTGAAGTTGTCGCCCGCTGTCACTAGAACGTGTAGCCCACGCAGACCGCGGCCTAAGTGTGGTCGTCTTTTGCCGCCTGAAGCTGTCGCGCGCTGTCACTAGAACGTGTAGCCCACGCAGGACGCGGCCTAAGTGTGGTCGTCTTTTTCTGCCTGATGCTGTCGCGCGCTGTCGCTAAAACGTGTAGCCCATGCAGACCTTGGCCTAAGTGTGGTCGTCTTTTGCCGCCTGAAGCTGTCGCGCGCTGTCACTAGAACGTGTAGCCCACGCAGGCCGGGGCCTAAGTGTGGTCGTCTTTTTCCGCCTGAAGCTGTCGCGCGCTGTCGCTAGAACGTGTAGCCCACGCAGACCGCGGCCTAAGTGTTGTCGTCTTTTGCCGCCTGAAGCTGTCGCGCGCTGTCGCTAGAACGTGTAGCCCACGCAGACCGCGGCCTAAGTGTGGTCGTCTTTTACCGCCTGAAGCTGTCGCGCGCTGTCGCTAGAACATGTAGCCCACGCAGACCGCGGCCTATGTGTGGTCGTCTTTTGCCGCCTGAAGCTGTCGCGCGCTGTCGCTAGGACGTGTAGCCCACGCAGACCGCGGCCTAAGTGTGGTCGTCTTTTACCGCCTGAAGCTGTCGCGCGCTGTCGCTAGAACTTTAACACACGCAGACCGCGGCCTAAGTGAGGTCGTCTTTTACCGCCTGAAGCTGTCGCGCGCTGTCACTAGAACGTTTAGCCCACGAAGACCGCGGCCTACGAGTGATTGTCTTTTTCCGCCTAAAGCTGTCGCGCGCTGTCGCTAGAACGTGTAGCCCACGCAGACCGCGGCCTAAGTGTGGTCGTCTTTTGCCGCCTGAAGCTGCCGCCCGCTGTCGCTAGAACGTGTAGCCCACGCAGATCGCGGCCTAAGTGTGGTCGTCTTTTACTGCCTGAAGCAGTCGCGCGCTGTCGCTAGAACGTGTAGCCCACGAAGACCGCAGCCTAAGTGTGGTCGTCTTTTGCCAACTGAAACTGTCGCGCGCTGTCACTAGAACGTGTAGCCCCCTCAGGCCGCGGCCTAAGTGTGGTCGTCTTTTTCCGCCTGAAGCTGTCGCGCGCTGTCGCTAGAACGTGTAGCCCACGCAGACCGCGGCCTAAGTGTGGTCGTCTTTTGCCGCCTGAAGCTGTCGCGCGCTGTCGCTAGAACGTGTAGACCATGCACGCCGCGGCCTAAGTGTGGTCGTCTTATGCCGCCTAAAGCTGTCGCGCTCTGTCACTAGAACATGTAGTCCACACAGACCACGGCCTAAGTATGGTCGTCTTTTGCCGCCAGAAGCTGTCGCGCGCTGTCACTAGAACGTGTAGCCCACGCAGGCCGCGGCCTAAGTGTGGTCGTCTTTTTCCACCTGAAGCTTCGCGCGCTGTCACTGGAACGTGTAGCCCACGCAGACCGCGGCCTAAGTGTGGTCGTCTTTTACCGCCTGAAGCTGTCGCGCGCTGTCACTAGAACGTGTAGCCCACGCAGACCGCGGCCTAAGTGTGGTCGTCTTTTGCCGCCTGAAGCTGTCGCGCGCTGTCACTAGAACGTGTAGCCCACGCAGACTGCGGCCTAAGTGTGGTCGTCTTTTACTGCCTGAAGTTGTCGCGCGCTGTCACTAGAACGTGTAGCCCACGCAGACCGCGGCCTAAGTGTGGTCGTCTTTTGCCGCCTGAAGCTGTCGCGCGCTGTCACTAGAACGTGTAGCCCACGCAGGACGCGGGCTAAGTGTGGTCGTCTTTTTCTGCCTGAAGCTGTCGCGCGCTGTCGCTTGAACGTGTAGCCCATGCAGACCTTGGCCTAAGTGTGGTCGTCTTTTGCCGCCTGAAGCTGTCGCGCGCTGTCACTAGAACGTGTAGCCCACGCAGGCCTCGGCCTAAGTGTGGTCGTCTTTTTCCGCCTGAAGTTGTCGCGCGCTGTCACTAGAACGTGTAGCCCACACAGACCGCGGCCTAAGTGTGGTCGTCTTTTGCCGCCTGAAGCTGTCGCGTGCTGTCACTAGAACGTGTAGCCAACGCAGGACGCAGACTAAGTGTGGTCGTCTTTTTCTGCCTGAAGCTGTCGCGCGCTGTCGCTAGAACGTGTAGCCCATGCAGACCTTGGCCTAAGTGTGGTTGTCTTTTGCCGCCTGAAGCTGTCGCACGCTGTCACTAGAACGTGTAGCCCACGCAGGCCGCGGCCTAAGTGTGGTCGTCTTTTTCCGCCTGAAGATGTCGCGCGCTGTCGCTAGAACGTGTAGTCCACGCAGACCGCGGCCTAAGTGTTGTCGTCTTTTGCCGCCTGAAGCTCTCGCGCGCTGTCGCTAGAACGTGTAGCCCACGCAGACCGCGGCCTCAGTGTGGTCGTCTTTTACCGCCTGAAGCTGTCGCGCGCTGTCGCTAGAACATGTAGCCCACGCAGACCGCGGCCTAAGTGTGGTCGTCTTTTGCCGCCTGAAGCTGTCGCGCGCTGTCACTAGGACGTGTAGCCCACGCAGACCGCGGCCTAAGTGTGGTCGTCTTTTACCGCCTGAAGCTGTCGCGCGCTGTCGCTAGAACGTGTAGCCCACGCAGACCGCGGCCTAAGTGTGGTCGTCTTTTGCCGCCTGAAGCTGTCGCGCGCTGTCGCTAGAACGTTTAGCCCACGCAGACCGCGGCCTAAGTGTGGTCGTATTTTACCGCCTGAAGCTGTCGCGCGCTGTCACTAGAACGTTTAGCCCACGCAGACCGCGGCCTAAGAGTGATTGTCTTTTTCCGCCTGAAGCTGTCGCGCGCTGTCGCTAGAACGTGTAGCCCACGCAGACCGCGGCCTAAGTGTGGTCGTCTTTTGCCGCCTGAAGCTGCCGCGCGCTGTCGCTAGAACGTGTAGCACACGCAGGCCGCGGCCTAAGTGTGGTCGTCTTTTTCCGCCTGAAGCTGTCGCGCGCTGTCGCTAGAACGTGTAGCCCACGCAGACCGCGGCCTAAGTGTGGTCGTCTTTTGCCGCCTGAAGCTGTCGCGCGCTGTCGCTAGAACGTGTAGCCCATGCACGCCGCGGCCTAAGTGTGGTCGTCTTTTGCCGACTAAAGCTGTCGCGCTCTGTCACTAGCACAGGTAGTCCATGCAGACCGCGGCCTAAGTATCGTCGTATTTTGCCGCCAGAAGCTGTCACGCGCTGTCACTAGAACGTGTAGCCCACGCAGACCGCGGCCTAAGTGTGGTCGTCTTTTGCCGTCTGAAGCTGTCGCGCGCTGTCGCTAGAACGTGTAGCCCACGCAGACCGCAGCCTAAGTGTGGTCGACTTTTGCCACCTGAAGCTGTCGCGCGCTGTTGCTAGAATGTGTGGCCCACGCAGGCCGCGCCTAAGTGTGGTCGTCTTTTGCCGCCTGAAGCTGTCGCGCGCTGTCGCTAGAACGTGTAGCTGATGCACGCCGCGGCCTAAGTGTGGTCGTCTTTTGCCGCCTAAAGCTGTCGTGCGCTGTCACTAGAACATGTAGCCCACGCAGACCGCGGCTTAAGTGTGGTCGTCTTTTGCCGCCTGAAGCTGTCGCTACAATGTGTAGCCCACGCAGGCCGCGGCCTAAGTGTTGTCATCTTTTTCCGCCTGAAGCTGTCGCTAGAACGTGTAGCCCACGCAGACCGCGGCCTAAGTGGGGTCGTATTTTGCCGCCTGAAGCTGTCGCGCGCTGTCGCTAGAACGTGTAGCCCACGCAGTCCGCGGCCTAAGTGTGGTCGTCTTTTGCCGCCTGAAGCTGTCGCGCGCTGTCGCTAGAATGTGTAGCCCACGCAGGCCGCGGCCTAAGTGTGGTCGTCTTTTGCCGCCTGAAGCTGTCGCGCGCTGTCGCTAGAACGTGTAGCCCATGCACGCCGCGGCCTAAGTGTGGTCGTCTTTTGCCGCCTGAAGCTGTCGCGCGCTGTCACTAGAACATGTAGCCCACGCAGACCGCGGCCTAAGTATGGTCGTCTTTTGCCACCTGAAGCTGTCGCGCGCTGTCTCTAGAACGTGTAGCCCATGCACGCCGCGGCCTAAGTGTGGTCGTCTTTTGCCGCCTGACGCTGTCGCGCGCTGTCACTAGAACATGTAGCCCACGCAGGCCGCGGCCTAAGTGTGGTAGTCTTTTTCCGCCTGAAGCTGCCGCGCGCTGTCGCTAGAACGTGTAGCCCACGCAGACCGCGGCCTAAGTGTGGTCGTCTTTTGCCGCCTGAAGCTGTCGCGCCCTTTCGCTAGAACGTGTAGCCCACTCAGACCGCGGCCTAAGTGTGGTCGTCTTTTTCCGCCTGAAGCTGTCGCGCGCTGTCGCTAGAACATGTAGCCCACGCAGACCGCGGCCTAAGTGTGGTCTTCTTTTGCCGCCTGAAGCTGTCGCGCGCTGTCGCTAGAACGTGTAGCCCACGCAGACCGCGGCCTAAGTGTGGACATCTTTTGCCGCCTGAAGCTGCCGCGCGGTGTCGCTAGAACGAGGAGCCCACGCAGACCGCGGCCTAAGTGTGGTCGTCTTTTGCCGCCTGAAGCGGTCGGGCGCTGTCGCTAGAACGTGTAGCCCACGCAGGCCGCGGCCTAAGTGTGGTCGTCTTTTGCCGCCTGAAGCTGTCGCGCGGTGTCGCTAGAACGTGTAGGCTATGTACGCCGCGGCCTAAGTGGGGTCGTGTTTTGCCGCCTGAAGCTGTCGCGCGCTGTCACTAGAACGTGTAGCCCACGCAGACCGCGGCCTAAGTGTGGTAGCCTTTTGCCGCCTGAAGCTGTCGCACGCTGTCACTAGAACGTGTAGCCCACACAGACCACGGCCTAAGTGTTGTCGTCTTTTGCCGCCTGAAGCTGTCGCGCGCTGTCACTAGAACGAGTAGCCTACGCAGGCCGCGGCCTAAGTGTGGTCGTCTTTTTCCGCCTGAAGCTTCGCGCGCTGTCACTAGAACGTGTAGCCCACGCAGACCGCGGCCTAAGTGTGGTCGTCTTTTACCGCCTGAAGCTGTCGCGCGATGTCACTAGAACGTGTAGCCCACGCAGACCGCAGCCTAAGTGTGGTCGTCTTTTGCCGCCTGAAGCTGTCGCGCACTGTCACTAGAACGTGTAGCCCACGCAGGCCGTGGCCTAAGTGTGGTCGTCTTTTACCGCCTGAAGCTGTCGCGCGCTGTCACTAAAACGTGTAGCCCATGCAGACCGCGGCCTAAGTGTGGTCGTCTTTTACCGCCTGAAGCTGTCGCGCGCTGTCACTAGAACGTGTAGCCCACGCAGGCCGCGGCCTAAGTGTGGTCGTCTTTTGCAGCCTGAAGCTGTCGCGCGCTGTCGCTAGAACGTGTAGCCCACGCAGACCGCGGCCTAAGTGTTGTCGTCTTTTGCCGCCTGAAGCTGTCGCGCCGTGTCGCTAGAACGTGTAGCCCACGCAGACCGCGGCCTAAGTGTGGTCGTCTTTTACCGCCTGAAGCTGTCGCGCGCTGTCGCTAGAACATGTAGCCCACGCAGACCGCGGCCTATGTGTGGTCGTCTTTTGCCGCCTGAAGCTGTCGCGCGCTGTCGCTAGGACGTGTAGCCCACGCAGACCGCGGCCTAAGTGTGGTCGTCTTTTACCGCCTGAAGCTGTCGCGCGCTGTCGCAAGAACGTGTAGCCCACGCAGACCGCGGTCTAAGTGTGGTGGTCTTTTGCCGCCTGAAGCTGTCGCGCGCTGTCGCTAGAACTTTAACACACGCAGACCGCGGCCTAAGTGAGGTCGTCTTTTACCGCCTGAAGCTGTCGCGCGCTGTCACTAGAACGTTTAGCCCACGAAGACCGCGGCCTACGAGTGATTGTCTTTTTCCGCCTAAAGCTGTCGCGCGCTGTCGCTAGAACGTGTAGCCCATGCACGCCGCGGCCTAAGTGTGGTCGTCTTATGTCGCCTAAAGCTGTCGCGCTCTGTCACTAGAACATGTAGTCCACACAGACCACGGCCTAAGTATGGTCGTCTTTTGCCGCCAGAAGCTGTCGCGCGGTGTCACTAGAACGTGTAGCCCACGCAGGCCGCGGCCTAAGTGTGGTCGTCTTTTTCCACCTGAAGCTTCGCGCGCTGTCACTGGAACGTGTAGCCCACGCAGACCGCGGCCTAAGTGTGGTCGTCTTTTACCGCCTGAAGCTGTCGCGCGCTGTCACTAGAACGTGTAGCCCACGCAGACCGCGGCCTAAGTGTGGTCGTCTTTTGCCGCCTGAAGCTGTCGCGCGCTGTCACTAGAACGTGTAGCCCACGCAGACTGCGGCCTAAGTGTGGTCGTCTTTTACTGCCTGAAGTTGTCGCGCGCTGTCACTAGAACGTGCAGCCCACGCAGACCGCGGCCTAAGTGTGGTCGTCTTTTGCCGCCTGAAGCTGTCGCGCGCTGTCACTAGAACGTGTAGCCCACGCAGGACGCGGCCTAAGTGTGGTAGCCTTTGGCCGCCTGAAGCTGTCGCACGCTGTCACTAGAACGTGTAGCCCACACAGACCACGGTCTAAGTGTTGTCGTCTTTTGCCGCCTGAAGCTGTCGCGCGCTGTCACTAGAACGTGTAGCCTACGCAGGCCGCGGCCTAAGTGTGGTCGTCTTTTTCCGCCTGAAGCTTCGCGCGCTGTCACTAGAACGTGTAGCCCACGCAGACCGCGGCCTAAGTGTGGTCGTCTTTTACCGCCTGAAGCTGTCGCGCGATGTCACTAGAACGTGTAGCCCACGCAGACCGCAGCCTAAGTGTGGTCGTCTTTTGCCGCCTGAAGCTGTCGCGCACTGTCACTAGAACGTGTAGCCCACGCAGGCCGTGGCCTAAGTGTGGTCGTCTTTTACCGCCTGAAGCTGTCGCGCGCTGTCACTAAAACGTGTAGCCCATGCAGACCGCGGCCTAAGTGTGGTCGTCTTTTACCGCCTGAAGCTGTCGCGCGCTGTCGCTAGAACATGTAGCCCACGCAGACCGCGGCCTATGTGTGGTCGTCTTTTGCCGCCTGAAGCTGTCGCGCGCTGTCGCTAGGACGTGTAGCCCACGCAGACCGCGGCCTAAGTGTGGTCGTCTTTTACCGCCTGAAGCTGTCGCGCGCTGTCGCAAGAACGTGTAGCCCACGCAGACCGCGGTCTAAGTGTGGTGGTCTTTTGCCGCCTGAAGCTGTCGCGCGCTGTCGCTAGAACTTTAACACACGCAGACCGCGGCCTAAGTGAGGTCGTCTTTTACCGCCTGAAGCTGTCGCGCGCTGTCACTAGAACGTTTAGCCCACGAAGACCGCGGCCTACGAGTGATTGTCTTTTTCCGCCTAAAGCTGTCGCGCGCTGTCGCTAGTACGTGTAGCCCACGCAGACCGCGGCCTAAGTGTGGTCGTCTTTTGCCGCCTGAAGCTGTCGCGCGATGTCACTAGAACGTGTAGCCCACGCAGACCGCGGCCTAAGTGTGGTCGTCTTTTGCCGCCTGAAGCTGTCGCGCGCTGTCGCTAGAACGTGTAGACCATGCACGCCGCGGCCTAAGTGTGGTCGTCTTATGTCGCCTAAAGCTGTCGCGCTCTGTCACTAGAACATGTAGTCCACACAGACCACGGCCTAAGTATGGTCGTCTTTTGCCGCCAGAAGCTGTCGCGCGCTGTCACTAGAACGTGTAGCCCACGCAGGCCGCGGCCTAAGTGTGGTCGTCTTTTTCCACCTGAAGCTTCGCGCGCTGTCTCTGGAACGTGTAGCCCACGCAGACCGCGGCCTAAGTGTGGTCGTCTTTTACCGCCTGAAGCTGTCGCGCGCTGTCACTAGAACGTGTAGCCCACGCAGACCGCGGCCTAAGTGTGGTCGTCTTTTGCCGCCTGAAGCTGTCGCGCGCTGTCACTAGAACGTGTAGCCCACGCAGACTGCGGCCTAAGTGTGGTCGTCTTTTACTGCCTGAAGTTGTCGCGCGCTGTCACTAGAACGTGCAGCCCACGCAGACCGCGGCCTAAGTGTGGTCGTCTTTTGCCGCCTGAAGCTGTCGCGCGCTGTCACTAGAACGTGTAGCCCACGCAGGACGCGGGCTAAGTGTGGTCGTCTTTTTCTGCCTGAAGCTGTCGCGCGCTGTCGCTTGAACGTGTAGCCCATGCAGACCTTGGCCTAAGTGTGGTCGTCTTTGGCCGCCTGAAGCTGTCGCGCGCTGTCACTAGAACGTGTAGCCCACGCAGGCCTCGGCCTAAGTGTGGTCGTCTTTTTCCGCCTGAAGTTGTCGCGCGCTGTCGCTAGAACGTGTAGCCCATGCAGACCTTGGCCTAAGTGTGGTCGTCTTTTGCCGCCTGAAGCTGTCGCACGCTGTCACTAGAACGTGTAGCCCACGCAGGCCGCGGCCTAAGTGTGGTCGTCTTTTTCCGCCTGAAGATGTCGCGCGCTGTCGCTAGAACGTGTAGTCCACGCAGACCGCGGCCTAAGTGTTGTCGTCTTTTGCCGCCTGAAGCTCTCGCGCGCTGTCGCTAGAACGTGTAGCCCACGCAGACCGCGGCCTCAGTGTGGTCGTCTTTTACCGCCTGAAGCTGTCGCGCGCTGTCGCTAGAACATGTAGCCCACGCAGACCGCGGCCTAAGTGTGGTCGTCTTTTGCCGCCTGAAGCTGTCGCGCGCTGTCGCTAGAACGTGTAGCCCATGCACGCCGCGGCCTAAGTGTGGTCGTCTTTTGCCGCCTGAAGCTGTCGCGCGCTGTCACTAGAACATGTAGCCCACGCAGACCGCGGCCTAAGTATGGTCGTCTTTTGCCACCTGAAGCTGTCGCGCGCTGTCTCTAGAACGTGTAGCCCATGCACGCCGCGGCCTAAGTGTGGTCGTCTTTTGCCGCCTGACGCTGTCGCGCGCTGTCACTAGAACATGTAGCCCACGCAGGCCGCGGCCTAAGTGTGGTCGTCTTTTTCCGCCTGAAGCTGCCGCGCGCTGTCGCTAGAACGTGTAGCCCACGCAGACCGCGGCCTAAGTGTGGTCGTCTTTTGCCGCCTGAAGCTGTCGCGCCCTTTCGCTAGAACGTGTAGCCCACTCAGACCGCGGCCTAAGTGTGGTCGTCTTTTTCCGCCTGAAGCTGTCGCGCGCTGTCGCTAGAACATGTAGCCCACGCAGACCGCGGCCTAAGTGTGGTCTTCTTTTGCCGCCTGAAGCTGTCGCGCGCTGTCGCTAGAACGTGTAGCCCACGCAGACCGCGGCCTAAGTGTGGACGTCTTTTGCCGCCTGAAGCAGCCGCGCGGTGTCGCTAGAACGAGGAGCCCACGCAGACCGCGGCCTAAGTGTGGTCGTCTCTTGCCGCCTGAAGCGGTCGGGCGCTGTCGCTAGAACGTGTAGCCCACGCAGGCCGCGGCCTAAGTGTGGTCGTCTTTTGCCGCCTGAAGCTGTCGCGCGGTGTCGCTAGAACGTGTAGGCTATGTACGCCGCGGCCTAAGTGTGGTCGTGTTTTGCCGCCTGAAGCTGTCGCGCTCTGTCACTAGAACATGTAGCGCACGCAGACCGCGGCCTAAGTATGGTCGTCTTTTGCCGCCTGAAGCTGTCGCGCGCTGTCACTAGAACGTGTAGCCCATGCAGACCGCGGCCTAAGTGTGGTAGCCTTTTGCCGCCTGAAGCTGTCGCACGCTGTCACTAGAACGTGTAGCCCACACAGACCACGGCCTAAGTGTTGGCGTCTTTTGCCGCCTGAAGCTGTCGCGCGCTGTCACTAGAACGTGTAGCCTACGCAGGCCGCGGCCTAAGTGTGGTCGTCTTTTTCCGCCTGAAGCTTCGCGCGCTGTCACTAGAACGTGTAGCCCACGCAGACCGCAGCCTAAGTGTGGTCGTCTTTTGCCGCCTGAAGCTGTCGCGCACTGTCACTAGAACGTGTAGCCCACGCAGGCCGTGGCCTAAGTGTGGTCGTCTTTTACCGCCTGAAGCTGTCACGCGCTGTCACTAAAACGTGTAGCCCATGCAGACCGCGGCCTAAGTGTGGTCGTCTTTTACCGCCTGAAGCTGTCGCGCGCTGTCACTAGAACGTGTAGCCCACGCAGGCCGCGGCCTAAGTGTGGTCGTCTTTTGCAGCCTGAAGCTGTCGCGCGCTGTCACTAGAACGTGTAGCCCACGCAGACCGCGGCCTAAGTGTGGTCGTCTTTTGCCGCCTGAAGCTGTCGCGCGCTGTCGTTAGAACGTGTAGCCTACGCAGACCGCGGCCTAAGTGTGGTCGTCTTTTGCCGCCTGAAGCTGTCGTGCGCTGTTGCTAGAACGTCTAGCCTACGCAGACTGCGGCCTAAGTGTGGTCGTCTTTTGCCGCCTGAAGCAGTCGCGCGCTGTCGCTAGAACGTGTAGCCCACGCAGACCGCGGCCTAAGTGTGGTCGTCTTTTACCGCCTGAAGCTGTTGCGCACTGTCACTAGAAAATGTAGCCCACGCAGACCGCGGCCTAAGTGTGGTCGTCTTTTGCCGCCTGAAGCTGTCGCGCGCTGTCACTAGAACGTGTAACCCACGCAGGCCGCGGCCTAAGTGTGGTCGTCTTTTTCCGCCTGAAGCTTCGCGCGCTGTCACTAAAACGTGTAGCCCACGCACACCGCGGCCTAAGTGTGGTCGTCTTTTGCCGCCTGAAGCTGTCGCGCGCTGTCACTAGAACGTGTAGCCCACGCAGACTGCGGCCTAAGTGTGGTCGTCTTTTACCGCCTGAAGTTGTCGCCCGCTGTCACTAGAACGTGTAGCCCACGCAGACCGCGGCCTAAGTGTGGTCGTCTTTTGCCGCCTGAAGCTGTCGCGCGCTGTCACTAGAACGTGTAGCCCACGCAGGACGCGGCCTAAGTGTGGTCGTCTTTTTCTGCCTGATGCTGTCGCGCGCTGTCGCTAAAACGTGTAGCCCATGCAGACCTTGGCCTAAGTGTGGTCGTCTTTTGCCGCCTGAAGCTGTCGCGCGCTGTCACTAGAACGTGTAGCCCACGCAGGCCGGGGCCTAAGTGTGGTCGTCTTTTTCCGCCTGAAGCTGTCGCGCGCTGTCGCTAGAACGTGTAGCCCACGCAGACCGCGGCTTAAGTGTTGTCGTCTTTTGCCGCCTGAAGCTGTCGCGCGCTGTCGCTAGAACGTGTAGCCCACGCAGACCGCGGCCTAAGTGTGGTCGTCTTTTACCACCTGAAGCTGTCGCGCGCTGTCGCTAGAACATGTAGCCCACGCAGACCGCGGCCTATGTGTGGTCGTCTTTTGCCGCCTGAAGCTGTCGCGCGCTGTCGCTAGGACGTGTAGCCCACGCAGACCGCGGCCTTAGTGTGGTCGTCTTTTACCGCCTGAAGCTGTCGCGCGCTGTCGCTAGAACGTGTAGCCCACGCAGACCGCGGTCTAAGTGTGGTGGTCTTTTGCCGCCTGAAGCTGTCGCGCGCTGTCGCTAGAACTTTAACACACGCAGACCGCGGCCTAAGTGAGGTCGTCTTTTACCGCCTGAAGCTGTCGCGCGCTGTCACTAGAACGTTTAGCCCACGAAGACCGCGGCCTACGAGTGATTGTCTTTTTCCGCCTAAAGCTGTCGCGCGCTGTCGCTAGAACGTGTAGCCCACGCAGACCGCGGCCTAAGTGTGGTCGTCTTTTGCCGCCGGAAGCTGCCGCCCGCTGTCGCTAGAACGTGTAGCCCACGCAGATCGCGGCCTAAGTGTGGTCGTCTTTTGCCAACTGAAGCTGTCGCGCGCTGTCACTAGAACGTGTAGCCCCCTCAGGCCGCGGCCTAAGTGTGGTCGTCTTTTTCCGCCTGAAGCTGTCGCGCGCTGTCGCTAGAACGTGTAGCCCACGCAGACCGCGGCCTAAGTGTGGTCGTCTTTTGCCGCCTGAAGCTGTCGCGCGCTGTCGCTAGAACGTGTAGACCATGCACGCCGCGGCCTAAGTGTGGTCGTCTTATGCCGCCTAAAGCTGTCGCGCTCTGTCACTAGAACATGTAGTCCACACAGACCACGGCCTAAGTATGGTCGTCTTTTGCCGCCTGAAGCTCTCGCGCGCTGTCGCTAGAACGTGTAGCCCACGCAGACCGCGGCCTCAGTGTGGTCGTCTTTTACCGCCTGAAGCTGTCGCGCGCTGTCGCTAGAACATGTAGCCCACGCAGACCGCGGCCTAAGTGTGGTCGTCTTTTGCCGCCTGAAGCTGTCGCGCGCTGTCACTAGGACGTGTAGCCCACGCAGACCGCGGCCTAAGTGTGGTCGTCTTTTACCGCCTGAAGCTGTCGCGCGCTGTCGCTAGAACGTGTAGCCCACGCAGACCGCGGCCTAAGTGTGGTCGTCTTTTGCCGCCTGAAGCTGTCGCGCGCTGTCGCTAGAACGTTTAGCCCACGCAGACCGCGGCCTAAGTGTGGTCGTATTTTACCGCCTGAAGCTGTCGCGCGCTGTCACTAGAACGTTTAGCCCACGCAGACCGCGGCCTAAGAGTGATTGTCTTTTTCCGCCTGAAGCTGTCGCGCGCTGTCGCTAGAACGTGTAGCCCACGCAGAACGCGGCCTAAGTGTGGTCGTCTTTTGCCGCCTGAAGCTGCCGCGCGCTGTCGCTAGAACGTGTAGCCCACGCAGATCACGGCCTAAGTGTGGTCGTCTTTTACCGCCTGAAGCTGTCGCGCGCTGTCGCTAGAACGTGTAGCCCACGAAGACCGCGGCCTAAGTGTGGTCGTCTTTTGCCAACTGAAGCTGTCGCGCGCTGTCACTAGAACGTGTAGCACACGCAGGCCGCGGCCTAAGTGTGGTCGTCTTTTTCCGCCTGAAGCTGTCGTGCGCTGTCGCTAGAACGTGTAGCCCACGCAGACCGCGGCCTAAGTGTGGTCGTCTTTTGCCGCCTGAAGCTGTCGCGCGCTGTCGCTAGAACGTGTAGCCCACGCAGACCGCGGCCTAAGTGTGGTCGTCTTTTGCCGCCTGAAGCTGTCGCGCGCTGTCGTTAGAACGTGTAGCCTACGCAGACCGCGGCCTAAGTGTGGTCGTCTTTTGCCGCTTGAAGCTGTCGTGCGCTGTTGCTAGAACGTCTAGCCTACGCAGACTGCGGCCTAAGTGTGGTCGTCTTTTGCCGCCTGAAGCAGTCGCGCGCTGTCGCTAGAACGTGTAGCCCACGCAGACCGCGGCCTAAGTGTGGTCGTCTTTTACCGCCTGAAGCTGTCGCGCACTGTCACTAGAAAATGTAGCCCACGCAGACCGCGGCCTAAGTGTGGTCGTCTTTTGCCGCCTGAAGCTGTCGCGCGCTGTCACTAGAACGTGTAACCCACGCAGGCCGCGGCCTAAGTGTGGTCGTCTTTTTCCGCCTGAAGCTTCGCGCGCTGTCACTAAAACTTGTAGCCCACGCACACCGCGGCCTAAGTGTGGTCGTCTTTTGCCGCCTGAAGCTGTCGCGCGCTGTCACTAGAACGTGTAGCCCACGCAGACCGCGGCCTAAGTGTGGTCGTCTTTTGCCGCCTGAAGCTGTCACTAGAACGTGTAGCCCACGCAGGACGCGGCCTAAGTGTGGTCGTCTTTTTCTGCCTGATGCTGTCGCGCGCTGTCGCTAAAACGTGTAGCCCATGCAGACCTTGGCCTAAGTGTGGTCGTCTTTTGCCGCCTGAAGCTGTCGCGCGCTGTCACTAGAACGTGTAGCCCACGCAGGCCGGGGCCTAAGTGTGGTCGTCTTTTTCCGCCTGAAGCTGTCGCGCGCTGTCGCTAGAACGTGTAGCCCACGCAGACCGCGGCCTAAGTGTTGTCGTCTTTTGCCGCCTGAAGCTGTCGCGCGCTGTCGCTAGAACGTGTAGCCCACGCAGACCGCGGCCTAAGTGTGGTCGTCTTTTACCGCCTGAAGCTGTCGCGCGCTGTCGCTAGAACATGTAGCCCACGCAGACCGCGGCCTATGTGTGGTCGTCTTTTGCCGCCTGAAGCTGTCGCGCGCTGTCGCTAGGACGTGTAGCCCACGCAGACCGCGGCCTAAGTGTGGTCGTCTTTTACCGCCTGAAGCTGTCGCGCGCTGTCGCTAGAACGTGTAGCCCACGCAGACCGCGGTCTAAGTGTGGTGGTCTTTTGCCGCCTGAAGCTGTCGCGCGCTGTCGCTAGAACTTTAACACACGCAGACCGCGGCCTAAGTGAGGTCGTCTTTTACCGCCTGAAGCTGTCGCGCGCTGTCACTAGAACGTTTAGCCCACGAAGACCGCGGCCTACGAGTGATTGTCTTTTTCCGCCTAAAGCTGTCGCGCGCTGTCGCTAGAACGTGTAGCCCACGCAGACCGCGGCCTAAGTGTGGTCGTCTTTTGCCGCCGGAAGCTGCCGCCCGCTGTCGCTAGAACGTGTAGCCCACGCAGATCGCGGCCTAAGTGTGGTCGTCTTTTACTGCCTGAAGCAGTCGCGCGCTGTCGCCAGAACGTGAAGCCCACGAAGACCGCAGCCTAAGTGTGGTCGTCTTTTGCCAACTGAAGCTGTCGCGCGCTGTCACTAGAACGTGTAGCCCCCTCAGGCCGCGGCCTAAGTGTGGTCGTCTTTTTCCGCCTGAAGCTGTAGCGCGCTGTCGCTAGAACGTGTAGCCCACGCAGACCGCAGCCTAAGTGTGGTCGTCTTTTGCCGCCTGAAGCTGTCGCGCGCTGTCGCTAGAACGTGTAGACCATGCACGCCGCGGCCTAAGTGTGGTCGTCTTATGCCGCCTAAAGCTGTCGCGCTCTGTCACTAGAACATGTAGTCCACACAGACCACGGCCTAAGTATGGTCGTCTTTTGCCGCCAGAAGCTGTCGCGCGCTGTCACTAGAACGTGTAGCCCACGCAGGCCGCGGCCTAAGTGTGGTCGTCTTTTTCCACCTGAAGCTTCGCGCGCTGTCACTGGAACGTGTAGCCCACGCAGACCGCGGCCTAAGTGTGGTCGTCTTTTACCGCCTGAAGCTGTCGCGCGCTGTCACTAGAACGTGTAGCCCACGCAGACCGCGGCCTAAGTGTGGTCGTCTTTTGCCGCCTGAAGCTGTCGCGCGCTGTCACTAGAACTTGTAGCCCACGCAGACTGCGGCCTAAGTGTGGTCGTCTTTTACTGCCTGAAGTTGTCGCGCGCTGTCACTAGAACGTGTAGCCCACGCAGACCGCGGCCTAAGTGTGGTCGTCTTTTGCCGCCTGAAGCTGTCGCGCGCTGTCACTAGAACGTGTAGCCCACGCAGGACGCGGGCTAAGTGTGGTCGTCTTTTTCTGCCTGAAGCTGTCGCGCGCTGTCGCTTGAACGTGTAGCCCATGCAGACCTTGGCCTAAGTGTGGTCGTCTTTTGCCGCCTGAAGCTGTCGCGCGCTGTCACTAGAACGTGTAGCCCACGCAGGCCTCGGCCTAAGTGTGGTCGTCTTTTTCCGCCTGAAGTTGTCGCGCGCTGTCACTAGAACGTGTAGCCCACACAGACCGCGGCCTAAGTGTGGTCGTCTTTTGCCGCCTGAAGCTGTCGCGCGCTGTCACTAGAACGTGTAGCCAACGCAGGACGCAGACTAAGTGTGGTCGTCTTTTTCTGCCTGAAGCTGTCGCGCGCTGTCGCTAGAACGTGTAGCCCATGCAGACCTTGGCCTAAGTGTGGTCGTCTTTTGCCGCCTGAAGCTGTCGCACGCTGTCACTAGAACGTGTAGCCCACGCAGGCCGCGGCCTAAGTGTGGTCGTCTTTTTCCGCCTGAAGATGTCGCGCGCTGTCGCTAGAACGTGTAGTCCACGCAGACCGCGGCCTAAGTGTTGTCGTCTTTTGCCGCCTGAAGCTCTCGCGCGCTGTCGCTAGAACGTGTAGCCCACGCAGACCGCGGCCTCAGTGTGGTCGTCTTTTACCGCCTGAAGCTGTCGCGCGCTGTCGCTAGAACATGTAGCCCACGCAGACCGCGGCCTAAGTGTGGTCGTCTTTTGCCGCCTGAAGCTGTCGCGCGCTGTCACTAGGACGTGTAGCCCACGCAGACCGCGGCCTAAGTGTGGTCGTCTTTTACCGCCTGAAGCTGTCGCGCGCTGTCGCTAGAACGTGTAGCCCACGCAGACCGCGGCCTAAGTGTGGTCGTCTTTTGCCGCCTGAAGCTGTCGCGCGCTGTCGCTAGAACGTTTAGCCCACGCAGACCGCGGCCTAAGTGTGGTCGTATTTTACCGCCTGAAGCTGTCGCGCGCTGTCACTAGAACGTTTAGCCCACGCAGACCGCGGCCTAAGAGTGATTGTCTTTTTCCGCCTGAAGCTGTCGCGCGCTGTCGCTAGAACGTGTAGCCCACGCAGACCGCGGCCTAAGTGTGGTCGTCTTTTGCCGCCTGAAGCTGCCGCGCGCTGTCGCTAGAACGTGTAGCCCACGCAGATCACGGCCTAAGTGTGGTCGTCTTTTACCGCCTGAAGCTGTCGCGCGCTGTCGCTAGAACGTGTAGCCCACGAAGACCGCGGCCTAAGTGTGGTCGTCTTTTGCCAACTGAAGCTGTCGCGCGCTGTCACTAGAACGTGTAGCACACGCAGGCCGCGGCCTAAGTGTGGTCGTCTTTTTCCGCCTGACGCTGTCGCGCGCTGTCGCTAGAACGTGTAGCCCACGCAGACCGCGGCCTAAGTGTGGTCGTCTTTTGCCGCCTGAAGCTGTCGCGCGCTGTCGCTAGAACGTGTAGCCCATGCACGCCGCGGCCTAAGTGTGGTCGTCTTTTGCCGACTAAAGCTGTCGCGCTCTGTCACTAGCACATGTAGTCCATGCAGACCGCGGCCTAAGTATGGTCGTATTTTGCCGCCAGAAGCTGTCACGCGCTGTCACTAGAACGTGTAGCCCACGCAGACCGCGGCCTAAGTGTGGTCGTCTTTTGCCGTCTGACGCTGTCGCGCGCTGTCGCTAGAACGTTTAGCCCACGCAGACCGCAGCCTAAGTGTGGTCGACTTTTGCCACCTGAAGCTGTCGCGCGCTGTTGCTAGAATGTGTGGCCCACGCAGGCCGCGCCTAAGTGTGGTCGTCTTTTGCCGCCTGAAGCTGTCGCGCGCTGTCGCTAGAACGTGTAGCTGATGCACGCCGCGGCCTAAGTGTGGTCGGATTTTGCCGCCTAAAGCTGTCGTGCGCTGTCACTAGAACATGTAGCCCACGCAGACCGCGGCTTAAGTGTGGTCGTCTTTTGCCGCCTGAAGCTGTCGCTACAATGTGTAGCCCACGCAGGCCGCGGCCTAAGTGTTGTCATCTTTTTCCGCCTGAAGCTGTCGCTAGAACGTGTAGCCCACGCAGACCGCGGCCTAAGTATGGTCGTCTTTTGCCGCCTGAAGCTGTCGCGCGCTGTCGCTAGAACGTGTAGCTGATGCACGCCGCGGCCTAAGTGTGGTCGTCTTTTGCCGCCTAAAGCTGTCGTGCGCTGTCACTAGAACATGTAGCCCACGCAGACCGCGGCTTAAGTGTGGTCGTCTTTTGCCGCCTGAAGCTGTTGCTACAATGTGTAGCCCACGCAGACCGCGGCCTAAGTGGGGTCGTCTTTTGCCGCCTGAAGCTGTCGCGCGCTGTCGCTAGAACGTGTAGCCCACGCAGTCCGCGGCCTAAGTGTGGTCGTCTTTTGCCGCCTGAAGCTGTCGCACGCTGTCGCTAGAATGTGTAGCCCACGCAGGCCGCGGCCTAAGTGTGGTCGTCTTTTGCCGCCTGAAGCTGTCACGCGCTGTCGCTAGAACGTGTAGCCCATGCACGCCGCGGCCTAAGTGTGGTCGTCTTTTTCCGCCTGAAGCTGCCGCGCGCTGTCGCTAGAACGTGTAGCCCACGCAGACCGTGGCCTAAGTGTGGTCGTCTTTTGCCGCCTGAAGCTGTCGCGCCCTTTCGCTAGAACGTGTAGCCCACTCAGACCGCGGCCTAAGTGTGGTCGTCTTTTTCCGCCTGAAGCTGTCGCGCGCTGTCGCTAGAACATGTAGCCCACGCAGACCGCGGCCTAAGTGTGGTCTTCTTTTGCCGCCTGAAGCTGTCGCGCGCTGTCGCTAGAACGTGTAGCCCACGCAGACCGCGGCCTAAGTGTGGACGTCTTTTGCCGCCTGAAGCTGCCGCGCGGTGTCGCTAGAACGAGGAGCCCACGCAGACCGCGGCCTAAGTGTGGTCGTCTTTTGCCGCCTGAAGCGGTCGGGCGCTGTCGCTAGAACGTGTAGCCCACGCAGGCCGCGGCCTAAGTGTGGTCGTCTTTTGCCGCCTGAAGCTGTCGCGCGGTGTCGCTAGAACGTGTAGGCTATGTACGCCGCGGCCTAAGTGTGGTCGTGTTTTGCCGCCTGAAGCTGTCGCGCTCTGTCACTAGAACATGTAGCGCACGCAGACCGCGGCCTAAGTATGGTCGTCTTTTGCCGCCTGAAGCTGTCGCGCGCTGTCACTAGAACGTGTAGCCCACGCAGACCGCGGCCTAAGTGTGGTAGCCTTTTGCCGCCTGAAGCTGTCGCACGCTGTCACTAGAACGTGTAGCCCACACAGACCACGGCCTAAGTGTTGTCGTCTTTTGCCGCCTGAAGCTGTCGCGCGCTGTCACTAGAACGTGTAGCCCACGCAGGCCGCGGCCTAAGTGTGGTCGTCTTTTGCCGCCTGAAGCTGTCGCGCGCTGTCACTAGAACGTGTAGCCCACGCAGGCCGCGGCCTAAGTGTGGTCGTCTTTTACCGCCTGACGCTGTTGCGCGCTGTCACTAGAACGTGAAGCCCACGCAGGCCGCGGCCTAAGTGTGGTCGTCTTTTGCCGACTGAAACTGTTGCGCGCTGTCCGTAGAACGTGTAGCCCACGCAGACCGCGGCCTAAGTGTGGTCGTCTTTTACCGCCTGAAGCTGTCGCGCGCTGTCACTAGAACGTGTAGCCCACGAAGGCCGCGGCCTAAGTGTGGTCGTCTTTTGCCGCCTGAAGCTGTCACGCGCTGTCACTAGAACGTGTAGCCCACGCAGGCCGCGGCCTTAGTGTGGTCGTCTTTTGCCGCCTGAAGCTGTCGCGCGCTGTCGCTAGAACGTGTAGCCCACGCAGACCGCGGCCTAAGTGTGGTCACCTTTTGCCGCCTGAAGCTGTCGCGCGCTTTCGCTAGAACGTGTAGGCCATGCATGCCGCGGCCTTAGTGTGGTCGTCTTTTGCCGCTTGAAGCTGTCGCGCGCTGTCGCTAGGACGTGTGGCCCACTCAGACCGCGGCATAAGTGTGGTCGTCTTTTGCTGCCTGAAGCTGTCGCGTGCTGTCACTAGAACGTGTAGCCCATGCAGGCCGCGGCCTTAGTGTGGTCGTCTTTTGCCGCTTGAAGCTGTCGCGTGCTGTCACTAGAACGTGTAGCCCACGCAGGCCGCGGCCTAAGTGTGGTCGTCTATTGCCGCCTGAAGCTGTCGCGCACTGTCAAAAGAATGTGTAGCACATGCAGGCCGCGGCCTTAGTGTGATCGTCTTTTGCCACTTGAAGCTGTCGCGTGCTGTCACTAGAACATGTAGCCCACGCAGGCCGCGTCCTAAGTGTGGTCGTCTTTTGCCGCCTGAAGCTGTCGCGCGCTGTCACTAGAACGTGTAGCCCACGCAGGCCGCGGCCTAAGTGTGGTCGTCTTTTGCTGCCTGAAGCTGTCGCGCGCTGTCACTAGAACGTGTAGCCCACGCAGGCCGCGGCCTAAGTGTGGTCGTCTTTTACCGCCTGACGCTGTTGCGCGCTGTCACTAGAACGTGAAGCCCACGCAGGCCGCGGCCTAAGTGTGGTCGTCTTTTGCCGACTGAAACTGTTGCGCGCTGTCCGTAGAACGTGTAGCCCACGCAGACCGCGGCCTAAGTGTGGTCGTCTTTGGCCGCCTGAAGCTGTCGCGTGCTGTCACTAGAACGTGTAGCCCACGCAGGCCGCGGCCTAAGTGTGGTCGTCTTTTGCCGCCTGAAGCTGTCGCGCGCTGTCACTAGAATGAGTACCCCACGCAGGCCCGGCCTAAGTGTGGTCGTCTTTTGCTGCCTGAAGCTGTCGCGTGCTGTCGCGTGCTGTCGCTAGAACGTGTAGCCCACGCAGACCGCGGCCTAAGTGTGGTCGTCTTTGGCCGCCTGAAGCTGTCGCGTGCTGTCACTAGAACGTGTAGCCCACGCAGGCCGCGGCCTAAGTGTGGTCGTCTTTTGCCGCCTGAAGCTGTCGCGCGCTGTCACTAGAATGAGTACCCCACGCAGGCCCGGCCTAAGTGTGGTCGTCTTTTGCCGCCTGAAGCTGTCACGCGCTGTCACTAGAACGTGTAGCCCTTGCAGACCGCGGCCTAAGTGTGGTCGTCTTTTACCGCCTGAAGCTGTCGCGCGCTGTCACTAGAACGTGTAGCCCACGAAGGCCGCGGCCTAAGTGTGGTCGTCTTTTGCCGCCTGAAGCTGTCACGCGCTGTCACTAGAACGTGTAGCCCACGCAGGCTGCGGCCTTAGTGTGGTCGTCTTTTGCCGCCTGAAGCTGTCGCGCGCTGTCGCTAGAACGTGTAGCCCACGAAGACCGCGGCCTAAGTGTGGTCACCTTTTGCCGCCTGAAGCTGTCGCGCGCTGTCGCTAGAACGTGTAGGCCATGCATGCCGCGGCCTTAGTGTGGTCGTCTTTTGCCGCTTGAAGCTGTCGCGCGCTGTCGCTAGGACGTGTGGCCCACTCAGACCGCGGCATAAGTGTGGTCGTCTTTTGCTGCCTGAAGCTGTCGCGTGCTGTCACTAGAACGTGTAGCCCATGCAGGCCGCGGCCTTAGTGTGGTCGTCTTTTGCCGCTTGAAGCTGTCGCGTGCTGTCACTAGAACGTGTAGCCCACGCAGGCCGCGGCCTAAGTGTGGTCGTCTATTGCCGCCTGAAGCTGTCGCGCACTGTCAAAAGAATGTGTAGCACATGCAGGCCGCGGCCTTAGTGTGATCGTCTTTTGCCACTTGAAGCTGTCGCGTGCTGTCACTAGAACATGTAGCCCACGCAGGCCGCGTCCTAAGTGTGGTCGTCTTTTGCCGCCTGAAGCTGTCGCGCGCTGTCACTAGAACGTGTAGCCCACGCAGGCCGCGGCCTAAGTGTGGTCGTCTTTTGCCGCCTGAAGCTGTCGCGCGCTGTCACTAGAACGTGTAGCCCACGCAGGCCGCGGCCTAAGTGTGGTCGTCTTTTACCGCCTGACGCTGTTGCGCGCTGTCACTAGAACGTGAAGCCCACGCAGGCCGCGGCCTAAGTGTGGTCGTCTTTTGCCGACTGAAACTGTTGCGCGCTGTCCGTAGAACGTGTAGCCCACGCAGACCGCGGCCTAAGTGTGGTCGTCTTTTGCCGCCTGAAGCTGTCGCGCGCTGTCACTACAATGAGTATCCCACGCAGGCCGCGGCCTAAGTGTGGTCGTCTTTTGCTGCCTGAAGCTGTCGCGCGCTGTCACTAGAACGTGTAGCCCACGCAGGCCGCGGTCTAATTGTGGTCGTCTTTTGCCACCTGAAGCTGTCGCGCGCTGTCACTAGAACGTGTAGCCCACGCAGGCCGCGGCCTAAGTGTGGTCGTCTTTTGCCCCCTGAAGCTGTCACGCGCTGTCGCTAGAACGTGTACCTCACGCAGACCGCGACCTAAGTGTGGTCGTGTTTTGCCGCCTAAAGCTGTCGCGCGCTGTCACTAGAACGTGTAGCCCACGCAGGCCGTTGCCTAAGTGTGGTCGTCTTTTACCGCCTGAAGCTGTCGCGCGCTGTCACTAGAACGTGTAGCACACGCAGTCCGCAGCCTAAGTGTGGTCGTCTTTTGCCGCCTGAAGCTGTCGTGCGCTGTCACTAGAACGTGTAGCCCACGCAGGCCGCGGCCTAAGTGTGGTCGTCTTTTACCGCCTGAAGCTGTCACGCGCTGTCGCTAGAACTTGTACCTCACGCAGACCGCGACCTAAGTGTTGTCATGTTTTGCCGCCTGAAGCTGTCGCTCGCTGTCACTAGAACGTGTAGCCCACGCAGGCCGCGGCCTAAGTGTGGTCGTCTTTTGCCCCCTGAAGCTGTCACGCGCTGTCGCTAGAACGTGTACCTCACGCAGACCGCGACCTAAGTGTGGTCGTGTTTTGCCGCCTGAAGCTGTCGCGCGCTGTCACTAGAACGTGTAGCCCACGCAGGCCGCGGCCTAAGGGTGGTCGTCCTTTGCCGCCTGAAGCTGTCGCGCGCTGTCACTAGAACGTGTAGCCCACGCAGGCCGCAGCCTAAGTGTGGTCGTCTTTTGCCGCCTGAAGCTGTCGCGCGCTGTCACTAGAACGTGTAGCCCACGCAGGCCGCGGCCTAAGTGTGGTCGTCTTTTACCACCTGAAGCTGTCGCGCGCTGTCACTAGAACGTGTAGCCCACGCAGTTCGCGGCCTAAGTGTGGTCGTCATTTGCCGCCTGAAGCTGTCGCGCGCTGTCGCTAGAATTTGTAGCCCACGCAGACCGTGGCCTAAGTGTGGTCGTCTTTTCCTGCCTGAGGCTGTCGCGCGCTGTCACTAGAACGTGTAGCCCACGCAGACCGCGGCCTAAGTGTGGTCGTCTTTTGCCGCCTGAAGCTGTTGCGCGCTGTTGCTAGAACGTATAGACCACGCAGACCGAGACCTAAGTGTGGTCGTCTTTTGCCGCCTGAAGCTGTCGCGCGCTGTCACTAGAATGTGTAGCCCATGCAGGCCGCGGCCTAAGTGTGGTCGTCTTTTACCGCCTGAAGCTGTCGCGCGCTGTCACTAGAACGTGTAGCCCATGCAGGCTGCGGCCTAAGTGTGGTCGTCTTTTGCAGCCTGAAGCTGTCGCGCGCTGTCACTAGAATGTGTAGCCCATGCAGGCCGCGGCCTAAGTGTGGTCGTCTTTTACCGCCTGAAGCTGTCGCGCGCTGTCACTAGAACGTGTAGCCCATGCAGGCTGTGGCCTAAGTGTGGTCGTCTTTTGCCGCCTGAAGCTGTCGCGCGCTGTCACTAGAATGTGTAGCCCATGCAGGCCGCGGCCTAAGTGAGGTCGTCTTTTGCCGCCTGAAGCTGTCACGCGCTGTCACTAGAACGTGTAGCCCACGCAGACCGCGGCCTAAGTGTGGTCGTCTTTTGCCGCCTGAAGCTGTCGCGCGCCGTCGCTAGAACGTGTAGCCCATGCAGGCCGCGGCCTAAGTGTGGTCGTCTTTTACCGCCTGAAGCTGTCGCGCGCTGTCACTAGAACGTGTAGCCCACGCATGCCGCGGCCTAAGGGTGGTCGTCCTTTGCCGCCTGAAGCTGTCGCGCGCTGTCACTAGAACGTGTAGCCCACGCAGGCCGCGGCCTAAGTGTGGTCGTCTTTTGCCTCCTGAAGCTGTCACGCGCTGTCGCTAGAACGTGTACCTCACGCAGACCGCGACCTAAGTGTGGTCGTGTTTTGCCGCCTGAAGCTGTCGCGCGCTGTCACTAGAATGTGTAGCCCTCGCAGGCCGCGGCCTAAGTGTGGTCGTCTTTTGCCACCTGAAGCTGTCGCGCGCTGTCACTAGAACGTGTAGCCCACGCAGGCCGCGGCCTAAGTGTGGTCGTGTTTTGCCGCCTGAAGCTGTCGCGCGCTGTCACTAGAACGTGTAGCCCACGCAGGCCGTTGCCTAAGTGTGGTCGTCTTTTACCGCCTGAAGCTGTCGCGCGCTGTCACTAGAACGTGTAGCCCACGCAGGCCGCAGCCTAAGTGTGGTCGTCTTTTGCCGCCTGAAGCTGTCGCGCGCTGTCACTAGAACGTGTAGCCCACGCAGGCCGCGGTCTAAGTGTGGTCGTCTTTTGCCACCTGAAGCTGTCGCGCTGTCACTAGAACGTGTAGCCCACGCAGGCCGCGGCCTAAGTGTGGTCGTCTTTTGCCCCTTGAAGCTGTCACGCGCTGTCGCTAGAACGTGTACCTCACGCAGACCGCGACCTAAGTGTGGTCGTGTTTTGCCGCCTGAAGCTGTCGCGCGCTGTCACTAGAACGTGTAGCCCACGCAGGCCGTTGCCTAAGTGTGGTCGTCTTTTACTGCCTGAAGCTGTCGCGCGCTGTCACTAGAACGTGTAGCCCACGCAGGCCGCAGCCTAAGTGTGGTCGTCTTTTGCCGCCTGAAGCTGTCGTGCGCTGTCACTAGAACGTGTAGCCCACGCAGGCCGCGGCCTAAGTGTGGTTGTCTTTTACCGCCTGAAGCTGTCACGCGCTGTCTCTAGAACGTGTACCTCACGCAGACCGCGACCTAAGTGTGGTCGTGTTTTGCCGCCTGAAGCTGTCGCGCGCTGTCACTAGAACGTGTAGCCCACGCAGGCCGTTGCCTAAGTGTGGTCGTCTTTTACCGCCTGAAGCTGTCGTGCGCTGTCACTAGAACGTGTAGCCCACGCAGGCCGCAGCCTAAGTGTGGTCGTCTTTTGCCGCCTGAAGCTGTCGCGCGCTGTCACTAGAACGTGTAGCCCACGCAGGCCGCGGCGTAAGTGTGGTCGTCTTTTACCGCCTGAAGCTGTCGCGCGCTGTCACTAGAACGTGTAGCCCACGCAGGTCGCGGCCTAAGTGTGGTCGTCATTTGCCGCCTGAAGCTGTCGCGCGCTGTCGCTAGAACGTGTAGCCCACGCAGACCGCAGCCTAAGTGTGGTCATCTTTTCCCGCCTGAAGCTGTCGCGCGCTGTCACTAGAACGTGTAGCCCACGCAGACCGCGGCCTAAGTGTGGTCGTCTTTTGCCGCCTGAAGCTGTTGCGCGCTGTTGCTAGAACGTATAGACCACGCAGACCGCGACCTAAGTGTGGTCGTCTTTTGCCGCCTGAAGCTGTCGCGCGCTGTCACTAGAATGTGTAGCCCATGCAGGCCGCGGCCTAAGTGTGGTCGTCTTTTACCGCCTGAAGCTGTCGCGCGCTGTCACTAGAACGTGTAGCCCATGCAGGCTGCGGCCTAAGTGTGGTCGTCTTTTGCCGCCTGAAGCTGTCGCGCGCTGTCGCTAGAACGTGTAGCCCACGCAGACCGCGGCCTAAGTGTTGTCATCTTTTGCCGCCTGAAGCTGTCTCGCGCTGTCGCTAGAACGTGTAGCCCACGCAGACCGCGACCTAAGTGTGGTCGTCCTTTGCCGCCTGAAGCTGTCGCGCGCTGTCAGTAGAACGTGTAGCCCACGCTGTCCTCGGCCTAAGTGTGGTCGTCTTTTGCCCCCTGAAGCTGTCACGCGCTGTCGCTAGAACGTGTACCTCACGCAGACCGCGACCTAAGTGTGGTCGTGTTTTGCCGCCTGAAGCTGTCGCGCGCTTTCACTAGAACGTGTAGCCCACGCAGGCCGCGGCGTAAGTGTGGTCGTCTTTTGCCACCTGAAGCTGTCGTGCGCTGTCACTAGAACGTGTAGCCCACGCAGGCCGCGGCCTAAGTGTGGTCGTCTTTTGCCCCCTGAAGCTGTCACGCGCTGTCGCTAGAACGTGTACCTCACGCAGACCGCAACCTAAGTGTGGTCGTGTTTTGCCGCCTGAAGCTGTCGCGCGCTGTCACTAGAACGTGTAGCCCACGCAGGCCGCGGCCTAAGGGTGGTCGTCCTTTGCCGCCTGAAGCTGTCGTGCGCTGTCACTAGAACGTGTAGCCCACGCAGTCCGCGGCCTAAGTGTGGTCGTCTTTTGCCCCCTGAAGCTGTCACGCGCTGTCGCTAGAACGTGTACCTCACGCAGACCGCGACCTAAGTGTGGTCGTGTTTTGCCGCCTGAAGCTGTCGCGCGCTGTCACTAAAACGTGTACCTCACGCAGACCACGACCTAAGTGTGGTCGTGTTTTGCCGCCTGAAGCTGTCGCGCGCTGTCCCTAGAACGTGTAGCCCACGCAGGCCGCGGCCTAAGTGTGGTCGTCTTTTGCCCCCTGAAGCTGTCACGCGCGGTCGCTAGAACGTGTAGCCCACGCAGACCGCGGCCTAAGTGTGGTCGTCTTTTGCCGCCTGAAGCTGTCACGCACTGTCACTAGAACGTGTAGCCCATGCAGGCCGCGGCCTTAGTGTGGTCGTCTTTTGCCGCCTGAAGCTGTCACGCGCTGTCACTAGAACGTGTAGCCCACGCAGACCGCGGCCTAAGTGAGGTCGTCTTTTGCCGCCTGAAGCTGTCACGCGCTGTCACTAGAACGTGTAGCCCACGCAGACCGCGGCCTAAGTGTGGTCGTCTTTTGCCGCCTGAAGCTGTCGCGCGCTGTCGCTAGAACTTGTAGCCCATGCAGGCCGCGGCCTAAGTGTGGTCGTCTTTTACCGCCTGAAGCTGTCACGCGCTGTCACTAGAACGTGTAGCCAACGCAGGCCGCGGCCTAAGGGTGGTCGTCCTTTGCCGCCTGAAGCTGTCGCGCACTGTCACTAGAACGTGTAGCCCACGCAGGCCGCGGCCTAAGTGTGGTCGTCTTTTGCCCCCTGAAGCTGTCACGCGCTGTCACTAGAACGTGTACCTCACGCAGACCGCGGCCTAAGTGTGGTCGTCTTTTGCCCCCTGAAGCTGTCACGCGCTGTCGCTAGAACGTGTACCTCACGCAGACCGCGACCTAAGTGTGGTCGTGTTTTGCCGCCTGAAGCTGTCGCGCGGTGTCACTAGAACGTGTAGCCCACGCAGGCCGCGGCCTAAGTGTGGTCGTCTTTTACCGCCTGAAGCTGTCGTGCGCTGTCACTAGAACATGTAGCCCACGCAGGCCGCGGCCTAAGTGTGGTCGTCTTTTGCCGCCTGAAGCTGTCGCGCGCTGTCACTAGAACGTGTAGCCCACGCAGGCCGCTGCCTAAGTGTGTTCGTCTTTTACCGCCTGAAGCTGTCGCGCGCTGTCACTAGAACATGTAGCCCACCCAGGCCGCGGCCTAAGTGTGGTCGTCTTTTGCCGCCTGAAGCTGTCGCGCGCTGTCACTAGAACGTGTAGCCCATGCAGACCGCGGCCTAAGTGTGGTCGTCTTTTGCCGCCTGAAGCTGTCGCGCGCTGTCGCTAGAACGTGTAGCCCACGCAGACCGCGACCTAAGTGTGGTCGTCTTTTGCCGCCTGAAGCTGTCACGCGCTGTCGCTAGAACGTGTACCTCATGCAGACCGCGACCTAAGTGTGGTCGTGTTTTGCCGCCTGAAGCTGTCGCGCGCTGTCACTAGAACGTGTAGCCCACGCAGGCCGCCGCCTAAGTGTGGTCGTCTTTTACTGCCTGAAGCTGTCGCGCGCTGTCACTAGAACGTGTAGCCCACGCAGGCCGCGGCCTAAGTGTGGTCGTCTTTTACCGCCTGAAGCTGTCGCGCGCTGTCACTAGAACGTGTTGCCCATGCAGGCTGCGGCCTAAGTGTGGTCGTCTTTTACCGCCTGAAGCTGTCGCGCGCTGTCACTAGAACGTGTAGCCCACGCAGGCCGCGGCCTAAGGGTGGTCGTCCTTTGCCGCCTGAAGCTGTCGCGCGCTGTCACTAGAACGTGTAGCCCACGCAGGCCGCTGCCTAAGTGTGGTCGTCTTTTACCGCCTGAAGCTGTCGCGCGCTGTCTCTAGAACGTGTAGCCCACGCAGGCCGCGGCCTAAGTGTGGTCGTCTTTTGCCGCCTGAAGCTGTCGCGCGCTGTCGCTAGAACGTGTAGGCCATGCAGACCGCGGCCTAAGTGTGGTCGTCTTTTGCCGCCTGAAGCTGTCGCGCGCTGTCGCTAGTACGTGTAGCCCACGCAGACCGCGACCTAAGTGTGGTCGTCTTTTGCCGCCTGAAGCTGTCACGCGCTGTCGCTAGAACGTGTACCTCACGCAGACCGCGACCTAAGTGTGGTCGTGTTTTGCCGCCTGAAGCTGTCGCGCGCTGTCACTAGAACGTGTAGCCCACGCAGGCCGCGGCCTAAGTGTGGTCGTCTTTTACCGCCTGAAGCTGTCGCGCGCTGTCACTAGAACGTGTAGCCCACGCAGGCCGCGGCCTAAGTGTGGTCGTCTTTTGTCGCCTGAAGCTGTCACGCGCTGTCACTAGAACGTGTAGCCCACGCAGACCGCGGCCTAAGTGTGGTCGTCTTTTGCCGCTTGAAGCTTTCACGCGCTTTTGCTAGAACGTGTAGCCCACGCAGGCCGTCGCCTTAGGCGCTTAGCTGCGGGGCGCGCGGCCGTTCGCCGTCGTGGGTTCAAGTCCTCCTTCGGGATGGATGTTTGTGTTTTCCTTAAAATAAGTTACTTTAAGTTAGTGTAAGTAGCTTGTAAGTTTATGGACTAATGACAGACGTAATGAAGTCCCTTAGATTTAAATAAATAAAAAGGCTCTATAATTTTCCTTTTTAATTTATTTACGGTCTACGTTTCACTCCAGAACAAGGCAACACTCCACACAAATGCCTTCATAAAAGACTTCCTTACACTTAAATTAACATTCGCTGTTATCAAGTTTCTCTTTTTCAAAATCGTCTTTCTTCCCATCCTTTCAACATACTGTCGATTCCATTCAATGGTCTTCCAGGTCCTTTGCTGTGTGTGACAAATTTCTCTTCACTTTCCTTCACAGCTTGCCCAAAGTACATATTGAATAACTTTGAAGAAAGGCTACAACCCTGTGTTACTCTCTACCCAACCACTGCGTCCCTATCATGCACTTCAACTCTAATAACAACTGTGTGGTTGATGATAAAGTTGTAAATAACCTGCCGTTCCCTTTATTTTTGTCCTGCTGACTTCAGAACTTGAAATAGTGTAGTCCAATCAACAATGTCGAAAGTTTTATCCTAATGTACAAATGTTGGAAATGAAGGTTTCCTTTCCCTAATTTATCTCAAAGATGAGTCGTAAGGTGAATATTGCCTCCCGTGTTCCTACATGCCGTGCCATTATAATATCTGTCTGGTACTCTCCAGTGTCTCCTGGTATATTCCATGTATACAGCCTTCTTTCATGAATCTTGAACCAAGTGTTGTTATAATTAAATTATGTTACGTACAAAATTCTACCAGGCGGCTTTGTCTTTCATTCCTTTTTCCCAGTCCATATTCACCTACATTTTTATCCTTCCTTTCCTTTTCCTACTACCGAATTCCAGTCCTCCATCACAATTATGTTTTCTTGTCCCTCAAGTGTCTGAAAAATTTCCTTTTCCTCATACATTTCTTCCCTCTCCTCATCGTCGGCGGAGCTAGTGGGCATATAAATTGTACTACTGTAGTCGGTGACGTGGTCTTAAACTAAACAGCAACAAATCTCAGATCATACTCATATCTCATCCACAGTTAAACAGCCGGTATATTCGTGAAACAGTCCTTAAAATACTGCTCAGTGGTATCTAATTACTACATCAAAGAACAGGAAAAGACTTTGGAATAATCTTGGATGAACACTTAAGCCGGGAAAAGAAAAATTTGCAGCTTGCAGGAAATCGCTCTCATTCCTATATGCTTTCCAAAAATTTAGAAAAATCTTTCTAACCCAAATTAAACAAAAGTCTGACCAAACACTTTTCCTAACAAATCCTCACTACTGTTATGTAGTTCAACACGGCACAATTAGCGAAAATTCAAGACGCCTGGAGCTTGTGATGACTGCTTTCAATATACGATTGTGCGGGTCGTATGAGTCGTTCATATACCCACATAGGTTGCATCCGACTACATACGTGGCGCGATTTTTACACGCTGTGCTTACTTCATCGATTTGGTAACCGCACGTGCTCCAAAAACTTATCTTCTCATATTAAACACCTTCCATCATTACCAATCGCAGTACCAGATCTGTTACGTGTTGCAACTTTGCCGTACCTTTGCATAACACTAAATCTTTCTCCGTGAAGTTCTCCTTCTCAGCCTTATGACTATGAACACACTGCCATGTGATCTACGTCTAGGAAACGGAAAATTTACCTGTTGATGACGGTATAGCCTCCATTTTTATGCTCCTATCATTTATTCCTTTTCTTTTTCCATCACAGCTTACCAGTCTATTTCTCTTCCTCTAACCAATCTACCACATGTACGTCTCGTTCACCCCATTCTATCATCTTATGTCTCAGCTCGATGTAAATAACTGACAATCTGAAAGAACATGACGAGGCAATACCTAAAGGGTAATAGGACTGACGGTGACATTATAATTCATGCTTACTGTCCTTTACCAAGTCTTTATTAAGCTTCCTGGCAGATTAAAATTGTGTGCCGGAACCGGGACTCGAACCTGAGTCCTTTGCCTTTCGCGGGCAAGCGCACTACCGACTGTGCTATCCCGACACGACTCACGACGCCGCCTCACAACTTTACTTCCGCCGTTCCTCGTCTCCTACTTTCCAAACTTCACAGAAACTCTCCTGCGAACCCTGCAAGACTAGCACTCCTGGAAGAAAGGATATTGTGGAGACATGGCTTAGCCACAGCCTAGGGGATGTTTCCAGAATGAAACTTTCATTCTGCAGCGGAGTGTGCGCTGATATTAACCTTCCTGGCAGATTAAACTTGTGTGCCGGAACTGGGACTCGAACCTGGGTCCTTTGCCTTTCGCGGGCAAGCGCACTACCGACTGTGCTATCCCGACACGACTCACGACGCTGCCTCACAACTTTACTTCCGCCAGTTCCTCGTCTCCTACTTTCCAAACTTCACAGAAGCTCTCCTGCGAACCATGCAAGACTAGCATTCCTGGAAGAAAAGCAAAGGTCCCAGGTTCGAGTCCCGGTTCCGGCACACAAGTTTATTCTGCCAGAAAGTTTCATATCAGTGCACACTCCGCTGCAGAGTGAAAGTTCATTCTGACAAGTCTTTTTTGTTTTCATTATCACGTTTGATTCTTATAATTTTTTTATATTATTCTTACAATTTTATTCTAGGAATAATCTTCAATAAAGAAAAGAAATTTGTTTAGAAAACATGGTTGTCAACTAAATCGCAGGAAAATAAGAAAAATTGCTAGATAAAAAAAATCACAATTTAATAAGCAGAATTAAATCAGAAAACAACAAGATACGGAAACAGAAAAGTATTCAGATTGAGAGTTTAAGAGGTAGATCACTAACAACAGAAGTATGGAAGCCAATTATCACAATCAAGAAACACTTGTAAACAAATCAATAGACAGCTTAATTGCTTTAGAAGAATGGGAAATCCTTATACAAATATTTTAATTGAAGGTAGCTGCAATTACACAAAAGATAAGGCAGAGAAGACGGTACTAAATGGCCGTAATACAATATTTTAATAGAGGATGAATTGTATCGTTAACTAAAATGAAGAATGGCCTTTCACCGATCCTGGAAATATTTCTGTCGAATTATTGAAAGCTGGAGATCGGTATCTGAGAAAACGATTAACATACCTTATGAACAACTGCTGGCAAAGAACTCTAACCCCATCAGAATGGAAAAGGTCAATATGGTCTTTATTAAGGGAATAGAAGGAACAGTAATTACTATAGAGCCATTATTAAGAACTGTACAAAGAGCCGCTTGTTTGGTAAAATACTGTCGGAAGAAAATAAGGCAAACCGTTGGTCACCATATAGGGGAAGACCAATGTGGATCTAGGCAGAACAGATCGTGTACTTCTTACTGCAATTTTCAGAGAAATTCATAGCAGTGCGGAAGGAGCTACGCATTGTCTTTTAGATTTATGAAAATCATATCACGCAATCCCTAGACCAAATCTGTGGAAAGCTCTGAAAGACCTACATCTACATCTACACCTACATATATACTCTGCAAATCACATTTAAGTGCCTGGAAGAGGGTTCATTAACCACCTTCACAACTTTTCTCTACCGTTCCATTCTCTAATAGCGCGCGGGAAGAAGGAACACCTACATCGTTCCGTTTTCGATCTTATTTCTCTTATTTTATTAGGATGGTCATGTCTCCCTAAGTAGGTGGGTGCTAGCAAAATATTTTCACATTCAGAACTAAAAGTCGGTGATTGAAACTTCGCAAACAGATCACGCCGCAATGAATAACGTCTTTCTTTTAATGATTTACAACCCAATTCGTGCAACATTTCCGTGAGGCTTCCCCCCCCCCCCCCCCCGTAACGTGATAAAACAAAACGAGCTGCCCTTCTCTGAACCATCTCAATATCTTCCGTCAGTCCCACCTGGTGAGGGTCCCACAAGGGGCAACAGTACTCCAAGAGAGGACGCACAAGTGTGATATAGGCAGTCTCTTTGGTGGAGCTGGTGCATCGTCTAAGCGTTCTGCCAATGAAACGTAACCTTTGGTTCGCCTTCCCCACAATATTTTCTATGTGTCCTCTCCAGTCAAAGTTGTTCGTAATTATAACTCCTAGGTATTTGGTAGAATTTACGACATTAAGGTTTGACTGATTTATCGCGTAATTGAAGTTCAGCGGATTTCTTTTAGTGGTCATGTGTATTACTTCACACTTTTCTTTATTTAGTGTCAATTGCCAATTTTCGCACCAAGTAGAAATTTTGTCTAAATCGCTTTGCAGTTGCTTTTGATGCTCTGTTGACTTCACTAACCGATAAACGATAGCATCATCCGCGAACAGTCTAAGGGAGCTATTCAGATTATCTCCTATATCGTTTATAAACACGAGGAAGAGTAGGGGACCTATAACGCTTCCCTGTGGAACGCCAGATATCGCTTCTGTTTTACTCGATGACTTACCTTTCTGATAGGAAATCGTGAATCCATTCGCACAATTGGGGAGATATTCCATAAGCACGCAATTTCATTAGAAGCCGCTTGTGGGGTACAGTATCAAAAGCCTTCCGGAAATCCAGAAATATGGAATCGATTTGAGATTCTTTGTCGATGGCACTTAACACTTCATGTGAATTAAGGGCAAGCTGTGTTTCGCAAGAGCGATACTTTCTGAATCCGTGCTGACTATTGGTTAATAGGTCGTTCTCTTCGTGGTAGTACATAATATTCGAACAAAGTATTTGTTCCAAAATCGAACTGCAAATCGACGTCAATGAGATAGGCCTTTAACTTTGGAGATCACTCCTATTGCCTTTCTTGAATATTGGAGTAACTTGGGCAACTTTCCAGTCTTTGGGTACGGATCTTTCGCTGAGTGATCGGTTGTAAATTATAGCTAAGTACGGAGCTATTTCATCAGCATACTCTGAGAGGAATCTAGTTGGTATACAATCTGGCCCGGAAGATTTATTTTTGTTTAGTGACTTAAGTTGTTTTACTACTCCAGGAACATCTACTTCTAAGTTTCGCATGCTGGCAGCTGTTCTTGGATTGAATACTGGAGTGTTCACTTCGTCTTCTTTGGTGAAAGAATTTCGGAAAGCTGTGTTTAGTAATTCTGTCGTCGGTAGTATTACCATTGCTATCGCGTAGTGAAGGTATTGTTTGTGTTTTGCCGCTAGTGTACTTCACATATGACCAGAATTTCTTTGGATTTTCTGCAAGATTACGAGACAGGATTTCGTTGTGGAAACAACTATAAGATTCTCGCATTGAAGTCCGCGCTAGGTTGCGAGTTTCAGTAAAAGATTGCCAGTCTTGCAGATTCTGTGTCTTTTTAAATTTTGCATGCGTTTTTCTTTGTTTCTGCAACAGTGATCTGACCTGTTTTGTGTACCACGGGTGGTCAGCCCCCTCTTTTATCAATTTATTTGGTATAAATCTCTCGATTGCTACTGATATTATGTCTTTGAAAGTAAGCCACAACTGGTCTACACTCGCATTTTTAGTTTTGAAGGACTGGAGACTATCACTCAGGAAAGCGTGAAGCGAATTTTTATCTGCTTTATCGAATAGATATATTTTTCGTTTATTTTTGGTGCATTTGGGAATTTCGATATTCAGTCTCGCTACTACAACTCGATGTTCGCTAATCCCTGTATCTGTTTTGATGCTCTTTAGTATCTCGGGATTATTTGTTGCCAGGAGATGAAGAGTATTTTCGCAACCACGTACTATTCTAGTGGGTTCATGAACTAACTGTTCGAAGTAGTTCTCAGAAAAAGCAATCAGAACTAGTTCGGACGATGTTTTATATTTGCCCCCGGTTTTGAATGCGTAATTATGCCAACATATCGAGGGTAAATTAAAGTCGCCACCGATTACAACAGTATGCTTCGGATACCTATTTGAAATATGATTCAAGCTTTCTTTGAACATTTCTGCAACCGCATCGTCTGAGTCAGGGGGCCGATAAAAAGATCCAATTATTAATTTATTTCGGTGGTCAGGTATAACCACTACCCAGACCAATTCACAGGAAGTATCTGCCATGGATCATATGGATGGTATTGATGATCATCTTTTACAAAATTATTATTGAATGTACCGACAATACGGTACAGATTAGAAAAAAGACCAAAGGTATCAGAAGCTATAAACGTCCCAAAACTGCTGGGAAAAGGTGTCAACCGCAGCAGAATAGCCGAGCGCGCTTAGGCGTCTTGCTGCGGTGCGCGCGGCCGCTCGCCATCGGGGGCTCGAGTCCTCCCTTGGGCATGGGTGTTTGTGTTGTCCTTAGCATAAGGTACTTTAAGTTAGTTTACGTACTTAGTAAGCTAGGGACTAATAACCAACGTAGTTTAGTCCCATACATTTACAAACATTTGAACATTTTGAAATGTATCAGTATGTCGTATCTTGTTCAATTTATAGGTAGAAGTGGCTCTCCGAAATTGCAAGAACTACTGCAGAAGAATGGGGATGAATGCCTAGGATGTACAGATGTTTTCCTTATGTTTGCTGAAGATATCTTGACATTATCATACGACGGCTGTACATTAGGTATGTGGCGTAGACTCGAGGTGAGTCTAACGACAACATAATAACTGGTGGTTAACAGTGGCGCTAAATGTGAAGCACACATCAGTGACAAAGCACGTAGGTAGAAGAAATTAGGTATCTCTGTGCTTGTATTTATAAAAATGGATTTAGCCGTTCAGAAGTCCCTTACACAATACAACAAGGCACGCACGAATTCCTTTTGGCGGGACAAGAACATGTCTGACAACGGTAAGAGTGGGTAAGGTAATGGCGGAGTCAGTGCTGTGCTGTGGACCATAACTGAGGACCTCCAACGCTGATCTCAAAAGAAGGGTCCTAGCTGTCGAACTGGAGTGTTTACGTACAGGTGCCAGAATATCTAGCATCGAAAAGAAGAAAGACTAATGAAGTAAGAGCTAGAATGAAGGTAGGTGAAATGATACAACTGAAAGGAAATCATTAAAGTCGGAGTTGAGAGTGCCTGATCATCGGTGACCAAAGAATATATACGAAAGGAAACCATCAGGCAGACGTAGCCCTTATCATGTATTAGTTGTTTTCAGTCTGATTATTCAAAAAAGTGTTGCAACCCAGTCTTAATTGCCGTATCATTACACTTTTCTTTGTTTTATTTTCAGTCTAGCAATTGGGACAATGCCTGCTTTGACATACCAGTGTTCGTAAAAATAGCGCATAAGTCTATTTAATAGAGTAGTGGAAACAGTGCACCGCCTTAAATTGGACAGAACCCTTTAATTTCAAAACCAACATGTCGGTAACAAAGAAAATGTTGCCGGACTTGGAAGATGCAGTAAAGAAATTGTAAACAGTTAAATAGTTATATTAAATAGTCAATTTCGATACCTGCAAATATAACTAATAATAATAATAATATGCTACACGATTTAATATCAAACAAAATATTTCATTTGTAATAGTGTAGTAGCTCCCATACTCAGCGGCCGTATAGGAGAGGACTCGGGTGCTCGGGTGGCCAGGCGGTGGTCAGAAGACTGCCCGCCATCATCTGCCGTCAGCGCGCGGGCTCCGGCCTCCCTCCTTCCTGGCTGCCTGGCCGTCTGTCGAGGGCGTTGTGTTGTGTTGTGACGTTTCGTCCTGCCTTCCCGAACCAATTAAGGAATTATTTTCTATTTTTCTCGGGTGCTTCCTTCTGTACAGAGAATACGTTTGTATTTTATATCTCATGGGGTATATACCGGTGTACTTATGCAAATGATGGGTACTGTTTTGTGATTTTTCTATGATTTTGTGACTTTTATGTTTTATTTCTGTGTCTATTTTGTTACTTTCATGTTTTAGTTAGTTTTATTAGTCTTTTTATGTTTTCATTTTATTTGCCTTTCCTAATCATCAAGGGTTAGGAATTTGGGGGTTTTGGGTCCGAATTGCCAGGGGTTATACCGTCCTAGTCTGTTTATGAGGTTGTTTTGGGATCGTCGAGCTTGTTTGTAGAATGCTTTAGCTAGGGTTTTTTACCTGCCTCTTAGCACCGGTATTCCAGTTATTTCGTGTAGTTCTTTCGTGGGGAAACTCGAGTCCACGTGGATGGCTCTCTTTACTGCTCTGGAGTTTTTGAAACGCGTTTTTGCGCCGAATCCCAAAATGGGGCAAGAGTATTCTAGTATTTGGCGCACTAGGCTGCATTATACCCTGATTCCCAGCCCGCCTGATATGCTGCTGTTTACGTTTAATATTGGATAAAGTAAGCATGGTCTGGCACTTGCTTTGTTGCTTAGGTTGGTGATGTGGGGTTACCAAGTTAATTTTTTTTATCTAGGGTGACCGCTAGGTTTTTATTTGGTTTCTCCAGGGAAGTTTTCTACCTTGGAAGGTGACTGCAGGGTATGGTCTGTTGTACGGAGCTCATTTGCCTATTTTTCTCGTGAACATTATGGATTGTTTTTTCCGCACGTTATTCGCCATTTTTTTTTTTTTTTTTTTTTTTTTTTTTTTTTTTTTTTTTTGCCCAGTTTTCGGTTTTGTTTAGTAAACACTGAAGGCGCGATTTGCCTACGTTTCTACCACAGCTGAGGTCTATAAACGCGATGTCGCTTGCAAATTGTGATCTTTACCTGCGGAGATGTTCGGGTATCTGCTGTGTAGCAGTTGTAAAGGGTCCGCCCAAGGACCGACCCGCTCGTTTGTCTTTTGGTGGAGTAGGCCAAGTGTTTTCGACTTTGACGAGGATGCTTCGTTCAGTGAGGTACCTCTGCAGTAGTTTCAGCACCGAACATAGGAAGCTGTCAGTGTAACACAGTAGTGCCGGTAGCTGTGTGCTAGGGTGGCGGCTACAACCACCCTCGTGACTTGTTGTATGGCGGAGCGACTCTTCCGAAAACCGGGTTGCGCGTCGGGAGTTGTGTGCCGGCTGTGTAGCACAGCAGCTGCCGTGTGGCAGGCCACACCCTGAGGCAGCCACAGCAACGCCGGCGAGTCCGCAGCAACAAACTCCTTCTACCAAACTCTTCATTTGCTACCAACAACGGTGTGCCTCTGTATCGTGAGGGATAACGGCCGCTTTACTTTCCCAAGTCTATGCGCAATAGAAAAGTTCGTGGAAGATTAAAGCTATACCTACACTTGAGGACGTGTCTTCTGGTCCGAGCTGTATACCCATTACACTTCTATCTGATTATGCTGAAGCTATAGCTCCTTACTTAACAGCCACATACAACCGCTCTCTCAAAGAAGGATCTGCACCCAGAAAAAAAATGTTCAATTGTTTGTATAGTCTATGGGACTTAACTACGGGGTCATCAGTCCCTAAACTTACAAACTACTTATGAACTAAGACTAATGATGGCACAAATATCCATCCCCGAGGGGGGACTCGAAGCCCCGACCGTAGGGGCCGTGCGGACCGTAACTGGAGCGCCTCAGTCCCCACGGCCACCGCGGCCGGCGTCGGCTATCATTAATTGATTCAAAAACAGAGTATGGAACAACGTAATGCTTTTATATATATAGACTAAAACCGAGCTAATATCGGATGTTCCACAGGATAGTGTTATTGGTTCTTTGCTGTTCCTTATTTACATAAACGCCGGCCGCGGTGGCCGAGGTGACTGAGGCGCTCCAGTCACGGTCAGCACGGCCACTACGGTCGGGGGTTCGAATCCCCCTCGGGCATGGATATTTGTGCCGTCTTAGTTCGTAAGTAGTTCATAAGTAGTTTGTAAGTTTAGGGACTGATGACCCCGTAGTTAAGTCCCATAAGCTTAACAAACATGTGAACATTTTTTTTTTTTTATTTACATAAACGATTTAGAGGAAAATCTAAGCAGCTCTCTTAGGTTGTTTGCAGATGACGCCGTCATTTACCGTCCAGTAAAATCATCTGAAGATCAAAACCAACTGCAGAACGATCTGAACAAGATATCACTATGGTGCAAAAATTGACAATTGACAAAATAATGAGAAGTGCGAAGTCGTCCAAATGAATACGAAAAGAAATCCGTTAAACTTTGTTTACAAGATTAATCAATCAAAAGTGAAGGCCCTAAACTCCACAAAATACCCAGGTATTACTATTATTTCAAAAGTAAAGTAGAAAGTACACGTAGATAATGTCGTGGGAAAGGCGAACCAGAGACTGCGTTTTATTGGCAGAACCCTTAAAAGATGCAATGGAACTACACTACGCTTATCCGTCCTTTTTTGGAGTATTGCTGCCCAGTGTAGGATTCTTATCAGGTGGGTTTGACGGAGAACATCGAAAGAGTCCAAAGAAGGGCAGATCGTTTCGTGTTGTCACGATACAGGGGAGAAAGCGTCACGGAAATGATACAGGACCTAGGATGGGAATCACTACAACAACGGCGCTTATCGCTGCGGCGTGGGCTACTTACGAAACTCCAATCGCCAACATTCTCTTCCGAATGCGAAAATATATTGTTCAATCCCAACTACATAGGTAGAAATGATCATCAGAATAAAATACGAGAAATCAGAGCTCGAACGGAGAGATTCAGGCGTTTTTTTCTTTTTCTTCTTCTTTTTTTTTTTTTTTTTTTTTTTTTTTTTTTCCCGCGCGCTATACGAGAATGGAATAGGACATAAATCGTATAAAATGTGGAGGAGTGTACGGGACAAGGAAAAGTTTAGACATTTAATATAATGTAATAAATCGAAAAAGTGGTGAGTGGACTTGTGCGGTCGAAAAGGGAAGTGTTATGATGGCGTAAGCCGGCAGTGTCGCGAAGCGGAGTGGGTCGGGCGCTCAGCAAAATTAAGAAGCTCAAAGCAAACTTCAAGTGTCTCAGGTGTGTCGGCAGGTGTGTGGGGATTGTGTTGTTATGGTCTTCATTCCGGAGACTGGTTTGATGCAGCTCTCCATCCTACTCTATCCTGAGCAAGCCTTTTCATCTCCTCATAAGAACGACAACCCACATCCATTTGAATCTGCTTACTATACGCGTCTCTTGGTCTCTCTCTGCGATTTTTACCCCACACACTTCCCTCCAATGCTAAATTTACGATTCCCCGATGTCTAAGAATGTGTCCTACCAAGCGATCCCGTCTTTTAGTCAGGGTATGCCAAAAATTCCTTTTCTCACCAATTCTGTTCAGTACCTCTTCATTAGTTATGCGATCTACCCACCTAATCTTCAGCATTCTTCTGTAGCACCACATTTCAAAAGCCTCTATTCTCTTCCTGTCCGCACTGCTTATCGTCCATGTTTCACTCCCGTACAAGGCAACACTCCACACAAATGCCTTCAGAAAAGACTTCCTTACACTTAAATTAATATTCGATGTTAGCATATTTCTCTTTTTCAAAAATGCTTTTCTTCCCATTGCCATTCTGCATTTTATATCCTCTGCACTACGACCATCGCACGTTATTTTACTACCCAAGTAACAAAAGTCATCTACCACCTTCATTGTTTCGTTACCTAATGGACCATGTATTTCGCCTGTCTCATACATCCTACATACCAGTTCAAATAGTCTTGTCATGGCTGGCTCTCCCAGACACTTTAATAGCTCTGAGGGTATGTCATCTACTACATTGGGGGTATCACAGGAATATGACTGATAATGAATAAGAAATTAGGAATGCGGGTAAACTACTATGAGCAGCACAGTGATCGCATTATCATTGTCAAGATAGATACGAAGCCAACACCGACAACAGTAGTACAGGTTTATACGCCAACTAGCACTGCCGATGATGAGGAGATCGAAGAAATATATGACGAGCTAAAGGAAATTATTCCAACAGTTAAGGGAGAGGAAAACTTAATTGTGATGGGAGACTGGAATTCCGTAGTAGGAAAAGGAAGAGAAGGAAAAATAGTAGGCGAATATGGACTGGGCAGGAAGAATGAAAGAGGAAGTCGCCTGGTAGAATTTTGAACGGAACATGATTTAATCGTTACAAACACGTGGTTTAAGAATCACAAAAGAATGTTGTATACGTGGAAGAGACCAGGAGACACCGGAAGGTATCAGATAGATTTTATAATGGTAAGACATAGATTACGGAACCAGGTTATAAACTGCAAGACATACCCAGGGGAAGATATAGACTCTGACCATAACTTGTTAGTCATGAACTGTAGGCTGAAACTGAAAAAACTGCAGAAATGTAGGAAAATAAGGAGATGGGACTTAGATAAATTGAAGGATATTGAAGTTCTGGAGAAATTCAGAGGGAGATTTGGGCAACAATTGACAGAAACAGGGGGAAATAAAACAGTAGAAGATGAATGGGTAGCATTGAGAGATGAAATAGTGAAGGCAGCAGAGGACAAAATAGGTAGAAAGGCAAGACCTGCAAAAAAATCCTTGGATATCACAGGAAATACTAAATTTAATTGATGAAAGGAGAAAATATAAAATTGCTGTAAATGAAACAGGTAAAATGGAGTGCAGACGACTAAAAAATGAGATTGACAGGAAGTGCAAAATGCCTAAGCAGGAGAGGCTAGAAGCCAAATGCAAATCTGTAGAAGAATGTATAAGAAGGGGAAAAGTAGATACCGCCTACAGGAAAATAAAAGACACATTTAGGGACAAGAAAAGCAACTCTACGAATATCAAGAACTCACATGGGAAACCAGTTCTCAGCAAAGAAGTGAAAGCTGAAAGGTGGAAAGAGTACATAGAGCAGCTCTACAAAGGAAATGAACTTAGAGACGATGTTGGAGGAAGGGAAGAGGAAGTAGATCAAGATGAAATAGGAGATACTATACTGGGAGATGAATTTGACAGAGCTTTGAAAGACCTAGGTCAGAACAAGGCCTCAGGAGTAGATGACATACCCTAAGAGCTACTAAAGTCTCTGGGAGAGCCAGCCACAACAACACTATTTCAACTGATGTGTAGGATGTATGAGACAGGCGAAATGCCCTCAGACTTTAAGAAAAATGTAATAATCCCCATTCCAAAGAAATCAGGCGCAGACAGGTGTGAAAATTACAGAACCATCAGTTTAATAAGCCATGGTTGCAAAATATTAATACGAATTATCTACAGAATGGAAAAGCTGGTAGAACCTGACCTCGGGAAGAACAGTTTGGATTCAGGAGGAACATAGGAACCCGGGAGGCAATACTCACTTTACGTCTTATCTTAGAAGATAGATTAAGGAAAGGCAAACCTACATTTATAGCTTTTGTAGATTTGGAGAAAGCATTTGACAATGTTGACTGGAATACACTCTTTCAAATTCTGAAGTCAGCAGGGGTAAGATACAGGGAAAGGAGAGTTATTTACAGCTTGTACAAAAGCCAGACCGCAGTTATGAGACTTGAAGGGCATGAAAGGGAAGCATCAGTTGGGAAGAGAGTAAGACAGGGTTGTAGCCTTTCTCCGATGTTATTCAATTTGTACATCGAGCAGGCGGTGAAGGAAAGCAAGGAAAAATTTGAAATAGGGATTAAAGTTCAGGGGCAAGAAATAAAAACATTGCGTTTTGCTTACGACATTGTAATTCTGTCAGAGACAGCAAAGGACCTGGAAGAGCAGTTGAATGGAATGGACAATGTGTTGAAGAGAGTGTATGAAATGAACATTAACAAGAGCACAACAAAAATAATGGAATGCGGTCTTACAAAATCAGGCGATGCTGAAGGAATTAGATTAGGTAAGGAAACAATGAAGGTCGTAGATGAGTTTTGCTACTTGGGTAGTAAAATAACATGCCCTGGTCGCATTACAGAGGATATAAAATGCAGAATGGCAATGGGAAGGAAAGCATTTTTGAAAAAGAGAAATTTGCTAACATCGAATATTAATTTAAGGGTAAGGAAGTCTTTTCTGAAGGCGTTTGTGTGGAGTGTTGCCTTGCACGGGAGTGAAACATGGACGATAAGCAGTGCGGACAAGAAGAGAATAGAGGCTTTTGAAATGTGGTCCTACAGAAGAATGCTGAAGATTAGGTGGGTAGATCGCATAACTAATGAAGAGGTACTGAACAGAACTGGTGAGAAAAGGAATATTTGGCATACCCTGACCAAAAAAAGGGATCGCTGGATAGGACACATTCTTAGACATCGAGGAATCGTAAATTTAGCATTGGAGGGAAGTGTGTGGGGTAAAAATCGCAGAGGGAGACCAAGAGACGCGTATAGTAAGCAGATTCAGGTGGATGTGGGTTGCCGTTCTTATGAGGAGATGAAAAGGCTTGCTCAGGATAGAGTTGGGTGGAGAGCTGCATAAAACCAGTCTCCGGACTGAAGACCATAACAACAAACAACAATGTTAGTTTGGATAAGATCTGAAAATTAGTTTCCGGATCCACACCACTACTAGAAAGTAGTCCAACATCTAAAGTTTAAAGCAAACATAAAAATTATTGACAGATGAATAATTTATTTCGAATTCAAAATATGGATTTTTGCGCTATCTTTTCTGGTATTCTAAGTTCACTTTTCCGGACTTGGAGTGCTGTTGTCGTTCTCTTTCCGTATCGTAACATCGTCCTTACACTTCCAATATGTTTGTATTCTGTCATCTACGGTTTGTAATTGTATGTCATTTTCACATATATAAGCCATAAGAGAAGGAACTATATCAGAATTTACGATTTCTGCTCAGTGCTGTAGACGCGGTGCACCTCAAATTACTAACCAAAAATTCTTCAGAAATAAAAGGACAAATTAACGAGAATTATGTTCGTAATTTCCCTTTAAATTTCGTTGCTACTCGAAGCTACACACTACTATGGCGGCGCGCTGCGAAATCTCGGTGACTTGGAAGAAGTAAAAGCCTATCACGTGAAATGAGTCGCAAAATTTGCCTAATGGCGTCGAGGGGAGGCGAAGAAAAAGTGCCGCCTATAAAACATAATTACCCTCCCGCCCCCTAAAAAAAGGAAGCGCTGATTCGTCGCCAGTTGTTTATCCCGCCGAGCGGCGCGCCCCTGGCGGCAATTATCCTAACGTCGCCGGCTAATGCGACCGACGCGAACCTGGCGGCGGGCGTATTAAGCTAATGACGGCATCGGCGCGGCCTCCTCGCCTGCCCGCCACGCCACGGCGGCTGCTCGCGGGACGCTTTCGCCTCACGAGGACCGCGGCTCCCGTACTCCACTTGTTGTTTACTGCCCAATGGTTCCAGATCGTCATATTCAAGGATTAACCCTTTTAGTCTCTTCTGCTACGGAACTGTATAAAAATCTCTTTAAATGGTGCCCATCGTTTCTCTTTCGTATAATATTATGTAGTATTCCAGTTTATTATCATGGCGTTAGACATAATGTTAAATTTTTTACTTCCCGTTGAGCCTACATTTTTCAATTAGGTATTTTTGTTATGGTCCAGTAAGGAAAATCACGTTTTGTAGCTGAGGAACAAACTGTGTTGTACGAATCCACAGAAACATCTGAATCTGATGATTTACATCACCTGACATTGGAAATTTAAAATACACCCCAAGATATTATATAAACACTCTTACTGTATTAATTATTTGCGTGTATAAAATTTTTCGAACGTAATGGTGGTCAGTCCTTTATTTTCCGTTAATACTGAGTTCTCTGTCTATATTTTTATTCCGTATTTATCAGTCATTTTTCTCATGTAGTGCAATTTCAGACTTTACTTCATATTTTCCCATAATGAGGTAATTACCAAATAGCAGCGTAATACAGTTAACTTGCTCATCTCTTCATTTTTAGTTTAGTACAACTTGAAATAATTTAGCATTTACGAACATTTAAATATTATCAACGGAAGATTGTTCGTCATTATGGAAATCTTGCTAGATATTCGACAGCTTCTGCACTGTTATGGTATTTTGTCTCTTCTAATAGACAGGTAATGGATCTCTGCAGCAGAGACCTAACCACCCACGAGTGCGTCGCATCTCACGGAGTTACATTATCAGGGAGCTGCGTGGAAAGGTTTGCCTGAACGATGACTGTCGAGTAAACTTGACGTTGTCTGTACATGACGTAATTTACAACATACGTCAGCAAAGCAGCAGTATGACGGATATGACACATTTCACTACATCTGTAACTACATTTTATTATATCAAATTACATTCAGTACTATAAGCTATTGACCTCTATACTCCCCAGATATTAAATTTCATCTCTACTCCTTACCAAATTAAACATGGCTGCTAGACGAAAACGATACGAAATTACGATTTGACTCCGCTCCAATACCAGTCTATTACATCGCGTGTAATGAGTGGAATCTGTCCACCCACGAAGGATGCTGGTGTGGCACACTCGGCCCAGAGCCTGCGACGTCTGCCAAGTCCCACTCGAGACTGGTAGTCGCAGCTGCAGCTGCAGTCTGGTACTCGAGCTGTCGGCAGAAGCCGCTCCCTGCCTCCGCCTCCGCCTCTGCCCCTTTGTGCACAGCTAGCCGCCTTTTGACACGGTCATCAGCAGTACGTCCCACCGAGTTGGACTGATGTTGCTGCGGCGGAATAACCGTGCGCACTAAGGCGCCTTGCTGCTGTACGCGCGGCCGTTCGCCGTCGGAGGTTCAAGTCCTCCCTCGGGCATGGCTGTTTGCGTGTTTTTAGGATAGGTTCGTTTAAGTAGTTTGTAAGTTTAGGGACCGATAACAAATGCAGTTAGGTCCATAACTCAACAAACATTCGAACATTTCGGACTGATGTTGGCCTCGGTCAGGTCTCCCATTCTCGAAGTGAAGGTGTAGTCTCCCCACGGCCCCACACCGTCCTTACGTTCTCCGTACAGCAGAATTTTGGTGTTCGCTCAGGATTGGATCCCTGCACCTGACGACTCCCAGCAGTACAGGAATACCAGTTTTGCTTCAGAGCTGTACAACGAAGTGTTGGGTATTCTATTTCTCCAAGATATCTCAAGGATCCTCCACAGAGAGAGGAGATGAAAGCTGTTTAGCCGATATTTGGGATTAGCATGAATTGTCAATGTCTTACAGCTACGATGTAGGGGCTCATAACGCAAGCAGTGACTCAGTTTTTATTGTCAGCATTACATTGTTCCATACTCTGTTTTTGAATCAATTAATGATAGCCGACGCCGGCCGCGGTGGCCGTGGGGACTGAGGCGCTCCAGTCACGGTCTGCACGGCCACTACGGTCGGGGTTCGAATCCCCCCTCGGGCATGGATATTTGTGCCGTCCTTAGTCTTAGCTAGTTCATAAGTAGTTTGTAAGCTTAGGGACTGGTGACCCTGTAGTTAAGTCCCATAAGTTCTACAAACATTTGAACATTTGATAGCCGATGCTTTTGCAATCCTCATGTTAATCTCAGTGTCCACAAAAAAATTGCTACATATTATAGATCCCAAGCAGGTAAAGTCATCAACTACCTTGACAGGATTTCCGTTAATGCTGATGTATGTGCCCTGTGCCATAATCTTAGTTTTCCGGAGGCTAATCGTAAGACCACATTTACCACATTCATACGAAAACTTCTTAATGAGGTTGTGAGAGATTTCAGTACGGCCACGTTGCTTTCCAAAAACAAAAGGACAACGTACCTCTATTAATTTTATGTGATTATTAGCAGGTTATCGATTTTCTTTAATAACTTGTGGCTAAATATAAATATTCCGTTACTGGATTGTGTGACGCCTGTAGCAGGGGGCAGAGACACGCGTTTAGAGCTAACGGCAGACCGGTGGCCGCTCGACATGGGTGGCCCGTCGTTTACCTGGCGGCTGGCGGGCCGAGGTCCTGGAAGGTGGCTCAGGCCGGAGCAGCTGCGGCTGAGGCGAGGACCTTCCAGTATCTTGGCACATGTTGCCGCGGCCTGGCTGGCTGGGCGACGTGTCTGGAGGAATACGATGTGCCTCCAAGGCCAGCGTACGATGCTTTGCGAGGGGAAAGCTGAGCAAATGTATGAAAGACAGACACCTGGGACCAACACGCCAGGGTGGCCCCCACTAGAACACGGTACGTCTCTGGAGTCAAGTTGGTGGGGACCACAGTTGCACAATAGCGAGGGAGTTTGGCCGTGAGAACGCTTGACGTGAGACGAGGCCCGACTGGTGGAAACGCGGGAAAGCCGGTCATTGGCTGCAGTTTTATGGTAAGGGAGTTCGGCTGTCCGACTTCCGAATGCAAGCCGAGATATGCCGTACTTATGTGCCTTGCTGTGCATTGGTGTTTCAGTTGAGATGGAGAGCGGACATTTTAGACGTGAGTAGAGTAAGAAGGAAGGATTGGTGTTTGAGCGGCCGAAGGGAGCAGACGCTTCTCTTCTGCTCTCAGTTTATACCGGTCTTCGCGCAGAAGTACTTAGAGTTTGTGGTTCAATTTTTGGAGTTGTTTCAAAGCTTGTACTTATTGCGCGGAGTATTGTCAGGCCGAGGTCAACCTGCCTGATATTAGACGCACCGACCCTGTAATTGCGATTGTCACAATTCTGTCGTCACCTCTACCTACAGTGCATTCATTTATCACGTGCAAATTGTCTGTAGTGGCACGACATAGCCGAACGAATGAGATCGTAGGCACTTCGGTCGACTGCGGTCGAATTTGTCTGACACTAGTAAAATATCGTTTCTGGAATACAAAGCGGAGCTGTTCTGGGTCCGCGACTCGCTGCTATCGACGCGCACAGCCGCCGACCAGCCGCCGTGTTGCTGACCTCATCAGCCGGCACGGTTTTGGCACAGAATGGGTTGCATTTGCTAGTATTTCAAGTGGTGTTCACGGTTTCGGACGTATTGAAAACGTTAGTTAGATTCACAGAAATGTGGTATCGGAAAATTCCTCTCGGTTGCGCCACGATTTACACTTAAATGTGGAATCTCAAAAGTGGTTAGAAGGAGTTACAATTATCCTCGACTTTGTATTTTATTTTCATTAAATTTGATATTTGCTTTAATTATATATGGATTTTGCTTTCACCTCTGATGTTCATTTGATTTCAGAGAATAAAACAAATCAAATCTCACATTCCTTACTTTCATTATACAAATTAGTTAGACCACTTTACACAATTTTGTATCGGTTTCATTACGTGGAAGTTTGAGTTCAAATTCATTAACTGATCGATGGTGGATCAGGCAAGCCTATCATTTGATATGATGTGATCAGACCATTTGCATACTCCGTTTGCATACTGTCCTTTCTCTCTCCTCCCTTTCCATTATTTGCACCACGCTCATCATTTCCATACTGCCTGGATCAATCTCCTCCAAATCTCTAGCTTTATTTTTTTGAAGACATATATATCTTTCAGTTTTGCATCTCATCTTCGTTGTTTCCTACCAAAGCTGTATTGTCTGCATATAACGAGTCTCGAAATAGTTCATTTACTTTGTTCCTTATGGCGGACAGTGTTGAAAAGATTGTCATCAGACCTCATATGTAAATACACTCCCTCATTATAGTCTTCAAAGGGAAATATCAACAGAAGAACTAACATGCACCCCTGCTTCACACCGCTGTTAACAAGGTGTGCTTCCATTGTTTTAGTTGAGGCAGAGACTTGCTTCTATTTTCTCGTCGAAGGATACAGTTATTCGTAACAGTGTAGGTGGGCATCCAGTCGGTTGCAGCAACATGAAGAACCCATTTCTCCTCATTAAATCTAATGCTTTAACGATGTCTACAAACGCAATATGAAGTAGCAGATGTGCGACACTTGGATTCTTATGACTAATTTTACCTAAACATAATCTAACGAAAAAAATACTGAAGGTCGCCGTTTTAACAATCATTCTGTGCCTTATCTATTTGTATAGGTGTGTCAAACACGATAGGACAGGATACTTAGTTAAAATGATGGATCAGTTACTGCAAAAATTAGATTTATTGGTCAAGAATTGATTTTAACACCACAAAGAGAAACACATTGACAGTTATAATTTACACTATAATCTTTACCTTCCGCAATTGGCAAGCAAAGGGTTTTGGAGGTCACTAATGGTTCGTTCTAGAATGCAAGCGATGCCGACAGTGTTAACTGTGTAAGACCTACGTGACAATACATGCACTACCAGCAGAAGGCATCAGTCGTGACAGTCCGTAAGTTTACTGCCGCGTCGTGCTGCAGATACGTTACCAGCAGGAAGTTGAAGTCTGCACGGAGTGGTCGGCGTGGCGGCGGCGTCCCCGAGAGGACTGCGGCAAACTGAAATCGCCGAATGAAAACCACGAGCCACGGTTGGCTCGATTCAACGAAACGAAACAATGCGCAAGACACTGCCATCTGACCTTTATTACAACCTCGCACGTCTCGTGTAACAGCGAAGAAAGCGAGATGCAGCGTGGCTGACCGACGCAAGTGCTGTTGCGCACTGCACTGACCGCCGGTGCGGTCGGAGTAAACTACGAACTCAGACCGGAATCTGAAAAATTTAAACTGGCGACTCCAACACGAACTCGCAGCAAACGCTTCTTACACAAAGTCGAACCAAACGTGTCTCTTCGCTGGCACAGCCGGAAGCAACCGCTTCACGCCGTGTCCAGGGAGCGAGTCCCCTGTACTCCTGTCCAGTACCTTCTCCCTTTCTCCCCCACTCTGGTTTCCTTCAATCTTGGCGTAGCACCTCTCAGCGGCCGAATACAGAGGCAGCGCGCGTAAATTCAAGTATCCGCGGAGGAGTACATCAGACTACCTCCTCCGCCTATCAGAACAGTACGTTTTCCCGCCCGCAGGATCCTCCTAACTGTGGCGTGTAGAGCACTTTCGCATGGCAGCCGCCCCTCCCCTCGGGCTTCTGCCGACGCGCGATTCTCGGTATCTGGGCCCGCTACGCTGGTGGTCCCTCCACGCCGCTTCGCTATAGAAATGGCTTTCGCCGAATAACATGTTTGCCGGACATGTCTTCGGATGCCTTCCACGTTTATAAAATCATCACCGATCTACGGTGCCTTCCACAGTTCACACACATATGAAATATAAAAATGTTGACATAAATACAGGGTGATGAGGGGCGTACCGAATGCTGGCTGGCATAAATGAAGGTCAGAGGATGAGAGAACCTCTCAAATTCTGTACAAACATTCTGGCACACTTCAAGATCTCTGTTTTCACATTACAACTGACGTAATGCTCGGATAATTGAGCTCTCACTAGAGCACAGAAAAGATGGGAGTTTCCCCCCACCCTTCGTGGTATCAGATTACAGCATTACAGGACGTCCAATCACAGGAGCCCTTGCCCCTCCCTGCATCGGAGCACTCTGACAAGGTGATATTACCCTTATTTTGTCTTTATCATCATGCTGCCCCAACCCATTTCCTCTTCCCCTTCCCCATTTCGCCTAACCCAGCCCAAATGCGCACATTTTGCATCTCGTTACATCGATATTTGCATTACTGTCCATCAAAAATTCGTCTATGTCTTAGTGCACATGCACTCAACCCCCAAAGAAATAAGTCACAGGCTTTGAAGCTGGGGAGGTAACAAAATTCCATTGTTACCCCTATAAGAATTGCTGTTGGTGGGTACTTGGGCAGGTCGAGCAGTTTTGGCAGTGTGTAAGGAGATCTTAATCAATGAAGAAGGCAAGACCAGCATTAATTTGCTGAGGACGTTTTGGCAGACCCGGGGTCCACGGACTTGGGACTTAGTTGCACCAACAGTCTTCAACACCATAAGCCCTGTGTGTGCCTCATTGACCATCATGCGGCGCAATGTTGTATGTTACAGAGTTCATGATTCGTGGTTTAATCGCCCTGGTCATGAGGACAGTAAAATCCTCTATAAAAGAAACCTCAATTCCAATGTGTACTATGTTCTGGGTAGATGCATGACTGTTCTGGTGGAACAATCGCTAGCAGGCTTACCCAGGCAAACAGAGCTCTGCCTATAAGAATGTATGTTTACCTAGCTGTTCGTAGGAACAAGATAAAAATAGCGAATAATGACGTTGCCTGAGACAAAACCGCCTTCTCTAAGCATGGAAAGACTGAATTCCCTTCCCTTGCGACGCCGTAGAAGGAACGTAGGGGCGCTAATCGATCAGAGGCATACTTGACACATTATTGTCTATGAGCGTTCTGGTGGGGTATGGTACACCTCAACGAAGCGTCAGTTCTTCATCAAGCACTTCAAAGATAAGAGTGGCGAAGTGGCGTCATTATCTAAGATGAGAACTGGGCAGATGGCATCCCTTGCCAAGTTAAAAGCATTACTGGCCTGTGAAAAGCTGGGTTATGTTTCTATGAGTATTACACTCCACAATTCGTGAATCATGTTGCATGGTCTAACCTACGACAGAAATCTTCTGTCTCAGTCTGAGGACGAGTTGCATTCAAACTTGCAGCAACGAGGGTACACTTTGTTGTGCGTGCGTGTCTTTAGGATACCGTTAGGTCACAGGATGGTCACCGTTGCTTTATATCTGACCTTTGAAGGCGATACACAGACAGAGAAGGTCAAGGTAATTATATACTGGTGTAACATAAAACCATATGTACCTCTCACTATGCGTGATTTAGGTGCTGGAAGTTTGGGTATATGTCCTCCCAATGCACTTCCACCCAACATGCAGGGAATATGGGCGGCCATCACACCTGGATGCTCCATGTACCCCACCACCCTTCTGCGTTAATTGTGAGCAATACCATCTTCCGTGCTCACTGAGCCATACTAATTTTCAGAGGGGAAGGAAAGTAATGCAAATCAATCCTCTGTACTGGTTGACTTTCTCTGAGGCATAGAAGAAGTATGGACAGTTCCACCCCGTACATATGGTAACATCTATTACTGAAGCTATGTCAGCACCCGTTTCTTTCAGGACAACTGCATAACCAGCATAACTGAGAAAACCTACCAGGCCTTAAAACTGAAAAGGCAATGACACGCTAAAACATCCAAAAAACATGAAAGGAAACAATCTTCAGTGGTTTGAAAGCCACATACCCCTACATCTTCTGCCCCGGAAGATTATGTGGAGATCCTCACGTCCTCTGAGGATCTCGCCCTCACTGTGAAAGATGACCATCTGACTTCTTAAATATATTTTTTTATAAAATTGTAATTTATTTCATGTATTTAGATTAGAATTTTGTTAAATTAGAACTCCACTCTTTTCAAGGCATGAGAAATAGCACATTTATTTCATGTTTTAAAATATTAGTTTCTGAAATGTTACTTAATACTGCTAAGATTTTGTTATTTTTATACTTTATTACTGTCCCTGTGAGAATGTGTACTTGTTTTACTTTTAAGTGGATGTGTGAGAATCTAATGGCTGTCTGAATGAGGGTGGTGATAGCTTGTTTTGCATGCTTCTCTCTGGCTCCGAGTCGATAGTTAGAAGTTACCAACCACTGCTGATCATGCGACCAAAGAGGTTTCTACGCCCGTGGTTACGAGCTGGTCGACAAGCCTTCTCCAGGGCGAGTCTCACAGTCTTCTTTCCCTATCACCGGTGTTAACATGGATTTTCCAGTTTCCGGTAGCTCTCCCCCGCCTCTTGGATGCTCGACTTCACTTTGTGCTCGGACCGCAGTGAGGTAAGATTGGTTTTACCCTTGAGCCTGGGGAGATGGTAGCGATTCGTTGTTTAGAATGTTGAACTTAGATTCATTTTTTTGAAATATTCCTTCTGATCGTGCACGGAAATGTGTTCTAGTTTTTCAATTCAATGGTTTCCAACAGACAAACACAGTGTGTGTGTAACTAGTGACAGTTTGATCACAAACCTTCTGTGATTATGTAATGGTCTGTGAACTCGGTGTAAATTCTCTATAGCTTTGTGAGGTCCGATTTCTAACAGAGATATGTTCATTTTTGTACAGTGCGTGTAAAATTTTTCTAATCAATTGCTTCCGTGAGTGATATGTGTTCCATGTGGTTGGTTCTAAGAAGAAAGCCTTCAGCTTCCACTATTGTTTGTTCCATGCCCATCAGGCAAGTAACTATGTGTGGATCCTTCAGGTTTCCACTACCATTTCACAATCTTATCTCACCGCGACTTTTACTTTTGCTGTTTCTTCTACGAACTTGTAATATGCACTCAGTCTTTGTCAGTAATTCTCTCCGAGTCTTGGACAACCTCCTTCAATAGCTTGCTTAAGAAATTCTATACGTTTCTATAGGTTGCATGTCATAGTTTTTATTCTCACTTTTACGTCTTTGTAATTATTTTACTTTTCTGGGTTTTGAGACAGGACTTCACCTATCTCTGTAATCGCCCTCTATCACGTGTAGCTGCATTTAATAAGCTTCTTTATGTAATTTTAAACATTTCTAGGAGTTGCATGCCATAGTTTTTGTTCTTTATTTTGCGGGAAATTGAATTTATAAACTTTTATCGGTCTTCGGAACCACATGGGTCCGATCTCCGACTTCAGGGGTTTGCAGCTAGTCACCTTAATTCACGCCATTTCTCATAAAATCAGTGCCTAGATAGTTTACTCTTACATTGCAACGCGATTTTGTGCAATGAATCCGATTTTGAACCACTTCACCTTCAGTGGAGTGCGATCAGGTAACGTAGCCATGTGTTGTTCAAAAATGTTCAAATGTTTGTATAGTCCTTAGTATTAGTTAGTTCATAAGTAGTTTGTAAGTTTATCGACTGATGACCCCGTAGTTAAGTCCCATAAGCTGTACAAAAATTTGAACATTTTAAGTACCGTTGCGCCATAGATGTTTTCTTAGCCACCTTTATGAAATAACTTTAATTGTGGTGGATTCTTTATTTATGCATGTGTGTAATTTCGTGTGAGCTGCTATGTATTTTGGCCACTGTATCGTTAACGTCCTGTTATTAGAGTAAATTTGAACCAAGTCAGTTCTCAATGTGGGCCAGGAAACAAGTTTTTGCAGCAGAGAGTAGACAGTAGTTTACACGGGCCTTTTTGCTAGTTTTACTGCTAAAACAAAGTTTATATATATATATATATATAACAGTAAACTCTTATCTGGGTACCCCCTCCCAGAATTGAGATTTTATTTCATACAGTGGCCTACTTTTAACTGGCTTGCCGCTGCCAGGATTCGCTCTTCTAGCGGATCATCTATTCAATGAAATGTTTTTTTTTTTTTTTTTTTTTTTTTTTTTTTTTTTTTTTTTTTTGCTTTTAGTGCATGCAAGAGTATTTAAAAAATAAGTTTTGTTTTTCTCCCAGTGGGTGAATGTGGATATTAGCATTAATCTATTTCTTTTTATGTTTTTATCACTGGTGTGTTTCAGTGTAATTCTTTTTGTCATTTTGGATGGGTTATTTTATTTAATTGTTTTTGTAAAAGGAGCAGAGCCATAGTGCATTGCGTGTGAAGGCTTTAGTTGGTGTTTCGCTACGCGGTTTTGTTAGACTAATCTTGTGTTTGTTTCTTTTGTCGTTCTAAACTATTTGTGATAATGGAGAATAGTTCTGCCTTGTCGGTTTCCACTTTATCTAGGCGATTAAACCAAAGTGAGGACCGTGAAAAGTTGTCAATGTCAGATCTTTCGAGCGAAAGGGAAAAAGTTGCGAATAGAGGCGGCAGTGTTCCCGTTGAAAACGCGACTAGTATAAACGCGGACGTGACCGGAATTGAGGTCAAAACGCATACCAATATGCTGGTTTCTTATACGTAGCAAACTTGTTCAACCAGTGTTACTAGGCCCGTGTGCACTTCAGTGCAGTGTAGGGAGTCACAAGGTAACACTGTTCAGGTTATTAACAATATTCTGGTTGTGTTGCGCACCGACACAGTGATGCTAGTTCAGGAACGGCATGAGGTAGCAATTTCAGAGAATTCAGAAGCTACATCTGCCCGATTCGACTGTGTAGATACTAATATCGACTCTCTTAACGAGAGCGGCGCAGCGATGAACTGAAAAAGCGCACCGATGAACAAGGTGAGGGTTTGACGAGCTGGGCACCTCGGTGGCGCAGCTTCTACAGACTGGGGAGACAGCGGCAGAAAGGGCAGTTCCTGCTGTTACAAGTGAATCGGGGGAAGTTTGCGACTTACTCCGGTTCAAGGAACAACAGTGGGAAATTAACCGTAGGCATTGCGATGTAGTGGTCGAGCTAGAAGAATGCGTCACGCGTCTGGAGCAAGTCTCTGTTGTACCCCCACAAGTAAGAAACGCCTCCCAAAGTTTGTGTGGAGGTCAGCCCTGTCGTTCCGACCGCGGAGATGATATGGCTTTCGAGGAAGAGGAAGTCGAACCTCTGCGTGCCCGTTCTCCCATAACAGAAAGACTGAGCCGAGTGCCTGTGCGAGACCCAGTGCAGGCGTTTGATTACAACCACTTTCTCATTGTAAAAAAGTGCCAGGTCCTCCAAAACTCTGGAAGTAGAGATAACCCCCCACTAGAGCAATTCGATTATACTCTGCCTCCGAAGTGGTCAGAAGGGCAGAAAATGGAGTACGTGTGTGTATATCTCGACGGAGAGCCCGCCACGCGGATGCGACCTCTCTTGTGCTATTGCCGCTACTATGACGATTGTAAGGATTTGTAGTACTTATATTGGCTACTGTATCGTTATCTTCCTATTATTTGAGTAAATTTGAACCAAGTCAGTACTCTATGTGGGCCAGGGAAAAGGTTTTGCAGCAGAGAGTAGACAGTAGTTCACACGGGCCTTTTTGCTAGTTTTACTGATATATATATATATATATATATATATATATATATATATATATATATATATATATATATATATATATATATATATATAACAGTAAACTCTGGGTGGTCCCTCCCAGAATTGAGTTTTTATTTCGTACAGTGGCGTACTTTTAACTGGATCCCTAGAAGTTTCTAGATGAAGTGGATTCCCACCCTTTGGCAGCTGGTGACCCTTTGGACTGACAATCTTCTGGACTTTCAGAAAGGAAGTGCTGAATTTCTCTGGTGGAATTGTTGTAGTTCTTCTACTCTCTAGCTGAGCTGCAGCAGTTCTTGTGCCACTTCCCTGTGCCCTGTTTTGCTTTGTATGAATCATGGTTTCCTGTCCAGCATACCCCTGCCCATTCCATTTACGAGAGCATATCTGTGATTACGTCCTTGCCTCTGTCCCAAGTGCCCTATGTCTCCTTGCACAGCCCTGAAGGCTGTCAAAACCCAGGCAATGCAAGAACGAGCGAGCTGTTCTCTCTATCTCTCCCCAGATGTAGATGTCTCTCACCGACCTTGCTGCCTTGGTTGCCCAACTTCCCACACCATGTCTCATCTACAGATGGGGGAATTCAGTGCCAACTACATGTTGTGGGGTGGAACTAGGATCTCCCATCGTGTTGAGACTGTTTGGGCTAACAGGACTTTTGACTCCTAAACACAGGTGCACCCACGCATTTCAGTGTGGCACATGACCCATACTGGGCTATTGACCTCTCCATTTCCAGACCAAGAATTCTGCTCCATCTCACTTGGAGGGAGCACGATGAACCATGTGTTAGCAGCCACTTTCCATTCGTCTATCTCTGCTTCAATTTCAACCTGCTCACCGTCTACCCACAGCACAGATTGGCCAGATTACACCTCGGCTGCTACGTTAGCTACTCTACTTCCTGCTGATGTTGATATGGAGGTTCACCAGGTAACTGCAGCCGTCGTTTCTTCCGCTGGGGTCACTGTCCCAAGTTCTCGTGGCTCGCTCAGATATAAGTCAGTGCCTTGGTGGACATCAGAAATCTCTAAGAACATATGGGAACGTCGGCGAGCGCTCCAGAGCCATTGATGCCACCTTTCCTTTAAACGCCGGATTGCCTTTAATACCATGCACAGTTGTGTGCGGTATATTATTTCTATAGACATTTCTACGAACTTTAAGATACCATAATTCCACACAAAGGTAACTCGGAATTGTATTGTCAAGAACTTTATGACTTCGAAATACATTTTACTTTTGTAAAAAGAGCAAACTCATAAACCTTAAAAAAAAAGTCAAGTTCGCAGAAATTATCACATTAATTTTTTAAAGGTGACCAGTTTTGATCTTACATCAGGTCATCTCTGTCTGATTTGATGTAAGATCGAAACCGAAGAGGAGGCTTGGCCCAATGTGTATACGCGCGTACGTCCTTGTGTGTCAGTGTGTGCGTGTGTGTATATTTACTATTCATAATGTTCAAATGTCTGTAAATCTATCGGACCAAACTGTGTAGTCACCAGTCCGTAGCTTACAAACTACATAAACCTAGGTAAACTAACCTACGGTCAAACACACACGCCCATGCCACAGGGAGGACACGAACCACCTCCACGGCGAGCAACCGCGCGCTCCTCAGCGAGGTGCTTTAGACCGCTCGGCTACTCCACCGCGGCTGTGTTTACTATTGGAGAACGACTGGTATACCAGCTGTACTGGTTTCTCCTGTGCTTTTGTGGGAGGATGACGTTTGCTCTGGTGACACAGTACAAAACTGTGGAAAAAACTTTGGTTGGGAGTGGTTTCATGTGTGTTCCGCTCATGAGGTAACAGTCCTAACACGTTATTTCTACAGTAACTGTGCACCAGTATTCTTTTGACAAGTAAACATGTCAGTTACTCTGTTCTTGATTTCAGGAATTTTACTGACTTTTTCCTTACGAATGGTAAAACCGTCAAGGAGTTGAGCCTCTCATGACTCGTAATAAACTAATTCTTTGGAATATGTTGAAACTGCTCAGGTCCCACTGTTGAGACTCGGGTAACTTAGTGCAGTTTACAATGTTCATGTGATCTTCAGTGAGACAATCTTCAAATGCATATTTCACAGCGAAAGTAAACCAATGTATGTTCAAGAGCATCGTACAATACCAGAACCATAATATACAAACAAATTAGGAAGCCGCTACGAAAGCAAAAAGAATTTTGTTGCAAATTTAATCGTAGCAAAGCCCAGCAGACATGCAAAAATAAAATGATTCCAAAATTACCGTAAGGCAGGACACGATGAAGCCTTCACGGAGGCCGGCCGCTGTGGTCGAGGGGACTCCACTCACGGTCTGCACGGCCACTACGGTCGGGGGTTAGAAGATCGGAACAAATCTATATATATCTATCTATACAACAGTAACACATAAACCCAATGGAAAGCATAGTTTTAGTTTTTTTTCAATTTTTCGAATTCTCCGGCAAATGTGCCAGATTTTTGTCTCATACAACCTACTCTTGATAATTACGAACACAAAAAATTAAAAGAACAAAAGATCTCCTGATAAGTCTAGTCGCTCTCAAGGTATGGCGTGAACAGTGTAATTAGGGGTTACAAGGTCAATGAAATTTCTACATTTTCTACGTAAATAACCTCTTAAGTAACTACAGTAAAAAAAGTGGAAACAGGGAGTCACTTTAACGTTTTGCGATGAATTCTTAAAGACATTCTTTTCTAGAATTTATTTTTCTAAAACAGCTAATCAAATAACTTGGGAGAAATAATGTAAATGAGGTGCATTAGCTTCTCCATTTATCCGCAAGTTAGAAACGTTTATATCAGGCACTCATATTCCCGCTTTCTTGGGGGTAAGTCAGATTTAACAGTGTCGTGGGTAAGTGAGATGAATGCGCGCTAAGCTTGAAGCTCAAAAATTATGTTGGATCCGGATTCGAACCCGGATTTCGCGCTTCGGGCCAGAGGACGACTTTTCTTTTCTTTTTTTCTTCAGATAGATCAATGTGCGTTCTTAGTTGTTCGTTGAGCACGTGGTTCAGCTTTTTATATCACAGAGGGCGTTGAGCCCGAGACCGACCGCGTGGAGCCACCCGCCCGTCGCCGGCACGCCTCCCTCCGTGCCCAAACGCTCAACTGAGCGCACTCTGGTGGCTGCGCCCCTGCACACTGCTTCCTCTGTTCACAACGCACACTGGATTCCCGCAAGGGATCGAGCGTATCAGTACGTCCGCATTAGATTGTCAGCTGTGTCTGGGGGCATATATACCGTTGTAGATACCGTGTCTGTTCTTTAGGGCATGTCAGAAAGAACATACATTATATCAATAATTGCTAATTCAAATTGTTTTGGGCTGTCAGATGGGTGGACTGCGTGTAACCCGATGTAGGCCAAAAAAATTATAATTCTTCCCTACACAAATTATTGGACCTATGTGAATTACTTTAAGTACTAAGTAGGACTCCAGTATGATTGATTGAGTTGGCAACGATTTCTGAGTGGAGCTTCTGCAGTGATGAAAATCAAACCAGAGACATTTCGGACTTTTCCTAGGTTATTTTATTCAAATTCTAGCAAAACTAAGTGTTAAGTTCAAAAAGCAAAAGTTGAAAAAAAAAAAAATGTAGAGCGCTATATTCCACAGGCAGAGAGTGAAAAAAACATTGCTGTTTGTTTTAATTTTTCCAATGAATTGCTACGGCGTAGAACGGTATTATTTCATGCTTTCCAAATATCACTTTCTTCATTACTATATAACATGTATCATCTGAGAATTTGTCATTTTCACACAAAATGTTATAGGAAAAAGAAATAGAGTATAAAATTCTGTTTCTAAAAATTCAATGAGTGACAGAGACTGCCGTATTCAAAGAACATATGACATCAACTGTGAATGGGCAAACCAAAAAATGTGTACACAGCCGAGATTCGAACCCGGGTCTCCTCCTTTCTTCGCAGTTGCGATGATCCCTACACCACTGGCGACACAGTGATCCCCGTCCTGAATGGACTACCTAAAAACGCTTCCCGTCAGGCACAAATTTCCAGCCTTACCCTACACACAGTACACAAACTCGTAGTTATGAAACTAATTCCCGTAAGAGTAATTGTCACAAACTTGCCCACCCCTCCCCACTAACGAAAGGATCATTGCCCGTCACCGGCATATTATATATATATATGGCGTCTGTTCCGAAAGAACAGACGTTAGCCGGCCGCGGTGGCAGAGGGGACTGAGGCGCTCCAGTCACGGTCTGCACGGTCACAACGGTCGGGGGTTTGAATGCCCCTTCGGGCATGGATATTTGTGCCGTCCTTAGTATTAGTTAGTTCATAAGTAGTTTGTAAGTTTAGGGACTGATAACCTCGTAGTTAAGTTCCATAAGCTATACAAACATTTGAACAGACGTTCCGTCTGATCCTGCTGTTGTTATTGTTTCATGTTCAAAGAATATATGACGTCAACAGCGAATGGGCTAAGCTGAAAATCTGTACCCAGCCGGGATTCCAACCCGGGTCTCCTGATTACTAGGCAGAGACTTACTGGTAAGGGAACATCGCCACTTCTCAATTATTTGTATTACCAGCTGAAATATGCTCCTCCTGGAGCACATAAAAGGCGAATATGTTCTCCGATACAAAAGTGTGGAACCAGCTGCCTCAATCCTCACTCCGTCTTCCTCACCAAAAATTTTTGGATGGTCTGCAATGTCGTCTCACTGTCAGTGTCTATATATGTCTCCGTCCGTTTGTTTGCTGTCCCTCCCACTACCGCTTTCTGTCTGTGTCAAACTTTCAATGTCTTCATCCCTTTCCCTTGCGATTCCTCACTGCTGTCTGTTTCTACCACTTTCATCGTCTCTCTGCCACACTGACGTCGTCCCTTTCTCTTCCTGTCCTGTTGCCAGTATCCCTTCTTTCTCACTTTTTTCACTTAGAGTCGGCTTTCATTGTCTTCAATAACGATTGTCTTCTTTACACGTATGACCATGGGGATGGTTTGCTTGGGGTTTGACCTGTAGACCGGAAAACTTTAGCACACGGGTACTGGAATTGGGAAAAATTGGACAAATTGTTTTATGTTATAGTACAGGAGAGCCGCACCCTCATGCTTTATTGAAATACGTTCAAATGTTTGTGAATGTATCGGACCAAACTGAGTGGTCATCAGTCGGTAGCTTACAAACTACTTAAACCTAGGTAAACTAACCTAAGGACAACACACACACCCATGTACCAGGGAGGACTCGAACCACCACGGCGAGGAACCACCTCCGCAGCAAGACGCTTTAGACCGCTCGGCTACTCCACCGCGGCTCATGATTTTAGTATAATCTCCATTCGTCTCAGTTTCGCACTGTTTTCTCTTTTGCTCCAATTGCTACTATCTGCATCTGTCTTAGTTTGTTGTCGCCACTGTTCCTGACTTCCGACTGCTGTTTTCATGCATATTGTAGTGGGACGGATTATTGTCTCCGATACATATCTCATGTCAACTCAGTTTGTGCAGGATAACTTACTTATATTTGTGTTCTTAAATGATTTTTATGTAAATGTTTAATGTTATGATTCTTAAAGATGTTTTTTGTATATTTTTTGTTTGTTTCATGTGCTGTGAGGCGAGTCAACCTACGAGGGCAACATCTTCGACGCCGATTCCAAGGAGTAAATATCCGGCCACATCAAGTCGCGGGTCGACGGCCACGAGGCGAGAAGATGTTGATCTCTGCGGTTGTCGTCGCGAGAGTTGACATTATTATCGACGTTTCATGATCAAACAATAAATTTTAAAAGTCAGTTCCCTTTTGTTTGTCGATGACTACATATGTAATGTCTTAGAAAACAATAAATGTTATCGTGTTTAAACTTGACGAAAGTGTCAGAGTACATCATTTATGAAGAATTATTTTACGATGAATAATATATTAATGAAATGAACAGATGATTTAATTTAAATATTCTTCAATCTGAAGGAAGATTCTTATGAATTTTCATTGGTGGGAAAGTTACGTCAGGAAGACTTCAATAAATGTTTTTTTTATAACTTTGGTTAATCGATCATACACATTGATCGATAATCATTGAAGAAATATTATTTTTTATCTGTGGCTATATCAACGACCACAAACTGAAGAATTTCTTTTGACTGTCTCATCTATGAGAGAACTTAGAAATATTTTAACAAGAGTGACTGTTAAAGACCTCTTCCCTCGGCGCAAGAATCTGATTTTGAAATATTGCAACGTATAATGATTTTACATGAACATAAATTTTTAATTTTTATATAAATTTTTATGGGCGAGTGGACACCTCAAGGATTACGAAGTCTGATTCGGCCACATTCAATCCTAATCATACAGGACGAGTGCTTTTGAAGATAAGGTCTTAGCACACGTTTCGCCGTACGAAGAGGTCGTTCCGCCGCAATTGCCTCTCTCCTGAACTGACTCTTTCTCTGTTTCATCACATATGGCTCTCTCTGCCTGTTGCGCTGCCTCTGTGTCCTACTCACATTCAGCCGAAAAAAGCGCGTATATATTCGCATGCCAAAATTTTTGGTGAGGAAATCGGAATGGGGATTGAGGCAGCTGGTTTCACACTTTTGTGCCAGAGAACATATTCGCCATTTCCGTGCTCAAGCAGGAGCATTTTTCAGCTGGTTCCCGACTTTTTCTTGTTACATCAGAGTGTACTGCTTATATAACATGAAATCAATGGTGAGTACAATTTGGATAGTATTTTATATTCATGACCTCCAAACCAAGAACCCTTGCTGTACGTTCGCTACGTTAGTTAGAACCATAATTACACGTCAGACCGGGTATTACATGGATATTTGTCGTATGTGCGGTAGCTTGGAATCTACGGATATCGGTAATGGGTAGTATTATCGGAAAAACTTTCAAAGCTTTCCGGAATCATAATATTAGAACGCATCGTAAAAATTTCGACAATTTTCCATGAATAGAAGTGTAGATTTGCCATTGCATGCAGTTGGATGTTTTGATACAAAAAATTATGATTTTTGTAGCGTATAACGATAATGAATACACATTTCTAATAACGGGAAACGGATCTGCCAGATAAACACCTAAACAATATATATATATATATATATATATATATATATATAACATTTTAGTCATTTCCTATTCCTCAAGGTACGTTACCTCACAATCAGAAATAGCGTTTGCGAACCTATTTCTGACGCGTGCTATCATTCACGGACCGATGTCTCAAAAACCACATAGATCATTCTGCTCTAAACTTTAAATAAAATTTTGATATGTTATCTACATTTCATAAGCAGCTGTATGTACCCTAAAATCAACCATACTAGAAGTCTACGCATTGTGTTTTTACCACTGCACAACTCTTTAAAATATGTTGCAATAGTTCACTAAACCGGATCATTTTTTTTTTTCCAAATCGCATGGTAAGTTTCAGAGCTGCCCGAGCGCCGTCTTTCAGCACAATACGCATTTTTTGTCGCAAAATATTGTGCCCGTATCTTGCTAACGTACAAAGATTTACGAAAACTGAAAAATGCCGTTTATAGACAAATCTCTGCAAGATGTATTGTAAATATCTGAATAATTTTCCATAGTTATTTATTTAGATATTTGCGATTCACAGTGCTAAAACAACTAAAAATCTGGTTTTATGCTTTGGGCAAAACTATGATAAGTTTCAACCTCTGGATCTTGGTAACGCATAACGATATCGAAAAACTTTAAAAACGGCCTCGAGAATATCATCATAAGAAGATATGGTAAAAATTTGGAAGATTTGCAATGAATAGAAAGTATCGAAGTGACCATCCCCACAATTCGTTTTTAGGTACCCCAAAATCATGTTCTTTTATTTTTTTCCCCCCTAAGGAACCGCCCATGAATGAATGGTGCTTTTGTAAGCCGTTTAAAGCCTTCCATAGACTGCACGTCATGTAAAAGAGCTAACTGATTTGCGCAATTGGGATGGGCTCCACGAAGTGTGTAACTTTGGAAATTTTGACGATGTACTGTATGGTAGCTATAGTTACCCATTCTTCTAAAATGTACAGAAATGATCACTAGGCCAAGATCTATCCAGAACACTCTACCCCTTCACTGAGAGATGAACAGAACCTGAGACATGGGCCCCTAAAGGACAGCAAATTCGCACGCGCCGGCAATGCGCGATATGATAACGACAAACATGATATTAAAATTTTGTACTTAATGGTTTGTTCTACTATTCACTGATTTTATTTATTTATTTATTTATTTATTATTATTATTTTGTGCTATCAATATAGCAGGTTTTAACCATGAAATTAGCAGAATAATACTTTACAAAGGCCAAAACATTAATTCATGTTTGAATCAGTGATAATAAATGTGTAATGCATGTTCCTGTTACATTATGAATGAAGCACATCATTCAGTTACCAATAAATTGATAAATATATGATTATATAAAGTACTAAATAAATTCACCTAGAGTAAAAGATTAATGTTTCACTGTGTATGATGTGTTTTTATTAATTTTAGAGTATTACTTCTTTACTGCCTTGGAGGATCAGTGTCAATACAACATTAATTGCAATGTATCCATTTCTTCCATTTTAATATCCTACATGTAATCTTATCTTTGTTCTTCCGAAATATCATTATCTATGTTACTGTCAACAATGTCTATAACAGGGATGTTTCTATGAACATTGGCGATACATTCTCTTTTACATTGTTAGTGTTGCGTCTATCAGATTGCTGTAGTAGGAGATATTGCCGTGCCTACCAAGGATGTGGACGAACTCTGCAACTGAAGGAAGTGATTAGTCCTCAAAGGATTTATTGACAGAAGAAATCACTACTTAATTTTGATGTGTGGGTACAAACTTCTTGTTCTACTACATAGTTCTGCTGCTGCAATTAAAAACTGTTCCGGCTTGTGCATATACAGAAGGATAACTTTTCAATGATGAACGTCTGGAACTGTAGTGTTCCTCGGACTGCCTCGTACTGACCGGCACTTCCATACTCTCCTGCACTACCTGCCGTGGCTGCGGCGCGCCGGCATATCTAGCCGAGCTCCCTCTTCCTACTGGCCGGCGCGCGAAGCAGGCGAAGAGGCAACGAGACGGCGGGCGCCCGCGGCGGCCGAAGTGCTGAGGAGCGACCTACCGCCTCTTCTTCAAGTTACGCCGGCGTTGTGGCGGGCAGCGACGTCACAACAGTCTGAAGACTGAGAAGCCATCTATCCTGCAGGGACAAACTCCACGACAGTATCCCAAAAGTACGGTTAACGATTTTCAGAAGTACCATTCGTGCTGCTAACTTGTAGTGGGAACTGGCGAAGGAACAATGTTTGGAGCATTCCCGCCCCAATGAAATGGATTCAGCGGGGTGTTTTCCGAAGCTTGCGTTTCAAACTACGTCCTCCTGGAATTCAATGGACTATCTGCTACTGTAGCGAAGACGTCAAGTTGAATAACGTCTTTGGTATTAATTTTGCAAACATTCGTTATCGACACACACATTTTCAGGGAGTTGACCGTTCTGTTTCAAACTCCCGCCCGCCTCCACTGACGCTGCATTTCGATGTCATTATTAAAAAAAAAAAAAAAAAAACCAATTTCAAGATACATTTTCGTTGCTCGAATGTCACTCGCACTCCAGCCATCGTATTATCTCAATATCCAGATGAAAGTTAAATGTCAAATGTTTTTAAATCTTTGGGACTCAACTGCTTGGTTATTAGTCCCTAGCGTACAAACTACTAAAACTAAGGAAGACTAACCTAAGGACAAACACAAACATCCATGCCCAAGGGGGGAATCGAACCCCCGACGGCGGACGACCGCGCGCACCGCAACACGGCGCTCCAGTACGCGCGGCTAAATCATATGAAAGTACTAACATTCCTTGAGGCAAACACACTCGTAACTGAAATCAAGCGACAATATCTACATCTCCATAGAGCCTGACAAAGAGTATATGCATTTTTGTGGTGGAGTCTGTGTACACTCCGTTAAAAGTGTCACAAGAAACAGTGCTTCCCAAACTTCTTTGTATTTCTTTTTTTTTTTAAATCTCAAAACTCGCTCGCATAACTAAGTAGTAATTCGATCGTGCTAATGCCGTCCAAGCTACGTTCGTGAACAGTAGTAATCTCCCTCCGACCTCTATCTGGAATGGACTAGTCTTAACCTCCCCATAATGAAATAAATTGAAAGCGGAAACACAGTATAAAATAGAAAAAAGCACAATTATAACCACGGATTCACACACGTAAGATCTCGTTGTTAGAGAAAGAATAAATCAATTGCCGCGTGACATCATGTTAACTGACTGCCGGCGTGGCGCAGGGAATAGTGTCACCCACTGCGGTGCTGCCTGTCGCCGGTTAAATCCCGTCCACGGCCAAAAATTTGTTTCTTTGTAATTAACAATTCTAGAATGTTCTACATATTTCTTTTGTTCACTTGTAAATTCTACTTGCTTCTGATGGTAACTATTCTTGTACTTTCTGGTACATTCTGTCTGTGTATAAATAGCAGAGCATTCTGCCCGAGAGGCACTTAGGGCTGGGTGTATGTTAAGTTTGTAATAAACCTGCTTTCAGTATAAGTGCTGTGTTCAGTTGCCTTCGAAGTCAAGCCTGCTTCCATTTCAACGCGACATTGTTTGTTTGTAGGCGCCAGGTATCCTGTGCAAACAGCTGCATCACCGTGGCCCCAATTAGGCAACTTAAAAACCGTCGCTTACATGGACTAGAACCGGAATACAGGGGATGTACCGAGTACATCCTTCCGAAATTCCGTATTATAAGAAGAACGATGGACACGAAACCAGAGGTAAGCCAGCTACACATCAGACACCCGTCGGTGTTCTCTGGAAACGTTGGACAGGACCCCAACAAATGGCTAAAAGGGTTCGACGAGTCGACAAGTACAACAGGTGGGATCATACAATGTTCTTGGCCAATGTTTATTTCTACCTGGACGCAACAGCTCAGCACTGGTTCGAAAACAACGAAGAAAAGCTGAATGACTGGGAAACGTTACAGACGGAACTGAGGAAGACGTTTGGTGACCACCAGCGACAAATCCGCTCGGCGGAAGAACGACTGGAGAACCAGGCCCAACGACATGGTGAGCCGACACAGTCATACATACAGAATGTTTTGGCCCTGTGTAACATAGTCAATCCGAATATGACTGAGGCCGACAAAATCACGCACCTCGTGAAGGCTATTGCAGATGACATGTACCAAGCTCTTCTGATAAAAGACGTCGCTACGACAAAAGAGTTCATCAAGTGTTGCCAGCGTATTGAAGAGATGCAAGAAAGGAGGGTTGGACGAAAGACTCCCCAATGTAGTCTGTGTGGCCGTTGTGGAAAACCATCATGACGTCGCTTCCCTCATATGACAAATTGTGAGAGATTAATTACAACAGTTAATGGCAGCCGGAACTTTAGACCGAACGAGCATCAAATCATGGCCATGGAGGTAAGCCCTGTAAGTGACGCCGCAGAGGAAGGGGTATTTCAGGCAGTATCTCCTGTATGCCCCGCCAATCGCACCCGACGTGAAGAATGGCGTCGCCCTGCTATGACTTACGCTGTAGCCGCCAAACGGCAGCCCATGTACCGGCCGACGCGGCCACAACCAACTCCCCCGGCAACTATGACGCCCCGCAGAGGAGGACAGAAGACAACACACCACTGTGTTTCCACTGTGGACGTCCTTGACTCTGACTGCAGAGAGGGAAGGCGAGTATTCGACGATTATTTTGCCGCAAGAAGTCAGCCATCAGACCAGTTCTATCCCAGTCATCTGCAGATGAGTTCAGTCGACCTATGGGGAGAAGCCCATCGCCGTACACTTAACGAGGTCGCATCCTGACACGCCGCAGCCATTCACCATCGCCGTACAGAGATACCAGCCTCTTCCCTAGCCGCCGCACCGAGGACAACTAAGCGAAGCGACCATCTACGGAGGTGAGACCGCCGCTGATGAAAATTCTCCATGGACGACTGTCGGTAAGATGTCGGTAAATCTCATCGATGTCATAATCGACAGCCAACCTGTCCAGCCACTTGTTGATTCAGGAGCGTCTTTCTCTTTATTGTCTGATAATTACCGCCGCACATTAAAGAAGACAATGTCCTGTGATATGGGGGGCAACTGTGCTGTAGGTCGCTAATGGAAATTACGCCCAGCCAGCAGAAATTTCTGTCGCAAGAATAGCCGTCAACAACAGGACCCGGCAGTTTGAATTTGTCGTGTTAACAGAATGTAGTCACAATGTCATCCTCGGATGGGACATCATTCAGGTATCACAAGCTATCATTGACTGTGGAAGATCTGAGCTGCAAATTGAAGACGTTGTTCCGACAGGTACACGTAATACAGAATTTTTGGGAAGTTATTTTCCGTTGACAATATGGCGATCCCACCGTTGACGATGAGAAGAGTTGCAGTCAAAAACACAGATGACCGATTAAACTGTGAAGTGCTTGTTGATAGGAAAATGTTTTTCAGGGTCACCAAAGACATTTACATACCAGCGGCTATCATAAGCAATACCAGAGGTCGAGGAGAGATTTGAATCACCAACTGTCACGAGCAGTCGCCACTTATCCCCAAAGGAATGTGTATCGGGACAGCTGAAGCAATCCAGGACGGTGAGCTCAACGGCATCAACGAAGACCCATGCTCTGCTGTTAGTACAGACATCACGCTGGAGGAAACAAACGTGGAACTGCCAATAGGGCCTGGACTGACCAAGAAACAATGCCTGCGGGTATTATGTACACTACGCCAATTTTCGGGTGCATTCACACCTCAGCAGGGGAAAAGTCAGATGAAATGGCCCACGATACGGCATCGTAGCAGTACTGCGGATCATCCACCAATTAGCCAGCGTTCGTATAGAGTGTTGCCAGCTGAAAGGCGGATAATTCGGGAGGAAGTGGAGAAGGTGTTACACGATGACATTATTCAACCTTCGGAGAGTCCTTGGTCGTCTCCGGTGGTCCTTGTAATGAAGAAGGATGGCACTTGGCGATTCTGTGTCGACTATCGGCGGCTTAAAAAAATAACAAAGAAAGATGTCTACCCACTGCCACGCATTGACGACACCTTAGACTGCTTGAAAGGAGCTACGTACTTCTCAACTATGGATTTGCAGACAGGTTACTGCAAAAACGAGGTTGACGAAGCTGAAAGGGAGATGACAGATTTCATTAAACCTGACGGTTTCTATGAATTCAGAGTAATGCAATTTGGATTATGTAATGCTCCGGGCACATTCGAATGCATGATGGACAACTTACTTCGACACCTTAAGTGGACGACATGTCTTTGCTATTTAGATGACATGGTCGTTTTCTCGAAAACATTTTAAGAACTTTTGAGTCGCCTTTCAACAGTGTTGAAGTGTGTTCAGGCTACAGGATTTCACCTCAATCCAAAGAAGTGCCTCATCTTCGCAAAAATAAAAACTCCTGGGGCATCTAGTCAACGGAGATAGTGTCCGTCCTGATCCAGATAAAGAAGGGCAGTCACAGAATTTCAACTTCTCAGCACATTCGTGATGCGAGAAGTTTTCTTGGGCTTTGCTCATACTACCGACGTTCCATAAAAAGGTTTTGTAACAAGGCACGTCCATTACAAAAACTTCTGCAGGGAGACGCCAAGTTTTACTGGGATGAGAGAAAAGAAAGAGCTTTCCGGGCAATTCAGGAGGCACTAACTTCCGCACCTTGTACGACGAAAATACGAAAACGGAACTTCACACAGACGCCAGTGGTTATGGGATTGGTGCTGTGTTTGTACAAAATCAGGAAGGTGCTGAAAAAGTGATAGCCTAAGCATCAAGAGTACTCTCGAAGTCCGAGATAAATTACTCTACAAATGGGAAAGAATGTCTCGCAGTTATCTGGGCTATCAATAAGTTCCGGCCGTATTTATTCGGCACACCATTCACCGCCGTGACGGACCAGAATTCTTTGTGCTGCCTGACTAGCTTGAAGGACCCATTAAGTCGACTAGCAAGATGGGCACTGAGACTCCAAGAGTACGATATCACAGTAATATTCAGGAACGGGCGCAAAGACAAGGATGCTGACTGTCTTTCGAGGAATCCATTAGTGGAACAAAACAGCATGAATGAAATTGCAGTCCTCACTGAATTAGATGTTACACCTGAACAGAGGGAAGATCCAGCGCTATTAAAAATGATAAAGGCTTTGGAGAAAGGAGAACCGACCAAGGAGAGTTCCAACTTATAAACATTGTATAAGAGCGACTACGATCTACTGGGGCCAAAATGGCCACTGGTCGTTCCAGCTCATCTCCAGCCAGCTATTCTCAAATATTTCCAGGATGCTCCAATATCCGGTCATCTGGGACTCGTGAAGACACTAGACAGAATCAGACGCAGGTATTACTGGAAAAGTCTCTACCGATCTGTCAAGCATTATGTGAGTCACTGTAAAGAGTGCCAGCGACGGAAGCATGTGCCGCAATTACCTCCAGGACATCTCGTACCGATTCCGCCGGCAGCAGCTCCATTCTACCGAGTTGGGATCGATCTTTTAGGGAGGTTCCCGAAGTCGACAACCGGTAACCGTTGGATAATAGTCTGCACTGACTACCTCACACGCTACGCTGTCACCAAACCTGTGCCGACTGCAGAAGCTCCAGAGATCGCAAAATTCCTTGTAGAAGACATTATTTTGAAGCATGGAGCACCACGTGTCATGATATCTGATCGTGAAAAAGTATTCCAGTCAAAACTAGTATCCGAGGTAATGTCACGGTGAGACATTGTCCACAGATGACAACTGCATACCATCCTCAGACAAATGGTCTTACTGAACGTTATAACAAGACTTTAGCCGATGTGCTGTCGATGTACGTCGATGTTGAGCAGAAGGATTGGGATACAATTCTGCCAGTCGTTAAATTTGCTTACAATACCGCAAGACAAGAGACCACTGGTTTCACGCCCTTTTCCCTGCTCCATGGCCGTGAAGATGAGACAATAGATACGCTGTTCCCGATCCAACAGGACGACACTCAGGATGACTATGTGAAACAGCTCATTACCAGGGTCGAAAAAGCAAGACAGCTGGCTCGCATGCGGACACTGGACGCCCAGGAGAAGGACCGTCAGAGGTATAACGACAAGCACTGACATGTTGTGTACAGCCCAGGAGAACTGGTACGGATTTTTGCCCTGTACTGAAGGTTGGACTGCCAGAGAAGTTATTGAAGCGATACTTCGGTCCGTATCGTGTCATACGCCGCCTGTCAGACGTAACAAACGAAGTTGAGGATTATGAGTCATCGTCAAAACGACAAAAACAAAGAGACATTGTTCACGTCCTGCGCATGTAGCCTTACTACGATCCTGAAGAGCAGGTAGGCGACAATTGCTTCTTGTTCAAGGACTATAAGGACGGTAATGTTACTGATGTAGCCACGACAGGAACATCTGTGGTCGATAATGGAAGGATTCTCTAGAGCTGCCATACAGAGGACCCATGACAAGGTCAAGATCCACGACATTGCAGCAGGCTCCGCAGGGAACATAACAGCGGGTCGCTGTTTTTCCAGGAGAGGTAACAATGCCGCGAAACATCATGTAAAACGACTGCTGGCGTGGCGAAGGTGATAGTGTCGCCGACTGCGGCGCTGAAGGTCGCCAGGTCAATCCCGCCCACTGCCAAAACTTTATTTCTTTGTAATTAACGATTCCAGAATGTTCTACATCTTTCTTATGTTCTCTTGTAAATTCTACTTGTTTCTTTTGTTAACTATTTTTGTAATTTCTGGTACATGCTGTCTGTACATAAATAGCAGAGCACTCTGCCCGGCAGGGCGCAGGCAGCACCCGCGGTGCCCGCGCTCCTCGCTACGCGGTGTTGGCTCCTCTGCCGTTCTCCAGACGTCAGATTGGTCCAGCAGGCGGTTCCCAAGGATTACCATTAGCAGTCGGAGTTTCTGTTGTTGTTAGTGCTGTAGAAGTTGGCGTTAATCTTTCGTTAACGCGCACCGTGTGGTGTCGCTCAAGTCTGAAGAGCGCGCCACGTACTTTCGCCGCGCGCCGCCATGCAAGCACGGCGCGGCGTTCTTGCGACGTCAGCCACGAGCGCTCTCTGTTGCAACCCCGTTCGTGGCCATCACTGAACTGTATCGGTCACTTGACAATAGGACAGGCACTAGAACAGATTTTCATCAGCAGGCAGGCCTCGACCTACTTAAACTATGTATCAGAATTACACCAGTCTGCAGTAATGAAACTTGTAAAAGTTAAGTATTACAATATTTCTACGAAATATGTATCTTGATCTAATCTAGCTTAGTGTTTCTAGTTTCTGCTGTCCCACTGGCTGGTCACCGCAGACTCCGTGCCCGCACACGCTTGCATCGTATTTCCCTGTGTCAGTCTCTCTCCACTCGGTCACCGACACCTAGGACAACCGGCCGCAACCACACAGAAACGACCATATTGCGGGTAATTAATATTCTCGTTTCCACGATTACCGTGATTGCGGAAACTGAGATCGCAATTAGTCTGTGTTCGCGAAGCAGTATAGACATTGCCATTTCCATTTACAGATATGTGATAATTATTGTAATTTCTTCCAGATTCATTATTGTTATTTGGTTGTCCGTTACTGTACGAATATTGATTACAATTACCACCGTTGTTTCCCGTCGTCTTGGAAAATTCCAGAAAGGCATGATGAAATTTCATTCGTGGCCTGGTGTGCTGACAAGTTTATTTCCACAGTGCATTTGAAAAAAATGTTCAAATGTTTGTTAAGCTTAAGGGTCTTAACTGCGGGGTCATCAGTCCCCAAACTTACGAACTACTTATGAACTACCTTATACTAAAGATGACACAAACATCCATACCCGTGGGGAAATTCGAACCCCCGACGGGGAACAGCCTCACGCATCGCAACATAGATCCTCAATGCGTTTGGCCACTCTGGCCATGGCAAAGTGAATTGGAAACCTTGCTTTAAGTATACCTAAAACGTCACGAGTGGAAATGGAATTATCCTCAAATTGCTCGAACTACTTCTTCAACTGCCGTTTCGTCTGTCTTGTAAAATTACGGTTATTGTAGCTTCTTACTGTCTACATTTGACGTCGTCTCCTTCTATGTACAACATTATAAACATGATTTTATGGTGTTCAGACCATTACCTCGGACACAACGTTCACGAAATTTTTAATGAAAATTACGGAATGGGACACATCATTCTCGTCAGAATAGATTTGGAACAATGTACTCTTCGTTAGATTTTGTTGTAATGGAAATGGTATAGAAGTGGGAAGAAAGAATTACTGGAATATCTTGGCTGAAAGTAAGGATCGATTGGTATGAAATATTCCCCACAGCATTCCACACCTCAGAGACACGATAAAAGCACAATTACGACCTGTCATAATTACACAGCACAGCACGGTGACTTAGCTGGCGAGAGGTTTAGTCACATATATTCTTTGTAGAGAATGGGGACCCAAAAAAATACGGTAGGTTTACGTTTATTGCTTTATCTTTTTTTACCAAGTGAAGCTCAAAGAAAACGTTGAAATGTTTGGGTAGCTTATGGGGTCATCTGTCCCTAAAGTTACAAATTACTTATGAACTATCTCATAACCACTCGGTTACACCTGCACGCCCAGTGTAGCTCTCAAACCGTTATTGGGTATATACTAAGTACCAATAAAGTATAATTAATTTAATTGCGTAAAACAGAGAAACTAATATTGACTTTTCAGTTAAATAAGAGTATCTGTACAATACGGAACTTATAATCGATATGAACTTCAATCACACAGTATTTTATTTGGCGGCCTGGGCACACGACAGCGCTCGTTTTGTTAAGCAAGTGGTTCTTTCTAGAACCTGCTAGTACTGGTATTTACTACTTCCTTTAAAATAGTTTAAATAAATCTCTTTTGTTGTGATTACCATGTGCAATGTAACACAATCACAAACACATATGAATAATGCAACATAATCATATACATTTATTTTATCAAACATTCTGTCAGGAAGTGAGCAAATAGTACTAGCTACTGAAACATAATTAACAACGATTTATATTCTTATTATGATGTTATTAATAAAAATATTCCCTTAGGGCGTACACTTCCCTAACAACAGCTACAATAGCTTTGGTTCTTTGTATTCTAATTTCTCCAAATTCTTAATGCCAGATGATACAAATGATCATTGCATGATTTTGGTGCATTGGGAATAAGCCACCTGGGTAATTGTTTTTAGACGCTTGCCACCACCAGCGAAAAACGCGGGAGAGAATGCTGCCCTTGTTTCACAGCCACCGGTGTATAAAGATATGGGACAGGATGCCGCCCAGGCCTGGAAGTTGGGGAGAGAGAGCTGCCCCGGGCCCACTCGATCACTCTGGGGAGTCGAAGGGGAAGTGGGGCCGGCAGCATTGTGTACGCTATCTGGACCATCGCGATCGGCTGCGCCAAAATTTACGACTGTTTCTGCCGTGCCACGTTGGCGAGGTGTGGGTTTCTGGGGGTCTCATGATGGGAGGGGGCGCCCATGCGATAATAAAATAGTTTAGCTGTCTGGAGATGCCTATCGTAAAACACAAAATTTCACGCTGTTTCTGGGAACTGTGGTATACATGAGTCTCAGACCTGGGAAAGATTTCGATTGAGATGAGCTTAGTAGTGCTAACAATACCAAATTGATTTGATTGGCGAGACCACTGGCTTGACGTCATATGCGGGTGGAGTCTGGCGGCCAAAGAAAGTTATTTCTTGGGGCGAGCGTTGTGGAAGAGAAAAAAAGAAGAGAAGTGTAGAGGCCACCGGGCGGTTCAGACCTCTTGGTAGCAGCGAGGAGTTGCGGCAAGGACTCCGAAGTTTTCGGACCTTGTGAGTCAGTGGACTTAGAATATTTGTTCCCCACAGTGTTAGATGGTGTCTGTGTGATTGCTGTTTGCATTCACAGTTATACTGAGAAACTTGTAAATATTCTGAACTGGGTGTTGTTTTGGAACAAGCTCACTCGTAATCAGGATAATTTACTGTCCTTGAATATCAGCATACACCACTGGGTTGGAAAATTGCTGTATTTTTTTTTTTTTTTTTTTTTTTTTTTTTTTTTTTTTTTTTTTTTTTTTTGTAGCTCGAATACTTTAGTAATTGCCGCGCCGATCAGGTAGATAATTTTCCATCCGCGATTGCATTCATCAGCCTGCTCTTCCATCAGCAGCCCTTCGACATCAGTGACGCTATTCAACTGTAAATGGTAAAGTAGCGCCAACACATAAATAGTGAAAGGATTATTGAATGGTGGTTGATAGGTGTGAGTGTGAGAGGTAGTCATAGTCGATTATTAATCGAGCGTGTTGGTTTCAGTACTTAACCTTCTACTGACTTTTAAATACACTTTATGATAGTGTGGTTGGTAGTCCTACACTTCAGTTGCTAGTGACCGGCGGCCAGTGCACACGTGACCAGCAGCAGCTCTACATTGTACGGTAACCGGCTTCTTAATAGAAGCGACTTATTTATATTTCGTGTGTACTTTCTCTTGCAGCTCTTTATACTTTAGTGTGCTCGCGTGTTTGTTTATTAAGAATCGCGTTTATTTGTCAGCTCAGTTACTGAATTTTTTATTTATTAGCTCGCGTATATATTTTTCAGATTCGCCGTTAATAAACAGTTCAGCGTTAGGTCTATACTTTACAAAGCTCACTGTTTATCAAACTACTGAGTCCTCTGACGTACTTACTTGGAAGAAACAAAGGTTTTTAGAATGGCTAGGAACTGTGACTGCTGCGAACGGATGGAGGCAGAGTGACTCTTCGCTCGCAGCTTCAGGCGGCGTTGGCTTCGCTGGCAACGCTTGAGACTGCGGTGGGTGGGCGCCGCTGTTGTGGGCCGCTCGCGGGGGTACAGCAGACGCCCTGTGCGTCTGTTGTGCCCTCCGATCGGCCTGCGGCTGTGGCCAGCCCGCTCACTGCCCGCGAGGAGGTAGCCTCCCAATCCGTGGTGGATTGGGAGGTCCCCTCAGCGCGTGTCAGGCGGCGTAAGAAGTGGAGGCCTCCCCGGTTAGTCTTGCCAACAGATTCGAGGCGCTGTCTGTGGCAGGGGATGTTCCTGATGCGGATGGTGTCGCTTGTCCTGTACTCGCCCCTCTGCCTTCAAGATCCGGGCACTCACAGAGGGTGGGTTTGTTGGTAGTTGGGAGCTCCAACGTTAGGCGGGTAATGGAGCCCCTTAGGAAAATGGCTACTAGGGAGGGGAAGAATTCCAATGTGCACTCCGTGTGCATACCGGGGGGAGTCATTCCGGATGTGGAACGGCTCCTTCCGGATGCCGTGAAGAGCACAGGGTGCAGCCAACTGCAGGTGGTGGCTCATGTTGGGACCAATGATGTGTGTCGCTTTGGATCGGAAGAGATCCTCTCTGGTTTTGAGCGGCTATCAGAAGTGGTTAAGACTGCCAGTCTTGCTTGCAAGATGAAAGCGGAGCTCACCATCTGCAGCATTGTCGACAGGACTGACTGCGGACCTTTGGTTCAGAGCCGAGTGGAGGGTCTGAATCAGAGGCACAGACGGTTCTGCGACCGTGTCGGCTGTAGATTCCTCGACTTGCGCCAAAGGGTGGTGGGTTTTCGGGTTCCGCTAAATAGGTCAGGAGTCCACTACACTCAGGAAGCGGCTACACTGGTAGCGGGAGCTGTGTGGCGTGGACTGGGCGGTTTTTTTAGGTTAGATGGCCTCCGGAATACACAAAATGGGTTTCAGTCTCAAAGGGGGCAGGTCAGACACGGGAAGAAAGTAGACATAAAAACCATTGGTGTAACTGTTGTAAATTGTCGTAGCTGTGTTGGGAAAATTCCAGAGCTCCAAGCGCTGATAGAAAGTACTGAGGCACAAATCGTTATAGGTTCTGAAAGCTGGCTGACGCCTGAGATAAATTCGGCCGAAATTTTTTCAAAGGGCCAAATGGTCTTCAGAAAGGATAGAATAAATAAAACAGGGGGTGGCGTGTTTATTGCTATTACAAACGGTTTATCCTGCAAACGAAATTGAGGCAGATACTTCCTGTGAATTTGTCTGGGTAGAGGTTATACCTGACCACCGAAATTAATAATTGGATCTTTTTATCGGCCCCCTGACTCAGACGATGCGGTTGCAGAAATATTCAAAGAAAGCTTGAATCATATTTCAAATAGGTATCCGAAGCATACTGTTATAATCGGTGGCGACTTTAATTTACCCTCGATATGTTGGCATAATTACGTATTCAAAACCGGGGGCAAATATAAAACATCGTCCGAACTAGTTCTGAATGCTTTTTCTGAGAACTACTTCGAACAGTTAGTTCATGAACCCACTAGAATAGTACGTGGTTGCGAAAATACTCTTGATCTCCTAGCAATAAATAATCCCGAGATACTAAAGAGCATCAAAACAGATACAGGGATTAGCGAACATCGAGTTGTAGTAGCGAGACTGAATATCGAAATTCCCAAATGCACCAAAAATAAACGAAAAATATATCTATTCAATAAAGCAGATAAAAATTCGCTTCACGCTTTCCTGAGTGATAGTCTCCAGTCCTTCAAAACTAAAAATGCGAGTGTAGATCAGTTGTGGCTTACATTCAAAGACATAATATCAGTAGCAATCGAGAGATTTATACAAAATAAATTAATAAAAGAGGGGACTGACCCCCCGTGGTACACAAAACAGGTCAGATCACTGTTGCAGAAACAAAGAAAAACGCATGCAAAATTTAAAAAGACACAGAATCCGCAAGAATGGCAATCTTTTACTGAAACTCGCAACCTAGCGCGGACTTCAATGCGAGAATCTTATAGTTGTTTCCACAACGAAATCCTGTCTCGTAATCTTGCAGAAAATCCAAAGAAATTCTGGTCATATGTGAAGTACACTAGCGGCAAAACACAAACAATACCTTCACTACGCGATAGCAATGGTAATACTACCGACGACAGTACTGCTAAGGCAGAATTACTAAACACAGCTTTCCGAAATTCTTTCACCAAAGAAGACGAAGTGAACACTCCAGTATTCAATCCAAGAACAGCTGCCAGCATGCGAAACTTAGAAGTAGATGTTCCTAGAGTGGTAAAACAACTTAAGTCACTACACAAAAACAAATCTTCCGGGCCAGATTGTATACCAACTAGATTCCTCTCAGAGTATGCTGATGCAATAGCTCCGTACTTAGCTATCATTTACAACCGATCACTCAGCGAAAGATCCGTACCCAAAGACTGGAAAGTTGCCCAAATTACTCCAATATTCAAGAAAGGCAATAGGAGTGATCCCCAAAATTACAGGCCTATCTCATTGACGTCGATTTGCAGTAGGATTTTGGAACATATACTTTGTTCGAATATTATGTACTACCTCGAAGAGAACGACCTATTAACCAATAGTCAGCACGGATTCAGAAAGTATCGCTCTTGCGAAACACAGCTTGCCCTTTATTCACATGAAGTGTTAAGTGCCATTGACAAGGGATCTCAAATCGATTCCATATTTCTGGATTTCCGGAAGGCTTTTGATACTGTACCCCACAAGCGGCTTCTAATGAAATTGCGTGCTTATGGAATATCTCCCCAATTGTGCGATTGGATTCACGATTTCCTATCAGAAAGGACACAGTTCGTTGTAATTGACGGTAAGTCATCGAGTAAAACAGAAGTGATATCTGGCGTTCCACAGGGAAGCGTCATTGGTCCCCTACTCTTCCTCGTGTTTATAAACGATATAGGAGATAATCTGAATAGCTCCCTTAGACTGTTCGCGGGTGATGCTGTCGTTTATCGGTCAGTGAAGTCAACAGAGGATCAAAAGCAACTGCAAAGCGATTTAGACGAAATTTCTACTTGGTGCGAAAATTGGCAATTGACACTAAATAAAGAAAAGTGTGAAGTAATACACATGACCACTAAAAGAAATCCGCTGAACTTCAATTACGCGATAAATCAGTCAAACCTTCAGGTCGTAAATTCTACCAAATACCTAGGAGTTACAATTACGAACAACTTTGACTGGAGAGAATACATAGAAAATATTGTGGGGAAGGCGAACCAAAGGTTACGTTTCATTGGCAGAACGCTTAGACGATTCACCAGCTCCACCAAAGAGACTGCCTACACCACACTTGTGCGTCCTCTCTTGGAGTACTGTTGCCCCTTGTGGGACTCTCACCAGGTGGGACTGACGGAAGATATTGAGAAGGTTCAGAGAAGGGCAGCTCGTTTTGTTTTATCACGTTACGGGGGGGAAAGCGTCATGGAAATGTTGCACGAATTGGGGTGGAAATCATTAAAAGAAAGACGTTATTCATTGCGGCGTGATCTGTTTGCGAAGTTTCAATCACCGACTTTTAGTTCTGAATGTGAAAATATTTTGCTAGCACCCACCTACTTAGGGAGACATGACCATCCCAATAAAATAAGAGAAATCAGATCGAAAACGGAACGATTTAGGTGTTCTATCTTCCCGCGCGCTATTAGAGAATGGAACGGTAGAGAAAATTTATGAAGGTCGTTAATGAACCCTCTGCCAGGCACTTAAATGTGATTTGCAGAGTATCGATGTAGATGTAGATGTAGATGTAGATGTTAACACACCAAATTTATGACTATAGCCAGTAGAACTTGCACTTCTTCTTTTGGGGTTAAGGTTTTTGTCCTTTTTTCTGTAAAAAGTATTCAAATCATTCGATAATTTTGTTTGTGATATTTCAAGTCATTATTTCTGTATGACTTTTTCTATAGGAATTGACACTTTTTCACGCATGTCATGTTTTTGATAAATTGTCACATAGTTTTTGTTAAATACAGTAACTATTTATGAACATCGTGTACCTGATTTGAACCACCTTTCACATATTTTGAAGGGGTTATCTCTTATCTATATTAGGTAGGTCAGGGGATTTGTGTGCTTCCAACAACAGCTTCCAACAGTGTGAGGAAACACACCCTTTCACAAAATAAATAACTAAGTGAGATTAGACTACTGGTCGCCACTACTTTCAGTTAGACACAGTAAATTCTCAGTTTCATGTTTTTAATAGTATGTATTTTTTTAATAATATTAAAAATAGTGGCGACACTTGAATAACTTGATTGTTTTGTGATGGTTAACTTAAATACAATTTATTCATTTGCATATTAATGAGCTATCTTCAAAGTTGGCGAGAAAACGTAATAGAACTCAAATGACGGACAACATTCAGCTGACATAATAAATAATAAATGATGAGAAAAGAGCAAGAACATATCATTTGGCGACCCTGCCATTCGATCTTTCGGGCAGTGGATGCTTCTGAGAAGTTGGCAGATTAATTTCTGCTGCAATCAGGTCCATTAGTGATAAGATTTGAAGTTAGTTTATGTGCGCAATGCTTAATAACCGTTGCCTTTCAGCATTCAAAGTGTCTGTGGTTTCTGCACCACTCTGCATTGTTTACTGCATTGTTTAACGGCGTTGACTATTTGTGAATATTTTGGAGGGGTATTTAAAAATATTTGGTAAAACGATAATTGTGCATATCAAAGGGCTATTGTGTCAGTATATTTTTGCAGATGTTATGTGTATTTTGTCATTTGTAAATCGGGATATCATTGTATGGCGAGGGAAAGTGGTTTTATATGTAGTGGTTCACAGTAAAATTTATGTTAATAAGGAGCAGGACTGGATTACGTAATAATAAAAGTGATTTAGTACAATAATTCAATATGAGTGACAAAGAGCAGGATTTGGTAGAGACGCAAACGTCAAAACGTCGTTCAGCTCTACACAGTCGCGATGTTCCGATGGAATCGTTTAACGAGAAGAGGGATATTTCATCTCGCAGGGGTTCATATACATATACGATGGAGCGTCATACACTGCGCCCAAGGTTCACAATACCGGTCCTTCTAGAGCGTCAACACCAAGAGGCAGATATGACAATATTCAAAATGCCGATCTAATGAGATTCTTGCAGGAATTAGAAGAAAAAAATAAATAGGGAGCGTGATAGTCAGCAACAGATTGAACTACTGCTAGGGCGTCTTAAAAAAGTTTGTGAAGATATAGGACAGGTGAAAGAAGAAGTAGTTAAAGTACACAAAACTGCAACGAATGAGAAACAGACTTCTTTAGAAGCAAAAAGGGATGCTAGACTGGCTCGTTATGAGGCGAGTAGGGCAAAGAAAATTGCGGAATCAGCCACAAGTGTAGCCGCAATGTCATGTATCAAAGTAGCTGAAGTTAAGAAAGTAGTAGAAATGTTGAGAAAACAAGGAAGAATATTGTCCGTGATACACTAAAAAAATTGCAAATACCACAAAAGAGATAGAAGAAATTAAGAGTAATCAATGTGTTTTCCCACCTATTAAAGAGGAGCAGATTAAGATCACAAAGAAACAGAACGAGTTAGAGCAGCATATTAAAAGCACTCGGGAAGAAGTACAACTTCTGTCATCAAATTCCTCTGAAACTGCCAGAGCAATCAATGACTAACGTGTCTTGCAAAATGTTACACGAGTCGCAAAGGGTAGATATTAATAAGTCTCCAACAGAAAGGTCACTTGTGGGGGAGGAAAGTACTCCACACAGTGAACCAGTGTCACTCCCGTGCCCAGAATTTCAGCAGGAAGACAATTGTAGTCAACTCCGACGCTCTGATACACGCCTTCAGGAAACAGATGATTCCGTGAGGTGTATATGAAACGATCTCAATCCGCGCCACACACAAGTTCGTGACAGAGAAATATTCCGAAGGGAAGAGCGAACGTATGAGTCTTTCGACTTAAAGCACTTTCTTTCTGTACAAAACTTTCAAGTTTATAAAGAGAGAAATAATTCTCTGCACCCAAAATCTTTTATGTCCCAGTTCGAGAAAGTGATTCCCACATCATGGCCATTAAAATATAGACTTGAATTCATTTGTGGGCACATGCAAGGTAGCGTGGCTGAACATAAGCGTTCGGTGGTAAATAGTTGCCAATCGTATGAAGAATTTAGAAACATATTTCTTGCAGCATACTGGTCTTCTCGTACGCAAGAAAGTAATAAGGAAGAGATAATATTCGGGAAAGATATGGAGAGCGCGGGGTATAAAGACCCAGAGAAGTTTCTTGAATCCCTTGTAAAAAAGAACAGATTCCTTGGCAACCCGTTTACGCAACAGGAATTAATGAAACATTGTTTCGCGAGGCTGTCGATTGTTTACCAGCGGGATTGGAAAATGTGAGGGCACACTTGACCAATTTATCAGTGCAGTAAGACAAGCCGAATATGTCGAAAATAGACAGGGTTGGCGCAGTAGAGAAACCCGGGAGTGGGATAATTCTGCCCAATATTGGGAGAGGAATAACAATTACATTTCTGATTGGGGACGTGGTGGAAACAAACGCCACAAACAGAACCTTAGCAGTCAACCAGGTAATAACAATCAAGGTCAGGGAAACTGGCATGATTACGGCAATGAAAGCAGGCCTAATAATGCAAATCAGGGGAATCAATATGGGCAATCTCAACAGAACCGGAGATGGCGTCAAAATAATTCGAATGGCTTCCAAAATCAAAACAATGGTAATTCTCAATGTAGAAACAATAATAATAATAATAATAATAACGGTGGGTCCTGGGGTAGTCAAAGGCCGCTGAATCCATTAATGCAAAGAGGTGTAGAAATTGTTGAAATAAGACCACCGAATCCTGCACCCGCAAGTATTTGACGCTATATGCCTGCGGTAGATGCGCCTCCTGTCTCTGCAGAAACACTCGGATTCAGCACTCTGTGTCTTTTAGAATATGAAGATATACGAGAGATATTAAAGGAGGAAAAACAGACGAATTCCCAAGAAGAAATTCACCCGATAGTTATAGTCCAAATTGGTAATGTACATTTGACTGCTATAATAGACAGTGGCAGTCATATTTCCGCCTTTTCTGAATCTGATTTTCATTCGTGGCCGACTTCGAAACTTATGAAAGCGAAAGTTAAAGGGGCAATAATTGGGAAACAAGCAGATATTCAGATGCAGAGTCGGATGACAATACTTTGTCAAGGACAGGAATGGGACATTAAACTCACAATAGTGCCTATGTTAGCTATAGATTTAATTATTGCGATGGATTTTCTATCGGACCAGAAAGCCACGCTCGACGTCGGACGGAATGTTCTGGTATTGAATAAAGAGGGAAGTGTCACCATCCAGTTTTCCGACCAGCATCTTAGATCTGAAATACCAGCTGATTGCCTACGTCTTAGTTCGTCAGACTATCAGGGGCAAAGCAACGTGATGTCCCATAATTCACGCAGCAGACAATATGAACAATATGACATATTACTGGAGGAGATAACAGCAATAATAAATGAAGCGCTTGCCAAACCTACAAACAGTTCACCGAATGACAGATAGGAACTCGGTCGTGTATTAAACGAAAACACCGAAGTATTCTTTCCAAAGACAGGGGCTATTAAAGAATTTGTCTATTCCTTTCAAGTTAAACCCCATCAGAAGTTTGCTGTTGTTCCATACTCAACTCCTGCCGCTCATTGGGAGACGGTCAGGAAGGAGTTAAAAAGAATGGAAGATGAAGGGATAATAGAGAGGACAACCTCGACCTATAATTCCACACTTGTCATGATAGAAAAGCAAGATAAGTCAGTACGCCTTGTCTTAGATTCCAGGCAAATAAACACAATTATAGAACCTGAGACGGACAGACCGGAGCGTATTGACGGATAGTTACAAAACATCCACGGAGCGGAAGTTTTTACGACTCTTGACCTTAGGTCAAGTTTCTGGCAGATCGCGTTGGATCCAGAATGCAGACAGTACACCGCATTTGTAGCATTTGGAACTTGCTACAGATTTAAACGACTACCATTCGGGCTAAATGTGAGTTGTTCCGCATTTATTAGAGGATTTGACCCGTACTACCTAGCTGGATTAAAGAGATGATTACAACGTATGTCGACGACCTCCTTATTGCCGAACCCAATTGGGAACAGCATAACATCGTGCTCCGAGAGGTACTTAGAGCCTTTCGGCAGTTTGGATTAACAGTCAATATAAAAAAGGTCAAGCATAGGGACTCCTAAAGTGAAATTCTGGGGGACACATTATTTCTGCGGATGGGATTGCTCCAGACCAAGATAATATGGAAACCATAGCTAAATTTCCAAACCCGGTAAATAAGAGACATTTAAGAGGTTTTTTAGGTATTATAAATTATTATAAAAGTTATATCTTGATTTAAAAAAACAACCTTCCACACTATCTGGAATTGGTACGACGAGGCAGAAGCGGAATTCCAGAGTTTGAAGCAAGCATTGCTGGAGGCTCCGATTTTGTCTCATCCAAACTTTTCAGAAGAATTATGTGTGACAACAGACAGCTCATACACGGGTTTGGGCGTCATGATATTTCAGAAATATGTAGATGGTGGGAATCCTGTTTTCAAAACGATTGCATTTGGGAGCAGGATTCTTAACAAAGCAGAGCGTAACTATTCTGTGACCGATTTGGAGGCCCTAGCGGTAGTATGGCGTTTTGAAAAGTTTCGGTACTTTCTGTACGGCCGAAAAACCGGGGTGTATACGGACCACAAGGCATTACAATTAATCATGACTGCGAAATTAAAAAATTAAAGAATTGCTTGATGGGTGTTGACATTGCAGGAATATGATTTCACCATAGAACATGTTCCTGGCGTAGAGAATATAATCGCCAACCCCCTTTCGAGGTCACCTGTTGGTTTCGAAGAATTGGGCCATCAGCCACTAGAAGAGGAGCACCACAGTTTATACTATATTAAGAAGGTGGCTTTCGAAAACTTTATCTCTACGAATCTACGCAGTATTGACAAGGAACAAGACAAGAATCCGGTCCTATTGAAAATTAAGAATCGAATTAAAGACGAGAGCGAGTCGGCCATTCGCAAATATTACATGCTCCGCAAAGGGGTTTTGTTTTACACCTCCTGTGGTGAGGCAGGTCCATGGCGTGTGTGCGTGCCTGTCGAATTGGTAAATAAAGTAATTTGGCAAACTCATCTGTCGTATGGACATTTTCGTCCCAGGAAAGTATACTTAAAGTTGAGACCTCTGTGTAATTTTATCAAAATGGAAAGGAGAATCAGGAAAGTGCTTGCAGTATGCAAACCTTGCCAGAAGGCAAAACATTGCACTGTGAATACGCAAGCACCTCTCCACCCAATTATCCCTTCATGCCTTCGAGAGGTAGCCCGTGCAGATTAAATGGGTCCTCTGCCAAGGACGAGCAGAGGACACCGCTACGTCCTAGTTGTGATGGAGCTGGTGTCGAAATTCGTGACTGTAACTCCCCTTAGGAGAGCAACGGCACGTACGGTTAGCTGGGGTTTTTGCAAAGATTTTGTGAAACAGGTTGGCAGGGTCCCACGAGTGATATCCGATAACGGACCACAGTTCCGGGCGAAAACTTGGAAAGAAGCGTTACGTCGGCTCCGGATTCAGCCAACTTTTGCGTCAGCATATCACCCCCAGAGCAACCCTGATGAAACGGCAATGCGTAAGATTGGGAATCTGTGCAGGATATACTGTAATAAAAATCACGCTGCTTGAGACGTATTCCTTAGTGACTTCCAAGACGTGATCAACAACATTCCCCACAATACGACCCGTCTAGCTCCCATAGCGGTAGTCAACAATATTGAGCCTAAGGATTTAATTAGAGAAATCGTGGATTTCCCGCCGTCGCGCCGCTCCCATCACAATAAGGTGATCGAGTTGGCCATTCAGCGTATCGAGGATACTGCGAATAAAAACACAGTGATTGCGGACAGGCATGCCAGGTGATGGAGTTTTGTGGCTGGGGAGAAAGTATTGGTAAAAAGTTATCGTCTTTCTAACCAAGAAAAGAAACTATGCCATAAGTTTACAACGGGCCACTGAGAATAAGAAAAATGATTCATCCCTGTGCTGCCCTGCTAGAAACCATTAAGACTGGGAACGCTGTAGGGGTACACCATGAATGTCATCTCAAGCCGTTTTTGGAATAGAGGGAACTTTGTAAAAATAGATATTAAAGTAGTTGATAATGATAATTATCATAATTTATTTTGTTTGTTGTCTTGTGCCGTGGAATAAGAATAGTGCACATAAGTATCATTTTTAATGTTTATATATATAATTCGCTGCATAATAGAGATTTTCATGTTATTATGTAGTTATTGTTACTCTTAAGTTATATGGGTCAAGATGTTTCGTCTATGTTTGGTCATCAAGGAGAGTATTGCAAAAGGTTCCTGTGGTTAGACGAGAATTGCTTAAATAGCCTTGTCCAGTGTTGCTTTATGGTCCTCAGTTTGTGATTACGTAGTAAGGATTTCTTGGTGTCGTCGTAATCCTGTCTTCTTTTTAATGCCTATGGCAGGCTGACCATTAAAATTGTGGTCTGATTGGTGATTTTGAATTTGCTTGTCGCTGTCGTCTACGCCATTGTGCATACTATGATGACTTACTGAATTCCATCATGTAGGGACTGAATCATCGTTGTTTAGTATTGGTTATTGTGGAGACATTCTTTCCGTTTGTGGTCGCTCTATGGGATTGTTGCGTTATTAGGAAGTGCTTATTCTGCCAAGGTGTAGGATTTTGCCTCTTAGTGTTTTACATTATTCCTGCATTGTTGGACGGATACCACTGTGGTTGCTTTAGACGTAGAAGATTTTGTTTTTTCTTCTGGGCACGCTATGGTGTGTTGGAACTAGGATATTAGGCTGGCTGCGTTTTGTCACGTGTCGGTCCCGAGTGGGTGATAGAGAGGAAATTATGGAACCACACTTATTGAAATTGGTAATGTTACCAGATAGACCCTGCATGTTCAAGTAATAATAGAGGAAGATGCGATCTGGAGTGGCAATAACGATTCATATAAGTTACAGATTCGAGACCTGGGCAGAGGCGATGGAGAGAAGAGCCGACATACCCCGTATATTTCAGATATAATTGCAAGGGATGCAGACAAGGACCTTTCTTATCTCCTCCAGTAGTGGATCTTTCCTATGTAGCAGTAGAAGACCTGACTTTCATCCGTTGACTCACTGACATGACATATACTAACATCCCATAATACTTAAGCAATCTGTATAATTTAGTCACATATTAGCTATAGTATTTGTCAAAGAAAAGTATAATAATAATATTAATAGTAGTATATGATAGGATAGATTAAAAGTGGCCATTAACGTAATGATAATAATGAGTGTGTATGTTGATTTTTATCCATATTATTCCATATTTAGTTTTGTGTCCCAACTTCGTCGCCGCTTTTGTGTCCCAGCCTCGTCGTAGGTGTCGGTGGCCGAGTGGAATGAGCCCGACACAGGAACAACAATAGCACGCTGGTGCAGGTACGGAGGGGAGCAGCCAGAAACTATAAACACTAGAGTAAATTAGAAAGAGATATATATTGCACAGAATGTAACAATATTTAACTTTTACATAGTACTGCAGAATGTTGATACATAGTTGTTAGAGGCCTGCCTAGTGCCTGTACGATAGCAAAGTCTTCACTGGTGCCTATCTGATTACGAAGGTCCTAACTGGTAGCTATCTCAGTCCCAAGTGCACGATGTCTTTCCGTGGTGGCCACGAGCGGGGTTGCAGCAGAGGGCGCTCGTGGCTGTCCTGAGAACGCCGCGCCGTGTGTGCATGGCGGCGCGCGGCGAAAGTAGGTGGCTCGCACTTTGTACTTGTGCGACACCACACCCCTCCCCCCCAAACCGCCACGCCGTCGTGGCGTAGGGCTGAGGGCCACGGCGACGGCACTGGGAGGAGGGCCTGGGCGGGGGCGTTACTGGTGGGACGGGCGTCGTAGCTGAGGCTGGGATCGAGACGCCGTCCGCGCCCCGGCATCCGCCTTGCGATCCTCCAGGGAACCCACCGAAACCTGGGGAAGGGCGCACCCTGCCGTCCAGATTGAGCAGGTCATCTTCTTCTGAGGTGCGTGCCCCAAGCTGGGGGGGCCCGCACGGTCCCGGAGTCCCTCTCGGAGATGCTGTCAGCTGCGGCGGCGACGGAGGCGGAGAGGCGGACTGCGTAGGAGTCGCGTCCACCTCCATAGGGATCTCGTAGTCCGGGGACGAACGATGTGGTTGTGCTCCCTGGCGGTGAACTGGGTCTGGAATCAAGAAACCCGAGACAGGATCGCGCAGCCTGTGCAAGCGCAATTGGTTTGCGTGGCGCCGCAGCTCCGACCCTGTGGAAGAACGTACAACATACATATTGCGACCGAGCACGCGCTGAATGGTGCCCGTCATCCATGTCTTCTTGTTTCCAGCAAACACCCTGTACAGCACCGCCATACGAACCGACTCGGTGCGTGGGAGGCTGCAGCAGGTGAAGGAGAGTGCGGTGACGGCGGCCGTGTAGCAGCTCGGCAGGAGACGGGCCGTCACGTGGCATGCATCGATACGTAGAAGGAAAATTTGAAGAGCTTGCTGCCTGGAGTGCTGACCTTTCATCTTCTCCATGTGAGACTTGAATGTTCGAATGAAACGTTCTGCTTCACCATGGACTGAGGGTGAAAAGGTGCATTGGTGATATGCTGAATGCCATTCACACGACAAAACTGTTGAAATTCCGCACTAACAAACTGAGGTCCATTGTCACTGACGATAGTTTCAGGCAAGCCTTCGATGCAAAACACTGATGTTAAGGCACTGATTGTACTAGAAGCTGTCGTTGAGTTCATGGCAATCACAAAAGGAAACTTGCTGAAAGCGTCTACAACAATTAACCATCGCGTATTCCAGAAAGGTCCGGCAAAGTCAATATGTAAATGTTGCCATGGTCCCTTGGGGCGTGGCCAGTCTGAGAAATGTTGCGGAGGAGCCGCCTGATGCTCCGCACAAACTGTACACTGTGACGTCATGTTCTCTATCTGAGAGTCCATACCAACCCAGGTACAATGACGTCTGGCCAATTGCTTTGTCCTAACAATACCCCAATGTCCTTGATGCAGGAGGCGTAACACTTCACGTTGCAGGGAACGAGGAACAATCACTCTTGTTTGGTCGTTGCCGGTATGTAACAACAGAACACCCTGACTTAAAGATAATGCAATGTCTTTGGCTCTGGCAGGTCACCCTGAGCGAACAAAACGTGCTACCACACTTAGGTCTGCATCCGCAGCTGTTTCCTGTGCAACCCGACGAGAGTTCAAAGGAAATTAAACATGCATCACTGAGTAGTGCAGACTTTAAGTTGTTAAAGGCAACCTGGCAATCTTTGGACCATACAAAAGGAACATTCTTCCTACGTAAGTGATGCAGTGGAGCTGCAATCTGAGAGGCATTGGGAATAAATCTGAAATAATAGTTAAGCTTTCCCATTACTGCTTGCAATTCATGCACGTTCTTAGGAGAGGCAAGTCTTTGATTGCTCGAAGATGTGACTGTAAGGGATGTATTCCTTGGGCATTAATCACATGGCCTAGGTACTCTATTTCAGTTTGAAAAAACGAACACTTTGCTTTATTGCAACGTAGACCTGCTGCCGTCAAAACTTTGAAAAGGCACTCCAGGTTTGCTAAATGTTCTTCAACTGTACGTCCGGATACCACAATATCATCTAAATAGTTCGAACAACACGGTACAGAAACTGTCAGCTGTTCCAAAAAGCGCTGAAAAATAGCGGGGGCGGAAGAACTGCCAAAGCGTAGGCGTTGAAATTGAAAAAGGCCCATGTGAGTATTAATGACGAAAAACTTTTTTGACTCGTCATCAAGCGGAATTTGTAAGTATGCCTCTGCTAAATCAATCTTAGAAAAGAAGCGAGACTATCCCAATTTGTCCATCAGTTCCTCAGGTCTGGGCAGGGGGTAAGTGTCTACAATTGTTTGACTGTTCACTGTTGATTTGAAGTCCGCACAGAGACGAAGTTTTCCTGACGGCTTGGGTATAATTACTATAGGCGAGGCCCACTGACTCGCAGAAACAGGAGAAATCACCCCACTATCTTGCCAACGTTTAAATTCTTCGGGAACTGTATCACGCAAGACGATAGGCACTGGTATAGCTTTACGAAATTTTGGAACTGCAGATTCTTTTAAAGTTACATGTGCCACGAAGTCTTTTGCACAACCTAGTTCCGGCGAAAACAAGTCACTGTATTTTTCACACAATGCATTAATTTTATCCTGAGGCACTATTGACGAAATTTGAAGCACATCTCTTTGAATTGATAAACCAAATAAATCAAAAGCATCTAGTCCAAAAATGTTCTGTGTCGATTTGGCCTGAAGAACTACAAAATCAACTGTTTTTGTTACACCTTGAAAAGAGGCGGGCAGGCTACACGTTCCTAGCACGGGAATATTCTGACCTGTATAACCTGTTAACACTTGCTGTTACGGCGACAATTTTGGCGAACCCAGAAGTTCATAAGTATCTTTATTTATTAATGTGACAGCGGAACCAGTATCAAGCTGAAATTGCACAGTCTTATCTTCTATGGAGGGATTTACAAAAAGTTTGTGCTTCTGGCGCACGACAGGTGCGCGAATGTGGGCAACGTCTGCTACGGTTCGTTTACTGCGCTTGCGTGGGCCGCGTAGTGAAGTAAGCGGCGCAGACTCGGCACGCAGCGGATTAACAACACTGTCACTAGATGGCACTACCGCCGGATCGGCGTCCGCGCAAGCATGCGAAGCTACTCCAGATGTACTAACTACTGCACTACACTTTTGAGTAGCTACTTGATGTCTACTGTCACTAGCTACACAGTACTGGGCACTATTACAAGGAGCAGTTGCAGAAGGCACTATTTTCACTACAGCAATGCACTGTTCATAGTCATTTTGCTTGTCCCGAACCCTTTTCCGTTGCACTGTTTTACGCGCTCGTCGGCGCTTGCTACGTGGTGCACTATATAGTTTTGCAGTAGGCGCAGAAGAACTTTCTTGTAATTGAGAACCAAGCAAAGCACTGTTCAATTCCACAGCGTCTATAACATTTACTGCATGCACTGTTCTCGCACTTTGCGAAGTAATGTTCCGAAAGGCACCGTTCTTTGAGTTTTTAATTTGCATACACACAGACTGTACATGTCCTGATTTGCCACATTGATAACAGGTTGCGTTGCGACTAGGGCAATGAGCACGCTTGTGGCGAGACACACACTGGGGACAAGATTTACGTACATTTTTCTGAAATGAGCGTTGGCGCCCGTTATTCAAATCACTGTTTCTAACACGACGGGGCGACCTTTTTGTCGCACTTTTACACTGGCTACTGTTCACTGTCTGTTCAGCACGGCCTGTACTATTGTAAGAATCACTAGTGCTACACTGAGAACTACGGCTAGGAAAGCGTCCGTTACGGCGCACTGAATTTACACTGTGGCTTTGCATTTCTACATCTGCTAAGTCAAAAGTATCATGTGCTTCTATAAGCTGCAGTACACTGTCTAATGAAGGGTCTGACTGTTTTAGAATTGCTGCTCTAATTCTGGGGTCCTGAATGTTCTGCGTAATTGCATCTCTCAACATAACGTCACTATAAGAAAGTCCACAAGAGCAAGTAAATTTACATTGGCGGGTTAAGCCCTTCAATTTCGTAATCCACTCTTGGTGTGACTGCTGCGGTAATTTTTTAAGTCTGAAAAATCGGTACCGTGCAGCGGCTACTAGAACTTTTCTCTCATAATGAGCATTCAGTGCCTCTACTATTTGTTCAAAGTCTACATCACGAGGAGATGCGAGAGGGAAAAGTTTTTTCAGTAGTACGAAAGTCTGGGGGCCCACAATCGATAAGAAAAGGTTCTTCACTCTCTGACCTGTAATTTGATGAGCCGCGACGAGTTCTTGAAACTGTGCGAAGTAGTCGCTCCATTCTTCCTCACGTTCGTTGTACTGGCGAAATGTAGGAAGCTGTGCTGCGGCAGGTGTGGGCTGCTGATGTGACGACTGTTGTTGGTGAGCAGCCTGTGCCGTCAACTGCGACACGGCCTGCAGTAGTTGAGTGATTTGCGCCGTCTGTAACTGAATAATTTCCATTAAGTTTGGGTTCGGGGTAGTGGCCATGCTGACCGATTAGGCGCCGCGTATACAAGTAACTTATAACAAAACACAAATGCAATATGAAAGAGGGCGCTCTGCAACAAAAAAGTCCACAAAACACGTAACTGAATATATTCCCCCAAAAATCGTTATAATAAGGGTGGGTGGGCGGGAGCAATTTTTGCGTGCTTCGACTGCTGCTGTCTGGCTGCTGTAAGCGGGGTGGTCCAAGGTTCTATCACTCCTCGTCGCCACTTTTGTGCCCCAACTTCGTCGCCGCTTTTGTGTCCCAGCCTCGTCGTAGGTGTCGGTGGCCGAGTGGAATGAGCCCGACACAGGAACAACAATAGCACGCTGGTGCAGGTACGGAGGGGAGCAGCCAGAAACTATACACACTAGAGTAAATTAGAAAGAGATATATATTGCACAGAATGTAACAATACTTAACTTTTACATAGTACTGCAGAATGTTGATACATAGTTGTTAGAGGCCTGCCTAGTGCCTGTACGATAGCAAAGTCTTCACTGGTGCCTATCTGATTACGAAGGTCCTAACTGGTTGCTATCTCAGTCCCAAGTGCACGATGTCTTTCCGTGGTGGCCACGAGCGGGGTTGCAGCAGAGGGCGCTCGTGGCTGTCCTGAGAACGCCGCGCCGTGTGTGCATGGCGGCGCGCGGCGAAAGTAGGTGGCGCGCACTTTGTACTTGTGCGACACCACATTTAGTATGTACTAGTATAAAGGTTTATTTCATATTGACTGGCTATACTCTAGTATACTTCTATATTGTGAATAGTAAAATGTCTCCTGTTCGATAGCCTCATAAATCCTCGTATGAGACTATCAACATCCGAAATTTTAATCGGGGGGGGGGGGGGGGCAATGAGAGGTAGTAATATTATTTATATTCATATTTTCCAATTTCATTTAATCTGTCGGTTTAATTGGATATTGGGTTCTTTGTATTCTAATTTCTCCAAATTCTTTATGCCAGATGATAGAAATGATCATTGCATGATTTTGGTACATTGGGAATAAGCCACCTGGGTAATTGTTCTTAGGCGCTTGCCACCACCAGCGAAAAACGTGGGACAGAATGCTGCCCTTGTTTCACGGCCGCCGGTGTATAAAGATATGGGCCAGGATGTCGCCCAGGCCGGTAGCTGGGGAGATGGAGCCGCCGCAGGCCCGCTCGGTCGCTCTGGAGAGTCAGAGAGAAAGTGGGGCCGGCAGCTTTCAGCATTGTGTTCGCTGCCTGGACCCTCGCGACCAGCTGGCGCCAAACTTTACGACTCTTGCTGGCGTCACGTTGGCGAGGCATGGGTTGCTGAGAGGTCTCACGATGGGAGAGGGCGCCCATGCGATAATAAAATAGTTTAGCTGTCTGGAGATGCCTATCGTGAAACACAAAATTTCACGCTGTTTCTGGGAACTGTGGTATACATGAGTCTCAGGCCTGGGAAAGTTTTCGATTGAGATGAGCTTAGTAGTGCTAACAATACCAAATTGATTTGATTGGCGAGACCATTAGGTCCTCTCTCTTACTGGCTTGACATCACATGCAGATGAAGTGTGGCGGGCAAAGATAGTTTTTTCTTAGGGCGAGCGTTGTGGAAGAGAAAAAAAGAAGAGAAGTGTAGAGGCCACCGGACGGTTCAGACCTCTTGGTAGCAGCGAGGAGTTGCGGCAAGGACTCCGAAGTTTTCGGACCTTGTGAGTCAGTGGACTTAGAATATTTGTTCCCCACAGTGTTAGATGGTGTCTGTGTGATTGCTGTTTGCATTCACAGTTATACTGAGAAACTTGTAAATATTCTGAACTGGGTGTTGTTTTGGAACAAGCTCACTCGTAATCAGGATAATTTACTGTTTTTTAATATCAACATACCACCACTGGGTTGGAAAATTACTGTATTTTTGCGTAGCTCGAATACTTTAGTAATTGCCGCGCCAATCAGGTAGATAATTTCCCATCCGCGATTGTATTCAACAGCCTGCTCTTCCATCAGCGGTCCTTCGATATCGGTGATGCTATTCAACTGTAAATGGTAAAGTAGCGCCAACACATAAATAGTATGATTTGTTTTTAAAGGAATTGACAATTTTTCACGCATGTTGTGTTTTTAATAAATTGGCACATAATTTTTGTTAAAAACTAACTATTTATAAACATCGTGTACCTGATTTCAACCACCTTTCACAAATTTCAGAGGTGTTATCTCTTGTCTATGTTAGGTAGGTCAGGGGATTTGTGTGCTTCCAACAGAAGTGTATGGAAACACGGACTGTCACTGATTGCCACTACTTTCAGTTAGACACAGTAAAATCTCAGTTTCATATTTTTAATATTTTTTCTATTTTTTTAAATAATAATAAATATAGTGGCGACCCTTGAATTACTTGATTGTTTTGTGATTATGGTTAATTTAAATACAATTCATTCATTTGCATATTAATGAGCTATCTACAAAGTTGGCGGAAAAAGGTAATAGAACTCAAATGAAGGACAACATTCAGTTGACATAATAAATAATAAATGATGAGAAAAGAGCAACAACATTTCATGAAAAGCACAATGTAAATTACGTTTTCTTGAAACAGTCAAGATCACTGAATGTAAAGACCTGAAGATAGGCACAAGCTGGCCACGGTGGCCGCGGGGACTGAGGCGCTTCAGTCACGGTCTGCACGGCCACTACGGTCGGGGGTTCGAATCTCTCCTCGCGCTTGGATATTTGTGCTGCCCTTAGGATTAGGTAGTTCATAAGTAGTTTGTAAGTTTAGGGACTGATGACCCTGTATTTCAGTCCCATAGACTATACAAACATTTGAATAGCTATTTGAAAATAGGCACAAGCTCGAAACCGGTAGTGTTTTAATAAACCACCAATACTTATGACTGGTAGTGGATTCTATTTCCACAACTGATATTTTTACTATCGCTCTCAAATCTATTCTTATAACACTGTATTTCATCAGTAATGCTACCTGAGGTACATGGTTCGGCAACCTTTCTACTCAAGATATCTTCGCCCTGAGACTATCTGCACCTAACTTGCTGCGACCAGCTACTTCCATTACTGAACAGCGCGGTTGGACTAGGGGTTGGGGGGGTGGGGGGTTTGCTTGGCCTTGGCTGCACACTCAGATGGCGCCGAATGGTCTGCAGTGTGCAGTGTGCAGTCGGGAAGTGTCATAGACCCGGCACTGTTATCGGAGGATATGTAAATTCTTTCAAGTCAGCCTCACAAGCGGCTTCTAATGAAATTGCGTGCTTATGGAATATCTCCACAATTGTGCGATTGGAATAACGATTTTCAATCAGAAAGGACACAGTTAGTAGTAACTGACGGTAAGTCATCGAGTAAAACAGAAGTGATATCTGGCGTTCCCCAAGAAAGCGTTATAGTTCCCCCTTGTGTTTATAAACGATTTAGGAGACAATATGAACAGCTCCCTTCGACTGTTCGCGGATGATTCCGTCGTTTATAGGTTAGTGAAATCAATAATCAAAAGCAACTACAAAGCGATTTAGACAAATTTTCTACATGGTGCGAAAGTTGTCAATTAGCACTAAATAAAGAAAAGTGTGAAGTAATACACATGACCACTGAAAGAAATCTGCTGAACTTCAATTACGCGATAAATCAGTCAAACCTTAAGGTCGTAAATTCTACCAAATACCTAGATGTTGCAATTACGAACAATTTAGACTGAAGATAACACAAAGAAAATATTGTGGGGAAGACGAACCAGAGGTTACGTTTCAATTGCAGAATGCTTTGAAGATGCAACAGCTCCACCAAAGAGACTGCCTACATCACACTTGTGCGTCCTCTCCTGGAGTACTGTTTCCCAGTATGGGACCCTAACCACGTGGGACTGACGGGAGACATTGAGAAGATTCAGAGAAGGGCAGCTCGCTTTGCTTTATCACGTTACAGGGGCGAAAGCATCACGGAAATGTTGCACGAATTAAAAGAAAGACTTTATTTGTTGCGGCGAGATCTATTTGCGAAATTTCAATCACCGACTTTCACTTCTGAATGTGAAATTATTTTGCCAGCACCCACCTACATAGGGAGACATGACTATCCCAATAAAGGAAGGGAAATCAGATCGAAAACGGAACGATTTAGTTTTTCTTTCTTCCCGCGTGCTATTAGTGAATGGAACGGTAGAGAAAGGTAATGAAAGTAGTTAATGAACCCTCTGCCAGGCACTTTAATGTGATTCGCAGAGTATTTATGTAGATGTAGATGTAGAATGAGGTATCCATAATAGACAACAAATGTCGCTACCACTTATATCACAAATTATGGCAAAGAGTAGACACTTGTCATAGTTTCAATACAGAGATGTTAATCATCAGTGACACATCACGCTAGAATTATTTCATTCTGAATTTCCTGCATTTATATGTGTTTTACTTTTAGAAAATATTAATACCACATATTCAAGTAGTCACCACCAAAAATATCTAGTTATGTACATCACTAGCTTCGAAGAAATTAAGCACCGAACAATTTATGCAAAGACTGTTTAAAATCGTTATTATCTGTCGCAGTATTTCGATCCAGGTATTCACCTACCAATGAAAAATGTGAAACCTACTCAGTGTGCGATTTTTATTATTGGAGCCTTTCCTGTAACCTATCGTTCCTGTTTGGTTTATCTTGTGCGCTAACGTTTGTATCTGACTGCTTTTTTTTTTTTTTTTTTTTTTTTTTTTTTTTTTTTTTTTTTTTTTTTTTTTTTACGCAGAATGCTAGACTGTACAGCAGCAAGCAGTGATCGTCATAGATCTTAAGTCGGATCTAATGTTCCGCCGTTTGGCAATCGAGTTAATTGAAGATTAGCTGTCAGTGCTGAACAAGGACTGCTTGGCACGTTGTTCCCTGCTTCGTGCAGCTAAGAAATGTTGAAAAGTTTGTTAAGCTCAAGGGACTTAACTGCGGGGTCATCAGTCCTAAACTTACAAAGCCGGCCGCGGTGGCCGAGGAGACTGAGGCGCTCCAGTCACGGTCTGCACGGCCACTACGGTCGGGGGTTCGAATCCCCCTCGGGCATGGATAGTTCGTAAGTAGTTCATAAGTAGTTTGTAAGTTTAGGGACTGGTGACCCCGTAGTTAAGTCCCATAAACTATACAAACATTTGAACATCTTTAAACTTACAAACTACTTATCAACTACCTTATACTAAAGACGACTGAAACATCCTCCGACCGTAGCCCCTGCAGGTCCTACAAACAGTGCATCAGCGTGCAGCCAGTTCCATTTGCTGAACGGACGGATCACGCGCACGGCATTTCTAGCGCTACAGGTGCAACTCGTGCAGCGTGGAACCTGCACCTTAAGAGATTTTTTTGTCAACCTCCTCATTCCAGTAAAGGTGATTGCACATAAAGGGTGGAACGGAAATCCAGGAGAAAATTTTCAGTCGTTACTGATGGACGTATTCCGTTTAAATACAAATGACCCTTGCAATCGTGATGTATGTTACAGAACAATATCATTTCGCCACCCGCCATTTATATTTGTATCCGTATCGCACTCACTACACTGAACAGCCAGAATATTATTACTATTTACCAAATAACACACGTTTGGCACGGACAACAGTAGGGAGGGTTCTTGGCATGGAAGCAACAGGCTTTGGTAGGACGCGAGATTGAAATTTTCAAATGTTTGTAACTCTATGCGAAGTTACTACTGTGGTTATCAGTCCCTACGCTTCAACTAACGTAAGGAGAAGACATGTACCCATTCCCAAGGGAGGAATCGAACCTCCGGCGGGGAGCGACAGTCTGCTTTGCAGCAAGGCGCCCTAGAGCACCTCGTCCACTCCACCGCGGCAGATGGCCAGATAGAGTTCGCACCACATTCGAGAACAAATTAATTCTGGCGTGTGCTTGGCGGCGGGAGGGAATGCGGTCAGCTGTTACGTCACCTTCAGTATATTTGAGATGTATTCCATCGGGTTGCGACGTATTGAGTTGGGGGCAAGCATTATCTTGCTGAATAATGGTACTGCCGTTGTCACGAATGGATGTGCTTAGTGTGTGATAGCTGGGCCAAAACTAGTCACGTAAAATTAATAAGCTCTATGCAAGCGATCGTGTCCTTTGATATAATAAAAAGGTATTTACGGGTTAACACCCTTCCCCCGCGTTCCCACCACTTCATCTGACATCTCTTCTGATCGTCATAGTAATGCATATACAACATTAAAAAACGTCCTTCCCCATTTTAGCTCAGCTGTGCCTTTACTTGAGTCATCTGTCCATCCTATCTGTCACGTAGTTTGTACTGGTCATTTCGAGCGTATTTCGCGCCCTCTGGAGCGTTTTCAGTTTCGCCCTGTCCCTCGCCCGCCACTGCTCCACTGCTGCGCCTTGTTTCCCGCGTCGGCGCAGCGCACGCAGCAGGCTGCCCCAGAAGCCTGCCGCCAGGGGCCCGCTGCGCGCGCAGTGGCAGGCGCCGCCGCCACTCCCTGCCGCCTGGACCGGTCGTCTGCCGTGCTGCAACAACAGTACTTTTAGCGAACCATTCGCGGGTGAAAGGACTGGTTGCAGCGAAGGGCGGGGGACGAGGTGACGAGTACCAGTGGAACACTGACGATCTTCGCCGCACAGCGCACATTGCGGACTGACGTAAACCTAACAAAAATTAAAGTAGAAAATTTGAGTTACTTCGAAGAAGAAAAGGTAGATTGTTGGTTTCATCAATAACAAGTTCATTACAGACGTAGAACGAATTAGAATTGTTTCGTATATGGAAAAAGGAATTCGGCGTTTGATCAAGAAATTCATTCTTGGGAGGGCCAGGAGACCATTCTCAACTGGTATCCATATCTTCTTTTATAAATGTACTACCATGCGCTACAATATCCGAACGACCTGAATTGCGATTCGCCTGATGCGCATGCAACCCAAATAACGTATGTATCTTGCGGGTGCTCTAACCGCTCCGCGGTATAGTCGTTCGACTGTTCAAAATGGATCCACTACAGACAACTGCGCTTTATGGCAATAATTCCAGACGTAAATTAACACCACGATTTCGCAAATAAAAGGAAACACCTTGTTACATTCTTAACGTTTAATAAATCCAACTTATTACAATGACATATCATAAGTATTATCACACTTATTACAGTATGATGTAACAAACTCCATCACACAAAACATTAATTAATCCTTAAACAACATTTAATATTGTTACAAACAACAGATTTTACTATAGTATCGGAATTCCTAAAGTCCTGTAGAAATTCGAAGTACTTTTGTTCTCTAAATCGTTTTCTCAAAATTGCGAAACGTCGTTCCACTGGCGAGCGGATCTTTATTAACCGATTGTTGAACTAACCGGATAATAAAAACTCAATTAACAGCAGCAAACGCACTATGGTAACTTCAACATTAACTGCGTATCACCAACATTTCCTCCGTATTCAAACCTGAACAAATATTTGAACACATCGTTGAACTGGAATTGATATGACAAACTACCTTGCTCTGGAATCAAACAAACCACCTGTAGCCGTAGCTAACCAAGCAATGCATTCATGTCTTATAGATACTCAATTATGCTTAAGATTGTCACAGCTGACGAAGCATAAAGATGTGTGAAATATTGGAGATTTCCTCACAAATATCACAACGCACAAATCAAATTATATAAAATGCCAATCCTTAAAATAGTTTTCTTTATTTATTTATTTATACTGAACCAGGAACTTAATAATCACCGTTATGTCCCTAATCACAAGTGCCCATACTCAGTTTTGTGTGGGACTTACATACGAGGCTGCTCCTGTCGGAGGTTCGAGTCCTTCCTCGGTTAGGTGTGAGTGTGTGTGTGTGTGTGTGTGTGTGTGTGTGTGTGTTGTCCTTAGACTAGTTTAAGTATTTCTAAGCCTAGGGACTAATGACCACAGTAGATCGGTCCCATAGATTTACAAACATTTGATTTTGAGTTACATACCCGGTATCTAAACGGAAGATAACTAAGGGAAGTCAGATGTTCGTAGTCGAATTATTTCACCAGCAGCGGGATGTTTGAATCTGTAATCAGGATATAATTACGTTATTCGTCACCGGGAATCGAACCCCGAACCTACCGATTTCCTCTCTAAGGAATGGACGAATGGACGTTAAATCTCAAATGTTAACTCAACAGGAATGACGATGCGTGCGTGTCTGACTGGTAACAACGGCACCTATCCTTGTTATAATAATAGTAATAATTTCGTGTGGCTCAGTGTCATGGTGCAAGTCATTCAACTGTGCGCCACTTCACAGACTTGCATGTCCCTAACCTGCCCCAATTATCCAACCGGGAAAGGCGACCTACAGTTTAACGTGGAATCCAAACTACGTGTAGTTTTTGACGACTCCTCACATTGTTGAGACGTGAATGCTGGGTTAAAACACAGATTTAAAAAAATCGTTGATCCGACTTTGTTTCGAACCTGCGACGCTTCAGTTACCATTCAAGCACTTTACCCAAAGTCCACCTCAACACATTGCATATTTTAAGAGATTTTCACTAGGTGACATTGGAAGGCTGATCCTGGGGCCCTCCACCAAAAAAATTTCAATATATTGATGCCTAAAACCGTATTTTGAAACCTTTTTATTAAAATTCATTTTTCCTTAATAGATTTTTATTCATATATGTGTTTTTAAACATAAATAAAAATGTTTGTGGAACAATACTAAATTTGGGCTTTGAAGAAATTATTTATTTCTCCTAATTTTGTTAAACAACCTTTCAAGTGTTTTTGTTGTCCTTTATTTGTTAAGTAGTTAAATAGAATACAGTATCTGTTATAAGCCACGAAAACCTGCCGGCCACGGTGGCCTAGGGGACTGAGGCGCTTCAGTCACGGTCTGCACGGCCACTACGGTCGGGGGTTCGAATCCCCCCTCGGGCATGGATATTTGTGCCGTCCTAGTTCGTAAGTAGTTCATAAGTAGTTTGTAAGTTTAGGGACTGATGACCCCGTAGTTAAGTCCCATAAGCTTTACAAACATTTGATCATTTTTGAACGAAAACCTACGGTGTGAGAAGGGTTGCGGTATGCATAGGCGCACCACGCGATAGTTTGTGTATGTGTAAATTACCTAACGTCATCAAGGACGATATACGCATTACACAGAGGAGCAATATTAAAGCAGGCGAGTCATATTTCTCCCAGTCCAGAACATTTTCCTGACAATGCCCTCGGAAACTGTTATCGTAGAATTAGGTCTGACACCTATAAAAACAAGGTCGTTCGCCAAGTTATAAGCCACTTACTGAAAGTCCTAAGAACCCCTATTTACTGTGCTCTAAGTGTCTATATTTATAGTGGAATGATGACTCGTTTTAAAACAAATCGTAATCTTAAAAATGCTATACAGAATTCCGCATTAGTGTGGAGTAGAATTGCCTTAAGAGTTGTATTATTTAGGAAATAAAAGTTAAAATCTCGAACGCTGTTGGTTGGGGGATTTGCACAGGAGGGAAGAGTGATGCTGCTATTCGGAACTGAACGTTAAAAATGAAGCCGGGTTCGGCGGCCGGCAGGTGTGTGCACGCGCCCCGCGGTGCTGGGCAGCGCTGCCAGTAGGAGCGGCAGGGCCGCCCGTGGCGAGCGCCGCGCGGTCAGGGGCGCGGGCCTGCGCCATCGGCACCCTGGGCGGTCCTGCTGAGGGGCCGCAGCTGGCAGCTGGCCCAGGTGCCCCCACCCCCACCTCACCCCCGCCCCCACTCGAGACGTCCGCGGAGGCCGCGCCGCGCCGCGCAGCTGCGTGTTTGCGATGCCGCAGGGCTATGGCGTGATGGAAATCAGATTTTTTTAAATAGAGTTATGGTTTAGTATGGAAGGGGGAGTCAATTATTTACATAGACAGCGGTGGCTATACGTAATATAAAATACTCGATGCACGCGCACTGTGGGGGGGATTCCGAAGTCGGACGTCGCAGGTTTGATTCCCGGAACGTGAACTTGAGCTCGTTGGTGGGAAGAGGAGGGATCTCGTAGTCAGTGAGTGGTGGGGCAGGGAGGGGGCGTCGTAGAAATCATTAATCATGTTAAATTTTATAATTAGGGCAAAAAATCATGATTTTTTTTTTTTTACAATTAGCGTCATAAATCATGATTTAGTCACGGATGTCCTGGTACTTGCCCTATTGTGTCCAGGTTCCGGCCCTCATAAGGTCGGTGACTTTGACCTTGACCTCTAGGGAGGAGGAGGAGGCCTCCCAAGTGTCTCGGAACCGGCATAGGGGGGTGTGGAGGGGGTGACAACCTGTTATTCACTTCCAAAATTGTCTTGGTTCCGGTATAGTATACCTACTAATGCATGCAGAGGTTCAATGTTTATGTATCGAACTCTTCCATAAAAATCGATGTATATCGAAGATGATTATAAGTCGACATTTCCATATTAAAAATTCAGTATTGACTGACGAAATTTTATTGTAATTTTCGTAAAACATTAGAAAGTGTAGTAGAACGTAATGTTATTTAGTCTGTGTGGAGGAATCCTGCTGCTTTTTGAGCTTTCACCATATCTTCACTTTCTTCTTAGACTATATCAGTCATGTATAGCTGGCACAAAGTCAACTGGTCAAGACAATTAGGAGACCCGTTGAGATATCTAGGTTCCAAAGTATTCTCATCGGCAGAATGAACTAAAATGGTGCGATGTCTTTCTGTCCATTCTATGGAGTGGTGATAACAGAATAATAGTGGTAGTAACAGAAAGATGTTGGAGAAGACATTGGGGTTGATTTGTCTTCACCAAATGAATTACTCAATGAGTTGGGTTCAGGTAGTGTAGTGAGCAGATAATCCAATGCAACAACATCGTGAATTACGCGAAGCTATGAGATGGAGAGCCATAGGAAGGTTTCAAGCGGGCCAGACAAGGGGTTGGCTGCAGCTATAGGAGTATCCCGAAATTTAATTTCCAAGACCTGGACACGATTTCAAACAAAAGGAATCGTTAAAGGAAGACAAGGATAAGCTAGTCCAAGGGTTACTTCAGCAGGAGATGACCGTCATCTCCGACCAACAGCTTACAGGGGCAAGACGCTGAATGTGACGGCTGCAGCGCGCCCTCCAGGCAGCAACAGTGCGGCGTCGCCTTCAGAAACGTCGCCTCTACGCACTAAGACCTATGTTAAGAGTCCCATTGAAATCACGACATCATTTAGCGCGCAGAAACTAGTCGGAGGAATATCGGGTTGGGAACGCCGGTTCTCTCCATAGATGAGTCAGAATTCTGTGTTCAGCCGAATGATCGTCGTTCCCTCATCAGTAGAGGACGTTAAACTGGGAACAACATTGCTTATGTACAGGAAACATCAACAAATCATAGTGGTCCAAGAATGTCGTGAGCAAGAATATTGATCGAATGGAGTGGCGAGTTTGTTTACCGGACGTAGACCCGATTGAGCGTTGTTGGAACTCAGTTGACAGAGGCATTGCAGCCAGACCCACACTTCCCACGGCAGTTGCAAAGCTGGATGTTGCATTCACGGAAGAATGGCCAATTATCCTTCATACTGTCCTTGCCATCCAGGTGTGGAACTATACCGGCAGTCCTCAAGTAAAGAGGTGCGACCTTAAAGTGTAGTACTGTGTCACACACCAATTACAATTGTAACCAATATTTGTATAACATACGTTACCATATGTATGTTGTATACATCTCACCTGTTCCTCTAATCGGTTTGAGTAGTGCAAATAGTCGAATTGCTCTGGGAGGGTTCATTGTGAATGGAATAGAAAGATGTTAATAAATAGTACACCAATTCCGTTATAAGAAATTAACCCATGTAGTGCTATATATATTTGACAAAGAAATACCTCAAGAACTGTTGTGAAAAATGGCAAATAAAATTCTATTTGACAAGATTGCTCTATCCGGTGAGTGGAAACGGTTGAAGAGAATCCTGACATGACGTAAACGGCGCTCGGCGCAACCAACATAAACGATAACGCTTAGTTTCGTCACGCAATTTAGATACTACAAGTACTACGTAGTTGACGTTGGCAGGAATTAAAAACATAGGACTGCCGAGGTGAAGTGTTTCGGAAAAAAAACGATATGTCACGAAACTTGCCGCTTACCTGCAGTTATCATTGTTAAGAAAGTTTTTTTTGACAAGCGTGAACCAGCATCGTTTACCTTTCACGTAAATTTATTGGTGAAGTATAATAATGTCTACTACACCGCATTCGTCCGTTTTGTAGAAGTTTGTTAAGAGCAGGATATTATAAGTGTTTCTTGATTGCACTATGTAAAATCTTTTGCATTTTCCAACATCAACGTGAAAAATTGATTATTTCGACATGTAATCAACGACAAGTTAAAAAGTGAATAATGAAAGCTTAAATTGAATTAAATGTGGCATGGCGCTGCACCAAGTAGACAGTTGCTAATTAACAGCACACGAGTTGACGAAATACGTTTTCTAATATAACCTTTTCTTCTGCTTAAGGTCCCATTAATAATGTTCAGATTGTAACATTGTTTATCTTTCAATTCTTGCTCTTAGAGCGAAAGACAGGCTGCTAAGTTGTTGAAAAACGGAATATCTTGTAATAAATCGATAATTAAATATGCTGCTCTAAAACGAAGAGCATATTTACAAAGTGCAACCGATATTATTAGAGATCGTAACATGTATAGTTTTCGCTTATATATATCGATAATTTTTATATATTGTGGGCAATAATCACACTTTTTCACAAATCGATTTATTGGATTCCCAACATTCCCTACTTCAGAGTGCCAATTTCACCATATCTGAGCAACTTGTTCGCCCCTCCCTCTATAACCAAGAGTGCAGAGTCAATATGAGGAACACTACCTTGCTTCACATTGATGTCAGACAGAATGTCACATAGAGAGCACTGGAGTATAATTCCGGAATTGATTACAATTGTTAGGGTACAGTTTTCTTTGTTCTAAATCAGAAATCACGGCGAATTTTCTGATGTAAGAAACAAATTTTTGACGTACAATAGATGTCGAACTACGACAAAGGCTTTTCATGAAGATCCTTATACGATGGGAAAGTTCAATGACAAAAAGTATTTCATTTGTGACTGGCGACATTTATCTGTATTTATAATGCACTGTCAAATGTTCTGAAATAACCATTGTGGATCAGACTAATATAGTTTAGATGTGATTCCATTTCAGGGAATATTGTGTACAACGAGTACAAAACAATTTTAATAATAAGGAAAAGGAGCAGCATTGGTCGTAAATTTCGGGAAGGTACTGTTAATGGTAATTGGCAGCTAGAATGTTTGTCAAAAGCAGCAGTCGTATTGGCTTTTCTAGCACGAGAATGATTACTAACTGACTGAAACCCATTTGCTGTTTAACAAACAAACAAAAAAAAATGCGAACCATCCTGTGTTTTCCCAGGTTAGTAAGGTTAATATACACATTGTTGCCCTTGCAATGGAAATGAGAAACGACATGCATAAGTTGTTGCGAAAATTTTCCTACAGTAAGAAGATAACGTGTCCTCGAAATTTTGTACCGTCACTTAATCAAGAGAAGTGTTTCCACGAATTTCTACTTTGCCTTACAAAAGTGTTCAAATATATACATGAGATATTATTTTTCGACAGCAGAGGCGCGTTTACGTACATAATGTCTCTTTCTTTTTTTATGACTCGTCTGCGAAAGAAGTCTAAACTGCTGTGCCTAGAAGGCTTTCAGGTTTCATGAACGTGCAGTTAGTGGTCGCGTGGAAATACGCCTCCACAGCGGTGTGACAAACGTTGCGTACTTGGAGCGGCCCTTGCACTTCAAAGCACAGGAAGTCCCTACAGTTTCACCTATCGAGAATCACATCTACGATACGTCGTTGCGCAAGGAGCTGTCTGATATTGACCCGGTGCTCACTGTGAGCTGGTGGTTCTATCTAGATGCGGTCGTGCAATTTGCGCGCGCGTTTCCCGCAGCGGCGAGTGGACGGGGAGATAACCGCGCCGGATAAGCCGCCGCCATTCCAGCGATCGCGTGACTTCCCGCCCGAGGCCGGCATCGAGCGGACTGCGAGGACGACTGACCGACTGGGTGGCGGAGGCGGCGGAGGCGGAGGCGGCCTGCCGGGGATCGACCGGCGGCCGCCCACGCAGCCAGCAGGCGGCCGTCGCCTGCAGCGGGGACCGCGGTCTGGAAGGCGCACACACCGACCACTTGCGGGGTTAATGGCGCTGACCCCCCCCCCCCCCTGCAGCCCATATGATGTTCGTTCCTTGCGGTCCTCAGTCCGCAGACTGGTTTGATGCAGCTCTCAACGCTACCCTGTCCTGTGCAAGTCTCTTCATCTGAGAATACGTCCGGCAACCTGCAACTATTGAATAGGCCTCCATCTACGATGTTTACCCCACACACGTCCTTCTAATGCCAAGTTGACGATTCCTTGATGTCTCAGAATGTGTCCTACCGACCTATCCCTTCTCTTAGTCACGATATGCCACAAACTTCTTTTCTCCCCAATTCGGTTAAGCACCTCCTCATTAGTTACGTGATCTAACCATCTAATTTTCATCATTTGTCTGTAGCACCACATTTCAGGAGCTTCTATCATCTTTTTATCTCAACTGCTTATCGTCCACGTTTCATTCCCATATCGTGCTACACTCCAGACAAATGCTTTCAGAAAAGTCTTCCTAACATTTAAATTAATATTGGATGTTAACAAATTTCGCTTTCTTAGGAATGTTTTTCTTCCCATAGCCATTCTGCATTTTATATCTTCTCTATTTCGGCCATCACATGATGAATAACTCTAATGAGGTTGTCGACAACGACTGTATAATCTATATTCGGCGTCACGTACGAAGGCGGTCCAGTTTTCAGCCGTTCTGCGCATCCCCCTCCCCTACCGCAACGACAGCCAATGATGTTCATTCTGTAGGCGCGTGGCTGGCCGCGAGTTACGCAACGGTTCTCCTGCGGGCGCAGCTCCTGTACGTCGTCCTTGCTCCTCCCTTATCGCTCCTCCTCTATGCGCGGAATCGCCAGCAGAATTCACGAGTATTTCATGCACCCCTCAAAGAGCTCAATTTTACAGGTAGTTAAGTGTTAAAGACGTTATATCTTATGTACAAGTTTTCGCGGCGATATCCATTAATAAAATCTAGTCGGGTTACAAGCCGCGTCATGGGGTTTTCTGTCCACAAGCATTCGACAGAGAACTCCTCTGCCATTGTCAAGTGGATGACTGTCATTTCGCGGCCACTCCCGTGCTTATACAGCCGCGCCGCCGCCAGTGACGTCACTGGTGCCCCGTTCCTTGACCAAATATGGCAATGTTTAGGTCGAGCGTACGCCGCGCCGCTTCAACTCCGCAATTACAGGTTCCCATGCCGTTCTGACCTGCAAGTCTCTATTCTTATTGAGGGTGTTTTCAGAAATTTTGATCTCTATGACCTCGTTTATCAGGCTGTTTCAGAAGCTGTTCGTCCGAATTGATTTCGACGGGACATCAATTATTTAAACGGAAGAACAGCTTCTGGGACAGCGCCCTAAAAGAGGACATAAAGATCAAAATTTCTGAAAACACCCTCAATAAAGACGGCGGCTTGCAGCTCAATACGGCATGGGAACCTGTAATTGCGGAGTTGACGTGGGCGCGGTTTACGCGCGGCGGAAACATTTTCATATACGGTCACGGTGCTGGCACCAGTGACGTCACTGGCTGCGGCGCGGCTGTATAAGCGCAGTCATACACTTGACAATGGCAGAGGATATCTCTGTCGAAAGCTCGTCGAAAGAAAACCACATGATGCGGATTGTAACCCGTTAAGATTAACGCTTTATCTTATTAAAGAAACAATCTGCATTTAATGGTAGCAACACGTCTCGACTTTACACTAGTTCAATTTACGTCCTCTATCTATATAAATCGATTTTATTGGTTGCTTTTTTGTTAATTTTCTTTATTCCTTAATAATACAATAACCCATTACCAATTACTAAATGGGTCCTTATATGCTACTTTACTGTTAGGACAATTGATATATTTTAGTGGAATATGCTGACTATCACGCTCCCTATTTTTTTTCTTCTAATTCCTGCAAGAATCTCATTAGATCGGCATTTTGAATATTGTCATATCTGCCTCTTGGTGTTGACGCTCTAGAAGGACCGGTATTGTGAACTTGACGCTCCATCGTCACTGTGTGCATACATTTTATGACGATTACTGGTTGAGTGTCGCGATATCTCTTTCTCACCATCACTGTCGATTGATTCTGTATATGAACCCCTGCGAGATGAAACATCCCTCTTCTCTTTAAACGATTCCCTCGAAACATAGCGACTATGTCGAGCTGAAAGACGTTTTGACGTTTGCGTTTCTACCAAATCCTGCTCTTTGTCACTCACATTGAAATATTATACTAAATTACTCTTACTATTAAGTAATCGAGCACTGCTCCTTGTTAACCACTACATATAAAATCACTTTCCATTGCCATACAATTATATGCCGCTTTACAAATGACAAAATACATATAAAATTTGCAAAAATATACTGACACAATATCCCTATGATATGAACAATTATTGTTTTACCAAATATTTTTAAATACCCCGCCCACAAAAAAAATATTCACAAATAGCAACGCCATTAAACAACGAAGTAAACAATGCAGAGTGCTGCAGAAACCACAAACACTTTGAATGCTGAAAGGCAATAGTTATCAAGCGTTGCGCACATATACTAACTACAAATCTTATCACTAATGGACCTGATTGCAACAGAAATTAATCTGCCTACTTCCCAGAAGCATCCACTGTCCGAAACATCCTATGGCAGGGACGCCAAATGAAATGTTGTTGCTCTTTTCAAAATTTATTATTTTGAACGTCAACTGAATTTTGTCCATCATTTGAGTTCTATTACCTTTTATGCCAACATTGCAGATAGCTCATTAATATGCAAATGAATAAATTGTATTTAAATTAACCATCATCACAAAACAATCAAGTTATCCAAGTTTCACCACTATTTTTATTATTTTTATTTAAATAGAAAAATTTATTAAAAATATAAAACTCTGAATTTACTGTGCCTAACTGAAAGTAGTGGCGAGCAGTAGTCTAATCTCACTTATTTATTTATTTTGTGAAAGTGCGTGTTTCCTCACACTGTTGTTGGAAGCACACAAATCTCCTGACCTAACTAACATAGACAAGAGATAACCCCTCCAAAATATATGAAAGGCGGTTGAAATCAGGTACAAGATGTTCATAAATAGTTACTGTATTTATCAACAAATTTATGTGCCAATTTATCAAAAACATGACATGCGTGAAAAAAGTGTCAATTACTTGAGAAAAAATCATACAAAAATTGTGACTTGAAATAGCACAAACAAAATTAATGATCGGACTACCTTTTACAGAATAAAGGACAAAATCTTAACACCAAAAGCAAAGGTACAAGTTCGACTGGCTATAGTCATTAATTTGGTGCGTTAACCTATCAAAAATGTATTTAAAAAGTCATTAGAAGGTTAAGTACTGAAACAGACACGCTCTATTAAAAATCGACTATGATGACCTCGCAAACTCACACCTACGTCCCACCTATCAGCCACCATTCAATAATCCTTTTCACTATTTATGCGTTGGCGCTACTTTACCATATACAGTTGAACAGCGTCACCGATGTCGAAGGGCCGCTGATGGAAGAGCAGGCTGATGAATGCGATCGCAGATGGGAAATTATCTACCCGATCGGCGTGGCAATTACTAAAGTATTCGAGCTACGAAAAAATAGAACAATTTTCCAGCCCATTGGTGTATGCTGTTATTCAAGAACAGTAAATTATCCTGATCACGAGTGAGCTTGTTCTAAAACAACACCCACTTCAGAATATTTACAAGTGTCTCAGTACAACTGTGAATGCGAACAGCAATCACACAGACGCCATTTAGAACTATGAAATGGGCATAAAAATTCGAAGTCCACCTGCCGCCACTCCTCACTGCTACCAAGAGCTCTCTCACTCACACCACGCTCTCCTCAAGAAAAAACTTTCTTTGGCTGCTAGACTCCACCCACATGTGACATCAAGCCAGTAAGAGAGAGGACCTAATGGTCTCGCCAATCAAATCAATTTGGTATTGTTAGCACTACTAAGCTCATCTCAATCGAAAACTTTCCCAGGCCTGAGACTCATGTATACCACAGTTCCCAGAAACAGCGTGAAATTTTGTGTTTCACGATAGGCATCTCCAGATAGCTAAACTATTTTATTATCGCATGGGCACCCTCTCCCATCGTGAAACCTCTCAGCAACCCATGCCTCGCCAACGTGACGCCAGCAAGAGTCGTAAAGTTTGGCGCCAGCTGGTCGCGAGCGTCCAGGCAGCGAACACAATGCTGAAAGCTGCCGGCCCCACTTTCTCTCTGACTCTCCAGAGCGACCGAGCGGGCCTGCGGCGGCTCCATCTCCCCAGCTACCGGCCTGGGCGACATCCTGTCCCATATCTTTATACACCGGCGGCCGTGAAACAAGGGCAGCATTCTGTCCCACGTTTTTCGCTGGTGGTGGCAAGCGCCTAAGAACAATTACCCAGGTGGCTTATTCCCAATGTACCAAAATCATGCAATGATCATTTCTATCATCTGGCATAAAGAATTTGGAGAAATTAGAATACAAAGAACCCAACATCCAATTAAATCGACAGACTAAATTAAATTAAAAAATATGAATATAAATAATATTACTATCTCTTAACGGAATGCAGTATTTTTTAAGAACTGGGAATGTGATTCAAATGGTCTGAAAGTCCCTAAAACATTACACCTGACATATGTCGCGCCTTTCGCGATGATGCTGCTCTTACTGCAAAATAAATGGTCCACAAATGTTACTAGGACTGTACTTCACAAATGTGTCTATACAAATGACAGATAAATTGTCATTTGTACAAAGCAATGATAAATGGCTAAAACGTTGTTGAGTTGTGCTCGTAGACATCCTTAATACACAAAGACCACTATGTGCCTTTATAGGTGTGAAGATCATTTTCATGTAAGTAAACACTCCAAATGATAATTATTAATCTATTACTTCACTAGTACGTATCATGCTATGCAGATGCAAAGATGTGAAATATTATTCGACTCTCTATAAAAAATCCATGTGGGAAACATACAATAATTACCATAGGCATACTTTAGCAAAGGATCTTTCCGAGAACCCGAAAAAATTATGATCCTATGTAAAATCGATAAGCGGGTAAGAGCCCACAATCCAGTCACTCGTTGATCATTTCACGGTAGTAACAGAGGAAATCAAACAGAAATCTTTCACTCAGGAGGCTCGTACAAATATACCATCATTTCATTAAGGCACTAACTCTCAAATGGAGGACATAGCAATACGTATTTCTGGTGTAGAGAAACAGCTGAGAGAGCTAAATACAGAAACATCACCTGGTCCAAATGGTATACCAGTTTGGTTTTAGAAAGACTCTTCTGCGGCTTTGGCCCCTTGTTTAACTTGCATTTATTGTGAATCTTTAATTCAGCGCATTGTTCCTAGTGACCCGTTTATAAGAAAGGTAAAAGAACTGACCTGCATAATTACAGGACAAAATAGCTGACATCAATTTCCTATAGAATTTTGGAGCATATTCTCAGTTCAAATATAGTAAATGTCCTAGAGACGAAAAGCTTTCTATGAATCAGCACGGGTTTAGGAAACATCATTCTTGTGAAACTCAGCTTGCCCTTTTATCGCATGATATTTTGGGAGCCATGGATGAAGGTTAACAGGCAGATTGTGTTTCTCTCGAATTCAAAAGGCATTTGACGCGGTGCCACACTGCAGACTGCTAACGAAGATACGAGCATATGGGATAGGTTCACAGATTTGTGACTGGCTGGAAGAATTTTTAAATAATAGAACGAAGTATGTTGTTCTCGACGGCGAGTGTTCATCAGAGACGAGTGTACCGTCAGAAGTGCCCCGAGGAGTGTGATAGGACCGCTATTATTTTCTATCTATGTAAATGATCTATATAAATAACTTGTAATTTGCGGCTGTTACTGATGATGCTGTGGTGTATGGGAGGGTGTCGTCTTTAACTAACTGTAATAGCATGCAGGATGACTTGGACAAGATTTCTAGTTGGTGCGAAGAATGGGAACTAGCTCTCAATGTAGAAAAATGTAAGGTGATGCGCATGAGTAGGAAAAACAATCCCATAATGTTTGAATACAGTCTTAGTAGTGAGGTTCTTGATGCTGTCGCGTCGTTCAAATATCTAGGCGTAACATTGCAGAGCAATATGAAATGGAACGAATATGTAAGGACAGTTGTGAGTAAGACGGACAGGTGACTTCGGTTTATTGGGAGAATTTTCGGAAGATGTACTTGACCTGTAAAGGAGACCGCGTATAAAATGCTTGTACGACCACGTCTTGAGTATTGCTCAAGTGTTTGGGACCCACAGCAGATCAGTTTAAAGTAAGACGTAGAGGCAGTTCAGAGGCGAGCAGCTAGGTTTGTTACTGGTAGGTTCGACCAATACGCGAGTTCACGGAAATGCTCCGGTAACTCAATTGGGGATCGTTGGAGGAAAGACGACGTTCTTTTCGTGAATTTCTGTTGAGTAAATTTAGAGGTCCGAAATTTGAAGCTTAGTGTAGTACGATCTTGCTGCCTCCTACTTACATTTCGCGTAAAGATCACAAAGACAAGATAAGAGAAATTAGGGCTCGTACGGAGGCATATAGGCATTCCTTTTTTCCTCGTTCTATTTCGGAGTGGAATTCTATTCTTTCTATTAGGAAAGGAAATCCTAGTAGTGGTACAGTGTAACCTCCGCCACGCACCTTACGGTGAATTGCGGACTATGTATGTAGATGTAGAGAAGATATTCTGCCATTAATATAAAACGTTTTTAGAAAGAAAGGAGATGGCCACACAGCTAAAGGATAACAGAAATCTAGCTCAAGGCTTGAACTTTATATATAAAAATTGAACATTTATACATTTTTATTTCTTAATAAGTTTGATTTTTTTTGATCAGTTGTTCGTTGACACTGTGTTCTGGGGACCGTTTTACAAACTTAGTGATTTCAAATTCATCAAGAAGTGAGAGATTTTTTTTCCCTTGGGGGCGATGTGAAGAACTTGTAATTTGTCAAATTACACCATACGTATCATCCCTTTCGATTTTATGGAATGAATTACATATTCTAAACTTTAATTTAAGTAAACATTCTTCTAACTTTCTAATTCTATTTCTAAACTTTACTTCCACCTCCATGAACCACAGACATTGCCGAGGTTGCATCTGTGGAGAGGCAAGACAAACGTGTGGTTCCTGAAGAGGGACGGCAGCCTTTTCAGTAGTTACAGGGGCAACAGTCTGGATGATTGGGAGGGTGTTGTCTTTACGTACAAGATGACTTAGATAAAATTTCTAGTCTGTGTGACGAATGACAGATAGCTCTAAATGTAGTAAAATGTACGGTGATGCGTATGAGTAGGAAAAACAATTACATAATATTAGAATACAGCATTAGTACTGAGCTTCTTGATACAATCGCGTCGTTCAAATTTCTAGGCGTAACATTGCAGAGCGATATGAAGCGGAACAAACATGTAAGGGCAGTTATGAGTAAGGCGGTCAGCAGACTTCGGTTTATTGGGAGAATTTCGGGAAGATGTACTTCACCCCTTGGCGCACCCAAAGGCGACGGAGAAGTGATCCTCGAATTCGGTGCAGAGGGAGTCAACTTCGGGAAACAGCAACTATGGGGAAACCAGATGTTCATGATCGTCGATCGTGAATCCTAACAGCTTGAAGGCGTCCAAATCAAACAGTATCGGAATTGTTGACTACCAGAAAGGAAATCGTACGAGTGACAGATTTGTAGGAAACCACCCTAGTGAACTGCCCCAACAAAGCGATACCTTGTTTGTTGTACGCGAGGAGTCGTCGAGGAGCCGGTTGGAGGCTTGGCGCTCCTAATGCTGTGTAAGTGGTGTAGTTCAGCAGGGATGCCACTGCCCCCGTATAGACCTGCATTCTAACTGGCTTACCCAGAATGGTGACGTCAATATACAGTTTGGGGTAGGCTGCAGAAACAACTTGGTTGATGTCCACGGTAGCCTCGGCGTCGGTGCGCCTGGAGGTCGGTGCTGTAAGCTTAGTTCGAGTGGCGCTGCTGACGGCCAGGAACAGTTTGAGGCGTTCGAGTGGCACTTCTGACTCTTGCTGACGATATCTGACTGGCCGATCTGGTGTTTGAGTGGCGGAGCTGATAGTTGGCGACCGAAAGTTTAAGTCAGCGGATTTTCGTCAAACTGTTTTCTGACTAACTCGAAAGCGTTTAACAAGCCTCGGCCAAAAGACAAGCCTGCACATTTACGAAGAGGTTTGTGTTCCAAGTCTTCCATTTTCTCTTGATTGAGGCTGAGTTTGTATATTAGACAGGCATTCTTTCAACTTATGTGGCCTTCTAATACAGTACGTCCCCTTTTTATTACACCCATACATACTATAAATGAAAGGTGTGGAAATTTTCATAACAAGAATTTAAAGATGAATGCGTATGTTTTTACAGATTGGATTGTGATATATTCGCCTGAAAATGAAGTAAAAATAGTCCTACTGAGATTTTCTGTGCCATCTGTAAATGAAGTGATTGACACATAAGAATAATATAGTTCACAACAGGCATTAGCGGTGATAGATTTTTATAACCGACATATGTGCCACTATAGCGTCTCACAATTACTGTTCCGTGTTTCTCCTTGTGGTTATATATTATAGAAATCTATTAGTGCCAATGTGGGCGTTTCTACACGAAATGTGTAACTTCTGGGAAAATCATGTACGATGATAATTCTTGCAAAACACCTGCAAATTTTTGTATGTTTCATTTTTTAAATTTTATTGTAACTCATAATAATGGGACAAAATGCATATGAATTTGTATGTTACCAAATATTCCTTTAACACACAACTATCCTAATTTACCTCATTTTTGTATGAGGTTTTGTCAGGTTAAATTGGCTACATTATTTATAAATGGAGAGACATGTTTACGTATATTTTGCGTTTTGTCGAAGTTTATGATCAGAATATAATCCACAATGTATTTCTAATGGCGGAATGCACACTGTCCGTCGCCGGTCCGCCACCTCACGTCAACGTGAGCTTTCTCAAGAAGAATGTTTTGATGGAATGGTCGTCTGGTAACATCGCGACTCGCAAGTTAACCTAGTTTCGTCACACGAATTTTATACTCGACAGATACACGGTTCGCAGGCAAATGTGTCTTGTTAATCTTTATTATTATACTTTGGTTTAACGGTAAATTGCAAATGTTTCATGATGACTTAAATAGTTTTCTCAATTGAGAAATGCATAACATATCGCCAGTCATAACTTCACTTTCAACATTGGTAGAGAGCAAAGATGCCAACTAGCGCTATGGGTGGCCAATATGCGAAACAGGTGAAATAACCGTTCGAGTTGGCTTCGGAGTTGGCAACTGTCAAAAAGCGCGCATGCGCAGTAGAGGCCTTCCAAATCGTCAGCAACTGTCAGGAACTATCAGCTTTTGGGCCACTCGAACGAACCTGTAGAAGAGCGACGGCTGCCGCAGGTGCCCGTCCCGGCCGCAACGTCGACACGTCGCCCGGCGGTCAGGACAGTCCTCGCGTTCATGCTGGGAGCAGCATCCCGGACAAGATGGAGGCGCAGAGGTTCCCTGCGGCGGCGCTGTCGGGCCGGCGGTGGCTGCCGCCTGTCTTCACGGGACGACCGTCTTGTTTTCTTTGCCGTACGCCGGGGAGCTGCCGGATCGTTGCGTTGAGGGTGCGGCGTGCAGGTGTGTATATGGCCTCGCCGTCCTCCTGGCTGTCGCAAGTGTCTTCTCGGATTGCTGCGACGTCGGCCCATGTTTCCAGTCTGCGGTCAGCTGCAGCGGAAACTCAATGCTAGTTCTACGATTTGATCTAGCGGCGGGTCTTTCAGATTTAAGGCATCGTGGCGGAAGGCTGCGTCTGGAGCTGCACGGATCATGTGTTCGCGAACCCTGTCATCTGCATAGGATTCTCGGGGTGTGTGGGTGACAAAATGCACTTTCGGCCGAGACCTTGGAGTTCAGCCGCCCATTGTATGTCTGCTCGGGTTTCTTTCGACACTGCTGGAATTCCACACTTCCATGACGTGACATCTGCGACGATAGCAGGCGGTGAGACATTCACGTTCCGTATTGCCCTTCTGAAACCACAGATTCGATATTCTGCTAAAAGTAATTGGACTGCGACAACGCTAGCAGCAATGTCGCGATACTGTAAATCGCAATCGCGGTAGGCTACAATCCGAGCATTATCAAAGTCGGAAACATGTTGATACGCATTTTTCCTCCTTACACGAAGCATCGGAACAAAACAAAATGTCCAGACACTCTGTTACGAAAATGGCATTGAAACAGAGGATGACACTCTAAAGGCTGAATTACTGAATTACTTTTTCCAAAGCTGTTTGAGAAAGGAATATTGAACTGTAGTTCCTTCTCTAGATTTCCGCACAGATCACAAAGTGGCACATATCGAAATAATTGACAGAGGGATAGAAAAACAATTAAAATCGCTCAAAAGAGGAAAGGCCGCAGGATCAGATGGGATGCCAGTTCGTTTTTACACAGAGTATGTGAAGTAACTTTCCCCCCTTCTTCCAGCGGTGTACTGTAGATCTCTAGAAGATCGTAGCGTTCCGAAGGAATGGAAAATGGCGCAGGTCATCCCCGCTTTTAAGAAGGGACGTCCAACAGATGTGCAGAACTATAGGCTTATATCTCTAACGTTGGTGAGTTGTAGAATTTTGGAATATGTATTATGTTCGAGTATAATGACATTTCTGGAGACTATAAATTTGCCCTGTAGGAATCAGCATGGGTTTCGAAAAAGGCTATAGTGTGAAAACCAGCTCGGAATATTCGTTCACGAGACTCAGAGGGTTCTCAGGTGGATGCCTTGCTTCTAGACTTCCGCAAGGCGTTTGATACGGTACCCCACAGACGTTTAATGAACAAAGTATGAGCATATGGTCTATGAGACCAGTTGTCTAATTGGATTGAGGAGTTCCTGGATAACAGAATGCAGCGTGTCATTCTCAATGGAGAGAAAGTCTTCCGAAGTAAGAGTGATGTCAGGTGAGCCAAAGGGGAGTGTCGTGGGTCCGTTGCTGTTCACGATATATATAAATGAGCTTGCGGATAACATCGGAAGTTCACGGAGGCTTTTTGCTGATATTGCTGTAGGGTATAGAGAGGTTGTAACAATTGAAAATTGTAGTGTAGGAGGATCTACATCGAATTGACGCATTGTGCAGGGAATGAGAATTGAATCTCAATGTAGACAAATGTAATGTGCTGCGAATACATAGAAAGATAGATCATTTATTGATCATGATATCATCATAGCGTCGATGGTGACCAAAGTTCATAAACCAGTCAAGAAGGCTAGGAGCGTGTTTTTGTTGGGAAAAGCCGACAAGCAAATGTTACGATCGCACTTAGAAAATGAATGGGCATCGTTTAATTCTGGGACTATGGATGTAGAGGACTTGTGGACTAAATTTAAATGCATTGTTAATGAAGGGTTAGAGAAATATGTGCCAGTAAAGACGATTAAGGATGGAAAAGATCCACCGTGGTATAATAATAATGTTAGAAAGCTGCTGAGAAAGCAAAGGCTGTTGCACTCTCGATTAAAAAAAACACGCAAATGATGACAGGCAAAAGTTAGTAGAGATTCGTGCGTCTATAAAAAGATCGATGCGTGAAGCATACAATAATTATCACAGCCATACCTTAGCAAAAGATCTTTCCGAGAACCCGAAAAAATTCTGGTCCTATGTAAATTCGATAAGCGGGTCAAAGCCCACTGTCCAGTCACTAGTTGATCATTCCGGGGCAGTAATAGAAGAAAGCAAACGGAAAGCTGAAGTTCTAAATTTAACCTTTAAGAAATCTTTCACGCAGGAGGACCGCACAAATATACCATCATTTGATCAACGTACTGATTCCGAAATGGGGGACATAACAATAGGTATTTCCGGTGTAGAGAAGCAGCTGAGAGAGCTAAATACGAAAAGTCTGCTGGTCCGGATGGAATACCAGTTCGGTTTTACAAAGACTATTCTGCGGCATTGGCCCCCTACTTAGCTTGCATTTATAGCGAGTCTTTAATTCAGCGCAAAGTTCCTAGTGATTGGAAAAAAGCGCAGGTGACTCCCGTGTATAAGAAAGGAAAGAGAACTGACCCATACAATTACAGGCCAATATCGTTGACATCAGTTTCATGTAGAATTTTGGAGCATATTCTCAGTTCGAACATAGTAAATTTCCTTGAAACGGAAAAGCTTCTTTCCATGAATCAGCACGGGTTTAGGAAACATCGTTCATGTGAAACTCAGCTTGCCCTTTTCTCACATGACATCTTGCGAGCCATGGACGAAGGGCAACAGGCGGATTGTGTTTTTCTCGACTTCAAAAAGGCGTTCGACACGGTGCCACACTGCAGACTGCTAACGAAGATACGAGCTTATGGAATAGGTTCACAGATTTGTGACTGGCTGGAAGACTTCCTAAGTAATAGAACGCAGTACGTTGTTCTCGACGGCGAGTGCTCATCAGAGACGAGTGTATCGTCAGGCGTGCCCCAGGGGAGTGTGATAGGACCGCTATTATTTTCTATCTATATAAATGATCTGATGGGCAGAGTAAGTTGTAATTTGCGGCTGTTTGCTGATGATGCTGTGGTGTATGGGAGGGTGTCGTCTGTAACTGACTGTAATAGCATACAGGTTGACTTAGACAAAATTTCTAGTTGGTGCGAAGAATGGCAGCTAGCTCTCAATGTAGAAAAATGTAAGGTGATGCGCATGAGTAGAAAAAAAAATCCTATAATGTTCGAATACAGCATCAGTAGTGAGCTTCTTGATGCGGTCGCGTCGTTCAAATATCTAGGCGTAACATTGCAGAGCGATATGAAATGGAACGAGCATGTAAGGACAGTTGTGAGTAAGGCGGACAGCAGACTTCGGTTTATTGGGAGAATTTTGGGAAGATGTACTTCACCTGTAAAGGAGACCGCGTATAAAACGCTTGTACGACCACGTCTTGAGTATTGCTCAAGTATTTGGGATCCGCAGCAGATCGGTTTGAAGGAAGACATAGAGGCGTTTCAGAGGCGAGCAGCTAGATTTGTTACCGGTAGGTTCGACCAATGCGCGAGTGTCACGGAAATGCTCCGGCAACTCAATTGGGGATCGCTGGAAGATAGACGACGTTCTTTTCGTGAATTTCTGTTAAGTAAATTTAGAGGGCCGGAATTTGAAGCTGAGTGTAGTACGATCTTGCTGCCGCCTACTTACATTTCGCGTAAAGATCACAAAGACAAGATAAGAGAAATTAGGGCTCGTACGGAGGCATATAGGCATTCTTTTTTTCCTCGTTCAATGTGGGAGTGGAATAGGAAAGGAAATGCCTAGTAGTGGTACAGTGTACCCTCCGCCACGCACCTTACGGTGAATTGCGGAGTATGTATGTAGATGTAGATGTAGATTTATCATTCAGCTACACTATAGCAGGTCAGCAACTGGGAGCAGTTAATCCCATAAATTATCTGGGAGTAAGCATTATGAGTGATTTAAAATGGACGACAATATAAAATCAATCGTCGGTAAAGCAGATGCCAGATTCATTGTAAGGATCCTAAGGAAATGCAGTCCGAAGACAAAGGAAGTAGGTTACAGTACACTTGTAAGCCCACAGCTAGAAATCTGCTCACCGGTGGGATTGGTAGAAGAAGTAGAAAAGATCCAACAGAGAGCAGCGCGCTTCGTTACATGATCATTTGCTAATCATGAAAGCGTTACGGAGATGATCGATAAACTCCAGTGGAAGATTCTGGAAGACTGTCGCTCGGTACGGGCTTTTGTCGAAGTTTCGAGAACATACCTTTACGGAGGAGTTTTAGCAGTATATTGCTCCCCTCTACGTATATCTCGCGAAGAGATCATGCAGATAAAATCAGAGAGATTAGAGCCCACACAGAGTCATGTCGACAATCTTTCTTTCCGCGAACAATACTTGACTGGAATAGGAGGGAGAGCCGATAGTGGTACACAGGGTACCCTCCGCCACACACCATCGGATGGCTTGCGGAGTATGAATGTAGATGTAGATCACAGTAACGTTTCACCAGGCAACGCCGGTCAACAGCTGTTTGTGTTAGAAATCCGTTGGAAACTTCCTCGTGTCAGCACGTCAGCGACCGGCGCAGACCTTGCGTGAATGCTCTGAAAAGCATTGAAGCAATTTTAATGGCCCGGAGTGTATAAAGATTTCCAAACAACTTCATTTGATAAATTCAGTAAAAGTTTTCGTTTCTCTTATATTGCCATGACACTTTCTGCTGTAGCAGGACGAGGGTATTGTACTGTCATTAACTCAAGCCTTTCATTACCTACTGTGCCGCACAAGTAAGTATTCACCCGTTACAATCTGAGAAATCAGTTCCCGGAAAAAAAAAAAAAAAAAGAAACGTATTTTTCGGTAATGAAGGTTTTGTTAAAGAATCACCCACACTTTGAAGAAATGCTATCTTCTTATGTAATCAGATATATTGTCTTTCATGTCAACATTGATAGTACCCTTCTTCAGCACGATTTTCGCCTATAACTTTGATTGAAAGTGTACAGTTTTGTGACGTAAAGACAGGACGCCATCAACACCCTGTCCTGTCATTATTTTAACATATGCTAAGGGAACCTCCAGTATTCATTCTATACGATGTCCACTTATCAAAATGAGTACTGTTTATTCTAACTCTGGGAATTAACAATGATAGGGTATCAAGGCAACAGGTTCGCTGCCTTTCAGCTGCGACTTACGGCCTGTAGCTTACTCATTCTTTTCCATTAAGTTTATATAAACCTAGATATCTTGCATATTGATTTAGCCAACAAAAGGCAGTATAATAAATTATCGGCCATATGTTTAGCCGCGTGGGTGTATCCGAGCGGTCTGGAGCGCCAGGTTACAGATCGCGAGGCTTCCCGCTTCGGACGTTCGAATCCTTCCTCAGGCATGGATGTGTGTGTTGTACTTAGGTTAGTTCAGCTTAGTTTAAGTAGCTTGTAAGCTAGGGACCAATTACGGAGTAGTTAAGTGCCATAGATTGACAAACATTTGAACACTTTTTTAGTCATTTGTTTCATTTTCATGATTATTGATTCTTTTAGGCTTGCTTCTATTGTAGCCTATGTATCGTCTTGATAAAATATTACTCACAAACATAACTATTAAAGATATTATCCGTACTTGGCGAGGTGCCATGTGAAGCACTGAACTATTAACATCTCTGGGTTTTGCCAGTCCCAAAATACGGAAAAGGTTCAAATACTTGTAAAACTACGGGACCAAATCGCAGTAGTCATCAGTCGCTAGACTTGCAAACTACATAAACTAACTTACAGAAATCATGAATCACAAACCCATGCCAGATTGAGGACTCGAAACTCCGACGGTTAACAGCCACGCACTCCGCAGCAAGGCAGCTTTGAACGCACGCTCAATCACGCGTGGCTAAACATAATGACTTCTACACACAACAGATTAAACGGCAACACTTAACAGTAAATTCAACTGCAATTAAGTACTGAATTGATTAAAGGGCAATAAGGGACCTCAAATAAGACCAGCAATATACAGTAGTTCGTCTTGGTTAAAACGAGGATGAAGGATGGTCCACAGCACTATCAAAAGTTTAAATCTGCTGATGATCTTGTTGACTATCCGTAATGTGTGTCGTTATGTGCAATTTCATTTCCGTTGTAGGGGTCCGCACCCCCGAGACGTCCCTCTGGCTACGTGTTTGAAAACAATAACCAACGTTACGGAACCCTTTAAGCTTGACACCTATCTTCGCAGGCATACATTCTGAACTACGGCTTTCTTTGGCACTAGCCATACAGTCTCCACTGGAGTAACACGCCATATTGCCAAAAGCTTCGAAAAGGACGTTCAGCGCAAGCACCGCAACGCCTCGTGCTTATCGAAGCCTTTCAGCCCATTGGTCATCTTCCTCTACCCTGGGGCGCCATTGTCATTTAGTTAGCTGTGGCGTCATGCTAGAATCTGTCGCTACGCTTACCCACAGCACGGTGTCTCGGCCACAATGCGTTCTGAGACTTCCGGTTGCTCCTGGAAGGCCAAGTATACTAAAACGTTACCAATAGTTATTGGACGTCCTTTTAAACTAGGCTTGAGACGTAATCTTTTTTCCCAGTCGTATTTCACGAACCGTTTAAGATATCAAACTTATGTTATCACTCAAATTAATGTTTATTACACAATCATCACAAAACGATGTTTTAGCTTTCCGAAGATCCGAACGTCAATCGGAAAAATGAAAATTTCGTAGTTTGTTTATCTGTCAGTCGTACTATTAAGACCACGTCTTCTAAGGAACTGGTAAAGGTAATATTTTGAAATATTATGTCCCACAATAAGGTCAAAGGTCATTTGGCGCTATAAAACATTAAAATTCCTAATTCCTAGTACAAAGATAGGTCTCTTTTTTTACACCCCTGAACTCATACACGAACTTCAACTACCTAACTACTTTCTACCAAATTAATTATGTTTTCGTCATACAGTCTGTCCAGTATGAGTGCTCGGCACTGTTGCAGTGTCACGCGGTGTATTGAACACACGAATAAACACGCTTGAACCTGGTTGAATACGGTTACGAAAGCATATGCCGTATTTACTGCAAACAGCAGTGATTACATTGCTAAACCCATAGACAAATGTCACATCGGCATGCTCACCATTTGTAAATACCTGTGGCACGATTACATGCTAAGGTAAAATAGACTTGTCCAAAAAATGACAAAGAAAATTTCAATATAAACTAAAGCACGACTTCACAACCTGAACATCTACTGCTGACGTTGAATAAATACGCTCATTGAACCTTTATCTACCGGTGGACCAATACACGAAACGAAAATACATTGAACTGAATTTTATATCTGTAATAAATAAAACTTGTGGCATGTCGTATGGCATATTTAATTCCAGTTAGTTTGCACTTCCACGTCCTGCATATTTGCTTTCCTCTTAAAACACTCTGTATGTTATATGCGACAGGTTATATGTTTGTTACCGCATCGTGCTAAACTGCTGCACGGATTTCGATGAATTTTCACCCGGTGATAGCTTTTCTTTCCAGGAAGGCTATAAAGTGGAATAAGTAACAGTGTTGACGAGGTACTAATAAGTCGGGGGAAATAAGAAGTCTTCCGAGTAGCGGGGGTATGACACATTACCAAACCGAAAAGTGCAGTACATTGATATGCGTATAGCTACTTTCATATCCTTTTCGTTACTTTTATTGTTGCTCTTTTAAAACTTTTGCGATTGTAAGCGATTACAAGATACTGCTCATGTGGCTTGTACTGCCATTCAATTATAACAAATATGGAAATTAGCGTTTACGCAGCGCTTACTTTCATTACTTTCATTAAAACTGCTACACCAAGAAGACATGCAGATGATAAACGTGTATTTATTGGACACATATATTATACTACACCTGACATGTGATTACATTTTCTCTACATTCGGGTGTATAGACGCTAAGAAATCAGTACTCAAAATAGGCACCTGTGGTCGTAATAACGGCCTTGATACGCCTGGGCATTGAGTCAAACACAGCTTGGATGGATAATACAGGTACAGATGCCCACACAGCTTCAACACGATACCACAGTTCATCAAGAGTAGTGACTGGTGTATTGTGACGACCCAGTTGCTCGGCCACCATTGACCAGTCGCTTTTAATTGGTGAGAGATCTGAAGAATGTGCTGGCCAGGACAGCAGCCGAACATTTTCCGTATCCAGCAAGACCCGTACAGGACATGTAATAGGCAGACTTGCATTATCCTGCTGAATGTAGGGATTCGCAGGGATCGAATTGAGGGTAGAGCCACGGGTCGTAACATATCTGAAATCTAATGGCCACAGATCAATGTGCTGTCGATGGGTACAAGAGGTGACTGAGACGTGAAACCAATCAAACCGTATTATAATGCTAGGTGATAATGCCAGTGTGGCGAAGACGAATATACGCTTGCAATGTGCGATCACTGCAATGCCGCCAATCACAGGTGTGGCTATCATGACGCTGTAAAAGGAACCTGGGTTCACCAGTGGGCGGTAGTCAACACAGGCAGGCAAGTGCGCGAGCTTGGCGGTGGTCAACACAGGCAGGAGGGTGCATGCGGTTGGCGGTGGTCAACACAGGCAGTCGGGTGCATGCGGTTGGCAGTGGTCAACACATGCAGGAGGGTGCATGCGGTTGGCGGTGGTCAACACAGGCAGTCGGGTGCATGCGGTTGGCAGTGGTCAACACATGCAGGAGGGTGCATGCGGTTGGCGGTGGTCAACACAGGCAGTCGGGTGCATGCGGTTGGCAGTGGTCAACACATGCAGGAGGGTGCATGCGGTTGGCGGTGGTCAACACAGGCAGTCGGGTGCATGCGGTTGGCAGTGGTCAACACATGAAGGAGGGTGCATGCGGTTGGCGGTGGTCAACACAGGCAGTCGGGTGCATGCGGTTGGCAGTGGTCAACACATGCAGGAGGGTGCATGCGGTTGGCGGTGGTCAACACAGGCAGTCGGGTGCATGCGGTTGGCAGTGGTCAACACATGCAGGAGGGTGCATGTGGTTGGCGGTGGTCAACACAGGCAGTCGGGTGCATGCGGTTGGCAGTGGTCAACACATGAAGGAGGGTGCATGCGGTTGGCGGTGGTCAACACAGGCAGTCGGGTGCATGCGGTTGGCAGTGGTCAACACATGCAGGAGGGTGCATGCGGTTGGCGGTGGTCAACACAGGCAGTCGGGTGCATGCGGTTGGCAGTGGTCAACACATGAAGGAGGGTGCATGCGGTTGGCGGTGGTCAACACAGGCAGTCGGGTGCATGCGGTTGGCAGTGGTCAACACATGAAGGAGGGTGCATGCGGTTGGCGGTGGACAACACAGTCAGTTGGGTGCATGCGGTTGGCAGTGGTCAACACATGCAGGAGGGTGCATGCGGTTGGCGGTGGTCAACAAAGGCAGTCAGGTGCATGCGGTTGGCAGTGGTCAACACATGCAGGAGGGTGCATGCGGTTGGCAGTGGTCAACACATGCAGGAGGGTGCATGCGGTTGGCAGTGGTCAACACATGCAGGAGGGTGCATGCGGTTGACGGTGGTCAACAAAGGCAGTCGGGTGCATGTGGTTGGCAGTGGTCAACACAGGCAGTCGGGTGCATGCGGTTGGCAGTGGTCAACACATGCAGGAGGGTGCATGCGGTTGGCGGTGGTCAACACAGGCAGTCGGGTGCATGCGGTTGGCAGTGGTCAACACAGGCAGTCGGGTGCATGCGGTTGGCAGTGGTCAACACATGCAGGAGGGTGCATGCGGTTGGCGGTGGTCAACAAAGGCAGTCGGGTGCATGCGGTTGGCAGTGGTCAACACAGGCAGTCGGGTGCATGCGGTTGGCAGTGGTCAACACATGCAGGAGGGTGCATGTGGTTGGCGGTGGTCAACACAGGCAGACAGGTGCATGCGGTTGGCAGTGGTCAACACATGCCGGAGGGTGCATGCGGTTGGCGGTGGTCAACACAGGCAGTCGGGTGCATGCGGTTGGCAGTGGTCAACACATGCAGGAGGGTGCATGCGGTTGGCGGTGGTCAACACAGGCAGTCGGGTGCATGCGGTTGGCAGTGGTCAACACATGCAGGAGGGTGCATGCGGTTGGCAGTGGTCAACACATGCAGGAGGGTGCATGCGGTTGGCGGTGGTCAACAAAGGCAGTCGGGTGCATGCGGTTGGCAGTGGTCAACACAGGCAGTCGGGTGCATGCGGTTGGCAGTGGTCAACACATGCAGGAGGGTGCATGCGGTTGGCGGTGGTCAACACAGGCAGTCGGGTGCATGCGGTTGGCAGTGGTCAACACAGGCAGTCGGGTGCATGCGGTTGGCAGTGGTCAACACATGCAGGAGGGTGCATGCGGTTGGCGGTGGTCAACAAAGGCAGTCGGGTGCATGCGGTTGGCAGTGGTCAACACAGGCAGTCAGGTGCATGCGGTTGGCAGTGGTCAACACATGCATAAGGGTGCATGTGGTTGGCGGTGGTCAACACAGGCAGTCGGGTGCATGCGGTTGGCAGTGGTCAACACATGAAGGAGGGTGCATGCGGTTGGCGGTGGACAACACAGTCAGTCGGGTGCATGCGGTTGGCAGTGGTCAACACATGCAGGAGGGTGCATGCGGTTGGCGGTGGTCAACAAAGGCAGTCAGGTGCATGCGGTTGGCAGTGGTCAACACATGCAGGAGGGTTCATGTGGTTGGCGGTGGTCAACACAGGCAGTCGGGTGCATGCGGTTGGCAGTGGTCAACACATGCAGGAGGGTGCACGCGGTTGGCGGTGGTCAACACAGGCAGTCAGGTGCATGCGGTTGGCAGTGGTCAACACATGCCGGAGGGAGCATGCGGTTGGCGGTGGTCAACACAGGCAGTCGGGTGCATGCGGTTGGCAGTGGTCAACACATGCAGGAGGGTGCATGCGGTTGGCGGTGGTCAACACAGGCAGTCGGGTGCATGCGGTTGGCAGTGGTCAACACATGCAGGAGGGTGCATGTGGTTGGCGGTGGTCAACACAAGCAGTCAGGTGCATGCGGTTGGCAGTGGTCAACACATGCAGGAGGGTGCATGTGGTTGGCAGTGGTCAACACAGGCAGTTGGGTGCATGCGGTTGGCAGTGGTCAACACATGCAGGTGGGTGCATGCGGTTGGCGGTGGTCAAAAAAGGCAGTCGGGTGCATGCGGTTGGCAGTGGTCAACACATGAAGGAGGGAGCATGCGGTTGGCGGTGGTCAACACAGGCAGTTGGGTGCATGCAGTTGGCAGTGGTCAACACATGCCGGAGGGAGCATGCGGTTGGCGGTGGTCAACACAGGCAGTCGGGTGCATGCGGTTGGCAGTGGTCAACACATGCCGGAGGGAGCATGCGGTTGGCGGTGGTCAACACAGGCAGTCGGGTGCATGCGGTTGGCAGTGGTCAACACATGCAGGAGGGTGCATGCGGTTGGCGGTGGTCAAAAAAGGCAGTCGGGTGCATGCGGTTGGCAGTGGTCAACACATGAAGGAGGGAGCATGCGGTTGGCGGTGGTCAACACAGGCAGTTGGGTGCATGCGGTTGGCAGTGGTCAACACATGCAGGAGGGTGCATGCGGTTGGCGGTGGTCAACAAAGGCAGTCAGGTTCATGCGGTTGGCAGTGGTCAACACATGCAGGAGGGTTCATGTGGTTGGCGGTGGTCAACACAGGCAGTCGGGTGCATGCGGTTGGCAGTGGTCAACACATGCAGGAGGGTGCATGCGGTTGGCAGTAGTCAACACATGCAGGAGGGTGCATGTGGTTGGCGGTGGTCAACACAGGCAGTCGGGTGCATGCGGTTGGCAGTGGTCAACACATGAAGGAGGGTGCATGCAGTTGGCGGTGGACAACACAGTCAGTTGGGTGCATGCGGTTGGCAGTGGTCAACACAGGCAGTCGGGTGCATGCGGTTGGCAGTGGTCAACACATACAGGAGGGTGCACGCGGTTGGCGGTAGTCAACACAGGCAGTCAGGTGCATGCGCTTGGCAGTGATCAACACATGCCGGAGGGTCAATGCGGTTGGCGGTGGTCAACACAGGCAGTCGGGTGCATGCGGTTGGCAGTGGTCAACACATGCAGGAGGGTTCATGCGGTTGGCGGTGGTCAACACAGGCAGTCGGGTGCATGCGGTTGGCAGTGGTCAACACATGCAGGAGGGTGCATGCGGTTGGCAGTGGTCAACACATGCAGGAGGGTGCATGCGGTTGGCGGTGGTCAACAAAGGCAGTCGGGTGCATGCGGTTGGCAGTGGTCAACACATGCAGGAGGGTGCATGCGGTTGGCGGTGGTCAACACAGGCAGTCGGGTGCATGCGGTTGGCAGTGGTCAACACAGGCAGTCGGGTGCATGCGGTTGGCAGTGGTCAACACATGCAGGAGGGTGCATGCGGTTGGCGGTGGTCAACAAAGGCAGTCGGGTGCATGCGGTTGGCAGTGGTCAACACAGGCAGTCGGGTGCTTGCGGTTGGCAGTGGTCAACACATGCAGGAGGGTGCATGTGGTTGGCGGTGGTCAACACAGGCAGTCGGGTGCATGCGGTTGGCAGTGGTCAACACATGAAGGAGGGTGCATGCGGTTGGCGGTGGACAACACAGTCAGTTGGGTGAATGCGGTTGGCAGTGGTTAACACAGGCAGTCGGGTGCATGCGGTTGGCAGTGGTCAACACATGCAGGAGTGTGCACGCGGTTGGCGGTGGTCAACACAGGCAGTCAGGTGCATGCGGTTGGCAGTGGTCAACACATGCCGAAGGGTGCATGCGGTTGGCGGTGGTCAACACAGGCAGTCGGGTGCATGCGGTTGGCAGTGGTCAACAATGCAGGAGGGTGCATGCGGTTGGCGGTTGTCAACACAGGCAGTCGGGTGCATGCGGTTGGCAGTGGTCAACACATGCAGGAGGGTGCATGCGGTTGGCAGTGGTCAACACATGCAGGAGGGTGCATGCGGTTGGCGGTGGTCATCAAAGGCAGTCTGGTGCATGCGGTTGGCAGTGGTCAACACAGGCAGTCGGGTGCATGCGGTTGGCAGTGGTCAACACATGCAGGAGGGTGCATGCGGTTGGCGGTGGTCAACAAAGGCAGTCGGGTGCATGCGGTTGGCAGTGGTCAACACAGGCAGTCGGGTGCATGCGGTTGGCAGTGGTCAACACATGCAGGAGGGTGCATGCGGTTGGCGGTGGTCAACACAGGCTGTCAGGTGCATGCGGTTGGCAGTGGTCAACACATGCAGGAGGGTGCATGTGGTTGGCGGTGGTCAACACAGGCAGTCAGGTGCATGCGGTTGGCAGTGGTCAACACATGCAGGAGGGTGCATGTGGTTGGCAGTGGTCAACACAGGCAGTCGGGTGCATGCGGTTGGCAGTGGTCAACACATGCAGGAGGGTGCATGCGGTTGGCGGTGGTCAAAAAAGGCAGTCGGGTGCATGCGGTTGGCAGTGGTCAACACATGAAGGAGGGAGCATGCGGTTGGCGGTGGTCAACACAGGCAGTCGGGTGCATGCGGTTGGCAGTGGTCAACACATGCACGAGGGTGCATGCGGTTGGCAGTGGTCAACACATGCAGGAGGGTGCATGTGGTTGGCGGTGGTCAACACAGGCAGTCGGGTGCATGCGGTTGGCAGTGGTCAACACATGAAAGAGGGTGCATGCAGTTGGCGGTGGACAACACAGTCAGTTGGGTGCATGCGGTTGGCAGTGGTCAACACAGGCAGTCGGGTGCATGCGGTTGGCAGTGGTCAACACATGCAGGAGGGTGCACGCGGTTGGCGGTAGTCAACACAGGCAGTCAGGTGCATGCGGTTGGCAGTGGTCAACACATGCCGGAGGGTCCATGCGGTTGGCGGTGGTCAACACAGGCAGTCGGGTGCATGCGGTTGGCAGTGGTCAACACATGCAGGAGGGTTCATGCGGTTGGCGGTGGTCAACACAGGCAGTCGGGTGCATGCGGTTGGCAGTGGTCAACACATGCAGGTGGGTGCATGCGGTTGGCAGTGGTCAACACATGCAGGAGGGTGCATGCGGTTGGCGGTGGTCAACAAAGGCAGTCGGGTGCATGCGGTTGGCAGTGGTCAACACATGCAGGAGGGTGCATGCGGTTGGCGGTGGTCAACACAGGCAGTCGGGTGCATGCGGTTGGCAGTGGTCAACACAGGCAGTCGGGTGCATGCGGTTGGCAGTGGTCAACACATGCAGGAGGGTGCATGCGGTTGGCGGTGGTCAACAAAGGCAGTCGGGTGCATGCGGTTGGCAGTGGTCAACACATGCAGGAGGGTGCATGCGGTTGGCGGTGGTCATCAAAGGCAGTCTGGTGCATGCGGTTGGCAGTGGTCAACACATGCAGGAGGGTGCATGCGGTTGGCAGTGGTCAACACATGCAGGAGGGTGCATGTGGTTGGCGGTGGTCAACACAGGCAGTCGGGTGCATGCGGTTGGCAGTGGTCAACACAGGCAGTCGGGTGCATGCAGTTGGCAGTGGTCAACACATGCAGGAGGGTGCATGCGGTTGGCGGTGGTCAACAAAGGCAGTCGGGTGCATGCGGTTGGCAGTGGTCAACACAGGCAGTCGGGTGCATGCGGTTGGCAGTGGTCAACACATGCAGGAGGGTGCATGCGGTTGGCGGTGGTCAACACAGGCTGTCAGGTGCATGCGGTTGGCAGTGGTCAACACATGCAGGAGGGTGCATGTGGTTGGCGGTGGTCAACACAGGCAGTCAGGTGCATGCGGTTGGCAGTGGTCAACACATGCAGGAGGGTGCATGTGGTTGGCAGTGGTCAACACAGGCAGTCGGGTGCATGCGGTTGGCAGTGGTCAACACATGCAGGAGGGTGCATGCGGTTGGCGGTGGTCAAAAAAGGCAGTCGGGTGCATGCGGTTGGCAGTGGTCAACACATGAAGGAGGGAGCATGCGGTTGGCGGTGGTCAACACAGGCAGTTGGGTGCATGCGGTTGGCAGTGGTCAACACATGCAAGAGGGTGCATGCGGTTGGCGGTGGTCAACAAAGGCAGTCAGGTGCTTGCGGTTGGCAGTGGTCAACACATGCAGGAGGGTTCATGTGGTTGGCGGTGGTCAACACAGGCAGTCGGGTGCATGCGGTTGGCAGTGGTCAACACATGCAGGAGGGTGGATGCGGTTGGCAGTGGTCAACACATGCAGGAGGGTGCATGTGGTTGGCGGTGGTCAACACAGGCAGTCGGGTGCATGCGGTTGGCAGTGGTCAACACATGAAAGAGGGTGCATGCAGTTGGCGGTGGACAACACAGTCAGTTGGGTGCATGCGGTTGGCAGTGGTCAACACAGGCAGTCGGGTGCATGCGGTTGGCAGTGGTCAACACATGCAGGAGGGTGCACGCGGTTGGCGGTAGTCAACACAGGCAGTCAGGTGCATGCGGTTGGCAGTGGTCAACACATGCCGGAGGGTCCATGCGGTTGGCGGTGGTCAACACAGGCAGTCGGGTGCATGCGGTTGGCAGTGGTCAACACATGCAGGAGGGTTCATGCGGTTGGCGGTGGTCAACACAGGCAGTCGGGTGCATGCGGTTGGCAGTGGTCAACACATGCAGGAGGGTGCATGCGGTTGGCAGTGGTCAACACATGCAGGAGGGTGCATGCGGTTGGCGGTGGTCAACAAAGGCAGTCGGGTGCATGCGGTTGGCAGTGGTCAACACATGCAGGAGGGTGCATGCGGATGGCGGTGGTCAACACAGGCAGTCGGGTGCATGCGGGTGGCAGTGGTCAACACAGGCAGTCGGGTGCATGCGGTTGGCAGTGGTCAACACATGCAGGAGGGTGCATGCGGTTGGCGGTGGTCAACAAAGGCAGTCGGGTGCATGCGGTTGGCAGTGGTCAACACAGGCAGTCGGGTGCATGCGGTTGGCAGTGGTCAACACATGCAGGAGGGTGCATGTGGTTGGCGGTGGTCAACACAGGCAGTCGGGTGCATGCGGTTGGCAGTGGTCAACACATGAAGGAGGGTGCATGCGGTTGGCGGTGGACAACACAGTCAGTTGGGTGCATGCGGTTGGCAGTGGTCAACACAGGCAGTCGGGTGCATGCGGTTGGCAGTGGTCAACACATGCAGGAGGGTGCACGCGGTTGGCGGTGGTCAACACAGGCAGTCAGGTGCATGCGGTTGGCAGTGGTCAACACATGCCGGAGGGTGCATGCGGTTGGCGGTGGTCAACACAGGCAGTCGGGTGCATGCGGTTGGCAGTGGTCAACACATGCAGGAGGGTGCATGCGGTTGGCGGTTGTCAACACAGGCAGTCGGGTGCATGCGGTTGGCAGTGGTCAACACATGCAGGAAGGTGCATGCGGTTGGCAGTGGTCAACACATGCAGGAGGGTGCATGCGGTTGGCGGTGGTCAACAAAGGCAGTCTGGTGCATGCGGTTGGCAGTGGTCAACACAGGCAGTCGGGTGCTTGCGGTTGGCAGTCGTCAACACATGCAGGAGGGTGCATGCGGTTGGCGGTGGTCAACACAGGCAGTCGGGTGCATGCGGTTGGCAGTGGTCAACACAGGCAGTCGGGTGCATGCGGTTGGCAGTGGTCAACACATGCAGGAGGGTGCATGCGGTTGGCGGTGGTCAACAAAGGCAGTCGGGTGCATGCGGTTGGCAGTGGTCAACACAGGCAGTCGGGTGCATGCGGTTGGCAGTGGTCAACACATGCAGGAGGGTGCATGTGGTTGGCGGTGGTCAACACAGGCAGTCGGGTGCATGCGGTTGGCAGTGGTCAACACATGAAGGAGGGTGCATGTGGTTGGCGGTGGACAACACAGTCAGTTGGGTGCATGCGGTTGGCAGTGGTCAACACATGCAGGAGGGTGCATGCGGTTGGCGGTGGTCAACAAAGGCAGTCAGGTGCATGCGGTTGGCAGTGGTCAACACATGCAGGAGGGTTCATGTGGTTGGCGGTGGTCAACACAGGCAGTCGGGTGCATGCGGTTGGCAGTGGTCAACACATGCAGGAGGGTGCACGCGGTTGGCGGTGGTCAACACAGGCAGTCAGGTGCATGCGGTTGGCAGTGGTCAACACATGCCGGAGGGTGCATGCGGTTGGCGGTGGTCAACACAGGCAGTCGGGTGCATGCGGTTGGCAGTGGTCAACACATGCAGGAGGGTGCATGCGGTTGGCGGTGGTCAACACAGGCAGTCGGGTGCATGCGGTTGGCAGTGGTCAACACATGCAGGAGGGTGCATGCGGTTGGCGGTGGTCAACACAGGCAGTCAGGTGCATGCGGTTGGCAGTGGTCAACACATGCAGGAGGGTGCATGTGGTTGGCGGTGGTCAACACAGGCAGTCAGGTGCATGCGGTTGGCAGTGGTCAACACATGCAGGAGGGTGCATGTGGTTGGCAGTGGTCAACACAGGCAGTCGGGTGCATGCGGTTGGCAGTGGTCAACACATGCAGGAGGGTGCATGCGGTTGGCGGTGGTCAAAAAAGGCAGTCGTGTGCATGCGGTTGGCAGTGGTCAACACATGAAGGAGGGTGCATGCGGTTGGCGGTGGTCAACACAGGCAGTTGGGTGCATGCGGTAGGCAGTGGTCAACACATGCAGGAGGGTGCATGCGGTTGGCGGTGGTCAACAAAGGCAGTCAGGTGCATGCGGTTGGCAGTGGTCAACACATGCAGGAGGAATCATGTGGTTGGCGGTGGTCAACACAGGCAGTCGGGTGCATGCGGTTGGCAGTGGTCAACACATGCAGGAGGGTGCATGCGGTTGGCGGTGGTCAACACAGGCAGTCGGGTGCATGCGGTTGGCAGTGGTCAACACATGCAGGAGGGTGCATGCGGTTGGCGGTGGTCAACACATGCAGGAGGGTGCATGCAGTTGGCGGTGGTCAACACATGCAGTAGGGTGCATGCGGTTGGCAGTGGTCAACACATGCAGGAGGGTGCATGCGGTTGGCGGTGGTCAACACAGGCAGTCAGGTGCATGCGGTTGGCAGTGGTCAACACATGCAGGAGGGTGCATGTGCTTGGCGGTGGTCAACACAGGCAGTCGGGTGCATGCGGTTGGCAGTGGTCAACACATGCAGGAGGGTGCATGCGGTTGGCGATGGTCAACACATGCAGGAGGGTGCATGCAGTTGGCGGTGGTCAACACATGCAGGAGGGTGCATGCGGTTGGCAGTGGTCAACACTTGCAGGAGGGTGCATGCGGTTGGCGGTGGTCAACACAGGCAGTCAGGTGCATGCGGTTGGCAGTGGTCAACACATGCAGGAGGGTGCATGCGGTTGGCGGTGGTCAACACAGGCAGTCGGGTTCATGCGGTTGGCAGTGGTCAACACATGCAGGAGGGTGCATGCGGTTGGCGGTGGTCAACACATGCAGGAGGGTGCATGCGGTTGGCGGTGGTCAACACATGCAGGAGGGTGCATGCGGTTGGCAGTGGTCAACACATGCAGGAGGGTGCATGTGGTTGGCGGTGGTCAACACAGGCAGTCGGGTGCATGCGGTTGGCAGTGGTCAACACATGCAGGAGGATGCATGTGGTTGGCGGTGGTCAACACAGGCAGTCGGGTGCATGCGGTTGGCAGTGGTCAACACATGCAGGAGGGTGCATGCGGTTGGCGGTGGTCAACACAGGCAGTCGGGTGTAAGCGGTTGGCAGTGGTCAACACATGCAGGAGGGTGCATGTGGTTGGCAGTGTTCAACACAGGCAGTCGGGTGCATGTGGTTGGCAGTGGTCAACACATGCAGGAGGGTGCATGCGGTTGGCAGTGGTCAACACAGGCAGTCGGGTGCATGCGGTTGACAGGGTTCAACACATGCAGGAGGGTGCATGTGGTTGGCAGTGGTCAACACAGGCAGTCGGGTGCATGCGGTTGGCAGTGGTCAACACATGCAGGAGGGTGCATGCGGTTGGCGGTGGTCAACACAGGCAGTCGGGTGCATGCGGTTGGCAGTGGTCAACACATGCAGGAGGGTGCATGCGGTTGGTGGTGGTCAACACAGGCAGTCGGGTGCATGCGGTTTGCAGTGGTCAACACATGCAGGAGGGTGCATGTGGTTGGCAGTGGTCAACACAGGCAGTCGGGTGCATGCGGTTGGCAGTGGTCAACACATGCAGGAGGGTGCATGCGGTTGGCGGTGGTCAACACAGGCAGTCGGTTGTATGCGGTTGGCAGTGGTCAACACATGCAGGAGGGTGCATGTGGTTGGCGGTGGTCAACACAGGCAGTCGGGTGCATGCGGTTGGCAGTGGTCAACACATGCAGGAGGGTGCATGCGGTTGGCGGTGGTCAACACAGGCTCTCAGGTGCATGCGGTTGGCAGTGGTCAACACAGGCAGTCGGGTGTGTGGTGTCGCACATGTACAAAGTGCGCGCCACTTACTTTCGCCGCGCGCCGCCATGCACGCACGGCGCGGCGTTCTCACGACGACAGCCACGAGCGCCCCTGCGACAACGCCGCTCGTGGCCACCACTGAAAGACACCGGTCACTTCGGACTGAGATAGCAACGAGTTAGGACCTTCGTAATCAGATAGGCACCAGTGAGGACTTTGCTATTGTACAGGCACTAGGCAGGCCTCTAACAACTATGTATCAACATTCTGCAGTACTATGTAAAAGTTAAGTATTGTTACATTCTGCGCAATATATCTCTTTCTAATTTACTCGAGTGTTTATAGTTTCTGGCTGCTCCCCTCCGTACCTGCACCAGCGTGTCGGTCTCATTCCACTCGGCCACCGACACCTACGACGAGGCTGGGACACAAAAGCGGCGACGAAGTTGGGACACAAAAGTGGCGACGAGGATGGGATACAAAAGTGGCGACGAGGAGTGATAGAACCTTGGACCAGCCCGCTTGCAGCAGCCAGACAGCAGCAGTCGGAGCACGCATAAATTGCTCCCGCCCACCCACCCTTATTATAAGAATTTTGGGGGAACATTTTCAGTTACGTGTTTTGTGGACTTTTTTGTTGCAGAGCGTCCTCTTTCATATTGCATTTGTGTTTTGTTATAAGTTACTTGTATACGCGGCGCCTAATCGGTCAGCATGGCCACTACCCCGAACCCAAACTTAATGGAAATTATTCAGTTACAGACGGCGCAAATATCACAACTTCTCCAGGCAGTGGCGCACTTGACGACAACTCAACAACAGCCGTCGCATCAGCAGCCCACACCTGCCGCCGCACCGCTTCCGACGTTCCGCCAGTACAACGAACGTGAGGAAGAATGGAGTGACTATTTCGCGCAGTTTCAAGAACTCGTCGCGGCTCATCAACTTACAGGTCAGACTGTTAAGCATCTTTTATTGTCTGTGGTGGGCCCCAAAACTTTCGTGTTACTGCAAAAACTATTCCCTCACGCATCTCCTCGTGATGTAGACTTTGAACAAATTGTAGATGCACTGAATGCTCATTATGAGCGAAAAGTTCTTGTAGCCGCTGCACGATACCGATTTTTCAGACTTAAAAAATTACCGCAGCAATCACACCAAGAGTGGATTACGGAATTGAAGGGCTTAACCCGCCAATGTAAATTTACTTGCTCTTGTGGACTTTCGTATAGTGACGTGATGTTGAGGGATGCGATTACGCAGAATATTCAGGACCCCAGAATTAGAGCAGCAATTCTGAAACAGTCTGACCCCTCCTTAGACAGTGTACTGCAGCTTATAGAAGCGCATGATACTTTTGACTTAGCTGATGTAGAAATGCAAAGCCATAGTGTAAATTCAGTGCGCCGCAACGGACGCTTTCCTAGCCGTAGTTCTCAGTATAGCACTAGTGATTCTTATTTTTCTACCGGCCGTGCTGAACAGACAGTGAACAGTAGCCAGAGTAAAAGTGCGACGCAAAGGTCGCCCCGTAGTGTTAGACACAGTAATTTGCATAACGGGCGCCAACGCTCATTTCAGAAAAATGTTCGTAAGTCTTGCCCCCAGTGTGTGTCTCGCCACAAGCGTGCTCATTGCCCTAGTCGCAACGCAACCTGTTATCAATGTGGTAAATCGGGACATGTGCAGTCTGTGTGTATGCAAATTAAAAACTCAAAGAACAGTAACGTTAGAAACGGTGCTTCGCGGAGTGCGAGAACAGTTAATTCTGTAAATATCATACACGCTGTAAACTTGAACAGTGCTTTCCTTGGATCTCCATTGCAAGAAAGTAGTTCTGCGCCTATGGCAAAACTATATAGTGCACCACGTAGTAAGCGCCGACGAGCGCGTAAAACAGTGCAACGGACACGGGTTCGGGACAAGCAAAATGACTATGAACAGTGCATTCCTGTAGTGAAAATAGTGCCTCCTGCAACTGCTCCTTGTAATAGTGCCCAGTACTGTGTAGATAGTGCCAGTAGACTTGTTGTAGATACTGAAAATAATTTTAGTGCAGTAGCCTCGCATTGCGCGGACGCCGATCCGGCGGTAGTGTCATCTAGTGACAGTGTGGTTAATCCGCTGCGTGCCGAGTCTGCGCCGCTTACTTCACTACGCGGCCCGCGCAGACGCAGCAAACAAACCGTAGCAGACGTTGCCCACATTCGCGCACCTGTCGAGCGCCGCAAGCAAAAACTTTTTGTGAATCTTTCGATTGACAATAAGACTGTGCAATTTCAGCTTGATACTGGTTCCGCTGTCACATTAATAAATAAAGATACTTATGAACTTCTGGGTTCGCCAAAATTGTCGCCGTCACAGCAAGTGTTAACAGCTTATACAGGTCAAAATATTCCCGTGCTCGGAACGTGTAGCCTGCCCGCCTCTTTTCAAGGTGTAACAAAAACAGTTGCTTTTGTAGTTCTTCAGGCCAAATCGACACAGAACATTTTTGGACTAGATGCTTTTGACTTGTTTGGTTTATCAATTCAAAGAGATGTGCTTCAAATTTCGTCAATAGTGCCTCAGGATAAAATCAGTGCATTGTGTGACAAATATAGTGACCTGTTTTCGCCGGAACTAGGTTGTGCAAAAGACTTCGTGGCACATGTAACTTTAAAAGGATCTGCAGTTCCAAAATTTCGTAAAGCTAGACCAGTGCCTATCGCATTGCGTGATACAGTTGCCGAAGAACTTAAACGTTGGCAAGATAGTGGGGTGATTTCTCCTGTTTCTGCGAGTCAGTGGGCCTCGCCTATAGTAATTATACCCAAGCCGACAGGAAAACTTCGTCTCTGTGCGGACTTCAAATCTACAGTCAACAGTCAAACAATTGTAGACACTTACCCCCTGCCCAGACCTGACGAACTAATGGACAAATTAGGACAGTCTCGCTTCTTTTCTAAGATTGATTTAGCAGAGGCATACTTACAAATTCCACTTGATGACGAGTCAAAAAAGTATTTCGTCATTAATACTCACATGGGCCTTTTTCAATTTCAACGCCTACCCTTTGGCAGTTCTTCCGCTCCCGCTATTTTTCAGCGTTTTTTGGAACAGCTGACAGTTTCTGTACCGTGTTGTTCGAACTATTTAGATGATATTGTGGTATCCGGACGTACAGTTGAAGAACATTTAGCAAACCTGGAGTGCCTTTTCAAAGTTTTGACTGCAGCAGGTCTACGTTGCAATAAAGCAAAGTGTTCGTTTTTTCAAACTGAAATAGAGTACCTAGGCCATGTGATTAATGCCCAAGGAATTCATCCCTTACAGTCACATCTTCGAGCAATCAAAGATTTGCCTCCTCCTAAGAATGTACACGAATTGCAAGCAGTAATGGGAAAGCTGAACTATTATTTCAGGTTTATTCCCAATGCCTCTCAGATTGCAGCTCCACTGCATCACTTACGTAGGAAGAATGTTCCTTTTGTATGGTCTAAAGATTGTCAGGTTGCCTTTGACAAACTAAAGTCTGCACTACTCAGTGATGCATGTTTGATTCCCTTTGACCCACAGAAGCCTGTAGTGTTAGCAGTTGACGCCTCGTCGTATGGTCTGGGCGCTGTAATCTCACATCGTATTGGATGTCACGATCGTCCTATTGCCTTTGCATCCAAGCTACTGACGCCGACGCAACAGAATTACAGTCAGATAGAAAAGGAGGCCTTAGCAATCATTTACGGCGTCGCAAAGTTTCATCATTATCTCTATGGCAGAAAATTCTATTTGTTGACAGACCACAAGCCTCTCACGTCGTTGTTCTCACCCACAAAGCCAATTCCGCCACGTACGGCACAAAAGCTTCAGAGATGGTCCTTGATATTGTCAAATTATCAGTATGAGATTTTGTACCGACCTACCACTAAACATGCCAACGCGGACACACTTTCCCGACTTCCGGTTGGCCAGGATGTATCATTTGATTCTTCAGAAATGGCATGTTGTCAGATAGACTCCAGAGATGCTTCCGCTGTCGCAGACTTTCCTTTGAACTCTCGTCGGGTTGCACAGGAAACAGCTGCGGATGCAGACCTAAGTGTGGTAGCACGTTTTGTTCGCTCAGGGTGGCCTGCCAGAGCCAAAGACATTGATCGGCCTCTGGTTCGACGTTATTTTGCACAACGTCATGCATTATCTTTAAGTCAGGGTGTACTGTTGTTGCATACCGACAACGACCAAGCAAGAGTGATTGTTCCTCGTTCCCTGCAACGAGAAGTGTTACGCCTCCTGCATCAAGGACATTGGGGCATTGTTAGGACAAAGCAACTGGCCAGACGTCATTGTACCTGGGTTGGTATGGACGCTCAGATAGAGAGCATGACATCACAGTGTACAGTTTGTGCGGAGCATCAGGCGGCTCCTCCACAGCGTTTCTCAGACTGGCCACGCCCCAAGGGACCATGGCAACGTTTACATATTGACTTTGCCGGACCTTTCTGGAATACGCGCTGGTTAATTGTTGTAGACGCTTTCAGCAAGTTTCCTTTTGTGATTGCCATGAACTCAACGACGGCGTCTAGTACAATCAGTGCCTTAACATCAGTGTTTTGCATCGAAGGCTTGCCTGAAACTATCGTCAGTGACAATGGACCTCAGTTTGTTAGTGCGGAATTTCAACAGTTTTGTCGTGTGAATGGCATTCAGCATATCACCACCGCACCTTTTCACCCTCAGTCCAATGGTGAAGCAGAACGTTTCGTTCGAACATTCAAGTCTCACATGGAGAAGATGAAAGGTCAGCACTCCAGGCAGCAAGCTCTTCAAATTTTCCTGTCTACGTATCGGTGCATGCCACGTGACGGCCCGTCTCCTGCCGAGCTGCTACACGGCCGCCGTCACCGCACTCTCCTTCACCTGCTGCAGCCTCCCACGCACCGAGTCGGTCCGTATGGCGCTACGCGTTTTCAGGTTTCTACGCCGGTGCTGTACAGGGTGTTTGCTGGAAACAAGAAGAAACTATGGCTGCCGGGCACCATTCAACGCGTGCTTGGTCGCAATATGTATATTGTACGGACTTCCACAGGGTCGGAGCTGCGGCGCCACGCAAACCAATTGCGCTTGCACAGGCCGCGCGATCCTGTCTCCGGTTTCTTGATTGCAGACCCAGTTCACCGCCAGGGAGCACAGCCACATCGTTCGTCCCCGAACTACGACATCCCTATGGACGTCGACGCATCTCCGCCGCAGTCGTCGCCGCCGCTGTCGCCGCCGCAGATGACAGCGTCACCGAGAGGGACTCCGGGACCGTGCGGGCCCTCCCAGCTTGGGCCACGCACCTCAGAAGAAGATGACCTGCTCCATCTGGGCGGGGGTGTGCGCCCTTCCCCAGGTTTTGGCGGGTTTCCTGGAGGATCTCAAGGCGGATGCCGGGGCGCGGACGGCGTCTCGATCCCGACCTCAGCTACGACGCCCGTCCCACCAGTAACGCCCCCGCCCAGGCCCTCCTCCCAGTGCCGTCGCCGTGGCCCTCAGCCCTACGCCACGACGGCGCGGCGGTTTGGGGGGGAGGGGTGTGGTGTCGCACATGTACAAAGTGCGCGCCACTTACTTTCGCCGCGCGCCGCCATGCACGCACGGCGCGGCGTTCTCACGACGACAGCCACGAGCGCCCTCTGCGACAACGCCGCTCGTGGCCACCACTGAAAGACAACGGTCACTTCGGACTGAGATAGCAACGAGTTAGGACCTTCGTAATCAGATAGGCACCAGTGAGGACTTTGCTATTGTACAGGCACTAGGCAGGCCTCTAACAACTATGTATCAACATTCTGCAGTACTATGTAAAAGTTAAGTATTGTTACATTCTGCGCAATATATCTCTTTCTAATTTACTCGAGTGTTTATAGTTTCTGGCTGCTCCCCTCCGTACCTGCACTAGCGTGTCGGTCTCATTCCACTCGGCCACCGACACCTACGACGAGGCTGGGACACAAAAGCGGCGACGAAATTGGGACACAAAAGTGGCGACGAGGATGGGATACAAAAGGGCGCATGCGGTTGGCAATGGTCAACACATGCAGGAGGGTGCATGCGGTTGGCGGTGGTCAACACAGGCAGTTGGGTGCATGCGGTTGGCAGTGGTCAACACATGCAGGAGGGTGCATGCGGTTGGCGGTGGTCAACACAGGCAGTCGGGTGCATGCGGTTGGCAGTGGTCAACACATGCAGGAGGGTGCATGCGGTTGGCGGTGGTCAACACATGCAGGAGGGTGCATGCAGTTGGCGGTAATCAACACATGCAGGAGGGTGCATGCAGTTGGCGGTGGTCAACACAGGCAGTCAGGTGTATGCGATTGGCAGTGGTAAACACTTGCAGGAGGGTGCATGCGGTTGGCGGTGGTCAACACAGGCTGTCAGGTGCATGCGGTTGGCAGTGGTCAACACATGCAGGAGGGTGCATGTGGTTGGCGGTGGTCAACACAGGCAGTCGAGTGCATGCGGTTGGCAGTGGTCAACACATGCAGGAGGGTGCATGCGGTTGGCGGTGGTCAACACAGGCAGTCGGGTGCATGCGGTTGGCAGTGGTCAAGGTCAACACATGTAGGAGGGTGCATGTGGTTGGCGGTGGTCAACACATGCAGGAGGGTGCATGCGGTTGGCGGTGGTCAACACAGGCAGTCGGGTGCATGCGGTTGGCAGTGGTCAACACATGCAGGAGGGTGCATGTGGTTGGCAGTGGTCAACAGAGGCAGTCGGGTGCATGCAGTTGGCAGTGGTCAACACATGCAGGAGGGTGCATGTGGTTGGCGGTGGTCAACACAGGCAGTCGGGTGCATGCGGTTGGCAGTGGTCAACACATGCAGGAGGGTGCATGCGGTTGGCGGTGGTCAACACAGGCAGTCGGGTGTATGCGGTTGGCAGTGGTCAACACATGCAGGAGTGTGCATGTGGTTGGCGGTGGTCAACACAGGCAGTCGGGTGCATGCGGTTGGCAGTGGTCAACACTTGCAGGAGGGTGCATGCGGTTGGCGGTGGTCTTCACAGGCAGTCGGGTGCATGCGGTTTGCAGTGGTCAACACATGCAGGAGGGTGCATGCATTTGGGGGTGGTCAACACAGGCAGTCGGGTGTATGCGGTTGGCAGTGGTCAACACATGCAAGAGGGTGCATGTGGTTGGCGGTGGTCAACACAGGCAGTCGGGTGCTTGCGGTTGGCAGTGGTCAACACATGCAGGAGGGTGCATGCGGTTGGCGGTGGTCAACACAGGCAGTCAGGTGCATGCGGTTGGCAGTGGTCAACACATGCAGGAGGGTGCATGCGGTTGGTGGTGGTCAACACAGGCAGTCGGGTGCATGTGGTTGGCAGCGGTCAACACATGCAGGAGGGTGCATGCGGTTGGCGATGATCAACACAGGCAGTCGGGTGCATGCGGTTGGCAGTGGTCAACACATGCAGGAGGGTGCATGCGGTCGGCAGTGGTCAACACAGGCAGTCAGGTGCATGCGGTTGGCAGTGGTCAACACATGCAGGAGGGTGCATGCGGTTGGCGGTGGTCAACACAGGCAGTCAGGTGCATGCGGTTGGCAGTGGTCAACACATGCAGGAGGGTGCATGTGGTTGTCGGTGGTCAACACAGGCAGTCGGGTGCATGCGGTTGGCAGTGGTCAACACATGCAGGAGGGTGCATGCGGTTGGCGGTGGTCAACACAGGCAGTCGGGTGTATGCGGTTGGCAGTGGTCAACACATGCAGGAGGGTGCATGTGGTTGGCGGTGGTCAACACAAGCAGTCGGGTGCATGCGGTTGGCAGTGGTCAACACATGCAGGAGGGTGCATGCGGTTGGCGGTGGTCAACACAGGCAGTCGGGTGCATGCGGTTGGTGGGGGTCAACACATGGAGGAGGGTGCATGCGGTTGGTGGTGGTCAACACAGGCAGTCGGGTGCATGTGGTTGGCAGCGGTCAACACATGCAGGAGGGTGCATGCGGTTGGCGATGGTCAACACAGGCAGTCGGGTGCATGCGGTTGGCAGTGGTCAACACATGCAGGAGGGTGCATGCAGTTGGCGGTGGTCAACACAGGCAGTCGGGTGCATGCGGTTAGCAGTGGTCAACACATGCAGGAGGGTGCATGCGGTTGGCGGTGGTCAACACAGGCAGGCGGGTGCGCGCGGTTGATGGTGGTCAAAACAGCCAGGCGAGTGCGCACAGTTGGCGGTGGTCAACAAAGGCAGCCGGATGCACTCGGTTGGCAGTGATCAACACAGGCTGGTAGGTGCGCGCGGTTGGCGGTAGTCAACACAAGCAGATGAGTGCACGCGGTTTGTGGTGGTCAACAAAGGCAGGCGTGTGCACAACGTTGGCAGTGGACAACACAGGCAGGAGGGTGCGCGTGGTTGGCGGTGGTCAAAACAGGCAGGCGAGTGCGCACGGTTGGTGGTGGTCGACACAGGTAGGAGGGTGCATGTGGTTGGCGGTGGTCAACACAGGCAGTCGGGTGCGCACGGTTGGTGGTGGTCAACAAAGGCAGGCAAGTGCGTGAGGTTGGCGGTGGTCAACATAGGCAGGCAAGTGCGCGAGGTTGGCGGTGGTCAACACAGGTAGGCAAGTGCGTGAGGTTGGCGGTGGTCAACGCAGCCAGGCAAGTGCGCGAGGTTGGCGGTGGTCAACACAGGCAGGCAAGTGCGCGAGGTTGGCGGTGGTCAACACAGGCAGGCGGGTGCACGCGGTTGGCGGTTGTCAACAAAGGCAGGCAAGTGCGTGAGGTTGGCGGTGGTCAACACAGGCAGGCTAGTTCGCGAGGTTGGCGGTGGTCAACACAGGCAGGCGGGTGCGCGCGGTTGGCAGTGGTCAACAAAGGCAGGCAAGTGCGTGAGGTTGGCGATGGTCAACACAGGCAGGCAAGTGCGCGAGGTTGGCGGTGGTCAACACAGGCAGGCAACTGCGCGAGGTTGGCGGTGGTCAACACAGGCAGGCAAGTGCGCGAGGTTGGCGGTGGTCAACACAGGCTGGCGGGTGCACGCGGTTGGTGGTGGTCAACAAAGGCAGGCAAGTGCTTGAGGTTGGCGGTGGTCAACACAGGCAGGCAAGTGCGCGAGGTTGGCGGTGGTCAACACAGGCAGGCAAATGCGTGAGGTTGGCGGTGGTCAACACATGCAGGCAAGTGCGCGAGGTTGGCGGTGGTCAACACAGGCAGGCAAGTGCGCGAGGTTGGCGGTGGTCAACACAGGCAGGCAAGTGCGCGAGGTTGGCGGTGGTCAACACAGGCAGGCATGTGCGCGAGGTTGGCGGTGGTCAACACAGGCAGGCAAGTGCGCGAGGTTGGCGGTGGTCAACACAGGCTGGCGGGTGCACGCGGTTGGCGGTGGTCAACAAAGGCAGGCAAGTGCGTGAGGTTGGCGGTGGTCAACACAGGCAGGCAAGTGCGCGAGGTTGGCGGTGGTCAACACAGGCAGGCAAGTGCGCGAGGTTGGCGGTGGTCAACACAGGCAGGCAAGTGCGCGAGGTTGGCGGTGGTCAACACAGGCTGGCGGGTGCACGCGGTTGGCGGTGGTCAACAAAGGCAGGCAAGTGCGTGAGGTTGGCGGTGGTCAACACAGGCAGGCAAGTGCGCGAGGTTGGCGGTGGTCAACACAGGCAGGCAAATGCGTGAGGTTGGCGGTGGTCAACACATGCAGGCAAGTGCGCGAGGTTGGCGGTGGTCAACACAGGCAGGCAAGTGCGCGAGGTTGGCGGTGGTCAACACAGGCAGGCAAGTGCGCGAGGTTGGCGGTGGTCAACACAGGCAGGCAAGTGCGTGAGGTTGGCGGTGGTCAACACAGGCAGGCAAGTGCGCGAGGTTGGCGGTGGTCAACACAGGCAGGCAAATGCGTGAGGTTGGCGGTGGTCAACACATGCAGGCAAGTGCGCGAGGTTGGCGGTGGTCAACACAGGCAGGCAAGTGTGCGAGGTTGGCGGTGGTCAACACAGGCAGGCAAGTGCGCGAGGTTGGCGGTGGTCAACACAGGCAGGCGGGTGCGCGCGAATAGCGCGAGCTGGGTTTCACACGAACGCCTTTTTTGAAACCCATGCTGATTCCTAAAAGGCAGATTTCTAGTCGCGAGGAATGTCATTATATTCGAACATAATACATGTTCCAAAATTCTACAACTGACCGACGTTAAAGATATAGGCCTTTAGTTCTGCACATCTGTTCGATGACCCTTCTTGAAAACGGGGATGACGTGAGCCATTTTCCAATCTTTCGGAACGATATGCTGTTCTAGAGACCTACGATACACCACTGCTAGAAGGGGGCCCGTTCTTTCATGTACTCTGTGTAAAAACGAACTGGTATCGCATCAGGCCCTGCGGCCTTTCCTCTTTTGAGCGATTTTAATTGATTTTCTATCCCTCTGTCAGTTATTTTGATTTCTGCCATTTTGTAATCTGTGCGGCAATCTAGGGAAGGAACTACGGTGCAATCTTCCTCTGTGAAACAGCTTTGGAAAAATACATTTAGTAATTCTACCTTTAGCGTGTCATCCTCTGTTTCAATGCCATTTACGTCACAGAGTGTCTGGACACTTTGTTTTGATCTACCTGCCGCTTTGACATAAGACCAAAATTTCTTAGGATTTTCAGCCAAGTCAGTACAAAGAACTCTACTTTCGAATTCGTTGAACGCCTCTCGCATAGCCCTCCTCAAGCAACATTCCGCTTCGTATAATTTTTGTTTGTCTACAGGGCTTTGGCTACGTTTATGTTTGCAGTGAAGTTCCCTTTGCTTCCGTAGCAGCTTTCTAATTCGGTTGTTGTACACGGTGGCTCCCTTCCATCTCTTACGACCTTACTAGGTACATACACATATAATGCATATTGTACGATGGCTTTGAACTTAGTCCACTGTTCCTCAACACCATCTGTACTTAAGATAAAACTTCTAAGCTGATCCGTCAAGTACTCCGAAATCTCCTTTTTGTCACTTTTTCCGAACAGAAAAATCTTCCTACATTTTTCAATATTTCTATTTACGGCTGAAATTACCGATGCTGTAACCGCTTTATGATCGCTGATTCCCTGTTCCGCATTAACTGTTCCGAATAGTTCGTGTCTGTTTGTTACCAGGTCTAATATGTTGTCACCACGAGTTGGTTCTCTGTTTAACTGCTCAAGGTAGTTTTCAGATAATGCACTCAAAACAATTTCACCGGATTCTTTGTCCCTGCCATCTGTAATGAACATTTGTGTCTTCCAATCTACATCAGGTAAATTAAAATCTCCTCCCAAAACTATAGCATGATCGGGAAATCTACTCGCAATATCTTCTAAATTATCCTTCAGGTGTTCTGCCACAAAAGCTGCTGAGCCAGGAGGCCTATAGAAGCAACCTATTACCATGTTCGAGCCTACTTTAACCGTGACCTTCACCCAAATTACTTCACACTTCGGTTCTCCGTCTATTTCCTTCGATACTAGTGCACTTTTGATCGCTATAAATATGCCTCCCCCTTCACTGTCCAGCCTATCTCTGTGGTAAACATTCCAGTCTAAGTTTAGAATCTCATGTTTATATCTGGTGTTTATATTTCATGTATTTTGGTTCTTTTGAAGAGCTTTTCGATATAACACAAGACATTCTGACACTTGAAAATCCTGAAAGGATACCTGGTACTACGACAGAACATGTAGCAGTAATGTTCAGGTAAGAATATGAGTAAGTGTACGGAAAGCGACTAACATAAAATAATTCATAGCTTTACTGCAATATATTCTTATAGCAGTAGATACTGTACGTTTGTATTGTATTACAACTTAATTCATTGTTTTTTATGCAAATACAATAAAGTACAAGGAAAATACGAGTATTTTATTTGCGCTGCCTTCTTGCCGTGCCTTCAAATGTATTTCGCGGTTCTTGTAGTCTCCATATGTGAGGTCTTTTTTGAACTTGGCTAAATCGATGTCAAAAGACACTTTGGAGACTCGAGTTACCACGGCAGTGGAATTCTGCGGCGGAAGTGAGGTATTGTGCTTGCGCCGCACGCGGTATCCGCAGCCCTGTGCACGCACAGCTCGTCTCTCCGGACTGAACTGCCGCGGGCGGCTGCGCCCACTGCGGGCCACCCGACGAGTGGCTGCCGACCGCCCGACTGGCGCCCGAGTGCGCAGCGGGCCTCGACAGTACACGAAGGCGCCAAAATGTGTGAATGTTGGCAGTTCGCGACTGCAGCGCTGCCAAGCGGCTGGGTCGTAAAAACATACCGCGGAACGATTGAGTAATGAATGTATATTTGGAGCGAAACAGCACATTCAAAATTCTTCGTATTTAAAAGCTTTTGTGACACTAAAAATTGTAGCAACTAACAAAAATGTAATTCGGAAATCTCTCATTTGCAAAGGATGCTCAGAAGTAAGAATAACAAGTGTACATTTACGGTGGTTTGTTATACTTATAGGCATACAACTATATATTTTACAATTTAATCACGTCCAATCTTCTGCTCTTAATCAGGATCTCAAATACTTGACACTATTTCATAATATTGTCGAGTTGAAATGAAAGCAGGCTTGACTTCAGCCGCGGTGGAGTAGCCGAGCGGTCGAAAGCGTCTCGCTGCGGAGCCCGCGGTTGCTCGCCGTGAAGGTTCGAGTCCTCCCTGGGGCATGGGCGTGTATGTTGTCTTTAGGTTAGTTTACCTAGGTTTAAGTAGTTTGTAAGCTAAGAACTGATGACCACGCAGTTTGGTCCGATAGATTTACAAACATTTGAACATTTGAATTTGCTTGACTTCGAAGGCAGGGTTGTCAACTGAACACAGCGCTTATAGCAGGTGTATTGCGAACTGAAACGTACACGAAGCTCTGACTGCCTATCGGGAATAGTGCTCTGCTATTTATACACAGTCAGAATGAACCAGCAATAGGAAGAATAGTTAACGTAAGAAACAAATACAAATTACAAGTGAACATAACAAACATTTAGAACATTCTGGAAATGTCAATTACAAAGGAATAAATTTTTGCCGGTGGACGGGATTGAACCGACGACCTTCAGCACCGCAATCCGTGATGCTATCCCCTGTGCCACGCCAGCAGTCGTTTACCGTGTGGTATCGCGGCATTGCTCCCTCTTCTGAAAAAAAAAAAAAAAAAACAACGACCTGCTGTTAGGTTCCCTTTGGAGCCAACTGCAATAACCTGGATCATGATCTTGTCATGGGTCCTCGGTATGGCAGTTCTGGAGAATCCTTTCCTTCTGCACGATTATCGACGACAGACGTTCTTGTCGTGGCTTTATCAGTATCATTACCGTCCTTGATCAAGAGGCCATTTTCGCCTATCTGCTTTTCAGGATAGTATTAAGGCTTCATGCAAATGACGTGAACAATCTCTTTGTTTTTGTCGTTTCGACGACGGCTCATATCCTCAACTTTGTGTGTGACGTCTGACAGGCATCGTATGACACGATACGGACCAAAGTATCGCTTCAATAACTTTTCTGATAGTCCAACTCTCCGTATACAACTGGTCGGTGCTTGTCGTTATACCGCTGACGGTCCTTCTCCTGGGCGACCAGTGTCCGTATGCAAGCCAGCTGCCTTCCTTCTTCGACGCTGGTGATTAGCTGTTTCACATAGTCATCCTGAGTGTCGTCCGGCTGGAACGGAAAAAGCGTACCCATTGTCGTTTCAGCTTCACGGCTGTAGAAGAGGAAAAACGGCGTGAAGCCTGTAGTATCTTGTCGTGCGGTATTATAAGCAAATGTCACGACTGGCAGTATTGTATCCCAATCCTTCTGCTCAACATCGACGTACATTGGCAGCATATGTGCTAACGTCTTGTTAAAACGTTCTGTAAGACCATTTGTCTGAGGATGGTATGCAGTTGTCATTATGTAAACAATGTCGAAACGTGACATTATCTCTGATACTAGTTTTGACTAGAATACTTTTCCATGATGAGATATCATCACACGTGGTGCTCCATGCTTCAAAATAATGTCTTCTACAAGGAATTTTGCGATTTCTGGAGCTTCTGCAGTCGGCACAGGTTTTGTGACAGCGTAGCGTGTAAGGTAGTCAGTCCATCGGTTACCGGTTGTCGACTTCGGGCACCTCCGTAAAAGATCGATCCCAACCCGGTGGAATGGAGCTGCTGCAGGTGGAATCGGTACGAGATGCCCTGGAGGTAATTGCGGCACATGCTTCCGTCGCTGGCAGTCTTTACAGTGACTCACATAGTGCTTGACAGATCAGTAGAGACGTTTCAGTTGTACCTGTGTCTGATTATGTCTAGGAATCCCAGATGACCGGATATTGGAGTATCGTGAAAATACTTGAGAATAGCTGTCTGGAGATGAGCTCGAATGACAAGTAGCCATTTGGGGACCAGTGGATCGCAGTTGCTTTATACAATGTCTCGTTTATCAGCTGGAACTCTCTATTGGTTGGTTAACCTTTCTCCAAGGCCTCTATTGCTTTTAATAGTGCTGTATCTTCCCGATGTTCAGCTGTAACGTCATCTTCATCTTCATCTCGAAAGGCAGTCGGCATCCTTCTGTTTGCGCCCGTTCTTGAGTACCACTGTGGCGTTGTACTCTTGGAGTCTTAGTGCCCATCTTGCTAGTTGACCTGATGGTTCCTCCAAGCAAATGAATGATGGTCTGTCACAACAGTGAATGGTATGCCGAATAAATACGGCCGGAACTTGTTAATAGCCCAGATAACTGCTAGACATTCTTTCTCAGTTGTAGAGTAGTTTATCACGGACTTTGAGAGTACTCTTGATGCAAAGGCTGTCACCTTTTCAGCACCTTCCTGAACTTGTACTAGCACTGCAACAATACCAAAACCACTGGCGTCTGTGTGAATTTCAGTTTCCGCATTCTCGTCGTACAAGGCTAGAAAGTGTGCGGAAGTTATAGCCTCCTTAAGGGCCCGGAAATGTCTCATCGCAGTAAAACGTGGCGTCCCCGTGCAGAAGTTCTTGCAATGGACGTGCCATGTTCCAAAATCCCTTTATGACACGTCACAGCCCGAGATAACTTCTGACATCACGAATGTGCCGAGGAGTTGGAAATTCTTTGACTACCCTTACTTTATATGGATAGGACTGACACCATCTCCGTTGACTAGGTGCCCTAGGATTTTTATCTCTTTGGCGACGAAGAGGTACTTCTTTGGGTTTAGGCGGAGTCCTGCATTCTGAACACACTTCAACACAGTTGACAGGCGAATCAGATGTTCTTCAAATGTTTTCGAGAAAACTACAATAGCAAAGACACGTCGTCCATTTAAATTGTAGAAGCAAGCTGTCCATCATGCGGTCAAACGTGGCCGGAGCACTACATAATCCAAATGGCATTACTTTGAATTCATAGAGGCCGTCAGGTATAATTAAAGTTGTCTTTTCCCTGTCAGCTTCGTCAACCTCGATTTGCCAGTAACTGCCTACATGCCCATAGTTGCGAAGTATGTAGCTCCTTTCAAGCAGTCTACGGTGTCGTCAATGCGCGGCAGTAGGTAGACATCTTTCTTTGTGATTTTGTTCAGCCGCCGATAGTCGACACAGAATCGCCAAGTGCCACCATTATTCTTTACGAGGACCACCGGAGACGACCAAGGACTCTCTGAAGATTAAATAATGTCATCGGGCAACATCTTCTCTAGTTTCTCCCCAATTATCCGTCTTTCAGCTGGCGACACTCTATACGAACGTCGGCTAATTGGTGGAGGTCCCCAGTATTGATGCGGTGCCTTATCGTGGGCCGTTTCATGTGACTTTTCTCCTGCTGAGGTGTGAATGCACACGAAAATTGGCGTAGTATAGCTATCACCCAATGGCGATGTTCCTTTGTCAGTCCGGGCCCTATTGGCAGTTCCACGATTGTTTCCTCCAGCGCGTTGTCAGTACTAACAGCAGAACATGGGTCTTCATTGATGACGTTGAGCTCACCGTCCTGGATTAGTTCAGTTGTCCCGATACACATTTCTTTGGGGATACGTTGTCACTGCTCGTGACAATTAGTGATCTAAATCTCTTTTCGACCAACGGTAATGCTTATGACAACCACTGGTGTGTAAATTTCTTTGGTGAGCCTGATAAACATTTTACTATCGACAAGCACTTCACAGTTTAGTCGGTCATCTGTGTTTGTGACTGCAACTCTCCTCATCGTCAACGGCTGGATAGTCACAATGTCAACGACAAATAACTTCCCAGAAAATTCTGTATTACGTGTACCCATCGGAACAACTTCTTCATTTTGCAGCTCAGATTTTCCACAGTGAATGATAGCTTCGGATGCCTGAAAGAAGTCTCATCCGAGGATGGCATTGTGACTACATTCTGTTAAAACGACAAATTCAAAGGCGGGATACTGTTGCTGATGGTTATTCTTACGACACAATTTCCTGCCGGTTGAACGTTCTTTCTATTCGCGACCTTCAGGACAGCTGCCCCCGTATCTTAGAACAATTGTCTTCTTTAGTGTGCTGCGGTAATTATCCGACAATACAGAGAAAGAAGCTCTTGAATCAACAAGTGCCAGGACAGGATGGCTATCGATTATGACATCGACGAGAATTCCCTACAGCTTAGCGACTGTCGTCCATGGAGGATGTTCAACTGCGGCGGCCTCACCTCCGAATATCGTCGCCTCGCTTAGTTTTCCTGAGGGCGGCTGTTAGGGAAGCGGCTGGTACCTCTGTACGGCGACGGTGAACAGCAGCGGCGCGTCGGGGACCGACCTCGTCTAGGGTACGGCGATGGGCTTCTTCCCATAGGTCGACTGAACTCATCACTAGGTGACCGGCTGAGATAGAACTGCTCTAATGGCTGACGTCTTGCAGCAAAATAATAGTCGCATACTCGCCTTTTCTCTCTGCAGTAGCGTCCGACATGGCCAGGGTGCCCACAGTGGTGTGTTGTCGTCTGTCCTCCGGAAGTCTGTTCTCTGTAGGCCGTCATAGTAGCCGGGGAAGTCCGTTGTGGCCGCGTCGGCCGTCTCATGGGCTGCCGTTTGGCGGCTGCAGCGTAAGTCAAAGCAGGGCGACGCCATTCTTCACGTAGGGTGCGACTGTTGGGGCAGACAGGATGTCTGAAATACATCTTCCTCAGCGGCGTCGGCTCCCTCGTGGCTTAAAGAGCTTACATCCATTGCCATAATCTGATGCTCGCTCGGTCTAATAGTCCCGGCTGCCATAAACTGCTGTAACTCTTCTCTCACAATATGTCGTATGAGATAAACGAAGTCATACTGGTCTTCCACAACGGCCATAGGGACATCATTGGGGAGTTCGTCATACTTACTGCATCCAACCCTCTTGTGTTGCATCTCTTCAACACGCTGGCACCACTTGATGAACTCTTCTGTTGCAGCGACGTCTTTTATCAGAAGAGCTTCTGCTATATCCTCCATCAGGCGAATCATTTTGTCGGCCTCAGTCATATTCGGATTCACTGTGTTACACAGGGCCAGAACATTCGGTATGTACGACTGTGTCGGCTCACCATGTCGTTGGGCCCGGTTCTTCAGTTGTTCTTCCGATGAGCGGATTTGTCGCTGGCCGTCTCCAAATGTCTTCTTAAGTTGTCAGGAACGTTTCCCAGTCATTCAACTTGTCTTCGTTTTTTTCTTACCATTGCTAGGCTGTTCCGTTCCGTTCAGGTAGAAATAAACGTTGCCAAGCACATGATCCCATCTGTTATACTTGGCGACTCGGTCGAACCCTTTTAGCCATATGTTGGGGTCCTGTCCAGTGTCTCCAGAGAACACCGACGGGTGTCTGATGTGCAGCTGGATTACTGCTGGTTCCGTGTCCATCGTTCTTCTGTTGATACGGACTTTCGAAAGGATGTACTCGATATATCCCATGTATTCCGGTTGTAGTTCGTGTAAGCGACGGCTTTTACGTTGCCTAATATGAGCCACGGTGATGCAGCCGATGCAAAGGATACCCGGCGCCTCCACCAAACAATGTCGCGTTAAAATGGAAGCAGGCTTGACTTCGATGTCAGAGTTGTACACTCAACACAGCACTCATACTGATAGCAGGTTTATTGCGAACTGAAACGTATACGAAGCACTGACTTTCTCTAGGGCAGAGTGTTCTGCTATTTATACACAGACAGAATGTACCAGAAATTAGAAGAATAGTTTTATTTTATTTTATTTTTTTAATTATTTATTTATTTTTATGGTTAGTTCTCTTCTCTGCGGACGCTGATTGTTTTTGTTCATTCACGTTCGATGTGTTGATGGCTCAGATTTATTATTACAGATAGCGTTGAGCCCTCTGACCGGGCGCGCTGAGCTACGGCGCCCGGTTCCTTCAGCACCGCAGTCTGTAACGCTATCCCTTGCGCCACACCGACAGACGGTTACCGAGAGGTCTCGCGGCGATATTTCTACGGTATAAACGTAATGTCTGAATGCTTCTAGTAGCAGTTAACTATTTCAGTACATTCAAACGATTGTTAAAGGGAAGTAAAAGGCGACCACTGTACGAAACAAGAGACTTATTTTATCACTAAAGTCAGTAAATGAGGTCCGTGTGAACTACTGGTTACTCCCTGCCATAATGCCTTTTTCCCTGGCCCAGACTGAGAACTGACACGTTTCAAAGTACTTCAATAACAGGAAGTTAATACTACAGTGGTCAATATACATAGCACCTCACGCGTTATTTCACACAGACATTAATAAGTTGTTGTTGTTGTGGTCTTCAGTCCGGAGACTGGTTTGATGCAGCTCTCCACCCTACTCTATCCTGAGCAAGCTTTTTCATCTCCCCATAAGAACGGCAACCCGCATCGACTTGAATCTGCTTACTATACGCGTCTCTTGGTCTTCCTCTGCGATTTTTACCCCACACACTTCCCTCCAATGCTAAATTTACGCTTCCTCGATGTCTAAGAATGTGTCCTACCAAGCGATCCCTTCTTTTCGTCAGGGTGTGACAAAAATTCCTTTTCTCACCAATTCTGTTCAGTACCTCTTCATTAGTTATGCGATCTACCCACCTAATCTTCAGCATTCTTCTGTAGCACCACATTTCAAAAGCCTCTATCCTCTTCGTGTCCGCACTGCTTATCGTCCATGTTTCACTCCCGTACAAGGCAACACTCCGCACAACTGCCTGCAGAAAGGTCTTCCTTACACTTAAATTAATATTCGATGTTAGCAAATTTTTCTTTTTCAAAAATGCTTTTCTTCCCATTGCCATTCTGCATTTCATATCCTCTGTACTACGACCATCGCATGTTATTTTACTACCCAAGTAACAAAACTCATCTACCACCTTCATTGTTTCGTTAACTAATCTAATTCCTTCAGCATCGCCTGATTTTCTAAGACCGCATTCCATTTTTTTGTTTTGCTCTTGTTAATGTTCATTTTATACGCTCTCTTCAACACACTGTCCATTCCATTCAACTGCTCTTCCAGGTCCTTTGCTGTCTCTGACAGAATTACAATGTCATCAGCAAAACGAAATGTTTTTATTTCGTTCCCCTGAACTTTAATCCCTATTCCAAATTTTTCCTTGCTTTCCTTCACCGCCTGCTCGATGTACAAATTGAATAACCCTGTCATATTCGCTTCCCAACTGATGCTTCCCCTTCATGCCCGAGTCTAATAACTGTGGTCTGGCTTTTGTACAAGTAGTAAATAACTCTCCTTTCCCTGTATTAAACCCCTGCTGACTTCAGAATTTCAAAGAGTGTATTACAGTCAACATTGTCAAACGCTTTCTCCAAATCAACAAAAGCTAAAAATATAGGTTGGCCTTTCCTTAATCTAAGATAAGACGTAAAGTGAGTATTGCCTCCCGGGTTCCTACGTTCCTCCTGAATCCAAACTGATCTTCCCCGAGGTCAGCTTCTACAAGCTTTTCCATTCTCCTGTAGATAATTCGTGTTAAAATCTTGCAACCATGACTTATCAAACTGATGGTTCTTTAATTTTCACACCTGTCTGCGCGTGATTTCTTTGGAATGGGAATTATTACATTTTTCTAAAAGTCTGAGGGTATTTCGCCTGTCTCATACATCCTGCATACCAGTTCAAATAGTCTTGTCATGGCTGGCTCTCCCAGAGACTATAGTAGCTCTGAGGGTATGTGGCCTTGTTCAGACCTAGGTCTTCCAGGGCTCTGTCAAATTCATCTCTCAGTATAGTATCTTCTATTTCATCTTGATCTACTTCCTCTTCCCATCTGAGTTCTTTATATTCGTAGAGTTCCTTTTCTTGTCCCCAAATGTCTCTTTCATTTTCCTGTAGGCGGTATCTACTTTTCCCCTTCTTATACATTCTTCTACAGATTTGCATCTGGCTTCAAACCACTCCTGTTTAGCCATTTTGCACTTCCTGTCAATCTCATTTTTTATTCGTCTGTACTCCATTTTGCCTGTTTCATTTACTGCATTTTTATATTTTTTCCTTCCACCAATTAAATGTAGTATTTCCTGTGATATCCAAGGTTTTTTTGTAGGTCTTGCATTTCTACCTATTTTGTCCTCTGCTGCCTTCTCTATTTCATCTCTCAATGCTACCCATTCCTCTTCTACTGTTTTATTTCCCCCTGTTTCTGTCAATTGTTGCCTAAATCTCCCTCTGAAATTCTCCAGAACTTCACGTTCTTTCAATTTATCTAGGTCCCATCTCCTTATTTTCCTACCTTTCTGAAGTTTTTTTTTCAGTTTCAGCCTACAGTTCATGACTAACAAGTTATGGTCAGAGTCTATATCTGCCCCTTGGTATGTCTTACAGTTTATAAGTTGGTTCCGGAATCTATGTTTTACGACGTTTTACGATTATAAAATCTATCTGATACCTTCCGGTGTCTACTGGTCTTATCCAAGTATACAACCTTCTTTTGTGATCCTTCAACCACGCGTTTGTTACGATTAAATCATGTTCCGTGCAAAATTCTACCAGGCGGCTTCTTTCATTCCTTTTGCCCAGTCCATATACACCTACTATTTCCCTTCTCTTCCTTTTTCTACTACCGAATTCCAGTCTCCCGTCACAATTAAGTTTTCCTCTCCCTTAACTGTCAGAATAATTTCCTTTCGATCCTCATATATTTCTTCTATCTCCTGTGATTCTTGAACCAGGTGTTTGTTATAACTGAATTATGTTCTGTGCAAAATTCTACCAGGCGGCTTCCTCTTTCATTCCTTTTGTCCAGACCATATTCCAGTCTCCCATCACAATTAAGTTTTCCTCTCCCTTAATTGTCTGAATAATTTCCTTTAGCTCCTCATATATTTCTTCGACCTACTCATCGTCGGCAGAACTAGTTGGCATTAATCCTGTACTACTGTTGTCGGTGTTGGCTTCGGATCTATCTTGACAATGATAATGCGATCATTGTGCTGGTGATAATAGTTTACCTGCATTCCTATTTTCCTATTCATTATCAATCCTACTCCTGTGATACCCCCAATTGATTTTGTATTTATAATACTGTACTCGCCTGATCAGAAATCCTGTTCATTCTGACACCGAACTTCATTAATCCCCACTATATCTAACTTCAACCTATCCATTTCCCTTTTTAAATTTTCTAATTTTCCTACTCTATTAAGGGATCTAACATTCCACGCTCCGACCAGTAGAATGCCAGTGTTGTCCTTCCTGATGATCACATCCTCCTGAGTAGTCCCCGCCCGGAGATCGGAATGGGGGACTATTTTACCTCCGGAATATTTTACCCGAGAGGATGCCATCATCATATGTTCATACAGTAGAGCTGCATGTCCTCGGGTAACGGCTGTAGTTTCCCCTTGCTTTTAGCCGTTCGTATTAGCTGTGTGGCAAAGCCACATTAGCTGATGCTACAAGGCCAGCTTAGTCAATCATCCAGACTGTTGCCCCTGTAATTACTGAAAAGGCTGCTGCCCCTCTTCAGAAACCACACGTTTGTCTGGTCTCTCCACAGATACCCCTCCGCTGTGGTTGCACCTACGGTACGGCTATCTGTATCTTTGAGGCACGCAAGCCACCCCACCTCGGCAATGTCTGTGGTTCATGGGAGTGGATACTTTGTGTATGTCTTGTTAATGGTAATTTGTGTCCCTGTATATCGTTTTAAGTGTGTGTGCTCTTCTTCACTGTGCGTGAAACTAGCCCTGTTTATTTATTATTATTATTATTACAAGGTATTCTGCCTAGTGGCAGGTCCATGTCTTCGTACGGAGAATTTCTGATTCCATTGTTCCCTGTCTTCAGCTTCTTCCTTCAGTCTGTTGTATCACCTTCCATCTTTCATGTCGTCCAGATGCTGAGTCCTCTTCTTGTTGAAAGCAGCTTTGGCCATGGCGATTCTTGCTCGGATTTCGTTGGTGCAGTTGGCATCCTTTGTGATAAAACATCCCCGGCACTTGAACTGATTCACATTTTCCAGTTCCCTATTGTCAACAAATTTCTTCAATGGTTTCACACGTTTTGATATTCTCATCACTTTTGATTTTTCTATATCGATTTTCACGCCGTATTTTCTTCTCATTTCCACCAAACGGTTCATCATGTGTTGCAGCTGTCTCTGTTTTTTGGCGGGCACTACCGGGTCGTCTGCATACTTGATGGTGTTGACGAGACGTCCACCTACTTTGAAGTTTCCGCATCCTTTCAGCGCTTCTCTCGCCAGCATTTCTCCGTACAGGTTGAATAGACTTGGCGACAGAAAACATCCTTGTCTCACTCCCCTTCCTATTTCCACGCTGTTCGTTTCTCCACATTTCAGTCGTACTTTTACCCTTTGACCCAGGTACAAATTCCTAATTAGTCTCCGATCTCTCCAGTTGATACCTATCTCCTTAAGGATGTTTATTAATGTATTCCAATTGACTCTGTCAAAGGCTTTCTGCCAGTTTATAAAACACGCGCAAATTTCTTCGTTGACAGCCAAAACTCTCTCCGATAATATCCTCATCATGCCAATGGCGTCTCTAGTCCCTTTTCCTTTCCTAAAGCCAAACTGGTCTTCTGCCATCACTTCTTCAATTTTGCGTTCTAACCGTCTATTTAGCACCATTGCTATGATCTTTGCCACATGTGAGATCAGACTAATTGTTCTATAATCACTACACTTCTTGACTTGTTTTTTCTTCTCAATAGTAACCATTGTTACGTCCAAAAAGTCTGTTTAGAAAAAGCCTGTTTAGAAAGAGCTTTAGTTGCCACCTTTACTGTAAGATTTATATTGGCAATCTCCCCATTAGGTATCATTTTTATAAGACACCGTGGTAGGTGCCGACGCCGTAATTCATAGGATTTTTAGTTGCATGCAGATGCACTGTGGTGTTGATGCTCAAGGGACTAGATAATTTTGTCTAGGGTTTGTCCGTTTTTATAACAGGATGTGTGCAATTCGACCGGAAGACGGGCGTGACAGACCACTAACGAAAGGGTTCATCAAAGTTTCATTGACAATATACACCCTGGCCTATTAATAGAACCAACTTATATTTTTCAGATACGTTTTGCAGGCAAATTTTGTAAATTAAAGGACGGAGCTTGATCTGTAGAAGAGGTCAGAGTCACATTCACAAGAGGGCAGAATCACAGTTGAGAGTAATTACAAACGAAAATAAATGAGCTGAACAAAGTCAAGCCCCACGTCAAGGAACTGTCCACCCCATGTGTACCAAGAGGACACCTGAATTTCTAACATCGATAGGACGGTAAACCACTAGTTTTCCTTCTTAATTTTACAGCATGATGGTAATAATTATACGTTACATTGTAAGTCACTACCCCTTAGATAAAGATTTATTAAGCTAGTATTGTTTAACTTGTGTGGATTTCTAGTGTTTATTTTATGTGCTTCTACATTTGATCATCTGTTTCTTTCTTGTCTAGGATTGCTTGACATGAGTAAATTTCTTGTGTTTATGTTATGTGGTTGCACACTTGATCATGTTTTGTCCTTTTTCTACTCACTTTTTTTTTTTTTCGACGGTTTTACCTTGCCACTGCATGAGCGATTCTCGTAAGACTGTTTCCAGGCCCTATCCATGAATTTGCAGCGTTGGAACCAGACCAATGGGCTTAGGAAAACTCCCTCCCTCATCGTGCTGTAGTTAATTAGTTAGGTTGCGCCCGGGCAGTAGGTAGTTATGCAGCAGTTAGTTCGCGTTGAGTTGCATAGAGCTTGGTAGTTGGTTATTTATTTATTTTTGCACAGCGCTGCATGCTGCATGACTGCATGAGTAAAAGTAGCTTAGCTTCACTCACAATAACCCTGAGAGTCCTGTCTTAATGTTTAAGTTATTCATTATAAATATATTATGTTCAATGTGATATTAAGTTATAGTATAAACTATCATTCTTCTATTATTATGTGTTGTATCAATGTAATATGTCAATTTTTGTGTTTCGCCTTCAATTGATGGGAAGCAGAATATTTTTTATATACAGGGTGTCCCAGCTATCTTGTCCACCCAAAATATCTCTGGAACAATAACAGCTATTGGAAAACGACTTTCACCGGTATCAATGTACGGTTCGGCCCCATTGATGTACATATTTGGAAACATTCTAAAACGAAAGCAAATGTGTTTTTAATACAAACTTATGGTTTTATAATTGGATACCCTATATGTTTTCTTCAGCAATCCATAGCATGACAAATCACATAAAAATAGCGTTGATTGCATCGCAATATTCCAATTACATCCCGAGATATTGCGACGCGAAGTTGACGCTAGCGCACGTCCTGAAACTCAAGCGAGAACCCGACGCTGCACAGGACGTGCGCTAGCCGCGCGTTTCGCGTATTTCAAGCGTCAACTTCGCGCCGCAATATCTCGGGATGTAATTGGAATATTGCGATTCAATCAACGCCATTGTTTATGTGATTTGTCTTGCTATGGATTGCCGAAGAAAAAATATAGGGTGTTCATTAAAAAAAAAAGTTTGAATTAAAAAACACATATGCTTTCTTTTGAGAATGTTTCCAAATATGTACATTCGTGGGCCCCAGCCGTACCGCTGAAAGTCGTTTTCCAATAGCTGTTACTGTTCCAGAGATATTTTTGGTGGACAAGATAGGTGGGACACGCTGTATAACTATGTACATTTTTCCTTAATATTAAAATATTTATTAAGTACTAAACGCCTACGCGTTCTGTTCGCCATATGCCTAATTTAAGTGAATTTTTTGTTACTATCGAAGTTATTTGTATTTTGGATAAATGTTTTGTTTAAATAAGAAGGAATTCCACGTTTCTGACACGATGGAGTTCCTCATAAGTTTAATATGTCCTGTGGTAACATGGTGCACCAAAGTGTTGGCAGATATCTGAGGGTGTCTGAAGCCAAGACGGAGGCATGCGTCCGTGGACTTCACGAAAGCTGTGGGGAACCGGAAGACGAGCGGCCGCCCTGCCCAAGACTGCTAACTGCGTCCGCCCGAGCGGTTCCAGCCAGATACACAATGCTGCCGGCCCTCGGCGTGCACAAAAGAGCTGGGCGATCAGCAGCCACACACGAGCTGCGCGGCCGCCGCTGGCGCGCAGCCGCCCTGCAGCTGGTCCGCTAATCTCTGCCGGTGGCGAGCCTCTCGCCGACGCCCCGCACTTCTCAGGCCGCCTGTCACAGGTACAAGGGACACCAGGCCTTGTGGACAGGTGCACTAACCACACCCTCCTTCTCATGTCGGATGCAGTTGTATAGCTAAGGAAGAGACACAAAAGTAAAAGTATCTCCTTACGTGTGTGGGTTTTAGTTTCCTCGCAGTACCTTCTAGAATATTGTCTCCCTCCCTCTTCAAAGACCCTAGTCGACGGTTGGAACTAATGAGGACAGTGTTTATTGACTTAAATACCAGTGTTGAGTGGATGACAATGTGAAGGACAGCATCAAGTTGAAAAGTGGTGTGAATAGTAGAAACAGTGAACGCTCAGAGAGTGCAAAATACGATTCACCTGCTAAGAGGCCCTTTCCTTGTAGAGACCCTGGTCGCCCTCAGCAAATTTAAAAATCTATCATGATCATATCTTTTTCCTAATTTGGAGTGATTTTAAAAATATTTTATCCATTTTTTTATTGAGGAACTGTTTTAGCATAATAGGACACATTCAAAATTGTGAACTTTTTTTTTATGTTTCAACCTCATGTACATTTCATATTTATGATTTATCTATGTTTCCTTGTAAAGTTGGTATTGTTATACATGTCCCAAGGCCGTGGTCTTAACAGCCACATCTGCTTCCACATTATTTTAGTTTTTATGGCAATTATTATTTTTCAATGTTTTTTTTTTTTTTTTTTTTTTTTTTTTTTTTTTTTTTTTTTTTTTTTTTTTTTTTTTTTTTTTGTTATTGGTGTATTTTCTGTTCCTGTGTGACGTGCCCCAGCTGTCTATGGCGCCATAAGGCAACCAGATGATAGTTTTGTAAAGTTTGCTACATCAAAATTTCCAATTAACGAAGGGGTGATGAAAGACGACCGTCTGTCGTCACCCATTGATTTTTTGTATATTTCTGTAAAGTTATAATATATTTAATGTCGATAGATTATCATTTTGTTATAACGTGAACACCACTAGGCTTGAAGAATAGCATTTTTATTTCATGTGTTAAAATATTAGTTAATATTGCTAGGTTTTTCTTATTTTAGTTATAATAATAATTTATTGTTATAATAATTAATGTGGCATTGTTACAGCTTCTCCGATACGCCACTGACCCTGTGCGAATGTGCAGTTGTTTTACTTTAAAGTGGGTACGAGAATCTATGGCTGTCTTAATGTGGGGAGTGATAGATCGCTTTGCATCGTTCTCTCTGGCTCAGAGTCGATAGCTGCTCGTGCTACCGCAGAGTTTTCCATACCCTTTGGTTGCGGGCTAGTCAGTGAGCCTTCCCTCCAGTGCGAGTCTCGCTGTCCGTCCCTACCACCGCCCTTTCTGTGATTTTCCGGCTCCCGAGCGCTTCCCGCGTCCGGTGGCCGCTCGGTCTCATCATTCTGGGATGGTCGTCTGGTGAGGTAAGACTGGTTCTGCTCTTGTTTCTGGAGATGGTAGCGTTTCATTGACTAGCACGTTTAACTTAGATTCATGAACTTAGAACCATTTTTTGGAATATTTTCAATGATCGTATGCGGAAATGTGTTCTCGTTTTTCAATTCAGTCATTTCCAATAGATGAACGCTGTGTGTGTGTGATTCTAGTTGCAGTTTGATAACGGCCTGGTATGTTAAAACCTGTTGTGACCAGTGTACTTTCTAGCCCAATTTCTAATAGGTGGTATGTTCATTTTTGTACAGCACATGTAAAAAACTTCTCATCCTTTCCTTCGGCGAGTGACATGTGTTCTATGTGGTTGGGTCATAGAACAAAGACTTCAGCTTCCACTCTTGTTTGTTCCATTCCTATCATGCAAGTAACTATGCGGGTATCCTTCTGATTTCCACTAATATTTAGCGATCTTCTTCCCCCGCCTATTTTAATTTTGCTGTCTTTTTTCCGACTGGTAGTACACAGTCTGTCTTTGTCAGTAATTCTCTCTGAGCCTTGTACAACCTCCTTCAATAGCTTCATTATGTAATTCTAAACATTTCTATGGGTTGAAAACTGTAATTCTTAATTTTATTTTTTCGACTTTGTAATTATTTCACTTTTACGAGTTTTCTGCGACTGGACTTCATCCGTCTCTGAAAGCGCTCCCTATCGCGTGTAGCTGCATTTCTTTCGCTTCTTCATGTAAATCTAAACATTCCTATGGGTTGCATGTCGTAATTCTTATTTTTATTTTTCCGACTTCGTAATTATTTCACTTTTACGAGTTTTCTGACAGGACCACATCCGTCTCTCTGTAATCGCCCCCTATAGCTGTATTTCATTCGCTTCGTTATATAATTCTAAGCATTTCTGTGGGTTGCATGCTGTAGTTAATTTTCTTAATTTTTTGGAAAGTGAATTTATTCAATGTTATCTGTTTCGGAGCCACTTAAGCCCGAGTTTCGATTTCTGGGGTTTGCAGCTAGTTGCCTGAAGTCACCCCACATCTCATATAAAACCAGTACCTATATCGATTACTAACAGACTGCAACTTAAGAATCCACCGTGACTTTGTATAATGAATCCGATTTTCAGCCACTTTACCTTCAGTGGAGTGCGTTCACGTGACGTGGCCGTGAGTCGCCGTTACTGTGTTTGCTCGCGGACTATTCAGATGTAATTTAACTTTTATATACACACGCAGCATCTCAAAACAGGCACGACAGACTAGAGCTAGCGTCAAAGTGTTGTATATTGTGTTTTGTGCGACCTCCGACTTGCTGAATTTCGCCTACGATAGCGGCGCCTGCTTCCACCTCGTCTCAGCACACTGAATTTGGTGAGTTTCGCTGTGGCATTGCATGTGTGCGAGAGAATGAGTGTTTTTTTCTGAATCCTCCCGTTCAGTAAATCGTTAAATCATGTATAATTGAGGGTGGGCACCGCCCGCAATAATCCATGTAAGAGATGCAGTTTTTTGTATTAACAAAATTGGTTCCCCTTTATGCTTGTTTTCTACCTGAATAAACAACTTTAAGTTCAGCATTATCCGTAAGTTGCCTATAAATTGTAGTTTTAGAGCACCTTCGCTCTTTTATTTAATATTGTTCTTCACAAGTGCTGAGAACATGCTCAGATGCAATGTTTATTTTGTCTAAATTCCGTTGCGCCACAAGTGTTTTCTTAGACACCTTTCTAAGATAAATCTAATTGTGGTGGCTTGCTTATTAATGTCTGTGTGTAATAACGTGTGAGCTGCTATGTATATTGACCACTGCAGTATTAACTTCCTGTTATTGAAGTAATTTGAAACGAGTCAGTTCTTAGTTTGGGCCAGGGAACAAGGCTTTATAGAAGGGAGTAACGAGTAGTCGGTGGTCGTGACGTACGCGTCAGTTAAGTAACAGGAGCGGATGTCAAAAACAAAAATAAATATGCAAGAAAATCCACTGTAAAACAGGGAACCGCAGGACATGCGTCTCCTTTTCTGTACTAATACTGTTGTGAAATTCACGCGAATTGAAAATCGAGGAAATATTCCCAGAGAATATTGCCGGCAATGAGACTTTTGTGTTTGATTGGCCATGGGGTAGAAAGCGGTGGCCGTAACTGGAGTCTTTCTACTGAGCTAGAGTTTAGCTGACGTTGGAAAATTATTCCACCGCCTACCCCAGCACGCCGTCCTAGATCCGCCCCTGCGCTCAGAAGAAAGACGGTTCCCTTCTTTCAATGCAACCAAGAAACGTGCTATATATACTCTCTTTGGCAGATGAGGTTACTGGTGCCACTAATATTCTTATGGCTACATCTGCCAACTACATCTGCCACGACAGAAGCCAGATAATCTTTTCTTTATCACCCATCCCTTCCCGAAGAAACTTTCGTGAGATAAGCCTTCCTCTTCTTTGTAGTGAGCTAAACTATTACATTTTGAGACATCCAAACCCATCTGATGAGCACAACCACAAACAAAAGCTATGGCGTCTAGTAGTTCCGTAGGGTCGAGCATCCTTCCCTGCACTTTAGGGTCCAGCATAAATGCTGCGAGTTGGGTTGGTCCAGTGACAAAGTTTTTTCACTCGATGAACTTCTCCATGACTTTCTCTTCTTCGATTTTTGCATGGGTGAGTTTGGTGAGTTTGTGGGATCCAATTTCCGAAAAAATTTAGCCCTAGAGATATTATAAATCATTTTTTCCGCCAGATGTAAAGTGAATTATCTTCTGCATGGAATTAGTAAGGAAAGTAATGCAGAGAATGATAAATCTTGGATTAAACTGTATGATCCTACTTATAAGTTTCTTTAACTGTTAATAAGTGTTGAAACTTTCAAAATCTAAAAATTTCCATAAATTCCCAATTTCTTGCAATCTTCTCGGGCCAAGGAAATATTCCTGGCAATATTCCCATTTTATAAGTTCCTTTCCACTGGGCATATTCCCGGCCCACATCACTATGTACTAATGATAGGGGGATGACGGTTATGGTGAGCGAAGGGACGTGACGAGAATCGTAATTTTAGGGTGGAAGGCAAACTAGAGCTGTTGATACTTTGAAAAATATCAGGAATCCGATATAACAAGAGTTAAAAAAAGTCATTATCTTTCCTCATGTATCTAAAAAGATATTATATGTAGACGACTCCATTTGGAGTCTGGTGCAGCGCGACCGCATTAAAATCATTGAAATTAGAAGAACCAAATTTGGCCTCATTGAAACTTTTATTTTTTATATTACAGATAGATTTCAGTCAGTGTCTGACCATCTTCAGTGCTAGAGTCCAAGCCCTGTGTGCCCACAAAAACTTGCACTTTCCATGTTAACATAAAATAGGAAGTACATATGGGGGATATCAATCATGATTATGACTGACATCCTCCATATTATGTACTTGGACTCCAGCACTAAAGATGGTCAGACCCTGACTGAAATCGATCAGTAATATCGAAAGATAAAGGTTTCAATGCGGCCACAGCTGATTCTTCTAATTTTAATAAAAAGGTATTTATATTGGCATATATAAATATCGGTTTCACATAATAAATATACTGCCAGTTTTAGAGCTTCATATTTAAGTACATATTTAGCATTCGATATTCTGTACATTAAATGGCTAGCAACGTGCCTATTCCACTTACAACGAAAATTTAAAGAACAATACTTTATGTGAAGATTTGTAAGCTAATAATATAACTTTTTGTAGATAAAAATCCGTTATTAGAATATTTTGTGTATTTTTACGTCCATGGTTGTTGCTGTTGTTGTTGTTGTTGTTGTGGTCTTTAGTCCAGACACTGATTTGATGCAGCTCTCCAACCTAATCTATCCTGAGCAAGCCTCTTCATCTCCTCATAAGAACGGCAACTTATATCCATTTGAATTTGCTTACTATATTCATCTCTTGGTCCTCCTCTGCGAATTTTACCTCACACACTTCCCTCCAACGCTAATTTCACAATTCCTTGATGTCTAAAAATGTCTCCTACTAATCGATCACTTCTTTTAGTCAAGGTATGCCAGAAATTCCTTTTCTCCCCAATTCTGTTCAGTACTTCCTCATTAGTTACGCGATCCACCCACCTAATCTTAAGAATTCTTCTGTAACACCACGTTTCGAAAGCATATATTCTCTTCCTGTCCGCACTGTTTATCGTCTATGTTTCACTCCCATACAAAGCAACACTCCACACAAATGCCTTTAGAAAGGACTTCCTTATGCTTAAATTAGTGTTCGATGTTAACAAATTCCTCTTTTTCAAAAATGCTTTTTTTCCCATTGCCATTCTCCAATTTATATCCTTTGTACTGCGACCATCATTTGTTATTTTAGTGCCCAAGTAACAAAACTCATGTACCTCCTTTATTGTTTCGTTACCTAATCTAACTCCTTCAGCATCACCTGATTTTCTTACAATGCACTCCATTACCCTTGTTTTCCTCTTGTTAATGTTCATCTTATAAGCTCCTTTCAATACACTGTCCATTCCGTTCAATTCCTCCTCCAGGTCCTTTGCTGTCTCTGACAGAATTACTATGTCACTGGCAAACCGCAAAGTTTTTATTTCGTCACCCTGAACTTTCATTTCTTCTCCAAATTTCTCCTTGGCTGGTTTTGTCATGGCTGGCTCTCCCAGAGAATTCAGTAGTTCTGCGGGAATGTCGGTCCACTCCAGGGGCCTTGTTTCGACAGGTCTTTCAGTGCTCTGTCAAATTCTTCTCTCAGTATAATATCTCCTATTTCATCTGCATCTACATCCTCTTCCCTTCCTACAATATTGGTAAGTGTAACGAAATATTTCTTTCAAATTAACCTATCTGTTTTCCTTAATTCGTCATGGGCTTCATATCACTGTAAGTGACGTAACTGAAGTGAATTTTTAAAAAGGAAATATAGGCCTATGAAAATACACAAAAACAACGCCGCTTTTGACTTACTCTGATACTGAACGTCATTTCATAACATTAGTTTAATATAGCCTGTCATTGCCCCAAATATTGCTGTACAAAATTCAAGCATTGTACGTAAAATCAGTTGAGTAGATATGTAGATATTTTAAGGAGGAGGTATTGGATTTTGAAACTGTTTCCCGTGGCAATAAAACGACGCATTATTACAAACAAAAAAAAAAAGGTCCCTGAAATACGTATCTTTCTTTTTAATTCCGTATTCTATAGTCTGAAGAAGAAACTAAAACTCTGTTTTCTAAGCCGGTAAGTGTTATAAATTTGTTCTGCGTGTTCAGGAATGGAATTACTGCATAATTAACGTCTGCCGTACTTGCAAGAAAAAGAAATCAAGTTGGTGAAATTTTAATAATGCTTATGGTTCATTTGTAACATTCCTTAAAACTTTGTGGCTTCGAGATGTACGACATGAAGTGATACAGCCCTTCGTCATATTTGTCGTTACTCAGCGATCTGTGCATCAGCCATATTTACTTTGGCTTTTATGGCTCTAGTGGGCAGGGGCATTCCGACGGCTGTCCCCTGCTGACGACAGCTGCGGAGATTCTACACCAAACCTGTACTCACCACTCTCCGAAACGACTCAACACAAAGTTGCACCTCCGACACCCGTTTCACGTCATAATAAAGGCGATAGGTATTGAAATTAGGCCACACAGAACTGAATGCCGATAATCGTTCTTTGCGCATATTGTCTTCCGACGGATTAGTAAGTGGGAGAATTATTCTGACGGTCTGTACTTGGCCCGGCACAGCGTATGTGATGGCTTGTTGAGTTAAAACAACGGACAGCCAAAGGCAAAGAAAAAAAATGAACACATCTAAGTTGGAGGATTTGCGTTCTTTTCTTTGGGCACAGATTTTATCTTTAAGTAAATGCGGTGCTCATTTCCTGGAACTGTTAATTCCTACCTATTCTGGCTAGAGGCACGCCCAGCGTTAATGGAGACTAATGGACTCTGTGAAGAAAAGACGTCAGACTTCTCTGTCGCAAGAATAAGGAACGGCCTCGCGAATTCTTACTGAGTAGTATTGCAACGAAAGCAGATCCTTCCGTAACCACACCATTTGTATCCGCAAACCGTTACAGTCTATGATTTTATAAACGACAAAAGCTTTAAAATGTTGCTACTGTTCACCATAATGATTTCCATTGCGATAAAATAAATAAATAGGTAGGTAATTAATGTAAAGCGTTGTATCGAGCTTGATGCATTCTCAGTGGGATATAAAGGACAACATATTTAATTCAATAATATTGTGAAAACGAATTAATGTTAATTTAATTCCCCAAGGGCACCTGGACGTCATGAGGACTTAAAATATGATATTTGTTTTATTTGACATGACAAAATTCTGTGATTATTCATGATTCTAATATATACATTTTATGAAAACTACTTCATAATATTCTGTTTTAATACCATTCTAATGTAGAAGCAGGTATGAATGACTGGCTGTCATACGGCAGTCAAATACGAAAATTTACCTACAACGTGTTGATACTTGCTTACAGTGTCTCTGTATCCATATCAGGTTGTTTGGGTAATTGCGCAATACGAATGAAGAGCTCATCGACTGTTCTATGAGCAGCAATTTATTGCAATCAATCTTTCTCAATAAAAAGTTATTGTCCGCCAAAAGTGGCGAGTGGTTTTGTTTTTGTCCACTGACATATTTCAGTCTTCTCGGATCATCTTCAGGATGCAGTAGCAACGTCAGTATCCCGGCTTGGCTGTGGCAAGAGAACCCAGACGGCCAGGCGAGACGGGCTGCGGATGTAACTGTAGCTGTCTGATGGGCATCCGAGGGAGTGAACCGCGCCAGTGGCAACTGTATGCCGACAATAACGGGTGATGAATTGCTTTAGATATTGGTACAGTTTCTGAGTACGTTCAAGTCGTCTGTAGTAACAACATTTCTGTGTCGGCACAAAAAATGTGAAATGTTCAAAACTACACTTTTCACCGATCCCTGGAATTACAAACTGCCTAAACTAACGGATAATAAGAACAAAAGACACACAGCTATACCCGAGGGACTACTAGAACCTCCGACGCGAGCGGTCGCACTATACGTAACGTGACAGCCATTCCAGTGCGGACAAGTAACTTCGTTTTTCTCGTAAGTTCTCTCTCTCTCTTTTTTTTTTTTTTTTTTTTAATTGAAACTACGTATTACAATCATTTCACATCGTATAAGCTTATAACGAAGTAATTTAAAAGCACTCGTAAATTTTACTGTAACCAACATAAGCATAAAAATTAATCCAATGTTGCGCCATAGCAAAGTCAGGTTAGGGATAAACGTACCTCAGGAACTGTTTAAAAAGCCAAACTGAAAAATATTACCAAAATAAGAAGATATTGGTGTTGTAAATAGCGAAACAATGTCTACATTTTAATTACTATCTGCAAGCTTCCAGAATTGTTTTTTGTCTGTTGCTAAATGCAACTACTGTAATAGTGAAAAACCTCTTAAATCTCATTTCGATATATTTAAAAGGAGAAGCTTACATAGGGAAATGGTAATGGCATGTCAAGTGTGTAAAGTAACTAAATGTCTACTGTAACATGAATAAAATATAGTGAATATTCGCCTTGCTTCTTCCTTGAGGTGTAATCAGAAGGAAAGCAGTCTAGAACTTTTGTGCTGTGACGATGTTATTAACGTTTGCATATTGCCCTAACAGAAGTAAGTGAATCATCCGTGCTCAGCAGTGACGGACAAAGAATTTTTATCTAGGGGTGGGGGCACAAGGCTCAAAATTAACTTTTATTACAGTCATTGTAATATACAACTGGTACAGGAAACGCAAAAAATATGTTCCAAAGCAACAGTCGCTTCTCAAAGAAACAACTTTTTAATATAATTCTATCTGACTACCAATGCACTATTTGACATAAAAGCTTTCTGGGTGTTGTACCGCGTCATGATGTAAGGCTGTTATAGTCCAGTCAAATAAGCCGAAAAAAGGCGCCAACCTCGGAATGAGAGGTAACAAGCTGAATATTTGCATAAACCTTTGTTTTGGCATTCTCAATGATGTGTCAAAAGTCTCATAAAATCTCGTGTCCGCGTCTTAAGATATTAAAAGTCAAAGGTCACGAAAATCAGTCTTTCGCAAATATCTCTCTTCCTATGCCTTAAATGGTATTTGCATCTCTGATAAAAGCTGTAGAGCATGAAATTCTCTACAATTTTTGTTTTAAACATTTTTTTGTGTAATTCATCGTTTTTTAGATAGAGCGCGGAGAGCGCACAGGTCACAGCGCTCATACATTTAAGACGTAATGCAAGTCAACCGCGAATCCCAGTCAATGGTAGGTTGTTTAAAGTTAATAAATCATTGAAACAATTACAATAACAAACCTTCATTCTTTATTAATTATGTTCAATATTTCATTATATTATTCATAAATCAAAAAGATGTTTAATAATATTTACTTATTTCATGAAATTATAAAGTTATGAAGCCAAATACTTCAAGTATATTTTAATTACATTCTAATATATCTTAATATGGTTTTATGTAGAAAAGAATAAAATTAACTATAATTAAGACTTAATTATATTTGAGCCAAAATATATTAAATAAAAAAAAGAGGAAATATGTTTTATGTAAATCTTTATTTAGTAGTCATCTATGATTGATTTATGACAATTAGAAGTTCAAACGTGAGGAGGATTTTTATTCACTTTAATTATTAATCATACTTGGTCTCAATTTTCATCTTCTTGATCATCATCGTCGTCTTCATCTGGTCGCTCGAAAACGTCCATTTCATTATCATCATCCTCGTAATCGACGAACGTCGTCTCTGAACCTTCCAAGATTTCGGGATCATATGCACATTTTTCGTCGAGATCGTTCCGTTGTGATGATGCATTGAGGCAAGCTTGCCCATTACACTGGCCACAAGCTGAAGAACATTGCATCCCCGATTTCCTGCACCCGCAGCGCGAACCACAACCATTTTTGCAGTTGCAAAATATTGTATTCAGGAGCTCGTCTGGTGCAGGTGGTAATATTGTTAGTATTGGCTCCAAATGTTCATTCTGCAGCACCCAACCCCATTCCTGGGGTTCTATACAGTTTTCTAACCACGTTTGTACTTTGTAGCAAGCACGATTGATATGTTGATGAGCTGCTGCACTAGTTGGTGGCAGATTTGATAGTTGCACAGGTTTATTAAGTTTTGTCGATTTAATAAATTGCGTGTATCGAAGATGATCTATTTTAATGATCATCGACACATAATCGAAATTTGCGTGGGCATTACCGCTGAAAACCAAAACAGGAAAGAACGTTGCACGAGTGTTTGAGCTACTACTGCAGACGGGTACGAATCGATGCCCTGTCAACCTTCAAACAGATCACGGGACTGAGTTTTATGATGTATATTTCAAGAGAGTTATGGATCGGTATGGTATTAATCACTACTCAACGTACAAGCATCTGAAAGCAAGCATCGTGGAACGACTGAACAGGACCATAAAAGCTCAAATGTTGATGCGTTTCAATCTCCGCGGCTCGCATAAGTGGAGTGATACTCTCCCCGAGATAATTTCAAAGTACGACAGAACATTAAACATGACTATAAAAATAAGACCTATTGATGTTCGAGATAACGAACTCCTAAAAACAGTCTACTTCAGAATTAAGATGCTAGACTCACGAAATCAAAAGTTCAATGTGGGGGACTTAGTGCGCATATCAAAGTACACAACTACTTTTGAGAAATAATACCTCCCAAACTGGTCAACAGAGATATTTACTATCAATTGAATACAATGAAAGAATCCCTGAGAGATATTTACAGTCACCAAAGTTCAAAGAACGAATCCCAGGACATATATATTAGAGGACAGCAAAGGGAAAGAAATCGCTGGAAGTTTTTATACGGAGGAACTGCAGAAGAGCTCAGAACCTGATGTGTTTCTCGTGGAGAAGATTATAAATGTAGAGTGGGAGTAGAGTTCTAGTTAAATGGCTCGGATTCCCCTCTTCTGACAATAGTTGGATTGCCATCGACGCTTTGCTATATAATGAGACGCATGGACCGCATGTACATCAATAGCATACCATGCGCGGTAGGAGACGTGTCGAAGGAGCGGGAGGTCTTCTCGACAAGCTACCAGTTGAGCTTCACATTCCCGGATATAACTACTGTGGACCGGGAACAAAGCTTCAAAAACATCTAGCACGAGGTGATAAGAGGATTAACCTGTTCGACGAAGCCTGCAAAGAACACGACATCGCATACGCGTCGAATAGCGATCGTCACACTGCCGATCGAATTTTAACTGATAAAGCTAAAGCAATACGACGGAGGAAGGATCTTGGCATTGGTCAACGTCTTGCAGCACTTGCAGTCGATAAAACCATGCGTGCTAAAATTAAGTTTGGTTTGGGGTTCCGTCAAGTTATGAATGCAGCACGTCGCGCGCTAAAGAAAAATAAGAAGAAGAGCGGATGTATGACGGGATGTATATTGACTGCCCTACGTGCAGCTAAAGGTGCTTTGAAGAACCGTAATCACACAGAAAAAAAGTTAAAACACCTCGAGTTCTACGACTGCCGAAGACGTCAGGTGGAATCATTCCTTTTCTCATTCCAGCTCTGGCGGGACTCTCTGCGATTGGTTTCCTGGCCGGCGGCGCATCAGCTATTGCCAGAACTGTGAATAATGCTAAAAATGCACAGCAGCAGCTAGAAGCTGGACTTATGTGCTTGATTTACCTACTCTTTCCGCCCACTATCGAGCCGATACTTAGACTATCTGATGATGCCCTTATAAAGCTACTAGGTGTAAAATACATATGATTTGAATTAATATGGCTTACATTAAGAGGTAAGTGATAGGAAGGTCACTGGGTCATCTAGTTGGACTATAAGCTTGACCACTTGGATATTCACACAATTGTACAACATGGTCGAAAAATAACAGTTTGTACAATAATTCCCACAGGATTATGAAATTAAATAAGCCATATCATTGATTGTACAAAAACCTATGACATGTGGATTAAAAAATAATTTTTTTTTAATTCAAATATTTGTAATCCGAAGGAACCAAACTGCTAAGATTATCGGTCCATAATCTTACAAACTACTTAAACTAACTTATTCCAAGGACAACATACACACCCATGCCCGAAGGAGGACTCGAATCTCTTGTGGGAGTGGTCACGTACTCCGCGACATTGCGCCCCAGATCACACGGCCATTCCCGTGCGGCGCCCATGGTTTGATTGTCATTTTAGTAAGTATAGTGTTCCGATACTCTTCTTATTTTATGGTAAGTTATTACACTGTTCACTGTTTAGTGTGGGTGAATCATTGTAATATTTCTTGTAATCATAGGAACTTGAGAATGACGCCATACTGCGCCGAAACTAGAAGTGCATTGGTAATTAGATGGAAGTATATTAATTTGACAAGTAAAGACAATTTTACCTGGTGATGTTAGCAGCAGAAAACATCTGCACTACTTGAAGGATATGCATTTATTTCGGAGCGCTGCCAACGTTACGATCTCCCTCGACGCGAAATATTACTGCAAACATTGTTACGGGTATCGTTTCTAATATTCCATAAAGTTTCGGGATTTGCAGCCGGATTCCGTCGACTTCTTGCCACGATATTTCGGCTGACAACCCTTCAGCCATCTTCAGGAGAGTGCGTCCCACTGGAGATTGTTAGTTCCCGACGACGCCTATATCGCAAAAATTGGCGCGTAGGTGCGTGCGCATCGGTGACCGTCACAAGCGCGCCCTCTTTCGAATTTACCGCCCTCTGTGAAAAACAGTTGACAAGCGGCGTGCGGGTGTCTGCGCGAAGTTGAAACTATCCGCCATCTAAAGGAACGCGTTAGTACTGCTAAGATGGAAACACAATACGTGTCCGCACTCTGTTTGAATGCGCCATAAGTACATTGCTTGTCAGGCGTATAAAATTTTTAATTATCGCTAGAAGCGTCATCCTGGATAAAATGTTTCCTCTGAGATGATATTAACGAAATCACTGGGTCCCAAGCCTTGTCCAGATAAAAGCCGCCGTCACGATCAATAAGATCTTGGGCTAAACGTATTTCCACAGTTTCTTTGATTTGTGAATCCCAGAAGAATCTCGTCGTGGCCAAGATTTCAGTGGCGGAGTAATCCATACAATGTCCTGTGGTACGGCCGACTGACTGGGCTGCAACAGACGAGTGTGGCGATCATGTTCAACGCACCTTTCCTGCACAGTGCGTGTCGTCTGGCCGATGTAAGCTTTGCCACACTTGCAAGGTATTCTGTAAATTCTGGCTTTCCTCAATCCCAGATCATCTTTAACCGAGCCGAGAAGTGCACTATCTTCGCAGGTGGCCGGAAGATGACTTTTACTTGATGTTTTCTTAATATTCTGCCTAGTTTCGACGAAAGGTTTCCGACGTATGGAAGGAAAGCTCTTGACTTGAACGCCTCCTTATCCTCTTGATATTGAGGGTCGTCACGTTTCTTCCGCTTCATTGCTGCGCTAATCTGACGAGGAGAATTTCCATTAGCTTTAAAAACTGACTTAAGATGTTGTAGCCCCGTAGGAAGGCTTTTTACATCAGACACAACATGTGCGCGATGCACCAACGTTCGAATGATGCCGGTAGATTGTGCAGGGTGGTGGCAGCTGGACTCTTGCAAATATATGTCCGTTTTTGTGGCTTTCCGGTACACGGAATGCCCCAAGGTCCCAACCACTTTCTTACTCACTAGGACATCAAGAAAGGGTAAGCAGCCGTCCTTCTCTATTTCCATTGTGAACTGAATGTTTTCGTGGATTGAATTCAGGTGTTGCAGAAAACGTGACAATTCCTTTTCCCCATGGGGCCACACCACAAAAGTGTCATGGACATATCGCCAAAAGACAGTCGGTTTATGTTGAGCAGAATCAAGTGCCCTTTCCTCAAAATCTTCCATAAAAAAGTTTGCTACCAGAGGGGAGATGGGACTGCCCATGGCAACACCGTCAGTTTGTTGAAAATATTCATTGTTGAATAGAAAGTTAGTTGACGAAATGACATGATGAAAAAGTGCTGTTACATCGGCTGTGAACTGATGAGTGAATGAGTCCGAGAGAGGAACCTTGGTGTAGAGTGAGACGACATCGAAGCTCACTAATATATCCGACTGACGAAGTTGAAGTGACTTCAGTCTATTGATAAAGTCAGCAGAGTTACGAATATGATGCGGGCAATTTCCCCCAAAAGGTCTCAGTAAAGAGACAAGATGTACAGCTAAATCATATGTGGGCGCGCCGATGTTGCTGACTGTTGGTCTTAGAGGGACCTCCCTTTTATGGATCTGTGGAATAATTGGGGCCCATCAATTTAACGGATAAGGCTCTGGACAACGTAACGCTGTCTGTATTTGGAAGAGGCTTGAACTTTGCGCCTACGCCGAGATCTCCACCTCTTTCGGACTTTATCAGCGCGGGTGAAGAAGCCGTTAGACCTCTTCCCAGTGATGCTGCAGAAGAAATAACACGTGAAACATGTCGTGCAGTCACCAAAGCTCCGCCTCAGAAGACCAACATTTCCGCTACGGAAAGGGCGGCACTACGCAAGTTACAAGAAGATCCTCACACGGTGGTCCTTCCAGCAGATAAAGGAAACGGTACTGTGCTTATGCCAAGGGACGTATATAGTTAGAAGATTTATATCTTACTGAATGAACCAATGTATCGGAAGATCGATAATCACCCCACAGGGAGAGTAGAAAGGAAAACAGCAACACATCTGAATTCTTCTTCGCTTCGGCAAGAAGTGGTCAAAAGATAACACCTCACAGTTTTTTGCCACCTCTTGTGATCTTCCAAAGATCCATAAAAGAGAGGCCCCTCTAAGACCAATAGTCAGCAACATCGGCGCCCCTACATATGATTTAGCTGTACATCTTGTCTCTTTACTGAGACCTTTTGTGGGAAAATGCCCTTATCATATTCGTAACTCTGCTGACTTTATCAATAGACTGAAGTCACTTCAACTTCGTCAGTCTGATATATTAGTGAGCTTCCTTTTGCCGAGACAATGTGACCAAGTAAGGATATTTCCGATCTTGCCAGAGTGACTTTACTAGGCTTGACGGTTAACTTGAATCATTAGAGAGGCGAGATAATGTAATATATCACATTGAGGTACATAATCGTGGCCAGATTAAAACACACTTGGTGCCTTGTATCACATAACAGAAAATCCATACCACATGAGACGCCTATACAAAAGAATCACAAACTATATGTTTTTATACCTTAAACTCCATTACTCAATAACACACGGTGTGTTTTACACTAGCTAAACAACATTCTTTTTTTTTGGGGGGGGGGGGGGCGGCACCAAGCAAATGCTAGCTCTGGTAAATATCAATAATGTCTACCACTGACCAAAAGAGAGCTACAAATGAACTTAATCTCACACTGGAGTACACAGGAACGAACAGCACTCTGAAACTTGGCGCTATTCAAATAACTACTAGCCGTGCCCATCACGGTGACAGGAACAAGTACACTCATAGGTCATGAAAGCTGGTGAGTACAGTCACTCAAATAGCGTCGTCGATGGCGAAAAGAAATGGAAATAGTAACTTGTGATCGCACCGCCACTGCTTCCTCTGAGCTGATGTCGGCTGCCCTCCTGCTTACCACACGCGCCACACTCCACCGCAGGTCACGTACTGTCACTTTACTCGCCAGATCCCGGAAGATGCTCGATCCTCCCCATGAAGCGACCACGCCACTTGCTATCGAAGGTGCGCGTTAGTATCTCTGGACACACTCAACCCCATGGGCACGCCTCAACCTCCCCCTCTAAACTCACACCCCGTGGGTGCGATGGGGAACAAGATGGTGATAGAGGTAGCAAGGAAACAGGATCTTTAGGTTCTCCTGGCATCATTTCTTGCCTCGCGATCTAGCTCTATCTAGCTAAGGTGTACCCGAACTCGTTTACGAGTTTGGACATTTTCAGCCAGGAAGCTCACTGGGCTCAAAAGTTTTATCACCTGAAAGGGCCCCACATACCTAGGTAGTATTTGCTGGGTAATGCCACTCCCAGCCTTACTTTGTCCCCACATGTTTTTTACATATACCCTGTCGCCAACCGCAATATGCAGTCCGTGCCTACCACGATTATACACCCACGCCTGTCTTTTGTGAGTCCACACAATGTTCCGTCGGGCTGCCTCCCATTTGGCCTTCAGATCGCTCGAGTCCACACGCTCTGGCAGGAGGTCATTCAACGACCACAAATTACTTAACGGGGAATTCACCTCATATGTTAACATCAGACGTGCTGGAGTGTGTTTATATGCTTCATGGGTGGCGGTATTAAAGGCAAGACTTAACCATCCCAGTGACAGATCCCATTTCGTCTGGGAATTAGAATGATAAGTAATTAGAGCTGATTTCAGATTCCGGTTAATACGCTCAGCGAATGAGGGCTGGGGGTAATAAGGCGTTGTCCTTACATGTTTAATCCCATGTGTAAAACAAAATCCTTTGAACTCCCGTGACCCAAAAGACGCAGCGTTATCACTGACCAGTTGTAAGAGGTGGTCAAAAACTTGCAAAAACGGACGATAAAAGGTCAATCTTGGTCCCAGCTGTGATGGTCCGACTCGGAAGCAGCCACACAAACCGAGTAAAGGCATCCACCACCACGAGCACATAGCGATTGCCCCGATTGGTACGTGGTAGTGGTCCCAAGTAGTCCATAAAGAGCTTATGAAAGGGTCGAATTTCCCGTGTGGACTGGAGAAATCCGATCTTACTGTTTGAACTGGGTTTCGCTATTTGCACTCCTCGCATCGTACTACCAAACTCCGCACATCCTTCTTCATTCCTTTCCACGTAACCTGCTCCTTAATTTTACCCAACGTCTTACGCACACCCAGATGTCCCCCACACAAGGAGTTATGGAAGTAATAGAACACGGCTGGTACTAGACTACGGGGCAAACAAACCTTGCCTTTCTGGTCCTTCTTTGCCTTATAGCAGAGGATTCCCCTTCCCACAGAGTAGCGACTGTCTCCGCAACCCGTCCTTACCTCCTCCCGCCTCTTCTGCAACTCTTCATCTCTCTCTTGTTCTACCCTTAAGTTGCAGAAGAGATTCGGAATCTCCGAGAGCACAGCCGCAACTATATTAGGACTGGTCACCTCCCGCGTTTCCTAACTTAGTGACGTCCCAGTTTTTTCTCGCTTATCCGAGCCTTCAACTGAGTCAGACATGCGACTCAACGCGTCCGCTACCTGATTCTCGCAACCTTTAATGTGCACCACCGTAAACTGAAATGCAGACATCGATACCGTCCAACGCGCGATGCGCCCAGTGTTGTGGGGACGCGCCAGCACCCAACTTAACGCCTGGTCGTCCGTTTCCAGGCGAACCTAGCGATGTTCGAGATAAAACCGGAACAGTGCCGCTGGGGCTTCCTGCTCATAAACAGAGTGATTTATTCAACTCTGGGCCGACGAGGGGTCGCGAGGCATATGCTAATGGTCTGCGCCCCTGCTCCTGTTCTTGTAATAATACCGCGGCGATGCCGCCTCGGGAAGCGTCTGTCTGCACAATAAACGGGAGATTAAAATTGGGTACTCCTAAGACTGGGGCATTAGTAAGGGCCGTTTTCAAAGCTTGAAAGGACGCTTGCTTTCTCCCCATGTAAATTTCACCGCTTTTCAGCGCAACTGATTCAACGGACTCGCGAGACTGGCGAAGTTTGGTACAAATTTCCGAAAAAAATTAACCATGCCAATGAACCTTGTAACCTCCTTCCTATTACGGGGAGTGGGGAATCTATATATGGCTTCAGTTCGGGATTGGTCAATTTGGACATCTTTTGCCGAGACAATGTGACCAAGAAAGGATATTTCCGATCTTGTCAGAGTGACTTTACTAGGCTTGACGGTTAACCCGGCTTCCTTGAATTGGGTTAAGACCTCTTCTAAGTGGGTCAAGTGTTCTTGAAAATTGATACTGTAAATGACTACATCATCTAAGTAATTATAGACACAGCGATATTTTAAATCACCCAATACGCTATCTACTAGACGCGATAGTACTGCTGTCCCAGTAGCTAACCCAAACGGAACCCTGTTAAACTCATAAAGGTTACAATCAGTAGAAAATGCTGTCACTGCCTTCGACTCCTCAGCCAAAGGAACCTGATGATAGGCTTGATTTAATGCTAACACCGTAAAGACATTGGTACCAGAAAACCACGAAAAGCAGTTGTGCAAGTCTGGCAGGGGCACGGATTCCGGAACCACCTTCTGATTAAGCAGTCGGTAATCCATTGGTCTTAGGAACAATAAATATGGGTGAGGCATATGGAGACAGATGGACGAATAACACGGTCCTTTAACAACTTGTCCATCAACTTGCGGAGTTCATACATTCTGGGTGGAGAAAGACGGTAGGGGGCCTGCCGTACCGGAACTTCATCAGTCAGTCTAATTTTATACTTAATTTTCGTCGTCACCCCTAAACTTTCGGTGAGTACCTCTGGAAACCGGCGTAACACGTCCAATAAGTTGCCTCTCTCTGTCTCTCACAGATGTCCCACCTCAAATCCCTCAAACTTTTGCTCCACCAGACAAACATCTGATGTACCCAGGTGGTGGCAGAATAAGAACTCCTTATTCGGGCAAAATTTCAAGTACACGCTCTGTTTAGCATAGTCCAACAACACTGTGAATTCAATAAAAAGTTGCAACCTAAAAGCACGCTAACATTTAACCTCTTTACCACCCAGAAGTGCATAGGCCACGTGAACTCACCAGTTCCAAGCTTAGCGTTTTCCACAACAACAACCTGCAGTGGGTCACGTGATACATTACAGCATGCCTCATCCACGGTCTGCAGCTTTCCCAACACGGCAATCGTTTTATTATGGGTAAACCAGTCATAATCCAGAATTGAATCGACTACAGCACACACAGGCTCATTTCCCAATCGAACACATACAGAGGGCACCCTCCCAGACTTCACAGCACACACCCTTTTACACCCCCGTGGCAGGGCCTTATTCTTGGGAACGGGTCCGGCTTTTGGCGTCAGCTGCTCCCACTGCCACCAAGCGCTGACTTACAGTCCTTCACAAAATGACCTGCGCCACCACATCTGTAACACACTCGTCGCGCCTCGTAACGTCCTCGGGGAGCATCAGGAGCCTCGCTTCGTTCCTCAGAAGTTTGTACAAGCCCCCTGGTACCTTTACGCTCGGTGTCACAACACCTAATATTTTCTACACACGTGACTAACTGGTCTAACTCCGTGAACGATTGAGGTCTATTAGTGAACATCACACGTGACCTATCCGATGGCCTCATTCCGTCTAGGATGCCTCTGTTTCAGGCACTTCCAAGCAAAGAGCAACACTGGCTATCCGTACTCTTTCAACATTTTCAACCAAGGTTTCGTCAATACCCTGTATCCTGTAGAAGTATTCATCAACTAATGTTTTCTTACCCCTTGCCCCTAAACAGTCAGTTAAAATCATCTTTCGAAGCAGAGAGAGAGATCCCCCTTGCTGCACGACGTGTGCTATTACACGATTTAAAGGCCCATCAGCTAATGGATATATGGCCTCACATATTACTTCCCCGGCCACTTTGAGAACAGTCGCGGTTTCTTCCAATTTTACTATTACCCACAACACGTCTTTAATATTCTGCACGTCTTTTTCTGAAAGATGGTGTATGCTCTGTATAATAGATAGAAGAGGATTAGGGAGCTTGCTAAACTTGTCATTTAATTCAGTCTTCTCGACCAGGGCTTCCTCCCGCTGCCCTCTTTCAACTTCACTCCCTCCCTGCTATTTCAAGGGGGACAAGGGCCGCTGGACAGAAATAACCTCCTCCTGAAAGCCCTGTGGAGAAGCAGAATTCCTACCATCTGGGAAGACCGTGAGTAGGTCACTCACTCTATTTGCGACGTGATCTACGAGAGCGTGCAGCCTCAACATCTGCGACCGGGAGGTGTGTTCCCTCCCGACCACCGCACACCTTCGCGGACGACGCCCAGGACCGACAAAGAAGCTGTGCCAGCGGCAGCCACCTCACCCCACCCACCGCCTGCTCCGTGGCCGCCACCGGGTGCGCCAAAGCTGCCCGCAGGCGCTGACCTAACTCGACTACACTCCCTTCGGCGGTTTCACCACGTATGCGTAGTTCATATTATAGACTCTCCTTTGGCAAATAATTAAGTCCAAGTACCGAGCGGACTTCCACAGCAAAACCTGGAAATGCGATTCAGTTAAATGTCGAAACAAGAGAGAACAAAACTATACCACGGAAGACATATCTTCTAAGATCGACGTCACTTAACTATAGGCCTAGCTGCTCTGCTACCAATGAACCGCTCCCCTTTTTTATTTTAAACCCCGACTATGGTAGAGGTGGAAAGGGGTGTGTACCGTCGAGCCGGCAGGAGCTAGGACACTAGGACACAACGGTCCCTGAGTGGAAGGTCACAAGTTATCTAATAACAAATATTATCAGGCACAACATTTATGATTACAAGTACAAGTACATGACTAGACCATTGACAAGTTTGTGCATTAAATTATTGACCAGAATGCAATACTTAACTCCATTCAGTTAAAAAACCTGGCCACTTGATCATTAGCTCACTAAGGCTAAATTTTCTTAAACAGAAGCAAGGCTTTTATCATGCTCTGCAAAAGTGTATGACTTCAGTAAGCACAGCAGAGCACAAGCTAACAGAAATTATATTGTGATCGAATCACTGATAAGCATAACTCGAACCAAAATTTTAGAACTAAAAAATACCACTTAACATCTACCTTCTCTCCCCGTCTATTTTAATATTGCCGTTTCTTTTCCGACTTGTAGTACGCCCTCTGTCTTTGTTAGTAATTCCCTCTGAGCCTTGTACAAGCTCCTTCAATAGCTTCCTTATGTAATTCTAAACATTTCTATGGGTTCCCTGCTGTAATTCTTAATTTTATCTTTCCGACTTTGTAATTATTTCACTTTTACGAGTTTTTTTTAGACTAGACTTCATCCGTCTCTGTAAGCGCTCCCTATCGCGTGTAGCTGTATTTCCTTCGCTTCTTCGTGTAATTCTAAATATTTCTATGGGTTGCAAGCCGTAATTCTTATTTTTATTATTCCGACTTTGTAATTATTTGATTATTGTGGTTTTATGAGACAGGACCTCATCCGGCTCTGTAATAGCCCCCATCGAGTGTAGCTGTATTTCGTTTACTTCCTTCATTTCTATAGGTTGCATGCTGTACTTAATTTTCTTAATTTGTTGCAAACTGAATTTATTCAATTTTATCGGCTTGCGGAACCACAGGGGTCCGAGTTCCGACTGCAGGGGGTTTGCAGCTAGTCGGCTGAATTCACTCCACTTCACATATAAAACCAGTACCTAGATCGATTTCTAACAGACTGCAATTTAAGAATGCACAGTGATTTTGTATAATGAAGCCGATTTTCAACCACTTCACCTTCAGTCGAGTGCGTTCATGTAACGTAGTCGTGTCGCCTTTAGAGTGTTTGCTCGCGGTCCAATCCAGATGTAATTTAACTTGTCTATATACACGCACCATCTCAAAACAGGCACGACAGACCAGAGCCAGCTTTAAAGTGTCTTTGTATTTTTTTTTTTTTTTTTTTTATCCTACCTTCGACATGCTGAATTTCGCCTACGATAGCGGCGCCTGCTTCCGCCTCGTCTCAGCACGCTGATATTGATGAGTTTCGCTGTGGCATAGCGTATGTGTGAGGGAATCACTATTGTTTGTGAGTCCTCCCCCTAGTAACGTTAAGTCATGTATAATTTAGGCTGGGCACCGTCCGCATTAATCCATGTAAGAGACGCATTTTTATTGTGTTAATGAAATTGGTTTCCCATTTTGATTGTTTTATATCTGAATAAACACGTTTAAGCTGAGCATAATCCGTAAGTTGCTTATGAATTGTAGTTTTAGAGCACCTTCCCTCTTTTATTTAATATTATTCTTCACAATTGCTGAGAACAAGATCAGATGCAAATATTCTTATGTTTAAATTCCGTTGCGCCACAAATGTTTTCTTAGCCACCTTTCTAAGATACCTTTAATTGTGGTGGCTTTCTTATTAATGTCTGTGTGTAATAAAGTGTGAGTTGCTATGTATAGCCGCGGTAAAGTAGCCGAGCGGTCTAAAGCGTCTCGCTGCGGAGCGCGCGGTTGCTCGCCGTGGAGGTTCGAGTCTTCCCTGGGGCATGGGTATGTGTGTGTTGTGCTTAGGTTAGTTTACCTAGGTTTAAGTAGTTTGTAAGCTACGGACTGATGACCACGCAGTTTGGTACGATAGTATTACAAACATTTTAACATTTGATTTGCTATGTATACTGACCACTGTAGTATTAACTTCCTGTTATTGAAGTAATTTCACATGATTCAGTTCTCAGTTTGGGTCAGGACACAAGGCTTTGTAGCAGGGAGGAACCTGTAGTGCACACGGACCTCATTTACTAATTTTAGTGATAAAACAAGGCTCTTGTTTCGTACAGTAGTCGACTTTTACAGTGATAACGCATTCCATTTTTCAGCCACCAAAACTTTGTACGTGGCTTCTTTCGAGCTTGTCAACCTCAATTATCATGAGTTCACTGTCCAAATCATCCACTGCAACGACATTTATAGAGTTTTCGAACATTCCCACACACAGCCAAAGAGAACTTAATAGAGTGCATGAATATGGAAAACATTCTCTCCTTTTGGAAAGTAGCAAGGTGGTAAAATTTGTTCATCTACATCTACATCTACATGGGATACTCTACAAATCACATTTAAGTGCCTGACAGAGGGTTCATCGAACCACAATTATACTATTTATCTCCCATTCCATTCTCGAATAGCGCGCGGGAAGAAAAACAGCTGAATCTCTCTGTTCGAGCTCTGATTTCTCGTATTTTATTCTGATGATCATTTCTACCTGTGTAAGTGGGAGTCAACAATATATTTTTTTTCATTCGGAGGAGAATGTTGGCGATTGGAGTTTTGCAAGTAGCCCACGCCGCAGCGATAAGCGCCGTTGTTGTAATGATTCCCATCCCAGATCCTGTATCATTTCCGTAACGCTGTCTCACCTGTATCGTGACAATACGAAACGAGCTGCCCTTCTTTGAACTCTTTCGATGTCCTCCGTCAAATCCACCTGATAAGGATCCCACACTGGGCTGCAATACTCCAAAAATGGACGGACAAGCGTAGTGTATGCAGTTTCTTTTGTAGTTCTGTTGCATCTTTTAAGGGTTCTGCCAATAACACGCAGTCTCTGGTTCGCCTTTCCCACGATATTATCTACGTGTTCTTCCCAGTTTAGATCTGAAGTAATAGTCATTCCTTGGTATTTTGTGGAGTTTACGGCCTTCACATTTGATTGATTTATGTTGTAAACAAAGTTTAACGGATTTCTTTTCGTACTCATGTGGACGACTTCACACTTCTCATTATGTAGAGTCAATTGCCAATTTTTACACCATGCTGATATCTTATTCAGATCGTTCTGCAGTTGGTTTTGATCTTCAGATGATTTTACTAGACGGTAAATGACGGCGTCATCTGCAAACAACCTAAGAGAGCTACTTAGATTTTCCCCTAAATCGTTTATGTAAATAAGGAATAGTAGAGGACCAATAACGCTACCCTGTGGAACGCCCGATATCACCTCTGCTTTAGTCGATGCCTTACCATCGATTACTACGAACTGTGTCCTCTCTGACAAGAAATCCCCTATCCATCGCAAATTTGGGGCGATATACCATAACCACGCAATTTGATTAAAAGCCGTTTGTGAGGTACGGTGTCAAAAGCTTTCTGGAAATCAAGAAATACGGAATCGATTTGCGAACCCTTGTCGATAGCACCCATCAGTTCGTGTGAATAAAGAGCTAGTTGTGTTTCGCATGAACGATATTTTCTAAATCCGTGTTGACCTTGGGTCAATAGATCGTTCTGTTCGAGATAATTCGTAATATTTGAATACAGGATATGGAGTTTAGTGGGTTACTCCTACTGCCTTTCTTGAATATAGGTGTGACCTGTGCAACTTTCCAATCTTTTGGTACAGATCCTTCTATAAGAGAGCGGTTGTATATGACTGTTAAGTAAGGAGCTATCGCTTCAGCATAATCAGATAGAAATCTAATGGGTATACAATCCAGACCAGAAGACTTGTTCTTGTTAAGTGATTTTAGTTGCTGCACTACTCCGATGATATCTACTTCTACGTTACTCATTACGGCATCTGTTCGTAATTCGAAATCTGGAATATTGGTTTCGCTTTCTTTGGTGAATGAGTTTCTAAAAGCTAAGTTTAGTAACTCTGCTTTAGTAGCGCTGTCATCGGCAGGATCACGTAGTAAAGGTATTGTTTGTGATTTGCCCCGAATATATTTAACATATGACCAAAATCTCTTTGGGTTTTCAGTCAAATTACGAGAAAGAGTTTCGTTGTGATAAATATTGTAGGCATCTCGCATTGAAATCCTCGCTAAATTTCGAGCTTCTGCGTACGATCGCAAATCCTGGGGATTTCGTGTTCGTTTAAATTTAGTATGCCTTTTCCTTTGCTTTTGCAACAGTGTCCTGACCTGTTTTGTGTACCAAGGGGGATCGCCTCCTCCTTTTATTAATTGATTTGGTATAATACTGTCAATTGCTGTCGATACCACTTCATTGAATTTGAGCCACATCTAGTCTACACCTACGTTTAGTGTTAGAAACGAGTGGATGCTGTCTTTCAAGAAGAAATGTATTTTGTTTCCATCTGCTTTCCTGAACAAATGTACTTTGCGTTTACTTTTGGTAACTTTGGGACTTTCGATATTCAATTTCGCTACGACAGCTCTGTGTTCACTAATACCTGTATCCGTTTTGATGCTCGTTATGGGCTCAGGATTATTTGTTGCTAAGAGATCAAGTGTGTTTTCACATCCATTTACAATTCTAGTTGGCTCATGAACTAATTGTTCGAAGTAATTCTCAGAGAATATATTGAGTACAATTTCGGACGATGTTTTATGCCTACCTGCTGATTTGAAAATATAATTTCGCCAACAGATCGAGGGTAAATTAAAATCACCACCTACTATTATCGTGTGAGTCGGGTACGTTTTTGTAATTAGACTCAGGTTTTCTTTGAACCTTTCTGCTATTTTATCGTCAGAGTCGGGAGGCTGGTAAAAGGAACCGATTATTAACTTCATACGATTTTCGGGTACAACCTCTACCCATAATAGCTCGCAGGAACTATCAACTTCAACTTCGCTACATGAAATACTACTTTTGATGGCGACAAACACGCCCCCACCTAGTTTGTTTAATCTATCCTTTCTGAATACCGATAGATCTTTTGCAAATACTTCTTCTGAACTTATTTCCGGCTTGAGCCAAATTTCGCTGCCTATAATGATATGTGTTTCGGTGCTTTCTATTAAGAAAGAGATGAGGCGTGGTGGGGCGGCGAAAGGAGTGTGAAGGGATGGGCGGAAGAACGCCTACGAACGAGGTGGGAGGTGGAGGGAGGGGAGAGGTCGCAGCATACACGGGGAAGTGGCGGGACTAGGGCAATCGCCGGAGGTTAAAATAACAGGCACCAAAATCCCACAGGGAACAGAGAAAGAGATGAGGCGCGGTGAAATGAGAGTGAGGGAGAAATATGGTGACGAACCAAGATAATTAACTGCTGTCCTGAATATATATAAATATGTTAATTCATAACTAAGGACATAGTTTACACCTGACAACGCGAGCCATAGAACAATCGACTAGTTTACAAGTTGAGTCACAGTGGGGCGGTGAAAGGAGAGTGTGTGGATGGGCGGAAGAACTCTTAGAAAGAGGAGGGAGGGGGAGGAAGATAGGAGATCGCAGCGTACACAGGGAGGGGGTGGAACTATGGCAATCGCCGTAGGTCAAAATAACTGGCTCTAACACTCTGCAGGGAACAGAGAAAGAGATAAGGCGCGGTGGGGCGGTGAAAAGAGATTGAGGGGAAGGGCGGAAAAACTCCTATGAAAGAGGTGTAAGGGGAGGGAGGGGGAGGTTGCAGCATACGTGGGAAGGGGGCGGGACTAGGGCATCAGCGTAGGTTCAAATACCAAGCACTAAAACCCCACAGGGAACAGAAAAATACATGAGGCGCCGTGGGGAGGTGGAAGGAGAGTAAGGGGAGGGCGGAATAACCCCTAGGAATGAGGTGTGAGGGGGAGTGAGGAGGTAGGTCACAGCATACACAGGGAGGTGACAGGACTAGGGCAATCACCTTAGGTTGAAATAACAAATACTAAAACCCCGCAGGGAACAGTGAATTAGATGAGGCGCGGTGGAGTCGTGAAAGGAGAGTGAGAGGAAGGGCGGAAGAACTCTTAGGAAAGGTGTTAGGGAGAGTGAGGAGTAGGTCGCAGAATACTCGCGGAGGGAATGGGACTAGCGCAATCGCTATAGGTTAAAATAACAGGCACTAAAACTTCGCAGAGAACAGAGAAAGATATGAGGTGCGGTGGGGCGGTGAAAGGAGAGTGAGGGGAAGAGCAGAAGAACTCCTGGGAAAGAGGTGGGATGGGGAAGGACGGGGGAGTTTGCAGCATACTCGGGGAGGCATCAGGACTAAGGCAATCGCCATAGGTTAAAATAACAGTCACTAAAACCCCACAGGGAACAGAAGAAGAGATGAGGCGCACTGGGGCGGTGAAATTAGAGTGAGGGGAAGGGCGGAAGAACTACTAGGAAAAAGGTGGGTGGGGGAGGGAGGGGGAGGGAGGTGGAGGTCGCAGCATTCACGTGGATGGGGAGGGAATAGAGCAATTGCTTAGGTTAAAATAACAGGCACTAAAAACCCACAGGGAACAGAGAAAGAGATGAGGCGCAGCGGGGCGTTGAAATGAGAGTGAGGGGAAGGGCCAAGGAACTCCTAGGAAAGTGGTGGGAGTGGGAGGGAGGGGGCAGGTCACAGCATACACAGGGAGGAGTCGTGACTATGGCAATCGCCATAGGTTAAAATAACAGCCACTAAAACCCCGCAGGGAACAGAGAAATATATGAGGCGCGGTGGGGCGGTGGAAGGAGAGTGAGTGGAAGGGCGGAGGAACTTCTACAAAAGAGGTGGGAGGGACGGGGGAGGAGGCACAATACACGCGGTTGGGGGGAGACCACGACAATCGCCGTAGGTTATACTAACAGACAATAAAACCCCGCATGGAACAGGGGCAGAGATATGGCGCGGTGGGGTGATGAAAGGAAGGTGAGGGAAAAGGTGGAATAACTGTGAGGAAAGAGGCGGGAGGCGGAGGTAGGGAGGGGGTCGCAGCATCCATGGGGAAGGGCAGGACTAAAGTAATCGCTGTAGGTTAAACAAACGGGCACTAAAACCCCACAGGGAAAGAGGTGGGAGGGGGAGGGAGGGGAAAAGTCGCAGCACACAGGAGGAGGGGGCGGGACTGAGGCAATCCCAGGATGTTAAAATAACAAACACTAAAACCCCACAGGGAACAGTGAAGGAGATGAGGAGCTGTGGGGCGGTGAAAGGAGAGAGAGGGTAAGGGTGGAAGAACTCCAAGGAAAGAGGTGTGAGGGGGATAGAGGTGGGCGGTCGCATCATACACGGCGAAGGGGCAGGTCTAGGGCAATTCCAGTACATTCAAATAACAGACACTAAAACCCAGCAGGGAACAGAAAAAGAGGGAGATGTTGCGCAGTGTGGCGGTGAAACGAGAGTGAGGGGAAGGACGGAAGAACTCCTGAGGTGTGAGGGGGATGGAGGGGGGAGGCTGCAGCATACACGGGAAGGGAGCGGAACTAGGGCAATCGCCATACACTAAAATAACACGCACTAAAACTCCGCAGGGAACAGTGAAATAGATGTGGCGCTGTGAGGCGGTGAAAGGAGAGAGAGGGGAAGCTCAGAAGGACTCCTAGGAAAGTGGCGTGAGAGGGATAGAGGGAGCAGGTCGCAGCATACACGGGGAGGGGATTGGAGTAGGGCAGTCGCCGTAGGCTAAAATCACAGACACTAAACCCCCACAGGGAACAGAGAAAGAGAGATGTTGCGCAGTGGAGTGGTGAAAGGAGAGTGAGGGGAAGGATGGAAGAACTCCTACGAAATAGGAGTCAAGGGGCGGAAGGGGGTAGGTTGCAGCATACACGAGGAGGTGGCAGGACTAGGGCAATCGCTGTAGGTCAAAATATCAGTCACTAAGACCCCGCTGGCAACAGTGAAGAGATGTGGCGCTGTGGGGCGGTGAAAGGAGAGTGAGGAGAAGGGCATAGGAACTCCTAGGAAAGAGGAAAGGGGTGACGCAGCATACATGGGGAGAGCGGAGTACTAGGTCATTTGTCTTTGGTTAAAATAACAGGCACTAAAAACCTGCAGGGAACAGAGAAAGAGATGAGGCGGGGTGGGACGGTGAAAGCAAAGTGAGGGGAAGGGCGTAGGTACTCCTAGGAAAGAGGAGAGCATACACGGGGAGAGGGCGGGACAAGGGTATTTGGCGTACGTTAAAATAACAGGCACTAAAAACCTGCAGGGAACAGAGAAAGAGATGAGGCGCGGTGGGACAGTGAAAGCAAAGTGAGGGGAAGGGCGTAGGTACTCCTAGGAAAGAGGAGAGCATACACAGGGAGAGGGCGGGACAAGGGTATTTGGCGTAGGTTAAAATAACAGCCACTAAAAACCCGCAGGGAACAGAGAAAGAGATGAGGCGTGGTGGGACGGTGAAAGCAGAGTGAAGGGAAGGGCGTAGGAACTCCTAGGAAAGAGGAGAGGGGGTGACACAGCATACACAGGGAGAGGGCGGGACAAGGGTATTTGGTGTAGGTTAAAATAACAGGCACTAAAAACCCGCAGGGAACAGAGAAAGAGATGAGGCGCGGTGGGACGGTGAAAGGAGAGTGAAGGGAAGGGCGTAGGAACTCCTAGGAAAGAGGAGAGGGGGTGACACAGCATATACGGGGAGAGGGCAGGACAAGGGTATTTGGCGTAGGTTAAAATAACAGGCACTAAAAACCCGCAGGGAACAGAGAAAGAGATGAAGCGTGGTGGGACGGTGAAAGCAGAGTGAAGGGAAGGGCGTAGGAACTCCTAGGAAAGAGGAGAGGGGGTGACACAGCATACATGGGGAGAGGGCGGGACAAGGATATTTGGCGTAGGTTAAAATAACAGGCACTAAAAACCCGCAGGGAACAGAGAAAGAGATGAGGCGCGGTGGGACGTGGGACGGTGAAAGCAGAGTGAGGGGAAGGGCGTAGGAACTCCTAGCAAAGAGGAGAGGGGGTGACACAGCATACATGGGGAGAGGGCGGGACAAGGGTATTTGGCGTAGGTTAAAATAACAGGCACTAAAAACCCGCAGGGAACAGAGAAAGAGATGAGGCGCGGTGGGACGTGGTACGGTGAAAGCAGAGTGAGGGGAAGGGCGTAGGAACTCCTAGGAAAGAGGAGAGGGGGTGACACAGCATACACGGGGAGAGGGTGGGACAAGGGTATTTGGTGTAGGTTAAAATAACAGGCACTAAAAACCTGCAGGGAACAGAGAAAGAGATGAGGCGTGGTGGGACGGTAAAAGCAGAGTGAAGGCAAGGGCGTAGGAACTCCTAGGAAAGAGGAGAGGGGTGACACAGCATACACGGGGAGAGGGCGGGACAAGGGTATTTGGCATAGGTTAAAATAACAGGCACAGGTTAAAATAACAGGCACTAAAAACCCGCAGGGAACAGAGAAAGAGATGAGGCGTGGTGGGACGGTGAAAGCAGAGTGAAGGGAAGGGCGTAGGAACTCCTAGGAAAGAGGAGAGGGGGTGACACAGCATACACAGGGAGAGGGCGGGACAAGGGTATTTGGTGTAGGTTAAAATAACAGGCACTAAAAACCCGCAGGGAACAGAGAAAGAGATGAGGCGCGGTGGGACGGTGAAAGGAGAGTGAAGGGAAGGGCGTAGGAACTCCTAGGAAAGAGGAGAGGGGGTGACACAGCATACACGGGGAGAGGGCAGGACAAGGGTATTTGGCGTAGGTTAAAATAACAGGCACTAAAAACCCGCAGGGTACAGAGAAAGAGATGAAGCGTGGTGGGACGGTGAAAGCAGAGTGAAGGGAAGGGCGTAGGAACTCCTAGGAAAGAGGAGAGGGGGTGACACAGCATACATGGGGAGAGGGCGGGACAAGGGTATTTGGCGTAGGTTAAAATAACAGGCACTAAAAACCCGCAGGGAACAGAGAAAGAGATGAGGCGCGGTGGGACGTGGGACGGTGAAAGCAGAGTGAGGGGAAGGGCGTAGGAACTCCTAGGAAAGAGGAGAGGGGGTGACACAGCATACACGGGGAGAGGGCGGGACAAGGGTATTTGGCGTAGGTTAAAATAACAGGCACTAAAAACCTGCAGGGAACAGAGAAAGAGATGAGGCGTGGTGGGACGGTAAAAGCAGAGTGAAGGCAAGGGCGTAGGAACTCCTAGGAAAGAGGAGAGGGGGTGACACAGCATACACGGGGAGAGGGTGGGACAAGGGTATTTGGCGTAGGTTAAAATAACAGGCACTAAAAACCTGCAGGGAACAGAGAAAGAGATGAGGCGTGGTGGGACGGTAAAAGCAGAGTGAAGGCAAGGGCGTAGGAACTCTTAGGAAAGAGGAGAGGGGTGACACAGCATACACGGGGAGAGGTCGGGACAAGGGTATTTGGCATAGGTTAAAATAACAGGCACAGGTTAAAATAACAGGCACTAAAAACCCGCAGGGAACAGAGAAAGAGATGAGGCGTGGTGGGATGGTGAAAGCAGAGTGAAGGGAAGGGCGTAGGAACTCCTAGGAAAGAGGAGAGGGGGTGACACAGCATACACAGGGAGAGGGCGGGACAAGGGTATTTGGTGTAGGTTAAAATAACAGGCACTAAAAACCCGCAGGGAACAGAGAAAGAGATGAGGCGCGGTGGGACGGTGAAAGGAGAGTGAAGGGAAGGGCGTAGGAACTCCTAGGAAAGAGGAGAGGGGGTGACACAGCATACATGGGGAGAGGGCAGGACAAGGGTATTTGGCGTAGGTTAAAATAACAGGCACTAAATACCCGCAGGGTACAGAGAAAGAGATGAAGCGTGGTGGGACGGTGAAAGCAGAGTGAAGGGAAGGGCGTAGGAACTCCTAGGAAAGAGGAGAGGGGGTGACACAGCATACATGGGGAGAGGGCGGGACAAGGGTATTTGGCGTAGGTTAAAATAACAGGCACTAAAAACCCGCAGGGAACAGAGAAAGAGATGAGGCGCGGTGGGACGTGGGACGGTGAAAGCAGAGTGAGGGGAAGGGCGTAGGAACTCCTAGGAAAGAGGAGAGGGGTGACACAGCATACACGGGGAGAGGGCGGGACAAGGGTATTTGGCGTAGGTTAAAATAACAGGCACTAAAAACCTGCAGGGAACAGAGAAAGAGATCAGGCGTGGTGGGACGGTAAAAGCAGAGTGAAGGCAAGGGCGTAGGAACTCTTAGGAAAGAGGAGAGGGGTGACACAGCATACACGGGGAGAGGTCGGGACAAGGGTATTTGGCATAGGTTAAAATAACAGGCACAGGTTAAAATAACAGGCACTAAAAACCCGCAGGGAACAGAGAAAGAGATGAGGCGTGGTGGGATGGTGAAAGCAGAGTGAAGGGAAGGGCGTAGGAACTCCTAGGAAAGAGGAGAGGGGGTGAGACAGCATACACAGGGAGAGGGCGGGACAAGGGTATTTGGTGTAGGTTAAAATAACAGGCACTAAAAACCCGCAGGGAACAGAGAAAGAGATGAGGCGCGGTGGGACGGTGAAAGGAGAGTGAAGGGAAGGGCGTAGGAACTCCTAGGAAAGAGGAGAGGGGGTGACACAGCATACATGGGGAGAGGGCAGGACAAGGGTATTTGGCGTAGGTTAAAATAACAGGCACTAAATACCCGCAGGGTACAGAGAAAGAGATGAAGCGTGGTGGGACGGTGAAAGCAGAGTGAAGGGAAGGGCGTAGGAACTCCTAGGAAAGAGGAGAGGGGGTGACACAGCATACATGGGGAGAGGGCGGGACAAGGGTATTTGGCGTAGGTTAAAATAACAGGCACTAAAAACCCGCAGGGAAAAGAGAAAGAGATGAGGCGCGGTGGGACGTGGGACGGTGAAAGCAGAGTGAGGGGAAGGGCGTAGGAACTCCTAGGAAAGAGGAGAGGGGTGACACAGCATACACGGGGAGAGGGCGGGACAAGGGTATTTGGCATAGGTTAAAATAACAGGCACAGGTTAAAATAACAGGCACTAAAAACCCGCAGGGAACAGAGAAAGAGATGAGGCGTGGTGGGACGGTGAAAGCAGAGTGAAGGGAAGGGCGTAGGAACTCCTAGCAAAGAGGAGAGGGGGTGACACAGCATACACGGGGAGAGGGCGGGACAAGGGTATTTGGCGTAGGTTAAAATAACAGGCACTAAAAACCTGCAGGGAACAGAGAAAGAGATGAGGCGTGGTGGGACGGTGAAAGCAGAGTGAAGGGAAGGGCGTAGGAACTCCTAGGAAAGAGGAGAGGGGACGACACAGCATACACAGGGAGAGGGCGGGACAAGGGTATTTGGTGTAGGTTAAAATAACAGACACTAAGAACCCGCAGGGAACAGAGAAAGAGATGAGGCGCGGTGGGACGGTGAAAGCAGAGTGAGGGGAAGGACAGGAGAACTTGTAGCAATACATTAATATTTTTTTATTGTAAATTATATCGTCGACGCTTGTCGCAAGCATCCGTTCTCTCTGCCAATAAATCTCTGATTATCCTTGATCAATTAATACCTTCAACTATTTCAAACGATCTGGAGAGAAAACGGACTCGCTTGTCGTCCTTTGTTTTTCTACCATTATACTGATCGGACGTTAAATTGCTAAGTGTGAGCCTTGGTTAGCATCCTTTATCGTAATAAATTTTTAATTTCTTTTGGAATTCCTATATTATTTAAAGAATGACAATTTCTCCCCATCTTTCATTTCATTTATGACTTGATTTTCAGAAATATTAGTAAACTGATGCTTGGTCATTGTTGCCTATTGTCTCATGATGTCAAAAGAACATTATCGATGCAAAATTTATATACTCTCATTTTATATTAAAAATTGAATTCAATGCTTGCAGGAAATCTTCATTCTGTTAATAGCGAAGTCCGATAATTTCTTTAACTTTCGATAACTATAGTGATCAAAATTGCACACGGTCTTAAAACTTTAATAATTAATAGTCATGAAACCAAGCATCAGTTTACGAGAACGAAGATATTAATTAATTCATACAGGTTCAACTGCAGTGTCACGGCTTCCACCAATGAATGCATACCAGGTAACTGATTCCGGTATTTTCTTATGTCATGGTTCTTTCTGGTGTTGTCGTAATTTTTAACTCACACATTGCTACTGAGAACTGACGGCGGAATCTTATGTGGTCTTTTCAGTGTATTAACCATATCAAAAATTATAATTCATTGCTGATCTTACGGTTTAAATTATATATATATAATCACTCGAAGCGTCTCGCATGCGTGTGACGAATATTAAATGTTCAAATGTTTGTATAGTCTGTGGAACTTAACTACGGGGTCATCAGTCCCTAAACTTACAAACTACTTATGAACTAACTAAGACTAAGGACGGCACAAATATCCATGCCCGAGGGGGGATTTGAAGCCCCGACCGTAGTGGCCGTGCAGACCGTGACTGAAGCGCCTCAGTCCCCGCGGCCACCGCGGTCGGCGACGAATATTAATAGTGATATAATTGTTTCATTGCTTAAGCAGTGCCGATAAAAAAAATTTTTTTTGTTTGCGTGTGAAGTGTGTAGGTCCCCACACTACTCCAAACCCGTAGACAAATTACTACAATGGAGTCAGAACAAAACACTAATGTTTCAAAGCCCGCGCAAAATGTTGAAAATAATGTGGCTGCAAGATCAAATGAAATGATTCCACACATAGTGCAGGAAAATCCTGCAACCACATCACACGTAACAGATTTTCCAGCACAGACCACCAATCTGCAAATCCGCAAGAAGATTGGTTAAAACGATATGAGATATTATTTGCTAACATGTCGCAACAAATAAACAATTTGCAAGCATCTACAAATGCTACAAACAATCAGATTTCAGGCTTGACCGATCAAATTAATCATTTGCAGACAACTACAAAAAATAAACTTAACACTTTACAGCCCAACATGAGACATGATTTAGAGCAATTGCAAAATTCCACCAAGCAACAATTAGACAGAGTAGAGGAACAGCAAAATCAAATCGCGGCTCAAATGATAACTCGGGATGAATTTGAGTCGAGATTTAAAAATCTAGAATCAGTACAACAAAATTTACCCTCACTTATTTCTGAGGAAGTATACAAACAGATAGACGCACAGATACTCAAAGTTGAACAGGCTATCAATGGTAAGTTTTCTAAAGTACAAAACATAGTAGTGGATCAAATCATGGACACAGTAGATGCAAAAATCTCTTCTGTAGTCGATGATGTAACTAATTGTAAAGAAACCGTTAAAACATTACCAACAGTTATTGAGTCTCACACAGAATCTTACACAGCTTAACATTCAACAAGAAAACTTGGAAACAACTGTTACGAGAATTACGAGTCAGGCAGAAAACATAGTCAAAGAAAAACAATTTTTATCTAGTACAGAAGCGAAGTTGAAAAGATAGACGCAGAATTAACCACTGTAATTCAAGATGTAGCTACTAAAGTGTATGAAAAACATGGAAATACTGTTAAAGATTAACAAAAAGATCTTAAAGACGAGAAATCAATTTTACATACACAGATGACACAATCTAGGCCAAATGAACCCGTGACAAATGTGTTCCATGATTGGAAATTTCCCAGAATTGCAACAAATATTCCACACTCTCCATATAATCCGGGTACATCTAACAATTTGACGTCAGACAGGACGCAGACTGACTTCTGCTTGACGACCTCTCATGACCTTTACCGACTAGGTACGGAAATGAAATCAAACATACCCCCTCTTATTCACCACGAAATCATGCTACTGCTGAAGAACTTGACGAAAGTATAATAAAGCACCACCAATTTCTAACCTTTATTAATGAGAACCGTACTGTGCTCCCAGTCATTTTCCTACAATCTTTAAGAGGTTTATTACCTGAATCGTGGTCCGAAAAAAGAAAGATAAGATTTGTTGTCGGATACATTCAAGGTGAAGCGGAAATCTGGGCTGCAGAAGCCCTACAGAATTGTGAAACTTACGGTGAGTTCGAAAGGGCGTTTTAGCCACCTATTGGTCGCCTGTTGTGAAAGCGGTGGCTGAGGAGACTGAGGCGCTTCAGTCACGGTCTGCACGGCCACTACGGTCGGGGGTTCGAATCCCCCCTCGGGCATGGATATTTGTGCCGTCCTAGTTCGTAAGTAGTTCATAAGTAGTTTGTAAGTCTAGGGACTGATGACCCCGTAGTTAAGTCCCATACGCTTTACAAACATTTGAACATTTTTTTAATTATTTTTATTTACTTATTTTTTATTTATTTATTTATTTATTTTTCTGCAATAAAGGTTTCGAAATGAAGTTTATAATCCGCAACCTTTCAATGAACGAAACGGGAGTCTGCGGAGATATTTCGAGAAGTACATAAACAAAGCTAAATTCTTTGATGACCCTCTCCCGCACAGAGACGTACTACGCGTATTAATAAACAAATTGCCTACACGGTTGCGGCTGCAACTAGCACATGTTTCAACACAAAACTTTGAAACTTTTCTCACTGAGGTGGACACACTATATTCAATCTTTGAAGATGACCGAGCAAGAAATAATAGTTACAGGCACGGTAACGCAAATAATTACTTGAACTATCCTGGTAATCAGCTGATTCATGTCAGCCAGCCGCAGCCTAATAATCAAAACATGTCATGCCCTCCACAGGTGTTACCGCAACAGTCATTTACTAGCAATACCGGACAGCCGCAAATGCAACAAGTGACTTGTGGAGTAAACAGTGGAAACGCAGTACGAAACGTACCTAACGGCGGTCAGTATTACCGACGCCGTAGTGTCAACAGATTTAATCCGGGCTACTTCAATCACAATAATAATAATTTCAACAACAATGCAGCTACTTTCCCTAACCTATATAATGGGAATATACAACCGCTCTGGCGTAATGGAAACTACTATAATAATAATAACAGAAACAGAAATTTTTTTCCAAACAATAACGGTAATCAACAAATTCCGAACTTCTCTTCTATGGGGGGGGGGGGTTTAGGGGGACTAGACTACTATGGCCATCAGTCCACTTCTCTTCTACCCCTGCACAATGACCAAATGTCAATCAAATACCAGTAGCAACGATGACGACTGACAGTACAGATCAAACAAACTGGACACAAAATGAATCGACCGTGACTGTAACTGACGTAACAGAGACTTTAAATCAACCTCAAAGACATTCTAACGGGACGCAGACGTCAACCTAAATCGGCTCGTGTCTGGCCTTCAGACATTGAGCGACAGAGGCAGTGAGGGCACAATTCTCACAGTAAATATTCTGCATTACAATAAAGGAATCGATATCGGGGAAGAGCTACTCCAGGAACAAACACAACAAAACAAAGTACCTATAGTTGCCTATCAAGCACACATCTTAATAACAGTACGAGACATACCTACATCGATTTTAGTTGACACTGGCGCAGCTGTTAATGTATTGTCTTACAGTCTATTTAAACGCATAAACAACATTCAGAGGTTACCAACCATTCCTATACAGAACTGTAAAATCATTGGTGCAGTAGGTGCAAAATCTAAGCCAGTTAAGTTACAAACACATGTCAAACAACAAACCTGTGATGAAATTGATACTAGCTCATTCCTGGTAGTAGATGCTGTCGTAGAAGACTGTATACTTGGTTTAGGATATCTTCTAAGTCGAGAAGCAAAATTAGATTTGAAGGAAGGTAAATGTTATTTGACAGTAAACCAATGTGTCGTTATTTTGAATTTGACTAAGAAGGAAGTGACACCAAGAAAATCTTGTAACTCTGTTAGGTTGAAGCAAGTCACAGTTAATCAAATGCAATTTGAAAATTATACTGGTATTCAGGAATCTGAAAATGAATCTCTTGAAACTATAGTTCCACTAATGCTACAGATAGTCAGATACAACAACTTCTGCACTTGCGACACAAGTACATACGAGTATTTGACAAAAGGCCAGGTGTAATTAGGACATATCATTATAACATGCAAGTTAAGCCTCATGAAGCATTCTGTAGGCAAACGTATTCTATATCTTGGGAAAAACAGCCAGCTATCAAAGCAGAAATTAACCGTATGCTTAGATGGAACATAATAGAACCTTCAATGTCACAGTATTCCAGTCCTCTTCTTGCAATTTTTAAATCAGATGGGTCTGTTCGTCTTGTGCTTTATGCACGTCAAATCAATAAGATATCATTCCAGTTAGAACTAGACCAGAAATCTTAGAAGAACAGCTTCAGAAGTTCTATGGAGTCAAATATCTATCAAGTTTTGATCTTAGAGAGTCATATTGGCAGGTTCCTATAACAGAAGAGTCTCGTAAATATACTGCTTTCATTCTCTCAGGACGATCCAACCATTTTAAGGTACTGCCTTTTGATCTAAATGTGAGTTCTGGTGTCTTTATCACAGCACTTGATATAGTACTTGGTCCGGAATTACTAGATAATATCACAGTTTACATTGATGACATACTTGTTGCTACTTCTACATGGGAAGAACATGTTATCCTACTTGAAAGAGTGTTAAATAAATTTCTGTCATCTGGAGTAACTGTCAACTTGAAAAAATCTAAGTTTGTTAAAACTGAAATCAAATTTCTTGGGCATATTATCTCACCCACAGGCATTGTTCCTAACCCTGAAAAAATTAAAGCAATTCAAAATTTTCCTGCACCTCACAATAGGGAGCAATGAAAAGCCTTCTACGGTTTATGTTCATTTTTTCGGCGCTTTGTGCCACAACAACTACTCAATAGTACTGCTCTTCTTTCAGATCTTCGAAAAAACAACCATTGGAATTGGACAGAACAGTGTCAGCAAGGCTTTGACAAAAGTAAACAAGCCCTTGTTAAGTCAGACATTTTAAACCACCCTGACATGTCACAGGATTTCTGTATTGATACGGACTCGACAAATTTTGGGGTTGGGGCGTGTCTCTTCCAAATTTCAAATAATCTGGATCCACAGTCCCCAAAAATCATCAGTTTTGCTAGTCGCACGCTCACTGAGTGCGAACGTCGATATTCAACCACAGAGTTAGAACTTCTTGCAATTGTTTGGGCATTCAAAAAGTTTCATCATTATATCTTTGGTAAACATACAAGAGTCTTCTGTGATCATCAGGCACTTAGCTTTTTGATGCCATGCAGACTGTTACACAATAGATTAGCCAGATGGGCCATGATACTACAAGAATACGATTTTGAAATTGAACACATTAAAGGATCAGATAATGTCATAGCTGATGCACTTTCCAGACTTCCCCAGGGTTTACCAGAATTTGAAGACTATCTTGAGTCAAACACAGAGTTGAAGATAATGCTCATGAAGGATATGGAATTTAGAACATATTATTTAGATATGTGCAAAAACATGCAGGTATTACAGCAAGCAGATGACAGGTGGAGGAAAATTATCACACAAATTACAGACAAGTCAGATGCACATCTAAATCAACACTACAAAGTCTACAAAGGAGTACTTTTCTTTCGTAGACATGTACAATCGCAAATCTGGTGTGTTTGCATACCTGCTACATATGAAAAATCTCCAATTTGGCACACTCATAGAGTTTGGGGACACTTTGGTGCACTAAAGTGTCTCCGTAAGCTTAAACAATACTGTTATTTTCCGAATAAGTCACAAAAAATCCATTACAAATTGAAATCCTGTTTAATCTGTCGGAAATGCAAGCCTAACAATGAGTCAAACAACATGCCGCTTCATTCTATCTTGCCATATAAACCTGTTCAATTAGTTTCAATTGATACTGCAGGACTTCTTCCGATTGGACGTAGAAGCGTCAAACACATTCTTGGCATCTATGATGTGTTTTCAAAATTTGTGAAGTTATATGCATTAACAACTACTACCGCAAAAGCAGTGATTCGGCGCCTGAAGCACGACTGTTTCCCTTTTCTCGGTAAGCCGACGACAATTCTGTCCGACAATGCAAAAACTTTCACATGTCACGCATGGAAAGATTTCATTCATAAATATAACCTGAATCACATTCTCATTTCACGTTACAGTCCTTCTGCCAATCCAATGGAATGCATGTCCCGTGAATTCAATCGCTTCATCAGAACATATACTTCCAACAAACAAACATCTTGGGTTGAATATATTGAACTATTTGAGCAAGTGTTTAACAACCTACCCTTGTATTCTACACCCTATACACAGACCGATTTAGTTTTACAAACCAAAGAGACAAACGAATGGGTAAAACCGATACCAAAATTTCCCTGAGGTGACGTAACGCTGGAAGAAAAGGTAAGACAAATATTAGTAGCCCTGACTGATGCAGCTATAAAAAGAAAAGCCTACTATGATAAGCAGCTGAAAATAACACAAACATTTACTATCGGACACCTAGTACTTCTGCGAAATCATCCTAAACCATCAGCTATCTTAAAACGTAATAAAAAGTGGAAACATCTATTTTCTGGACCCTTCAGAATTGTTGAAATTCCGCACGAGGGAAGTTATTTATTATCTACAGTACACTCGGGAAGAGTGAGAGGTTTATATCCACTTATGAACTACTTACGAACTAGGACGGCATAAATATCCATGCCCGAGGGGGGATTCGAACCCCCGACCGTAGTGGCCATGAAGACCGTCACTGGAGCGCCTTAGTCCTCTCGGCCACCGCGGCCGGCTATGTTTCAAAAACTTGCGTAAGAAATGTTACTGTAATAAGTGTAAAATAGTGTAAATATAAGCAGTGACAGCAAGGGACAAGGTGCTACAAACCACACATGAAGATAGAAACATAAAAAATTCGTGAGTAATATTAATAGTCGAATTTATTCAGAATGAAAACAATCCAATTACATGAGAACTGTTACAGATCGAATTTCGTAATAACTAAAACAAATAATGTAATACAAACCATTTATTGTACAGCTGACCACTGAAGATGCTTTAAAATAAAGCGAAACGCGTCTGGTCTAAAGTAGACTAATTTACAGTTCCAAAAGACGGTCCCATATTCTATACAAAATTGTATAACAAGGTACATTGCTTGTCCGCTACGGCGTGGACCCTACCACTATTAGTGTGTTGTCGGTTGTAGTCCGAATTGCCATGACTGCCAATCTTCACGAAATTACAGTCAATAGCGCTGAATTACTAGCAGCGTGTTTGACAATCACCGTGTGACCACATATGAATATCAAGTCTCTACAATGTATTCTTACAGAACTTTATAATTATGGTAACTCAATTGTTTGTGTAGTGAATTCCCCCAAGGGAGTGCTTCTTAATCATAGCTCCCAACGAAGTTCTGTAATCAATTGCACTCTGAAATTCGTGCCAGAAGAAGAGAAAATATGGGTAGTGAATGGTTGTGTGGATTTTATTACTGATCGGCGCGTCATCAGTGAAGCTTCTGCCTACAACTTCATTCGCCTAGTATGGAGCAACTTAGAAAACTAACCCATGGGGTGTATTATCTGTATGTCCTACCCAACCTTATCCGTCAGAAAAGTTTCATCCAAATCCACCCAGCAAATGTTTCGTGAAAGCATAACAACCAAACAAACTTCACAGTTATAATTGTATTAGAGAGTACGATCAAATATTATCTGCTGCGTGTCATATAACAATTTACTTAGTAGTATTTAGGTTTGCCTCATTATGTTTTCCAGTGGGTGGTAAGAAGCTGATGATGAAGTAGTTTTGTATCTGTATAGCTTTAAAAGAGGGCCCCAATGTCATTTTCGCCCCGGGGCCCTTGGTGATATAGCTACGCCGCTGAATATAGTGCATTGTACAATAAGTCGCGGCCTATTTTCATGTCAGAGGTCGGTAGTGGGGGTCCTTGTTTTCAGCAATATTATTCCTCTTAATCTTTTTATTTTTGGGCTTAAAGGTTCATCATTAAGCATTCATATCATCACACTGAATACGTCAGATTTTTTTAAAGAATGAGATATGTATCTTTGGAATTTTTTTATATCGGATTTTGTCAGTATTAACATGGGAGGTGACGTCTGTCATACAACATTAGCAGTTAGCGTATAAATTGGGATGGTTCTTTAACATTTTTTTTAAACAGGTAATGCAAATAAATTTTGCTGACACAAGCAAGGTCAGACTCATTAGCTAATTTGGTGCATAGATTCGGGCTAAATAGCATTCAGAATAAAGATCGAGTGAGAGAGAGAAGAACAGCATTATAGTTAGAGAAGTCTCTCTAAAATAGTACGCAACATAAATTCAACACATCAATCCATCATTTTCAAAAATTACCATATATATTGTTATAAAATATTACGTAAAACTAAAATATTCTAACGTCTCTCATAGCAAAGCACACCAGGCTCTCTCTCACATTGCTTTAAGTTTTGCATGCGGTCTGACCTGCTATTGCCTGTTCTTTCCGTTTCATAAATTAAATGTGTAGTTTTCTGTTTTAAATACAACGTGTCTGTAGTGTAGAAACATCATGCTAAGTGTCTAATATTTTCAATCGTCGTTTTGTACGTGTGTGTTTAAAGTGTCTTAAAACAATATATATATATATATATATATATATATATATATATATATATATATATATATATATATATATATATACGTGTGTGTCTCCTCCGTCATTTTGATGTTGAGTTGTCGATCTTCTTACCGTTGGCAGGAACACAATTGTCGTGCCCGTCGTCAGCTGAAAAAGAAGTCTTAAACTACTGCTAATACTAAAGGTTGTTTAGTCTAAAGATTGATTTTTCAATTAGTGAACGCTTCTGACACATCAGCTTGTAATGTTGTTCAAAATATTTCATATCTGTTGCAAGTGTTTTGATACGTACCGTAAATGGTAGCATTGACGCAACATCGTAATGACACTGTCATCTTAATTACTGCCAAGCTCATAAGCATCAGCATAAAGTCTTGTGTAATTTTTAAGAAAGTTTTGTCCCACATTACGTAACTAGAATTGTTCAATAAACTTAGATGCCTTTAAAGGTCATATGTTCCCTCTTAAATAAATTGCACAGTTGTTGACATGTGTGTTACCTGTCAACTGATCAGCATTAATCTACTTATTTCCTAGTGGCTTATAAAAATTAATATCATTTGTACTGTCTTTGGAAATATACGTTACGTTATCATGTCTCGTATAACAACTTTGTTTGGATTTGTGTATGTGTGTGTGTGTGTGTGTGTGTGTGTGTGTGTGTGTATGTATGTGTGTGTGTGAGTGTGTGATTGTGTGTGTGTGTGTGTGTGTGTGGTGTGTGTGGCTCGTATTATGAGCCGTTGGGCAAACAAAACAATATATCCTTATCACTACATTTCTTTCAGAAAAAAAAATCCTCCTACATCTGATCCATCGTACTAAAATAAATCATTTGCTCCATATATTCATTTTCATCATCATAAATATTCTCTTATACATATACTAATAATTATAATAATTAATGCCCATAGTAAGTGTTTTATGTTGTATTAAACATAACAGTGGTTCGATATATCTGTGTATTTGCTAAGTGTTTGACACGAGAACAGTCGCCAGCCGCGGTGTCCGAGGGGACTAAGGCGCTCCAGTCACGGTCTACACGGCTACTACGGTCGGAGGTTCGAATCCCCCCCTCGAGCATGGATATTTGTGCTGTCCCAGTTCGTAAGTAGTTCATAAGAGTTCATAAGTAGTTTGTAAGTTTAGGGACTGATAACTCCGTAGTTACGTCCCATAGACTATACAAACATTTGAATTTTTGAGTTACACCGTCAGTTAATATTTGTTGTCCATTACGTAACATTGTAAGGGAAAAAATATTTTGTTCAGCTTATTCTCCTTGGATCTGTGAATGTGTTACTTATTCATTGGGAACGAGGTGTCATATTTATCATTTTTGTTTATGTTGCTTCAGTGATCAGCTTATAAACTAAGGATAGAACTTTTTCAAATACTTGTGTGGATATAAACCTCTCACTCTTCCCGAGTGTACTGTAGATAATAAATAACTTCCCTCGTGCGGAATTTCAACAATTCTGAAGGGTCCAGAAAATAGATGTTTCCACTTTTTATTACGTTTTAAGATAGCTGATGGTTTAGGATGATTTCGCAGAAGTACTAGGTGTCCGATAGTAAATGTTTGTGTTATTTTCAGCTGCTTATCATAGTAGGCTTTTCTTTTTATAGCTGCATCAGTCAGGGCTACTAATATTTGTCTTACCTTTTCTTCCAGCGTTACGTCACCTCAGGGAAATTTTGGTATCGGTTTTACCCATTCGTTTGTCTCTTTGGTTTGTAAAACTAAATCGGTCTGTGTATAGGGTGTAGAATACAAGGGTAGGTTGTTAAACACTTGCTCAAATAGTTCAATATATTCAACCCAGGATGTTTGTTTGTTGGAAGTATATGTTCTGATGAAGCGATTGAATTCACGGAACATGCATTCCATTGGATTGGCAGAAGGGCTGTAACGTGAAATGAGAATGTGATTGAGGTTATATTTATGAATGAAATCTTTCCATGCGTGACATGTGAAAGTTTTTGCATTGTCTGACGGAATTGTCGTCGGCTTACCGACAAAAGGGAAACAGTCGTGATTCTGGCGCCGAATCACTGCTTTTGCGGTAGTAGTTGTTAATGCGTATAACTTCACAAATTTTGAAAACACATCATAGATGCCAAGAATGTGTTTGACGCCTCTACGTCCAATCGGAAGAAGTCAACGCTCTACTGAAACTTTTCTCGAACGTCGCTCACGGAGGCCAAGGGGCCCCTTGAACTCGGGGGCCCCGGGGCACTGCCCCGCCTAGCCCTACGACAGCTACGCCACTGACTATATTGTCTAAAACAATTATAATGATGACTAAATAATAACCAAAAACGATAAAATGTTGCTTGTATGTCATTTGAAGGTTTATGAACTCTTTTAATGACTAGTATTTCAGAATAATTTGTCACTGTATATAACCTTTGTAAATAGTAAAGTAACGATAGGTTAATATGAACTGTATAAAATCCAGAAGATATGTGTAGAACGTGATAAAACGAACTGAAAGGACAGTGATACTACTGTGAGAAATTAGTGACAGAAAACCTTTAGTGATAAAACTATCCACACAAACAGTGTTTGTATTCACGAAACTAGGACGCACTCAAAAGTGCGTGACAGAAGTCTATGACTCCATGAACATATTAATTAACTAGTGAAGTGATTTTGTCATTGACAAAGCTGAGCTCGGACTACAAAAGGTAGCACTCGTATAATACATTCAAGTGATAAGTGAACGTATAGACTGACAAGTACTTGACTTTATGTATATCAGCATTACGGTGATGGTCACTTAAATAGTGTGATCTGAAATAAAGCGCAAAAACTTGTTACGTGCGGCATACCGACATAAACAGTCATGATAAAAAATCGTGCAGTGAAGTGACTTTCGAAGTGCATATACGAAGTAATGGCTATTCGTATATATTTGCATACGAAGTCGTAGGTCTTGTCTCAGCTAATGGATTTTAAGTCAGCTGAGATGACAACCTAAAAATAAATGAAGAATGCGCAGCAAGTAAGCGGACCTAACCACCTTAATATAAATAATTAGGTACTCACCGCGCTGCGACGATCTTCACTATGAACTGTTATGGATGAATCTTCTACTCTGGAAGAAAGATGAAAAACACACGCGAAAACACAAAGTCGGCGAGTTATGTGCTGTACGCAATGCTCGCGAGGTTGCCGCTGCCACATTTGAACGAACACTGCTGAAGCTGGCCAGCGGTAGAAATTTATTCATTGTTGACGCTTGACTATTGCGTCACGCACCCAATGGCGATCCCGCCGTGTGAAAATTCAAACTACCACTGTGATTAGTTTCAAAATAAACAAAATGTATCTAATATTTGTATAATGAACACGACGAAAACCGCCTCTACGACATTTCGCAATGAAAGAACTGTGCTACGATACGTACAAAAAATACCCCATGTCAGAAAAATAAACAACTTAAATTCGCTAAAATGTAACATCCAGTTACCAATGCCTGTATATATGTATAAATGTCTATATGTATATATGTGAATTAGTATTTAAGTCTTAGTAAAGAATTTCATGAACGATTAAAGCTCCCACAGTGAGCCAAAGAAATTTTTTTTGATTTACGTAATATGTTAATTACAAGTTTTGGTAAAGTCATAAACTGAACATATGCCTTGTAAATAATTTAGTTTCCATCAATGAATTTATGTCAAGAATTGGCATATGTTCATGTCAGTTGGTTACGATATTTGCTATTAAAATCAAAGCTCACACTTACATCCGTTCGCTAAAAACTATAATAGTACTGAAACACTTAACTAAATAGAACAAAAATAAACTGATTCAGTAATCAAACCTGTATATTTAAGTTAAGGGATAAATTTTAATGGCATATGTACAACTTCCATTTCACGTAAAACCACACCGAGGCGATGCGGGAAAAGCAGTCCGTGCTCTATCAAAGGGCACCTCATCCTGGCATCTCACCCCACCACTACGCTGGGGCCGAGTCTCGGCGCATTCCTCCGACATCAATCGGCCTGCCGCCTTGCACCGCGTGGCCGCCTCACCGCCACGCAGACGCGGCGCGCTGGGGACCGCTCGTTGTACTGCTGGTCCGACCATCGACGCTTCTCATTGTATAATTTGAATATAAGATGAAAAATTTTATGAAAATTGTTAAAAATAAACGGACGCAATTGTAACTTCTAATCTCATATCTAGTGGGCTCACATAGTCTTAAATAATCTGTTTAAAAATGTATAATAAGGAAATAACAAGAAATTATATAAGATTCCAAGTGCGGCAGTCGGAGGTGATGGTTGTATGACTGTGTTGTGTGCCTGTGTGATTGCGTGAGTGTTCTATTTTCGGAAGAAGGCCATGGCCGATAGCTGAATGTGTTGTATGTGTGTGTCTTTTGTATGTGCCTGTCACAGCTCGTCGCCACGTCTTTGCGGTGAGTTGTAAACTGTCCTCACTATATTATTATTATAAATTATGTAACAAGAAATTTATGATGTCTTTGAGTAGGAAATGTGCATTTGCCAACTCAAAGCCAGAGGGGGAAAATGTAGCAATACATTAATATTTTTTTATTGAAAATTATATCTGCGACGCTTGTCGCAAGCTTCCGTTCTCACTGCCAATAAATCTCTGATTATCCTTGTTTCAATTAATACCTTCAACTATTTCAAACGATCTGGAGGGAAAGTGGACTCGCTTGTCGTCTTTCGTTTTTCTACCTTTATACTGATCGGACGTATTTTACTCGACCTCCTGAAATTGCTAAGTGTGAGCCTTGGTTAGCATCCTTTAACGTAATAAATTTTAAATTTCTTTTGGAGTTCCTATTTTATTTAAATAATGACTATTTCTCCCCATCTTTCATTTCATTTATGACTTGATTTTCAGCAGTATTAGTAAATTGATGCTTGGTCATTGTTGCCTATTGTCTCATGATGACAAAAGAACATTCTCGATGCAAAATTTATATACTCTCATTTTATATTAAAAATTGAATTCAATGCCTGCAGGAAATCTTCATTCTGTTAAAAGCGAAGTCCGATAATTTCTTTAACTTTCGATAACCATAGTGATCAAAATTGCACACGGTCTTAAAACTTTAATAATTAATAGTAATGAAACCAAGTATCAGTTTACGAGAACGAAGATATTAATCAATTCATACAGGTTCAAATGCAGTGTCACGGCTTCCACCAATGAATGCATACCAGGTAACTGATTCCGGTATTTTCTTATGTAATTGTGCTTTCTGGTGTTGTCGTAATTTTTAACTTACATTGCTACTGAGAACTGACGGCGGGATCTTATGTGATCTTTTCAGTGCATTAACCATTTCAAAAATTAATATTCATTGCTGATCTTACGGTTAGTTAAATTTCAATTCCGGTTTTCAACTTTGATCTTGTGACAACACCAGGGATAAAATAAAAAATAAAAAAATAAAAATAAATAAATAAATAAAATTAAATTAAATTAAATAAATAAAAATTTAAAAAAAGTAGCATTACAAACTCCTACGAATGAGGTGGGAGGGTGAGGGAGGTGGAGTTCGCAGCATACACGGTGAGGGTGCGGTAGTGGTCAGAGGGCCAGTAGCATCAAGGGTGGCTGAAGACCGGGTTACAAGAGGACAGGAGAAACCAGAGGGTGATGGATATGTTCATGAACTTGAGAAGTTGCGCTAAAGGAATGAGATTATAAAGGATCCTCCTGGGGGGGAGTGAGGCGTATGCGGTAAGTGAGTCGGAGGGTGGGATTTCTAATGGGTCGGTGGGGCGGCAGCTGTGGAAGACGGTGTGTGTAACAGAGGGTGAATGGGTTGAGGCGCCACGTCCCGCCAGAGAGGGGTCTGAGAGGTCTGTGGCGGTATGGACATTTTGGAGACAGTCTTGTCGCATGCAGTCTCGGAACTTGTAGTACTATAGGCTTGGCAGAAAGAAATAAAAGATATATATATATATATATATATATATATATATATATATATATATATATATATATATATATAGTCAGAACTGAAAATTTTTCCCCGATGTGGATTAGAATCCAGATCTCTGCTATTCTATAGTATTGTCCTTAACTCCTTTTTTCTTGTTCTTCCGGTAGTTCGTTTCCTTCCTGCTGTTTTTTGTATTGTTCAAGGTTGTTCATTGGTCAGTTATTTATTTAGCATTCTATTACAGAGGGCACCAGTCCTGTGACAGCGCGCTGAGCTACCCTTTACTGCCCCCAATGCAAAAGTATTTCGTAAGAAGGATATCGACGTCTGTCATTGTAGTGATTGTAACTTAGAAGACACAATCGGCTTTCCTGTACTCCTTCTCAATCGAAACCGAGATTTTAATCAACCAATGAGAGATTTAAAAGACTTTCCTTGCAGAAGCTACGGATACTTGGAGTCTTAGACGCTTACTATCCACCTTTGTTCGTCGCGACAAGTCATACCAGAAGTTCTAAAACCGTCGTATTCCATTAGTATTCTACATTAGAATGTGTCATAAAGAGGCACTATGTCGGGGACAAAACAAAAGCCGCGGTGGAGTAGCCGTGCAGTCTAAAGCGTCTCGCTGCGGAGCGCGCGGTTGCTCGCCGTGGAGGTTCGGGTCCTCCCTGGGGCATGGGTGTTTGTGTATGTCCGTAGGTTAGTTTACCTATGTTTAAGTAGTTAGTAAGCTAAGGACTGATGCCCACGCAGTTTGGTCCGATAGATTTACAGACATTTGAACAAAACTAAACATGAATTATCAAAGGAGAGAAAAAAAATTGTAAAAAATAATGAAGTCGAATTTTCGCCATGTCCTCGTCAGTTTTGGGCAATGCAGAAAGCGGATTAACGTTATAGCAATTCATTAGAACAAAAAATTGTTACAGCCCACTGTTTCTAAAAGTTCCAAAATAAGAAAACGTTGCTACTTGATATGTGAATAACTTGCAATGAAAACAATATGCCTACCAATGGTTCTATGTTATCAGAGGGATGAAACTTCCTGACAGATTAAAATTGTGTGCCGGAACCTGGAGTCGAACCTGGGGCCTTTGCCTTTCCCGGACAAGCGCTCTACCACACGACTCACGGTGAGGCCATACAACTTCAATTCTGACAGTACCTCGCTTTCTACTTTGCAAACTTCACAGAAGTTCTCCTACGAAACCTGCAAGAATAGCACTCCTGGAAGAAAGGATATGGCAGTGACATGGCGTAGTCACAGCCTAAGGGATGTTTCCAGAATGAAAGTTTCATTCTGTTATCAGAGAGATATTTACTTAACAATAAAGTAATACGAAGGATTCTATAGCTACCGAACATTTGAACATTTGCAGTGGGTTCTGCAGGAAGTGGAACCGGATAAAAACTGCTCTCCAAACGTAATGTACGTATCAAAATCAGCTGACTATAAATTAACCCGCTCAATACAAGGAGCGTGCCGGCATGCGTGCAGGAGGCCAGCCAGCGCAGACCGCCGCACGCGCCTTCACTACCGACAACTACAAACGGTAGAGCGGCAACTGCTAACCGAAATTCCTTCACTGCCAACAACTGCAAACGGTTTCGCTCACAAATCAACCGTTAGAATTTATTTGGCTGACCCGTATTTTCGTTTGCCCTGCTACAGACAAACATCTACAACTGGAAACTGACAGAGACGCAGCTCCTCAGGAGTGAGCACCCGCAGGCTTCCCAGCACGGAGCCAGCGGCGACTGCCGAGGACAGCGCTGGCCGCGCGGCTGCGGGCCGAGGGGAGCCCTGTGGCTGCCGAGTCTGGTCAGCTGCAGACAAACTGCTGAACTCGACTGCCATCCAGTTCTTCAGGCGTGTGTGAAATGATCGTGTGCCTCTCTCTCCCTTTTATTTATTTATTTCTAGGTGCTCTCCGCGGCGGCCACAGACGTGGCGGCGAGTCTCGTTGTGTTTGCGCTTGCGGCAGCGCGTCGCCTCAGAACTCCGTTCTTTCGTTTCTGCGTTGGCCGTTTTGCAGTCGGTACGATAGGACTTCACAAATCTAAAAGGGGTTCTCATGTTACCTTTCATAACGATATAAGCAATAGCAGCCTGCGTACGATACTTGCCGGACGCCTGGTACCAGTACCGTTTTATTCGAATGTCTGGATTCTTGCGAAGATAAATGCTACTGTTAGATTTTATCAATCGTCTTCTCTGGACTACTGTACCACATTAGTTACAATCGACATTATCTGCGATGTGGTCGAAGAAACGTGTTGAGAAACACCGCCGTCTGGCTAAGACAAGGAAAATTTTCAACATGCCAGTTACTGATATTCATCACAAAAAGGTAACAGAAAAAACTGAAAGAATTAATAGCTTAAATTATTCTTAAGTACATAACACGAAACCTGGATATTATCACTGTATGAGAGCTCACAAATTTCATCAGCGTCACCACGAATTTCATTATTTGCCAAAAATGCAATCATCGCAGTACCAAATGGATGTGGAATGTTAATTACAGAAACGGAATTAAACTTTACATTCCGTTTCCAGGAATGTACGCAAATATTTGATACTCTCAGTTACGGAGTTGATAGTAATTGTGTATTTCCTCTTCGGCAGGAACGGAAAATGTGCAGGGCGAGCCAACAGCACGATCACGAGTTGCAGCATTTCGTTCCGCGGCATCACACCCACCGCTGAAGATCCAGGCAAAACCTGCAGTGGCGTAAAGGTCTCAGAACCCGGCCTTACCTCGTCTGGAAGCTACAACCCATCACAAGCGCAGTCGTACGGCACAGGCTCTCGTTCGGGGACGAGCCGCTTGCGGTCCGGCGCAGACAGAGGGTGGCAGGCCACGCCACCCCAGGGGCGACGCGGCATTTCGGGAAATTTGTGGCGCAAACGGCGAAAACGCTTCCAAAATTATTGGTATGAATGTGCGTTTTCAATACACAACGAAAGTAGAAATTTATATAAAATTCTCATAGATAAATGTATATTTTTGTAACACGTGAAACGTTTATAAAAATATGTACCATCTTTTGTAGATACACAACATAGTATAGTATCTGTAAATATGTGACAGGAAATCCAGTAATTGAAGCGCTTTGGGTAAATATAGAGATTAATTTTTGGATTGTAAGATGCTTGACACCTTTCCCAAATATGCTATTTTATCGAATGTACAAATTATTTCGCACGTGCACCGTATTTGTTTCTCTTTTTATAAAGACTTTTACATTCACGACAAGCCAGATATGTACGAATTAATATTTCGGAGCAATAGTACAGCTGCAATCAAGAGCGTGAATAAACTTATTCAGGTATGTTTGTTTGATTTTTACATTGCGTCGAAGGCACTAACTGATCATACAGAATTTACAGTTGTTGACTGCAGTTTAACTAAGAATACTGAAATCATACGATGGTAATCTTGATTACCTAAACCCCTCATATTTCTCTAAAGTCATAATAAAAAAATGAATAAATAAATAAATAAAAATAAAGCAATTTATATAGGTCATTACCCAAATTTCATGTACTAGATGGAGAAGAAACGAAAAAAATTCGTTTCTTGCAAATTTTCCAGGCTGATTTGAATGCCATAAAATAAGTAATCAGTTTAATGAGATACAAATGTTCAAATGTTTGTTAAGCTTAAGGGATTTAACTGCGGGGTCATCAGTCCCTAAACTTACAAACTACTTATGAACTACTTACGAACTAGGACGGCACAAATATCCATGCCCGAGGGGGGATTCGAACCCCCGACCGTAGTGGCCGTGCAGACCGTGGCTGAAGCGCCTCAGTCCCCTCGGCCACCGCGACCGGCTTAATGAGATACAATAATGGCCCATGGCGTAAGGTATCATAATGGGCGACCATTCCCGCCGGAACTTGGAGTCCTTCCTCGGGCATGGGTGTTTGTGTTGTGGTTGGTCCAAGTTAGTTTAAGTAGTTTTTTAAGTCTAGGGGCTAATAACCAAAGTCATTTGCTCCAATAGGTTTGCAAACATTTTAACCTACATTTAGTCACATTACATTGTCCTAAATCTTGAACGGTAATTTGTTTTCTTGTCTGAAGAAATATGTAGTAATGAAACGGTTGTCAATTTCTCACTGATGGACATGGGATAGTGTATAGTGCCTAGTGCAAAAACTTTGTAAGGTTTGCTGTACAGAAGAATGATAGGCGTGTTATATAGTGTGTTGGTGGCTGCGCTTTGGGTGCACAACGCCAGAACTAATGTAGTAGGAGCGGAGTGAGAACAGAATAATGGATAATGTGTGGTATAAACAGCGATTGATGTAACAGAATATTAAAATTGCAAAATTCGTGTGAGACTTAGTAAAACACAGAAATCGAGGCATACAGCAGAAAGGAGAATAGTGCCCAAAAGGAAACAATTTAGGGAAGTAGTTAAATCACGAGAATAAAAAGGATGATCCAGCAACCTTACAACACACTATAATTTCTAGCCTAAGAGTTTAGCCCCGAGTCTACACAAATCACAAGACCTTAAAACCTTAGTCAAACACGACTCTTGATAGGCCACAGTAGAGGACACAACAAATCCAAGATCCACTTCACCCCTATCAGAATTACACGAAACTTAGTTAAAATGTGGTGCACAGTCTCAAAAAGAGCACCCCATATTAAGACGAATGACAGCCACTAGAGCATATGATATGGATATGAGCTTCTCTTCAGTTTCGGTTTGCCCTTTTTTAGGCTCCAACGCAATCCATCAAGCTACAGAGCGATAAAGGTACCAATTCTTCATCTTCCGTGGATAATTCCTCACACGATGGAAATGCAGATTTGTCATATGCCATTAATTTAATGTCTTCCGAGATTATAGTAGCAGGTGCAGTTACTATTCTCTCCCATTCCGCCTGTTCCACTTTGCATCTCGAAGAACACCATAAATCTATCAAATATTTTTTTATCAACTCTAAAAAAGGTAAAGCAGTCAACAATCCGAAGGTTGGTTTGAACACCACTGTGCTTTACTAGGCATGGTCCTGTTTGGAGGTGGCATGCCGTTGCCTTCCTCCGACCTTTCAACTCTACAAAAGCAAAACAGTCTTTCTTCTCTGAATTGTGCTCTCAATCTCTCCTTGAGTATCTTTATATGGGGTGCTCTCCTAACACATGTTTCAACAATTCGTCCACGGAGAAATATGTCGTCACTTACTTCGGTGTAATTAAATATATCTTCCATTGTTGCAGAAATATCTTCATCTTCCAGACGACCCCTTTTCCTTGACGTACGTCTAGAGGTTATAAAGAACACTTCCTAGCAGTGATCATGATATACAGTATATGCAGGATGCAGATCCGTTGAATGGATACGTCTTACAAGGAAAGTACTTGGGCTCGAACGAACACATATACACCAAAATCGTATGAGAGATAATGTAAAGATCCCTTATTGCACTAGTGATACTCCCGCATCTGCAAAACTCTGCAGTCGTCCGTTAGAGGCCTCTGCGTGTGCCTTGCCGCATTGCACTTTGACCTGTCGGTTCGCCAGTAGGGACGGTGCAATATCCCTCCGAAGTTGCGTTTTGTGACGTTATTTGTGTGGTGAAGCGTCCGATGGGGCGGCGATTGCTAATCAATCCTGCTAATGTATTGCGATTAGTTGAGATGAAGTTACGAAGAACCCTTCTTCGTGAAGATGGTATTAGTGTAGAAGATGAATCATTTGCATGCTATCTCGTATCTATTATGGTACAGAAGTATGAGCATAGGTTAGATACTATTGTTACAAACTCATAATAGTGATAACAGGGATGATAATGGACGAACAACTCATTGCAAACGGTAGTGCTACGATAAGTGCGGGAAGAAGCGATGGAAGCAGTGCCAGTGAATACCAACAGCCTTTCGGGAAGAAGGTTAAAGTTGCAACTATCATCACGGCTTTTGATGCACAATTCGCTAGAGAACATTACGATGATTATTACATAAGTTATAGTTAATATATCAGCTTTACGTATGGCGTCTACAATTACATCTACAGTGCTATCTAGAGCATGGTTGAAGAGCTTTGCCGAAAAACGACACCCACCAGCACATTGATGTGTACGTAGAGATACTGTAACCAAACGTTCATACCGATATGTTTGTTCGAGCCCATGTACTTTCTTTGTTGGTATGGTGTCTCCCCCTACCCACCTTCCTCTCCCGAGCACAGGTTGTGATTGAATTGCCCTAGGTGAAGGCAGGCCTGAAGAAATCAATTAACTTTTTGTTTTTCTTCTCATAAGACACTTCGTCTATAGCTCTTGCATATAACAATCAGTATTACACTACTGGCTATTAAAATTGCTACACCAAGATGAAATGCAGATGATAAACGGGTATTCAAAAAATGTTCAAATGTTTGTATAGCTTATGCGACTTAACAACGGGGTCATCAGTCCCTAAACTTAAAAACTACTTATGAACTAGTTAACACTAATGACGGCACAAATATCCATGCCCGAGGGGGGATTCGAACCCCCGACCGTAGTGGCCGTGCAGACCGTGACTTGCGCGCCGCAGTCCCCTTGGCCACCGCGACCGTCGATAAACGGGTATTCATTGTACAAATATATTGTAAGAGAACTGACAAGTGATTACATTTTCACTCAATTTGGGTGCATAGATCCTGAGAGAACAGTACCCAGAACAACCACCTCTGGCCGCAATAACGGCCTTGATACGCCTGGGTACTGAGTCAAACATTGGATGGCGTGTACAGGTACAGATGCCCATGCAGCTTCAAGACGATACCACAGTTCATCAAGATTAGTTCCTGGCGTATTGTGACGAGCCAGTTGCTCGGTCACCATTGACCAGGCGTTTTCTGTTGGTGAGAGATCTGGATAATATGCTGGCCAGGGCAGCATTCGAACATTATCCGTATCCAGAAAGGCCCTACAGAACCTGCAACATGCGGTTCTAACACATTTGAAATGTAACGGCCACTGTTGAAAGTGCCGTTGATGCGAAGAAGAGGTGACCGAAACGTGTAACCAATGACACCCCATGCCATCACGACGCGTGAAACGCCAGTATGGCGATGACGAATACACGCTTCCAATGTGCGTTCACCGCGATGTCGCCAAACACGGCTGCGACTATCATAATGCTGTAAACAGAACCTGGATTCACCCGTGAAAAATGACGTTTTGCCATTCGTGCGCGGAGGTTCGTCGTTACGTACGCCATCTGAGGCACTCCTGTCTGATGCTGCGTCATCGGTAACCGCAGCCGTGATTTCCGAGCTGATAATCCATGCTGCTGCAAAGGACGTCTAACTGTTCGTGCAGGTTGTTGTCTTGCAAACGTCCCCATCTGTTGACTCTGGGATTGAGACGTGGCTGCACGATCCGTTACAGCCATTCGGATAAGATACCTGTCATTTCGACTGCCAGTGATACGAGGCAGTTGGGATCCAGCACGGCGTTCCGTATTACCCTCCTGAACCCATCGATTCCATATTCTGCTGACAGTCATTGGATCGCGACCAACGCAAGCAGCAATGTCGTGATACGATAAACCGCAATCGCGATAGGCTAAAATTCGACCTTTATCAAAGTTGGAAACGTCGTGGCATTTCTCCTCCTTACACGAGGCATCACAACAACGTTTTACCAGGCAACGCCGGTCAACTGCTATTTGTGTATGAAAAATCGGTTGAAAGTTTACTCGTGTCAGTACGTTGTAGGTGTCGCCACCGTCCACAACCTTGTGTGAATGCTCTGAAAAAATATTAATTTGCATATCACAGCATCTTCTCCCTGTCGGTTTAATTTCGCGTCCGTAGCACGTCAACTTCGTGGTGTAGCAATTTTAATGGCCAGGTTTGTACAATCAAGTTTTACTTCAACCGAACGCAAATGTGGCGAAAACGCGAAGTTGAAGAACTTTGCTCTGAAAGAATGGCGCTCTCAAGTTATTTTAATTAAATCTCTTCTTGTGTATTTTTTTTTTCTGCAAGACTTATGAAGAACATTGTGATTCTTGTATAAAACAATACTGGGTATTAGGCCGCGTGAAACACTTAGCAAATGAATGTGATTGTGATTTTTCTTGAAAATACCTTGAGCTCTTGCATCTTTTCCTGGATTATTTGCGCGAACAAATCCACTATTTCCTTTTTACCCAATGCCACACACGTCACTGACATCACACTCAGAAACTAAGCACTACTCAGCCATTCGTCACAGACGCCTCTACAAGAATCACAATGTTCTTCATAAGTCTTGCAGAAAAAAAAAAAAGATACACAAGAAGAGATTCAATTAAAATAACTTCAGAGCGCCATTCTTTCAGAGCAACGGTCTTCAATTTCGCGTTTTTCGGTTGAAGTGAAACTTGATTGTACAAACCTGGCCATTAAAATTACTACACCACGAAGTTGACGTGCTACAGACGCGAAATTAAACCGACAGGAAGAAGATGCTGTGATATGTAAATTAATATTTTTTCAGAGCATTCACACAACGTACTGACACGAGGAAACTTTCCAACCGATTTTTCATACACAAACAGCAGTTGACCGGTAAAACGTTGTTGTGATGCCTCGTGTAAGGAGGAGAAATGCGTACCATGACGTTGTTTTGCTTGTCCCGTATCTCGCAAAATATTGATGCTAGAGAGATTAAGAAGCGGAACTTTTTTGTAGTACATTTTATGCAGTTTAATTTTGTATTTTTTCACCTTTTCCCTGGAGGTCACCGCTTTCGAGTTATTTGAGTGAAACATAAAAAAATGTTCCTTTAAACGCCCACCCACGCTCGAGGTCACACCCCACAGTTCGAGACGTTTAGTTCATGACGGTCTTCCCTACCACTGCACAAAAATTAGCGACTACATTATTTCTTTCTCCTTTTTTCCTTCATTGAAAGGAGTAAATCATTGGTAAAATCGCGCAGGAACATGTACTTATTTTTTTCCCATTCGCAAATATTTACCTTAAAAAATTATATCATCTCATAATCTTGAATTCACGTATTTGCACTGCGTGCATAGTCCGTAGTTGACTCAGTCAGTTGAAATCAACATTCGTAATCATTGTGGCTAACTGTCAAAATACAGGGTCTCCTTGATTGGTCACAACACTTACTCTAATACGAATACAGACATTCTGGTTAATTTTTATATTCACAGTGTTCTGCCAGTCTGTGTGATTGTCAACCAGATTGAGCATTTACAGTTTTGACATTGACACACACACAATTAAAGATTAAGGAGTTGAACTGATTGCTAAGAATCATTATTTATTCATTATACCTTTTATATAGACGTTTCAAACTAGCTCCAACCTTCGTCTCTGGGTATACGCCATTGGTAACTATTGAGCACAAAACTGGAATTTATAAAGTTAATAAAGTCTATGACATTTATGATAAATATGAAGCATTGAATTAAATCAAACCTGGACCTCCATACTTACTAGGCAAACGTCTTACCGCTGGACTAGAGCGTCAATAGCGAATAATGCGCCTCGGAATAGTCCAAGAGTGGTCGGGGGTTCGAATCCCCCCTCGGGCATGGATATTTGTGCCGTCCTAGTTCGTAAGTAGTTCATAAGTAGTTTGTAAGTTTAAGGACTGATGACCCCGCAGTTAAGTCCCTTAAGCTTAACAAACATTTGAACATTTTGAATAGTCCAAGAACGATTTCCTTCACGTCACAAATTTTAATTCAGCTTCTGTGTTCAATAGAACATTGCCACTACTGCCAAGGAATTAAAGTTTGTGACGTGAAGGAAATCGTGCTTAGACTATTCCGAGGCGCCTTACTCGCTAGTGATGTGGTGCACTAGCGGATTCCGCCGGCAGCGGCGGCCGTGAGCGGACGTCCTGCTGTGCTCCGCGCCGCGGTCGTTTGTTTACATCCGCAGGGTAAGTCGGTTCTTTTGCGCGCGCGCGCGCTGTGTACTGGTGTGTGTTCTGTATATGTTGAAGATGCAGCGATGACTGAATAATCTAGAATAGATAATTTGAAATTCACATTCGATCGAACTCTTATTCGACCTAAGTCCTTCGAAATTGAAGATTGGCTAGAGAAAGTAGTGAAAATACGCTCTGAAGATACCATAGGATATCACTTGTCTATTGCCGATACGGTTGTGTATTTGAATATGAGTAAACCCGAACATTGTGAACAAGTTATAGAACGTATTGGCGGCGTATTAAAGTTTACTCATAGAGATGGTAAAGTCGGTGACGTAACAGTAGATCAAGTTGGACTTGGTATTCGAAAGATCCGAATATTTGAGTTGCCATTTGAGAACCCAGCCGATGCGATGAATAAAGTAATATCTCCGTACGGTCGAGTTTTCAGTAATTTAGCTGAGAAATGGTCGACTGTCCACAAGTTCCCCGTGCTGAACGGTGTGAGGCAACTGAAGGTGGAACTTTTGCGACATATGTCGTATATCAACGTTTGTGGTTACAGGGGAATAGTCATTTACGACGGCCAACCAAGAATGTGCTCAGCCTGTAATAAAACAGGTCATGTACGTTCTCAGTGCCTGCAGAGACGAATTGCTCAGTTGCCAACTGGTGAAACAACTAAGCAGCCACAAATGACCACCTCGCCCACAACTTACGCTGCTGCGGTACGTGCCCATGCGACAGACAACTCGATTAGTGAATTACACTTCGAAATTCCTCCCAGCGACACGACCCAAATCCAAACCGAGGTGTTGATGGAGACTTCTGAGACGGAGGATATATCGGTACCAGAGCCGAAAGTGATAGAGGAATCCCAGAAGTCGGAAGTACAACAAATAGGCCCACGTACCGAATTGAGGCACATCGACATGATTGACAAACCGCATTTCGAAGTGGAAAAGGAATCGAAAAACCCGGACAAACAACAAACTGATACAAGTTACCTGATTAGAGACGTCTTAATGCTCCACGGAGAGCAGCCACCAGTAACCCAAAGTGACACTGCTGATTCAGATGACGGTCAATCGCCTGGAAAATCTCGTCGCCGAAGGAATAAGAAGCGAAGACTGGCGCACCAGGGAGCCGAGAAGGCGGCGGCGTCACTGAGAGGGAAGGCGAAGAAGGTTATAGAAAAACTAAACTTACCCGCATCTGGCAACCCACAGGAACAGACACCGGCACAAATGAAGGATGATGACAGGACAACCATCAATAATGAAGGCAGGGAGGAACTCATCGGATATACGGCTACAGAACATCACGGAAAACCTGCACAGGGGCCAGAAGAACAGATGCATCGCCTCAGTGAGCATTTAAAAATGACCAACACATTTGACTGGACAGCGGACGTCGAAAATGAACACGCGGACGCCGAGATGATGGATGTACCAAGGAGCACTAGACGCGACTCACACAACACTCAAGAACCAACAGCAGGCCCAAGCATGGGCACACGAGAAGAAGACAACGACGAGGACTCTGAGTTCTATTAAGTAAAGACCAACTGTCTCCCGTATACACGACTCAGAATGAATGACCTACAAGCTTACAGGATAGCAACATCAAACATAAATAAGAGCCAGAGTTCCCTCAAGCTTGACAATATTAAAGACTTCTTGTACGCCGCGGACATTGATATACTTCTGCTTCAAGATGTAGGGGAAATAGATTTAGACCGAATCCCTGGGTACAACGTCACGGCAAATCCGGGACGTGGTGCCGATTTGGGAACGGCCATCCTGTTCAAAGAAGGCGTTGTTCTCCACGACATAGAACAGCTAGCAACTAGCAGAGGGATTGCCGCAACCGTCAACACCACCAAAATAATAAATGTGTACGCTTCATCTGGTAGTAACAACAGGAGACGCAGAGCAGAATTTTTCAAAGAAGATATCCTTCCGCTATTTGCAACACAGTATGACCAACTAATTTTAGCGGGAGACTTTAACTGCGTATTGCATGCAAAAGACCAGACTCCGCGTCTTAATAAATCACTAGAACTAGAAAAGATAGTTAAAGATCTAACGTTAACCGACACGTGGAAACACAAGTTTGGCGATAGGCCTGGATTCACCTACATTACAAGTCACTCTGCTAGTCGACTAAACCGTATGTATGTTTCAGAGAACCTTAAACATCAAGTTTTACATGCAGAAGTCTGGCCCACCAGCTTTTCTGATCATGCTGCCTTTATTTGTACTTTAAATCTTAAGAGACAGGGAACATACCGTGGCAAAGGGCAACGGAAACTAAATGTCTCGCATGTAGCGGATCAAGCGTGTAGAGAGGCTTTCACTCAGGCCTGGCATGAAAGCTAAGTTTACTTCTTACAACTCAGCGATCAAATGGTGGCTCTAATATGCCAAACCGAAACAACGAAAAGCTATGATCCAATACTCGCGAGACAAAAACTGGTGGTTTAAAAGAACTCTTGAATGCTACTACCAATGTCTCCGAGAATTATATACACTCGACGCCTAAATGATTGACAATTTTTCGCAAATTAAAGAAGCAAAAATTTTACTTTTAAAAAGGAAACAGCTAGAAGGTTTTAAAATCAGATCCAGAACTCCACATACTGTAAACGATGAAGAGTCATCCATCTACCATCTTATACGGGAGGCCAAACGCACAAAAACAAAGATGATAACTAAATGATAGCGACGGAACAATTGTAATAAGACAAAGGGACATCAGAGAAGCTATTGAAAATAACTACGCAGACCTCATATCCAATACAATGATAGACGACGCTGCACTTGACGCCTTACAACGAAACTTAATGACACGACTTAGCCCTGCCGATGCAGCGGAGCTCACTACGGACGTCACAGAAGGCGAGGTGAAAGACGCTGTATTCAACAGTCCTCAAAACAAATCACCGGGACGCGATGGTATCCCGGCTGAATTTTATCAGACTTTCTGGCCGCTGCTGAAGACAAAGTTGACAGCGATCTGCAACGATCGACAGGAGCCGGACTCGATTATTCCGCCGGAATTTAAAGAAGGATTGGTAGTTCTGAGACGCCGCAATTGCTCGAGCGCTTTCAAGAGGGCGTAGAAAGCTCTGCTGTAAAAATAGAAAATCCTATGGGGAGCCGATTCCTGCTAATATGCTCAAGGGATACTACGGAACTATCAAGGGAGTCCCAATGCTTGGAATCATCGGTGTAAACCACGGTAAAATCGCGATGCCTGTTAAAATGTTAAGAAACTCAGACGGATATGTAAAATGAGGAGTGCAAATATTCTTAAAAATTGCCAATTTTAAAATAATTATGGACCACTGAATGAGCCACGGAGGAAATCTGTTCCAACCGCGATGTAAGAAATTACGATTAGGTACATCCTTACGCGAAAGATAATCCATGATACGATTTCCTAGAAGTCGCGTCGCCCGTTGCCATTTTTGAAACAGCCTTTCCGTAGGAGCCCGAGCTACACTACGGCAGGCTGGTGTGTATGGCGCTGGCAGCGTCTTCTACCGCCGGCGCCCCAGAATGGCCAGCCGAATCCCTCCACGGCGCACCGCGGCCAGCACCCTCGCAGAGCGCCATGCGGTGCGTCCACTACCGTGACGCCCGCCACCGACCCTCGTGGTCCGAAGCTCGACGACCGTCGTCTGCAGCTGGCAGCTGGCAGCTGTTGTGCACCTCAGTCCGACAGCGGTGGGGGGCGGCGTCGGACTGCACAGGGACGGGCTGGTTACTGACCCCACACGTCACGCAAAGACCCGGTTTCTGGAGACTAGACGTACACTTGTGAGCAATAAATGTGGATCACCCCTGAATTCCAAAGTGCAGACCGCACCTGACGCTTTGCAACCAACATGGCATAGGTGGAACGTCAGATAAGTTATCACACTTGTTTAATGACATATGTTTTTGTTCGTGATCTGAATCTGAATGCATTGTTAAGCAAACAACAGTTGTGTGCCTGATCGAGATGCGATTACAGGTCACGTACTATTTCGTGGCTCCTCTCGAATCGGTGGAAGTCGGCCGAGTTCGTGTGTCTACGGAATGTTTATCATCTCTACCAACCTTACCACTTAACAGCATTGTACACATTAGACCTCGTCAATGTATTGTTGATTTGTGCTTCGTATTGATGATTGTCTTCCACTTTCTTATTTGCTAAAATAAGTCCACATACCCCAACGACATCTTTTATAAAAAAGAAGGCTGACCTAGAAAGTGGTATGAAGAATGTTAATTCTGATTGTTATTCGGTTACAACAGTAAACAGAGGCAGAAAGCGTTGCTACACCCGCTTAATAAGCCCCTCTACAATATTAATATTTCGTAGATATAAGTTCCAGTTTTCTATTACTCAAAGGTTAAAATGATAATTACGTGTTACATCTGCGACGCCTTAACGCCTTACATGTTGTTTCTTTTAAAACCTGTAATCTATACGCCGTATGTTGGCTGCTCTGGGATAAAGAGGCGGGGCTTGTTCTAACAGTCGATGCGCTACAAGCTGAATGCAAGCTATGCAATCTTCAGCTCCAAACATTCTCCGCTCAGGGGCCACATTTAAGTGCGTGATCTCTACGCATAAACAGACGTAAAACACTGACGTTTTCATTAATATCGGTTTCCAAGACCGATGTCTGAATCCAGAAACTGCCCCAGGAATTGCATGAAGCTCATATTGTTGCTGAGAGGTAACTGCTGAAGATATGTAATATAGTGCGGTTCACAGATGTCATACACCATGAAGTTCTGGAATAGAATGCAGTATATTGGAGATTTCTAGAATGAAAATTTCACTCTGCAGCGGAGTCTGCGCTGATATGAAACTTTCAGGCAGATTAAAATTGTGTGACGGAACCGGGACTCGAACCTGGGACATTTGCCTTTCGCGGGCAAGCGCTCTACCGACTGAGCTATCCCGACACAACTCACGATTCCGCCTGTGAAGTTTGGAAAGTACGAGACGAGGTACTGGCAGAAGTAAAGTTGAGGCGGCATCGTGAGTCGTATCGGAATAGCTCAGTCGGTAGAGCGCTTGCCCGCGTAAGGCAAAGGTCCCAGCTTCGAGCCCCGGTACCGGCACACAATTTTAATCTGCCACGAAGTTTTATTGCTGATTTGTTAACTAAGCACAATCAGATATCAGATATTAAATATGGCCGGCCGCGGTGGCTGAGCTGTCTGAGATGCGCCAGTCACGGTCTGCACGGCCACTACGGTGGGGGTTCGAATCCCGCCTCGGGCATGGATATTTGCCGTCCTTAGTATTAGCTAGTTCTGAATAGTTTGTAAGTTTAGGGACTGATGACCCCGTAGTTAAGTTCCATAGACTATACAAACATTTGAACTTTTTTTTTTTTTTTTTTTTTAAATCTGTTCACAAATAGCGTTATACTAGTACATGAAACAACGATACAATTAATTTTTTCCCGACAAGGAATCGAACCCGGCACTATTTGCTATTGTATCATAGGAAGGAATACCGCTGATACATTTATTGTTTCTTCCGGGGACTCCAACCCCCCTTGACCTGAAACGATGAGGCGTCAACTATCACATTGTCGTTCACTAATAGTTAGGATCACACCGTTCTTAAATTGGTATTTTACGAAAACTTTGTTTAACTAGGTAGCGCATGGACATGTGGCATGTTGATTTGAAACAAGACAGAGTTCTGAGTTCTTTACTTGGCGTTTCTGGAGATGCAGATGGTATTTCTGTGGCCGTTAAAAACAGTTATCCCCAGCGGGAATTGGTCCCATAACTTATCCATTACATTATTGATAGATTTGAAGCATTGAATTAAAATTTGTGGTGCGGCCGGGAATCGAACCCAGACCTCCATGCTTACTAGGCAGACGTCTTAACCGTTAGACTACCACACCACTAACGATTAAAGCGCCTCGGAATAGTCTATGTACGATTTCCCTCCACAACACAAACTTTAATTCAGCTTCTTTGTTCCAAAGATAATTGCCACTACTGCCAAGGCTCTCCATGCAGCGGAATAGCACCTCAGCAATGGACATGGAGAGCCTTGGCAGTAGTGGCAATTATCTTTGGAGAAAAGAAGCTGAATTAAAGTTTGTGTTGTGGAGGGAAATCGTACATAGACTATTCCGAGGCGCCTTAATCGTTAGTGGTGTGGTAGTCTATCCAGAGAGCAAATTTTTTTAGAGATGAACTTATTTACCTGCTACGAAAGAATCCGCAGAATGTAATTATTGGAGGCGATTTTAATTGTGTCCTTAACCGAAAGGACCAGACTCCTAATTTTAATTATTGTAAAGAGCTTCATGACTTAGTACAAAAAATGCACTTTAAAGATGCCTGGGAAATTAAGTATCCAACTTTAGTAAAATTTACGCACTTTACTTCATCTTCGAGTAGCAGACTCGACAGAATTTACATCTCTGATCCACTCACTGAAAAAGTTATAGTAGCGGACGTCATCCCGGCCTGTTTTTCAGATCATTCCGCGCTGTCAGTAACAATAAATTTACCACGACAGCCCACAAAAATGTATCGAACTCAGTGGCACCTCAATACATCGATATTAAATGATGTAAAATTACGTGACGAGATTACGACATCATGGAATTATTGCTTGCGGTCAATGTGTAGGTACTCGTCCAAATCCGAGTGGTGGACAAAAGTAGGCAAAAAGAAGTTGAGGCAAAGCTTAATTATCTATAGTCGTGAAAAAGTCAGAGACAACAAGCGAACCTTCGAATTTTACTACAGTGTGTTACGAGATCTCTACGAGAAGCAGCAACTAACAAACACAGAATTACAACAAATAAAAGAAATAAAAGCTAAAATGTTAAGTATAAAAAGAAAGCAGTTAGAAGGTCTGAAAATTAAATCTAAATCTAAATGTCTTGCAGAGGAAGAAACTACGTCATTATACCATTTGATAAAACATCAATCTCTCCGTAAACGCACGTTTATTGATGACCTAGTCACAGAAAACGGCACCTACTCCCCACCCACCCAGAAATTGTACAAGAAATTTTCCAGTATTACGAAAAACTGTATGCAGCAAACGATATTGATGACGCTCCATTATCGCAAGTAGTGAATTCCTTGAATAAAATTATAACACCAGAGGATAACACTGAATTTTTAACTGATTTTACAGTGGAAGAAGTTTTCGAACTCGTGTCCAAATCACCCTCAAATAAATCACCAGGCCCGGATGGACTTCCAAAAGAATTTTATTTGAGTTATTGGGATACAATTGGACCAACTTTTACAGCAGTTTTAAATGAAATAATGAAAGGAGGAATCATACCCCCGGAGCTGAAAGAAGGAAAAATTGTTTTGGTGTCGAAAAGTAAAGGTCGGAAGAAAATCAGCGGGTTTCGGCCGATAACACTGATGAACTTCGATTATAAAACCATTGCTAGAGCGATCAATGAGAGGATGACACCATTAATACGGAAAGCAGTCACCACATATCAAACCTGTTTCCCAGGGCGATCTATTATGACAGCAACTTCCGAATACAGAGATCTGGTTTAGATAGTCGCCGTTACCAACATTAATTGCGCGTTACTGTTTTTAGATTTTAGTAAAGCCTTTGATCGAGTTAGTCATCGATACATCGAGTGTATACTACAGCAAATAGGAATAGAAGAAAGAGCTCTTGGGGTGGTACGCAACATGATAACTGATATTAAGGCATCCGTATCCATAAATGGCCAGCTGTCAAAAGCAATAACTATACGGAGAGGTGTTCCCCAAGGAAGTCCTCTTTCCATGTTATTATATGTGTTATCACTTGAACCGCTACTTCGCACGCTAGAAGAAAAACTAAGTGGAGTGACAATGTTGGGCACAAATTTTGTAGCGATAGCCTATGCAGACGACGTGGGCATCGTTATACGGCGGGAGGATGAAGTAGATCTTCTGAAAGAAGAAATTGATAACTATTGTAAAGCTTCTGGGGCACAAATCAATACTGATAAAAGTAAAATTTTAAATCTTAGAGGACTCGAACATTTTGATATAGAGTGGGCAAGTTTCGTGGAAACTCACAAAACTCTGGGTATTATCATTAATAAGTGCCCCATAAAAATGTCCGCTATAAACTGGAAGCAGACAGCTGGAAGAATTCGTGGTGCACTAATGGACAACAAATGCCGCGCAGTGAACCTTACTCAGAAAATTAAAATAATAAATACGTATATTTTTTCGAAAGCTTACTATCTAGCACAGATCTTTCCATTGCCGAAATTGCAAGGAAAAACCATTATGCAACTTGCAAGCAGGTACGTGTGGCACGAAAGTATTTTTAAACTAAAACCCAGCGATTTGGCCAAGTCCAGAAAAGCAGGAGGTCTTGGTCTAACTGACATCTGCAGAAAGGCTTTGGCACTTTACATAAAAAGAATAGTAACACTTTTAAATAACGAGCCTCATACCATAACTGCCAAACTCTTCACAGCTGTCCGTCCTGTAAGTATGCAACAGCCCATTAATGTCGGTAATTTAAACTATAAACTGAAACATATAAAAGATTTTTACCTTGAACTTAGCTACATAGGAGAGGCCACGATGAAAAAATTACATTTAACAACTAAAGAAGTTATTAAAAAATGGCAACAATCCCACAGTCCTAACAATATTGAATCAAAGTATCCGTTGGTAGACTGGAAAACTGTTTGGAAAAATCTTAGCCTTCACATTCACTGTTCCGATGTCGTCTCGTCCTGGTATAAAGTCGTGAACAATCTTATTTCAACCAATGAAAAATTATATAAAATTGGTTTGAGTAACACAAACAAATGCTCAAAATGTGGCCTCGTGGACACATTAAAACACCGATTCACTTGTGGCAACCATCTACAAAATTGGAAGTGGGTTCAGAAAAAGTTAGGGCTACTTACACGACGTTCGGAAACGTCTTATTCAACAGATATATTATTGTGGCCCGACACCGAATTTTATCCATCAACAAAAAATAACACAGTGATGTGGCTCCTCGGAAACTACGTCAATTTTGTAGTCAACAGATGTGGAGGTGACAGCAGTGTAGAATTTTTCTTATACATGGCAGCAGCATATTTACAAGTACGACGATATCCAAAGATAAAAAACAACTTTGGGAACATGATAGGAATTTTGTTCGAGAAGGAGGGAATTGGTCAAAGAAGATAATGTAAGACGAAGTAGCGAAGTAGAAGGAAAAAAAATGACGAACCCATTGATGATGAGATTGATCCAAATATATATATATTTGAAACATATTACAAGGAAAAAAATTTCAGTTATATAAGAAGTTGTATCATATTTTTGGACTGGTCATGGCAATGACATTTCGTTTCATCACAGTAGAGACTGCTGGGTTTCATTTCTCGTTTAAATTTACTGAAATCATAAGAACTTTTTATTCCTTTAAAATTAGAATTTTGTTTAGTGCAGAAAACTGTATTGTGTTATATCGTCAAGAAGAAATTAACAGCACCATAAGAATCTTGGTTGGATTATTTGATATATAAACAATACAACGTCCTAGCAGAAATAAATTATTCTAAGGAAATTACTTTCCTGATGTAAATCGAAAGTAGCATGACCGACCTCATTTACGGAGAATAATTATTTTGTTATTATTCAAAAAAAATCAGCAACGGGTGACTTCCGAGTTTTAGAGAAGACGAAAATAAAGTAAAAACGAAATATTATTGATTATCAAGAGAAAACGACCAGGAATCCTACTGCACAGGCAGCTCACTTTTCGAGAAGACGAGCTTTGAGGTCAGACCGGAGATGGAAAAAAACACGCCGAAGAAGGCAACATTTGGAGAGCAAAAGGGGAGGGGAGGTTGGAGGCACTCACAAAAAAAAAAAAAAAAAAAAAAAAAAAAAAAAAAAAAAAAAAAAAATAATTGGCGCAGATGATAGCGCGTTGGACTTCTAATCCAAAGGTCGTGGGTTCGATCCCCACAAGGGACGGCAATTTTTAAAAATAAGTACGAACTGCAACAAAAGCATTGGAACATGGTATGACCGCTACCGTGTTCAAATGACAAATACAGTTATAACCAATGCCTTTCTTTACGTTAATTAAAAAGAAAAAAAAAAAAAAACGGTTAAGACGTCTGCCAAGTAAGCATGGAGGTCTAGGTTCGATTCCCGGCCGCAACACAAATTTTAATTCAATGCTTCAGATCTATCAATAATGTCTTTGACATATTTGAGACGTAAATCCGTCTCAGGGAGTCTTTATTTCTATTATCCATTACAAGTTAACCTCATCCCGGCTTTCAGCGAATTACAGATGTGTTAGCATAATGTTTTGTCATAATCGAGTACTCATTACACGGTACGACCAGTCATAGAGCTCAATGGTGTCTGGCCAGGTAAGACATACTTGGCCGCACGGGATGGCCACGTAGTCTGAGGTGCCTTATCGCGGATTTTGCTTGGTATTATACTACGTTTTAGCATGCTACATTACGATTTGGTATGGCATTTTGCTATAAGCTTATTAAAAACTATGGACTCATTTTAATCAAGATTGTTGGGTAGTTGTTGCCACGGTAACTTGAATATTACGCATTTTTAAAGATATGAGGGGCGTGGATTATGCATTAGAAAATGTGTTATGAAATTGGGAAAGTAACTTCGTTTTGACATCTATTATTCACAAGGTTCAGGAACACAAACAGACTTCGATGATGGAGGTTTCTGTGATTTACTAGAATGGTCAATGACAAGGTATCCGATATCTGGCAAGTGTGTCGAGCAATTATTCTTCACGGTGTGGTTGCCTTCAATAGTCATACTGAGGTTAAAAACAGCAATGTGGATTTTGATACATTGTCGCATCGAAAATGCGATGCGAACCATAATATCCAACCGGGAAGGAAGGGGGAGAACTTCAGTCTCTGCCATTTCAAAGGTTGGATACTGGGATTTATCGGAATAGATGGCCATTTTAAAATAAAATAATATAAAATAAAAACACTGCCAAGCACAAAATTGAGAGAGGGCGAGATCTAAGAATGAATAGGAGTGCAGAACTAAAGATAAAAGAGCAAAATGCTTCCAAAGTACTCCTTACTTCGACATATATCAAAGTTTGTTTTAGGGCCGACAGAAAAGCAATGAATGCTTTACAGAACGAAGAATGGATTACCGGAGATATAAAAGAACACTGCGTCATAGAGAGGACCGATGGACAGTAAAGAAAGCAGACATTAAAAGAGACAGTATTGTTTTAACGGAAACCACGAATTATTATTATTATTATTTGTTTTTTTACAGCGTTTCGAGGGAATAGACCAAATGGGCAACTGAGGTTATTATGTAAGGGAGGTGACAGAGAAAGAATGGAGGAGAAATTAACAACGGAAAAATGCAAGACAAATCGTTTGCATATTTTGTGAAGGACGGAGGGTATATTAATGGATGGATGGGAGGAGAGAGACGTATTTGAAATAACAAAAATTACTTTAACAGCGTCCATCTAAACTGATTACTCAGTCTGTATGCACGGAGGCTGGGTGTAAATGAAATAAAAATAGAATATTGAGTAAAATGAGAAGCACAGAATTAAAATTTGTGACAGAGGCAGGATTCGAACCCAGACTTCCATACTTACTTTAATTCAATACTTTTCCTTACACTCAATGTCTTTCACATATTGACACGGAAAACTCTCTAAAGTATATCTACATCTATGAATGTGAATGTCTGTTCGGTGTACGTTTATCACGTCTGAACCACAAGACATAAAGAGCTAAAAATTTGTACATTTACTAATGTCTACCCGGGGAAGGCTTTAGGCACGGTTTTATGGCGATCGGATAACTATATAAATGTCTGTTCGGTGTACGCTTATCACGTCCGAACGACATGACGCAGAGACTTAAATACTCGTACCGTAACTAATTTAAACCTTGAGGTTTTAGGCACGGTTTTATATCGATCTGATAAATATTAAGTAATCTGAAGAATATAACGCGAAATGCCGAACAATAATTACTCTTTCAAAATTATATTTACTCTTTGAAAATGGTTTTACTGGTTCCATTGTTGCTTGAGGGTTGATAATGATAGAAGGGTGGAGTATATTGGGATAGAAAGTTATCGGTGTCTATAAAATTCTACGTGTGTGTTAATATTTCGCTCTGCAGCGAAAACTACAGAATGTAGACGAATGGTCTGTGTGTAATTGTTGTCGGAAGTCTCCCATTGTACAGTGTCCTGCCGATAGCTGTAAGGGGGTGGCAGGTACGGTGGTTGAAAGTTGCCAAATTATAAATAAAATGCGGACTGAAGGCCACCGATAACGTTTGCGACTCTATAGGAAGGAGGTTACATACAGCGAAACGTGATGCCACAGACCGTATCTTTGGTCTATGCGTGCTACAATGTCTTCAGCTCTTTCTCTGTAAAGATAAGCATATGAACAAGGAAATATAAGAATAAATAAATATATCATTAAAAAAGAAATTTTTAATGCATCTCTTAAAAAAACTCGCTTTGACATTTCGCGCATTACATCAGGTGATCGGTCTGTGATAATATTACAATCATTATTGTTTAATTTCCTGGCGGGATTCTCCGATACGAGTGCATTTTTACGTGTGATTAGATCTACACTACTTACTTTCCTGATAAACGGTAAGTGCATGGACTTCTGCAATCTAATAGGAATATTTTTCAGTTCCTTCAAAACCAGTCTCATAGCACATTACTGAAAGATAGCTTATGTATCATAATCAACCAACACGCGAGCGGAGCCGCGGGTTTAAGCTAGTAAATTTATAACAAAATAGGATAATAAGGAAACAGTGTATTAAAAAAAAAGTTCACTTTAAAGGCGGCTCAAATGGAAAAAAAACCTCTTATTTCATTTCAGATTACTTTTGGGAAAAACACACACAAATTTCATTCCATTCCATGATGGTGGTGGTGGCGGTTGGTGCAGCAATAGTGTTGAATAATTAAATAATTCTCAGTCTATGTTGCAATATTTTTATTCTCCAATCACGCGTTTCGCGCTGCTAGAGCATCGTCAGACTGGAAAAAAAAAAAAAAAATGTTTTGTTACAGTCCGTGTACAAGGCGGGCAGCAAATATTATGTGGCTAGGGTGAGTAAATTTTGAAAAGTCGGACTTACTTGGGCGGAGATGGACCCACATAACTATCTATAGCTGTGGTGGAGGTAGCTTAACAATTTGTGTTGTCATTGGGCCCCTGCAAAGAGGTAAACGTACAAAGTACGTTTTAAGTAGAATAACTAGGGAGTAAAGAGGTATAGTATGGAAATTAATAGCATGCTTCTTATATGATAGAACTCACCATAGCAGCAGAGGAGTCGCTGTCGCGGCAGGTCCACGTTTACAACTGGTAGTATTGTGCATCTTCATGTTTTCGCGGCGCAATGACTGTTCAAAGAAGTTTCGGGCGTGCAGCCGTATAAAGTTTACTTCTTCAAATATTTCGGCTGAGAAACGTTCAGCCATCTTCAGAGACGTCTCGGAAGATGGCTGAACGTTTCTCAGCCGAAATATTAGAAGAAGTAAACATTATGCGGCTGCACGCCCGAAACTTCTTTGAACAACTGGTAGTATCGTTAATAACCGCGGAACATAAATGCGACCGTTAAACAGGGCGATGTGGGCAGAGTTACAGTCTGCGAAAATGAGCGGCTTGCCAAGCGGTAGCTTGGTATTATTAGAGATGTTTGTGACACGGGGGAATGAATCTTGTGAAATGAAACATGTTGGTAGTGAAACAATAATAAATGAATGAAAACAAAATTATTAGAGGCCTGGGGGTGAGACGAAAGAAAGATGTTTTGAATTGTCAGAAGGTGGGTCATTTTCGTAAAAGATGTTCAAATGTTTGTATAGCTTATTGGACTTAACGACGGGGTCATCAGTCCCTAAACTTACAAACTAGCTAATACTAAGGACGGCACATGATGTCGTAAAATGTTTGGTCTTTTGTAATGAGCTGTTCGTTAAGACTGTGTTATGCGGACCGTTTCACAAACTTAGTGATTTCTAATTCTTCAAGTAGTGAAAGTTTTTTCCTTTGAGGGCGATGCGATCTGAAGAACTTGCAATTTGTCTATGGAGGGGTTGGGGGCTGAATGTGTTTACTTCTTTTGAAATGCTCGGAAAAGGCTGAATTATCTTTGGCAGCGCCTTTCTTAGTTATAAGATGTTCTTGGAACCTAGTTTTGAAGGCTCGTCCAGTTGGGCCAATGTATGATAAGGGGCACTGCAAACATTGTATTTTGTAGACACCTGACTGGCTAAAAGAGTCTTTAACTAGCCGTTCACTGTGCTGAAAGCGATACTGGATCTTCTCATTGATCGTAAAGGCTACTTTTATGTGGGTGGTTTCAAGAAGTTCGGCAAGTCTGTGAGAGAGATTTCCTATGAACGGTAAGGAGACATAGATGGATTCTGAAGTGATGGTGCTAGGAAGGAGGGAGGTGTTATTTTTAGAGTTTTTTCTGCTGTACAATCGGTCTACCAGGTTGGCCTGCTATCCGTTGCTTCTAGCAATGTGCCTCAGGTTAGCTAGTTCTTGCTTAACTGTTTCACTGTTTAAAGGGAGTTCGCATAAGCGGTCGATCATAGACGAGAAAAAGCTGACTTTATGACTGTACGGGTGACAGGATGTTGGTTGGATGACAGCGTCACTGATTGTGGGCTTCCTGTAAATCGAAATGTGATGTGATTGTTGGATAAGGTGAGAGTTAGGTCCAATTACTTGATGGAGCAGTCGGGTGACATGATCTGATGGGTGAAAAACATTTATGGATGCAGACTGCAAAATTCGTTCGCAAGGGATGGTACTTCAGCTGTGGCTGCATTAATTATGATGAGAATGCCATCCACCTATCTGCAATAAAAGAGTATTTTCTTGCACGTAGAGGAGGCTTACGTGAAATAAAGGTTTTCAACGGTGTTCACAAATATATCAGCTTAAAATAGCGCGAGGCAGTTTCCCATTGTAAGGCCGTCTGTTTGTTTATAAAGGTTATTATTGAAGGAGAAATAATTGTACAACGTAATGAGGCGAGAGATGTGGAGATAGATGAGCTCGACAATTTCATCAGGGTTTAGTTTGCCATAGGTTGTCAAAGATGAAGTCTATTTTCTCTTGGTTCTTTAAGTCGAGAGAAAGCAAACAGGCAGAGGATGGGAAAGATTTGCCTTGTAATTTTTGAATTAAAGTTTATCGGTTGGGAATAGAGTAGGTAGTTTCGAAGGAGAAAAATTCCTTGAACATTTTAACGTGAATTTGGAAATAGGTTCAATAGGGCTTCCTCTATAGTTCACAATTTTTCGAATCTGGAAGAGTTTTTGTGGGTCTTAATTTGGGAGCGGAGGTTTGGGATTCTTGGATTCATGACTTTGTATTTGTAATGATAGTTGTTGTTGTTGTTGTTGTTGTTGTTGTGGTCTTCAGTCTGGAGACTGGTTAGATGCAGCTCTCCATAGTACCATATCCTGAGCAAGCCTCTTCAACTCCACATAAGAACGGCAACATACATCTGTTTGAATCTGCTTACTGTATCCATCTCTTGCCTTCCTCTGTAGTTTAAAAAAAAATGTTCAAATGTTTGTTAAGCTTATGGGACTTAACTACGGGGTCATCAGGCCCTAAACTTACAAACTTCTTATGAACTACTTACGAACTAGGACGGCACAAATATCCATGCCCGAGGGGGGATTCGAACCCCCGACCGTAGTGGCCGTGCTGACCGTGACTGGAGCGTCTCAGTCATCTCGGCCACCGCGGCCGGCTGCAGTTTTTACCACACACACTTCCCTCCAACGCTAAATTCACAATTCCTTGATGTCTTAGAATGTGTCTTAGCCATCGATCCCTTCTTTTAGTCAAAGTATGCCAAAAATTCCTTTTCTCCCCAATTCTAATCAGGACCACTAGGATATAAAATCCATTTCTGGCACATAAAATTGATATCAAATTAATTATGCGTAATTAGAGTAATTGCATAATTGTAATTACATGTACTTTGAGTAATTACATGTAACGAGAGAACTTACAATTACTTGTATTGGATAATTAGGGTAATTGTTTATTTATTTATTGCAATTGCATGTGTTCACTCCTGCACGTCTGGCATGGAACTGAGCTCATCCTAGGGCATCACATGACTATCTACGTCACCCCTACCGGTCACGAGACCACCCCCGCCCCAGCCCCAGCCCCACCATGTGAACATCCCCACCTGATATTCTGCAGTCATTCAGACACAGAGTGTCGGAGGGATGGCAGCAACATGGGAAAGATGCAATTACGGTAATTACATTTGACTCACATAGTTGGGAGGTTCCTGGTACAACCACAAATTGGCAGGAAGACCAATTTCTGCTTGCCCTGGATGGCTTTAACCCCTCCGATCTGGTGCAGCACCTTCAGACTGAACCTGTTTCTATATATAATAGCAAATCATAGCATTCTGTTCCGTACCGTGATAAAAAGAGATTTAATTAGAGCTCATATCGCATCCAAAATTAGTTGTGCATATAGATGAATCATATATAAGATCATCTGTAATGTCATACGTATGTACTCCCATTACTCTAGTAATTATATCGAATTTTCAATCCGTAGCCATTGAAATCGACTGAAAGTAGCAGTTCCAATCAGTGACAAAAGATGGCTCTGATCCCACCTTCCCTCCACCCAGTGCCTATACAATGAAGCCATGTGTGCAGACGCTGGCCACCTGCATCCTTCTCTGGAGCTGACCAGTCTCTGTTGTCTGCGTCAGTCCGCCGGCCGTAACCACTGCGACCGCGGAGACGCGACACACAGGCCGACTGCCCACTCACCCAGATTCAGCCCCCTGACGATCATGTACATACACGAAAAACTACTGTAGTGCACTTACGGGTGTGCAGTTTACCGGCGATCACGTCAATCGCGGCGGGGAATTAGCCCTGCCCCGCACCACGCAAAAGATTTGCCGCAGAGCCCACGCCGAAATAATTATTTAATAGTTCCACTCCACACGCGTGAGGAAGAAGCGCTCGTCACTGCACTCTGCGGACAAATCTTAAAAAATTATCGAACGTATATCACTTCTCAAAAATAGTGACAGTAATGACAGAATCATGCTGCTTTTTTTTTTTTTTTTACGATCCTCTCTCTCTTTCCTATTCCCCACAAGTAAAACAATCTAGCAGAGAGTGCGAGAAGTGTGTTTTTAATGTAATTTATATCGCCCTTTCTGGAACCAGTATTATGTAGGGAGAAACGCATCAGGCTTATTGCAAACATCACATTCCAATACACACACGCTACCACATTTACTTATTTATTCTTATTACGCACTGCATCCAGGTTGCATGTGTATCCATAGCAGAAACATTAATTAAAACAAAAAAAGGCTCGATACTACCGTTAAAGTCACAGATCTTTTCGTGAAACAAAAAACGAATCCCTATTGCGCTACACCGCCTCAGCTGTTAACACTTTGCAGCGAAATTTATCTTGAAATACAGCATTTTCAACTAATATAGTCGGATACGCGTGTTTTTCAGCGTCTGCCTGAAAACTTTAGTGCACTGCAACCATTCTTGAGAATACAATGCGCTAATTTCAATTTTCCTAGATGTTTTTGCTTTACTTCGAGTTCCCAGCGGTCTTGCTGCCAGCGCGGGATGTAAGTTTTTTCTCTCGATATCACTATCATCGACGAGTATTCCAACTATCTCCCAACTACAGTTGTAAGCAGATTTAGCCATACACTGCGTGAATCATGTCTACACAAAAGACGCTCACACATCCTTTTGAGACATATCGATAACAATTCCAGACACCAGTTTCAACTTTTAGCTTTACGATATAACAAATATTAGCCACACTTTGCATCCGCTCTCCAGCGACCATTCCCAGTTACAGTATTAGAACGTCTTCAGAAAAACATCGCTAGTGCACTTTACAAATGGAATACAACTCTGTGAAGGGGCTAAGACTTCTTGTTTGCTCGCCTTCATGTTCTAAACCTTCCACGCTCTCTGTCACCATATGTTACAGTTTTCGGTACTCGAGAAAATAAAGTCGATGACATATAGAATGCCAGACTCCCCACGTAAATTACAGGTATAAGCTTTTCTCAAAAGATTTTTAGAACCCTCTCAATCAATGTTTTGCGCATGTTAACCAGTAAAGTGTAAAAATACCAATCTTTTTGTTAATACTCTTCGAAATCTAATGATATACAACCCACGTCATCTTGCGTGTACACTAATCTGCTCTTCCCATTCTTGAGGAATTTCTTTAGTTATTTTCTCTGCAAACAGATTCTCCGATAATAAAAATGTACAATATCCAGTCCGCCATTCTTAATCTGTATAATTCTTTCCGCACACCAGCTGACAATGCACATTTTGCCCAAAGTAACTACACGATCTAATACTAACACTATTTCTCGCGATAGATGTAAGTTTTCGACTTATTCTGTATAACCCACATCTGGATACAACGCGACATTTTTCCGTTAGTGATCATTCTCCCTAGCAAAACAAATGTTCAAATGTTTGTAGAACTTATGAGACTTAACTACGGGGTCATCAGTCCCTAAGCTTACAAACTACTTATGAACTAGCTAAGACTAAGGACGGCACAAATATCCATGCCCGAGGGGGGATTCGAACCCCCGACCGTAGTGGCCGTGCAGACCGTGAATGGAGCGCCTCAGTCCACTCGGCCACCGCGGCCGGCATTCTCCCTAGCTATTTACCGTAAAACCAAATATTTTTCTCCAAGCCCTCTGCTATAACCCAACCGAATTCCATGATACTCTCACCCATATGCAAAACGTGTCATCCTAATCTTCGAAAGTAATTGTTCGGAAAAATGTTAATCGCATGCAATCACACATTCGTTACAAACCTTCCACTCTCTCTATCGCTATATGATATAGTTTCCGCTACTCGAGAAAAATAAAGTCGATGACATATAGACTCCCCACGTAAAAATTAAATGTACACGCTTTTCTCAACAGATTTTTCGAACCCTCTCTATCAGTTTTCACGCATGTTAACCAGTACAGTGTAAAAATACCAATCGTTTTTAGTACCCTTCGAAATCTAATACGACGCTCAACCCAAGTCATCTTGCGTGAACACTATCTGCTCTTCCCACTCTTGTAGCATTTCTGTAGTTATTCCAGCATTCCTAAACTCTGAAAAACGATTTCTCCGATGCTAAAAATCTACAACATCCATCCCGCCATTCTTAAACAGCATGATGAGGTAAAGGATCTTCAGCCAAACGATTTCCTCGAGATGCTCTCCAGAGTCTCCTTGCCGACTTTCGCTCCAGTATGCCGCCATTGTCACCATGACGAACTAGTCTAATTTACTACGTTTGTATAAGTTAAAAGATCGGAAATAATTTACCATTGCATATTACTCGTTAAATTAAACACCACTAACACGCTATCAAACAGGTAATATTCCGTAACGGTATTTCTGTGTGTGTGAATATGTGATAGTTGAGCAATCTCTGCAGGACGTACAGCGCTGAAATCTTACGGGGAAGTTATCTAATTTATAGCTTGGAAGAACTCCAAGTGTGTGACTTGTACCTAGCATGGACTCCTTGAATTCCTCGCGAAGAAGAAGAAAGAGAAGGGGCTTTTGCTTAGAATGCTAGTTTACTACCTTGGGAGAATCATTCACGTTGGATGTGTTGAGAAGAAGATCACCTGGACCCTCCATCCACCGACTCAGGAGGAAGTGTTGTTGACTGTGCAAAACAGATAATGCATGTCTTTTTCTATGTTGGTTGGTTGCACTTATATAAATTTTTAAGCTCTTCTACAGAAAAATGGCGTGAAATACCTATTTCGGATGCAATTTCTTTAAAAATTAAGTCATTTTCAACCCCTTCTACAGAAAAAATATCGTTTCGTTGCAATACAGAGGTGATTCGTCTGGGAAAATAGCATGGAATGCAGTTGGAGTTGCACTATTATTTCATAATATACATCTCATGTCTGTAGGCCTACTTAATGTGAATCCTGTAAATAAAAAGTTCACAAACAAATGATGAGAAGGTTTTACGACATGAGTAATTAGTTTTTAAGAGGCATGTGTTTCCGGTGTAGGATATTTGAAAATTTGATATGAAAATCGTTGTTTATTCAGAATTCCTTTTGTGTATTTGATTAAAATTTACCAAGAGTCAATAGGCTTTCAGGATCGAATAATGAGAAAATTAAAAGATATCTACTAAACGTTAACCTTCTTTGGTCCCTTTTTGGATTGTGAGCGAGGAAATGTCGTGCACAACTTTGAAATTATGTGTGAAGTTTCTTGCATCTCGATGAGTGCTCTCTATCTCAAATAATAGTTAAGGAAGCGTTGTTATTCACGCGTGGTATGATAAGGTAGGTTTATGCGACTTCTATTGTTTATCACGTCATATCTCATAAACTGTGTATCACATTTTTTTCTTATCTCCATGCTATTGTTGACTAACGTTGATGGACCGCGGGTACCAAAGTTGTTGAAATCGCTCCAGTAGATTAGAAGGACATTTGGAAAACACACACACAAACATGTACATACCTAGAAACATTTTTATATTGTGAATAGACTTTAGTTCATTTATATACGTTTTCTACTTGTTGGACTTTTATATTATTTGCTTTTCACGAGTATCGTCGGTGCTACAAAGACAAACGTTACTTTCCAAAATGAACGAAGCAACGTTGCACCCATTGTGTCGGACAGATACCATGAGTTCACTGCACGTGCCGCATCGCTCCTGCTGTATGTTTCCTGCCACGTCTACTGGCTAGCAGCAACAGAAGTCCATGTAGCTTGTTCGATAATTGGAAAACTTGTGAGCATGGGAGGAAATTGAAGCAGTCTCAGTTATGTTTGACATACAATAACTTGCTAAACACACACAGAGAGCTTCACAAGACGTAATTAATTCCAGTGACCAGTTAGCGTCTCATCGACGGAGATATATTTAGTCGTGAAGCACAGTCTATGAATGGGTAATAAAAATGTAGGTCCCATTAAAAAAATAAATAAATAAATAAATAAAAATAAAAAAAAGTCTGTAGGAGATTTTAAAAAATCATGCAGAGGCAATAAGTTAATGCTCAGATGGGATTTGAATTACTATCTTGGGAAATTGGAAGTACAGCTGGCAGTATAGTTTAAAAACGGCAAATGTGCAAAGTAATTTATAAAGCTTTAAAAATTTCTGGAATGGTTTCCCCTTATAGGAAGGAGGAATACCCCTTGCGTTATTTAAAAGGAATATAATATTTACTCCACGTGATGCAATTTCTTGTGTGATCAATATTAATAAAATATGGATTAAATAGCAACAAGGGAAACAACGAGTTCCTCATCCTAATCACTAACATTCCCCTTCTCTGTCGCTGGTAATTTTCACTACATCTTTCAAATTCAAGTGAGACGTAGGGTGAACATATTAAGACCGATACAATTTTAAATGATACTGCCAACGTGTGACTGTTTATTGCAGTCAGTATTAAGGACTTAGCGTATTTTTAGTATAATAACAAAGTTATTAGATTTCACAATTCTTCAGCGACATTTTAGTTTAAAACGGTCTGGGACCAAAATCTAGATCGTATTACGAATGCAGTCAAATAGACGCAATGTCGCAAAAACTTTAAAACATTATGACTGTGGCTCCAGCTAAATCTTACATCTTATAAAATAGGCTGTGTGTGGGTGTGTGTATGTATGTGTGTATGTTCCACATCTCCTCCTAAACTACTGGACCGATTTCAAGAAAACTTGGTACACAGGATCCTTACTGTCAGGTAACAATAGTTGTAGGGGTAAAAACCACCTAATACACATACGTAAAGAGATATGACGTCATAAACAATGGCAGTTGTGAAAACGGCCGCATCATGCGGTAATATTCTACATCTGCTCCTAAACTAATGGACCGATTTCAGCCAAATTTGGTACACATATTCTTTAAGGTCAGGGATCATTTGCTGTGCTTGCAAAAACCACATACGATACATAGTTCATACGATATCACATCATAAACAATGATCTCTGTCCCATCTTGCGGTGAGTGATAGCGTCATTTTATTCGCCAAATTATTTGAGAATGAGAACACTTAGCGGCTTGCAATAAAATTGTACACTTAATTTCAAATCTTTACGAAACATTTTCTCGCTGTCAACCCCAACAAAATGATGAAAGGAAAGAAGTTTATCGCTTACTACTTTTCCAATGTTCATGATGTATATTTAAGGCATTTGGCATGACGTTACAAGTTACTACGTCTACACTGTAAATTTTATGCGCCAGATAATTCACAGACAGTACACATACAGAGCACTTCATGTTTCTTCCATATTATATCACAGTTCCACATATAGTTCATGGGATATAAAGTCATAAACAATTTGGTTCATGAAAAGCGCATCATGATGCACGAGGTTTTTATTTATCACGTCTTTACTGCTAACTCCATTCACGAAACATTTTGCAAACAATTGATACATATACCACTGAATGTACCTTCGAATTTACATGATAACACGACACATATTTCAGGAGATGTGACGCCATAAACAATGATATTTCCGAACAACTGCTACATCTACTCCTAAAACAATGGGCCAATTTCAATAAAACGTGGTACAGATATTGCTTGCTATCAGAGTTAAAAACTACAGTTCAGGACATATGATGTCGAATACAATAAACTTTCCGATCACGCGACGCGTGATTTACGAGACTTCATTCATCCACTATTTATTCGTCACAGACAGTTTTCCTAATATTACTCTCTTAATGATCTGCATGGAATGAAACTTAAATGTACAGACAGTAAGGTAGAAGTCGATGGACAGAAAGGGAAGAACGATATGCCCTAAGATAAGGAAGGAATAAATACAATAGATCTTACAGAGGTACCTACATAAAGCATTTATACCAAGCGATAGAGGCGCTGTAGTGAACCAAAGAACTATTAGACGCCGCTGCTGTGAAATAAGTATGGGGTGTTCTAACGCACCTGCTACCAACTGATAACTTCCATAAGCTGAAGATAAACAAATGTCACTTTCACGTAGCAAGTTTACAATTACAAAATTATTAAGTTCTACACATTACTAGAGTGTCGTAGGTTGGGTGTATCTTGTAGAATCTGCTTCGCTTGTAAAGTTCTTCATATGCCTGAAGTTCAGGTTAACGTTGCGTGCTGGGTGATATCTTACAGACCTATATCACTTGAAGTGAACTCAAAACACAAGTCGCACTTTTCATAAAACTTTATTCAACAAAACATTACATTGTTGGAATTAATACACATACTGACATAGTGACTGCCCAAAGACAGCCTTAATAATGACGCCCCGAGTCTCTCTGCTCGGGTCCTTATAGATGCTATATTGACGTGTAGACAACGATACAAACTTTTGTGAAAAAAAATTAGTTGTACATTTATTATGAACAACAGATTTGTTAAAAGACATTTTTCATATCCCTAAGTAAAGCATAAAATGTTTGTTCTTTTAAACACGATCATTTTGAGAATAATTGCTACGATTTAAGTAATATATGATACTATATGTATACGAACAATAACGTGAGAATTATGTTATGAATACAATTGCTAACATGTACAGAGCTATGTTTTAGTTAGCTTCACTTTTGACAATCTTTCCTGTTCTTTAGATATTATAGTTTTCCAAGAATGCTTAAATACTGACCATGTGGTCATGTCGGTTACAGATTAAATCTTCTGAATTTATATAATAAATTATTGCTAGTATTACATTACTTCATTAAATGGCATTTTAAGTCCATGTACTGAGTTTGATGTAATCTAATATCATTTAACATGCTTTTTATTACATCGTGTCATTGCTACATGTGTTTATATTTCGGAATACAGCTTTAATGTGCAATAACTTTGCTTTCTTCCAATAAATGAATATTAACTGAGCAGTTATTAGTTTTTATGATGAGTTTACAATCTGGTAATATTCTTAAATCAAAGTTATCTGATATCTGTAGTTCAGCATAGGGCTAATACACAGGGACTTTCTTATAAGAGTTACATACTGTATTAGAGTGTTGTCTACCACCCTAAGTGGTCTGTTACGTTTCAGTGTACAGCAAGGAAGCGAACGTCTGTAGTAGAATTAGGGAACCTTATCTCTGCGAATATCAACGAACAATGAACATAGTGTTCCTGATTTATCTTTGTGTATTAAATACTTCGATAAATGTCAGCATAAAACGGGAGGGAATTTGCAGCTTCGTTCACAATGTGAATGAAAGCATGCTCCGCATCTTCCTTTCAACTGGACAGTTCACCTATGCCAAGCAAAGCCAGTTCTGCCTTCAGGGCATGGAAAACTGAAAGGAACCAGGAAACCCGCGGAGTTTAATGAACTAGCCGAGGACGTATTCCTCACATATCGACACTTTGATGAGCGGACGAATGAGTAGCTCTAAGGGAGTTTGGCGATGGAACACGTTTCATCGACAGCGTGCTAAACAGAAAAAAATTCTGGTATACAAACAACCCATCACATACCCGAATCTGCTACTTACAGCCTCTCTCTCCCCGAAAGGTGAATTGACATCTGGAAATATTAAAAACAATAAGAAAATTCGTGAATAATATCACCTATATCTGCAAAAACATTGTCCAAGAACCACTACTGGATTTAGAAGCACCTGTCTGTGTCTGTTCGTGAAGAAGCTCTTCAAAGTAGATATCTAATTCTTTAATGTTTAAGCCGTCCATCATGGGTCGGAAACGTGCATGAAAAATATCTGGCTTCGAAAATACGTACGTAATTGAAGAAACTAAATTACTAAGATTACCTGACATCGTCTGGTCTGGAGGCGATCAATTCGTTTTATAGTTTCCAAATGATAAGCCAAGATTGCAAACTACCAATTATTAAGTGACGACCGGTTTCGGTGCACTGTGTCACCATCATCTGGTCATATATATACTGGTCATCTTGTTCAAGATTGGTTATAAAATAAGAAGTGCAACATTGCACTTAGTCACTATATAAAAAATACTTAAGTTAAAAACATGACAGCTTACAAAATATTTGTATTTTGTAAGCTGTCATGTTTTTAACTTCAGTAATTTTGTTATATAGTGACTAAGTGCAATGTTGCACTTCTTATTTTATATCCAATTTGTTAACAAGATGACCAGATGATGGTGACAAAGTGCACCGAAACCGGTCGTCACTTAATAAATTGGTAGTTTGCGATCTTGGCTTATCATTTGGAAACTATAAACATAAATTACTTCAAAGAATTTAGTGCTTAGTGCATTGAAAATCATGTATGTTCGGAACTTACCTTTGAGTTTGTTAACACAGGATTAGAAAGGGATTTTTTTTTTCATGTGAACAGTCTTTCCAGTCAGAGGGACTGAATAGGAAGGAAGGGAGGAAGTTTAGAGTTTAAGCCCCGTCGAAAGCTTGGTCATTAGAGACAGAGTTTACGCTCGCAGTTTTGGGTAAGAATGAGAAAGGAAAACGGCCGTGCCCTTTGAAGGGAAACAACTCGGCAATTGCCTAAATCTGGATATCCGGAAGTGGATTTGAACCACTGTCCTCCCGTAGGGACTGAATACAGAGAGCGATGAAACGTAGATGTTTCATACAAATGAACATTTTTACCATCAAAATACTTGACAGTTTCTGGAACCATAATACCCTAAATTCAGATTAGTTATGAGAAAAATGTCGTAGCTGATTTGAAACTTTCTCTCAAAACAAAAATATTTTGAACATTACAGGCACTAAAGCTTCTAATAGTGATTTGGTGGAAGATCAACAACAAGATAAATTACTGCAAATAATTGTATGTTCACGTGATGCAAATGTGATATTTGTAAATATATTACACACAATAGATGCACATTACTTCTGCAATAACTTTAACTCTCTTCACAAATAATTCCAATATAAGTTTTAAAAAGCACACTAATGAACAGAAATTTATTCTAGTTATGAATAAAAAAGGAGCAATTGTTTGTAGATATTTCAGTCTCTGTCTTCCCTATTTTACCTACAATTTACAGTACAAACATTTATGTGTTTTTTACCGTATGTGTTGAGAACGCAAGGGAGTCAAGTCCCTTGATGCAAGGGTGGTGTATAGAGAAGCAAGAATATCGAAAACCGAAGTAACAGAAGAAAAATCGAAAGAATTGAAACTGTTCAATTTGCATGGGCATCGCCACCGCGGATAACACTCGCGCTTTATGCTATTTAGATAATATTTTGCACACTTTAAAATAAGTGGAACGGCATTGTCTACACAACATTTTACTCGGTTCGTTGTTGAGGATACCTTCGACACGCCTCCGCGGTCCGATGTACAGCGTGGTGGGTTGCCACACGGGGGCCAGGGTTCGATCCCCGGCCGTGTCGTGGTTTTTCTCCACTTTGTTGTCCTCATCATCATCGACGCGTAAGTCGCCGAAGTGGTGTCACCTAAAGACTTGCACCAGGAAGGCCTAACTCCATTCCAGCTGGGGTCTAACAGCCAAAACTGCGACACGTAATCGTCATCAGATTACCAGGATTTATGTCAGTTTGGTTGTGGTTGTTTAGTCGGCCACAGGAGATGAGACACAGCATTACCGAGTTAGGGATTAGGTGGGCAGTTTCCCCTGCAATGTTCCTCTTTGCCAGCTCCGCGTTGTCGTTCAACAACGAGATGTTACGTGTAGTTCGCTTTTCAACAGTGATATCAGAACAGTGGATAACGATTACTTTATTAAAAATGTTCATGTATCTACCATTACCCAATGGCTGTACCAGTTCGAAAAAGTTTAATAGGTGATCCTCTTCAAATCCTGTAAGATAAATAATTTTTACGATGTATGTAAAAATGCTGTCATGAATTGAACATTAATTTCAGCTATTTGAAAAGGAAATAACCGATAGACATAATTTACCTAGATGCCCCTCCAATTCATTGTTGAATCTTTGGTCATAATCCGTAACACAGCTACAATACAATATATGTTCTCATGACCACACTAATGGGCTAAAACCAAAAACATTTCACTCGACGATACTAGTTCAAACAACCCTCAAAATGGCGACACACTTATTACATCGCCGTGAATTAATATTTTTATGTTGTTCACTTATGCTCAGGTTAATTATGTACTAAACGTCAGAATGTACGATTTTCCCGCGATCCACTCTGAGAATGTGAAGCTGAGGCCACAGTTGCGATTTATTTCAAGAAGTAACACAGAACAGATAATGTGAAAATAACTAGCTTAACGCCCGCTGCTTCGCATACGCAGGCTAGTGGGTCTGCACCAGTTGTTTCTCCCTCTTATGTAACTTAAGTATTGAGGCGCCATGTTGCGGTGCGCGCTGCCGTCGGGATTTCGATTCGCCCCTCGGGCATGGGTGTTTGTGTTGCCCTTAGCATAAATTATTCTAAGTTAGTTTAATTAGTTTTTAAGCCTTAGGGACTGATGACACCGTAGTTTAGTCTCTTAAGATTTACAAACATTTGAACATTTGATTTTACTACTTGAAACACCATAAGGCACCGCTTAATAGTGCAATTTCGAAAAATACCCCAACATGTGTCTTTTAAATTCCAACCAAATACGCAAATACCATTTTTTGCAAACCTTTGTTCAAAATTGGCTTAATAGCAACGTATTTTCAAGAAAGGTTTCATCCCCTATTTCACCCCCTAAATGATTTTCTGAAAATACCGAAACACGTGTCTTTTTTATTCGGACCCAAAATCCAAATCCGAAAATTTGTAGTTCTAACTTTAAAATAGCCCAAATAGCAATAGATTTTCGAAAAACACCCTTCTCCAATTTTACCCCCTTGATGGTTGAATTTCCAAAAAAAGCGAAAGACGATTTTGTTAAATTGTAACGAAGAATACAAATACCAATTTTTGCAACTCTAGCTTTAGAATTCTCTTGGCAACAATGTGTTTTCGAAAAGAATTTTTCATCCCTTATTTTACCCTCTTACTTGTTGAATTTCCAAAAATACTGAAACTCTCGTTTTTTTTTTAAATTCTGGCCAAGAGTCCATATCTGAAGTTTCTTAATTGTAGCTAAATTTTGAGTGAACAGCAACATATTTTTGAACACCAATTTTTTGCGTCCCCTATTTTACCCCATTATTGGTTGAATTTCAAAAAATGCCGAAACACGTGTCTTTAAAATTCAATCCCTGAATTAAAATCCAAAATTTTAGAGCTTCAAAATTGCCTGAAAAGCAACGTATTTTCAAAAAACCTTTCATACCTTATTTCATCCCCTTACGGACGGTATATCGAAAACTCGCTTCTTAAATGACGCCTACAGAGTGAGATCAACACCCTCCAAATTTCAAGTTTCTATCTTCAGTGGTTTGGTATGGGCGATGATGACTCAGTCAGTTAATTGGGACATTGCCTTTTATATATGGAGATGAACGCAATTATAAAAGTTTGAAAATTATTATTAATAGCAGAGGAATGTGAAGGTGAGTCAATGCACGTCCCATCCTTTCGTCATCCTAGGTCGTTGACCCATGTGTAAAAATCACGCTATCAACTTGCCGTCTCACTCTAATCTTCCTTATTTTCTTGTTATGTCAAGCAAAATTCAACAAAAGCCTTGTTGAATTTCTCTGTCAATAAACTCAGTTCTTCTAGCCAAGATGTTAAATTTAAGTAGAAGTAATTGTCGAAAACAACGAAAGTTCATAAAAGTTTTCATACAAAAATTTAACTCCGTACTCCGGAAAGATGTAAATCGATGTTAGGTTTTGTTCATAAAGTTATAACTGCGGTGTGTAATTGTCTGTTTGGCGTAAACTTCTGAAAGCACTTCCATCGTTGAGATGAGAAATAGTGATAATAATAATGATAACAGTGCCATGTATTTGTTCTATGGTGTAGTATTAAACTCTTTATCTCTCACAGTAAGTGTATGCTGAAGTTTATAATGTTGCAGTGTTGCGCTGGGGACAATGTAGTTATTCTATATGCAATGATCCATATTATCGAAAACTCGACGAATAATGAAAGAGTTCACGTCTGTTTATATGAGACGTCATGATGGTATCAATGTGAGATAAAGTAATTCTGGGTAATCGTCGAAGGAATGACGTCAGCTGATCGTCTGTATAGAACTTTCCATTGAATATGGTATTTACAATGAATTGTCTTGATTGTGTTGGCGTAACGCACATAATCTTGGTCCTTTTTTGTTCGGTTAAGGCGGTTTACTATGTGTAATTGGCCCTTTTAGCGACGCTTCCTCGTCTTTCCAGTTGCTTCTGTGACACATTTATTTACATGTAATTTCATGTTATGTGGTTGCTCTGCGAAAAAGGTAGGGCTTCCCTGCAGACAAAGTGGTACAAACCAATCGTAATAGCAAATGAATCTGTGGAAAGAGTGGATTTGTCTCAATATCACGTTGTAATTCCAGCTTAATGTTGAGGAAATGCACAGAACGCAATGCTCACTCCTGGATATACCCATCAAAAGATGCACTTCTTTTCTTTCCATAACATTGCAAAGCATATGGGATACAGCTAGGAATATTATTTTTTCCTATCTGGATTAAATTTTACTTGCAGTGGCAACGGTTTAGTTTGCTTTCGTTGATAACGAACTATTCGCTTTAGGAGAAGGAGTAATTTACTGACCAGAACAGCATAAATTATTTATTTCACCGTGAACATAAAAAATTATTCCCCTCATTCGACGTGACTGTTTTTCGAAAAAGCATTCAATGGCCGTTGCCAACATCAGCACAACGCCGCCGCTGTAAGTAAAATTGTACCCCTTCTGGTAGTCTAATATGCTATACTTATGAGAATGAAGAAAAAAACGCAGGAACGCCGTAATTAGTTATTTCGTGTACTATATAACTAACGTTGCCCCACTTTGTCCTTTCCCGTACTATGCCGTTTTTGAGGCATTCCTTAACAAAACGTACTCAAAATGTAATGAGGAAACACCGAAATCGCAAAGAGAACTACATACATTCGAGTTTCCTTGCAAAGAAATCTTACGGTAATTGGAGGATCGATAGACGCGAAGGAATGTCATTGTGTTTTATATTCAAATGTTCCCTATGAAAAGAAGCAAAGATATGTCGTTAAGCTGTGAATATACGAAATGTAATCAGCAACTTCCTGTTCAATGTTAGTTTGTATTTGCAGAGATAAGATTGCAGCTCTTAATTCAAAATACTTCTGTTACTGAGTAAATAAGCACAACACGAGTATGTATTGTTTCTTTGCAGCACTACAAAACCAACAGCACCTCTGATCGTTCGCTGCTGTTCTGTGGCATAACCATCGAAAATAAATAAAAAAGAATGCAACAGCGCCATTATTTCTTTGGTGCACTACGTAACTAACAGGGCCTCTGTTTGTTCTGTACTGTACTACACCGGTTTCTAGGCATTCCTAAAGAGAATGGGCTCAAGATGTAATAGGTGCCCACCGAAATCAGAAACGAAACTACATAAATTCCGGTTTTCTTGTAAAGAATTCTTAGTAAATGAAAACATCGGTAAACGCGAAGGAAAGTCAGGTTTTAAATTCTAATGATACCCGCGGAAAGAAGTAGTTTTTTTCCCATGGAATTGGAAGGGATGGGGGATACAGCTAGTAAAAAGAAAAGAAAGAAAAGAAAGAAAAAAAAAACCTCACATATCTGGGTTAAATTTTACTGGCAGTGGCAGGGGTTTAGTATGTAATTAATGTTTTTCCGATCAGTGAATTAAAGAATCAATAAAGAAAAAAATGAATTAGCTTAATAGTTTAACTTTTGTAGGAGTTCCTCGACAGAATAAAATGAGTGAGCCATGAGGTAACTCTTCAATTTAGATTTGTAAGTGTGTGGGTTAGTGCTAAGATTCTTTAGTTCTTGTGGCAGCTTATTGAAAATGGATGCTGCAGAATACTGTACACCTTTCTGCACAAGTATCAAGGTGGTGTGATGCAAATGTAGATTAGGCTTCTGTCTAGTATTCACCGAGTGAAAGCTAATAACTGCTGGGAATAAGCTGATATTATTAACAACAAACGACATTAAAGAAAAATACGTATTGTGAAGCCAGTGTCAAAATTGCCAGACTACTGAAAGGGGGTCGACATGACGTTCGTGAACTTACACCACATATTTCTGAGCCAGAAATATCCTTCTTGCATCAGGCTAGTTACCCCAAAAGATAACGCCGTACGTCATAAGTGAGTGAAAGTAAGCGTAATTGATTACTTTTCGTGTTGAAAAATCACTTATTTCAGATTCTAATGGTAAATATAGCAGAATTTAGTTCTGGAACAAGATCCTGAACATGGTCTTTCCACATCAGCTTGCTGTCTATCTGAAAACCTAGGAATTTGAACTGTTCAGTCTCACTTATCATATGCCCGTTATGTGCAATCAGAATGTCAGCTTTCGTCAAATTATGTGTTAGAGATAGTAAAAACTGAGTTTCACTGTGATTTAACATCAACTTGGTTTCTACAAGCCATGAACTTATCTCTTCAACTCCATTATTTGATACTGTGTCAATATTACGAGTAACATTCTTCACTACCAAGCTGATATCATCAGCAAACAAAAATACTTTACAGTCACCTGGTATACTCGAAGGTATGTCATTTATATATATATAAGAAACAGCAACGGTCCCAAAAGAGACCCCTGGGGCACCCCACACTTAATTGTGCCCCATTGCGATTGTACTTCATCGCCATTTTCTACACTGCGGAGAATAACATTCTGTTGTCTATTCATGAAGTAAGAGGTGATCCAGTTGTGAGCTACTCTTCGTATTCCATAATGTTCCAACTTCTGCAACACTATATTGTGATCAACACAATCAAACGCTTTTGTTAAATCAAAGAAGACGCCTAATGTCCGTAGCCTCTTATTTAACCCATCAAGTACCTCACAGAGAAACGAAAATATAGCATTTTCAGTCGTTAAACACATCCAAAACCAAACTGTACGTTTGACAACAAATTATGTGAACTGAAATGATCAATTAATCTTGAATATATAGCCATTTCAATAACTTTAGAAAAAATCGATGGAATAGAATTAGGTCTATAGTTATCTACATTTTCCCTTTCTCCTTTTTTATAAAGTGGTTTCACTATTGAGTACTTTAATCTGTCAGGAAACTGACCATTCTGATAGGAAAAATTACAAATATGGCTTAGTACTGGGCTAACATATGAGGAACATACTTTAGAATTCTGCTAGATACTCCATCATATCCACAAGAGTCCTTAGTCCTTAGTGATTTAGTTATTGACCTAATCTCCCCTATGGAAGTATCGTGAAGACCATTTCAGGTAACAGCCTCGGAAAGGCATTTTCTAAAAATCTTATATGATTACCTGTAGAAACTAGTGTTTTGTTTAGTTCACCTACTATATTCAGAAAGTGATTATTGAATATTGCACATAAATCTAACTTGTCAGTAACAGAAACATTTCCACTACGCGCTGACGTTATATCTTCTAACTGCTGCTGCTGACCAGAGACTTCCTTCATGACTGACCAGATAGTTTTAATTTTATCCAGAGAGTTTGCTATTCTTTTGGCATACCACATACTTTTTGCATTCTTAATGACATTTTTCAGAACCTTACAGTACTGTTTGTAATGAGCTACTGCATCTTCATTCTGACTGCTTCTAACATTTTGAGACAACTCCCGCTTTGTTCTACAAGATACTCTTATTTCCTTTGTCAGCCACCCTGGCTGTCTGTTAATGGAAGTATCCTGTTTTGAGCGTTCTAGCGGAAAGCAACTTTCAAACAGCGTAAGAAATGTGTTCAGAAAAGCATTATATTTATCATCTGCATTATCAGCACTATAAACATCCTGCCATTCTTGTTCCTTAATTAGGCTTAAAAAGGTCTCTATTGCAACTGGATTAACATTTCTGAGTAGTTGATATTTATGTTTAACATATGTTTGAGAACAAATACATTTTAGAATTAAAATTTGGGCATCGTGGTCTGATAGGCCATTTACTAATCTGCTGACAGAATGCCCCTCTAATAATGAAGAGAGAACAAACATATTGTCAATGGTAGAACTGATATTTCTTTGCACTCTCGTTGGAAAAAATACTGTTTGCATCATGATATAGGAATTATATAGATCTAACAGCTGACTTTTTCTTGAGCTATCACCTACACAATTATTGTTGAAATCTCTACACACAATTAAATTTTTATACTTCCTATACAGTGAACCCAGAACCAATTCCAGCTTGGGCAGAAACATTTTAAAAACGTGAGTGAGGGGACCTATAAATAACAACAATTACTAGGTTAGTTCCATTACCATTAACAACTCCTGCACAACATTCAAATATATTTTCTGTGCAGTGTTTAGAAAAGTTGATTGACACCGATAAAAAGTCGTTTTTTACATACATGGCCACGCCCCACACTGCAAGGAACTCCTATAATAGAAGGCAGCTAACCTGGCAAAGGAAGTTTCTGAATTGTCACATTACTTAAGAAGTGCTCTAAAATACCAATAATGTCAGAATCAACATCAGTAAGCAGTTCATTAAATTTATCTCTGATACCCTGTATATTTTCATGAAAAATGGTAATTCCCTTATTATTTATATTCTTAGACTTTCCTTTAAGCAGGAATACCTATCAGCTGTCCTCAGTCGAAAAAAGGAGCAGGCCTAACACCAACTACTACAGAAATTTTTCCGTGAGTGACACCCCCACACACTACTACACTGTCACATAAGAGCTTTGCCAACGTCCCCCTCCCATGCCTATTGAGGTGCAGACCGTGCCTAGTGAAATCCGACGTTTGGATAGTCTCAACCGGCACCACTGCAATGTGATCCATGCCCTCCGTCATCAGCGCCTCCACAAGGCGGGCATGAACCACCCAGTTTAAATTATCGTGACAAATCAAGGAAATTAGGTACAAATGACTAAGACAACTGCAATATTTTAGAACATTATTTCAAATACCTTCTCAATTGTAAAGCGCCCCCTGAGAAACCGGAATTCAAAACTACAGACGAAATACCTGCAGAATCACATACACCATCTCTAGATGAAAATTCGGCGAGCTATAAAATCCCTCGAGAACAAATCTGCTAGTGAAGATGGAATCACAGCTGAACAGTTGAAACTAGGCGAGGAAAAAGTAGCACTACACCTAGGTACAATTATTAAAGAAATTAGGCAAATCGAGAAGATTCTAGAAGATTGGAGGACGGCACTTATACATCCACTGCACAAAAAGGGTGACAGATCAGACGTGAAAAATTACAGGGGTATTTCCCTTCTATCCGTTCCGTACAAGGTCCTTTCCATGATATTATTAAACAGAATTGAACCAGTTCTCGATACACAAGTAGGAGAATATCAAGGTGGATTTAGAAAAGGGAGGAGCTGTTGAGAGCAAATTATAAATATTAAAAACAAAATCAGAACACGTGCTGGTCACCCATATGTTACCACACTTATTGATTTTAGAAAAGCATATGACTCAATAGACAGAGAGAACCTCATTAGATCTCTGGAGGAATTCGGAATTGATACGAAAGCCTGAGAGATTGTTAAGCAAACACTGACAGATACAAAGTCCAAGGTGAAATTTCAAGGCAAGATTACAGACCATTTCAAAATCCAAACAGGTTTGAGACAAGGGGATGGAGTCTCCCCAGTCTTATTCAACATCACTCTAGAGAAAATAATAAGGGTGACATTGGCGGAATACACGCAAGAAATAGTGAAGGGAATTTATTTTGGAGGATCAGTCAAAGGGCTTACGATACTTGCACTAGCTTTTGCATACGGTATTGCGCTACTGTCCACGGAAATTACAGAAATAGAAAACTTAGCAAAGCATGCAGCTAAATTTGGTTTACAGATATCACAAAAAAGCTAAATTAATGTCTAACAAACTTAAGGAAGTCAACAAATTGCACATAATTATTGTACGCGTCGAAAGGGTCAAACACTTTCAATATTTGGGAGAAACAATAACTGATACTAGCATCGAAAACGAAGCTGCCAGACTTGGAGTAGCTAAAATCAGGAGAGCGCAAATTTTAACAATTAATTAACAATTAAGAAGTTTCATTCTGGAAATATCCCTTAGGCTGTGGCTAAGCCATACCTCCACCATATCCTTTCTTCCGGGAGTGCTAGTCCTGCATGGTTCGCAGGAGAGCTTTTGTGAAGTTTGGAAAGTAGGAGACGAGGTACTGGCGGAAGTAGAGTTGTGACGCGGCATCATGAGTCGTGTCGGGATAGCACAGTCGGTAGTGCGCTTGCCCGCGAAAGGTAAAGGTCCCAGGTTCGAGTCCCGGTTCCGGCACACAATTTTAATCTACCAGGAAGTTTCATCTTTGCTGCTGTTTATATGTTATTATATATCAAATGTGTGCTGTGTACAAATTGTTGTTCGTGATATGTAAAATGTGTGAGCTTCTGTGCAAATGGAACATAAGGGAATCGTAAGTAAAAACCCATCATAATTTCGCCACAAACATGTTCTTTGAACCAACATAATATTGCGCGTGTTTTTACATTGCAGTGAAGGCGGTAGAAGCATCACAGCACCTTATACATAGGAAACAATAAGAGATAATGACACAGCACGCAATAAAACGCACTTGATGAAAGGGATTCATATCCCGAAACGCGTCGAGGAAAGTGTAAATAAATAATAAATACAAAACCCATTAAATACTTAAATGGGACACCAAATCTGGATGCAAAGTAAAACCCTGGATCACTAATGGAATAGCCAAAACTGCCTCGACGATCGGTACCAGAGGCAAATATATCAGCGTGAACGTTGCAAACAGGAAAAATCGAGTATATTTACAGCAACTAAAATATTTTCATGAACACCACCTATAAAATTACGTTCATTTGAGTATTAATGAGTCATTTCTCTTTGCAAAGCAACAGAGCGCAGCGATGATTGGGTAACAGACTTTCCGCACTATCGGTATACATGTACTCTTAATGATTTTGTTTTTGTTGTAAGACATATCCGTAAATAAGTTTCCTTGTCTCGTCTCTAAGGAAATAGATGGTATGCCACAGCGCAAACACAGTTAATTTTTCTTTTGTTAGTTATTATAACATTATTTATCCGTTGGACCTATAGTTTAGTAGCAAATATTTACACCATTTACCTGTAAGCTTTGTTTGTCGATACAGATTTGTCAATACCAATAGGCCTGTGGTAATTATCGTTAAATTTGCATGAACTTAAAATATTTACTGAGTAATACAGAACAAATGCGTCGTTGTATTCAGAAATTAATAACATTCAAATCTGTATAAACAATACTAATATTTATTTATTTACACGAATTAGCCAACTAAGGTCCGCGTTACCAATTTTATTTCATATTTAGTTTCTTCTTTCTCTTCTCTAGTGCTGCTCTTCTGCCTGCTGCCATTTTTGCCACATGTTCAGCTGTCAGTTTCCTGTTAGTCTTCTTTCTTGTGGTCTCCTGAAAAACCTGAAATTCAGTTATTGCCTTTCTGTACTTGTCCCTATTCATCGCATCCATTTCTGTGAGTCCAAGATCCACGAGGTCTTTCTTTATTCCTTGCAGCCAACAGTTGGGTGTGTTCCTCTGCTGAATTAAATTGAAGATTTTCTTCGCTAATCTGCTGTCATCCATTCTCACCCGATGACCGAAGAACGTAAGCCTTCTCTTTCTCATTTCCGTTGTAACTGGTTTAATAAATCGATAGACCTTCTCATTTTTCATCTTTACCCATGTTTCGCCAATTTTTTTGTATCCACCAAGAAGCTTCCTCAGAATTACCCTTTCCTTCCTCTCGAACTCATCTACTAGGCCTTTGGTATTGAGGGAGAGTGTTTCTGCTGCATATAGTACTCTGTTCTTGTCACTGCCTTGTTGTGTAATAATTTATAAAATAACGTGCCAAGAATGTTCCATTTTCTACATAGGACAAACAGGCCGAGATTTCAACACCTGGGATACAGAACACATTAAAGCCTACAAACACAACAGACACACATGAGCTACAGCCAAACACATATAGAACACAGGACACCCTTTTGGTAAAATAGAAAAAAGTGTCAAGTGCTCCATCGACAAAACAAAGGGCATCAAATGGATCTGCTAGAAAACTGGAGGTATATACACACTACAAAAAATTCGAAGAGAGAATACTCAACGAAAAACTGGAGGGTGAATCAGTAAATTTTTCAGATGTTTTGACAATATTCTTAAATAAATAGTGTCACGTAAAAATTACGTAAAATTATACCAAACCTTGCTTTTCAGATGTTTTTACACTATTTCCTAAATAAAATAGTGTTAGGTCTACATAAAATTTTATACCAATGTAAATATATATTCCTGTATATAAGTAAATTTTTACTAAACTCTGTGGACGACATATGAAGCCACTCTGTTGACTACATGTTACAATCATCTTTGCTGCTGTTTATATGTTATTATATATTAAATGTGTGCTGTGTACAAAATGTTGTTTATGATGTGTGATATGTTTATGCTTCTGTGCAAATGGAACATAAGGGAATCGTAAGTAAAAACCCATCAAAATTTCGCCACAAACATGTTTTTTAAAAAAACATAACATTGCGCGTGTTTTTACATTGCAATAAAGACGGTAGAAACATTGCAGTACCTCACACATAGGAAACAATAATAGATAATGCAATAAAACGCACTTGATAATGGGATTCATATCCCGAAACTCGTCGTGGAAAGTGTAAATAAATAATAAAAACGTGTCTGTTAGCAGAAGAGACTTTTTTTTTCTTTTTTTTTAACAAAACCCATTATAACTTACAGTCGCAGGCTTTCACAAACCATTTGTAATGAATCAAATCAAAAGTATTTGCACTGTATAAATCATGACATCTTTTTGCTGCTACTTTCGGATACGCCGTAGCCTTCTCATTAAATTTTGACAGAGAACTGTGTGAATATACTTACATATATGTTCTTCATTGCAGTATTGTTAACAGTAATGAGCTGCGAGATGCATGACAAATAAATAAAATAAAATAATTAGATACCTTTCACCTGGAAGATTCACTTATACTATGCGACACTGCACTGCGAGTGTTAATATCGCTATAGAAAACTGCAGAAGAATCACCGACTCCCACGGTACTCATTTTGCTTCAGTTACCAGTGAATTAACGCCCAGCGCTGTACATACAACATGAATGCTAGATGGTCGTGGATGGAGGGATGAAGGGGAGAGTTAAATCCTGCCTCACGTCACATTTAGGATAGTACGTCGTTTTTATTTCCTGGAACTGTTCGCAGAGTGCGGCGGACATTGTCGTATCTATGAGCCAGGTGGGCTGGTGAGGCGTTGTTGACCGGTGCTTGCTGTCTGATGCGACCGCACATGGCCTGAACTTCTGCGACCACGAGAAAAAACGGAGGGAAGGAAGTTTCTCTCCACCAGCAGATCTGCGTGCATGTGTGGGACCGAATAGTAAGTATTGAGGATTACGGCAAAGCTTGATTTCAACAGTATATTATTACGTCGGTGCACAGGATAACAGTGAACAACGAAAAGGTACAGCAGACCCATATCAATACAGTTAAAATTTCTGCCTAAGTCTTGTGCTCCCTCCTAAATTCGGCGCACCGTCCACTCTGTAGCCGTCCCTATCAGTCTCAACTTGGCATCACGCATTAGAAAATGGGACGAATGGAGAGGTTGGAGTGTAGTTGGTCTTGTTATAAGATGCGTCAGGTAATATAAAAAATCGCTGCCAACGAACATACCGTACCGATCACATATTTCTTGACGGCATCATAGTTTGTGCACCGGCTCTGCTGCGGTGGCCAATGATACTGCGGCGCGCCAGTCGCGGTATGCACGGCCACTACGGTCGGGGGTTCGAATCCCCCTCGGGCATGGATATTTGTGCCGTCCTTAGTGTTAGCTAGTTCATAAGTAGTTTTTAAGCTTACGGACTGATGACCCCGTAGTTAAGTCCCATAAGCTATATAAACATTTGCCTATATATATAAAATGAAACGCCAAGTGAATTTGGGGGGGGGGGGGGTGGAGGGGGGGCAGACCCCGTATCCCCCCCCTCTCCCGGATGATTTGCCCTTGTGTGCGCAGAATGTTACTATATACATCGTCAGTGAAGCGGGTAATACGTTCTACAAAGTAACCTAAGTGACCAAGAACAGCGTTTTAAAACGAGTTTAATAACTTATAATTTTCATTTCTCCCAGATAAAAGTATTATTTTATTGAATTTCTTCCGAGTACACATACATGCACGCGCACACACACAGACACACACATATGGATGCAAATCGTGGACAAACTAAGCCTGGAACTGTCAACTGGAATTGCCTGCCGTCATTCAGCTTACTACTATCTTACCACTCAGTCGGTAATTAGCTATGGCGTTAGCGGCTATCTATATTAATGAAAATAAATTGCCACTTGTATGAAAGCGCATCACTCGAGAATGGCTTCACCGATTTGGATGATGTTTTTTTTGTTCTGTCCGTAATTCTCGGGACAAGGTTTGTATGAAAGAAAGTTTTTGGGAAAGTTACCAGGAATGATCATAATTTGAGAAAAACTGAAAATACGCTTGCAGCTGGGATCATTTTCTCGATTCTCCAACAATCAGCTTATTCATTCGCTACTCGCCTAGTGACCAAATCTCTGTAACAGAGCGAACAAATACGCCAAGGAGGTTAGACTAAAGGGAGATGGTGTTTATGCAAGCAAGGTTAAAGCAGCCAGACAGATTTAAGATCAAACGTTCTTTCTTTACAAGTCCCTCCGTATTATTCTTACCTCCATGGTTTATCGGTGGTGATCGTATCCATGCAGGGGTGCAAAGATAGAATTGATGTCAGTTTGTGCTATTTTTGAGTATTACAAACAAATTGAGTACAGACCGTGCATTAAATTTTTAGAACAATGCCTCCACTGCAGCGGCGTAATATTGGTCGGCGTAAGCGCAATCCGATCTTACTACGTGATCGCAGAAGTCAATGAGACCGACGAAGATCGTACATAGCGCTCGAGGTAAATCGAAAAGAAATTCTCAAGCGCGATGATTGAAGAGCGTTAAGACTCTGGAACAACCAGGCAGCCGAGTTCGACTCTCGCAGTTGCAGCTTTCACACAAACTACTTTCGATCGTCGACAAAACAGACGGCCACGTGTGACGATCAGAACTAAAAGTTTGGCGTTCAGATACGGTCCAGCAGTCGATTACGCAGCGGATGCTTCGGACAAACGGTCGCCATCTAAAATTTCATTGGCTATGTCAAGCGTAGTCAGGATTGGTCGGCTTCATTCCCACGATCCAACAGCTGTTGCCAACATAGCTATATGACGCATGTGTCACGGATTGTTAAATTTTACAAGTATGTAGCTATCTTGTTAAGGGGAGCCGGAGGTATCTATGCTGCCCATGTTAAAATCACTAAGTTTGAGGAACATTTATGAAGAATCTACCAAATCGAAGAATTTGACAATTTTTCAACATATAGAGTGGTTTAGTATTGCAGTTATGATGGGCGGATATTGGAGTATCTTTTCCAATTTTTTTTTATTAATGACCCAACTTTTTTTTTTACAAACCCCTGAACATATTGCTAAATGGCTGTGTTACAATTTACGTAGGAGTGCTGTATAACAATTTCATCTCCCTAGTTGGAGTGGATTTTGATAAAATGTTCCTTACATTCGGAAAATCCTAATTCACGAGAAATGGCTATCAAAAAAATTTTAAATAAACTCCTGCAATATAGGATAGATTATAGGGGTCTTCTTCTTCATCCTCCAAAAACTTCCGTTTTGGTCTTCTCTTCTGGCCCGTTGTTTCATCATATTTCATATTCCTTTCTCTTCTTTGTGTTCCTCTTACCCTCTATCTGTTAATATTTCTTAGTGCTCGTACAGTGTACACTCCAGCTTAAAATCCTAATGTCTTCAGTTCTTCACACTGTTTCCTTGGTTGTTGGTTGCTAGTGCATCATAAATGTCGAAGTGTTGTGTTTTTATGCTTACAAACACTCTTTGAGGAATCACTGTCCAAATTAAATTGGAAACAATGACAAAGATACAATGTTCGGTGCTCTTAGCGCTTCATTTGTCACAAAAAACAATGTAGCCAACCCCTGCACACTCATTGTAAGGGGAATATACGAATATATTCAACGTCAGGACGAAAAAGTCAAGTAGTTTGAAACGTGTGTGTTCCTTGTGTTATCGTGATGTAAGGGTTTAGGTGTGACTGTTCAATGCTCATAAAATATGACATCTGATAAATTGGAGCAAAGCACCTAACCCTGCACCGTAATTTTCATACTTTCAGATTTATTTTTTTATGCAAATTTATCTTTATCATGGGTTGCCACTGTATTTTATATAAAAACACAAAATAATTAACTGACCTATCCTATCCGTCGAATGAGCATAGCGCCTCAATGCGCACGGCCACTGGGACGCCATCTGCCTTACGCCGGCCCTGGTACAAGGTGTCACAGGGTAGAGTTCAGATACCAGGCCTTCGTGCAGGTGAAGGGAAGGTACTCTTGAAGAAGAACGGGGATCTCGAGAAGTCACGCGGCTTAATTACTTGGTGGTCTTTTTTTGTATTTCTAGGTCTACTAGACAGAAGGCGAAATGGCCTCGGAGATGGCCCTTTGGTGAGTGTGTGGATACACTGCAGGAGGGCCCAGTCTGTCCATGCTCTCTACCACAGACAGCTCCCCTGCAAGAAGTGTGGCGTATCAGCCTTGTTTAGGTGTTTTACTTTAATTGTACCGGATCATGTTTCCAGATTGCTGGGATACAAACCTTTTCTCCTATTGATCGTGTTTTGTGGTACAACATTGTAGCAAGAGAGCTGCCAGTTCATGTGGCCACTCCGTGGCTGGTATGGCACCCCTCACATGTGTGGGTTGAGCGGAGACGTGGCCAATGAACCAAGCTCCGTTGGGCAGTCAGATGCCATTCCTTTGTGCAAGAGATAGTGGAATATGCTCATGGAGAGTATGTTATTCAGGCCAAGCAAGAGGACTTCCGCCAAGGAAGAGATTGTGATGTCATGTGATGCGAGAGGCATACTAAGTTCACCCTTCTCATCCTGAAGTGGAAGTGCTGATGACAGGCCCAGAATCTCTCTGGATCTGGTTCCAGCTACTTGTACTGATCTGAAAAGGGGGACAGAGTTTTGGGATCTCGATCTCGATCACTTGTTGGGATGGCATGAGAATGGTTTCTGAATGCTGAGCTGCCAAGAGAGAGGTTTGTAGGCTGTGACCCGATGTGGCGGTGGGCATTTGGGAAAGTGGGAAAAATGATTAAGGTGGCGGGAAACTATCATTTCACCCACGCCAATGTCTAACATGTGGTGGGCGCAAGGACAAAGTTTGCGTAGAATACGGCCTGCACATAACCCAAACCGACAGGATCAAACGAAAGAGCCTGCAGTGAAGTGGGAAACCGACTTCATAGGGTCATTAAAAGAGTTCGTCCAGACTATTTTCGCCAACTGATATGGCATGGTGTGTACTGAGCGATAAAGAGAGGGCTTCATCCAGAGAATGCTCTTCAGTGTATATGGCATGGAGGAGTAATAACATGGTGGATGCAGTTTTGGGATCATTGACGACAGCTCCAGACCAGGCGCTCAGTATCTTCCATCATAATAATTGTGGCATGGTAGTGCAACCATCCTGGTGATGCACCCATGGCCTTGGTGGAAGATGTTAAAGATGGCAGTCTGCTACAAAGTCAGTATGATAACACGTGGATATGTGTTGCCCTTTGGATGAAGGAGGAACCAGCGAGCAACTTATGCCAAATAGAGTAATTAAAACACAGGTCTGCAAGAACATTGCTGGGTGCAGTGTAGGCCACCCACAACTCATGTAAGTGATAAAACAGATGCTACATTTTGTTGGAAAGCAGGCAAACAAGCAGAAAAAACCTGGAGGCGCTTGTGAACGGTAATTAAATAGAAATGATTACTAAAAAGTTACAGAATGAGCTTTGTACAAGCGAACACAATTACTACATTATTGACGTTCGTTTGCAGGAGGAATTTTGAAAGTATACTTCCCTCAAACATTATGAACTGCCTCGAAGAGAACGACCTATTAACCCATAGTCAATAGTGATTCAGAAAGTGTTGTTCTTGTGAAACGTAACCAGCTCTTTATACACATGACGTGACGAGTACTGTCGTCCATGGATCTCGAATCAAATACGTATATCTAGATTTTCGAAAGGCTTGTGACACATTACCTCACATCCGTCTTCTAATCAAATTGCGTGGTTATCGAACATCGCCACATTTGTGTGACTGGACTCGTTATTTTCTGTCATAAAGACACAGTACGCTGTAATTGATGGAAAGTCGTCGAGTAAGTGAGATTTGGCGTTCCCCAGGGAAGGGTTTATAGCACCCCTACTGTTGCTTACCTCGATAATCAATTTAGCAGGCAATGTGAGCAGCTCTCTTAAACTGTTAGCAAATGGTGCTGTCATTTATCGCTTAGTAAAGTCACTAGAAGAAGTAAAGAACGACAAATTGGTTTAGATATCTACATGGTGTAAAAATTGACAGCTGGCACTAAATAATGATAAGTTTGAAGTCATCGATATGAGCAATATTATTAATCAGTTAAACTTCATTTACACAATAAATCAGTCAAATCTATAGGAAGAGTGAAAGAAGAATGCTGGGTCACCAGTAAGTGTCAGCGTGGGAACCAATCAGCGAAACATAATCGATATGGGCATTCGTAGCCAAATACCCACTCGTGCACTGTTGCTGACTCCACAACACAAAGTCTTCAGCTTCGCCTGGACCCGTCAACTCCGACAATGGACTGTTGATGACATAACTGAGGATATTGGAAAACTTTCCAACGTGCTTTGTGGAAGAGATTTCCAACCATCCCCTGTACTTTTACGGATATATGGACACGACTGCAGGGTGCATTGTGTCCATTCCCAGCATCACTACTTCAGACATAGTTGAAACCAGGCCGTGTCGTATTTTGCACCACTTCTGCGCTATTAGACAGATTTACGGTACCACTTTCTTCGACTCTTTAGTGTATTAAAGTCATAGATAATACTTTCAGAAAAGTATAAGAATATTGGAACAATTTCAGAGGCTGTACTCCACGATTCCTGGAGGGAGCAACTTCCCTGTGTTGCCTCCCCTTGCGGACGTCTATGTAGAGATCCATACTGTCACCTAAAAAAATAAAAATAAAAACTAGTTTTAGGAAACAGAACATGGCACGTCATTCCTCAACGTACATACGTCTAGGGACGGTTACGTATCTTCATGCTTACCACATCAGCACGTAATTAGGCCATTACGTTGCGCAGTTTAAATGAATTATCTACTGCTGGAAGTAGGAAGATGCGCAAAGATTTTCGCGTTGCGCGAGGATTTTCGCGAAAGATAATGATGCGCCGACCGCGGTGGCCGAGGGGACTGAGGCGCTCCAGTCACGGTCTGCACGGCCATTACGATCGAGGGTTCGAATCCCCCCTCGGGCATTGATATTTGTGCAGTCCTTAGTATTAGTTAGTTCATAAGTAGTTTGTAAGTTTAGGGACTGATAACCCCGTCGTTAAGTCCCGTAAGCTATACAAACATTTGAACATTTGATACTGATGTATACAGACAAGCCGCAGTTTCAGGAAGATTGCATGGAATGCCAAACTACCAGGAGACGTAGCTGCAGGAGGTGGCAGTAAAGCCTCATCGCAAATGAATGTAATATACTGCGAATACAGATAGACAAAAACCGTTTGCTGCTTGACTAAGCGATTCCTGAAGAATCACCGGCAGCGGGTTTTTCCACGAAACACAACTGCTGTATAAAATCTAATTAGAGCTGCTATTATTTTTCCCTGAAATGCCTTTACTGATAGAAGCACGTACAGTTCAGCATCTTCAGTGTAATCACCCCTGCCATATCTGAGGAAGGCGACGTACACCACACTCCCCTGTATTGCTTTTGATGTTCATTGTTGCCGCCCTATGGCACTGATAACATCTCTGGGTTCTAGGGGATGCCTCGCGGTGGTTCCTTCACTTCTGCGAAGAGATCATAATCATAGGGACTCATGTCGGAGAGTCTGCCACCGAGAGCGAAGCAAGTGCACGGTAATGAACCGCAGGAAAAAGCCCTACTTTGTGTGTGGGTGTGTGTGCGCGTGTAACATTACTCGCGACACCTAGACTAAAATTTACCAGTCACTTCAACACTATAAGAGTTAGAAATAAACCAATACCATATGAATACCTAATGTCTCTGTTAACGTTAACTGAAAGCCGAAGTTGAAACCGAACTTAACTCGCACTGAAAATATATGTGTACCAATATTCAAAACTCAATATAATTTCATCATTTGTCTTACACTTTAAGATCTACCAAAATAGTAACGTACCAAAACTGAGAGGAGAAATATAAATTATATCATATTGCACCACATTTAGACAGAGATACGAATTTTACCCGATATTTAGAAACAGTATTACGAGTAAGATAACTTTTTAGTTATCACAAAGTCATACGCACTGAGAATGTTACATATACTCACTGAACTTGAAACAATGTTATAAATAAATGTAAGTTAGTTAATCTAACACTATTTGACTAAATAATATTAATTTTTTTGAATTTGTGTAACAATCCACTCAAAAAGTCTGATATATTAAAATACAATTGTTATAGTGTGCCGAGATAATAATATTGGGTATATAAGAAATATAATTGGAAATTTCTAGTTTGACACGTCATACACAAAAGTCTAAAAAGTATGGAATAACAAGCGGTATTTGAAAATATATATTGAAGATTGCGATGTCCTGAAATTATAAAATATTAATGGTTTGAATTGATAAAGTATTTTAACTTTCACTAGATAGTAGTAAAATGATTAGAATAAAATTCTTTATGAGACTTGTGTAACGTGCCTTGTCTTAATTATTTATTTTTATTTATTTATTTTTTTTGTCTTGTCTGTAGAACTGCAGAATATCTCTTTTGAAATGCAAATTGTAAGGGAAAATAGGCAAATTATGGTTTCTTTTATCTGAGAATTTAGTATGCAAAACAGTTCAATTTTTTATATACAAATAATCTGATTAATCTTTACGATAATTGGGTGGTCACTTTGTTTACCTAAACGTAGAAAAGTTAATCTTGATCTATCTGACAAGTGATGGAAACCATACTAGGATAAAGACTGGGTTAGTTATTCTGTTTGCTCTACTTGTATCATAGAAATTTGTTTTCTCATAAATGACATTTTTAGTTTCAGAGATAATTCCTTATTATATCTTATACACTTTTTATATTATAGCAAATATTTATATTCCCCTCCAAAATAGCGATTGGGTTGTTAAAAGATGTTATTCAGTAACTGCAATACATTCAGATTATATTTTAAAATTTTACGGTATGATCTAATCATTTACAATATCAGGTGACCATGTGTCACAAGACAATAATATGAAATAAACTATCTTAAAACATTACACAAATGAAAGACACAAAATGAAATAAGTGACTGGCTATATTTTCAGAGATCCTACCATTCAAGGAAACTGAATAAGAAACGTACTTAATCAAAAGTATTATCCTGTTCTGACAGAAGATAGAAGGCAAACACAATGAGTTAATATACCAAACTCAGCTTAGTTATTGGACCCTGATAAGGCAGTGTTGTAGCACAGCCGATATTTTACCATGTACAGCAATGCTGCTCTCGAAGCAACAGCGTCTGTGTCGGCAGACTGGAGAAGGAGGCTGTGGATCCCGTCTGCGAAATCAATAACTTCGTCCTAGTAACGATGATATTCACTCTGTCTCGCCGCAGACGCCTTAGCCACCAAGTGAGTTCGAGTGTGGCTGGCACAAGCAAAGCCACAACTAGATGCAGGTCCTTGCACTGCTGTGTCTACAACAAGAGGTCCTGTACGACGGTACTGAACTGAGTCTCCAGATGGAGTCTCCACAACACTGCAGTGTCTCAAACCTTACGTGAAACGTAGTATCTCACGCAAGTCCCCTTTTCATCCGCTTACCAAGTTGCAACACCAGCTATTGGCGGCCAACCCCCTTCACACCCAGGAAGCTCCTCTCGCCAAACCTTTTATGAGCTGTCCAATGGCAACACTCGGCCAGTCGCAGACCGACCTGCATTCTGCAGCCTAGACTCCGCCCCCGACACTAAATTTCTCACACAAAGTCACGTATCCTAGAAATTTTCCCTGAAACATCTGCAATTTTATCTCTTGCCATCATCTTGACACCGACTTTTGTTAACGTGGTCGCCGTAGCTGAGCCAGACAGCTTGTCCTAGCATGACCTGGACGTGCAGTATCCTGGCATTCATTATGTTATAAACCAAGCTACCCTCTGCCAACGGTTTGTGACGCAGAGATAGTGCCGAGTCATCCCTTGCCATAAAACCTGTGGCTGTCCGTCCCCACTCACGCAGACGCCAGCACCATTGTGTCGGTGCTGCAGAACACAGCAACGCTGGCGCGGCCGGCGCCAGTCGCTTCGATGGTCAAGCATTGTCCTCTCCAGGTGGCTGGGAGGGTCGATTCAGTGTCGATTCAGGTATTCAGGTCACAGATTCCTACAGCTCAAAACAGCTAGCTCGCAGCTGTCTTGAGTAACCACAGAAATGGAATAACTGATGTTCTGTAATAAACAGTTAAGTCAATGACCAAGACTGACACATCTCTCCCAACCCCTAACTGAATGTAAAAGTCAGAAAATAAGAATAATAAAATTATTACATGCCATAAACAGCTATCATTAGACATTAATTACAAAGAAGAGAGATGAGGAAATTGAGAAAAAATTGTGAAAAAGAATCACCATCTTTTACTTGTAATCTGTAGTTGGTCCTAGAAAGACATTGTTTGTAATCTCTCTTAGGCATTGGTTTAAAAGTTATTTGTTGTTGTTGTGGTCCTCAGTTCGGAGACTGGTTTGATGCAACTCTCCAAAATATCCTATCCTGAGCAAGCCTCTTCATCTCCACATAAGTACGGCAACCTACATCTGTATGAATCTGCTTACTGTATCCACCTCTTGGTCTTCCTCTGCGGTTTTTACCCCACACACTTCCCTCCTACGCTAAATTCACAATTCCTTGATGTCTAAGAATGAGCCCTACCAATCTATCCCTTTTTTTAGTCAAGGTATGCCAGAAATTTATTTTCTCCCCAATTCTGTTCAGTACCTCCTCATCGATCCACCTAATCTTCAGCATTCTTCTGTAGCACCATATTTCAAAAGCCTCAATCCTCTTCCTGTCCGCACTGTTTATCGTCCATGTTTCACTCCTATACGAGGCAACACTCCATACAAATGCCTTCAGAAAGGACTTCCTTAGGCTTAGATCAATATTCGATGTTAACAAATTTCTCTTTTTCAAGAACGCTTTTCTACCCATTGCCATTCTGCATTTTATATCCTCTGTACTGCGACCATCATTTGTTATTTTACTGCCCAAATAACAAAACTCATCTACCTCGTTTATTGCTTCGTTTCCCAATCTAATTCTTTCAGCATCACCTGATTTTCTTAGTTTTGCTCTTGTTTATGTTCATCTTATATGCACCTTTCAGCACACTGTCGATTCCGTTCAATTGCTCATCCAGGTCCTTTGCTGTATCTGACAGAATTACTATGTCGTCGGCAAAATGCAATGTTTTTAATTCTTCCCACTGAACTTTAATTCCTTCACCAAATTTCTCCTTCCTTTCCTTTATAGCTTGCTCAATGAACAAATTGAATAACATTGGAGAAAGGCTACAACCCTGTCTTACGCCCTTCCCAACCACTGCATCCCTTTCATGCCCTTCAACTCTGACAACCGCTGTCTGGTTTTTGTACAAGTTGTAAATAACCTTACGCTCCCTATATTTTACTCCTCCTTGCTTCAGAACTTGAAAGAGTTTATTCCAATCAACATTGCAAAAGCATTCTCCAAATCTACAAAAGCTAGAAATGTAGGTTTGCCTTTTCTTAATCTATCTTCTAGGATAAGCCGTAAGGTGAGTATTGCCTCCCGTGTTCCTACATTTCTCCTGAGCCCAAATTGATCTTCCCCGAGGTCGGCCTCAACCAGCTTTTCCATCCTTCCGTAAATAATTCGTGTTAATATTTTGCAACCATGACTTATTAAACTGATGGTTCTGTAGTTTTCATACCTGAGTGCACCTACTTTCTTTGGAATGGGGATTATAACATTTTTCTTAAAGTCTGAGGATACTTCACCTGTCACATACATCTTACACACCAGGTGAAACAATGTTGTCATGGCTGATTCTCCCAGAGACTTCAGTAGCTCTGAGGGAATATCATCTACTCCAGTGGCCTTGTTTTGACTTAGGTCTTTCAGTGCTCTGTCAAATTCATCTCTCAGTATAGTATCTCCTATTTCATCCTCATCTACTTGTTCTCCCCTTTCTACAATATTGCCGAAAGTTCATTTCCTTCATACAGCCTCTCTATATACCCTTTCCACCTTTCAGCTTTCCCTATTTTTCTGATAACTGTTTTTCCATCAGTGTCCTTGATATTCATAGAGCTGTTTTTCTTATCTCCAAATGTTTCTTTTATTTTCCTGTAGGCTGTATCTATTTTTCCCCGATTTATACATTCTTCTACATCCTTGCATTTGCCTTCTAGCCACCCTGCTTAGCCATTTTGCACTACCTGTCAATCTCGTTTCTTAGTCGTCTGTACTCCATTTTGCCTGTTTCATTTACTGCATTTTTATATTTTCTCCTTTCATCGATTAAATTTAGTATCTCCTGTGATATCCAAGGATTTTTTGTAGGTCTTGCCTTCCTACCTATTTTGTCCTCTGCTGCCTTCACTATTTCATCTCTCAATGCTACCCATTCCCCCTCTACTGTTTTATTTTCCCCCGTTTTGTTGCCTAAAGTTCTCTCTGAAATTCTTAAGTACTTCAGGTTCCTTCAATTTATCCAGGTCCCATCTCCTTATTTTCCTACCTTTTTGTAGTTTCTTTAGTTTCAGCCTACAGTTCATAACCAACAAGTAATGGTCAGAGTCTATATCTGCACCTGGGTATGTCTTACACTGTAATACCTGGTTTCGAAATCTATGTCTTACCATTATAAAATCTATTTGGTATCTCCTGGTGTCTCCTGGTCTCTTCCACGTATACAACCTTCTTTTGTGATTCTTAAACCAGGTGTTTGTTATAACTAAGTTATGTTCCGTGCAAAATTCTACCAGGCGGCTTCCTCTTTCATTCCTTTTGCCCAGACCATATTCACCTACTATCTTCCCTTCCCTTCCTTGTCCTACTACCGAATTCCAGTCTCCCATCACAATTAAGTTTTCTTCTCCCTTAACTGTCTGAATAATATACTTTAGCTCCTCATATATTTCTTCGATTTCCTCATCATCGACAGAGCTAGTTGGCATATAAACCTGTACTACTGTTGTCGGTGTTGCCTTCGTATCTATCTTGACAATGATAATACGATCACTGTGCTGCTCATAGTGGTTTACCCGCATTCCTATTTTCTTATTCATTATCAATCCTACTCCTGTGATACCCCCAACTGATTTTGTATTTATAATCCTGTACTCACCTGACCAGAAATCCTGTCCATCCTGGCACCGAACTTCACTAATCCTCACTATATCTAACTTCAACCTATCCATTTCCCTTTTTAAATTTTCTAATTTTCCTACCCGATTAAGGGATCTAACATTCCACGCTCCGATCCGTAGAATGCCAGGACTGTCTTTCCTGATGACAACATCCTCCTGAGTAGTCCCCGCCCGGAGATCCGAATGGGGGACTATTTTACCTCCGGAATATTTTACCCGAGAGGATGCCATCATCATATGTTCATACAGTAGAGCTGCATGTCCTCGGGAAAAATAACGGCTGTAGTTTCCCCTTGCTTTCAGCCGTTCGCAGTAACTGTGTGGCAAAGCCACATTAGCTGATGTTACAAGGCCAGCTCAGTCAATCATCCAGACTGTTGCCCCTGTAACTACTGAAAAGACTGCTGTCCCTCTTCAGGAACTACACGTTTGTCTGGCCTCTCCACAGATACCCCTCCGCTGTGGTTGCACCTACGGTACGGCTATCTGTATCGTTGAGGCACGCAAGCCACTCCACCTCGGCAATGTCTGTGGTTCATGGGAGTGGAAAAGTTATTTATGACGGCTCAAATATGATTAATAAATGAGTAATGGAACATAAAGGATCATTTGGCTTCTCAGTTAATCAATGTAATGCCTGGAATTGATATGAATATATGTGATGAAGAGCGGCAACAGCGCAATGTCCTACAGAAAAAACTTCACAAGGTAAACGTTTTATAATTCTGTTCTCTCCATTTAAATTGACCAACTACTTTGCTTTATGGAACATACCTCCATAAATTGAGGTACCCAATGAAGTAGCTTCGTTGGCCAGCAGGAGCTGGTGAACGTGTTTTCTCGGGAAGGAGGAGAAATGTCAGGGATTCAGAGACGTTGCTCACATTCTCCTCAGTGGCAGAGCTGGTGCTTCAGAGGACTGGGGATTCACTTATTTCAGAGGCAGATCTTGATAGTAGCGCAGCCCCCGCCCCAAGACACATTTTCGTTAAATGATCTGCAGAATGTCGTCACTCGGCTTGTTTGCCTTTGCTTCAATTCGAGCTGAGGCGTCAGCCTACCAAGCATCTTTAATTCACACTTCTTTTCGAAGCTTAACTCTAAGTGATTTGTTTCTGAAAGATAATCATCGTTGCTCATTCTTCTTTGATAATAACCACAAGAACATATGAATATGCACATGAACACTAAAACAGAGTAATTGACCACACTGTTAACTGACTGTAACAAATGAATCTGATGAATAGACTAGCTACCTTCGGGTCATGGACCTCATCCTAAACTTACGCAAGTGCAAAGGCTGCTCCCCTCCCCCCTTCTAATATATTTGTTACAACGAAGAGTAAAGATGTAATTAGCTCTTGAAATCGCAGACACATTTGCTGAAACGTCCAAAGATATGTGGCAAGTAACAATACAAAAGTCATTGTTATTCCCCTATCTATTAAAAAGAAGATTTGGTTTTAAAAAATTGGTTGCAGTTGATCTGGAACATACGATCGATAGCGTAACAGGATGCCATTAACTACAGGGCTATTCTTGCTAGGCGGAGGGTATTGACTTCAATATTATTCATGTTCGGATCTTCTGAAGGCTTTTACAGTTGATGCTTTTTTAATTTATAGTTATAAGATATTTTACCAAATACAACGTGTTTTTGATGAATGTTCAATGCGCCAAATCAAATGTGAAGGGCGGATGTTGCTGTAATAGCGGATTTGCAGATGTGCAAGGCGAAGAGCGCAGTAGCTTCATTGTCTCTGCTTTTGGAACATTCGTGCGTAACCGCCACAGCTCGAGCAGCCAGGAGCTTTTGTCTCTACCAGCCCCAACGCCAGTGTTAAAAGCGGCGTTTCTCCTCGCCCTCCCTGCCGCGGGAGCACTCGTATGCTGCCGCCAGAGGGTTCAGAAGAGAAATTGCACCTCAGCTGCGCATGCGCATTCCAACGCTGCAGTCACTGCTTCCTAGGTGAGGCGGCCACGCTGCGACTCGAATACGCGCTGCCTCTGCGGCCTGAAGCGTTCCTCGTGCGGTAGAAATACTTGTAATGTGCACACAAAACGACGTGATAGAAGAGGCGTGGCCAGACGACGCCACCGCCGCCGTAATTTGGATGAATGTTGGCAGACGACAAATATTTAATGTATTGATAGTGTAATTTGCTGATCGTCAAAAACGTTTACGTACACCGCGTCGATTTGTTTACAAAGTGCAATTGCAACGCTCTTTCTTAGTGGCCGCGGCGAAGCGACCGCTGATTGGCTGCTCTACCGTTCCTAAACTAGCGAGCGCGAGTGCTAGCCGCTGACGCATGAAATTCAGTTTTACCCTTTCAGACCTGGGCACCGACTTTTTATTAATTTTTGAACAGTATACGATTTCGCTTTACTTTGAGACACACTGACCTGTTTAGGGGACATCTGTCGCTTTGAGTTTCGTGTGGTTGCTGCCATCTGTCACCACAATGGCGTGCTACAATGTAAAGCAGTGGACATAGTCGACCCCTTGCGGAGTGCGTCAGACATGATATCAGTAGCTGAAATTATTTCATGTATTAATTTATGAATTTTACACAAATTCCACTTTCCGATATATCTTCTACAATACATATGGTGTGACATATATAACTCTTTAATTGTTATTTCATATCCTTAACTGCCTTAAGGGCGCGGTTTCCAATTTATTTGACATTTTTTATTTTGGAAACCAAATATGAAAATATCTGTAAAATAGTTCAGGATTGAAAGGGTTAACCGACAGGCAGTCTCCTTGTGCAACGCCCAGTAGGTAACGGGCAATGCATCTAAAATCACTCTTTTCTTAATTTTTTTACTTGTGTTTTAACAAAAATATTTACTTGTTAGAACGAGATTCTATAGCCCTGACAGAACTATTTTTAAAATATCATATTTATGATACTAGTTGATTTAAGAAACATATATCTTTCAGAGGAAGGCTACTGTGCATACGACTAGTGTGCATGTACACTACCAATAGAAACAAATTTCGGTCACAAGTTTTTCTTCGATACGTGTTCTGGATACTTTCTAAAGCTTCGCGCAATGATTCTGCCATAGAAACACTAATTGTTACCTGAACAGTAAATGGTCTGCTTTTTTTACCGTTCGTTGACCACGTTTCAGACCTGCTCTTCCTCTGTTTGCTTTACGTCGGATGTGACCGCGGGACAGTCCAGCGCAGAGCAGTGCTGTGCGGTGTCGCTCTTTCCGCAGCTATCCCTCTCGCCCCGTCGCCGACACTAGCGAAACACGTTTTGTTTTATTTATTTACTACTTCTTTCACGAAGAGCATTTTCCCGGGGTTTCACTGCACCACCCGATATCTGTCAGTCTTATCGAAGCCACACTTACGAGAACTATCTGTCGCCACTAACTGAAACCATCAGCAGCGGAAATGTGAACGACCGCAGAGAAATTTCAGTGCAGGGGTTACTGCACTGCAGTCTGACAGGACTCCGTGCCTCGACAACCGGCTGGTCACCTGGCACGGCCTGCGGCCTTCGCTGTGTCGGGCGCGGCGGCTCTGCTGGTGGGCCGCGCTCGTTACGGCGTTCACTCGTGCGGGAAACGCCGGCTCGTCTGGCGTCCTGCGTGGGATCCGAAACGCAGCTGGCCCCGGCGATCGCATGCTTGCTGATGACCGCTGCTGCAGTGGCGGGGCGAGAGCCAGGCGGCCGAGGGCGGCTGCTGGCCGCCGCTGTGTGCGGGTGCGGCGAGGCCGGTCAGCTGCTCAACGCTGCAACCAGTGACTGGTGTTAAGCATCAGGTGGAGCTACTGGCTGTTTCCGCGGGAACGTTCAATAATTTAACGGACATAGACGGTGTGCCACTGATCAATATTAGGGAGGGATTCTGGCGTGGGATAAGCCGGCTTAACCCTCTCCCTCCTAGCGTTGCCATATGGCAACGTCATATTTATGTTCCTCTAGCCACAACCAACTGTACAAAGAATGTAAATAACACTGCAGGCCTTACAACAATTTATTGTGACTAGGTTGTCTACCAATACCTCGAGGAAACAAAGAGCATTAGGCTACAATGCATTGTCAAAATGTGTATCGTTGCTTCATGCCTAAGTTGGAGTACATGCATCAAGACTTTTGAATAATTATATCAAGGTAAAGGAAACAAAGTAATTAAAAAAATTTCATTACTAAATAATTGTCCAATGTTTAAATTAGTAGTAAATAATTTGATAATTTTGTTAGTCACGATAAAGGAAACATGAGTTATTCAATGATGCCATATGTAGTCATACCAAATTTCACTCCAAAAACTAAAAGTGATCAAAAATTCTGTCAAACATACGTTATTCCAATCATTGTGTATATAAATATGCAAAGAAATATTTGTGTTCATAAATTAATAAAATTTGGGATTGAAAGGGTTAAGGAGATGTGGAAGTACCTTATCCACCACTTTGTCTCACATTCAGCTTTCCGGATTTGCATCTAAAATGCGTACCAGTGATTCCCGGAAAAACGCTCGTCGTGAAAAGACAATAAATAAATAAAAAGTGTTTTCAAGCTATCATTCTTCGCCTCGTTCTTCTAACAGATCATTTTACATGCACATTCAAAGTATTTTTATCGCATGCGAAACGTTTTACGTCGCGGAGACAGCACGTATAAGAGTCGTAGCGCGGCCGCCTAAGTGGGGAGACGTAGTGGAGCGCCGAGTCGGCAGTCGAGCTGCGCGGATTGTGGGCCAGGGCGGCTGCGGCGCCGCGCGGGCGCATCGCGGACCGGCGAGGCTCAGCCGGGGAAATGCTGGACAGCGAGGGCCATGTGAGGTGCACTTCAAGGGCTGTTTGTTGTGGAGGTGAGGAACTGTACTGTCCACCCTGTACATCAAGAATATCACCATTTGTTCCACCTGCTAAAGAAGTTTCCTTCCCGTTTTTTCAATATGTAAGAGTGAATAACAGCAAATTTAAGTACGGTACACAAGGGCTGATTCAGGGGTGGACACAGGAGCACGCCCCTCCCCCACCCCCAGACGGCCCGACGAAAAATGAGAGAGAGAGAGAGAGAGAGAGAGAAGGGATGGGGGAGGAGAGAGAGGGTGAGGAAGAGAAAGAATCTCACCATTAGAATAACTTTTAAAAAATGCAAAATCCCTGTAATTTACGTAATTCGACTTTTTGTGTTATGATTCCATTTAATTTCTTCTTGCTCTTTTTCCTCAATAATTTACGATAAAAATAAAGTTGTTTATTGTTTCGTGACTGCTTGGGAGATAAATAACTTATGTGTATGTTTTACTCATGTGTAAATAAAGGATTTAACTACGTGAAAAAACTGTGAATTTCAACGATTGCGTCCAGGCTAGAGCGTTCAGGTGTTTTTCGTAATCGGTTCATATCCCTGGATTCTTTTTCATTGACACTAAGAGAGAGTACTGCCACCCATTATAAACAGTTTTATTTGAAGCTACACGTTTCGGTTTTCCAGTTATTGGAGCAAATTAGAAATTTCAACGGCATTTTTCCACACATCAGATACAAAGGATGTTCATGGTAGTAGAAATTCTTCTTAAAAAACAGTGAAGTGTAATTTTCAGAATGAAATTTTCAATCTCCAGCGGAGTGTCCGATGATATGTAACTTTCTGGCAGATTAAAATTGTGTGCTGGAACTGGAATTCGCACCTGCGACCTTTCCCTTTCACGAGCAAGTGAACTACCGCCTGAGCTATCCCGAAACGCTTCACAGTCCGTCCTCACAAATTTACTTCTGCAATCCGCGCCTCCTACTTCCCAAACTTCACAGAAGTTCAGTAAACTTTGTAGAATACAGGACTAACACTCCTGCAAGAAAGGATGTGGTGAAGACATGGCTTAGCCACAGCCTAAGGTGTGCTAGTCGTGAAAGGTACACAGGAGAGCTTCTGTGAAGTTTGGAAAGTAGGAGGCGAGGTACTGGCATAAGTAAAGTTGTCTGGACGAGTCTTGAAGCGTGCCGGGATAGCTCGTATGGTAGAGCGCTTGCCCACGAAAGGCAAAGATCCCAGGTTATAATCCCGTTTCTGGCACACAATTTTAATCTAGCAGAAAGTTTTAAGTGTAATTTGTTGATCGCAAAAGCTTTCTGGATAACTTATCTCGTTTTGCGTAGCAACTTCCAAAGCACGAAGAAGAAATTGATTCAGTATAACGCAAGCACAGGAAATCTGGTTATAAGTTTTTGAGGGAATATCAAACTTAGCGCGATATGTTTACTGGCTGTTTGATGTTGCTCAGTGCATTGTTTGCTAATAAAACAGCTGCGCCGGATACAGTACTGTTTGCCCTCGGTGAGGTGGCGATGCGTGCGCTGGCTGTTGGCAGCGGCAGGAGGCGAGTACCGTGGCTGCCGGGAGGCGAGGGGCAGTGAGCCGAAGGCAGCGTCGCCGTGTTGGAAGCGTTGGGTCCCAGTAACTATGTCTGCAGTAATATTTCACGTCTAAGGGTTGCGTAGCGTTGGCAGCGCTCCGAAATAAATGCATATCCTTCAAGTAGTGCAGATGTTTCTGCTGCTAGCATCACTTCACTTGTCAAATTAAATACTTCGTTCTAATTATCAATGCACTACTAGTTTCGGCGCACTATGGAGTCATTTTCAAGTTCATATGATTACAAAAAATATTACAATGATTCAACCACATTAAACAGTGAAAAGTTCAATAATTTACCACAAAATAAAAAAGAGTTTTGGAACTCTACATTTACCATAAAGACAGTGAAACCGTGTTCACCGTACGGGAATGGCCGTGTGATCTGGGGCGCAATGTCGCGTATCACGCGGCCACTCCCACTAGAGGTCTAGTCCTCCTCCTTCGGCCATGTACGTGTGTGTGTGTGTGTGTGTGTGTGTGTGTTGTTAGGTAAAAAATAGTTCGTAAAGCTAGGGACCGATATCTTAGCAGTTTGTTTTCTTCGTATTACAAACATTTGAACATTCTTTTTAGTTTTATTTTTATTTATTTATTTATTTTGCTAAAATCACCATCACGTCATTTGGCTCATATAATATCATAATCCTGTGGAAATCATTGTATAAAACAGTTTTTTTTTTCGACCATATTGTACAATTTTATTTGAATTTTCGAGTGGTCAGTCTTATTCAGTCTTATAGTCCAATTATTCTAAAGTTCCGGTTCAGCTCCTGGCAAGTGTTTCATCCTTTATGATAATGAAGTGTGAAACAAGTATGCCCACAGCTGAACACGAGGCATTCAGGCTCTAAATTCAATGTTCTTTTTTTTCCGAAGTCTGTAAATATAACTAAAAAACGTAGGAATTATATAAATATTTTAGGGAATTCGAAACAAAGGCTACGTTTCGTTGGCAGAACACGTAGAAGATGAACATTTCTACAAAACAAAATGCGTACACTACACTTGTCTATTTTCTAGTTTTGTTGTGAACACCGTAAACTCCAATAAATACCTAGAAATTACTATTACTTAACACTTAATCTGGAAAGAACACGTAGATAATGTCGTGGAAAAGGCGCATCACGGACTGCGTTTTATTGCCAGAAAACTTCAAAGATTGAACAGAACTACCAAACAGACTGCATACACTACGCTTGGCCGTCCTTTTGTGGAGTATTACTGCGATCCTTATCAGATTTGTTTGACGGAGAACATAGAAAGAGTCCACAGAAGGGCAACTAGTTTTGTATTGTCACAATACAGGGGAAACAGCGTTACGGAAATGTTACAGAGTCTGAGATGGAAATCATTAAATAACGGCACTTATCGCTGCGGCGTTGGCTACTTACGAAACTCCAATCGCCAACATTCTCTTCCGAATGCGAAAATATATTGTTGACTGCCACTTACATAGGTAGAAAAGATCATCAGAATAAAACACGAGAAACCAGAGCGCGAACGGAGAGATTCAGGTGTTCTTTCTTCCCGCGCTATTCGAGAATGGAATGGGAGATAAAGAGTGTAAACGTGGTTAGATGACCCCTCTGCCAGGCACTTAAATGTGATTTGCAGAGTATCTCATGTAGATGTAGATGTCCCACCAAGTTAGACTGATGGAGAATGCACTCCCTCTGCCATGCACTTAGAGTATTTATGTAGACGTCGATGTAGGTCTTGAAGCTGGTTGTGTGGTGTCGCGCAAGTCTAAAGTGCGCGCCACCTACTTTCGCCGCGCACTGCCATGCACGCACGGCGCGGCGTTTTTACGACGTCAG